>OX463246.1:19211463-20539796 GCA_949820135.1 Sylvilagus floridanus | reverse complement strand
TGGGAGGATTCTCTGATCTTCCTGTGAAGTTCATCCTTGGGGCAGGCTAATTTAGCACAGTGGTTGAGACACTGCTTGGGATGCTGAGTTCCAGCTCCCCTCCCGATTCCAGCTCCCTGCTAATGACACTCTGGGAAGAAGCTCATGCACTTGGTTCTCTTTCACCCACATAAGAAACCTGGATTGGTGTCCTGTTCCTGGTTTCAGCCTTGCCCAATTCCAGCTGTTGCAGGCATTTGGGGAGTAAATCAGTGGATGGGAGCTGTCCATCTCTGACTTTCAAATACATACAGTAAAGAAGTAAAAATATAAAATAAAATGGCTCAGAAGATCCTCATATGAGAGGTACCCATCCTAACTCAGGGAAAGAGTATCTTACCTCTGAACACTCAGGGACATAGGGAAGAATCACTCAGTTCATGGTCATGAGGTCACACCTCTTTGTCCAGTTGTTAGTATGATTGTCTACTCTTCATCAACTTCGCACAAAAATACACAGGCTTCTTTGTTTCTTTGAGTCCTATGAAATCGCCTGTGTCACATAGAACTCATATTAAATGTGCTTTTTTCTTATAGGTGTCTCCATCGTGAATGTAGCATTTACTAGAATGTTTACATTAGATTTTTGAGAAGATTTATTTAGTTATTTAAATGAAAGGCAAGGTGACAGAGACAGAGAGAGGGGGAGACGGAGGGTGGTGGGGGTGTGGAGGGGACAGAGGGACAGGCCTCTTCCATGCTGGTTCATTCTTCAAATGCCTGCAACAGCTGGGCCTGGGTCAAGCCGAAGTCAGGAGCCTGAAACTTCATCCAGGTCTCCCACATGGGTGGCAGGAACCAAAATACTTGGATCACCATCCGCTGCCTTCCCAGGTGCATTAGCAGGAAGTAGAATTAGAAGTTGACTATCTGGGGCTTGAATTGGTACTCCAAACTGGGACATGGGCTTAACCTGTTAGGCCATCGCACTGGTGCTTAATAACCAGATTTTAACTTGAGAGATAAGACTTAACATAGATTGTAACCATGTAACTAATAACAATTAAGCAGCACCTGTGAACAGAATGCATCGATTGGTGGATGTTGTTAATGGAAGGCTGATGACAGGGGTATGAAAGTCAATAGATTCATGCCAAATGAGTGTATGCAACGGACTCTAGAATTGTAGGTCTTTCCTGAGTATCCCCATTTTGTCTTTCTGCCTTGCTATGAGACTTTCATGCCAGATGGGGTGCAACCTCACAACGGAACCTTTGCACTGGCCACCTACAAAGCCAGCATCCCATGTGCTTGCTCGTTCCTGTCCTGGCAGATCCACTTCTGATCCAGTTCCCTGATAATGTGCCTGGGAAAATGGCAGAAGATGGCCCAAATCCTTGTGTCCCCACACCCATGTGGGGGACCTGGAGGAAGCTCCTGACTCCCGGCTTTGGCCTGACCCAACCCTGGCAGTTGTGGCCATTTGGGGAGCGAACAAATAGATAGAAGATGTCTATCTCTCCTTATCTCTCTCAGTAACTTTGACTTTCACATACATGAAATAAATATAAAAAAAAACCCAAAAACAAAACCAACCCTCTTTGTCTAGCTTGTTTCACTCAACACAATTTTCTCCTACATGTTCTCCCTTAGAGGGACAACTAAAATTAAAAAAAGAAAAAAATTAGAAAACAAATGAGAGAGAGAGAGAGAGAGAGAGAGAGGCCTATGTGTATCAGTATTGCAGAAAATACAGTTTTGTCAAACTTTGTTTTGTATTTTCGTCAAACCAATGAATACTGTAGTTTTAATGATCTGATTATTTAAAACTTTGCTGTGTATGAGTGAAATGGACATCTTTGCACTTGATCACTGTTTATAACCTTGCCTATAATTCTGCTGAACTATGATCTATTTCCTTGTTGTACTCTTCATTTAGCAGAGTATTAAGCCTTTGAGTATAATGTAAATTTGAAAACATGTTATCTCAATAATTAAAAAAAGAAAAAAATGAATAAAGGGGGAGGGAAGGAAGAGGTGAGGGTAGAAGGAAACTCATTATATTCTTGTAATTGTATCTGAGATATACATTGAATCTGTATTCTTTGTATTAATGTCATATTAACATGAGAATTGATGAGAAAAAGCAAACAAACAAAAAGTCAACCCTCTTGGGACTGGGGTTGGGTCAAAGTAGCTTAAGCTACTTTGATATGCTACCTGAAATGCCAGCATCCCATGTAAGCACCTATTCAAATCCCATGTGAATACTGGTTTGAGTAGTAGCTGCTCCATTTCCAATCCAGCCCTCTGCTAATGTGCCTGGCAAGGCAGTGGAAGATGGATCTAGTGTTTGGGTCCCTGCTACCCCTGTGGGAGACCTTGGTGGAGTTCCTGGCTCCTGACTTGAGCCTGGTCCATCCCCAACCATTGTGGCCTCTTGTAGAGTGAGCCAATGAGGTAAGATCTCTCTCTCTTTGTCTTTCCCTCTCTGTCACTCTACATTTCAAATAAGTAAACAAATCTATTTTCCCTTTCTTTTTTTCTTTTTGTCTCCTTTCCTTCCTTCCTTCCTTCCTTCCTTCCTTCCTTCCTTCCTTCCTTCCTTCCTTCCTCCCTCCCTCCCTTCCTTCCTTCCTTCCTTTCTCTCCCTCCTTCCTTCACTTCTCTCTCTCTCTCTCTCTTTCTTAGAAAACAAGGGCATGCCCTCATGACTGTAAGACTTTGGAGTTTAAACATCTGCATGAACTGGGGAGCCAAATACAGTTCAAATCATAACATATGGTCATCCTATCTTCAGTTAGCATATGGAGAGAGAAAGCTGAGCATCTCAGCTCTTCTTGTCTGTAACTTTGACCCACAGGAAATAAGGTAATTTTAAGCAAATCATTCAAAAAAGTCAAGTCCCTCCTTGCACTACATATGAATGTAAATTGAACCAATCAGCTGCATTATATACCTGCTGTAACTTCTGGGTGGTCTCTAACAAGAATTCTTGCTTAGAGTGCATTTCAATGATGCAAAGGAAATTTCACAGACTGCTAACGTGAAGTGGGGGGTATGCAGTTGAGAGGGTTTCAATCACTGTATTGTGGACAGCAGGAGAAAAACTTTTCCAGTCCAGCTGTTGCCTGAAACTTCAGCCATTGGTTAGTCACCAATATAGTTGGTTCATAGCATTCTGTTTCCTCATAATATTTAGACAAATTCTGAACTCCATGTTATTCAAGGTGGTGTCATGGATCAAGAAATGTAATTTAGCACTCTTTGTCCACAGTATTCAATGTTGACAAAATATGCTGTCAATGCTGCCTTTTGTGTAATGAAGAGAAAACAAGCTTTAATAGGATTTTGTTCTTCGCTTGTGTGATTCAATACTAATACAGTACGCTTGGGTGCAAAATTATTAGTAACATGATACTTTCACACTGAGAATTAAGATAGAAATGGGATTTCTGTCTGTCAAGATTAACTGAAAAATTCAAGATCGGATTGTGAAATATAACATTAAGTTTTAAAGACCACCTTGTCTGATTAAATCCACCAAGAGAAAATTTTATGTATACAAACATAGAATATTTGATGCAACAATACTTGATCACAAAGACACTGTGAAATCTAATCAGTCTTGGGTAAAGGGAGGAAAATCATTTGATGAGAGGGTGGCAAGATATGGAGAATGAAAGAGTAAGTTCAAAGATGAGAGAAAGAATAATAATTTGAAATGAACAAGAAAGAAAATACAAGTGGCTGAGAGGATATAATCAGAAAGAAGGAAACCCGCAGGGAATCTGAAGGCTACTGTGCCAATGAAGTGGAAACATGATGATCAGCATTTGCTTGCTTAAAAAATAATAGCATGTTCAAGAGGCAGCTTTGGAGCTAGATTCTAGGTACTTTTTAAATAAAATTACATAGCAATAATGCAAATATTAAAAATGCCACTTCTTCCTTTCATCTTGGTTAATCCTTTGACGCCTGGAAAAGCAGATATTGCTATTCAGGGTTACACAGCTTTTGTATACATACACACATACACACCTTATATATTTGCATATACTTTTCCTCTCAGTCTGTCATCTTGTCTTCAGACAGGTTGGAGCTTTGGAGACTAGCTTGGCTGCTTCTGGCACCTAGTTTTTTTCTGTCCACCACCTAACATCTTTTTGATCTCTGCTGAAAACAAATTTTGGAATGTACATTCAGTTATTTCTTGGCATTTAAAAAGAAGCTAGCAATACTTCATTTGACCACATTACACTGCTCTTTTTTTTTGAAATTATATTCCAGTGGATGGCAACCCTCGAAGAATACACTTGGAGAGTGGGAGCTTCTTTGGTTTTTATCCCCTACTCACAGAAGTTTAGACTCATGGGACTTTGGAAGAGAGACAGAGATTATACATCCCATATGCCAGGAGGAATTGCCCATGTAGTCTTCTTTTCACTGCGTCATGCCTGGACAATCTGAGAGCTTGAGAAAGAAATGGAAGAGGTCTGCCACTGTTTTCGTCTCCATTTACAGCACAATATCGGCAAAAAGCTTGTAATGTATCCTTATCCACAGAATAAGAGATTCTGTTTTACAGCCCAATAAAGCTCTTGCCTCGTGACTTGACAGCAAAGATTATAGGATCAACAAACAGTATGGATAAGAGATGATGTATAGAAATGACCATATTATCTAACAATTTAATTTTCTCCTAAATATTTATATGCTTAAATATATCATATTATGTATATTGGAAACACATAATTACAATACCAAAGTGGTATTTCAATGAAGGCAAACAAATTAAACAATTTTAGTACACTTTTTTCTTGCTCAAATTTACAAACCAACTCACATACATAATCCAAGTTTATTTATTTACTATCTTCAGTGCTTGATAATTAGTAGAGCTATCAGTGACCAAGAATTACATGCAAAGTAAAACATGAAAATTGAGTATTGATGTCTCTCTGTTTTCCTCATCTTTTAATCACTGTTTCTTGAAAGTTATCTCAGAACCCACCTTCATTTGAGTTATTAAAATCCAGAGACCTAGGGCCCATCAGAACTCTGTAATCACAGTGTCTAAGTTGTGGCCATCTATTTTAAAGTCCTACAAGTGATGTTTATGCTTTAATAATGGTTAATTTTCCTTTCAGTAGTTTTCTGTTTTGCCTCCTTCTGGAAGCAACTGTACCTTAATTTTAACTACTTCCTCTCTCCTTTTTAAAAATATCACCTCTCCACTTGAAAAAGAAGACTTTTGATGTGCTGGTATATGGACAGACTTGACTTATTGATGCAGCCAACCTGCAGCGTGCCAATAAAAAAAGAACGAGCAGTGGCCTGTGGAAGATTCTGTTCAGTCATTCCCCACTTCCAAAACAATAGTTCAGAGTGAATGTCTGGAAATGGGTTGTGGCATCATTGTCACAAATAAAAGGACTGCTCATGAATCATTAATTTTTTGCTACCATGGATGGAGCAGAGTGATTTCCCAAGAACACACTGTTCTGTTTTCCTGATTCTTGGCCATATGATTCTGGCGGTAGAAGTTGCTGAGATCTCATTTCTGGGTGTCAGTCAAGTCAGACATCGAAGCAGTCAGGAAAGATGGAGGCAGAATAAGAGGATAACAGATGCTGAGTTTAAGCAACAGCATATAGTATTGTCCTCTCTATCTAGCCCTCTGTCAAAAATGTTAACCACAAGGAAGGAATAATGAGAGAAAAGAAAGCTTGGTTCCAAGGACTGTAGCTCTGAGTCTTAGTCCAGGGAATAACGGATAATTCCTAATCTGCTTTAGAGCATTGACTGCAGAGATTGAGACCAAAGATTCCGAGAACAAGACAGATGCACTGGCATTTCCATGTCACTGTATGATAGAGTAAGACCAATGGATTATCATGAAAAGTTGAAGGGGAGAGGAAGGTGAACAAAGAAAATGTGAGGAGAGCAGAGATAGAGGAAGTCCTAATGGCAAAATTCAGGAATTATTTTTGTTTAATTGTTTTGGAAATTTTAAATTAAAAAAGTTCATTAATTGGCAAGTAAAAATTATATGTATTTGTGGTATAAAATGTGATGTCTTGCTATGTATATATTATAGAGTGGCTAAATCATGCTATTTAACATAAGCATTGGGCCTGTGCCATAGCTCACTAGGCTAATCCTCCACCTGCGGTGCCGGCACCCTAGGTTCTAGTCCCGGTTGGGGTGCTGAATTCTGTCCTGGTTGCTCCTTTTCCAGTTCAGCTCTCTGCTGTGGCCCAGGAAGGCAGTGGAGGATGGCCCAAGTGCTTGGACCCTGTACCCACATGGGAGACCACGATGAAGCACCTGGCTCCTGGCTTCAGATCGGCACAGCGCGTTGGCCATGGCAACCATTTGGGGGGTGAACCAACGGAAGGAAGACCTTTCTCTCTGTCTCTCTCTCTCTCTCTCACTGTCTAATTCTGCCTGTCAAAAATAAAAATATAAAACAACATAAACACTACCTCATATTTATCATTTTTGGGGGCACAAATCTACTCAACAAATTTCAAGTATAAAATATATTAAAGACACCATAATCTAATTTATTACCTGTGTCTAACTGAAAGTTTGTGTTCTTTGAGCAACATCTGCACAACCCTCCCATCTCCCTCAATACCTAGTAACCATGATTTTGCTCTCTGTAAAGGGAGGGAAATCATGTAGTATGTCACTTTCTGTGCCTGGATTATTTCACTTAATCTAATATTCTCCAGGTGCACATATCTTATTGGAAATTACAAGATTTCTTTAGTTTTTAAGGCTGAAGAGTGCTCCATTGTTCTATATACCACTTCTTCACTCTATTGATAGACACTTAGGTTGACTTTGTGTCTTGGCTTTGTGAATAATGTTGCAAGGAAGATAAGAATGCAGTAATCTCTTCAGCATGTTGATTTCATTTCCTTTGGCTAAAAATCAAGAGGGATTGCTGTACCACACAGTAGTTCTATTTTTAACTTTTCAAAGAAGCTATATAATGTTTTCTGTAATGACTGTCCAAGCTTACAGTCCCATCAAGAGTTTGTAAGGTTCCCTAGTGATACTTGTTATCTTTTGTCTTTTTGATAATAGGTATTCTAATGGATGGGAGGTACCATAGTTCCTCTGACTATTTTTTTAAAATGTTTTATTATTTATTCGAAAGGCAGAGTGGTGTGTGGGGAGGGGGAGGGAGAGAGAGAAAAAGAGAAAGAGAGAAGAGAAGAGAACTGCAGAGAGGAGAGGAGAGGAGGGGAGGAGGAGTGGAGGAGAGGCGGTATCTTCCCTCCACCTGTTTAGTACCCAAATGGTCAGAATATCCAGGGCTGTGCCAGGCCTAAGCCAGGAACCAGGAACTCTGTCTTGGTCTCCCATATGGATAGCAGGGGCCCAAGAACTTGGGCCTTCTTCTGTTGCCTTCCCATGTGTATTAGCAGGAATCTGGATCAGAAACAGAGCAGCTAGGACTTGAACCAACACTCTGATACTGCATACTAGTGTTGTAGGTGGTGGCTTAACCTTCCGTGCCAGAGTTCGGGCTCTAATCATGGCTTTAATTTACATTTCCTTGAAGATTCAGTAATGAAATTTTTTTCATTTACTTGTTGACCATTTGTATGTATTTAGGTCTTTTGCCCATTTTTTTCCACACATAAAAATTGTACATATTTATGATGTACCATGTGATGTTTCCATACATACATATATTATATATGTGTTCAAATCAGGGTAAGTCTCTATCTCCTCAAATGTTTAAGATTTATTTGTGGTGAAAACATTAAAAATCACTTCTTTTATCTTTTTGGAAATACATAATACATTATTGTTGTCTAAGTCATTGTAGTGTACTATAGAATACCAGTACTTCCTCCTCATTTTTAACTATAATTTAGTATTATTCTGCTCTTGACTTCTAAGAGAGCAATTTTTTTTATATTCCACATCACAGGTGAAAACAAACAGCATTTGTCTTTTTGTGACTTGGCTTATTTCTCTTTTTTGTGAGTTTTAAGAATAAACTTTATCTTATAATCCTTTTCTGTTTACAGAATAATTGAAAAGACAATACATATTCCCATATAGACCATATTCAATTTCCATAACTTCTGCTTCCATCTAAGCTATCTCAAATGCCACAATTTTTTAATGATTGAATGATATTCCATTATGTATATGCCATCTTTGCTTTTTCTGTTGGTGTACATCTAGGTTGTTCCATTTCTTGGCTATTATGAATAGGATGGCAATAAACATGGGAGTGCAGCTGTTACTTCTACAGACTGATTTCATTTCCCTTGCATGTATATCTGCTTGTGAGATTTCTGAGATATATAGTGGCTCTATTTTTAATTTTTTGGGTAACATATATATTGTTATCCTTAATAGATGTAATATGTAGGTTTCCCCCTCTCTACATCACTACCAATACTTGTTATCTTTTGTGTTTTTTAAAGTTAATTATTTAGTTAGTTCAAAAGCAGACTGACAGAGGAAGAGAGTGGGAGAGAGATGATAGATCAGATAGAGAGATCGATAGAAATCTTCTATGTGTTGGTTCACTCTCCAAATGCCCATGAATGCTGAGGCTGGGCCAGGCTGAAGCCAGGAGTCAGGAAATTCATCTGGGTCTATCAGACGTTTGGCAGGAACCCAAGTACTTGGGTCATCATCTGCTGCCACCCAGGGGCATCAACAGGAGGCAGAATTGGAAGTGGAGGTAGGACTTCATCCCAGAAGTTCTTATGTGGAATGCTGGCATCTCATGTGGCAGCCTAACTTTGTGCACCACAATACCTACCCTGAATTTTATCTCTGTATTCTGTATCTGCTGTACTACTGAGTTTTGTGCTTTGGTGTCTTTCCCTCAGGGTGGTTATCATTCTTTCACCTCTATCTGTAAGACCTTCCTTAAGCACTGCTGACAGGGCTCACCTAGTGTTGAATTCCCTCAGAATTCGCTTGTCTAAGAAAGACTTTATATGTCCTTTATTTCTGAAGGATAGTTTTGTTTGTTACAGTATTATTGTTGATTGGTTCTTTTGTTTCAAACTTTGAATATACCATCTCATTCTCTCTTGGTCTGTAAGGTTTCCCCCAAGCAATACATTTTTAGTCTAGCAGAGATTCCTTCATAAGTAACTTGAAGCTTTTCTTTTGCAATTTTTAGAAATTTCTGTGTCTTGATTTTTTTGAACATCTTGACTATAATAGTCCTCAGAGAGAATCTTTTTGTGTTCAGATCTATTAGGGGTTCTTTGAGCCTCCTTGACTTGATGTCTGTATCTTTCCCGAGATTTGTAACATCTTTAGTAGTTATTTTGTTCTCTTTTCCTCCTGGAGGACATATAATGTGACTATTAGCTTGTTTAATAGTGTCCCATAA
This sequence comes from Sylvilagus floridanus, assembly GCA_949820135.1. NCBI lineage: Eukaryota > Metazoa > Chordata > Mammalia > Lagomorpha > Leporidae > Sylvilagus > Sylvilagus floridanus. The sequence goes on along the minus strand of OX463246.1, from coordinate 20,530,429 downwards.
ATCTTAAAAGCTTTCTTTGTTTTAATTTTCTTCTCCTTCCTCTCCTCCTCCTCTTCTCCCTTTCCTCCTCCTTCTCCTTCCTCCCCTCTCCCCCTTTTTCCTCCACTTCCTTCTGCTTCTTCCCCTCAACTTGCTCCTCCTCCCCCTCTTGTTAGTTTTGTTTCACTGGGTTATTTCAAAAGACCTGTGTTCAATTCAGAAGTTGTTTCTTTTGACTGATTCAGTATTGAGGTTGTCCTCTGTATTTCTATTTCAGTCATTGAGTTCTTTAGCTCCAAATTTTTTATCTCTATCTCTTTGTTGAATTTTTCATTCCTATCATAAATTGTCTTTCTTATTACATTGAATTATGTGTCTTCATTCTCTTGTATCTGATTCAATGTCCTTAAAGATCATTATTTTGAATTCTCTTTCAGGGAATTCATTAATTTCCTTTTCATTTATTTATTTATTGCTAATTTTAATTAATACATAATATGTTGATTTCTTTTGCTTTGTGGAGTTATTGTATTCCTTTGGGGATGCCATCTTACCTTGTTTTTTTGATGCTTCTTGTATTGACACTCATGTTGCCTCTACTAAATATGTGGGGTGACTTTTGGTGTAATAGATTTTCTCCTAGTGACATGTTCTAAGTGTTGGTTGGGTAGGCTGTATTTGCTCTGATTTCTAATGGGCATTTTAGTGTAGTGGCCATATAGCTTCTTCAGCTGTAATCAGTGTTGGTAATATATGCAAGTCATCAATGGCCTTGGCCACAGGTGTTGTGGGGTTGCACCCCATCTGGCATGAAAGTCTCATAGCAAGGCAGATTTGCTGGCAGCTCTGGACCTAGTGTACCTGGATGTATGTGGAGAGCATTCATTCATTTCTGTGGGTCATAGGCGCATGGACTGCTTCAGTGGCCCCAGCTGGATTTGATGCAGTATGCCCGGTGGTAGAGTAGGGTGCCAGTCAGTGTGTGAATGTCATACAGGGACCACGACACACTGGAAAACCCAGGTGAGCCTCTTGTCAGTGTCCAAGAGCTGCACCATGGTGATCCTTTGGGGGTATTTGCTCAGAATGAGCCTCCCAGAGTCTCCTGTCTGCTTCTCATGACTTCAGTGGGTCATGAGATTGTGCTGCCCAACTTTGAGATTGTATTGATCAACTGCTTCATTAGACTGCAGAAGGATGGGCAGGCCTGCTTTCTGGGGCCTTGGAAGGCTCAGCCACTCAAATCTACATCTGGATGCTTCTTGGAGCCCAAGTCCATACTTTGTCTTTCTTTGATATTATTTATAGTATCTCTTCTTTTATTTATGATTTTATGTACTTAGTTACCTCTCCTATTTTTTTCTTACTCTAGCTAAAAAGGTTTGTCACTTTTGTCTTTTCTTTTCTTTTTAAATTTATTTTTATTTATTTGAAAGGCAGAGTTAGAGAAGTAGAGACGGAGACAGTGGTCTTCCAACCACTGGTTCACTCTCCAATTGGATGCAACAGCCAGGGCTGGGCCAGGCTGAAGCCAGGAGCCAAGAGCTTCAATCAGGTCTCCCATATGGATGTCAGGGGCCCAAGCACGTGGGTAGTCTTCTACTGCTTTCCCAGGCACATTAGCAGGGAGCATGATCAGAAGTGGTGCATCTGGGACTGCAACCAGGGCTCATATGAGATGCCAGTGTCACAGGTGAGAGCTTAACTTGCTGTGCCACAACACTAGTCCCCAGTTTTGTCTTTTCAAAAAGCCAATCCAGTTTTTTTGATCTTTCCTATTTTTTCTCTTTATTTCTGCATGGAACATTATCATTTTCTTTTTTCTTTTGAATTTTCACTTAATATGTTATTTTTCTGGTTCCTTAGAGTGTAATATTAGGTTGTATACTTGGGACTATTTTTCTTCTTTTTTGATGTAGTTATTTATTGCTATAAATTTTTTCTTTTAGGACTGATTTTGTTGTATTGCATAAGATTTGTATGCTGTGTTTTCATTTTATTTGCTTCAATTTATTTTAAATTACATTTAAATGAATTCTTTGGACCACTGAATGTTTAGTATATTCCTTGATAATTCTTTGTGTTTAGAATGAATGTTGACATTGTAGTGTTCATAATTAGATGTCACACAGACAGTATGAAAAATTACCAAATTATCCTTAGTATGCAAACAGGACTATATAACTATGATTAGATTGTCATGATTCTCAAAGGAAGTTCAAACCAACAAGATAGGGGATGAAAGATATGGTACATTTTAAAATTTCTATGATTCTCTCAACATTAGTTTGGATGATGATTATTCAAATTCTTTTTCCTGAACTTAGATTTAATTGACGTCATATCTTTTTTTTTTAAAGATTTGTTTATTTATTTAAAAGACAGAGTTACAGAGAATAATAAACAGAGGCAAAGAGAGAAGTCTTCCATCCTCTGGTTCACTCCCCAAGTAGCTGCAATAGCCAGGGCTGGGCCAGGCTGTATCCAGAAACAGAAGCCTCATTTAGGTCCCCCAGATGGGTGCAGGGGCCCAATGACTTGGGCTATCTTCCACTGCTTTCCCAGGCCATAGCAGAGAGCTGGATAGGAAGTGGAGCAGCTGGGACTAGAACTGGCATCCATATGGGATGCCAGCACTTCAGGTCTGGGCTTTAACCCACTGCGCCACAGCCCTAGCCCCAATATGTATTTTTTAAAATCAATATATTTTATGCTAGTTTGATAAAGAAGTAGGTAGCTATGGAGTGGTATGATTTGATAAAAACATGATTAATGGCAGGCCGGCGCCATGGCTCAACAGGCTAATCCTCCGCCTTGCGGCACAGGATTCTGTCCCGGTTGCCCCTCTTCCAGGCCAGCTCTCTGCTGTGGCCAGGGAGTGCAGTGGAGGATGGCCCAGGTCCTTGGGCCCTGCACCCCATGAGAGACCAGGAGAAGCACCTGGCTCCTGCCATTGGATCAGCGTGGTGCGCTGGCCGCAGCGCATCGGCTGCGGCAGCCATTGGAAGGTGAACCAACAGCAAAGGAAGACCTTTCTCTCTGTCTCTCTCTCTCTCTCTCTCTCTCACTGTCCACTCTGCCTGTCAAAAAAAAAAATGATTACTGGCAATAAACTGGGGAGAACTTAGCAAAGCCTATTTGTTCAGCTTTGTCTCTGTGTCCCTGTACCTTGGGTAATGATTTTTTTTTTTCAAGCAGAAGGAGGGTACCCTTTTTAAAAAAATGCTTATTTTTTATTTATTCGAAAAGCAGAGTTATAGAGCAGAAGAGAGAGGGGGGGGAGAGACAGACAGACAGAGAGAGAGAGAGAGAGAGAGAGAGAGAATCTTCCATCTGCTGATTTCACTCCCCACCCAAAATGGCCATAATGGCTGGGGTTGGGTCAGGTCTGGGCCAGGCTGAAGTCAGGAGCCCATAGATTCTTCCTGGTCTCCCACCTGGGTGTAGGGGCCCAAGTACTTGGATCATCTTCTGCTGCTTTCTCAGGCACATTAGTAGGGAACTGGATCGGAAGCGGTGTAGCCAGGTCTCAAAACAGCACTCATATGGGATTCGGGCATTGCAGGTGGAGGTTTAACGTGGTATCACAAGGCCAGTCCCAGTATGGCACCCTTTGAGGTGCCATGAGGGTCTTATGACTTCCTTTAGGGGCTGTTCAGACAACGTTTCCTAGGTTTTATCACCTGCTTCAGTGGGAGAGAGTGAGGGAGTTAAAAATGACCTTCCTACTTCTGCTGCTTTTCCAATGCCAAAGTGCCATGTTCTGGGCTAGACTGTACTGAACCTCATCAGCAGTAGAAATCAGTGCCATCTCTAGTGAATTTTCTCTAAGCAAAACACATAAGGGTCCACTTCTGTCTCTCTCCATTTATTCATTCAGTTCTAATAAGAGGTATACATTGTGCGGTGTACTGAATCAAATGCTAAGACTAGTGTCAGGAAGAATTGCAAATATTTTGGTGAAACTAATGTTAAGTCACGCTCTTACACATAGTGGGTATTCAATAATTATTAGTTAAATAGATTTTCTCTATCTTATCTTTTACAGCTCAATTCAATCTTGTCATCTGCCTGCTGTCCCCAATAACCAAGAAAGGATAGAATGGAAGCAAAGAATCTTGTGCTGTTTTACTTTAGTGGCCCATGCATTGGATGGATCATAAAAGATAGTGATTTGGTGGTAGTGCTGTGGTGTAATAGGCTAAGCCTCAGCCTTAGGCACTGGCATCTCATATGTGCTCTGGTTTCTGTTCCGGCTGCTCCTCTTCTGATCCAGCTCTCTGCTAATGGCCTGGGAAAGTGGCAGAGGACAGCCCAAGTACTTGGACCCCTGACCCATGTGGGAGACCTGGAAGAAGCTCCTGGATCCTAGATTTGGATTCACCCAACTGCTGCCATTGTGGCCATTTGGGGAATGAACCAGTAGATGGAAGACCGTTATCTTTGTTTCTCCCTCTCTCTCTAACTCAACCTCTCAAATAAATAAATAAAACTTTAAAAGTTATTTTTTATAAATATAGAGGGTTTTATATTTTTCAAAATCAGTTTTGCTTAAAAACTAATCAATTACCAATCATCAGAACTAGAACTATTTAGAATTTTCTAATGATCTAGTGGCCTTGATATTCAGCATTCTTATATATTTCAGTCCAACTTGTTCTCATTGTTTCTCCTACAGTGTTAACTTCTGAGAGATTTATTAACACGCAGTCTAAGAAAATGCCTCTGCTCTCCTTAATAAACTCTAGAACTTCATTATATTTTTTCTCCATAAACCTTTACAAGAAACATTACTTTACATGCATATTATAAATTTATTTGTTTGTCATCTATGATCTGCCTAGCTCATACAAGGGAATTAAACTCCTGGATCCTCAATTTCATCAGTTATGGAACAGCTGTAAGATAAACGAACAGTATATAATTCAAAAGTGTATTCTGCAAGAATATTAACCACCAGCAGCTTGTAAATACCCTTTGGCTTTAACGGTCTGGTCAACCATGCTTTCATTATAGTGGGAATTAATTGAATAAAGATTTTAGAAATATTTTAAAGACGCTTGTTTTATAAATCTTAATTAGCATTGCATATTTTTCACCAAATTTTTTTTTGTATGTATTTGAAAAGCAGAGTGACAGAGAAAGAAACAGATGTTCCATCAGCTAATTCAATACCCAAATGGCTGCAACAGCCAGGGCTGGGCCAAGCCAAATTCAGGAGCCTGGAACCTCATCCGAGTCTCCCACATGAGTGGCAGGGTTCCAAGTATTTGGGCCATCATCCACTGCCTTCCCAGTAGCATTAGCAGGGAGCTGGATTGGAAGTGCAGCAACCAGGACTTAAACTGGCACTAATATGGGATGCTAGCATCACAGGTGGGGCTCAATCCTCTGCGCCACAATGCCAGACTCACATGTTGTTCCTTAATACTGTTTGAATTTCAGGAGGTACAAACACAAGATGTAATTTTTCCCCAATAACTTCCTTGCATCAGGCTGAGTTTCTTTTCTCATCTTGGGCAGATTGTATAGCTTTCTAGTAGCTTTCGACAATGCAGCTTAAATCCACATTGTTCTCTCCTCTTCCTCCCTATTCAAGAAGGACAGTACAGGCTTTGGTCCACCTAGGGATTTCACACTCTCCTCCCACTTCACACCTTAGAGTAGAAAGGGGTGAAGCCATGTCTTCTCTGTCTTCTAGTTCATTTCTCAAATGGATTCAATAGTGGTGGCAAGGCTGCTCCTGTACAGACTCCCCTTCCTTGGTTGCTGCCACTCCTGTGACTAACACTGAGTGGGCAATAGAACCCTCTGGGGAGCAGGCAGTACAAATGTTGGCTTTCTTTTGAAATATACATGTGAGTTCTTCAGGGAAGTCTATCCTATTATTTTGTTTTTCCTAATGCTTACAGAAGAGTTATTTAAAAAACTTTAGTCATACTAAAAATATTTGTAGCACGCATGACCAATGGTTGTTTTCCCTTATGTTTAGATAATTCGCATGACTCAAATGGAAAAATTATCTAAATGAAAATGTGAATAGCAAATTAAAAAAGAAGAAATGTCAAGGGCTAATAAATATTTGGAAGCAAACATAATACTAATGAAAACCTTCCACTTTCCCCCTTTGTTTGCCTATCAAATTGGCAAAGTTTTAAAACACAGATAATGTGTCATCAGTGTTTTTGAAATGAGCATTCTCATACTTTGCTTGATGAGCAAAAAGGACTTCACTATTTCTGAGAGAAAATTGGCAATCAGATCAATAGATCTAGAAATGTGTCCAACCTTTGGCTGAGAAATTACTCCTGTGTCAATTTATTGGCAATTGGCTTTAACAGATCTATTAATGTGTACAGTATTTGCAAAATTCTACTCTGTCTTTGTTCTCTTTAGGGTAGACACAAATATGTGAAAAGGTACATGCTCATGAATGTTAATTGCCATGTTTTTAAGAGAAATTTTTGCAAACAATTAGCTATAGGGAATTCATCAAATACATTGTAGGGAATTACACAATGGAATATTCTGAAGTTTTAACACAGCAGACTCATAGAATGGCAGATGTCCTAAACAGCACTCTGGCCTCAGAATCAGCTTTTAAGGCATTCGGATATGGCTGAAGAGCCCATGAGAGTATTTTAGGCACGGAAAGCCAAGACACTCTGGCTAAAAACAAACAAACAAACAAACAAAAAAAACAAGGACCTAAATGAAAGATCTCTGGATTTCTGCGAGTGAGATCCCAGTAGAAAGAACGTGGCCATCAAAGAAGGAGGTACCTTTCTCTGAAGGGAGGAGAGAACTTCCACTTTGACTATGACCCTGTCGGAATAAGATCAAAGTCGGCGAACCCTAAAGGCTTCGATAGCCTTGGCAACTCATGACTAGAGCCTAGGGAGATTACTGACACCATAAACAAGAGTGTCAAATTGTTAAGTTAACAACAGGAGTCACTGTATACTTACTCCTCAAGTGGGATCTCTGTCCTTAATGTGTTTTCTAATGTGAATTAATGCTATAACTAGTACTCAAACAGTATTTTACACTTTATGTTCTGTGTGGGTGCAAACTGATGAAATCTTTACTTAATATATACTAAACTGATCTTCTGTATATAAAGAGAATTGAAAATGAATCTTGATGTGAATGAAATGGGAGAGGGAGCAGGAGATGGGAGGGTTGTGGGTGGGAGGGAAGTTATGGGGGGGAGCCATTGTAATAAAAAATTTAAAAAAATTAATTAATAAGGAGCAAAAAATGATAACTGATATTTATTGAACATTTATGATGTGCCAAGAAATTCTTTTAACTTATTTATATGGTTTGGTTCAATTAATCTTTATAACAGCCCTATAAGCTGTTATATCAGCAACAGCAATTATCTATCAACATTATCAACACAGCCATTCTGTAACTGACAAAATTAAGGGTCCAGAAGTTTAATTCCCTTGTATGAGATCATACAGCTGGTCAGCAAGATTGGGGTTCGAGCCTAAGTGATCTTATTCTAGAGCTTGTGCCCAAACATTATGAAATTACAATTTCTACAGTGTAAATAAAAATATAATTATATATTAATTCATTAACACACACAATTTAAGTTGAATAATAAAAAGAAATAGTGTGGAAAGAAACAAGTTCTCATATGTTTGTATATGAAGGTTCTTCAAAAAGTTCATAAAAATACATATTATTAAAAAACTCCATGGATTTCAGATTTTTGAAACCAAAATAAACTTATTTTAATTCTATTTTCCATTAACTTTTTATAGTCAGATATAGGTAGATATATATTATGTAATTATTTACAAAAATTTACTGAATGTATTGAAATTATACAGCTCAAAATGTTAATCACTTGTTATCTCTGGGTTATAGATCATGGATTTGGGGGTCTTTTATATGCACATGCAAAATTTTGACGCATCTTTGTGAACATATATTACTTAAGCATTAAAGCAATGCGATCTCTGTGTGAACTATGAAAGGTGTCTTCTGTCTGTTCCTGGGTTAGTATGGTGCTGTTGGGTGTGTATCTCCTGATGTAGTAGAAGTTGCAGATTGAGCAGGGTGCTGGAGAAGAGATTTAGGTCTTTCGAGGAGTCTAAAAATTTCTATTCATGGACCTGAGAGTCTATTGTGTGTTTGAAGACAATGTATTCAAATTTCAATGCCCTCCAACCCTTTTTATCCAGCTTCCGTTTCTCTTAAACCAGCATCATCCTCCCATATCTTTTGCTGGGCTTCAATTTGCCATCTCAGAGCCTATTGGTAAGTTGCTTTGGGTACAGAGGAAAAAGATCATGATAAATACAATCTGCTGTCATAATTAAACAAATATAGATTTCCTAATAGTGTATATGTATAAACTGGCTTAAGTTTCATATTTTCTTGTGATTTTGGGGGTGCAAAATCAGGAAATCATAATCTTGTAACAATGTTTGAACAATGTGATAGACTTTAATACTAACATGCACAGATCCACAGTCAGGAGCTCTCCAGATTTCACAGCAGTTTAAAAAGTCTATTGTCTCAAGTCATCTTGCAAGGGCAGACTTTCCATTAAGCATACTGAGAATCCTTTTAAAGATCACTATGGTGACTGCTTTGCTTTCAAAATAATGACTAATTTAAGAATTGATTGTAGAAAGTCAACCTCACTAATAGTAAAGGATTTTAGTTGATGCTTTCTCATCACTAATGATCCTCAGATTAGGCCATTACCAGTGCTGGTGTTCTGACCTCTCCTTAGCTGTCTTTTCAGTTGCCCATTTCTTATATAATCGAGAAGGATTACACAAACTTCTCCAACCACAGCTTTGCTTGGAAAGGGTAAAGTCTCCCTAATTTCAAGATGTGGAATCTTTTTAGTTTAATAGAGGACAATTGTACAGTAATTTTGAATTTAGTTGACACCTTGGTGGGTATTATTTTCAGTTTACCCTTTTATTTTCCCATTTTCAAAATAATAGGAACACAGACAGCATAATTTAAGGAGAGTTCAAGCCATGGAAGTGGAAAGAGAAATTTGCATTCAGTTCTCCAAAAACCTCTTGTTTGGGAAAGTGGGAAATCGTGTAGCCTGTGGTGCAAATAATTGGTGCTGGCAGGGGGCTACTAAGCAAGAGAAGGGAAAGTGCACTCCATGCAAACTGACTCAAGGGTTTATTTCCACAGGGAGCTATCCACAGCTTTTTTCTCAAAGTCCTTTGGGCCAGTTCGTAGAAAATGCCTTGAGTCTTCTCTTAGGCGATCTTCTAACACCTTGCTATTTCTGGGCCTAACTTAGAGCTTTTCCACACAGAAACCTGTACAAGACCTCTGATGAACAATTGCTCAGCTTTATCAGCCTTGTAGGTCTCTCCAGGATGTGAGCAAACAACACTGAGGAAAGAGATTTCACACCTCCCTGTTCCTGAGCCTCTATCTTTACACAAAGCCAATATATTGTATGCTCCTAAAGCCTGTGCATGAACAATGCCAGTGCGCTGGCACCACCATATCAGCATTTTCCAGAATCCTCGTCTGGGGAAGCAGTTATCTATTATCACATGAACAAGAGCAAATTTATTTTTTTGCTGCTGAAAAGAAAAAAAATCACTCAACTTGAAGGATTAACAGATATTAAAATAATATTTGTGTAAGGTTAAGCCCACAGACTGGCAAAAGAGTGAGCTTTCTTGTATATTAATAATCTGGAGATAACACCTGCTATACTTCAAAGACTTTAAATAGAGCCTCTTAGTAGTATGTGAGCAAATGGGGATGATCAAGAATTCAATGTTTAGCTAAGCGATCAGAGACCCTTTTCAATCATTGTATGTTTCATAGTAATTTAAAAATCTGTAATCCAAAAAATATTCTCTAAAGAAAAATTTCTACTTAAGTTTCTCAGCTTGAATGAAGAACACTTATTATTAAGTTCTACAAAATTGGTCATCCAAAATAAAGGACTGTGTGTGTCTTGTTTAATGAGTTACTGGGAGGTCTGAAGGTCATGTTTATTATGTAATCATTACATATCACACAGTGTATCATACTTCATTTCACAAAGTATCTTCTAATCAATATTTTGGAGGGTAGTGCATAGGAATGGCAAAAATAATCTGTAAGAAAGGTGGTAGGAGGGAAGGAAGGAAAGGGGGAACTCAGCTTAAGTTATCAGAAAAAAAGAGAGGAAGACACAACAAGTTTGGTGTAGGTAGTTTGTTTAGGGAGGTGATCCAGAGAAATAGGAGTATGGGACTAGGAAGAATGAAATAGACAGAGCAAACCAGTGAGCTCTTTAGTTGACACAGTGCTTGACAATGTGTGAATGTTCCAAGAAGCTATATCAGAATTTCACCCCAGCTCCTCTCTTTCTTTCTCCTCCAGGGATAGAAAATGACAGGTATTATTGACAAACTCTCTTCTGTCTTGGGAAGAGGTTGTTCTGTTTGATGTTAATTTGCTTATATACAGGTTGCACAGGTGTGATTGCTAGTGGTGTTACATCAAAGATTTTGTATCAGAGATCCACAGAAGTCCAGGGGCAGAGAACACGGGGCAAGAAACCTGGGGTATGATGTTTCCATGGTAGCTCATACATACCTTCTTCTTGCAGCCAAGGCCAGAGAAAAGAGTGAATGAGAGCATGAGAGGTGGGCCACAAGAACAGTTTACTCTGGATTTCTTCTATCTTTTTAGTCCCCATTACTTCCTATCAGTCTTAGAGTCTTTAGGGTTATGATTAGCTACAACTTCTATACAATAGGTATGGCAGAAAAGTTTGTGGAATAATCTGTGCACCCTGTTGTACGGTCTTGTGGCTTTAGTTGACATTCATTCTTTTTCTTTTTTTTTTTTTTGAAATTTTTATCACTTTTTATTGAAAACTGCACTGAACGCTAAATGTCCACCTTTACAATAAACAAATAACAGCAATGGGAACTCACACTAAAACAAAAACATACTTCTGATAGCCATTAATTTTCTGTTGGGACAGTTTTAAAGTTTTTCTTTTGTCACAAAAACAGGAATGTACCTATACAAAGGCTCAAAATAGGGCATCTTTCAACAAAAAGGCAATGATTCACAAAAGACTGTGAGTAGAACATGTAACTAGTTGATACAAATCTAATAGGATTTGTTAAAATCAGTCACATCTAATAACACATCTGAAGTGTTCTTGTATAAAATATCATGTGAAGAAAAGAAGACTTTATCAATGTCTAAAAAAGTGGGTTTGTTCATAGACAATCTGACAAGTTACCATAAAAAGTGTTTCCAGAGACATAAGGAAATGCAACATTATTCTTCTTGAACCCTTTCAGTTCAAGACTTTCCACTCAATAAAATAGCTGAGGATCTGAAATTGAGAAAATATATTTGAGTACAAACAGCTTGTGAAACTTAATACTTTTTCTTTTTTGCATCATCAGAGGGTGTTACTGAACTTACAGCCCACCTGCCCGCTCAGTCTGCAGTTCAGACGCGAGAGCCGCTTCTCTGTCTTCCGTCTAACACAGGGAGACAGTCCTCTCCCCATCTTGCAGGACTTTAATCTTCCTATTAGCACAAAGAGGTAATGAGCCCCTGCAGACCGAAGGGACTAGAGTCACAGGATGGGGATTTCCTCTTAATATTTTTATTTTGATGTTTGGAACTCTTGATGCAACATTCTAGAGCAAGGAGCTCAGGGCCTGCCGCGCCCAAGGAATTGATAAAGGAAAAAGCTCTATTTATTCTTTGTGATTTGACGCACAGATGAAAAACTTAACATACAATAACAGAAGTTGGTCGTTAATAAGTCACGTCCTAGTCTCTTCCGCGATTCCGTAGGCAGACGACGTCTTCCCTCTTCTCGCTCTTGTGGTTTAACACTGCAACGTCAATGATGCGTATGTCCAGAATCAGGTAAAAAGACTGTCCAATTCCTTTTCTTAGTTCATGTATGTTTCACTGTCTCTTGGTTCCGAGTGTAGCTGAGTGATCACCATTCTGCATTCTCTGCTATTGCTCATTGGGGTGCTCTCGATTGTCCCCGTGTTTTGTGGGCTGGTTGGGCGAGGGAGCTTGAGAAGGGTGGGCCACTATGGGGAGGTTATTCTACATGTATATCATTCACAAGCAATGCTTCCACTAAGTCTAGGTAGTTTTCTGGGTGGGAAAACACAGACCTTCATTTGTAAGGCAGCTGGGGGTCCTTATTAATCTTACCATCATTGAGCCAGTGTTGTAATTTCTCAATCCAGTTTTCAATTATAGTTTTCACTGGGAACATAAACAACATGCATCATATCATTGGATCCCTTGGGTTCAAGAAGTGCTCTTTTTTTTTTTTTTAAGATATATTTATTTATTTGAAAGTCAGAGTTACACAGAGAGAGAAGGAGAGGCAGGGGGAGAGAGGTCTTCCATCTGTTGGTTCACTCTCCAATTGGCTGCAATGGCTGGAGCTGTGCCGATCTGAAGCCAGCAGCCAGGGACTTATTCTGGGTCTCCCACATGGGTGCAGGGCCCCAAGGCATTGAGCCACCTTCTACTACTTTCCCAGGCCACAGCAGAGAGCTGGATCGGAAGTAGGACAGCCTGGACTAGAACTGCAGGCACTGCAGGCTATGACTTTACCCACTATGCCACAGTGCCGCATTTTTTTCAATGGCATAGGCAACCATAAATGAACAGACTGGTAGTGCATCTTCAAATTGGTGGAACTCTTAACAGTATAACTATTCCCAGTGCAAATCTTCTCCTTTTGGAAATCAGGACCTCTTGTCCAGAAGAACCTGCTTTCAGGGGTGAGAAGCACACTTCATGCAGTTGGTTCACTCTGAGTGGTGGTGTGAGGGACCATCATGCTTCTGAACTCCTGTGTTCTGTTGGGGATGCACTAATATCCATCACTGGTTGATTCAATGTATATTCTGTATTCTGAAGAATATTCCTCAGTCCCCACCCACCTAGGAAGGGGGTTGTCCCCAAGCTGATACCTACCTGTGATACAGGCAGGGAGGTAGTGACAACAAGAGAAGTTGAGGAATGGCCGGCACTGTGGCTCACTAGGCTAATCCTCCGCTTGCGGGGCCAGCACCCCAGGTTATTTATTTATTTATTTTTTGACAGGCAGAGTGGACAGTGAGAGAGAGAGACAGAGAGAAAGGTCTTCCTTTTGCCGTTGGTTCACCCTCCAATGGCCACTGTGGCTGGTGCACTGCGGCCGGCGCACCGCGCTGATCCAATGGCAGGAGCCAGGTGCTTCTCCTGGTCTCCCATGGGGTGCAGGGCCCAAGCACTTGGGCCATCCTCCACTGCATTCCCTGGCCACAGCAGAGAGCTGGCCTGGAAGAGGGGCAACCAGGACAGAATCCAGTGCCCCAACCGGGACTAGAACCCGGTGTGCTAGCGCCACAAGGCGGAGGATTAGCCTAGTGAGCCGCAGCGCTGGCCAGCACCTCAGGTTCTAGACCTAGCTGGGGCACCGGATTCTGTCCCGGTTGATCCTCTTCCAGTCCAGCTCTCTGCTGTGGCCCAGGAAGGCAGTGGAGGATGGCCCAAGTGCTTGGGCCCTGCACCTGCAAGGGAGACCAGGAGGAAACACCTGGCTTCTGGCTTCGGATCGGTGTGGTGCACCAGCTGCAGTGTACCGGCCGTGGTGGCCATTTGGGGGGTGAACCAACAGAAGGAAGACCTTTCTCTCTGTCTCTCTAACTCTGCCTGTCAAAAAAAAAAAGAAGTTGAAGATTGACAGTGCTGCCCTGCTGCATTGCCTGGCCTGCTGCAGCCCTGCATGGCCTGTGGCATGACAACTCCAGCTGACCCCATGAAAATCCTGGGTAACTGGCATGACAACTCCATTGAGCTCTGTGGTAGTCTCAGGCCACCTGACAGCCTGGCCTATGCTGCTCAAACCACTCTCTGGTTCCTTGCACTAACCAATGCCTCTTTCTGTGCACTGCTCTAACCTACCTTTCTGTGCACTGCCCAAGCTCTGTTTCTGTGCACTACCCATTTCCTTTTCATGCACTGCCAAGCCACTCCCTTCCTGTGTAGTAAAGACTGCATGTTCTGCTATGTTACAAACATAGAACCCACTTCAGCTGAAAATATCCAAGATGGCTGCAGCCTGTGCCCCTAGATGACTTTTAGGTCATTATCATTCATTATAATAAAATTACTCTGACTGACACTCCAACACCATCACACATCTGATGCCGTGACACTTCCAAGACTTCTAAAAATGGGCACAGAAATGGGCAGTACTCAAGCCCTAAACAAAACTCCCCCCACCCCTCTCTCTTTCTCTTAAGGTTTATTTATTTATTTGAAAGGTGGAGTTACAAAGGAAGAAACATGGAATGAGAGAGAAAAGTCTTCCATCTGCTTGTTTACTCCCCAAATGGCTGCAATGGCCAGAGCTGGGCTGATCTGAAGCCAGGAGCCTGGAGCTTCTTTCGGGTCTCCCACGTAGATGCATCGGACCAAGGACTTGGATCATTTTCTACTACTTTCTCAGGCCATAGCAGAGAGTTGGATTGGAAGTGGAACAGCTGGGACTGTAACTGGTGCCCATATGAGGGGTCTGCATTGAAGTCGGTGGCTTTACCTGTTATGCCACAGCACTGGCCCCTCTAACCTCTTTCTTTTTCTTTTGTCTTAAAGATTTATTTATTTATTTGAAAGTCAGAGTTACACAGGGAGAGAAGGAAAGGCAGAGATAGAGAGAGAAAGAGAGAGAGAGAGAGGTCTTCCATCCTATGGATCACTCCCCAGTTGGCCACAGTGGCTGGAGTTGCACTGATTTGAAAGCCAGGAGCCAGAAATTTCTTCAGGTCTCCCATGTGGGTACAGCAGCCCAAGGACTTGGGCCATGTACAACTTTCCCAGGCCATAGCAGAGAGCTGAGTCAGAAGTGGGGCAGCCAGGACCTGAACTGCCACCCATATGTGATGTTGCCAGTACAAGTGGTAGTCGTGGCTTTACCCACTACGCCACAGTGCTGGCTTCCTTTTTATATGTTTTGAGTTTGTGTAATTCTATTTTCATTCATGCCGATTTGTCTTAAACATGCAGATATCTCAGTATCAATTGATGTGGATTTTTTTGTTGTTATTTCAGAGTAATTCTTCAGTGGAATTTCTTAATAAATTCTGGATTTTGTAAAAATTTAGATAATCTTACTAAATCTACTTTCATTTAGTCATTGATACTTAGACTTCATTTTGGAAAATTTTTAACAAATAATTTGCTTGTTTTCATTTCAACACTCTATTCCTATTGTTTGTGCTTAATTTGTTCGGTACAAAGGCTGTACTGTGATCATATATTTGGCATTGGATCTCCCTTTTCAGAAGGATGAGAACTCTCATGATTAATGAATCACAGTTGTGTGAGAAAGGAGAGTGTTGCTGGAACTGATATCAGGAAGGAATGTGAAGACCAGGCTTGCCTAGAGCAGTGTTGGGGATCATCCACTGCCGAATCATTGTTTTTTTTTTTTTTTTAAAGATTTATTTATTTATTTGAAACTTAGAGCTACAAAGAGAGAGAAGGAGTGGCAGGTAGATAGATAGATAGATAGATATAGAGAGAGACAGAGAGAGACAGAAAGTCCCTCCATCCAATGGTTCACTCTCCAATTGGCCACAATGTCCAGAGCTGTGCCGATCCAAAGCCAGGAGCTGGGAGCTTCTTCAGGGTCTCCCAACTTGGGTGTGGGAACCCAAGGACTTGGGCCATCTTCTACTACTTTCCTAGGCCATAGCAGAGAGCTGGAGCGGAAGTAGAGCAGTTGGGACTCGAACCTGTGCCCATATGGGATGCTGGCACTGCAGGCTTTACCTGCTATGCCACAGCGCCGGCCCCTCTATTCTCTTTCAACAGTCATTAAACTCTGCTCCACACTTCAGCCCCTATACCTCCTAGTATAAAAGGAAGGCCTGAACCTTGGTGATTCCAGCTCATTCTCTCCTAGTTTGCCCACATTCATTTCTGAGTTTCTTTCTTTCTTTCTTTCTTTCTTTCTTTCTTTCTTTCTTTCTTTCTTTCTTTCTTTCTTTCTTTCTTTCTTTCTTTCTTTCTTTCTTTCTTTCTTTCTTTCTTTCTTTCTTTCTTTCTTTCTTCCTTCCTTCCTTCCTTCCTTCCTTCCTTCCTTCCTTCCTTTCTAATTTTATTTAAGTTATTCAAGTTTCATATATTTCATATATATAGATTAAGGAATGTAGTGACACTTCCCCCATGCCCTCCTTCCCTCCCTCACTCCAAAATTTCCTCCACCTCCCTTTTGGATTTCCACTCTTTAATTTTTACAAAGATCTCTTTTTAGTACCAGTACATGTAATGTTTGTATAGTTAACCCTACTCTAAGTAAAATAGTTCAACAAATAGTATGAAGAGAAAAAACAAACACAAAAACAAAGCAAAACAGAACAAAAAGACATTGTTCCTCAACAGAAGAGACAGGGCTATAAGAAACATTGAATCTCAAAAATATCTATTTCATTCCAATACATTACATTTCAGGTACTCTAATAGTTATCTAGGATCATGGAAAATATGTGATATTTGTGTTTTTGGGACTGGCTTATTTCCGGTTGCATCCCTCTTGTTGCAAATGACAGGCTTTCATTTATTTTTATAGCTAAGTAGTACTCCATAGTGTATATATACCATAATCTCTTTATCTATTCAAGAGCTGATGGACATCTGGGTTGATTCCATATCTTAGCTGTTATGAACTGTGCTGCAAGGAATATGGGAGTACAAATACCTCTTTCATATATTGATTTATTTTGGTTTGGGTAAATTCCCAGGAGTGGGATGGCTGGATCATATGGTAGGTCTTCCAGATTTCTGAGGTATCTCCATACTGTCTTTCATAGAAGATGCACCAGTTTGCATTCTCACCAATAGTGGACTAGGGTACCTTTTTCTTCATATCCTCATCAGTGTTTGTCATTTGTTGATTTATGTATGAGAGCCATTCGAACTGGAGTGAGGTTTTGATTTGCATTTCCCTGATGGCTAGTGATCCTGAGCATTTTCTCAAGTGTCTGTTGGCCATTTGAATTTCCTCTCTTGAAAAATGCCTGTTTTTTGCCCATTTCTTAACTGGATTGATTGTTGCATTGTTGTTATATTTCTTGAGCTATTTATGCATTCTGGATGTCAACCCTTTATCAGTTCTGTAGCTTGCAAATATTCTCTCCCATTCTGTTGGTAGCCTCTTCACTTTGCTGGATGTTTCTTTTGCAGTGCAGAAGCTTCTCAGCTTGATCTAATCCCATTTGTTAATTTTCTTGCCTGTGCTTCTGAGGTTTTTTCCAAGAAGTCTTCGTCTATGCCATTGTCTTGCAGAGTTTTCCTGGGTTCCGTAGTAATTTGATGGTTTTGGGTCATAGATTTAGGTCTTTGATCCAGTTTGAGTTGATTTTTGTATAAGGCGTAAGGTAGGGTTCTAGTTTCATACTTCTGCACATGGAGATCTAGTTTCCCCAGCACCATTTGTTGAAGACTGTCTTTGTTCCAGGGATTGATTTTAGCTCTTTTGTAAAAGGTAAGTTGGTTGTAGATGCATAGATTGATTTCTAGACTTTTTGTTCTGTTCCATCAGTGTACAAGTCTGTTTTTGTGCCAGAAACAGGATGTTTTGACTATAACTGCCTGTAGCTTGTCTTCAAATAAGGCATTGTGATGCCTTTGGCATTGTTTTTATTGTATAAGATTGCTTTAGCTATTTGGGGTCTCTTGTATTTCCATATGAATTTTAGCATCATTTTTTCTAGATCTGCAAAGAATGTCTTTCATATTTTGATTGGGATCATGTAGTATCTCTATACTTTTGGTAGTATGGACATTTTGATAATGTTGATTTCATCCACTGCATCAGAGCACCTGCCCCAACTGAACAGTTTTAAATGCAGTGATGATTGAACCTGATGCATTAGTACTGTTATGCATTATTGCCATTAGTTTTTAAAAGGTTTATTTATTTATTTATCTGAAAAGCAGAGTTACAGAGAGATGGGAAAGAGACACACACACACACACACCACAGTGAGCTTCATCTGGGTTTCCCACATGGGTGATGGGGTCCAAATACTTGGGCCATCCTCTGTTGATTTCCCAGGAACATTAGCAGGAAACTGGATGGGAAATTGAGCAGCTGGGACTTGAACTGGTGCCCATAAAGGATGATGGCATTGCATAACCATGGCCCCACCAAATTGTAGTTTTCTAATCCCGCTGTTCCTTCTAGCTGCTAGTTAGCAATCTACTATAGGTGATATCTATCCTTTCTTGCCAGTTTGTTTATTTGTATCTCTACAAATAGATGTGTTTTGTGCAAAGAGATGTAATCTGTTAATATCATTTAGTTTTTATGCACAAATATTCTTACAGTTAGTAAGTGGGAGCCTCTGTAGTCTGACTGCTTATTTTATTTGATATGTCCTGATTCGTCCTAATCTTTGGGCCATGCCTTGCTTTATGGTGAATAAGATGATGTATTCATTTTGTGTATCACCTTTTCTAGCTTCAACAATTATCTGTTTCTCCAGAGAGCTCTAGTTTCTTTTAAAATTTTTTCCATTGACTTATTTATTTCAGTGGCAGGGAAACAGAGAGCTAAATAGGGAAAGATAGATCTCCCATTCACTGGTTCACTCCCCAAGTGTCTACAGTGCCTGAGGCTAAGCTGAAGCTGAAGCTGAGAGTCAAGCTGGAACTGGAACCCAGGCACTCTAATGTGGGATGTGGGTATTTGAACTGGAGTCTTAGCTGCTAGGTCAAATGCCCTCCCACCTCCCTTTTTAAATGAAACGTTAGAGGCTGGTGTTTTAAGCCACTGCTTGTGATGCTGGCATCCCACATTATAAGGCTTATTTGAGTGCCTGGGAAGGCAGCAGTAAAATGGCTCAAGTGCTTTAGACCCTGCCACCCATAAAGAGACCTATATGGAATTCCTGGCTTCTGGCTTCCTCTTGGAGTTGGAAGCCAAACAAGGGAAGGCAGATCTCTCTTTCTCTCTCTCTCCTGTGTTCGTTCCTCTCTGTCACTCTTCCTTTCAAATAAATAGATAAACAAGTAAAAAAAAAATTCAGAAATTTATTCATAATGATATCCTGGAGTGGAAACACTCTAGGTGTCCAATATACATAGCATAGATTTTTTTTTTGACAGGCAGAGTGGACAGTGAGAGAGAGAGACAGAGAGAAAGGTCTTCCTTTTGTCGTTGGTTCACCCTCCAATGGCCGCCGCGGTCAGTGCGCTGTAGCCGGCGCACCGCGCTCATCCGATGGCAGGAGCCAGGTGCTTCTCCTGATCTCCCATGGGGTGCAGGGCCCAAGGACTTGGGCCATCCTCCACTGCACTCCTGGGCCACAGCAGAGAGCTGGCCTGGAAGAGGGGCAAGCGGGACAGAATCCGGCGCCCCAACCGGGACTAGAACCCAGTGTGCCGGCGCCGCAAGGCGGAGGATTAGCCTGTTGAGCCATGGCGCCGGCCGTGGATAGATTTTTTTTTAAAAAAAGTTCTATATTTACAACATGTAATAATCCTATACAACAATTAAAAAAAACTGATAACATGCAACAACATGGGAGAATCTTATTAAACATATGGATAGCAATAAAGGCAGGACACAGAAGGATAGCTTATATGTCCCATTTACATAAACGTCAATCACTAGACATCACTATAGAGTTTGTTTTAATAAGTGTAATTATCAAAAGAAAACACATGGGTGTCACAAGAGCTAGGAAGGCTGAACTCCCATCTCCCCAAATGCAGCTTTGAGAGAGTGTTATTAGTCTACAGTATTTTCTGCAGTCTTTCCTCACTTAATAATGTCAGGCTCTGATTCCAGTGAGTATCAGAAGCTTTGCGATATCTCGTGGAGTGGCTAGGGGCAATGGTTTTAATTTTTATGAAACAACTTATCTTCCTGGGACACGATTTACTTTGGGCATGACCTAATTTCTTTCAAGCCTTAGGCTCAAGTGTCTGTGATAATTTGCAAAACTTGGTGAGAAAACCTGGAGCTTTGCTCACATCAGTGTAGGATGATTGCTTCTGATTCTGCACACAGAAAACAGAGACGCAATAAAGTGAAAGTTTCTACTTCATGTTGGCATAATAGATAAATTTGATCTCAATCAATTAACTCACTATCAAGCTAAAAATCTCTCTTGTTAACTTCTTTTTCAGTCTGACTTGTATCCCAAGGCAAGAGTCCCTTCATCTATTCCATGCATGAAGATTAATTTGCTTCAAAGGCATCCTACACAGGGGATAAAGAACGAGTTACTGTCCTGATTGCTATTCTGCTTTGAGATTCCTAAGGATATTTGTTGAAGACTACTACAGTGAGCAGGGTTAATGATGTGAGATCCATGAAGAAAACTCAATCCCTGACCTATTGTTTAAACCTATATGGATACATAATACAAATTTGATGGCTAAAACCATCAACTGTGAGGGTTCTTCTAATAGCTTTTGAAGCCAAATGATTCTGCAAGATAATCTCTTCACACCTGAGACTCCATTGCAGGGCAGCCTGCATCACCAGCAGCAGCCAACTTGCCTTTATTGCTTTTCTGCAATGGAGTCATGAACTATAGTTCAGAGAGATGATAGTAGGAATAGTAAATGAGGTTTCCCGAGGTCTATTCCAAGGGAGGAATGGACTGGCTGAGAGGAAATGTAGCATCTTTTTCCCTTACCTTGGGGTTTTATCTCAGAAGTGCAAAGGACTTGCCTGGTGATGTCGCTGAGATGTTCGTGATTGGCATTTTTGATTGACATCTGGAGATTGTATTCTTTAAGCTCTCTGTGCTAGTGGTTTCCCAGTATGCACTGGGAATGCCCACTCTGGGAGGTAAAACCGCAATGCTAATTATATTATAATGATGGTATAATGAGGCAGGGTTTCTCCAGTGTTAAACAGGGTCTCACTGCATGTGCATAAACTTCATTTTTCTAGTTTGGCTGAATTTTGTCCTATCAGAGCATCTTAACCACAGGTTAAAACCTGCAAAGTGAGTTATCTTGGGTGGGTCCTGGTGGACACCAAGGTCTTTGGTTCCACCCCTGCAGGAGGGTCTTGTGGTCTCTCCCCAGTTGTTCATATCTAGTCGTCTACCTGACAACTCCATCTGATATGAACTTCTCACCTTTGTGAGCATGCAGACAACTTTGATGCTGATCCTGGTGAAATACCATCCAAAAGACAGAACTGGCATTCCTCTCCACTTCTTCTTCAAATGATTCCCAATATCTTAAAATGAAATAAAAATGACATCTGTTTCTGCTTTCAGAAAATTACTTCTATCCCTGCTGCCCTCCATCATTGTTCAGTGTTGCTAACTAGAGGTTTACTATAGCTGTCTCTGTCTTTCTGTTGCCTTTCCCCTTTTGTGCTCTAAGTGAGCTGTAATGATCCAATTCCACCTTACTTCAACCTCCATCCTAACTCATTTACTAAGAATGAACTGATAAGGGAATGGCCTGGTATAAAATTTTGTTCAATGACTTAGAAGGAAAAAGATTGGAGGTGCTAACTTGGCAACAGGTCAGAGGAAAGGCTCATATGCTTTTTCTTTATTCTCAGTTGCTCATATTGACCACCTTCCTGATGGGGAGGAGATAAGGCATTGAAGCAACAGAACTGTTACATAAAAAACATTGCCATTGAAAGGGGGCACATTCAACTCTTACAGATCAAGGAGATGTCCATTTGGAATGACCTGTAATTGCCTCTTATTGTCTTGCAGCATTCCAAATAAATTGGATGAGCAAGCATGCTGCAGTCCATGGGATGCACAATAGCTTTAAGCAGTTGGAACTTGCTCAATAAAATCCAATTGGCTGCTCGGTTGAAGGGAGACTTTTAGAGTAAGATGGTAACTTGCTAGTTTTAGGGCCACCACGGTAATTCTATCTGCTCTCATACTGATTTGACTGCTGCTGCCCTGCTGTGTTCTTGCTGTAGGCTGTGCAGAAAAAAGCATTAGAACAAATCATAAATGCTTGATTTAATTAAATCTGTTCCAACACCACTTCTCGCCATTTCTTTAAGTGCCAAGGTATAGATTACATTTGAACAATGGTGATGCAATAAATACTTGTACATGGGGAGAAAATGCCATTCTTATTTTATGGTTTGTAAAAAAAAAATAGAGCAACACAATAATAAAGTGCCCTGTAGCAATTAAACATTTCCTGGTCAGCAGTTTCCTTTGAGATTGAGGTTTCCTGGGCTAGAGGTTAGGGGGATACATTTAAATCTTTTCACTCTGGTCAAAAAGGAAAAGAAAAGAAAAAAGGGAATTCTAGTTCAACCATTTGAGCCTATGCTGGGGTATCCTGTGCTGCTCTTGAAAAGCCACAAGCCACAGTGATTGTGCTATTTTCTGCTCCAGTGGGATAACTTTGGTTTTCATGCAGATCTCCATATTAATGCCAAAAACTATGTTAATCCTGTTCAGCACTGACCCTTACATTTTGTGGGAGAATTAATAATGTTTAGCCGGAGTCTGTTACTAATATTAGTAATCACTGGATAAAGTGAATAAACTTTATTCAATTCTGGATGTTTCTTGTGGTTAAATATATTCCTTCGTTTTAATGGGTGACTAACTTATCCTGGTTTGCCTGGAATTTTTTTGGCTTTAAAACTGAAATTTTGGGGCTGCTGTTGTGGTATAGTGGGTAAAGACGCTGTCTGCGATGCCAGCATCCTATATGGGTGCTGGTTTGTGTCCCAGCTGCTCTACTTTTGGCCCAGCTCCCTGCTAATGGTCTAGCAAAAGCAGTGGAAAACGGCCCAAGTACTTGAACCCCTGTTACCTATGTGGGAGACCTGGAAGCTCCTGATTCCTGACTACAGCTTAACTCAGCTCTGGCTGGTGTGGCTATTTAGGGATTGAACCAGCTAGCGCTCTCTCTCACTCTCTTTCTCTCTCTGTGTGTGTGTCTGTCTGTCTGTCTCTCACTTTCTCTCTGTAAAGAGACATTTGATTTTTTAAAAATTTATTTGAGAGGCAGAGTTACAGACAGAGAGAAGGAAAGACAGAGATAGGTCTTCCATCCACTAGTTCATTCTCCAAATGGCCACAATGACTGAAACCAGGAGCCAGGAGCTTCTTCTGGGTCTCCCACATGGGTACAAGGGCCCAAGATTTTGGACCATTTTCCACTGCTTTCCTAAGCCACAGCAGAGAACGGAAGAGGAGAAGGCAGATGAGCCTCAGGCGGAAGCTTAGCCTGCTACACCACAGCATCTGTCCCATAAATAAAAACCTTAAAAACAGAAAAAAAAAACAAAAAACAAAAAACACTGAAATTTCTATACTCCAAGAACTCCTTCAGTCCAGGGCAAACCAGATAGTTGGTAACCCTACTTATGAATGACTTTCAAATTCTGCTATTTGGCATTCCCTTTAAGAAGCTTCCCTTTTGGCCAGCGGTGTGGCTCAATAGGCTAATCCTCTGCCTGTGGAGCCAGCACACCGGGTTCTAGTCCCGGTCTCGGTGCTGGATTCTGTCCCGGTTGCCCCTCTTCCAGGCCAGCTCTCTGCTGTGGCCCAGGAGTGCAGTGGAGGATGGCCCAAGTGCTTGGGCCCTGCACCCCATGGGAGATCAGGAGAAGCACCTGGCTCCTGGCTTTGGATCAGCGTGGTGCGCCGGCTGCAGCGCACCGGCCGTGGCAGCCATTGGAGGGAGAACCAATGGAAAAGGAAGACCTTTCTCTCTGTCTCTCTCTCTCACTGTCCACTCTGCCTGTCAAAAACAAAAAAAAAGCTTGCTTCCTTTTTTTTAAACTATAACTTTTATTGAATGCTTCAACATGTCAAGTACTATCAAAATTCTTTATACAAATTTACCTTTTAATTCCTTCATATCACAGTGAGGAAGGGTGATTTATACAGTTACTTTATAGCTGTGTACTGTACTACTGCAGGGAGCACCCATCACATAGAGAAGGGGAACATAGTGAGAAAGGTGAGTGCTATCTTTATTCTCACTTATAGGTGAGAAGACAGAAGCAAAGAGACTTTCTTGTGACCAAACAGCTGGGAAATGCGAAATGGAGCTTACCCTGACAGTCTTGTTCGAGGTCCCCCAATGGAGCTATATTTTTTTGGTTTTGTTTTGTTTTTTGTTTTTTGACAGGCAGAGTTAGACAGTGAGAGAGAGAGACAGAGAGAAAGGTCTTCCTTCCACTGGTTCACCCTCCAATGGCCGCTACGGCCAGCGTGCCATGCTGATTCGAAGCCAGGAGCCAGGTGCTTCCTCCTGGTCCCCCATGCAGGTTCAGGGCCCAAGCACTTGGGCCATCCTCCACTGCATTCCTGGGCCACAGCAGAGAGCTGGACTGGAAGAGGAGCAATCAGCACAGATTCCAGTGCCCCAACCAGGACTAGAACCCAGGGTGCCAGCGCCGCAGATGGAGGATTAGCTTAGTGAGCTGCGGCGCCAGCCGGAGCTATTCTTAATTACAAGTGCAGTTGCAGTTCTTATTCACATTTGAAATCCGTATTTACAAGTATGCTGCTTTTCTCTTTTTACCCCCTGAAAATGATGGAACTGTTGGATTTGCAGTGCCTCACCTAGTAATTTTTCTCCAACTACACTGCTCAAGTATGTCTTTCAGGCCCTACTTCCTCCTCCCCCTCCCTCCCACTTTTTTCTATTTTCCTAGAATGGCTGTTGAACAGGGTGGTACTCATACAAGTGCTAATTTTTCCTGGTTCAGTATGAACATGTACTAATCTCTAGGAAGACTGTCCAGTACACCTTCCTGAGTGAAAGTCAGACCTTTAGGCAGGATAGTCCGAGCTTTCTATACTCCTCTTAAATAACAATATTTCTGCAAGTACAAAGTACAAAGAGTACTAGAAAGCAGATTACTTTGGGGGTCATAAAACTTTAGGAATTTTTATGGGTACTGGACCCAGCAAAACTTTGAGTCATGAAATTGATGACAGATACAGGAATTATGCTTTTTAGGAAAATACTACAAAAATTGTCTCCAACATATTGCTTAGCCTTAGTCACTGCCTGTCCCCTTCTACCATCTTTCTATGTAAATCTAAATATAGATATGTAAATGCCTATATTTATACGTAGAATTACATTTTTCTGCTGTTTGAATATATTTTGATACAAGTTGTAACTGAGATTTGAGCTAAAAGACTCTTGGGAAATTTGTCCTGACCAAAATCTGCTTCAAGGAATAAAACTTTGCCCTTTGACTCCTTTGAATGATTGGAGGGGACAGAGATACCGAAAGAGGGGCGGCTATTAGAACAAGATGATGGCTAATTTCTTTATTTACAGCCTTTTCTGGCTTTGCTATACTATTTCTGTCACACTCATTTGTCTTGAAAAGAATACTCACAGGGAAGCCACCTTACAGAGGCAACCCACTGGGAGCAGGTGTTCGCCTTTATTAAGTAGTCCATGGGCATTGCTGAAGCCTTTGTTGTTGGCTGCTGCTCTCCTCAGGCTCAGCCTCTCTCCAAAATCCAGCTGCGTTCACCTTGCAGCCAAATCTCCCTTTGCCTCCAAGAAAAATATTTGTGAAGCCTCCCTGTGTGGCTACTACCTGAATCTCTGTAGTCAAGCCACCTGCAGCCATGGGTCCCTTTTTCTCTAATCTCACTTGTGTGCTTCCTGGTGATGTCATCAGGTAAGGTTCCCAGATAAAATACAGGATATGACTTGGGACATATGGACACTAAACAATTAATTCATTGTTTATCTAGAATTTGAATTCAAATGACTATCTTTGGCTTTGGTTTGCTAGATTTAGCAACTCCATATCTGGAGCATTCTCTCCAAATTTTTTTAACAATTAAGAAAGAGTGGACGCAACAAAAATTTTGTGGGAAGATGTCGCAAGTCATTTGAAGTGTGGTTCATCTTCCAGAAATACCAAGTTCGTATTCCTTTCTTAGAGTGACTAACACTTTGATTAAAGGAATCATCACCAAATTTGGGTCTTGGCTATGGCAAAACAGTGTTGATGAGACTAATGATTTATTGATTGGCTCTAGTTGAGTGCCTCATGCAGCTTCATTTAACCACCACAGAATGGCAATTTAAACTGCAGGAGATGATCAATGACTAACTGAGTATGGAGTCCCCCAGCCTCCCTTCTTTCTCCTTCGGAGGTTTGAAGAGCAGAACTAAGATAAAGTAACTTCAGTTCTGGAAGTTGTTTGTGTCCAAAGATAAAACATGCTACTGTCAATCATCTTCAGTAAATTTGTTTTTTGTAATTAGCCAAGGCTACAAAATGCATGGCAATATGCTTAAAAATAAAAAATGAAAAGGCATTCTGATAATGATTTATAATGCACAGTGCAGAGCAGAAAGGAGAGGAGATTGCATGCTTTGTATCTTAATAAAAATTCTTATTAAAGAGAGTTAATGATTCAGACACCAAGGACTGCTAGTGACAAAGTGGGCAGGATCGGGAAAGCAACTGGACTTTGCAGCCCTTTTGGGGGTAATCATAAACTTCAGGCAAAGCCACGATGCTCAGTCCCAAACATAGCTCTTTTACAGCTGCCTGAATTTGTTTCATCTCCCTTTTATTCTTAGATTAGTGGCTTTAAAATGGAAATCTTGGATTCATTTCAGTTATTAGGCTGATGCAAGCAGTGTAATTTTCTCTCTTGAATTCTTAAATGTGTTGATTGGACGTTGGGTATTTTATAGTTCTTTTAAAAATACTGAAAGTGCTTGCTCCATTTTCTGATGTAATTGCTTGTACTATTTAATTCCCAACTCCATTATATTTAAACTTTTGTAGAGGAATCAAAGGACACAAAAGGCATTCTAAGTGATAAACTTAATGTTTTTTTTTTCTTTCAAAATACCAACAAAATTAGTTTGGAAGAAGCTGGAGGGAAAGAAAATTGCTCTCACGTGGAACATATTGAGTCTGAAATCTTGGTTTATTAGAAGACTCTGGCCACCAAAACAAATGGTAGTGATCTGGTGACACAATAGTAATTGGTAGCCTCTGCTGTCCAAAGCCATTTGCTTGAATTATTTATGTCTCAAAACTGACAGGAATTTCATAAGAGCAAATAAGCAGGTCCAATGGGTGTCGTTTGTATGATGTGATCACACATCTGATTGACTGCAGGTCTCATCTGCTGGAGCAATGCCTTAAAAACCCAGGGGAAGAGTTGGTTTCAAGCCAGCCCCACACCCATCAAAGTTTGATTAGTACTCCCCCAGCTGGAGTCCATTCCTTGGCCAATGCAGGTTGACAGAAAAAGGAACAATTCCTCTATTGTTTGCTTTAAAGTAATTCAGGCTTCTGGATTATGTTCTTAGACTGTGAAATGATCCTTTAATCCCTTTTTGTTAATAAAAAACACTTAAAATTATCAGAAACCAACTGAATTATGGTTTGTCGTTTCATGGTGGTGTCAGATGCGCCTGTTCGAGTCTGGCAATCTCCTAGGATAGTTGTCAGTTTTGTCCCTGGGACTCAGATGGCCCTTGATGTCTTCTCACATCCCTCATTAACTTGGTTTTCTCCAACTGCAGTGCCGTCAGTGGCTCCACTGGACTGGCCTTTGGAGCTGGACTGGTGACGGAGCAGCACTAAGTAGTCTCAAGGCGATTTATGTGCGCTTCATTATATACAGATGAATGAGTAGCTCTTCCTACCCAATTTTGTGTGGACTTTGGAGAACTGCTCATGGAGTTTATGAGCCTTAACATTTAAATTTATTTTTATAAATTTTAACAAAAAGGTCTTTTAATGCTTGAAAAGAGCAACCTATTTATGAAATTTTCGTTGGGGTTTGTACTTATTTATTTTTGCTTTAGGCATTACAACAAACTTTGGGAACTGAATGACATAATACTGTTCAGAATTCTTATAGTTTATAGAATGTTTTCTATTCCATAGCTTTCTAGAAGTTAAATAGTTCATCAAAATTCCATCAAAATAAATTGTTCAAAATGTGATGCTTTGTTATTTTACAATTGAAATGCTAAAGATTTCCAACACTTTATGACAGTTAATAGTTATTTCCTGGACATCCAGGAAGCAAAATGAATTGAGGACCTGTCCCCAAATAGTTTTTAAAAAATGAAATGCTGTTTATTTATAAGTAAAAGATTCAAGGAAACAAAACAAAATTTTGTCTCATTAATGGAGTGGAGAACTGTGTTCTAGTTAAAGGAAGCTTGGTTCATTGAAGGGCTAACCTTAAAGAGGAAAGAATAGTCAAATGGTCTCTAGAAGGGAAATGCTTAGTTTTAAAAGTATTTTAAAAGTATGAGAGACAAAAAGGGCCTATTTCTGATCCAACATCATTTTTCTATTCCTTCCAATTATGTTTTCCCAAGTCTTTGGTCTATTATTTCTTCTCGCATGTTGACTGCAAGCAGTTCTTTTGCACTAGCAGTGTGGAAAAGATTTCTTTCTAAAGGGGCCTTTTGCCAGTGTGAGTCCCGGCTGCTCTACTTCTGATCCAGCTCCCTGCTAACGTACCTGAGAAGGCAGCAGAAGATGAGCCAGTCCTTGGGCCCCGGCACCCATGTGGGAGACCTTGAAGAAGCTCCTGGCTCCCGGCTTTGGAGCTGCCCAGCTCTGGCTGTTGAGGTCATTTGGGGAGCGACCAGCAGATGGAAGACCCCTCTCTCTGTCTCTCCCTCTCTCTATAACTCTGTCTTTCATATAAATAAATCTTTAAAAAGGGGGAGTGTGCTTTTTAGGCTTCATTCAGTGGTCATCTTTGCCGCAGTACTAGTGTCCCCAGGACTTCTGAGAGCGCCCTGCACACGTTCCTCAGTCTGCTTGAGGAGATTGCTCCCCGCCTCCTCGGGTTGCACCCCCTGAAGTGCTGTGGTCTTGCTGTGGGAGAGGAAGCCTCTCTATAAATCATGTTGGGATTTGCTGGGAGTCTTGAGGGCTCCTCTGGTCCAGGCCCATGTGAAAAGGCTGAAGTCATGCGAATATCACCCATAAATGAGTTGTATTCATCTCTAACTCCGGTGTTTACAAAGATGTTCTTGGCAGCTGGAAAAGCAGTCAAACCTCACTCAACACTTGACATTAAGTTTAACCTCTGCCTAAGGAAATAAGCACTTAAAATGTGCTGAATCATTCGATTCTCACACGTCTTTGCCTGGGAACCTCTGAGGAATGGTTTTCAGATATGTATCCCCTTGGACCAAGTGTGCTTACAGTGGGGAAAATTCTATGATTCTTTCATCACTCAGCCTGAGCTTTTGGAACATTGTTCCTTTTTCTTTTTCTTCTTTTTTTAAGATTTATTTTATTTATTTGCAAGTCAGAGGTATAGAGACAAAGAGTGAGACAGAGAGAGAGAAAGAGAGATCTTCCATCCTCTGGTTCACTCCCCAAATGGCTGAACTCTCCTGGGCCAATCTGAAGCCAGGAGCCAGGAGCTTCTTCTTGGTCTCGCACGTGGATGCAGGCACACAAGCACTTGGGTCATCTTTCGCTGCTTTCTCAAGTGCATAAGCAGGGGGCTGGATCAGAAGTGGAGCATCTGGGACTCACACTGGTGTCCATATGGGACATATGCTGGTGATGTTACAGACAGCAGCTTTACCTGCTACACCACAATGCCATCTCCACGGATCCTTCTTTAAACATATTGAGACATTCAACATTTTAAGATATCTCTTAACAACTCTCAAGATCACCTGAACAGTGCAGTTCTCTGTTTTGTTCAGAGATCAGCAAAGATGACACTGTGATCACATTCAGATCTGAAAAAGCAAGCAGAGAAATTGTCAGGAACCATTTTCAACCAAGAAATGGCGGTTCTACACATATCAGTCTCCTTAGAAGCTGCAGGAGATGTTATAAAATTAGAATACTCTTTTGGGAACATTTCTTTTTTTATTTTTATTTTTTATTTGACAGGTAGAGTTATACACAATGAGAGAGAGAGACAGAGAGAAAGGTCTTCCTTCCGTTGGTTCACCCCCCAAATGGCTGCTATGGCCGGCGCTGCGCTGATCTGAAGCCAGGAACCAGGTGCTTCTCCTGGTCTCCCACGCCGGTGCAGGTGTCCAAGCACTTGGGCCATCCTCCACTGCACTCCCGGGCCACAGCAGAGAGCTGGACTGGAAGAGGAGCAACCAGGACTAGAACCAGGCGCCCATATGGGATGCCAGTGCTGCAGGAGGATTAACCTAGTGCACCACGGCGCTGGTCCCTTGGGAACATTTCTGATTGGATTGTGTTTGGTCAGTATCCTTATGCATCAATCATGTGTTAGTAAGCAAGCACTGGGGAGACTGGGCCTGAGTCTGTTGTCCGCAAGGCAATGGGCAGTGGTTACAATGAGTCATGGGCAAGTGAAGACTTGCAACTGGGAAGCAGGCAGGACGTTTGCCACTGAAGCGCTTGATGTGAACGAGGAAGAGCTTTCAAGAACAGAGGTTAAAACTAAAGAGTGACTAGTAATTAGCTTAAAGAAGACAGCAAAGTGCTGTGAATATTCAAAACTCATCCCTCTCTGAACTACACTTCACACTAAACTAACAACGGTGCAACTAATTTACATTTTGCATACATGAGTTACACTGGAGAAACAAATCCCTCTGGGTAGTGAGAAAACACACAGCTTCCTTTAAAGGGCTTATGGGATAGTCCTTCCCAGTTCGTCCTGTTTGCTCTGCAGGGTTTTGTTTTGGTTTTTGTTTTTGCAGGGGGAGAGGAGCAATACCCCTCTTTTTTGTTTATTATTAGATAGTGGCTCATTCCAGAAATGTGAAAATATGGGATTGCTGAGTTGAGGACAGAAGTGCGGTTCTGCAGATGTTAGCTTAAGTGTCTCTTATCAGCATAGAGGGAAGGAACTGGGTGAGCAAGTGTTTTCTTAGGACTTTGGTGGAGGTGTTATTTGTCTTCTATTAAATTCAGGCAATATTGAACTCCTAACCTTTCTGTTTTTGTTTTTCCTTAGGGGATGAAGTTAAGTGACTCATAAACATTGAAGATTTCAGGGAAGAAAACAAATTCAAATGTCCTGAAGCGGTGATACATTTCTTTAAGCTACTGTGTATTTTGTGAACTATTACAGAGGTATGGTGATCTGACTAATTTCAACTTGATAAGCTCTACAGCCATCTTCTGTGACTACCCATGAATCATACCTTAAATAGTGGAACAGTGTTGTCATCAGCAGGAAGGCACAGGCAGTTCTCAACACGCATTAGTCCTACACTGGAATCTTTTTCAAGTTGGATTTCACATGAAGCTACAAGACAAGCTGATATGAATGCTTTCTGTTCTTTTCAGATAAGCAATCTAGGGCTGAGATAAGCAACACTATTTTTTGAGTAGCACGTAGCCAATTCAGGTAGAATTGGTTTTGTTCAGAGCAGCCATCAGTAAACAAAAATAGGTAATAATATCTTCTTACAAATATGAAGAGACTACTAAAGTACCATGTACCCAACTTCCATAGATTATTTCACCACGTAAAATATTCTTGGGATAGAAAATATTATTGTAGCTATTCACTAAACAGGAAAAGTGATGGGCTCTAGATCAGTTCACTTATCAAATAATTTTTCTAAAACAGATTTGCTGAAAACTGGTTTACCACAAGTCAATTCACTAAATGACAAATGTAATAATAAGCAGCTTGAATATAATATTAAGAATTATGAATTCATAATTATTGAATATTTTGTAAAAGTCCTTAATCAATGTTTGATAAATTAGTAAATTTGATATATTTGTCATTTGGAAAATCAATCTTTTAATGAATTGGGTTGCTTTCAAACTGACAGATCCATTATCCATGCTAAAACAACATATTTAATGAGCACATACTCTATGCCAGGGATTAGGAGTTTAATACTGAATAGGGCAGTCCTTGTGGGGGAGCAATTGCAATTCCATGGGAGCGGGGGTTAAGAACACCCTCATGGAACACAGTGTGTTCTGGGAGCAGAGGATGAGCACAGAGGAGGGACAGCTTATCCCATCTGGTTATGGCTCCCAGAAGGCTCCTACAGGAGGTGGTGAGAAGATCTGACTTAGAGGCTGGAAGTGATTTACCCAGGGAGGGAGACAACAGTCAGAGTGTAGTAGGAAGATCAGGCTTGGCCAAGGCAGAACTTTACTCATGTCTGTCTTGCTTATGGCACAGAACTCCTCCACCTAACACTGCAGATTGATTGCACCACGATTCTTATGACGCACACGCTTCAGGTTCTACCTTCACGTGCAGTTATCAGAGATAATAGTGGATCAGTGCCCACAACATGTTAGGTACACCTTAAGTTATACTGTGTTAGTTCACAGCTATATGAATTCATGAATATGACTATCATGGTAATCCTGTGAGGCAGATTCTACTATTATCTCCTTTAATAGTTGAGAAAACTGATACCAGAGGCATGAGCAGTTTCCAGATGTCATCTACCAGGATTCAACTCGAGGTGGTGTGTCTCAGGGTCTGTGTACTTAACCACAATGCTGTACCACATTTAGGGATCCCGGATTCTTATGTCTTATAGATTTCCTTGCTGCTGTCTATGTTAGACAATGCTTAAATCCAATACAGAAACAACAAGCTTTTTGCGTTCTTCATATTTTTGTTGCCTGTCTCATAACAGTCTGCAATGGGTCATTTCTCTTTACTATATGTATGTCTGCCTCTAAGAATATTCCTTTTCTAAAGATTTATTTATTTATTTGAAATTCATAGTTACAGAGAGCAAGGGGGAGAGAGTGAGAGGGAGAGATCTTCCATCCTCTGGTTCACCCTCCAGATGGCCACAATGGCCAATGTTGGGCCAGGCTGAAGCCAAGAGCCAGGAGCTTCATCTGGTCTTCCATGTGGGTGGCAGGAGCCCAGCAGTTGGGCCATCTCCTGCTGCTTTTCCCAAGCCTTTAGCAGGGAGCTGGAATAGAAGTGGAGAAGCTGGAGATTGAGCTGCTCATACGGGATGCTGGCACTGCCGGCAGTGGTTTTAACCCGCTATGCCACAATGTTGACCCCAGAATCTTTCTTCTTATCAGTGTTTTTCTTACTTCCAATAATTTTTGAGGATCCTGAGACTCAGGTAACTAAATTTTTACCATTAAGTCTACAGTCACAGAAATGACCATGGAAGAACCAAAAGGTGTGTCTTGTGAGTGACATCCAAGATTTGAACTTGTTGAATTCCACTTAGATTTTGTTTGGGTTCTTTGAATTTGTTTTGGTAGGCAGAGTTGGCAGACATCTGTGGTAACCTAATACCCTACATTCCAAATATGTATTTGGTTCCATAGTGAGAAATAGTTTCATCCCATATCTTTCAATTTCGGTTAAAAACTTTTGTTCCTATACATACAAGGAAATTCCAGAGAAGAGATGCTTCATTGAATGCCATCAACAAGAAAATAAGGCCATTGGATTGCAAATCATGTAGGTTTTCCTGAACTTACTTACACTCTTCTGTTATTAAAATGAACATGTGTTCAAATGGAGTGTGGGAATTGGAGAAGAAGACGCATTTGGTTTGTCCAATCTATCTTCCAACACTGCCAAGTGTGCCCAGGGCTAGTTCTGGTCTGGTTTTTTTGTTTGTTTGTTTTTTGTTTTGACAGGCAGAGTGGACAATGAGAGAGAGAGAGACAGAGAGAAAGGTCTTCCTTTTCCATTGGTTCACCCTCCAATGGCCACTGCAGCCAGCGTGCTGTGGCCAGCACATTGAGCTGATCCAATGGCAGGAGCCAGGTGCTTCTCCTGGTCTCCCATGCAGGTGCAGGGCCCAAGCACTTGGGCCATCCTCCACTGCACTCCCGGGCCACAGCAGAGAGTTGGACTGGAAGAGGAGCAACCGGG
Source organism: Sylvilagus floridanus (assembly GCA_949820135.1). Taxonomy (NCBI): domain Eukaryota; kingdom Metazoa; phylum Chordata; class Mammalia; order Lagomorpha; family Leporidae; genus Sylvilagus; species Sylvilagus floridanus. The sequence continues at coordinate 20,496,614 of OX463246.1, read as the reverse complement.
ACAGAATCTGGTGCCCCGACTGGCACTAGAACCCGGTGTAGGGTGCCACAGGTGGAGGATTAGCCTAGTGAGCCTTAGTGCCGGCCTCTGGTCTGGTTTTAAATGACTCAGTGAAGTTTCCCAGCATCCCTTTCAGGAGAGTCTGCAGTTTCATGACAATCACATCCAGGAATGTTTTCCTTTTAACACAGACGTTCTTCTGGAAAGCACTCGTGCTTCCCGTAATGTTAACTCAGCACCGTGACTTTTTTCCCTCCCTCCCTCCCTCCCTCCCTCCCTCCCTCCCTCCCTCTTTCTCCCTTCCTTCCTTCCTTCCTTCCTTCCTTCCTTCCTTCCTTCCTTCCTTCCTTCCTTCCTTCCTTCCTTTCTCTCATCATGCATTAGATGAAGTACTTGATAATTACGTGCTGCACCTTGGATAGATCTCAGACTGAAAGATTACAAATGGCAAAAGGATTCATCATACACAAAAGGCATGCTTAGAAGACAAACTAGACATCCTTTGATAATATCTTACTCTGAAAGAAATGCTCAGAGCAGGAGAAAAATTAATGAAGCTTCGTCCAAAAGTTTCCTTCCATTGTTTTCCAATCTGGAAGTTGTTCCTTTTTCTCCTCCAGTCTTCTCCCCAGCTCTGCTGCAATCAGTCGCAGGTATCTTTGTGAGAAGTGTTTGCCTACGGGGTGGGGGGGCTGGCTGTGTGGCGTAATGTGTGAAGCCACTGCCTACATTGCTTGCATTCCATACGGCTGCAGGTTCGAGGCTTGGCTGCTCCACTTCTGCTCCAGCTCCCTGCTAATGAACCCGGGAAAGAGTGGGGATGGCCCAAGTACTTATGCCTCTGCACCATAAGGGAGACCTGGATGAAGCTGCTGGCTACAGGCTCCTGGCTTCAGCCTGACCCAGCCCTGGCCATGGAACATTTCTCTCTCTCTCCTTCCCTCTCTGTAGCTCTGCCTTTCAAATTCATAAAATAAATCTTTTAAAGAAAAAAATATTTACCTACACAAATATTCTTTATGAAAATTTTCAGTTAACTCACATGAATATTCTTTAACCAAGTGTGATTTGCTCTTGTGCACTCAGTTCTTTTTTTTTTTTTTTAAGATTTTTGTTTTGTTTATTTGAAAGACAGAGATACAGAAAGAGGTAGAGACAGAGAGAGAGATCTTCCATCCACTGGTTCACTCCCCATTTGGCCGCAATGGCTGGGGCTGTGCCGATCCAAAGCCAGGAGTCAGGAGTTTCTTCCAGGTCTCCCATGTGTGTGCAGGGGTCCAAGGACCTGGGCCATCCTCTTCTGCTTTGCCAGGCCATAGCAGAGAGCCAGATTGGAAGAGGAGCAGCTGGGACTAGAACTGGTGCCCATATAGGATGCCTGCACTTCAGGCCAGGGCTTTAACCCACATAGCCACAGCACCGGCCCCAGCATTCAGTTCTTTGATGTTGTTCCCAGAAGTTCAGGGTTCAAAGCTTTTCTCCCTGTCTAAAGCATATCTTGGTCCTATATTTCTTTCTTTCTTTACTTATTTGCGACAGAGGGAACCTGTGTGCATGTGAGAATGTGCTGTCATCCACTGCTTCACTCCCCAAATGCCCAGAATGCCTGGGGCTGGGCTGGAGCCCAAGCTGGGAGTCAGGAACTCAGTCCACTTCTCCCACATTACCTGAGCCATCAGTGCTGCCTCTCCTTGTTCCTGCATTGGCAGGGAGCTGGAGGAGGAGCCTGAGGAAGGAATCAAATGCAGGCATTCCAGGGCAGGAAGCAGGCATCTTAACCTCTAGGCTAAACACATGTACCTACAGTTTATTGTTGATGCTTTGCAAAGTGGACTCAGTAAACCATTCAGAAACTATCTTCAGTATGTTCAGGTTGCTTTTTAGATCCACCTAAAGTGGGATAGACATTGCCTATTTTCCTTTTGGATTTTTATCTGAGATTTTTTTTTTACAGGAACACTCAAGGAGCCATAACTCCTAGGCCTGTACAAACTGAATTGACTGCAGAATATGAGCAAGCACATGACTAAAACCCATGTAATACCAGAAAGAAGAAACGATAGTCTAACCATCTTGAATCTTGAATCAATATCTATGAAGTGTATTGTTTTCAGGATAACTTCTGTTTTTTTTTCTTTTTAAGGATTTATTTATTTGTTTGAAATGCAGAGTAAAAGAGAGAGAGAGAGAGAGAGAGAGAGAGAGAGAGAGAGAGAGAGAGAAGGAGAGACAAAGACAGAGGGAGGGGGGAGAGAGAGAAAGAGAGAGAATCTTCCATCAGCAGGTTCACTCCCCAAATGGCCACAATCATGGGGGCTAGGCCAGGCTGAAGCCAGGAGCCAGGAGCTTCTTCCAGGTCTCCCACATGGGTGCAGGGGCCCAAGCTCTTGGGCTATCTTCCACTGCCTTCTCAGGCACACTAGCAGAGAGCTGGATCAGAAGTGGAGGAACTGGGACTTGAATCTCGGCCCTTATGGAATGCTGGCACTGCAGGCCATGACCTAACCTGCTGTGTTGTAGTGTCAGCCCCAGTTTTAAAACTAAGGAGTTTTAAAATGCAGAGCTGTATATGGCTCTGGTGGCATCTCTGTCCTAGCTCCTAACTACATAGGCTTTGGGGCTAAATAAGTGTGTGGAGGCCATGTTGACTTGCAGTGTCTGTGTTCTTGGTCTCTTAGCTGGGTCGAAGAAGACTTGGGAATACCATAAGGTAAATATGAAGCATACGTCATTTTTATTCTTGATTTGGATCTTAAGAGAGGAGACCTACCCCTATGTTGTTTCTTTTGTCAGCAAGCACAGAGAGTCTGAAACACCAGAAAAAGGTCTGCCTATACTTTTCTTGGAAGGCAAATGTGTTAACATGAGTCACCTGTCCATGAAATGAGCACAAAGAAGGTGGGGAGCTCAGAGGGGTTCCTGTGCCATAGCTTTCCTGTAATCCACCAGGCTACCGAGTTCACCAGCCCATGCAGCATAAAGCCCAAGCACCAACTTTCTGATTATCTTAGGCTAAGACTTTATTTTTGAAACTCAATAGAAAATAATAAGGAGACTCAATTAATAGGTAAATCCAGGAGAGATGGCGGACCACTCAACTTCTCACCCTGTACAAATGTCATATCATAATAATGACAGTAGTAAAAATAGCAAACATTTTAAATATTCATTGCATGTAAGACATTATAAGGACATTGTGTGCATTATCTCACGTATTACTCATAAAAATCCATGAAGTAGGGACTATTTATCTTGATTTTACTGCTCTTTATTTATTTAATAATGCATGTTAATGAGATATAACAAGCAAATGGGTTTGTGTTAAGATACCACTTGAGATGCCAGCATCCCATGTTGGGATGCTTGTGTTTGATTCCTGGCTCCGCCGATTCCAGATTCTTGCTATGAGTACTCTGGGAGGCAATGGGTGATGGCTCATGTACTTGAGCCCTTGGAATGAGTTCCCAGTTCCTGGCTTGGGGCTGCTCCAGCTCTGGCTGTTGCAGGCATTTGGAAAGCAGACCAGTGGATGGGAGCTATGTAGATCTAGCTGTGTTGTCTATGTCCCTCTCTGCCATTCAAATAAAATAAATAAATACTTAAAAAAGAAAAAGACTTGGGGGCTGGTGCAATGGCATAGAAGGCTAAGCCTCTGCCTGCCGTGTCTGCATTCCATATGGGTACCAGTTCAAGTCCTGACTGCTTTACTGCCAATCTAGCGCCTTGCTGTGTGCCCGGGAAAGCAGCAGGAGATGGCATAAGTACCTGGGCCCCTGCACCTGCATGGGAGATCCAGAAGATACTTCTGGCTTAAGCCTGGCCCAGCCCTGGCCATTGTGGCCATTTGGGGAGTGAACAAGTGAATGGAAGATCTCATCTTTTCTCTCTGTCTTTCTCTCCTTCTCTCTCTGCCTTTCAAATTAATAAATACTTCATTTAAAACAATTCCATACATTAAATTGTTCATGTTCAGTGTACTTTGAGGTTCATTAATTTTTTGTGAAGCCACAGCCATAATCAGTTTACAGAACAGCTCCATCATCTGTTAAAGTGACCTGTGACCTTTGATGTTCATTTTTCCCTCTGTCTCCAGCCTCGGGAAGTCACTGATCTGCTTTCAGTCACTATGGATTGCTTTGCATTTTCTCAAATATTATACAAAGTTTTAGAAATATAAAGAGAACGCTATTGTATGGGTCTGTCTCCTTTCATTCAACAGAATGATTTGGGATTTATCCATATCTATTGTGTGTATCAGGAATTAATTAATTTTTGATGAGCATCGATTTGCCACAACTTGTTTATCCATTCATCTGTTGGTGTTCATTTTTTTTTCTAGTAATTTTTTCCAGTTTTTACCAAGCCATTTGTCTTTTTACTGAGTTTTAAGAATTCTTTGTATATTATGGATTCTTCTCATATGGATGCATTGCAAATATTTTCCTTGTCTCTGATTTGCCTTTTCATTCTTTTGTTTTTTAAAGATTTATTTTATTTATTTGAAAGACAGAGTTATAGAGAGGCAGAGAGAGAGAGGTCTTCCATCTGCTGGTTCACTCCCCAGATGGCCGCAGTGGCCGGAGCTGTGCCGATCCGAAGCCAGGAGCCAGGAGCTTCTTCTGGGTCTCCCACTCGGATGCAGGAGCCCAAGGACTTGGGCCATCTTCTACTGCTATCCCAGGCCATAGTAGAGAGCTGGATTGGAAGAGGAACAGTGGGGACTAGAACCGGTGCCCATTTGGGATGCCAGTGCCTCAGGCCAGGGCTTCAACCTGCTGAGCCACAGCGCTGGCCCCACCTTTTCATTCTTTTAACAATTGTTTCCAAAGAACAAAATTTTTAATTCTCATGAAGTTCAATTCATTTTTGCTTTCTATTAATTTTTTGTTTTCTTTAAGAAATCTTCATTCTCTCTTCTAGAGGTTTTATAATTTCTGGTTTGATATTAGATCTATGATTCGTTTTAGCTTACTTTTTGGTATGGTGTGAAGTAAAAGTTATTTTTTTTTCTACATAAGTATGATCCCAGCACCTTTTCATTGAAAAGAGTTTGAATTATTGCCCCCCAAATAAATGGCTTTTGTAAGACTGAGTCTATTTCTGGACTCCTTTCTCTTCCATTGATTTGTGTGTCTGTTCTTTCACCTGTACTATACTGTCTTGTCTTGATTGCTGTTTTTTTTTTTTTTTTAATTTGTTTATTTGAAAGAGTTAGAGAGAGAAGGAGAGCGGCGGGGGAAGAAGAGAGATCTTCCATCCCCTGGGCAGGGCTGGGCCAGGCTGAAGCCAGGAGCCAAGAGCTTTATCCGGGTCTCCCACGTGGGTGCAGGGGTCCATGTACTTGGGCCATCTTCCACTGCTTTCCCAGGCACATTAACAGGGAGCTGCATCAGATGTGGAGCAGCGGAGACTTGGACTTGAACCGGAGCCCATATGGGAAACCAGCACTGCAGGTGGCGGCTTTACCAGCTTTGTCGCAACAATGGCCCTGATTATTGTAGTTCATAAAAAGTGTTGAAATCAGATAGCCTGAGTCCTCCAGGTTTATTATTCTTTTAAAAAAAATAGCACCAGCTGTTTCAGGTCCTCTGCATTTCCATAGATTTTTGATGGGGACTGCATGGAACCCATGGATTTAAGGGAGAATTGATACACTGAGTCCTCCAGTCCATGAAATAATGCATCTCAATATTTATTTAAGCTTTTAATGTCCCTCAGAAATATTTTGTAGTTTTCAGTGTAGAAGTTTTTCCCTTCTGGTAAAATTATTCCTAAGTTTTTATGTTTTTGAAATTATTGTAAATAAAAATATTTATAGTTTTGAAATATTTTGAAATTTTATGTATTTGAAAGACAGAGAGAGAGAGAGAGAGAGAGAGAGAGGGAGAGAAAGAGAGAGAGGGAGGGAGGGAGAGAGATTTTCTATCTGCTGGTTCACTCACCAAATGGCTGCAATAGCTGGAGTTGGGCCAGGCTGAAGACAAGAGCCTGGAACTCCATCCAGGTCTCCCACATGGGTGACAGAGGCCCAAGTACTTGGGCCATCTCCTGCAGCTTCCCCAGGTGCATTAGCAGGGAGCTGGATTGGAAGCAGAGCAGCTGGGACTTAAACCAGTGCTCATATGGGATGTTAGGGTTGCAAATAGTGGGTTAACCCACTGCATCACAATGCCAGATCTCAAAAGTGTTTATATTCTAATTGCTTGCTGCTGATAAAAATACAGTTGATTTTTTTTTGTGTTAATCTTATACCTTGGGTCTTTGATCAATTTGTCCACTAGTTCTAGTAATTTTGTTGACTCCTTTGGACTTTCTGTGTATCATAGTAAAAACAGGAAATTCATCTTACATGGATCTTTTTTTCAAAATTTCAACTTTCCTCCAAAAATCTGTATGCCTTCAGATAACTGTAGTTTCCTCAGGGTGTATATGTATTATCTGAACAGGAACTGGGGCTCATTATTATTTTATAACAAGGAAATTGAGACTTTGGGAAATCAATAAACTCCCTCAGTGTCACATAGTAACAAGTAGAAGTCAAATTTTCACTCTAGAGCTGTCTTAATCTAGAGCTTCTCACTATATATACATCTATGACACTGACCCCACAATGATGCCGAATGTGTACTCACTAAATAATAACTGAGTCATTCAAGGTGAATTTTTCCTGTTTATCACTGATTACTCAATTCTGAGCTTTCAGTGAGAATAACAATGTACCACTGGATTAAGTGTCATTGTATTTAGTTCCAGAAAACTGAATAGGATAAAAAAATTTCAAGTGTGGTCTCCTTGAAGATTATGCAAAAATTGCTGATTGTAATAGCTAGTTTGTTTCTGTTCTATAAATTCAAAAATGCTCTAGGAACACAGTTCTATAATTTAAAGGTGAAATCATAATTTATATTGAAATGCATAAACTAAATATCTGTCTGAAATATATGAAATATATTTGGCAAAAATTTAACAGTTTCCACCAATTCATTCCCAAAAGTGTTGACCATAACATCATGGAAAACAGCAAATTTAAATCATTACTGTTGCACTCTCATTTATTATTTTTTTCTGTATAAATATTTGCATCCAGATTTTTGCATAACATAATGATGGCCAATAAATTGGGTTTATCTCCTCAAAAAATGTCCAACAGTCTGAAGGATCAAATATTTCAAAATAGCTTTTTATACACTTTTTCTGATACTTTTTTTCTTGTTAACCTAATATCAATACAGAGAATGGATTCAATGTAATTCATATACACAATTCTAGAATATAATGGTATTTCCTTCCTCCCTCCCTTTCATGCTCATTTTAAAAATAACAATATTGGGGTCAGCACCCTGATGTAGTAGGCTAAGCCTCTGCCAGCAGTGCTGTAAAGGTGCTGGTTCATGTCCCAGCTGCTCCTTTTCTTTTCTTTTTATTTATTTATTTATTTTTTATTTTTTTTACAGGCAGAGTGGACAGTGAGAGAGAGAGACAGAGAGAAAGGTCTTCCTTTGCCTTTGGTTCACCCTCCAATGGCCGCCGCAGACGGCGCGCTGCGGCCGGCGCACTGCGCTCATCCGATGGCAGGAGCCAGGTGCCAGGTGCTTCTCCTGGTCTCCCATGGGGTGCAGGGCCCAAGCACCTGGGCCATCCTCCACTGCACTCCTGGGCCACAGCAGAGAGCTGGCCTGGAAGAGGGGCAACCGGGACAGAATCCGGCACCCCAACCGGGACTAGAACCCGGTGTGCCGGTGCCACAAGGCGGAGGATTAGCCTGTTGAGCCACGGCGCCCGCCCCAGCTGCTCCTTTTCCACTCCAGTTCTCTGCTGATGACCTGAGAAAGCAGCAGAAGATGGCCCAAGTGCTTGGGCCCCAGCATCCATGTGGGAGACTTGGAAAAAGCTCCTGGCTTTGGATTGGCTCAGCTCCGGCCTTTGTGGCCATTTGGGGAGTGAACCAGTGAATGGAAGGCCTTTCTCTCTGTCTCTCCCTCTCTCTGTGTTTGTACCTCTACCTCTCAGGTAAATAAATAAATCTTTTAAGAAATGACAATAGTACTTGTCTATTGGTATGGTGAGTAAATAAGCTACACAGTTATAAGCAAGCATTCATCGTTATTCTGACCCTTCCATCGCCTAGTTTTTACTTCCCGAGAAGTCGCTGCTCCAAGCTTTATACAGATAAAAATGTTGTTCTCTTTCCACCCTCCTACAGTCAGCACAAGTGGCAGGGTGCAATGCACATTCTTTGATACTTTGCTTTTCTCAGAATATATTTTAGCCATCACTCCATTTTTAGTTCACATACTGTATTTAATTTTTAAAAATGGTTATACTATATTACAATATAAGGATTTAGTATGATTTATTGGTTAGAACTCTGAATGGACTTGTGCTATTTCAAGTTTCTGCCTATAACACATTATATGACACAAATACCATATTTTGGATGTATTTTGAACATTGACTGATATCCATGACTTAAATTAACACCAAGATCCTTGCTTTCTATTAGTTTGATTTTTTTTAAGTATTTATTTGCACTCCTCTTACTTGGTTTCATCCTTTTTTAGTAATTTTTTTTGGACAGGCAGAGTGGACAGTAAGAGAGATAGACAGAGAGAAAGGTCTTCCTTTTCCGTTGGTTCACCCACCAGTGGCCACTATGGCAGGCGCACTGAGGCTGGCGTACTGCGCTGATCCAAAGCCAGGAGCCAGTTGCTTCTCCTGGTCTCCTATGCAGGTGTAGGGCCCAAGCACTTGGGCCATCCTCCACTGCACTCCCGGCCACAGCAGAGAGCTGGACTGGAAGAGGAGCAACTGGGACAGAATCCAGCGCCCCAACCGGAACTAAAACCCGGGGTGCCGGCACCGCAGGCGGAGGATTAGCCTAGTGAGCCACAGGCTCCGGCCCTTTTTTAGTAATTTAAAAGCATGATGCTAACATCTATATTAATTGATGTGACAAATAGGTTTGGCTTTTGTTCTATCTTCTAATTTTGTGTTTTGAATTTTGTTTCTCTTTATTATGTGTTTTTTATTTTGTCCCCTGTGTTTTTTTTGCTCTGTTGTGTGCACAACTCTGTGTGTGTGTGTGTGTGTGTGTGTGTGTGTGTGTATGCATATATCATCCCTATAGATAATTTGGAAAGGGTATGGCACACTATTAGTACTTTTTCTAGATCCCTTTATAGTTTTTTAAAATATATAATACACTCTATTTGTATGGCAGTTCAATGTGATTTTCAGTCTTATGAATTTATTGCCCTCCTATCTATTTGACTAAGTAATGCTATATTTTGTATTTTGTAATGGTCAACACTAGGTTATAATATTCTGTATGGGCAATGTTCCTGGCACCTATTGAGCTTACAGTGTGTGCTTGGTTAATGAAAGCACAGTAGCATATGTGATGTAAAACAAATACTAAGTAAGCAATCATTGACTTGAGTTCAAATTTAGTAATTGTATCAAATGCTTCCTCTTGGGGCTTCAGTTGAATCTTTGATAGCAAAAGTATTTTTGGACTGGATACTGTTTAAAATTTCTTGTAAGATTCCAACTGTAGCTTTTTCTTGAAGTTTATATCTAAAAAAGAAATTCAGAGTAGTGGCTTTATTCTTGTGTGTAACTAGTTTCTGTGTTCAAATTATGTTTCACTTTCAAATACTCTGGAAATTGGAGTGGCAGTTTGAAGGAAACTTATGTATCATGGTTCTTAGTTGAATTCTTGCAACAATGGACAGTCCTGTTCACTCTATGCCCATATGTAGACTGATCTGAAAACCCAGGGTTCTGTCATTGTCAGCATAAATTAGTCAACAACTGCAGATTCCAAATTATTTGATAACTATTACAATTTGTTTGAGTCAACTAACTCAGAGGTAGTGGACACTACTAGGTAATATGTATCCTGTCATTCATGCTTTGGAAAATTGTATTTTGCCCTGCTTTGTTTTTGGTCAGTTTGTCTTTCTCCTCTTATGGACATGGTGAAGAGACAGTAAAATCTTCTTTTCCCCAATTCTATATTCAGTGCCGTTTGTTGAAGTAGAGGAAAATCATTCCACTTTAAGGGAAAAGAGAATAAAGAGCAAATTATCACTTATACTTAAAAAGTAAATTTTAAGGAAGAAATTTTTTTCCACAAGGAAATTTTCAGATCTCTATCTCTGTCTCTGTATTCCTGATTGTGTCATTTTCTCTCTCTAGTTGAGAGTTAAAAGACGCGCTTCAAAATAAATTGAGTTGACTAGATTTTTTCCAGCCTCAGATACTGAAAGGGCATGAATAACCTGCACATCTTTTTGCAGCCAGTAGTCTTTGAGTCTAAAAGTTTAATGGGGACAGATCTGTCTTTTTGTTTTTCTCAAAGAATAAATGTATTAAAATTGTGGCAATTTAGTTGTTAGCTTTAATGAGCTTAACAATACTTAATTAGACTTGTCAGATGTTTATTTTATTGGCCTATTCTAAAAGATTTATTTATTTATTCAAAAGGCAGAGTGACAGATATAGAACTATTTATTTATTTGAAAATCAGAGTTACATAGAGAGAGAAGGAAAGGCAGAGAGAAAGAGAGGTCTTTCATCCGCTAGTTCACTCCCCAACTTGCTGCAATGGCCGGAGATGTGCCAATTCAAAGCCAGGAGCCAGGAGCTTCCTCCGGGTCTTCCCAAGCCTGTGCAGGGGCCCTAGGACTTGGGCCATCCTCCACTGCTTTCTCAGGCCATAGCAGAGAGCTGGATCAGAAGTGGAGCAGCTGGGATTGGAACTGGTGCACATATGGGATGCCAGCACTGCAGATGGCAGCTTTAATGGCTACAACACAGCACCGGCCCCTCACATACATACTTAAGGATATATATATATTTTCTTCTGAGTTGTTCTTTGGTTATATCCTACCACCTTTGAACACTTTTTTGATGTTCATTTCTAAATAGATGTTAATTATAGTTTTAATTTACATCTCATTCTGAATTTCCTTGAAAGGGGTGCCTGAGACAAAAGCTTGGGTGATAAGTCATTTATCTGTTTAGGAATCTGACTCTAGGCATCCATCAGGTGTAATGAGCAACAGCAGGGAAGAAATGTGCACCAAAACCAGGGTGTCTGCGGGTACCCCAAAAGGCTCACAGGGGAATGCCAGGTGACTGGCATTATGGCGCAGCTGGTCAAGCCGTCTGCAGTGCCAGCATTCCATGTGAGCTCCGGGTTTGAGTCCCAGCTGCATCCCACTTTGAGTCCACCTCCAATTGAGCTCCCCGCTAATGTGTCTGTGAAAGGTAGCAGAAGACGGCTCAACTACTTGGGATTTTGGCAATGCCATGTGAGATTCAGATGGAAATCCAGTCTCCTGGCTTTGGTCTGGCCTAACCCCCTTCTATTGTGGCCATTTAAGGAGTAAATCAGCTGATGGAAAATTCTCTCTCTCTCTGGCTCTGCGTGTCAAGTAAATAAATAAATATTTTAGAAGTGGGAAGACATCCTCAGTGATACAAGTAATGAAAAATTGAATTTCAGAAACATGATTCAGCAAAGCAAAAGCTCTGTTTGAGCCTTAGTTTATTTTATGAGGGCTGAAGGAAGGGGATTATCTTGGGAGGGAAAGGCACAGAGTGTAATAGTTGGTTTCTTTGTCACTATTATGGAATAACAGAGGGAGTCTAATTTTATAAAGAAGTAGAGGCTTATTTTGGCTCATAGTTCTGGAGATTCACAGTTCAAGTTTGGGTTGGCCCCTTTGGTTTTACTCATGATGAAAAGACTCTTGTTGGCCAAGCCCTGATGCAGCACAAGCCAAAGAGTACAGGTGTCTGTCTCTGTCCTTATAAAACCACTAGGCTTCAGTCTTGAGGGCTCTGTCCTGTTGACTCAAGTCAACCACATCACTTCCAAAAGGCCCCCCTCTAGACGCATAACTGGATTGTTTCCACCCTCTTAGTATCATTAATTTTGGTGTTGAAACTTCTGTACAGGTTTGGGATACAAATCATAGTTACCTCCAGGGTGGAAGTTACAAGGGGGCTACACAACTTGAATAGTAGTACTAATGATGCTAAAAGAGAATATTGAGAACAATTGATTTTGCTTAGTGGAAAAGAAGAGTCCCTTTTGTGCTCTCATTTAAGTATTTAAAAGGGAGTGATGAAACCAGGTTCTCCAAAATCAGAAAAAATCGAGGCTGGCATTATGGCATAGGGGGTAAAGCTGCCACTTGCGACACAAGCATCCATCCCATATGAGTGTCAGTTTGCATCCTGGCTGCTCCAATTCTGATCCACTTCCCTGCTAATGGCCTAGGAAAAGCAGCAGAAGACAACCAGAGTGTTTGGGTCCCTCACCCACGTGGGAGACCTGGATGAAGCTCTTGGCTCCTGGCTTTGGCCTGGACCAGTCCTGGCCTTTGAGGCTGTCTGGGGAGTGACACAGTAGATGGACGATCTCTCTTTGTCTCTTCCTCTCTTCCTATAACTCTTTCAAATCAATCAACCAATACATCTTTTAAAAAATAAAAATAAAATAAAATAGATATGAGAAGCTATCATTTGTTTCCAGGATCTTTTAGTGAATGAACATTGCAAAATCAAGAATGATTATATTTCACTATTATCACATAATTTCACATCATAGCAGACACTAATATAGATTCTTTTTTCATCTCCTGTCTTTTTAGACTCTTCCCTTGCACCATTTTCTTTTAACCACTAAAGTCTATTAGGGACAAATTGTACTTGAACTAGGTATAATAACAAGTGCTCTATAGAGAGAAGAAATTGGGGTGAATTGTCCATAAAGATCTATTCATCATTCTCTTAGAGATTAAATTGTCCTCATAGAGTGACGATATTCTTTTGAAAAAAAAATGATTTCATAGTGTGAAATACTTTTGTGTATTATTATTTTTTTGGAGAGGGGATGTATTTATTTGGCTAAAAAAGATGCTAATAGGCCATATGAAAGGTAACCTTGAGAACATCTCCACAGTGCTGGCAAGCTAGTGTCCATAATTTTCTGTACATTTCATTACCAGTCATAAGGAACAATCAACATGTTCTGTGCTTTCAGTCCTGGAATTAAATGTGTGGGCTACTCTTAGAGGCAACGTGTCTGCAATATTACTTTCTCTTTCTCTAAAACTGGTTTTTAGAATTTTTAAGTGCTCATAATTTTGGCTCAGTAGAAAATGTTTGTACTACAAATTGTCAGCGTCTGGATTAAGGGATAATTACTTTAAATGGAGCAGGAAAGGCATTCTAGTGGTAAAGAACCCTTTATACTCTAAGAATTAAAGCAATTATTTGGCTACTCCAGGCAAAATCATCCTTTCTTTTATCAATATCTGGCTAATTTGCAATGTTTTTTGTCTTAAGGTCTCCAAATAGTTTCTTCACTTTTCCACTGAATTTTATGTGTATGAATATAGTATCTTAATCATCCAAGAATAAGTAGATAAAAAGAGTCCTCTTTGCATTATTAAATCTATCCTCTTAGGAAATATTCAATTTAATATGAAATTTGTTAGAAAATGAATTACTTCAAATAATATTGCATAATAAAATCCTAATACAATTTTCTAAGTTGGAGTAAAAGAACAGTTTATCTTGTAAATGGAATTTAGACTTCCAGTCATCAAACCTGCCACAAATGGTCTCATTATATCATTGATCTCCACCCCACAGGGAGGATGAAAATAATTTTCCAAATAGCAGTAGCCCTTTCTCTTCTCCTTCCTCTTCCTTTTTTTCTCTTCTTTGCCCCATTAAACAATTCTATCTTACATCTATCAGGTGGGGTAGGCCAAGGCAGCTGTCTCTGACCCCGTAGAGTCAGGGCTGGGCATGAGTTATGGTGGACAGGAGAGTGATATGGGAACCTTAGGACAGTGACAAGGACATTTACAGAGTGCAAGGTGTCAAAGCCTGAGCTCTGGCAGGACAGTACATGTGAGTGTGGTCAGCTGAGCACAGTGCTTCAGGCTGACCCCACTCAGGAGGCTGTGTGTCTAAGGGGCATCTCAGGACCAGGATCTCAGGGCCCGAGGAGGGCACTCCCATGGTGGTGGCGATGAGTGATCCATTGCATACAAGGAGTTGGTCAAATAAATATGCATGTTAATGATAACATGGGCCAAATTTCTCATGTCAGGGAAGAGAGCTACAAACACAAAGTAGAGAGGGGGTGGAGGGCTCAAATGAACCTTTACATGTTAGATGGGACTGGAGGTATTGTGTAAATAATCAGTTTCAATATATAGATAGAAAATAGAAATAAATACAGGTATAAACAGATACATGTGGAGACACATATGAGGGGTCTTCAAAAAGTTCACAGAAAAAGCATTGTATGAGAAAATTATGCATGGTTAACAAATGTCTTGTAGCAAAATAAACTTATCCTTTGATTCCATTTTTCTACAACATTTTTGAGGCACCTCTGAACACATTCCATTATCTCTGTGGCCACCAACTCGAGACTGAGCAGCTAGATTCCGAGTGTCAACATCTCTGGATTTGCCACACCTTGCCTCCTGATATTGGTTTCTGTTAAGGGCTGGTAAGATTCCCTTGGGTTCCACACCAGCTCAGCATGACATCAACAGAGTAGAATGGGATTTCATAAAGTGTGTGGGAAAATGGAAATAAAAGATTAGGTCACTTTGGTGAAAAAATTGTCTGGGAATTGGAGCATAGTATTTACATAATAAGCATATTCCATGAACTTTTTCACTTTGGCATAGATTGCAAATATTTTTTTCACCAAAATTAGTTTATCTTTTTCTTTTTTTTTTTTTTTTTAACAGGTAGAGTTATAGACGGTGAGAGAGAGACAGAGAGAAAGGTCTTCCTTCCGTTGATTAACTCCCCTAATGGCCGCTATGGCTGGCGCTGCACCGAAACACAGCCAGGCGCCAGGTGCTTCCTCCCAGTCTCCCATGCGGGTATAGGGGCCCAAGCGCTTGGGCCATCCTCCACTGCCCTCCCAGGCCACAGTAGAGAGCTGGACTGGAAGAGGAGCAACTGGGACTAGAACCCGGGGTGCCAGTGCCGCAGGCGGAGGATTAGCTAAGTGAGCCATGGCGCCAGCCAATATTAGTGTATCTTTTAATTCATTTCCCATGAGATTTTGTTTCTTAGCTTTCACTGCTAAGAAGAAATGAGACCAGTGATTCCTGAGTGGACACTGGCACACTCAGTGTCCAGATCCAGATTTCCAAACACCATTCTCCACCGAAACAAAGGCCGATTTCAGGTGCAGAGAGGGACAGGATGAGGTGATCCTGGGACATCTTTTACCATAACAAGGGAAGTGTGTGGAGAGTACTGAGGGTACAGCAGGAAGATGCAGGTTCCAGCTGGAAGTGGCTGCCACTGACCAAATTTGGGATAAATTGAACATCAGGGGCCAGTGTTGTGGCGCAGTGGGTTAAGCTGCCACCTACAATGCTGGCATCCCATGTGGGTGTCAGTTCAGGTCCTGGCTGCCCTACTTCCAATCCAGTTCTCTGCTAATGTGCCCAGGAATAAATTTCAAGGGGCTGGCACTGCGGTGCAGCGGGTTAACACCCTGGCCTGAAGCGCCGGCCTCCCATATGGGCGCCAGTTCTAGTTCCGGCTGCTCCACTTTCTATCCAGCTCTCTGCTATGGCCTGGGAAAGGAGTAGAGGATGGCCCAAGTCCTTGGGCCCCTTCACCCATGTGGGAGGCCCAGAAGAAACACTGGCTCCTAGCTTCAGATCAGCGTAGCTCTGTCTGTTGCAGCCATCTGGGGAGTAAACCAGTGGATGGAAGGCCTCTCTCTCTCTCTGCCTCTCCTCTCTCTGTGTAACTCTGATTTTCAAATAAATAAATAAATCTTTTAAAAATTTCAAAATTTCTTTTTTCTAATTCCTCCATCTACATACTTTTCAAAAAAAGATTGCTTTATTTCAAAGGCAGAGATACAGAGACACACACACGCACAACACACACACGCCCACACACACACACACAGAGTGATCTTCCAACTGCTTGTTCTTTCTCCAAATGGCTGTAATAGCCAAGGCTGAGTCAGACTGAAACAGGTACCAGGGGCTTTTTCTGGGTTTCCCTGTAGGTGCAGGAGCCCAAGGACTTGGACCATCTTCTGCTGCTCTCCCAGGTGCATTAGCAGGGAGCTGGTTCGGAAGTGGGGCAGCTGGGTCTAGCACCTGCATCCCTATAAGATGCCAGCACTGCAGGTGGAGGCTTATCCTACTACCCCACAGCACTGGCCTACACACTTCTTACGTTTAGTTTTGAAATAGCTACCATGGTCATTTTAACACAGTGTTCTAGGAACTTTTGAGACTATTGATTCATGGAGTCTACTTTGCCCACACCAGGGAAGACAAAAGATTTAGAATCTTTGATCGAGGGAGAGAAAGACTAGGCTCCTGTTGGAGCCACACTTACAGTTTGGTGGTACGGCAGTGAAGGCGAATCTGTTCCTCCGTCACCACTGGGTACTGACAGTTGTCAAAGTTTACAACACAAGGTAAATCGGTGGCCATCTCATAGCAGTAATGAAGATCCACAAGTCCCTTCATTCATACCACACTGTCAGGTGCTGTGCAGGGGTCTGGGGACACGATGGTGCACGAGTCAGGTGTGGTTCCTGCCTTTGCAGAGCTGATGGTCTGGTTCTGGAAATGAAGAGCAAATGTGTGCAAGCCAACCACGCAGAAAGTACACATCATGAAAATGCTATGAAAAATGATGGATGTGAAGCGAAAAGGTAGAGGCAGCTGTAACCCAGGAGCAGTAACCAGCAGAGAGAGTAAAGTTTTAAGAATGAGGTGTGGGGGGAATGGTGGAGAGGATAGTAAAGTTTTTCTCCCTTGGGCATGCGTTTGAGTTCCAAGCAGGTGGACTCATGCACAAACAGGAAGGGGTGTGCGGCGGTGAAAATAAGCTTTGTCCTTTTCGTATTTTGATGGAGGAAGTGAAAAGTCTTTGAGAACAGTGGTTCTTCCTCTACTGGAACTTTTAAACAGGTAGCAGCTTCTGTTACTTACACCTGTCGGATAGCTTAGCCTGAGGCTATATATGTGCCAGGTTCCTCACCATGGTTTTCTAGGCCCTGGACGATCAGGCTGTGTTTCCTTAACTTCCTTTTGCATCTCTTTTATCTCTTGTGTTTTAGGAATGCGAGATGTCGGAAACTTTCCCAATGGCACATACCTCTTACCTCTGCAGGCTCTTTGTACATCCTGCCTCTCCAATTTGGAGTCTTCATTTCTTCACAGGACTCTCTTGTTGGCAACCTTTAGGTCTCAGTTAAATACCGCACTGAGGGCCTTCCTTATTCATACTGTGAAAACCAGGTTTCTCCCACCTCTCCCATCTTTATTTTCTGTTGTATTACATAATACCTCTTATCATTTGCAATTGCTTTCTTTAACTATGCTCTTGTTTTCTGTTCCTTCTTCTACTCCAGTAGAACATGGGGTTTATGACGGCAGGGTCCATCCTGGGCAATAGGTAGTGTCTGTCTCACAGCATGCACTAGTGGACAAGAGGTAAATAAATGAAATGGACAGAAGACAGTTCACCCTTCCTTCTCCCTGGACCTACCATGCTGGTAAGCTTTGTAACACAAAGTACATCTCATTTACACAAGGAATTCAGATTATCAAAACCAAATGTGTCATTTCTTTCATCATTTATTTTTATAGTAGAAGGAATATGGAAAGTCACATTTTGACACATTTCAATAGTTTGCTGATATTTTCATCTAAGCAAGAGTATCTATCTGTGTGGTGCACTTGCTTTGCGGCAGCTATTGGAAAATTTTCAAAGATCTGCTGACTCACTCGGGCTTTTTATGCAGTGAGAAGCAATGAATTTCAAATCTAGAAAATAAAACAATAACCATCAGCAAAACTAGGAGTTGTTCAAAGTAGCAGAAATGGACATGTAGCACGCAGCAGAAATTTAGGTATCAGAATCCACATGATGACAAGGTCGTCCCAGTCAAATCTAATCCATCCTTAACATCTCAACATCTCCACAATGAAATCTAATGAACACAATTGTTTTTGTTAGGATAACTTTTAGTTTTTTGTTTGTGAATCACAATTGAAAATCTCTGAGGGTACATTTTTCTTTACAAATCCATGGCGTCCTTTATTAGATTACCTTATATAAGGTTAGCTCCTATAAAGAATTTTGCTGTTAACTTTGCCCTGCCTTTGAACTGCATCAGAAATAAAGCTCTTTGAAATACATGAACAATCCTAGCTTGTTGGATTTTGAAGGAAACAGAAAATATCTATGTATGGAGAGGGAGCAACTGCTTTTAAATTTTATGTCAGGGTAAAGTGAGTCAGAAATTTAAAAATCTCATTTTTATTTCCAGTCTTTTACTCTATAGTTCATTATTACAAGCAATCATCATGTAAGCTTAGCTTATCTATAAGAAAATTCTACTTCTTAATATAATCATCACCTTAGTCTCCTATATTTTCCAATGATAATCTTTAAATGCCAATCAAATTATGTCCAGTAAATAACATGTGACCTCTTAATAACAATACCCACATTATGTAAGATATATTTACTGAGGCCAGTGCTGTGGTGCAGCAGGCTGAGCGCCATCTGAAGTGCCAGCATCCCATATGGGTGCTGGTTCAAGTCCACTTCAAATCCAGCTCCTTGCAAATGCACCTGGGAAAGCAATGGAAGATGGTCTAAGGTTTGGGTCCCTGCACCCACGGAGGAGACCTGGAAGAAGCTCCTGGCTCTTGGCTTTGGTCTGGCCCAACCCTGACCATTGTGGCCATTTGAGGAGTACACTTGCAGGTGGAAGATCTCTCTTTCTCTCTCTCTCTCTCTGTAACTCTGACTTTCAAATAAATAAGTAAAAATATTTTTAAAAGGATGTATTTATTTATGTTGGCAGAATCTAAACACTGAAAAATATATGGATGAGTGGCAAGAAAGTAGGAAAGTTGTTGACAGATTTAAGTAGCTTTTTTTTTAGGTGAATTGTAAAGATCTCCACTTTGTTTTAGCCAAATGAGAGATGCTTCTGACAGGATTAAACAGCTGTGTCATAGGCTTCTTTGGTCTCATGATTTTAACATTTTTCTTATACATCAAATTACTGCATTGGACATGTGTATGAATATGGATGAAAACATATACCTACATGGTGGTTCTGAGTTAGAGAGGGCTTTGGTAGATTGCAACTGATCAGCCCCAAACTGCAGAGTCAGAGTGAGTGGTCTGATGCTCAAGCCCTCAGATGAAGCATTCCAGGTGACCAGAGTGACTCATGGTCTACTCTGAGAAATTTTGCTTTTGGTATTATTTTTGGAACAAGGAAATAGATCCTAAATCTTTTTATGATACAGGAAAGGATTCTGAAAATTGGATCCAGGAAGTTATAAAAACTGTTTTCAAAGAACTGTGTGATTCTAACTGTAATTTTGTTTCAGATTTTTTTTCCTTTCCTGGAAGATGTCTCAAGGACAGAGGCAAGTCAGTGGATTCTTGCATATGGTTAGGATTCTTGCATATAGCTGTCAGCTGCCTCTGGGGCAGCAGATTGAAGGACTTGAGCTCTGAAAATATTATAGTATCTTCTTTATCTAACACAAAAGAATAATTTTCCAAATGTGCATGCTGAAATTAAGATAGCTTACTCAAAGTATTCTGACTGCAAAAATGTAAATTGTGGGTACGTTAATTGAGGCAGAAATGTTTGCTTTCCCTGTCTCTGTGTCTCTTTGTGTTTGTCGCTCTCTGTCCAGTTTTTCTGGTGCCGTCAACCTGCTTTCTCTGCTAACAAGTTAATCTGGCCCTGAATCAACCAGCTATCCCATTTGCTCTGAGGGACTACCTATTCGTTCAGTGTTCACAGAAGCCCTGGGAGCGTGCTCTTGTGCTCACTGCACAGCAACAGAGAAGGGTAAGTCCAAGGGTGTGGTCTGCTCTTCCCTGGGGTGAAGCTCCTCCCAAACTAAATGCTAAACCTACATGCTTAACCTAAAATGCTGGGGTGAAGTTTGGGAGGAGATAAATAAATGCAGGCTGGAGACCTACCTCTCTACCAGAGTGTGAAACCACTAAATCGGAACACACATACGTTTTTTTTCTGTTGTTTTGAGAAAACCTAGTTCAGTTTTTTAATATCAGAAATAAGTTGGGAAAAGGGGAGACACTGAGAATAAAGGTTACGGACGAAAGGGATGTTTTCTGATTGCTTCTCTGGCATCAGACAACCCTCTGGATGCAGGAGAGGCAGGACCCCATTGTTACCAGGCACCCAGTTTTCCACTTTCCTTCAGCTTAAATTTTAATAGAACATCTATCTATATCTATATCTATATCTACATTATATATGCTTCTCAAGTGCATAGGAGCCTATTCACCATTCCTCTGGAAGTTTTGAGCCTAACAAAGTGCTAAATGAGGTGTTGAAACTATAAAAGGATACTGGCTTTTCAATTCTCATTTAAAACTCACCCCCATTGAAGTACAGGCTCTTCTACATTCTCTGGGACATAAAGGACAGAAATGCGCTATTTCATTTGTCTGGAAATATTGATTTGGAAGCTGGACTTTTAAAGAAAAGGAAGTAATACACCTTCAGCTGAATTTTTATGGCTAGGGGACAGTCCAACGGAGCATTCTCTCTTTTTAAGCACAAAGAGCTGGGATTTAAGTGCATTGCAAACCATTTCATCACCATATCCTTGAAATAACAAGCATCTAGGTATTTTGTTTTTGCCTTACCATAAAGATCATGGAAATTCAGCTGAAATTAAAGGGAGAAAATGGGTTTTGAGATGAAGAGGGAATCAGCAAGCTAATGTCCTACAGAAACAGAAGGTAATCCACAACAGGATCAGGCATCCCCGCCTCAGGCCTTTCCCTGCCAGGAGGGACCTGACACAGATACAAGGGCGGTGCTTCTGTGGGATCTCCAGCAGCTCTGGAAAGGAGAAGTGGAGCAATGGGCACTAATGCTTCCCTGCCTCAACGTAAATCCAGCGACTTAAGGGGAAATGGAAGAAAATCATCTAGATGGACAGGAATTTGGAGTTGGATTCTGGCCTAAACGCTTGGCTTATGAGGGAGACATTAGGCCTGTGTCTCATTCTTCACCACCTGAAGAATGATCCTGGACAAATGTGCGATGTCCTTGCCCCAGCTTCCTGCCCCCCCTCTCCCCAACCAAGGAAAACTCTGGAAGGTTTTGTTCATTTCTGCTCTTACAACAGCTCCGAGTCTTATCACAGGCCACATTCCCCAGGCAAGGGATTCTTGGTTCGGAGTTGCAAACTTTTCAAGGATCATGCAGGGAGCTACTAGAGGAGCATCTCCTTTCAATACGTGAAGCTTTGTCTCTGTTCTTTATGGCTCTTTGCTGCTTGTCTGCAATAAGGCAACCGTGAAACATCCAAGAAAGTTCTGTTGTCAGATGTTTCCTGACCAGGCCACCCAGCATCTCTGCAGCCTAACTCTGTTCATCACACCCTGGATTACTCCAGTGAAATAATCCTCCACCTGCCTTCAAAGAGCATTGCACCCTTGGCACCAGGCCGGGTCATGTCATGCAGAATATTGAGCAATGATTTTTTTCAAGGACAGCTTGTGACCTCATCAAAATGAAGGTGGCAAGATGAAATGTTTCTTGGAACTGCTGAGCGGGAGAGAGTGGTGTTTTCCTGCTGGTTTTGGGTGAGTCTGCCTGTGAGGCTGGAGCATCTGGGACTGGTCTGATGTCATAGCAGGAAAGGCTGTTTGTGAATACGGCCAGAATCCAGGAAGCTGGGTAAGGGCGGAGAGAGGGACACCGAATGCTGAGGGCACTGTTTCAGTTACTCATTATGCTATTCTGGAGCTGAATTTTAATGATGAGAACTCAGAAATTTTCTTTTTATTTAAAATGGTTTTGGCTGTGTTTTCTGCCATTTGCCAAAGGACAAACCCTCTCTGATATCAACTGAGGTCTAATCCCAGCCCAGTCACTTTCTACCTGGTGACATTGGGTAGGTTATTTAGTATTGTTTTTAGTACTTGAAAAAAAAATCTATAAATTAATTCATCTACTTGATAAGTGTTTTTTGAAGATGACACAAGGCTGTGGTCAAATGCTTAGACTAGTAAATCTTAGCTATTTCTGCCTTGCAAAATGTAATTTGTACCACAACTTCGATACCTAGCACATAAACATATCTCTAAAGAGTTTTAAGATCTGAGGGTCCTTCTTTTATCAATGTCACACCATTTCTTACAATACTGAAGTGTTGTTCTCATTCAAATCTCATTCTTTCTCCTTCTTTATAGTTGATGTAAAGTCATACATCACTTAGGCCTAATAATTATTTCATTAATTCCCAGCTCACCCTAATCTGAAGTGATGCTGAACTTAGTGGAAGTGTGGGGTAACAAAGAAATGCACTAATGGAGAAGATGTTGAGAAAAGATGTTGGGATTCTTTTTTTTTTTTTCAAAATAATAGTATTACAGGTAGACAAATAAGGAAATGATGATAGCAATAATCAGAGAACATTGAGAAAAGATAACTTTCAACCTTGGTCCCTCTCAACAGAGGATGTAAAAGAATGAGGGAAAAGCCAGCAGAGCCGTCTCCTTTCAGTCTCTCTCTCTCTCTCTCTCTTTTTTTTTTTTTACAGGCAGAGTGGACAGTGAGAGAGAGAGACAGAGAGAAAGGTCTTCCTTTGCCGTTGGTTCACCCTCCAATGGCCGCCGCGGTCGGCGCGCTGCGGCCGGCGCACCGCGCACCTCCGATGGCAGGAGCCAGGAGCTAGGTGCTTTTCCTGGTCTCCCATGGGGTGCAGGGCCCAAGCACCTGGGCCATCCTCCACTGCACTCCTGGGCCACAGCAGAGGGCTGGCCTGGAAGAGGGGCAACCGGGACAGAATCCGGTGCCCCGACCGGGACTAGAACCTGGTGTGCCGGCGCCGCAAGGCGGAGGATTAGCCTGTTGAGCCACGGCGCCGGCTTCAGTCTCTCTTTATCTGTCTCTCTTGGCTCCTATATTTCTACAGATGTGTCTTAGCGGTACCTCTCTAAGCTTGGCCAACCTTCCCAAGGCCTACTCTATCACATTGCCAGATTTCTTCCAGATCTCTGCAGGTTTCTTCTTATCTTTCTGTATGGACCCCCATACAGCAGCTTAGATGCTAGGCATAGCATTTAACCTTGTCTTAGGTATTCACTCAGTTGCCAATCCCAGATTCCATCTCTAACCTTCCTGGTTGGTTTTCAGTTCTCTGTGTAAGCATCCTGGGCCACATTCTACTGCTTCTTGCTTTTTCCCTCTATTCAGCCACTGTGTTTTATTGATTGCCACCTCTCCTCCTTTTCCACCCAGCAGGTGATAAGCAGCGCTCTCGCTCTCTCTCTCTCTCTGACCTCTTTCCATTCTTGGTTCTCATTCAGTTTTCCAGGACTGGGCCCTCCCAGCAGTGCACCCACCTGTCACTCTCTTCCAGCCCTTGCTTACCTGTTTACCAATGCACTTTGCTGACTGTAGCTTTGCTTTCTCTATGTCTCCACACTTGTCATTTGTATTCTGCACAGGAACCTGCACCTGGATTAACTAAGGCAAAGCACACCACACAGTTAGAACAGTACCCGGCACACACTGAGCACTTAGTGATTGATACACATCATTATATCATTTGATGCCTGTCTTTGCTTTTACCCAACCACCATTCACTGTTTCCCTGTCCAGAATGTTTTCTCTTTCAGGACATGAGCATGTTACTGGTGAGTAGTTAAGTATCATTTTGGATTTTTATAATTCTGAGAGATCATTTTCTTATTCCAAGATATTTGAAGAAATTGATAATAAGATGATCTTTTTCACTTTTGAATTCAATAAACATTTGTTGAGCCCCTCGGTAGAGAGAAAATGACTTAAATGCATGTTTGCCTTTAAGAGAAGGAAATGGACAATTTGCTCCTACCCAACACACACATACATACAAGTGCACACACATATGTACACACACACATCTCCTCTGTATTCCTGTTTCTGCAAGAGAGCAGAGTACCCCAGGCAGGGTAAAGGTATCCACACCACCGTTCCACAGAGCTGTTCCCCAAACACCCAGGCAGGAACCATTGTTTTTCTAGAATTTTTGCTTTTGTTCTCTGCATAGCTTCCCTCTGAGATTACCCATTGTTTATTTAATTAGCAAAGCTGATATAGCAATGAAGAATCTCACCTTTTTAATCTCTGTGTTCATGTGGTGTCTGTAGTACATGCAATACTGCCATTTTTTAAAAAGGGAAATTTTGTAAGAGCACAGCATCTATGTGTTAGTGTTGTAGTGAACTTGTAATTATTTTCTTATGGAAATCCACTGAGTTAACTATGAGCTTGTATGAGAGTAGAGACAGTACGCAATTCAGGGAGCCTGTCCCCTAGAGCATCCCCTAGGGGTGGTGAAGGCACATGTAATTATGAGTGAGTAGGGAACTAGCAAGAGCACCCTTTCTGCCATCCTTGTTTGATTGTCTCATAAGACTTTGATTTTCTCATTTAAAAGCTGGAACAGTAATGTGTCCTACTTGATGAGTTTGATGTAAGGATTGTATGAGATAGTAGAGGCAACGCAGGTCTTAAGTGTTCAATTAAAATTATTATTATTATTATCATGGTCTGGAAATAAGCAGAATATAGTGTCAATCTCAGGTAATGAAAATCAAATGTATGTGCTTATGACTTCCAATAAACTGAAATATGTCAATTCTAATAAAGGAAATTGGTTTTTTTCTGACTTAGTAGTGCAAGCAACCACTAGTGTTCCTTTGTATTTTTGAATCAACCAGGGTAGAAATGCCTTGAAATTCTTTCTATTATAGTGCACTAAAATGATTTTTCCAATGTTGACCACACAGAATATTGTAAAAATTAAGAGAGAGATTAGGAGAGACTGGAGGTGGAAGGTTGGGGGTGTGGGCAGGAGGGTAGGGTGGGAAGAACTCCTATATTCCTAAATCTGTATACATTAAATATATGAAATTTGCATACCTTAAATTAAATTTAAAAAAAGAGAGATTGGCCAGCCCCGCGGCTCACTAGGCTAATCCTCCACCTGAGGCTCCGGCACCCTGGGTTCTAGTCCCGGTTGGGGCGCCGGATTCTGTCCCGGTTGCTCCTCTTCCAGTCCAGCTCTCTGCTGTGGCCCGGGGAGGGCGGTGGGGGATAGCCCAGGTGCTTGAGCCCTGCATCCTCATGGGGGGCCAGGGTAAGGCACCTGGATCCTGGCTTTGGATCAGTGCAGCGCGCTGGCCGTGGCAGCCATTTGAGGGGTGAACCAGTGGAAAGAAGACCTTTCTCTAAATAATTAATAAATAAATAAATAGAGATTAGAATTGGGAGGAAGGATTCCTCCTGCAGAAGGCCAATGTGCAAAGGTTCAGAGTGTGGTGTATAAATGTTAATGGAATGACTAATTTGAATTTTGACGGAATAGTCTAACACAATTTGTGGAATTCTGTGTCCCTGCAGAAAAGTTCAACTGCTTGATTTTGCAATGAGGCAATTCCATTTACTGTCAGTAAATTAAGACATACAAAATCAAGTCAAAAAGAAAGAGCAGAAGCCATCTTTTCCATCCTCCAGGTCACAAAATTTGTGGTTGATGGTTAATCTGACATCACTAAAAAACAGCTTTTGTTAGGTGTCAGTGGCAAGATTCATGATTTATGCCTGCCTTGGACTTGTGGAAACTTTTCTACCAAATTTTATTGGAAAATGTCCTTTCCCAAGAAACAAGTTAATTAAGGAAGACTCAGACAAATAAACTGCCATCCCCCAAATTGGGAAATGCTGTAGGGAGTGGCATTGCCCCAGTGAAAGTCTGTGCACAGCCCCTGAGACCAGTGAGTTATTAGGTCTCTTCCACTCTGAAGACACGTGTCATGGAGCTCTGATGGGTGTTCGGCTTTGGCAGGGACCTAGTTTATGGCCTCTTCCCTTTGCTGAGCCTTACAGCAATAAGAAATACTGATCTGTGGTATTTCTCACCGATTAAGTGTATCACCTCCAATTATCACACCTGCAATCCACAGCAAACAATTTGAAAGGGAAGCAAATTTAAGCCTCAAGGTGCTTTTTAAACTACATAATGTAGATGTAGATGTCACTCAGCATCATCAAAGGAATCAGAAGTGTTTTATATGGCCTTAAAAGGATCCGACACATTTTTCTAAAGACAAGCGTGCCGATACCACCTGCTGCTCGGAGGTTTCAGTTCTCTGGTGTTTGATCACAGTATTTTCCAATTTCTTCTGCTGGTGAGAGCAAGGAGAGTCCTTTTCCATTGTGTGGTTCCATTGTTTATCCCGGGTTTACAAATCACAGTGAAGCAAATGCCTATTCCTTTTGGTTTCTGCTTCTGCAGATCAGGACCGCTTGGCCACTCACAGCCTCGATGAGATGCTGCCAGGGGGCCCCGACACTGGCTCAGGTTAGCAATGAATGCCACAGTGCTGCTGTCCACACAAATGTTCCCTTTGTGCTGAACTCCAGGCAGTGGGGATGGGTACAGCGCTTGGGGTCTCCTTCAATGTCCAGGCTTCTATAGAAAGCCAAGGGCTTCTTAAGGATTCCAAAATGTGTGTTTCTTTCGCTTCTAAATGCCCACAGTCTTGCAGGATCAGCTAGGCACTCCTGTGAATTCAAAGAATCTTGTTACAAAAGGCAAATGTTTTTCTTTGGGTGAGTAAATAAACATAACAAATCTGAACAAATATCAGTTCATAATTCCTTTGGGGCTTAATTCCATGTGCTCCAAAAGTCCTTCTTGTGTTTGGGTAGAAAGATTAACATTTTTTGTCCAGGGCTTTTGAAAAGTGAATTGAGGCAATAAAATTAACTAGACTGGGGTTTGAGGAGGCTGGCTAATGAGTCTGCATCCTCTCTCCTGCCTGACGCCTGCATTTGGGATTCTCTGAGGCTACTGATCAGCTTCATCTGGGGAACAGCAAGGGCACAGGTCCCCCTGTGTGGGAAGTGACTCTGGGGTCAGGGTTAGTCAGGCTTGTATTTGGTTTAGTGACACCAGCATCTCTCTTTGTTTTCCCTGACCTTTTGTTGTGAAAAATATTAGCCTGTGTAAATGTTGAAGGCATAGCACAATGAACACCACATATCCCTCACCTAGATGCACCAATTATTCATATTTTATAACATTTTTGATCTGTGTCTCCATCCAGTCAAGATCCTTTCCAATTTCCTTTTTTCCTCTGAGTCATAAGAAAGTAAGCTGCAATATCATCTCATTCCCTTTCTACAAATGTGCTTGAATTTCAAATTTTTTTGCACTAAAATAAAATCTTTTTTTTAATCCTGTTTTCTATGAACTTTTGAAGTGCTTCCAAAAGCAATTCAGTATTTATTGCCTAAAAATAAAAGCATTTTCCTAATTGCCACAACACCATTTTAACGCCTAAGAATTTAAAGAGTAATGTCATATGCAGTGGTATCCAGCAGAGTTCAGCTAAAACTTTTTCAATTGCTCCCAAATCTTCCCCAATTATGATGTTATCACTCAAATTATAGCTTCTTATTTTAAGTGTTCATATAGTGTATTTGGTTATGAGTCACCTTTAGTTTGCAATCACTTTTTTTGCCTTTTGTGACAAGAGCATTTTGAAGAGTCAACTCCAGCTATGTTTTTGGACTGTCTGTTCTTTGGAATTTTCTGATTATAAAAAGTTTGTTGACAAGAAAATGACGCAGGTGGTCGTGTACACATCCCATTTCACTATACATGGAGACACAGTATTAATCACTTGGTTAAGATAATTTATAAAATATTTCTCTTTGCTGAAAGTACAGTTTTTTCTTTGTAACTTAATAAATCCTCCATAACGGAGTCTTTGTTATCGTGAATACAGTATGAATATCTGGTTTCCCAATAACCTTTCATCCAGTGATTTTTAACATTACTGATGTTTATCCGTATTAATTAGTATGTTGTTGATTGCTGTCTGATATTCTTTGTCTAGCTTTGTGTCTACTATTAACTCGCTGAAATACTTGGATTGTCTAAGGTTCTGAGCCTGTACCTGTCACACAGTTATCACTGATTTACTTCAATGTGACTTTTCTCAAGTTGACGGTGATTAGAATGACCCTTCTCAGTACTCAGTGAAGTTTAATTTCCATCTTTAGGATGATTTAAACTCTTAACGAATCCATGAGGCAGAGAAAGTAAGTGATGTTTTCCATTTACCTCTCCTTCCCTGCTAAACACCATATATTGATGTTAAGGACCACGTGTGAGTCAATATAAGGATCGAAGCTACAGCACACTCAAAACAAATTCACATTAACTGTCCTTAATAAACAGATAGTATTAGAAAATAATTGAGAAAAATTATCTACTGTCTCAACAGTTTTCCCACTAACTAGGATCTGAAAACCATGCCACTTCATATTGTATTTAAAGATACTGATTATAAAATACATGAAGGTTTAGGTTTAAGCAGCACTGAAGTGGTACTAATGGTATGGATCATTTTCCTTGAGCAGCAGATTCTAATACAGGGCCAACTTGCATCAAAATGTGCAGAAAACTCAGTGTATTCAAGTTGTGTATTCAGAGTGCCTAAAAGAAGAGGGAAGACAAGGAATAATGTAATTCTACAAGGCTTTAGCTGATCCCACAGGGTGCTCGGAAGCTGGTTTGACCCTATTTAGGATTATGTCAATTTAAATAAACTCAAATCTTCAGATTCCCTCCCCTATGTCACCCCTTGATAACCAGGTATTTGATGTTGGCTGTCCCTAGAAAGGGAACATGGCCTTAGAAGAGGCATCTCCCTTCAATTGCGGACAATTTCCAAAGGGAGCTGATAGTGAGAGCTGGAAGAAAGTTTTCTTTAATACAATAAGACAGGTCAGAGAGGGACAGCCCAGTATCCACTACAAAGGCTTATTGTTGCGTTATTTATTATTATCATCATTTTATTTATTCATTTGAGAGGCAGAAGGACAGAGATAGAGCTCCCATCTTTGGGTTCACTCCCCAAATGCCTGCAAGGGCTGGGGCCAAAGCCAGGAACTAGGAATGCAATCCTTGTTGCCTATGTGAGTCGCAGAAATCCAATTATGAGCCATCACTTCTGCCTCCCATTGTCTGCATTACCATGAAGCTGGAGTCAGGAGCTGGATCCAGGAATTAACTCATGGAACAAAGGCACTAAGCTAAAGGCTTCCCCCTATTGTTCTTATAAGTCATTTTACCACGGATTATAGATCAGCAAAGTGTGGTCTGTGTTCTACTTGTTTCTGAAGGCTGAGTTAAACAAAACCATATTCATTTATGTGCTATCATAGGGGCTGCTTTTATGCCACAACAGAATCGGGTTTTGATAGAGACTTTATATGGGCCATAAAGACTAAAATATTTACTATCATGCCATTTACAAAGTAAGTTTAGTGACCCTGATGTAGATCCGACACTCCATTGACTTGGTAGCATTTTAAAATGGGTGCTCCAACTGCTTTCCAGGAGGTGCTGGCGTTTGGGGATCTAAAAGACATGAAGTAGAATTGAGGCTCAATTGCAGATTTTTACCAAGTTTCACTTAAAAATACACTGTAATGTATGTGCAAAATGGTCTGTGGATTATTAACTGGATGCATGTGGAAGTTGTTGCTAAATACACAACAATGAAGAAGTAAGATGAATAAAACTACTGGGAACTTTTAATAGAAGTAGAGATTAAAAGGCCATAGTGAAAAAAATGATTTGAGGTTGCTACCCAGGGTTAGGTGTAGGAGAAGAATGGAAGCAGGTAGTCTATTGTGGAAGTAAATTTTTCCCTTCTAAGTATGCTTGTATCTTCGTTGTGAGAAGATATAACAGGAAAAGTCTGAGTCTCTGTCATTTTGACTTTGGAAATAGAATGGATATTCACAACTTTTTTTTTTTTTAAAGATTTAGTTATTTATTTGAAAGTCGGAGTTACACACAGAGAGAAGGAGAGGCAGAGAGAGAGAGGGAGATGTCTTTCTTCTGCTGGTTCACTCCCCAGATGGCCACAAAGGCCAGAGCTGAACTGATCCAAAGCCAGGAGCCAGGAGCTTCTTCCAGGTCTCCCACATGGGTTCAGGGGCCCAAGGACTCGGGCCATCTTCCACTGCTTTCCCAGGCCACAGCAGAGAGCTGGATCAGAAGTGGAACAGCTGGGACTCAAACCGACACCCATATGGGATGTCTGCACTGCAGGCGGCAGCTTTACCTGCTACGTCACAGCGTCAGCCCCAACCATTTTTATTTTTTTTTTTAGTGAAAATCTCATAGACCTAAGTGTGACCTGACATGTTATTTAGCTTAACCTGTATTTATTGTCATAGAAATGCACAGTTTTGCTTGAATGGAAAGGAATTAACTGATTTTGAACAAGAGTAGAACAGAAATAAGATCCCTTTGTTTACTGCCATATTCAAGTGGATATAAGGAGAATGAAGGAAAATTCTATATAAAACTACTGTATCAGACAGCACTAATCAAGGCATTAGAAATACTCTACGTGTGAAAAGTCAGAGATTGGGGCCGATGCTGTGGCATAGCAGGTAAAACCGTTATCTGTGATGCCAGCATTCCATTTGGGCACCAGTCCCAGCTACTACACTTCCCATACAGCTTCCTGCTAATGTGCCTGGGAAAGCAACTGAAGATGGCCCAAGTGTTGGGGCCCTGCAACCCACATGAGAGACCACAATGGAATCCTGGCTCCTGACTTTTGCTTGGCCCTGCCCTGTTCATCGTGGCCATTTGTAGAGTGAACCAGCATGGAAGATGTCTCTGTCTCTCCTTCTCTCTCTGTAACTGACTTTCAAATAAACAAATAAAATTTTTTAAGGCCAAACACCTGTGATGACCCATAGGACTCCATTCCTTTTCTGACTACATCTCTACCTTCCCCTTGCTTCAGTGCTACTGAGTCTGGGGTTTCTCCCACCCTCCAGGCATGATCCTGGCCCTTCCGGCTCACTCTCTACTTCCTCTAGATCTTACTAAATCACCACCTGCTCAAATGGATCTGCTCTAGACTTTTGATCTGTTTTACAGCTTCTGCTTAATTTTCTCCCATTGCCTTTATAAAATGTTAATGTACTATAGAACTTTCTTATTGCTTGTAACCATTGTCAGAATGGGAATTTCATGGAAAAGATGGATTTTATCTATTTCTGTCCATTACTGACTCTTTAGTCTTAAATTGTTCTCAACATATAATGAGCACTCCATGAGTATCTGTTGAGTGATGAGGTATACTATTTATAAATAAAGACATATACATATTGTATGCATAAATATATAGCATATATATATTTTAAAAAGAAATGTAGCTTAATGAGAAAGACTAAAATGATTGTACATTATTTAACAGCTATGTTGTACAAGAAAGACCCTGAACATCCCTTTTGTGATGTCTAAAACTTGGGTTCCATTTATAAGCACCTTGTTCTTTCCTTAGACCGCTAACTTCAAGCCTAGAGCTGAGCAGAACATGGCTTCTAGTTTCCATCAACTCATTCCTGCGCTCCAGACAAGGTGCTGGACCTTTGCACCAACAAGCAGCTGGTGATGAGAGAACCTCTCAGGCTGATGGTTTTTCTGTGGTACACACTACTCTGAGCTGCTCCACTTCCACCTTTCTCTAGGAGATTGAGCCTGGGCAGATCAGCAGGCATTACAAGGTGGAGGAAGCTCACAGCATCATTGGGACCCGGGGAACTCACCCTGGAAAGCAGCCGAATTCATCAAGGTTTGTTAGGAGATTCGAGAGCATTGCTGCAATGCTGGTTTTGCAAAAGGATGGATTAGTCTCATTTGCAATCCAGTAAGCTCCTTTGAGCTGAGCAGCATTCCAACGAAAAGCTCTCTTTAGTTTTTTAAAGTTCAAACACACACCTGAACCTGCAGACAAGGAGATATGATGTGAGCATCATTGATGCCTTTGAGAATTCCCTGGGGCACCGTCTGAGTTGCATGTTGGCATCGCTTGGACTGTCTCCTGAACATATGAAAGGACTTCATGGAGGTTCACAGAGGGGCAGAGGTTTGGACCAATGGTTCAGAGACCTGCATCCCATATCAGAGTGCTTGGGTTCGGTTCTAGCTCTGCTTCCAATCCAGCTTCCTGCTAATGCACATTCTTGGAAGGTGCTAGGTGATGGCTCAAGTACTTGGGTTCCCTTCACTCATGCTGATTGAAGTTCTGGCTCTAGGCTTTGGACAGGCCAATTTCTGGCTATTGCAAGCATTTGGGGGTAAACAAGATAGGAGATCTCTCTTTGCCCTTTCAAATAGAAAGAAATAGATTTTTTAAAGACTGAGGAAAATGAGTATGATGAAAAAAACTATGCATGGGCCTCAAACATTTTTAGTAGCAAAATAAACTTGTCTTTTAATTGCGTTTTCTATGCATTTCAAAAATTTTTAGTAGCAAAATAAAGTCTTAATTCCATTTTCCATGAGCTTTTTGAATATCCTCATATATTTTAAAAAGTGAAATACCAATAAACTACTTACAAACCCTCTG
Source organism: Sylvilagus floridanus (assembly GCA_949820135.1). NCBI lineage: Eukaryota > Metazoa > Chordata > Mammalia > Lagomorpha > Leporidae > Sylvilagus > Sylvilagus floridanus. The sequence goes on along the minus strand of OX463246.1, from coordinate 20,464,058 downwards.
AAAGGCTTTGTTGGTTTTTAGAGTGTCACAAACCTAGTTTGACATCAATTGCTGAGGCCTTTTTGCCCTTTTCCATCTTCCTAGCAGTTGTGAGTTGTGGGAGAAGTCCAGGAGTGAGGGGAAAAACACACTGTTGTCATCCATTCAAACTACTCTTTGAACAGAAGACAACACAGAATATACCACTGATACACAAAATGTTCTCACCTACCTGCTTTATTTGGCTCCAAATGTAAATTAAAATTTTAAAATCATGTTATTTCTTTCTCTAATACAATTTAAATATGTACCACTAAAGAGTTAGTAGAATGCTCCTTTTTCTAAGCTTCATGTTGATTATTAGATCTGGAAAGTCCCTTGGTGGTCACCTCACGTCCAAACAACAAAGCAGGCTTTAAGTAGTTGTATCTTGTTCTACTTCATTTAGTACAGGCATTGAAATTACCCAAGATTGAAAGAAGATCTGCTGCCCAATTGCAATCTCGTCCTTCGATACATGCAGGAAATGCCATGCTCTAGTTTCATACAGCATGCAGTTTAGAGATAGAATAAAAGCTTGCCAAGTGTGAGGGTGACTTAGGGACAGGATCACACTAAGAGGATACAGTCAGTGTTCCTGAGTGAGAAGGGCAGTCTGCCATCCAGTTCATCCTGATGAGGCATCAGAGACTACAGCTCAGGCACTGCTTTCACCAGCAATGTGCAGGAATCTCGCATATGATTTTGCTTATGATAGAAGTTTGCAGATTACATAGTCTGTGGTACTCAGGTTCTCATTATTTTCATTGCTCGAAACAGCTAGGAAAAGAAATATAAAATTTCAGTGGAAGATCACTATGAAATTTTAGTTGGGAAGAAAATAAACTTTTTTTAAATACCAGAGACTTACTTAATGTTATAAGTCCCATATTTGGATCTGCAAATGTTTTGAAGAAAGGCTAAAATAGACTCTTTAAATGAAGTCTAAGCACGTGAAGGTCTGGCCCTGTTCATGCTACCCTGGCATGAGCTTTTCTGGAGTATGGTGGAAATCTCAGCTAAGAGGAGAGTTGCAGGATGTGCTCATACCCAGATTTGTGTAGTCCGTTCCCTGTACTTGGTGTTTCTGTCTCATTAGCTGATATCCTGCCAAGTCAAAAAGAAACATGCACTTAACTAATTTTGATGTTTTATGTTTGCTCATTTCGAATGCTGTTTTTTTTAATGCTTCTATTTCTTCTATTTTTTACCCTGGGAAATTAAAAATAACATACAAGAATATAAGAGTATTAGTGATGTAAAGAATGTACCAGCACAACAGACCCAGAGTGAGCTTAGTACCTCCTTCTAGATCCCAACTTCCATTCCATGTTACTCCTCTTGTGAAAGTCTCCATTCTCACTTCATCCTCAGAAAAGCAAACAACTGTAATAATTTTTGGATTTTTTCCCCCCTTCCAGTGGTTGAATTCTGAAATGGAAGGGAGAAGAGAGACATCTCATATCAGGTGGAAGCTGAGTGGCCCCCACTGGAACATTAACATTGTTGTTGGAAGAACAGTGTCATACAACTACTTTGGAAAACCAGATAGCATAATTTCTTAAAGTCAGTTTAGGAATACTAGGAAATGTTTAGGATCAGGAACAAAACAAGAAGGTTTGTGCTCATCACTTGTATTTAACATTAGTTGCAGTCAGAGCAATAAGGCAGAAAAAAGAAATAAGTATGATTGGGAGAAAATAAATAAAATTGTCATTATCCGCAGATGACATGCTTGTATTTCTGTATGTAGAAAATCCCAAGCATTCCCAGATATGGTCCATATGAAAATCAATTTTAATTCCATATACCAACAATAAAGGATATAAAATTTGAAACCATAAAAAGTACCATTTATGAGCAGCTTCGAAAGTACTAAATACATTGGCAAATTCTCAAGCCTGAAAACTATAAAATATTTTTGAAAGAACCAGAGATGATTTAAATAAATGGAAGGATATACATTCATTCATGGAAAGCCTTAACATTTTAAATATGTCAGTTCTCCCAAAATTGACCTAAAGGTTAAACATAATTCTAATAAAAATCTAAGTAGTTTTACTTTGTGGAAGATAAAAAAGCTATTTCTAAAATGTGTGTGGAGATTCAGAGGACTGGAAATAGCTAACACAATGTTAAAGAACAATGTACTAAATATCCAGGCTTAATATGTAGCTAGAACAACTAAGAAGTAGGTATTGTCCAAAGTAGGAGCAAAATGCGCAATGGAAAGCTCAGAAACAGACTCATGTGCATGGGAGGTGACCCAGGTGAGTCTAGGACTCTGGAGAAAGAATAGTCCTTTCAGAAAATAGAGCAGGGCTCAATCTGGGACTCCCATGCGAGTGGCAGGGTCCCAGGGACTCCCATGCGAGTGGCAGGGTCCCAGGGACTCCCATGCGAGTGACAGGGTCCCAGGGACTACCATGCGAGTGGCAGGGTCCCCAGGGACTCCCATGCGAGTGGCAGGGTCCCAGGGACTCCCATGCGAGTGGCAGGGTCCCAGGGACTCCCATGCGAGTGGCAGGGTCCCAGGGACTCCCATGCGAGTGGCAGGGTCCCAGTTACTTGAACCATGATTTGTTGCCTAGCAGCAGGCACATTAGGAGGAAGCTGGCTTGGAGGCAGGACAGGAGCCCAGGGACTCAAGAAATGGAATTCAGGCTTCCCAAGCAGGGACATAACCGCTGCTCCAAATGCTAACCGTGCATAGTGATTTTAAGGGTGGCTTCTGTTTTCTTTTGAATTTTAATTCTTCTGTTTGCAGAGTTTATTTCTCTCTCTCACTGTGTTGGTTTTCTCCAGATGTGTGATGATTACGGCTTGTAATTTCATTTCATGCTGATACATAAATGCCCTGTTTTCCCACTTGTGGATGAAGGCTCTGTTGAGAGGAGTTTTCCTACAGTTACTGCGTTGGAGGGTTGGGGTGGTGGCACTGCAGTGGGTGTGCAGGTGGTGCATCTTTCCGCCTGCAGGCTTCTTCCTCATCCTCCCGCTCAGCACTGCCAACCTGTCTCACCACCAAATTTCATGCATGCATCGCATTAGTCCAGAAATAAATGCTACTCAAACCTCCCAATTGTTTGGCAGAACGGGAAGAGGAAGGAGGGATGGAGCTGCTTACATGGGAGTTCCCCAGTAGCTCTCTTGGTCACCACCCAGCCCTATCCAGTCCTTGGATCTGTATTCTCTTAGTTTGAAGCATCTGTCAGCTTTCTAGAATTCTCCTCCTTCGCATATTTTACACTAAGCTTTCTCTACTCTGTGTGGTTGAATTCAGTGTCATGTGACCTGCGTGGTCTCACAGGTTTTGCTCTCCTGTCATCTTTTGAAATTCTTAGTGATTTTTGAACAAGAATGCTGGGTTTTCATATTACACGGGGCCTTGCAAATCACATAGATGGTCCTCTTGGTATGATGTATTTTATAATAAAATCTTACTGATTATTTCTTTTATTGAAAAGGAGGAGGAGGAGGAAGAGAGAGAGGGGTATGTTGCTTCTTCGGGTTTACTCTCCAAAAGCTTAAAACAGCCAGGGTTGAGCCAGGCTGAAGCAGGAGTCAGCAGTTGTGCAAACATCACCATGACTGAGTTCTAAAACATCTCCACTACTCCAGAAAGATCTCATGGGCCCAATCACAGTCTCTGCCTCAAACCCCACACTGTTAGTTGAAAATAATATGACCATACTGCTTGGGCTTTGCAGGTGCATTAGCAGGAAACTGGACTGGGAGAGGAGGAGCTGGAACTCAAACTGGCACTCCAACGTGGGATGTAGACTTCCCAGTGGTGGTTTAAGCTGCTGCACCACAAAGCACTACCCGAACTTTTATCTTATTTTGTATAAAATAATATTGATTTTTTTCTGATTATCAAATTTTTAAATGGTTATATTTATGAGTTGCAAAATACAGAATGGATACAGAGGAACATAAAATCTCTAATTAGTCTAACACTGTGTCACATTTATTTCTAATATTTTTCTTTGTAAGTGTGTTTATCCAGTGGGGTGTTTTTTACTTTTTGTTCAAATGTAATATGAGCTCATATACAAAACAATCTCTGCTTGTTTTTCATATGTATGTGGCCAGTTATTCACATTCTTAAATATTCTTCAGAAGCATAATTTATCTGTGTGGGCAAGAGATGACCTGGGCCACAGATGGGCCTGGGAACAGAGTGTTACATCCAGTGCTCCTGGATTCAGGAGTGATTATACACTTGCGTGTCACTTAGATCTCTCTAGATAGTGCTGTAGCAAGGAGATTCAGGGGGCAGAAAATACCCTCCAGATCACCCCATTGCAGGATTCTAATGAACGAAGCAAGCTAGAGAGGGTGGAAGAATCTTTTAATTTAATTACTCAGGCTAATGAGAATAAGTCCCTTTTCTTAAATGGGTATATTGTCTACATGATTCTTAATATATTTATATTACATGTTTATTTGTATGCTTCTGTCCCAAGGCATTGTTACTCCACAAAGGTGAGATCCATAATTAGTGAAATGGCTAGCACACAGTACATGTTTAGTAAAAGTTTATTGGTAAGAGAATGAGGGAGAGATGAGAATAAGGTACCATTTTTCTTCTTAAACACAGTTTTGGTCACTGAGTAAGTCACTAGTTTCACCAAATGCAGAAAGCACATAGATATGTAGCTGTATTTGCCAAGACCTATAAAGCCATGTAAGATCATTGGCAAGGTACCTGGCAGATAATAAGCACACTATAAATGGAAGCTGTTATTGGGAATAAGAGCGGTCTGCTTCCACACGGTGAGAAGCCAGAGTCCCTAGCACGGGGGGCCAGGGGCTGTACAGGTTGCAAAGGGCCAACACCACCCAGTGCCTGGGAAAGGCCCCCTCTAGTCTGGGTTTTCCAGTTGGAAACTTGCCTGGAGTACCCCTCTGGCCAACCTCCTTTTCATCTGCAGATACATTATTGAAAATTGTAGCTCAGCCCTGTCAGTCTGAATTGCATTAAGAGTATTAGGAGATGCTCTGAAAGAGAAAACAGGATTTGGCAATTTGATTTCAGGAAGACTTGAAAGGTCAGGGATGGAAGGCCAAGGTGGAAAACAAAAGGCCTTGAGCTTCTGCAGTGAGAAACAGCAGCTACGAGTGAGAATGACAGTTATGGAGGTGCCTCTGCAGTGTCTTCATGCAGAGCGGAGTTCTGCTTGTCTGTGTAGGGAGGTGCAAGACAAACTGATTATCTCAAAGGAATGTAGATTGTTAACTTTGCTTTTCTCATATGATTTTTAGTGAAGATAGGGGTGTTGGCTCATCAAAAAGAATTTTCCTTATTTAGTAAAGCTTGAACGTTATGTTAATTCTCCCTCCATGTTCCCTGTTTTTGTCAATTCTTACCCAACACTGCTTTTAAAAACAGTGCTAAAATTCCTGTGCTTTAAGTAAAATCTGTTGCCTTCTTGTAAGTAATTGGCAATTATACAAGAATTCCAGGAGATAAACACATGCATGTGAAGTTTTCTAGACTAGAATCCCACACGCAATCACTAGTTTCCCTACTAGTTATCTTGTCATGTTTTGCTGGTTGTTTGCAAATGAAAGTTCTTTCTCTTGTCCAGCTATGATTCTGAGTCTGTAGATATAGGAGCCTCAAATACAACCCTGTATTCTTGCTCATTACTTGGTTGAAATTATAGGCTCAGGGCCTGATCTTAGATGGATTATTTGACATTTCTAAAGTGCAATGTTCTAATCTATAAGATTAAAAAATCAAATACTGTTTGCAGGATTTTTGTGAGGATTAAGTGAGAAAATGAATATGTGAAGTATAGGAATTGGTGTTCAGCAAATACTCAACAAACAGCTTCAAAATTTCTTATTCGATTGTGTGATTGTGAGAGACAGTCCAGCAGGCATTGTTTTACTGGTAGATGATGTTTATGTGAATGGGTATCAAGATTGTAAACATCTGTGCTTTGGTTACCACTTTCCTGATTTATTTAACCACGTGGATTTTGTCAGCTATTTTCAACTAATCAGATGCAGGAGGTGCCATTTTCACTGCACAGATGGTTTCTGGAGCTCATTGGCAGTGCCTGGGTGGGGCATCCCCTGGGCTGGGCAACGTTGTCCGAAAGGAAATGTGAGCTTTAGATGTTGAGCCTCTCAGAGACCATCTGAACTCTGACGTTCCTCAGCTCTGGTGCTGCAGGAATCTTTGGAAATAAATTTTCTTAGGGAGCCAGGATCATCAGGACCTCCAGACCCATCCAGAAATGCTCTATGGCTGCACAAGGAAGGAGAGCAAGTGCCTTGAGAGGGTTAAAAACCACAATTCGATGTCTGTTCCCATGTTCGTTTCTATTACTAGAACTGTAAAGGTAAGAGAACAGAATTTTTTTTGGGAATAGCTTTCCTATAAAAGTGTTACATAGTCATTGTAGACAATTCAGAAAATACAGAGAACAGAAAATAGCTTTCCCATACTCTTTCCACTTAAAGATCATTCCTTTTGACATTTTGACTTACCTTTCATCCTATTTATGTACATATGTATATATATATATATATATGCATGTGTACTCACATGCATACATACTATATATGTAACAGCAAACATGTAATCATATTGCACAGGGTTTTGTAACCTGTTTTTATCACATAGTGAGGTATTCTGGAACATAGTGATTCTTCCCACTATACCACCCTCCCACCCTTCTTCCTCCTCCATCCCCTATGCCTATTCTTATTTTTCACTAAGATCTATTTTCAATGAAATTCATACACAAAAGTTTAGCTCTGTACTAAGTAAAGAGTTCAACAAATAGTATGGAAAAAAAAAAACTGTTCCTCAACAGTCAAGACAAGAGCTGTTCAAAGCCATCACATCACAAAGTGTCGATTTCACTTCTAGAGATTACCTTTTAGGTGCTCTATTAATTATCACAGATCAGGGAGCACATATAGTATTTGTCCTTTTGGGATTGGCTTATTTCTTCCAAATCATTTTAATGTTCTTTCGCAAGATACTTTTAAAGATGTAATCAATCTACTGTGGAAGTAAAATGTTATTTCTCTAAGCTCCTGATAAATTATATATGCATATTTATTTAGACATACACACACACACACAGGAGAGAGTGTTCCCACTCAGGCTCACTCCTTATATGCCTACAATGGCTAGGACTGGGACAGGTTGGAGCTGGAGCTGAGGACTCGTGTGGGTGGCAGGGACTCAACAACTTGCTATCATTTCTGTGGTGTCCATTTGTAGGAAGCTGGAACTGGCAGCACAGCCAGGACTCAGCCCAGGCACTACCATACGAGATGCTGACACCTCATCTAGAGTCATATCCATGTTTTAACTAGCATCTTAACTGATGTCTTAAATACTTGACCAAATTTCTGTCCCCCCAATAAACTAATTTTTGAGTTAGTTAATTTTCATTCTTATTGCACATTAAAAATGGTTGATAAATAATTTTTAGCTAAAAGGAAATTTAAAAAAAAGGGGGGGAGTTTAAAAATGTTTACTTTGGGGCTAGTGCTGTGACGTATCGGGTAAAGTCACTGCCTACATTGCCAGCATCCCATATGGGTGCTGGTTCAAGTCCAGGCTGCTTCACTCTCGATCCAGCTCTCTGCTATGGCCTGGGAAAGCAGTAGGAGATGTTCCAAGTCCTTGGAGCCCTGAACCTGTGTGGGAAGACCCAGAGGAAGCTCCTGGCTCCTGGCTTTGGACCAGCCCAGCTCTGGCCATTGCAGCTATCTGGGGAGTGAACCAGCAGATGGAAGACCTCTTTCTCTCTGCCTCTCCTTCCCTCTCTGTGTAACTCTGACTTTCAAATAAATTAATAATTCTTAAAAATATGTTTACTGAATTATTTTATTTATTTGCGAGGCAGAGAGAGTCAGAGACAGACACACAGAGACAGTGAGAAACCTCTCATGTGTTGGTTCACTCCTCAAATGCTCCCAACATCCAGGCCTGGGCCAGACAGAAGCTGGCATCCAGGAACTCAATTCGGATCTCCCACGTGAGAATTGTCACCTGCTGCCTCTCAGGATGTTCATCACAGGGAGCAGGGATAATAAGCAGAATCCACAGTTGAATGCAGGCACTCAGCTGTGGGACTTGAGGGTCCTCACCAGGTGGGTGTCTAGATGCAACTCCGGAAAGGGAAACATTTGAAAGGTATTAGGTTTGCATTAGACCCAAGCTCTCTAATCTGTCAAGGTTATCACCACAAAATTATTGCATTTGACATCAGTTTGCATTAGAGAACAACACAAGGCGATAAAAACAAAAATTTTAAGAGAAAGTACATGAAAACCTGAAATTATAAGTTTCAGTGTAAATTATAATGAATATGGAAGTGAGCAATGTGGATGCATGGTGGTGAGTCTTGTAGTTCAGATAATTCTTGCTTTGTATGATAATTTTTGTTCAGAAAAAATTAAGAGATCTTGTGTAATTTTTTCATAATGTGCATTTTCTTTTTTAAAATGACTTATTTTATGTATTTGAAAGGCAGAATTACATAGAGAGAGAGATGCACATCAAAGAGAGAGAGAGAGAGAGCGAGCTTTCATCAGCCAGTACACTACCTAAATGGCTGTAATGGCCAGGGATGGGCCAGGCCAAAGCCAGAAGCCAGGGACTTCATCTGGATCTCCCTCATGGGTGCAGGGACCCAAGGACTTGGGCGACTTTCCACTGCTTTCCTAGGCACATTAGCAGGGAGCTGAATGGAAAGTGAAGCAGCTGGGACATGAACTGGTGCCCGTATGGGATGTCGGTGCTGCAGATGGAGGCTTAACCTGCTATGCCACAACATTGGCCCTCATTTTATGCAGTTTCCATCAACTTTTGGGAGCCCCTTTAATAGTGAAATGCAAAAGAATAGCAAAACTAGTATTTATTTAGTACATGTAATTTAAAACAGAGTGAACACTGAGAACTCAAAATTTTATTCCATGTAAAAAAACTAAACAAAGATAGTTTGTGCAGTACTTGCCTTGTTCTTGGATGCAACCTATTATATAGGCAAGTGTCTTCTCTGTGCCTAGGCAAGTTTCCACCAGCTCCTACATTGTATCCTTGATGTTCTCAGTGTCCTGAAGTACCTAAGAGAGCACTTTTATTCTTTCTTTTTAAACACATAGCAGAGTTCTCTCTAAAATTTTTTGAGAAGCTGGAATTGTGGTGCAGGGGGTTGAGTGAGTGCCTGGGATGCTGGCATCCCACATAAACACTTGTTTGAGTCCCAGCTGCCCAGTTCTGATCCAGCTCCTTGCTGATGGGCCTGGGAAAGCAGTAGAGGATGGTCCAAGTGCTTGGGCCCCCACCACTCACAAGAGAGACCAGGATGGAGTTCCTGGTTCCTGGCTATGGTTTGGCCCAGTCCTGGCCATTCTGGCCATTTGAGGAGTGAACCAGTGTATAGAAGATCTGTCTTTCTGTGTCTCTGTCTCTCTCTTTATAGCTCTGCCTTTCAAAGAAACAAATCTTTCTTAAAAAATCTTTTTTGAAATTTTTATTTATTTATTTGAAAAGGGGGCTGGCGCTGTGATGTAGTAGGTTAAGCCTCCACCTGTGGCACTAGCATTCCCTATGGTCTCTGGTTCATGTCCCAGCTGTTCCTCCTTTGATTCAACTCTCTGCTTATGGCCTGGGAAAGCAGTGCAGGATGGCCTAAGTGCTTGGGTGCCTGCACCCACGTGGGTAGCCTGGAAGATGCTCCTGGTTCCTGGCTTTGGATTGACTCAGCTTCAGCTGTTGCAGCCATTTGGAGAGTGAACCAGCAGATGGAAGACCGCTCTCTCTGCCTCTCCCTCTCTCTGTCTGTAACTCTGCCTCTCAAATAAATAAACAAATTTAAGGAAAAAAAAAAAAGAAAAGAGAAGCAGGTAGAGAGACAAATTGAGATATCTCCAATCTGCTGGTTCACTCCTATATACCCGCAATAGTTGGGACTGGTGCAGATGCAAACCAGGAACCCAAAATTGAGTACAGGTCTCCACACGGGTAGTAGGACAGAAGCACTTGAGCCATTATCTGCTGCCTCCAGCAGGAAGCTGGAGATGGGAGTGGTTGCAGGACTTGAACACAGGCATCCCAATACAGCATGCCTGTGTCCTTAGAGGCATCTCACTCCTGCTCTTCAGAGAGCTTTTGATATGAAGGTTTTTATTTTTGTAATAAGCATCTGGAATTGCCTCTGGGCCACCTCAACCCGTTTGTCACACCGCTATGTGTTTTCCTTCTTGCAGTGCCTCTAGGATCTCTCAGCAGTGACAAGATGCCAGCATTCATGATTTGACTCAATGAGTGTTGGATTTAGTTTTCTTTTCCAGCACTGTTACTTTTCTTATCTTTGCTTCACTTTCATCTGTGGTGATAAATTCCTGCTTTTCATTATCCAGGTTTCTAAGATGTCACATGGGTTTCTCACTGGGAGACAAAATGGCAACACAGCTGCATACTTTGCTGTTCGTGCATGAGCAGAGCAACTTCCATGCAGTGACCAACCACTGACAGCCTTTGCAAAAAGTGGTGCAATTTGCCATGACCAAGGAAAGCATTTGTTACTTATGGGGTGATTTGTGGACTGAAAAGTTAGCAGTAAGTTTTATACTTTAGGTAATTATAGTTATGTGTCACTTAAGGATGGGACTATGTTTCAAGAAATGCATTGTTAGATTTTGTCATTTTGTGAATAGGGTAGCAGGTAGCTTATACAAACTAAGATGACTCTGACATCACCAGGTAATACAATCTTATCACATATATGGAAAATAATTGACTGAAAAATCATTATGCAGCACATGATGGTGCTTACAGCTAATACACCATGGTAATGGAAATGTGAACCATTTTGCTGGAGACCAGTGTGGCATAAGTAAAACATGGTACAGCAAATTTCTCTGTTGGATCAGCCTATATATATTTACATATTCTGGTTGAAGAGGATAGCTTCCTAAGTTTGGTTTAATAGAAAACACCTTCCCTATCTGAAGCTACTTGGGGAACAATGCTGGTGCTATGGAGTCTGACAGATATGTGGTATATAGGCCTGTAACTATGGGTTCCACAAAAGGTTTTTGAATCTTGTGGAATAGAATCTAGAAAACACACTTCTCCCTGCTCTCTGCTGCCACAGTGGAGCTGAGTTTTGAGGATTCAGTGTAGCTTGGGGGTCTCATTATTCCTCCTCTTGTCCCCTGTAACATTCCTTCCCCTCCAATCACACCCCACCAGACCCCCATGGACAGTGGGACTGAAGTCCTGCAGGGCCATGTCTCGTGACAGTTCCTGAAGAGTCTGTATTGAAGTCAAGATCAGGTCAATGCTGTTAAGCACAGGATAGGGCTGGAGGAACCAGAAACTAAGGAGGTTGAGGAATTTGTTGTTGACTTTGTAACTGAGGATGATAGGTGGTGGCTGAGGACAATAGAAGATTAATTGGAAAGAGGGTGAATTGGTTTTAAGAAGGAGAAGTTGAGCTCTCTTTGGGATTCCTCACCGGGACTTTCTCTGTGTCCCAATGATCTGCATCACAATGCCTGTCATATGAGAAGACCCTGTAGAAGTTTGTGAAATGCAGCAGAAAGTATAGTTTTGTTGACAGATGGGATCCCACCCCCCCAAACAAGTGGATTTTTCAATTAATGCTAATTTTTTGACAATCATATTGGTGGGGACAGAAGGAGAGTCACACACACCTGGTGCTGTCAGGGCCCGAGGAATTCTACCAGAGCAGAATGAAGCTGAGACTCAGTTCAGATCGCAGTGTTGGTTCCCTGCTCTGTCTGCCTACTCCCTCTCTCCTTTTGCTAAGAAATAACCTAGATTAATTAAAACCTAGACTAAATATGACTAACTATGTAGGGAACACAAATGAAATGGACCAAAAATGAATGTTAAGCCCATGGACATCCTATGGGGAATTCATTTTTCCTTTCTGGAATCAATCCAGGTCCAAATTTTTGTTCTTCTTCACTGTCACCAGGTGGTTAATGTGATCTTTTGGAAAAATGAATCATGTAGTTTTTTGCTTACAGATTTCCCTTGATTTTCACTGCACCACGAATGAAAACACAGGCTTAAGTAACCTGATCGCTAACAAATTCTCTGATGCCAGTTTCTGTTCTCATCTTTTCTCCACGGTCTCCCGACAATCCCGTATATTTTAGTTACATGGGCCTTTCTCTCTTTTACGTAAATGTACCAAGTTCATCATGGGCTAAGGTTGTGGTTCTTGATGGTCTAGGTGCATATGGAAAGCTCCATCTGCTGATGCACACAAAAAATTCTTAGCCAAGTGCCCAGGGAAGGAAAGAGTGTTATTATTTCTAATGGTATCATTCAGAAGTTCTTCCCTTCTGATTATTTTTAAGGTAAAAATGAGTGATAATGATACTACTTGTGGGAGAAAGAATGGCAAGTGTGTATGTATGTCATGCTAAAATAACAGTCCCCCAAATCTGAGTGGCTGAATACAAAAAATTTGTATTTTTAAAGTATGTTACAGGTCCAATTTAGAATAATAAGATGATTCTATTCATTGTGGAGATGCTAACATTTTATGATATCATCAATGCAAAATGAAATTTCTGGGTTTGCCATGTCACAAGAGAAATAGAGAGTAGAACATTGCCAATTGATTTGTTCTAGAAGTGACACAAATCATTGCTCAGATTTTTATTGACCCTATAGCTGAATCTGCTGTCCCCTATATGTGCTTTTTAAAATTAGATCTTGATGGAAGGGCTTAAATTTTTTATTAGGGCTTTCAAAATAATTTTGAGGTCCTTTCAACAGTTTGGATTCCTGAATGTCACTCTCAGAGATTCTGATACAGTTAATCTGGGACAGAAAGTGATATTCAAAGCATTGGCCAGATGTCTTGTGACTCAGTTGCAGGTGATTTGGAAGCCAAACTTAGAGGCTAGAACAATGGCTGGTTTATTGAAAATGATCAATAAATATTCCTTCATTGACAATACAATTAGGATTCCCTTATGTATAAAGATTAAAGGTAATGAATCAGTACTTCAGATGTAACAGAATTTATACTCAAATGCATGGGTTTCTCATATATACTCACATTCTTGCATACAATGAGTGGCATTGGGAGGAAGAGGAAGGGTCAACATCTTATCTATTCATCCTAAAATAATTTCCCCTTTTGGGGAGGAAGAACTACAGGAGCTTTCTGTCGCTTGTGCAAGCCATTCCGTTGATGCACACAGTGCCTCACCACTACCCTATCACTTGTCAAGGAGAAGGCAGAAGTTGAAGGATATCAGAAAAAGAGATGGATGAAACCTTTGATTCATTCCATTTGAAACAGACTAAGGAGAAGGCAAGTCCAATCTTATGTAATTAGCAAGTGTTTTAATTGCATGAACCACAGCCCACATTTCTTTGACAATGACAGATATTGGCCTCCTTTTTATGTTGTGTTGAAAAATCTAATGTCAAATAACTTTTAAGCTCCAACTCAGTGGAAACTAAGCTTCCTGTCACTTATCTCCGCAGTGTTTTTCACACTCTGATTGCAGAATAACAATGCTGGGGTAAAGATCAAAATGGTACCATAAAAACAGAACCTTAAATGTGTGCTTTAAGTGAAATTAGTGTTCTATTATGATGGATTACCCACCTTCTTGACAAGCTCAACTATTTAAAAGCCAAATATGCTAAATTTTCAATATTCAGGCTTTATTTCTGGGAGAAAGCTTTGGGCCAGGGGTGTCCCTGGTATGTAGTCACAAGCATTATGCTTTGGTTCATAAAATCTGAAGGCTTTTAAAGTATTAAAATTCTCATACAAAGCATGCAGAAAACCCACCAACAAAAAGCTGGTGCTTAAAATATCCATTAGTTGTTTTAAAAATTAATTTGTAGAAGATTCTATTTTCATAATTGCTGTGAGGTCTTGCTTTAATTGTATCACATTTTTCTCCTCCTCTGGGCAAATCAGTCATAACATTAGACTAATCTTTTTTTAAAAGATTTATTTATTTATTTGGAAGTTAGAGTTTCAGAGGGAGGGAGGGAGGGGGAGAGAGAGAGATTGGTTTCCCATCTACTGATTCACTCCCCAAATGGCCGAGGCTGGTCCAGGCCAAAGTGAGGAGCCTGAACCAGTACCCATAGGGGATGGTAGCCTTGGAGGTGGCAGCTTAACTCTTTATTCCAAAGTGCCAGGCTTGTTAGACTAATCTTACAGGTTTGGAATGAATGCACAGTCAGATAGAGAGTCAAGGCTAAACAGAAAATAAGAAGAGGATATTTTTTGAGTTAGTATCTTGCAGGAAATGCTGTTTTTTTTTTAATAATTTGCATCCTGACCAGTGAATTTAAGTATGGTAGCTAGGAAGCAAATGATCTATAACTGGCAGTTTTGCTTTTGCGTGATTGTGGATCAAGTTTGGCTGGCATTTCTCTACTAGCTGGCAACAAAGTGAAAGGATTACAGGAAGTCAGGTGTGCTTACAGTCCTTTCCCTTCTGTTGCACTGGGAAGTTTGTGCTTTTCCTTGCTTACATATGAGAAGGCAGCATGCACATCTGAAAATGTTCTCCTCTCCTGCCGACTTTTGTGTAGTGTTCTTGCAATAATTGTCATGCACATACATAGGAGGTTTCTGGTGATGGACTTGTTAATAGGCTTCACAATATTGTCTAAGACACAGAATCAGATAATATTGGGAGCCAGAAAGCCAGAAATTCTACACTGTCTATGCCACTAAGGCATTACATTGACACAACTATTTTTCTCTTAATGCACATGCAGAGTTTCCAGCTAACCATGTTCTTCAGCTGTGAGTTCATTATTATGCTTAGGGCTGGGAATACCCCCCTCTTGTTTCTTTCTCTATCCTGTTATGCCATTTCCCACGCTAATTTATGTCTTTCCTCCACCAAGAGCCTAACATGTTTGTTTTGTTCTTTGTGTTTGTATGTGTTCTTGTGAAGTGGGCATTGCTGTTTTGTGTACCTCGTCTTTAATTTTTCACAAATGGGGTCAGGTTGTTGGTCTCAGTCTCATTTTCTTTATTTGTATCAGGTGCTATTTGTGCTGCTGTATGTGTTTCTATTATTCCAAGCTCCGTGCATGCAATTAAATGGCTTCACCTGTCCTTCTTCACAAATCCTGAACAATCATCCAGGGTATTTTGAGTTCCTTAAGGCAAAGTGATTATTGCTCTTAAGTGGCACCATTTCCTGCACTCTTTTTAGATCTTGGGGTCCTAATGAGGACTGAACTGCTCTGGGCAGGACCTGCTCAGGAGCACAGCAGGTGGGTCCTCCATCCTCTGGATCCGTGCCAGGAGGCTGTGCACTGAAGCTGCTCAGAAATCACTCCCGTCTGTCACCGAAGCCTGAGCACACTGCAGGAATTAGCAACTAGCGGATGTCAGCACATCACAGATGAAGAAAGAAGAGAAATTACTTTGACTCATTCTTGAGGAAATCTCAGATATTTGCTTCAGCATGAATCCATGTGTACCTCAGGGTGGCACTGAGCCAAATCGTAAAGTGCTGCTCAAGTAAATGAGTGACCTGGGTGACCCTGTGAGCCTCTTGGCTGGTCTTTGCTTCCGTATCATGTCTGTGTTCTTAGGATGCTGCTCACAGCCTTGTGCGATCTGATTGGTGGCACCAGACAGGCTCAGACTCCAAACTATCATTCTGTGGGCTCCAGGTTGTAGACAGCCTACTCAGAATCCTAGGAAATAGCTTTCAAAATGCCACGTCCTCACTTCTCATCCATTGCTGCTTTACGGACTTCAATAAAGAGCTTTGGCAAGAGTGGAAGAAATTGAGTGCTGCGGAGATCATTGGAAATCATCTTGCGATCAGAAGCAGAGTCAGTGTCATGGTTTTATGTCCACAACATTAGGAACTGGATGCCAAAATCCAAATACTCATTTCAGATAATCATGATAATAAATGTGAACTAATACATCATTTCTGATCTCAAGTTATGAAGCTGAGTGCAGTATGCGGGAAGCCAATTATAGATGAGTCTGTAGTCAGGATAAGAGACCCACTTTTCAGCAGAACTGGGAGAAAGGACCAAAAGGGGGTCCGATTTTGGGTTTCCTGTTCTTCAGGCTTCCTCATTATGCTTTTTCCTTTAAAGATACCTTAATATGTTCTTTATTATAACAATATCTGAGCAGGTACAGGGAAGCACCTGCTGCTTTGCTCAGACCTTCTGTTCACTAGAGAGGGACCTATGATGTCGAATCCATCTCCACGCTTAGCACAATGCCTGGAACACAGGATGGGCTAAAACTGCGAATAAATGACTCCTGAAGAGTAATAGAAACTTACCTATACTGTCAAGTCAAGTTTTGATCATGGCGGTACACGATTGGAGATTCTGTTTGAGTGCACAGACTTTAGAGTTAATAAAACCTAGATTCCAGTCCTGACTACTCTATGTTCAAGGATGAGTTACCACCCTGGAAGTCCAAACTTCCTCCTCTGTATGTTAGGGACATAATGGATTAGAGGAGAAGAGCAAAGAAGTCTCTAAGGAAGACTGGATGACAACGTCAAATCCAATAATTTTTAATGTTAAAAAATTAATTTCAGGAATTTTTGCTCTTCATTAAATAGTGCTTTGATTGTTCTCTAACAAGTCTTGTTTTTTTTTTTCCCCTAAATCTTAATGTGTGGACTAGAATGAAGGGAGTTAGGAGCATGAATTTTCTCAAGCAGAAAGCACAGATCATATGGCAGGAATATTCTGCATGTTTTCTACAAACCACACTATGTGGGGTGGAGATAGAAGAACTTGCAAATAAAAAAAGTCACAATAAATATGCTTTCTCAACAAAATTCTGTTTGAAGCTTCCTGGCTCCATCCATGCATGAGCTTTCTTATAAATAATTGGGGTTATTTTTCTATGTTCTGGCAAAGTCCTGGAGGATGAGAAAGCTGGGCAGAAATGACAGCAAAAACAGTTGGACTCAAATTGCAGATTCAGAGACCTGAAGAGGAGTCAATCACAGGGGTGAGCACTTTCTAGAAGAGATCCCATTGGAGGAAGATGCTTCTTTACAAAGGAGGAGCACACAGGATATTATGATGCATTTAAAAGATAAAACACTATGCTTTAGTTCTTTTTTTTAAGATTTATTTATTTGAAAGTCAGAGTTACACAGAGAGAGAAGGAGAAGGAGAGAGAGAGAGAGAGAGAGAGAGAGAAAGGAGAGAGAGAGAGGTCTTCCATTGGCTGATTCACCCCCCCCCCCCAATTTGCTGCCACAGCCAGAGCTGTGCCGATCCAAAGCCAGGAGCTTCTTCTAAGTCTCCCATGCTGGTGCAAGGGCCCAAAGATTTGGGCCATCTTCTACTGTTTCCCAGGCCATAGCAGAGAGCTGGATTGGAAGTGGAGCAACCAGGACTCAAACCAGCAGAAACCTGCCAACTCCACCAAAGCAACAGCGAAGCTAATGAACACAGTGGCAAAGTGCAGGCTTCCTGCTGGAGTTCTTTGCATTTCATTCACTGAGACACAATGCTTCTGGCTGTCAAATGCCTTAGATTCCCAAGTGCTAGTTTAAATATGCATGTGTGTGTGTGAGGTGTGTACCTGTGTGCACATGTACATGTGTGTATGTATATGCACAAGTGTGGGCCTTTGTAATTCACAAGGAACAACACATCACTCAAGACCAACTGACTGTAGGAGTTAAAATGCTGCTGTAGCAAAAACCCAACAGCAAGGTACACCCCATTAAAATGTAATTAGATAAGCAGTTGTTGGAAGTTTAGAAAATCTGCATCTTTTACCATGGTGAGTAAGTTAGAATCAATGCAGGGTTAATAAAAAGGTTAGAATGTGGGAATCTGGCTGAAAGATAAGATAAAGGGAAATAAAATAATATTTCTCAAGTATCAATTTATAAGGATGCTGATATAGGTATTCAACTAGAAACATGGATCATTGGTTTAAAAACCAGAAAATCTAAGTGTATTGAACTGGGAGTCTCAGTCTACACCAAAGGGATGGAGCTAATATAGTGTTTATTCTCAATGGAATGAAGAGATCACAGCTATTAAAATATCTCAAATATTGCACTCTGTTTTCTTTGTTCACTACTCACTACTTTTTAGGCCATTGCATTTTTGGCTTGGCAAGTGTTGGAATCACATGCAGTCGCCTTGCACCATTGTGTGGCCAATTTTCTCTTTCTAGCTATTCACTAAGCAATTCAGATGTTTTTTTAAAGAAACATTATCCCAAAGTGAGAATGCAAAAAAACTATGGTCCAAACTCAAGAACAAAGCAAGCCTGGGCCTGATCTGTGCATTTCTGGATACCACACAACAGCTGCTTGCCCTCCACCTGCACACAAGTGTGTTCTCATTTAGTTCATTCCTTTTTTTTTTTTTTTTTTGACTCTTTTCTCACAAAAGAGACAGAAAAAATGTAGGGAGAGAGAAAGATTGAGAAGTGGGCCATGATGTTGGCCACAGGCAGCTCATGCTCTTAAGACTGAGGAATTTGTTGTGTGAAGAAGCATAATCTACCCTCAGAGACCTCGGGCACCTGCTCCACCTCTATGTGTGCAGCCACGCGCCAACTGCACATTGGGCAGTTTTGAAAGTTGCTTTGGGTTGACTCCATTCTACTCGAATAAGTAACTTAAAGAGGAAAGATATCTCCTTCACAAGCAGCCCTTGATGTGGAAAACAAGAAATAGCGAAATGAAACACTCACAAATTGAAGGAGACTTGTGTGCGTGTAAGAATCAGCTCAGCTGGCGCCGGGGCTCACTAGGCTAATCCTCCGCCTGCAGTGTCAGCACATGGAGTTCTAGTCCCCGTCGGGGCGCCGGATTCTGTCCCGGTTGCCCCTCTTCCAGGCCAGCTCTCTGCTGTGGCCAGGGAGTGCAGTGGAGGATGGCTCAAGTGCTTGGGCCCTGCACCCCATGGGAGACCAGGATGAGCACCTAGCTCCTGCCTTCGGATCATCGTGGTGCGCCGACTGTAGCGCACCGGCTGCGGCACCCATTGGAGGGTGAACCAACGGCAAAAAGGAAGACCTTTCTCTCTGTCTCTCTCTCTCACTGTCCACTCTGCCTGTTAAAAAAAAAAAAAAAAGATTCAGTCCATCAAAGAGGAGGGTAAAACCAAGTCAGATGGAGGAAATAGGCGCATTCTTTTGGCTTAAATATTTTTTATTTATTTATTTTCTTTTGGGGGAGAAAGAGATGGGAAGAGAGGGAGAAAGAGATATCTATCTATCTATCTGCCTATCATCTATCTGTATATATATATATATATAGAGAGAGAGATCTCCAAATGCTTGCAACAGTTAGGCAAAACCAGCAGCCTGGAACCTGATTCAGGTCTTCTACAAGGGGGCTATGGTCCCCAAGCACCTGAGCCAGCATCTGCTGCTCCCCAGTGTACCCATTAACAGAAAGTGGAGTGGAAGCAGAACCAGGACTTGAACCCCTGCACTCAGATGTGGGATGTTGACTTCTTGTTGTAGGAATGTTCCCCAGGTTTGATTCCTGGCTCTTATCTGTCCCATAAGATAAGAAATCAAAGCAAAGGCATAGACGCAGTGCAACAATGGGAGCAGGATTTATTTAAAGTGAGAGAGTGAGTGTGCATTCAGGTGTGATTGCATGCAACTTCTCAAGGAGAAAAATTCCCATGAGAGGGTGAGGGAGGGAGTGGGGGCAGCCCACAGGGATTGAGAAAGAACAAAAAGGGGGGGGGGCAGGCACATTCTTAGAAGGTAACTTCAACAGTGTGTCCTCATTCAATATAAGGATATCTATCAGCAAAGCATGAGTGGTCTTTCTCCCAGTCTTGGTTGAGATCAGCTTTAAACCACATCCATCAAACAGTACTCACAAGGGTCCAGAGGACCCCCTCATTTCCCCTCTATGAAATCCTCTCATTACTTGGTTAATGCCATTCTTAGGATCATTGGTTGCTATTCTCACCCTGTCTTTTCTACTACCGTGTCAGTTTAAGTGTTTACAGGAGTTGATAATGGAACGAACCAAGGCCTTCACCAGCCAGGCAGTCAGCCCAGTGCTGCTACAAGGATATACTCGGCTTCCCACCCAGGAGACAGCGGCTTGACACATCGCTCCATGCCAGCAGAGTACCTCATCGCCCCCTGTCAGCAGAAAGTAGCCCTAAAAACAGATCATCGTCCCTCTACTCCTCCTGGACTTTTGGGACTAATGTAATCCCATACAAACCCTGCTTTATAAAAAAACAAAAGAGGGGAAAGTTAGTAAAATGGCGCAGTCTTATCTATGGCATGATCTACGCCCTGACACCATCCTAGGCTCTAGCCTCTGCCGCCACGGCTAGAAGCCAGGTGGCCACATGGTCCAACCACCAGTGTCAGCTCTACCCCCATCCTTTTTCACAGGCAGAGTGGACAGTGAGAGAGAGACAGAGAGATAGGTCTTCCTTTTTGCCTTTGGTTCACCCTCCAGTGGCCGCTGCGGCCGGCGCGCTGTGGCTGGCGCACTGCGTTGATCCGAAGCCAGGAGGCAGGTACTTCTCCTGGTCTCCCATGGGGTGCAGGGCCCAAGCACTTGAGCCATCCTCCACTGCACTCCCGGGCCACAGCAGAGAGCTGGCCTGGAAGAGGGCAACCGGGACAGAATCTGGCGCCCCGACGGGGACCAGAACTCCGTGTGCTGGAGCCGCAGGCGGAGGATTAGCCTATTGAGCCACGGCGCTGGCCCACCCTCATCCTTGTGGGATTCACTGCCCCTACTTCCCTAGCTGCCCCCTCCCAGGCAAAGTTTTAAGAGGACCTGTTCCTGAACACATGGCTCTCTTTCTGTCTCCTGACCTCTCTCTTTCTGTCTCCTGACCTCTCTCTCTCTTTCTGTCTCCTGACCTCTCTCTTTCTCTTTGTGTCTCCTGACCGCTCTGCCCCTCACTCTTTCTTGCTCTCTCTCTTGATCTTGCTTATGCTCTCCTTTTCTCTATTTCCTTCTTCACCCCTTCCCTCCAGTCCATTGGGTTTTCCCACCAATAAACCCTTTCCCTTAAAAAAAAAAAACTATGTCTATATGTTGTTTTCATCATATTCATTGTTTATATTTATGTAAGTTATACATATATTATATATGTTATATAGTATATACTAAATAAATACATATTTATATTATACATAAGTATTATATTCAAAATATAGGATTAAATGTGACAGATGAATTTATTGGAAAGGTTTCTTAGCAAAATATAAGAAATTCCTGTAATCATTCGTATGTAATATTGTCCAGAATATAGTATCAGTTTTTAATTGAACTAATTTCTGTATAAGTTGAAACATAATTAACTTTTTGAAAATACAGTGTGACAATGGCTATCAAAAATCTTTTTTTTTTATGGAGATTTTTCTTTATTGAGAAACATAAGACTTGGGTACATCAAATAAAACCAATTTCCAGGGAAGGGGAAAAAAGAAAATCAAAACCCACAATAGAAAAAAAAGTTCACACTGTCTGGGCCAAAGCAGAACCCAGAGAATATAGTCATATAATTGAAAAATTCTAGGTGCTTCATTAATTGACCTTTTGATACAAAATGACCTATTAAATTTGCAATTTGTGGTTCTTGGTGTTGAGGTCCATAGGACAAGCTACGAAGTCTTCAAACCTTGAGCTGAACTCCACGAGGGGTTATTTGGCTTTTGAATTGGTTTTTCCATGTCTAAGAGGTAGCAGCAGCAACAGCGCCCACCTTCTGGGCAGCTTCTTTCTTGGCATGATGAGCTTGTAAAACTGCCATAGCTTCATCCACCTTGGAGCGGAGAGACTCGGGGGACTCCAGCATGTGCAGCAGCTCCCAGTTGTCGATCTCCAGCAGCATTCCCGTGATCTTGCCCGCCAGGCTTGAGTGCATTGTTTGGATGAGCGGGAACAATCGTTCTCCCAGCATCCGTTTCTGTTCCTCTGTTCCTGGTTTTTTTTTGTTGTTGTTTTTTTTGTTTGTTTTTTAACAGGCAGAGTGGACAGTGTGAGAGACAGAGAGAAAGGGCTTCCTTTCTGCCTTTGGTTCACCCTCCAATGGCTGCCGCGGCTGGTGCGCGGCAGGAGCCAGGAGCTCATCCTGGTCTCCCATGGGGTGCAGGGCCCAAGCACTTGGGCCTCCTCCACTGCACTCCTGGGTCACAGCAGAGAGCTGGCCTGGAAGAGGAGCTACTGGGACAGAATCCGGCACCCCGACCGGGACTAGAACCCAGTGTGCTGGCAGCGCCGCTAGGAGGAGGATTAGCCTATTGAGCCACGGCGCCAGCCTATCAAAAATCTTAAAGATTTTCTTAACTAGGACACAAATTATATTTCTAAAAAAATGCTAAAAAAAAAACCCTAAGGTTTGTGGAAGGTAGCTTTATCTACAATAGAAAAAATTAATTCTTAAAGTGTATTATTCATTAAGAAAATGATTTCACATGCAAGCAATGAAATATGTAGACATAATCAACCACGTTGCAGTCCAGTACTTATTGTGGTAGAATAGTCATAAAGTATTAACACTGAAAGAAGTAGCCTACACAACTGTTTGAATAACACATCATGTTTGTAAAATAGAACTATGGAAGAGTCTGGAAGAGACAGGATTTATATTCAGCAAATTATAATACTTTTCTTTTGATGTATTGCTATATTTTCCAAGTCTTTTCTTTGGGTATATTCTTATGGGCTTAGATAGAATACCATGAATGCTAATAAAAACAGATTTCTCTTTACAAGCCCTATGACATTTAGTTAAACTCAGATGTATGTCCTATGTGTTATCCTCTGAGTAGGGCAAGAGGTGCATTTGGAGAGAAGACTCTGGCAGCTGTCTGAGGCTTGTGCTGCTTGGGGATTATGCACATGAAGTGATGGATTAGAATGACTGTGATGCCTAGGAAGAACAGTCTTGTCCAGATTTGCAATCTTGTCTGTCACCCATTACCAGATGGTCACATATGACATAAATGGGCACAGACAATGAAAGGCACTATTGTATCGCTGGTAATGAGCAGAGAGGTCCGAGTTTAAATTGGCATTTCTAAACCTGTATTTCCTGATTCTGATGCCACTGAAACCTCAACTTTCTCGTATTACAATGGTTTACATAATATATTTATAGATACGCACAGAAGTATATGATAAAACAATGTTTTATGGCTGGAGTAAGTAAGCAGCTGGATACCACTTTGTTTGATTTGTACAGAAGAGTGGAAGTTCAAACAAAAACTGAAATGACTACTCCTTTGTTTAGCTATCATAGACTGTTTCTTTATCGCAGTCACATGCAATCCATCGGAACATGTAGAGGCAAAACAAACACAGCACCAAACTCCATTATCATAAGTATTGCTCCAACGCATAATCCCTATATTGGTATCTCTCTGAGATCAAGGTAAGTGAAACAATTTCCTATCGTCCACTTACTTTCTATTCTACGGCACAGGGGTTGTTTAGGGCAGATTCAAAATCAGTATTTAAAGGAGCGCTCACAGACAAAAGCTCTCCATGGACTATGAGGATGAATAATCTCTGATAAATCTCTACTCTCAAACCTCACAAACAGTCCTGAAAATCAGTTCCCAAATGGCATGCCTTCCCAGCATGATGTCTTACCTTGGCAAGAATAAATCAATTCGATTCAATTCATTGAATGCCAACATCACAAAGCAATTTTCAGAGTTTGGGTCAGACTTTGCATTTTCTTATGCAAAATGACATGAAACCATGTTTTTTAGCAGACAGTTTGTATGCTGCTGGTCCTTGAGAGGAACCCTTTGTTGCTCCTGGATAAAGCTTTGTGAATATAGCCATTCATGACAAAGTGCTTCCAATAAAGAGAATAAGAGTCAAATGAGAACCCCAGCAAAAGAGTGGGAAGTGCTGAGATTTTTAGACTTCTTTTCATCACATCTCTGATTTCACACAATAAAAAGCATGACTCTCTTCTAGTTAAACATCCTAACACTGATGGTAAGATGTCAGAGAGTGGCTGTTAATGTGAAGTGTTATCAGATTACCAAACACTTGCAACGTCGCTTGATTGACAATTTCACAGCTGGCAGACTGAAATACATTCTACTTCCTAACTAACACTAGCAGAAGAAAATTTTCTGTGACATGGCTGTGAAAACAGGTGCAGGGGATCTGGGAAAAATTCTACCCTGAAAGGAAGACAAATGTGGCCTTCAAATGAGCAGCTTGAATATGAAGCATGCTAGCTACTCCATCTAACAATAACAGCAAATGCACTCGTCTCTTTCTAAGTGAATCTGTATATTCCCACCAAAAAGTATTTGGTTTCCAGTTACTGGGGAAAATCTAATCAACTAATTGAGTTGGAACAATTTTCCTTGCAAGGACACTGGTGGAATCACTATAGTGGGTCCTCCACACCGTGATGGGTCAACTGATTCGTATAGACTTTAGAAACATTTACCCAAACATGAACTATAGGAAAGAAATTTATCATTTTCAATTTTGAAGAAACCATCTTTTAGACTTTGTAATTTCAGGCTTCCTATTGAGCAAAATAAGTCATGGCTGTCATCTTGAGGAATCTTGAAACAAAAGATGCTGAGATTTCTCACCATGCTCTCTAGGAGTGTCTGATTGCAGGTGTCCAGTGGGCAGCAGCATATTAGTGGTGCTCCCTACAACCATGTAGTTAGCTTTTCCTCTTGTTTTTAATCCAGAGGAATATTTTCATGTCCCGTTTTCACAACTATTACTTTATTCTGGCTAATTCTGGCAGCAAAAGACTAATAAGAATATTTTTTTTTTGTTTTGAAACTATTTAAATTAAATCACAATTGTTATAAAAAACTTTTTTCTTTGAAAGTGCTGCAAAATGTTCTTTTATCACTTAAGCAACCTTGTAGATCATCAGATGACATCATTCCAAATTAAACACCAGAGAATGCAAATGAGCTGTAATTTTCAGGGTTATTTTCCCTGTTAGTTTCCACCTAACATGTTTCAGATTTTTTTCCCCTGAAAATCATTCAGTTTTGAATCATACAGTCATCAGCCTGGTACAGACGCTCCCAAACGAATGCCTCATTCATTTCGTGGACTCTGTCTTCTCTCCAGGCAAACCTAAGAGGAACAATTGTTTCGGTCTCTTTTCTGTGCTATTCTTTGGCTCAGTGGGAACAAAATGGCCTCTGAACCTCTCCCCTTTCTAACCCTCCCTGTTTAGCTTGAGGAGCACAAAGAGGCTTGAGGAGCCTGGGATCCACCTTCTCCCACTCTGCGGCGCACAGCTGGGCAAAAGGGCAGAGAAGTTGTGCTCCCAGAGCACACAAAGTACTCCCCACCAGGCTGCAGCTGTGACAAGCCAGCAACGCTTCCCCTGACACCTATGGCACATATTTCATCGTCTAAGAATAGACATGCTCACACTGGTCAGAAGGGAGGCTGGCAGAGCTACCCTCATGTGGCTGGGGCTCAGATGCACGATGTCAAGAAATCTGGTTTTAATTGAAACACAAGCATTTGCCATGTGTTGTTCCACATACAGGGACATTTTACCTTATATGGTCAATTGTATATGTTTCAGTAGTATTAATAAAAAAGACAAAACAGAGAATATAAATTATAACAAGAACCTATCAGGAAATGTGAGAAGAATTACAGGGAGGGAATATTATGTAGAAGCATGGTGTTTTTCTTTTTAATTGGTGTACAGATTTGACATACCAACTAAAAAATTATTCTACAATTAATTTTTAATCGCACCTGCTTGTAGTGGAGGTGACACTCATGGAGATGGATTTTCCTTGTGATTGAAATTTTAACAACTGATATATAGCTTGGCAATTTTGATTCTTCAGTTGGTATTAGAATGACTTCTTGGAGAAAGTCTGAGCAGTAAAACAAAACTGCTACATATTTTTATTACCCTGATACCACAAAGTAAACAGAGACCTGAGTCATTGTCCAACTGATGTAGAAAGATCAAAGAAGACCCATCTCGTAATGTAACCTTAAGTGAAGGTTTGCGTAGAGATATGATACAACTTATTTAGTTTGTTTTCTCTCTTTTAAGGTTTAAGGCTTTGTTGGCAAATTAGTCCAGATGTTGGCTTCAAAGGAAAGCCAAGTTATACTGGGAATTGGACTTGTTTTTAAATTTTCGACAGGTCTGCACGCTTCTTTTGGTGAAATGGGCAACCTCCAATATTTGACCACTTGCTGCTGGCTGGTGGAGCTGCTGGTGGTTCTGTTTCTGACTTTACGCAGATGCTTCACAAAAACAAATGTAGGTGAGTGTATTACTAAATGTGAGTTTGCTCTTTGTAGGGTGAAACACTTTTGGCTTTGTTCCTGAGGGAAGAGTGTGCCCTTGGAGGAAGGTGACTGTGCTCATGCCCTCTATGAGATGGGGTTTATAGGTGAGGCAGCGTCTCGTCTTGCCCTGTATGGACGGAATCCCACATTGCCAGGGTCACCCACTTGGCCTTGACATAAAACAGGCTGCATACACACAGAAGGTGATGGATGGCACAATAAAATTTTGCCTGTCTGAGTTTGGTTGACTAATTGTTGATTAATTAAAAAATGTGTTCTGTGATCGTTATGATATGAGCCCGGATAAACTTGTCATTCAGCTTCTGGGTGGTGTGAGAACATTCTAGATGCCAGATGCAGCTGCTTCCCTGAAAGGTTTCATTGTTGTTGGCCCAGTGGGATTTGGGAGATTCCATCTCACCAGGGCCACACTTGTCAGTGAGGGGTGGGGGGAAGGGAGATAGGTCTACAGGTGCTGCTGCAAAAGAATTAATTATAAAATCCTGGTGGGGTTGGTTACAGTCACCTTTGTCTCCTTTTCCAAGGAAGAGATGAAGACCCCCATTATCAGAAGCTGCCACAGAGTGGAGCAAAAAGGATGACAGGGGGTACAAGGGACAGTGAAGCCACTGCCAACTCTGTCAGTGTCTTGAATTGGGATGGTGCCCCTTGCCCCAGGGTTCACCTGATGACTCAGAAATCTCAATGCTGCCCACTTCCCTATGCTAACCCCACACTTGGGCACCTGTGTTTGGTCCTGTTCATTTACTGGACTCTTGTCCTTAAAACTCACTCTTGTAATTGTTGGCTCTCTGCACTCATTCCCCTTTGGCCGGTAAACTTCATCTGAGAACCTGCCATTCACTTTTCACTGTCTTCTCTCTGGTATAGCACTCACAACCCCTGGAGCAGATCCCCGACAGGAGCTCCCAGGAGGCCTAGCCCTGTTCTAGGCCCTCCACTGGGAGTTCACATCAGGTTTCAAACTCTGCCTGGATTGCTTTGATTCCACTGCAGGAATCCGAGTACCGGCCACTGGGAAAGCTGTTGTGTGTGAGTGTGAGGAGGATGGCCTGGGTGTGGAGGACAGTGAGTGTGTGTGTATGTGTTGGAGTGTGCCTTCAGGAGGGAGTGACTGTGAGAGTGTGAGAACCTGTGTGCATGAGTGCATTTGGTGTACAAGTGGGAAATAAAAGTGGCAGCAAATGTTTGCTGGCAGCAGAATCTACAACAAGCTGTAATAAGAAGGAACTTTTGCCTGAAGGGAAGGTGTCTCCCATACAGCAACCTGGAATGAAACACTTTCTGTTTTATGGAACCTAGTTTTCCTACTTGGAAAATGAGCAGATGAAAAGTAACACAAGTTCTGTATACTACAGAAGGTCCCATAACATCACTGTCAATGATTCTACTCAGTCTGTCTAACTGTATATGAATATTAGAAGTGGAATTTGGAGCTGGAAACAGGAGGCTAAGGTTGAGAAACTCAAAGACAAGCTCAAGCTCCATGGCTAGACATTCTTTGGGTTCTGATTAAAACAGTGAAGAATGGAGACTGAAGGATGACTGGCCCCATCCGCATCTGCACAGAGGCTTCGGGAGGAACACAAGCTCCCAACGTTCCTTTGCTGGTCCTTTGTCTTAGAATGGCTGCCTCATATTCCCTTGAGACCCAGATGTATAACAAAACCCTTCTTCCTCTCTTCCTGATTGAAAAATACTTCAATTCTTTAATGGAAACAAGCGGAGAACAAGGAACATCATATGCCAGCTTAATTTGACAGCTTTCCCAGTGGCCTGCAGCTAGACACACAGGCCCTGGACTCATATTCCCGCAGTCGGATCAAAGTGAACATGGCCCCTGAGTGGTCTCCATCAACTTGAACCAAGAAAACCAGCTTGACCAAAAATGTAATCTATAGGAATGAAACTGACATTTTGAGATCCATGCTTGTTTACAGCCCTTGTCTCAACTGGTGAGGAACAGTGTTTTTTTCTTACTATTTGTTGAACTCTTTGCTTAGATAGGGCTAATCTCATGAGTATAAAGTAAACTGAAAATAGATCTTTGTAAAAATTAAGGAGGGGAGGCGGCACTGTGGCATAGTGGGTAAAGCGGCCACATGCAGTGTTAGCATCCCATATGGGTGCCGGTTTGAGTCCCAGTTGCTCCACTTCTGATCCAGCTCTCTGCTATGGCCTGGGAAAGCAGTAGAAGATGGCCAAAGTCCTTGGGCCCCTGCACACCTGTGGGAGACATGGAAGAAGCTCCTGGTTTTGGTTTCTGATTGGCATAGCTCCCGCCATTGCAGCCAATTGGGGAATGCACTTGATCTTAGCCAAAAGGCCGAGAAGCGATGCCAATTGGAGAATGAACCAGCAGATGGCTTTAACCCACTGTGCCACAGTGCCAGGCCTTCTCTCTCTTTCTTAAATAAAATTAAGAATAAAAAATTTTAAAAGTTCCCTCCACGATTGGCATCTATTTTCCTCTCAGGATTTTCTACCTGCCCCCATCCTGTTGATGAGCCCCTGTCTCCTACCAACCCTGCTCTCTCAGGTTTCTTGCTTCACTCTCTGCTTTGGTGTCTATTTGGTCCCCTGCCCAATCAGATGGCATCATCTCCAACTCCGGAAGCCTCCACAATACACCTCAATTTCCTGGGCATCTCGAGAGCTCATCTGTGGTTCTCAAAGTGTGTCCCCAGATCGGCAGTACCACAGCACCCGGACACTTGTTAGAAGTGCAGATTTTCAGATCTCAGCTTGCACTTCCTGTCTGGGAAGTGCTGTGTTTCAGTCCACCCTGCATGCAACTGTGATCCCTGTTCAGTCTGGGAACCACTGATCCACATTACTTTTTGGCTGAGTCGAGGGCAAGAACTCTGAGTAGACACTCTTTTGTCCCAATCCTGCTTTCTGGCTTTGTACTTCAGATAAATTACTAAGCATCTCTGTGCTTCTATTCCTCATTTGTGATTTGCTGCTGTAGGATTGCAGTTACACAAGATACTTCCATGTGCTCATGGAAAATGGAATGAAAAGTACTTTTCCTCATGCAACATGAGCTGTAAGTCACTTTTCTTTCCATGTAATAACCCTTATGAAACTTATAAGCAAATATTCATTAATATTGAAGCTATATTGCTTAAGAATGCAAATGATTATTCTGAATCAGAACTTGATAGCATCAATTTCTATGAAATTGCTTTGTTTGTATTTCAAACAGGTGCATGAATATTTAATTGGGATACTTCATTAATGAAAGCGATGACATAATACAAACTCAAAGCAATCAGCTTAGAGAAAGCCACACTATTGCCAGACAGGAGTAAACTCTGAAACAAGTTTGTTCTTGTCACAGCTGATGGTCCTGAAAGAAAACATATACACAAGTTTGTTACTGGTAATAATACTCCCAGGTCTTTTTCAGTCCAGGGCAACTGTAAACCTACCCATGTGACAGGTTCCTTAGGGAAAAAAAATCAAACTCAGTGGATGGAACAGGATCCTACAAACAGCTTTTCAGATCTGATCACCTTTCATTTTCCTTTAGATAAATATATTTTTTGTTAACATATCATTTATTATACACTTATAATCATTGCTATACTTGCAATCATAAATGAATGAACTCATACTATTTCATACATAAAATTACCAATAAATGTGTGAGTTTAATTCAAAATGTTTTTGGAAAAATGGAATTAACAGATAAGTTTAGGGGCTGGCTTTGTGGCACAGTGGATTAGGCTGCCACATGCATTGCCTATATCACAAATCAAAGGCCAAATTATGATAAACCTGTGTCTGGATTTCAAAGTTTTGCCTAAATTTTGCTGATTCATTCTTAAATGTGTGAAAAGGCTGAGGTTGAGCTGGTTTTGAAGCCAAAGCCAGGGTCTAGGAACTCAATCTTGATCTCCCATGTGGATGGGAGGGGCCCAATTACTTGAGACATCACTGCTGCGTGTCAGGGTTACTCCTGGGAGGGAGCTGGAGACAGCAGCTAGAACCAGGAATCAAACCCAGGCACTTCCAGGTGAGACATGGGTATCTTAGTCAGCAAAATGCCTGCCCCATCCATGCATGTTTTACATTATCCTTACATATTTTTCCAAAAGTACAAAGGTATGGAATGTCCTTACAGCATACTTCACGTATTGTGTCTCCTTGCCCAGTGCTAAAATATAGTTCTTTTCCCTCCCATGCAGATTTTAAGTCCCTTTAAATATCATATGTTAAATATTTATTAAAAACTCAATATATTAAAGATATCTTTGCTCTTACAATGAAGAGTGCCATTAGCTAACAGAGAGCTTGCTATGTAACACCCACACTTTAAATGAGATTTTATTTTCCAGAATGGCCTTCTATCCTCCTTAAAGGATATCATGCTTGTAAAACTCATGTTCCTTGGAATGTCTGTGGAGTGTATGGTCACAGGCAAATGGCTCAGACATATAGTAAAAATAAAACGCCTGCCCAGAAGGGAACTTTTCCTAAGGCAGGCCAAAAACTATGTGCAGAGGGTTTTTCTGGCAAGTTAGTGTGCAGCTCTCAGCTGTGAGTATCTTGGACATACGGTTATGCAATTGTGGTTAAGGAAATATGGTGGTTGTTAATTTAATTCCTTGCTGACCCAATTTCATTCATATAAAATGTGCTTTGGGGCAGCCATCAGGAGACCACTTTGAGTTTCCTTTAAATGGAATTTCCTTGCCTTTTATGACATCTCAAATTTTCACTAAAAGATAGAAGATTTTCACAAAGCGATTTATGCAGTTCTACTGAACGGTATGAAACATATGGCTTCAATAGGTGGGAGAATGTGTAGGTAAAAGTTTTCAGCGTGGCAGCAGAAGTTCACAGGCAGCTAGGACAAGGAAGCTAGGAAAGTAGTACAAGGAAGTAAGTGAAAGGAAGCTCGGACAAGACAATAACATGGAATCTGTAGAAAAGCAAGTCTAAAAATTCAACAGTGAATGAGAGGACACAAGTACAAGTAGAATTCTATGAGCATCAGAGTCTGGACCGTAATCCTTGCTGTTTAGTGCTAAAGCGGGAACTGGAAATAAGGACTCCTCGTTCTCGTCTCGTAGCACTTAATACAATGCCCACAAATCTCTTCCATGGGGTTAATTGCTGTTAATTTTATTAATAATCATCTTAGAATACTGAAGCTATGGTTTGAATTCTTATTGTGAAATCCTTCTCTTCAAAAAATGACAGAACCACTGTTAAGATTGGAACACAGAGAGGGTAATGGAATCAAAAGAGCTAAAAGAGCTTTGCTATAAAAGAATAGCTTTATAAAGACAAATAGTGCCAGACAACCTCGATAGCTTTTTCAATAGAATTAAAAACTCAGTGAGCACAATGAATGCCCCTTAACACACATATATTTATATTTCTGCAATCCATTTGATACAGTATCTGAATAAATCTTATTTGCCAACCTAGTTAGCATTGGCTTTGCTGTGTGCTCTGTCACATGGACTGAGAGCTGGCAGGAGGACAGCTCCTAATGACACAGGGCAATGTGTTGACTGTAGGGTCAGCATGAGGTCTGGTTTTGTTTAATGTCTTTATTAATGATCTGGAGGAAAGAGTAAATAATTCCCGAATGAAATAATATTTTAATGATGGGCACATGGACACAATAAAGTAGGAGTGTGTAAGCTCCAGTTCCAAGCTTGACAATCATTTGCAGGAGGCTGATCACTTGATTTTTGGAGTCTGCTTCCCCATATGGAAAATGGAGATAATGGCGCTCTTGTGAGAAAGCAAAGATAAGATTTTATGATTTCAAACACAAAGTAGGATAATACACCTGCTGATAAAATTTGGTGCTTATCTGCTGCTTACAGTTCTTGTTAGCAGTCACTTTAATGTGGCAGAACATAGGGCAGGGCCAGCTCAGAGGGAAACAGAACATTGTCAAAGGACAACACAGTTAGAGGACAAATACCTAAAGCACCCCGAAAAAAGTGGAGGAGGCTTAGAAAAGCAAAGGAACAAGAAGAAACACAATGAATTCTCTTGTGGAAAACTACTAATGATGATGTGGAAGGGGATAAAACTGTCTTTTTTTTTTAAAGACTTTATTTATTTATTTGAGATAGAGTTATAGACAGGGAGAGGGAGAGACAGAGAGAAAGGTCTTCCATCTGCTGGTTCACTCCCCAAATGGCCGCAATGGCTGGAGTTGAGCTGACCTGAAGCCAGGAGCCAGGAGCTTCTGCATAGTTTGCTATGTGGGTGCAGGGGCCCATGGATCTGGGCCATCGTCTACTTCTTTCCTAGGCCATAGCAGAGAGCTGGATCAGAGGCGGAGCAGCCTGGACTAGAACCAGCACCCATATGGGATGCCAGCTCCGCAGGTGGAGGATTAACCAATTGAGCCCCCATAAAGTTGTCTTGCTGTGTTTGTGATGGGCAAAAGGGACAGAGAAGGACTCCAGGGTGACACACCCCATCTCATCCCTGTTTGCCTTCTGTGGAGACTGTGTACAGAGAGGGAATGTTTATTCCAAAGCCCTTTTAATTGCCATTCAGTTTGCATATCACAAATTTAAACTGTTGAGTGGTCATTTTGTGTGGTTAAGATGCTTCTTCAGACATGTGTATCTCATATCCGAGTGCTGGGTTCAAGTCTAGGCTCTGCTTCAGCTTCCAACTTCCTGCTGCTGTGCACCATGGAAGGCAGAAGGTGATGGCTGAAGTAGTTGGGTCCCCACCACCCATAAAGGAGACCCGGTTTGAGTTCTTAGCTTTGTCTTAGCCCAGCCCTGGCCATTGAATGCATTTAAGGAGTGAACCAACAGATGACTCTATTTCTCTCTCTCTCTGATTCTGTGCCTTTCAAATAAAAATAAGCAAATAAGTGAAAAGACTTTAAGCTGCATACATGCAGAGCTAGAAGCCAGTAGTCTATCTCAGACAGAGCCTTGCAGTGATGCTCATTATGGTCACCTCTAGTCTGATGCAGTGACAGTGTTAGGAGCAGTTTTCTCAGCAAACACAGTAGCAGTTACCTAGGATGGGAGTGCTCATTTACACATGCTCATTTAGCCATGCCAAAAATAATTCACTGAGAGCATTTTTCTTTCCACTGAGAAATATGATTACCAAACAGACTAAAATACTTATGACAACTAAAGAGTCTTTATTCTTTTCTGGAAGGAAGAAATCTCAGGAACAAAATGAACATTCAAAGATTATTGGTTCTTTCCCTGAAACACAGGGTTGGCCAAGCCAACCCGATCCCAAGTTTTCCCTGAGGTGCTTCTGAAAAATGAAGATCAGCCCAGACCATCAGTATAGAATCCCCAAGGAAACCAAAGTAGCTGTTATGGTCAGGCGAGGGTGAGAAACTCCAAGGTGGACGTCTTAATCCTTTTTCCGTGGCTGTATTAGAAAATATGAAACCGAGTGATTTGGAAAGAAAAGAGGTCAGCTTTGGCTCACTGCTCTGGAGCTGGGAAGTCTAAGATTGGTGAACTCATCCAGCAAGGGCCTTGTGCTGCTTGAACTCATGGAAGCATGCAGAAGGGCAAGGGGGCCAGTGTCAAAGAGAAAAAAAAAAAGGCTGAGCTAATAGCTAAACCACTCCCCTGAGAAACACACTAATCTACCCATGAGTGCTCTGCTTCAGGATGCAAATACTCTCTCCTGGGCATAACACTGTGGCACTGGAAAACTGAGGCTCCAACACATGAACTTTTTGGGGGCAAACCATTGCATTCTTCCTTGGTCCCCAAATTCATGTCTTTTCTACAATGCGAAATACAATCTTTGCATCCCAGTAGTTGACTTATTCTAGCACCGATTCAAAAATCCAAAGCCCAAAGTCTCATCTCAGACTCCAGGCAAACTGCTTTTAGTTGTGAACCTGTGAAAAAGAAACAAGTTCCCTACTTCCAATGGTGAGACAGGCATGCGGTACACATTTTCATCCTCAAATGGAGGGATCGGATGGAAGAAAAGGATGCAAGTACTTTGAAATCTAACAGGGCAGACATTAAGCTTTAAAGATGGAGGGCAATCTTTTATTCTTTTTTTTTTTTTTTTTTATAAAGCTTTTATTTAAAGAATATACATTTCCAAAGAACAGCTCATGGACCACAATGGCTCCCCCCCCACACAACTTCCCTCCCTCCCCCCACCCTCCCCTTTTCCCGCTCCCTCTCCCCTTCCATTCACATCAAGATTCATTTTCAATTCTCTTTATACACAGGAGATCAATTTAGTACATATTACGTAAAGATTTCAACGGTTTGCCCGTATGTCTCTCCTCCTGGGTACCCTGAGGGTTTGGGCCCCTAAATCATCAGGCAGTCCCACCCTATGGTGTTGGTGGACTCACTCCATGACTTAGCTCTCTTGTGTTGTAGTTGTGCATGACAGCCTGCATCCTTCCCCATTTGGCATGGCACACTGGTACCTGTGGCATTCTCAAGCTGGTGGTGCCGTAGTTCTGGGATCCCATAGCTCCACTAGGCATTACCCTGGTGGGGACTCCCTGTGGTGACTGTAGCCCTGCTGCAGGTTACTGCCTGGGCTCCTAGGCGGTTTGGTACATACTTTGGAATCTAGATGGGTGCTGGGTGACTGCATAGCTCTTGCATTCTGCATGCTTGCACGATCAGCACTGCTACATATGTGTATCACCTATGTTTACTTCATTGTAGCTGTTCCTGTGGCTGCTTGAGTCAAGGCCAGGTTGCAGGAGTGGAGACCTGAGGTGGACTTGGGCAGAGAGCCCTTTCTGTGCTCAGAGCCCTAAGATTCTGAACCAATGGTGGGAAGGTTAACCTTAAAATGGCTTCAGCATCTTTTCCTCCTTGTCCTGATGAGCAGTACCTGGCTCCTTGAAGTCAGTGATCTCATTAGCAAATAGTTATTTGGCCACACTCTCAGCTCTCTCTGCTGAACATGTGTTCTCACTCTTTACTTGGCCAGCTTACGAATTTTACAGATTTTTATTCTCTGGTTCCTTTTTTTAATAATAGGTTTTGCAGTTAGATCATCCCTTTGCTTTCAGGTCTCAGTGTAAGTAGCTAAAAGCAGCCATGCAGCTTCTTGAGCACTTTGATGCTTAGATACTTCTTATACCAGAAATCCTAGTTCTCTACTCCGAAGTCCAGCAGCCTTCACAGGATCTTAGAGAATGGACACTAAACAGCCAAGTTCTTTGCCCTTTTAAGGACAGTCTTACTCTCATTCCCAATAAGACATTTCTCATTTCCATCCGTGACCTTGTCAGAATGGACTTTACTGTCCACATTTTCATCACATTCCAGTCACAGCCACTTACCCAATCTCCCAAGAAGTTCCCGACTTTCCCAGGTCTGCTTCCCTTCTAAGCCCTCACCCTAGTGCTCTGTTTTTCTCATTGTGCACTTATGCAGGCTGTTCTTCCTCTACTTGTTACCCAGTTGCAAAGCTGCTTCCATGTCTTCAGGTTGTGCTATAGACTCAGCTCCTTCAAAGTGCCAATTTTCTGCCTTAATCCATTTTCTGTTGCTGTAGTAGAATACTCACTGTTGAATAAAATGTAAGGAAAAGAGATCATGGTTCTGGAGGCTAAGAAGTCTCAGATTAGGTGGCTGCAGTGTGTGAGGGTCTTGTCTTGCCTCAACTCATGGTGGAAAGCAGAAGGCAGGTGGGTTTTTAATTTTTAATTAAATTTTTTTCTTTTATTTATTTGAAAGGCAAGATACAGAGAGAGGGGGACACACATACACACAAAAACACAGACACACACAGAGTGAGGTGGAGAGAGAGAGATCTTCCATCTGCTGATTCACTCCCCAAATGGCCACAACAGCTGAGGTTAGGCCAAGCCAAAGCCAAGAGCTGGGAGCCTCCTCTGGATCACCCACGTGGGTACAGGGGCCCAAGCACTGGATCCATCTTTCACTGCTTTCCCAGGCGCATTAGCAGTGAGCTGGATGAGAAGTGGAGCAGGTGGAACTCAAACTCACACCCATGTGGATGCTGGTGCTGTGGGCAGAAGCTTAACCTCCAGTGCCATAGTGCAGGCCCCAGGGCAGCCCCCATTTCCATGAGAAAGGCATGAATCCATCCTCCAGGGCTCCACCCTGGTGATCCAAACACCTGCCAGCACTGATGTGCTGAGGAGTTAAGGTTCCAACACATCCATTTGGGGAACACACTCAAACCACAGCAGCTGACTAAAGCAAATTGAATTGTTCTAAAGGGTGGCCCAGTCATTCTAGCATAGCCCAGTGTAGCAGCAGTTACTAAAGTGTGGTCCTTCTCAATTGAACCAGAATGTTTACATTGGCTTATTAGGGCTTTTTTTCTGCCTTGCTAAAAGCAAAGGTTGCACAGAAAATAGACTATGCCATTGGTTTTCCAGTTTTCCTTAGTAATCAGCATGTTAGTACTCAAGGATCTCATCTTACAGTTTCTAGGAGTACAGCTTATTTTTCTGAGTTATTTATTTTGAATTCATTTATAATTTATGTCTGTTTGCTTCCAAAAGGAGGCATTATATTTCAAATTGTCTTTGTAATGAAGGTTGAAGAATAAAACCTCTTAGAGACCCTGATGTGACTGAAGGGATTTCATCAACATTCTTAGGGAACTGAGCTTAAAATTCCTCTCGCCTCCTTTAATACACCATTCTTTATACTAAGCCACAGACATGTATTTATTTGGAATACAGATAAAGTGATGCAAAATCAGGTACGAAGTTGAGAAAACATTTCCTGTGTGCTCCGAGGGAATTGTAAACACGGAGACATGTGAGAAGGGTTCTGAGCAGGCATCTTCAGCCAGCACATTCAAGCCCTTTTTGGATGTGAATTCTTTTTTGCTGGTGTCTGGGCTGGGCAAAGCCAGATCTACCTGTCTTAGGCCTCTACCATGTCATTTCTAGAAACAAAGGCTGCAAGATAAGCTTGATGTTCATCTCTTATTTACAATACAGCTTATTCACACTTCAGAGGATGGGTTAGGGCAAGAAAATCTTAGAATGATCATCAGAACAATATAAATTCACAAAGGAAGAAAAATGCTATAAAAACATGGGAAAGAATCAATATTCTTTTTTTTTTAAAAAGAGATTTGTTTTATTTATTTGAAAAGAAGAGTTAGAGAGAGAGAGAGAGAGAGACAGAGACAGAGAGAGACACACACACACACACACACAGAGAGAGAGAGAGAGAGAGAGAGAGAGAGATTTTCCATCTGTTGTTTCACTTCCCAAATGTCTTCAAGGCCAGGCTGAAGCAGGAGCCTGGAAATCTACCCAGGTCTCCCACATAGGTGGCAGAAGCTCAATACTTGGACCATTTATGCTGCTTTCCCAGGTACATTAGCAGGGAGCTGGATGGGAAGTGGAGTAGCTGGAACGCGAACGGGAGCCCATATGGGATGCTGGCACTGCAGGCAGTGGTTTTACGCGCTATGCCACAGCACTGACCCTCAAACAATAGTCTTCATTAAACATTCTTTGGGAAAGTAAATCTTGGTAGATTTAGTGCTAAGTGGTGACTAAATTATACTTCGACTGCATATTAGCAGAGTTGTTTTAAAACAGGTTCCCCCCCACCCCTGTGTATGTATTTTTCACTCTGTATCTAAGCTAAATTTGTTTATCTACTTTCTCTGAAGATACGTTAACATTTTGCTCAATTCTTTTCCCACAGGGCTATGATGTGTGTATCTTGATCAATCTTTTTTTAAAAAAACTGAATTAGTAAAAAATCCCCTTAAACAAAGTTGAGCTTGGGTTGCATATAGGTAAATTCTGTCCCCATGACACTGTTTGCAGCACATGGTGGGGCCACTCAGTTGGATTCAGGTTGACTATGGTAAAGGGCCACTAGCTGATATCTTTGGTAAATCCCTCCACATCTCCTCTTTCTGCATGAGTAATCTCACAGGTCTGCATGCATATCTTTACATCCCAGGGGAGCCCCAGAGAAGAGCCATGATCTCTTCTGAGGAGTAACCTCTCTGTTTGGATGCTATCAGTCCAGCTCAATAGCTTTGTATGGAAGAGGCTATGAGGATCGAATTTATCTTCCATAAGTTTTTATTTCCACTTATTCTTTTTTTGTTTGTTTGAAATAATTATTTATTTACTTGAAAGTCAGAGTTACACAGAGAGAGAAGGAGAGGCTAAGAGAAAGAGAGGTCTTCCATCCGCTGGTTCACTCCCCTATTGGTCACAATGGCCAGAGCTGCACTGATCCGAAGCTAGGAGCCAGTGTTTCTTCTGGGCCTCCCACATGGGTGAAGGGACCCAAGGACTTGGGCCATCCTCTACTCCTTTTCCAGGCCATAGCAGAGAGCTGGATAGAAAGTGGAGCAGCAGGGACTCAAACTGGCACCCATATAGGATGCTGGCACTCCAGACAATGGCTTTACCCACTATGCCACAGCGCCAGCCCCTTGTTTCCACTTCTGTAAGAGTCTAACCACTCATCTTAGTCTGTTTATGCCACTATAACAGAATACCTGATACTGTGTCACTCATAGAGAAAAGAAATTTACTTTTTTTCCATAGTCCTGGAGGCTGGAAGTCCAACATCAAGGCAAAGGCAGGTCACCGTCCTGTGAGGTCCAGCATTTCCTTCCCTGATGGCAGTTTGAACACCGTGTCCTCACATAGCAGAGCAGACAAAAGGGGTGGAAAGGTCTCACCTACTTCCCTGCAGCCCTCCCACGAGGTCATTAATCCCATTCCTGGGAGATCTGCCCTTGTGACCTAATCACTCAATAAAGACCTCACCTGTAAAAGTGTTCAAGTTTCAACCTATGAAAAAGGAAGCATACTTTCAAACCAGAGCAACACCCTTCAACAAAGCAAACATTTCCTTTTTTTTTTTTTTAAGAAAGGGAATTTGTCTTTAAAGATTTATTTATTTATTTGAAAGGCAGAGTTACAGAGAGGCACAGGCAGAGAGAGAGAGGAGAGAGAGAGAGGTCTTCCATCTGCTGGTTCACTCCCCCAATGGCCGCAACCACTGGAGCTGGGCCGATTAGAAGCCAGCAGCCAAGAACTTCTTCTGGGTCTCTCATGCCAGTGCAGGGGCCAGTCCAAGGACTTGGGCCATCTTCTATGCTTTCCTAGGCCATAGCAGAGAGATGGATGGGAAGTGGAGCAGCAGGGACTTGAACCTGTGCTCAGAAGGGATGCCGGCACTGCAGAAGGGGGCTTAACCCACTATGCCACAACACCAGCCCCCAAAACACATACTTCTTTAAGAGAACAACATCATACTGAATATTCTCTTCTGCTATAACTTCTGTGTCCTAATTTCCTAATATCTAAAGTGAAGACATTATTAACGTTTGTTGTGAAAATGTTATAGGAAGAGAGACAATGAAGGATCTGAGAAAGAGCAGGAGGAAGAATGACACCACACTCTCCTTCCTAGGGCTGCCTCTAAAACACTTGCGATGGCCACAAACCCCAAATCAGTATTGCAGCAAAGACGCTGCCCAGAACAGCACTGGCTACACATAACTAGCATGACTGCCGTGTTCTCTCAATTACCTTTGAAGTGGGCAGGCATACAGGTTAAAATTGGTCAGATTTGTGAACTGGAAGACCATGCCCCTGTGTGACCTCATGCCCCTACCTGATGCCTTTGCCACGCCCCTGTGTGGCCTCATTCCCCTACCTGGCCACACTGGGGTGCTCACCAGCCAATCAGGTTAATTAACCACTCCCCTTTGGAGTGGGTTAAAAGCCTGGGGCACAGTATGCTTGGGGCTCTCTGCCCTGCTCTTCTTCCCTGGCCTCTCGCCAGGACAGGACTGGCTGTAGCCCTGCGCCTCCAGGGCACATGGCCTTCGGGCCATGTGCTCTAGGCTTCCTGGCCTAGATGCTCATCCACGTGGCTGGTTCCTGGTGCTTGGTATGAACCCCCATTCACTTCTCTCTCCTAAATAAAGCTCTCACTCTCTTATGTACCTTTCTTACTAAATAAAAGCTTACAACGTACCATGCTGCCTCGTTTATCTGTGCTGGTATTTAGAATTCTTCTCTAAATATTAGGCAAGAACCCTCTCGGGCTTATTTGTATTGGGGATTTAGTAATAAGCCCATGGTGAAATCGTAAGGCACCCCAAATTCCAGTAGCGCATGTGGCACCCCGGATAGCATTTTTAGGGAACTTTAAGGGGCCACATTTCAGGGTAAATTTTAGGGGGTCTTTTCCGATTTCACCTTTAGCCTCTTATAATACCATAGTAGGATTACCATAGCTGACATTCCCATTCCCATCATGCAACTGATGCCATGACACTTCTAAGACTTCTTAAAAAGGCCAGGAAGTGGGCAATCATCAAATTCCTGGAAATCCTCACCATTTCCTGGAAAACTCCGTCCACAGCACTGTCCCCATGCCTCTGGATGACATAAAAGAGTGACTCTGAACCTCGAGGAATGCAGCTCACTGTAGAGCATGCCCGCCTTCCCTCTTGAGTGTTGTACTTTTCACTTTGCTAATAAATCTCTTTCCTTTGCTAAACTTTGAGTATGTCTTGTCCTTGAATTCTTCTGTGTGTCAGAGATAAGAGCTCAGGCCCCTCAGCCACCCAACAGGATGAGAAGCTAATCCAGTGCCAAACACTTGGTAAGTGCTAAATAAGTGGAAACTATTATTATTGTTATGGAAATAGTCTTTTTTGTTGGGTAATGTTTTACTTTTTTTTCTAATATTTTATTCATCTCAAGTTTTTTTAAATTTAAATTCTTTTTAATCCTGGTAACTCAAGTTCTTTGTGATTTTTAAGAGAGTTTAAAGGTACCTCAGTTCTTTTTGTTTTTAAATTCTGCAGTTATTATTGGGTTTTAGAATATTTTAATTTCCTTCGAAATTTTATCTTTATCTACTATTCTCCTTTCATGCAAATGTCATTCCTTTTCTCTTCTCTGTGTGCTGTATAGATGCATTTACTAATTCTATGATGTTTTTGTAACAGAGGCTCATCTGGGAGCAAGGCTGTAAGGATAGGGTAGTTTGCTCTTAGCACAAAGGGGAGGAGGCTACTTTTCTCCAGTTCTGCTTCCTGCTGTGCTTAACAGAGCTCCTAGCACATACAAGGAAAGGAGAAAATCTTGAGAGGCTTAAGACAGCCCAGAGGTTTTTCTCTCCGTGATTAACATTTGCTTTGTGCATATGGAACACCTACTTACACTACAAGAACATGGTCTCATGGCATTCATTATTCTAATCACTATATGTACTTTCTTGCACCGTTTTGCTATTATTAATGCCACTTTCTAGCAACACCAATAATTAAATATGCATTTGGATAGACAATGTAAATAACTTATTTATATTTTCTACTTATTTATTAAAAATTAAATAGTATCCTGGCCGGTGCTGCGGCTCACTAGGCTAATCCTCCGCCTTGCAGCGCTGGCACACTGGGTTCTAGTCCCGGTCGGGGAGCCGGATTCTGTCCTGGTTGCCCCTCTTCCAGGCCAGCTCTCTGCTGTGGCCCGGGAGTGCAGTGGAGGATGGCCCAAGTGCTTGGGCCCTGCACCCCATGGGAGACCAGGAGAAGCACCTGGCTCCTGCCTTCAGATCAGCGCGGTGTGCTGACCGCGGTGGCCATTGGGGGGGTGAACCAACGGTAAAAGGAAGACCTTCTCTCTGTCTCTCTCACTGTCCACTTTGCCTGTCAAAAATAAATAAATAAATAAATAAATAGCATCCTATTCAGTAATTTACCTATCCAACAAATTAAGTGCTGAATGCTTTGCTGAAGGCACAGTTCTTGCACCAATGTGTCTACTGTTTAATTGTATCCTACATGGAGCTGTCAGCCATATGAGGTTAGCTGAGCACTTGAAACATACCTAGTGTAATGAAGGAAGTGAATTTTTAGAATCTGTTTAATTTTAACCACTTTAAATTTGAATTGTAATGCTTAAGCAGTGAAAAATAACTTCTCACTATGCAATTTTATTGTATGTAAAATATCTTGTTAATAATCCTTTAAAAAGATTTCTTTATTAATTTGAAAGGTAGAGTTATGGGGGAGGGTGGATACAGAGAGATCTTCCATCTGCTGATTCACTCTGCAGATGGCTGCAATGGCTGGGGCTGGGCCAGGCTGAAACCATGATCCTGGAATTTGGGCCATCTTCTGCTGCTTGCTCAGGTGCATTTTACATGGAATTGGATGGGCAGTGGAGCAGCTGGGACTCAAAAGGGATGCCAGTGTCACAGGCAGTGGCTTAGCCTGCTGCACCATAATGCTAGCTCCACTGATAATTTTTATATTTATTATATGTTAAAATTATATTTCAGAGACAATGTTTTTAAATTGAAATATATTATTAAGGGGCCTGTGCTGTGGTGTAGTGGGTAAAGCTACCGCCTGCAGTGCCAGCATCCATATGGACCCCAGTTCAATTTCTAGCTGCTCCACTTCCAATCCAACTCTCTGCTATGGCCCAATCCCTTGAGTTTCTTCACCCATGTGGGAGACCCAGAAGAAGCTCTTGGCCCCTGGCTTCGGGTCGGCAAAACTTCTGCTGTTGTGGCCAACTGAGGAGTGGAGTGAACCAGCAGATGAAAGACCTCTCTCTCTCTCAGTCTCTCCTTCTCTCTCTGTGTAACTCTGACTTTCAAATAAATAGGTAAATCTTTAAAAAGAAGAAGAAGAAAAGAAATATATTATTAAAATTAATTTCACTTTTACTTGTTTTTAATGTGGTTGCTAGAAAATTATGTATGAAAATTATGTATGAAAATTATGTATATGACTTGCAGTATATTTTAGTAGACCAGTGCTGGCATACACAATCTTACAGCTATCAAAAGAAAGCAGTACAAAGTAATATCAAATAACATGTAAAGAAATATGATTGCTAAGTGGAGATTTTAGAAATTACAGAAAGAGAAGTTACTGTGATTCAGAAAGAGAACAAA
The DNA here is from genome assembly GCA_949820135.1 of Sylvilagus floridanus. Classification (NCBI taxonomy): domain Eukaryota; kingdom Metazoa; phylum Chordata; class Mammalia; order Lagomorpha; family Leporidae; genus Sylvilagus; species Sylvilagus floridanus. The sequence continues at coordinate 20,420,808 of OX463246.1, read as the reverse complement.
ATCAGCTAATGTTAATCTTCATTTGAGCCTGTGAGATGGAGAGAATGGATGCAGAGGGAAAAAGCAATGACCACAATCCTAGGGGTGATAAAAAGGGGACCTAGTTGAGAGAAATTATTGATCATTAACATCATACAATATCTTAAAATGAATTAAAGATTCTTGTCTAAATCCCTGCCCAGTGCAAAACAACTCAGTCAGCCTTCAGTAAGTTTCATCGTCTGCTACCATGCTACCACGTCTAGATGCCAAGAAACAGCACAAACCAAGACATGTAAATCCTTACTCAGATTCCCATTATGAGGACAAGTGGCAAGCAATTTGCAAATAAAAGCACAAGAGAGACAATTTCAGATTTTGATAGTACAAGGAGGAAAATAAAATGAGAATGGCAATAATCTTGATGAGTGGTTGAAAACCGCCCCATGGAAGAAATGGCATGGGAACTAAAATCCGACATAAAAAATCCTAGATGGGGCCGGCGCTGTGGTGCAGTGGGTAAAGCCACCACCTGCAGTGCCAGCACCCTATACAGGCACTAATTCAAGTCCCAGCTGCTCCACTTCTGATCCAGCTCTCTGCTATGGCCTGGGAAAGCAGTGGAAGATGGCCCAAGTCCTTGGGTCCTTGCACCCAAATGGGAGACCTAGAAGAAGTTCCTGGCTCCTGGCTTCGAATTGGCAGAGCTCTGGCCAATGTGGTCTTCTGGGTAGTGAACCAGTGGATAGAAGAGCTCTCTCTCTGCTTCTTTGTAACTTTGCCTTTCAAATAAATAAATAAATCATAAAAAAAAACTCCTTCACAATAGGTGCAATTTAAAAAAAAGAAGAAGAAATCATCAACTACACCAAGATCTGGAAATTCATTCAGCAGATGAACTGACAAATGAGAAAGTCTCAGGTAGACAGAGCTTGATGGGTTCCAAGAAACATCAAGACGCTTGTGGTGGGTGCATGTAGATCATAACAACCATAAACCATCTGGATCAAGCCAGATGACTGATTTTAGAAGTCAGTGTAATGATTCTGCATTTATTCTATGTGCCATGGGCAGTTGTTGAAGAGCTTTGATCAGGGGTGTGATATGAGCTGATTTCCTTCTGAGAAAGGCTTGTAGGATTGAAGAGCGTACCCCAGCATACACGATCTGGAAGTATTACCTCCCCTTCTGCCTTCCTGTACCGCTTAACCATATACCACCCTGTACACATTTCCTTTCCCTCCTTGTATTCTGACCATTTCTTTCAAGAGTCAGCTCCACTATCTGGAAAATATTCAGTCTAATTCAGCTTTGCCTCTCCCATAGTCTCAGCATAGTGCCTTGAACATAATAAATCCTTCATGAATATTTATCAAATCAGTGAGTCATAGAAGAGATTATAATTCAGATTCTGCTTGAATTTCTTCAATGACAAAAAGAGTGTAATTTTATAAAGCAACCATACCATTGCTGGAATGTTCTAGATGATTAAAATTGCTTGAAAAATTGATTTAGAATGGATATTTCTTTTATTTTTATTTATACATCTTTATTCTTCCATTTGTGGAAGAACAGAGAAGAAATACATTTCTTCTTCCACAAAAACTATCGTTTACTTATTTGTGACAGGTGATAATATTCATGAATGTTTCATCTTCGTCATTCCCAGTCTTTCTCATTGGTTTTTGGATTGTTTTTAGAATTACTCACTTTCTCTATTTTTTAAAATTTTTATTTAATGAATGCATTTTCACATAGACTCACTTTCTTTAGGATACACTTTAGGTTATCATAACCACCATAAAGCTTAGCACCCCAAATTGAATATGATTCGACACTTGGATTAGAAGAGTCAGAAGGGTATGTTGAGACTATGACTAAATTTTGTGGAGAGTGATGTGTGGGGAAATGTTACCTTTTTTAAAAAAGACTTATTTATTTAATTGAGAAGTAGAGTTACAGACAGAGAAAGGGAAAGGCAGAGAGAAAAGCCTTCCATCCACTGATTCACTCCCCAAATGGTCACAATGACTGGAACTGAGCTGATCTGAAGCCAAGAGCCAGGAGCTTCTTCTGGTCTCCCACGTGGATGGGGTCATCTTCCATTGCTTTTCTAGGTCATAGCAGAGAGCTGGATCAGGAGAGGAGCAGCTGGGACTTGAACCGGCGCCCATATGGGAAGCTGGCACCAAACATCTTTGGAAGCTTAGTCTACTATACCATAGCGCCAGCCCCAGTGTTACCATTTTATAGCTTTATTAAAATATTAGTTCATATTAAAATGTTTAATCAGATTATTATTAAGTGAATGAGGAGGTATTTCTATGACTCATTAACCTGAGCTTGTCAGGTTAATGAGCTTGTCAGTGGTTGTTGACGCAACTGAATTTGGTAGGGTAGTGTGGGGCAGGATATCACAGAGCCCTCTGATGGTGTGACCTAAGGTTATTAAATACGAGGGCTAAGCCGGCGCCGCGGCTCAACAGGCTAATCCTCCACCTTGCAGCTCCGGCACACCGGGTTCTAGTCCCAGGCGGGGTGCTGGATTCTGTCCTGGTTGCCCCTCTTCCAGGCCAGCTCTCTGCTATGGCCCGGGAGTGCAGCGGAGGATAGCCCAAGTCCTTGGGCCCTGCACCCCATGGGAGACCAGAAAAAGCACCTGGCTCCTGCCTTTGGATCAGCGCGGTGCACCGGCTGCAGCTCACCGGCCGTGGCGGCCATTGGAGGGTGAACCAACAGAAAAGGAAGACCTTTCTCTCTGTCTCTCTCTCACTGTCCACTCTGCCTGTCAAAAATAAATAAATACATAAATAAATAAATAGGAGGGCTAAACTGGTAATGGGCATTATCTTTCAAAACCACAGCAATGGATTTACCCGAGGACTTCATTCCTTTAATACCCTTCTCAACTAGGCTTTGTGAATTGCTAAATATAAGATGCAGTAACCAGAGACAGGATAAATCACAGAATAAGTCCATTGGTGACTGAAGTTTGCTCAGCTCCATAAAATGATGCTCACTTACAACAGCTGACTGCAAGGTTTGGGGGTGTGCTCCTCACGCCACTCCTACTAATTCACCAGCAGGGCTCACAGAACTCTGAGAAAGTTGTCATCCTCATAGTTATTGTTTATTACAGGGAGAGGAGATAGCTTAAAAATCAACCCAAGGAAGACAAACACGGAGCAACGTCTGCAGGATTCCTGGTGAGAAGCTTCATCTGCCCTCTCTCACAGGGTCTGGCTGAGTCAGCCTCCTGGCACGGCTGCGGGTTATATGCATGGAGAGCTGCCAACCAGGAAAGCTCACCTGAGCTTTGATGTTTAGAGTTTTTATCAGGCCTCTTTATGTAGATATGATTGATTGATTGCTCACACAACTGAGCCCTGTGTCCAGGCTGGTTATAATGACAGACCCACAGCCTGAACCCTGCACCCCTGGCTGGCTTTTCTGGAGTGGATCATCACTTTCCTAAGCAAAGACAATCTTAGCAAGTAGGACATGGACTGCCTTCCAAAAGCTGAGAGCAAGGTCACACCTGTCTTTGGCAAGGTCAAGTCCTCTACCATACCAGTGAAAAACATGTTCATTTACTAATGTAATTGGAAATTTGTATACTATTATTTAATTCTATTATGGTGAAGTATAATGCACTATTATAATGACTGTTAAAATGTGAAATTTTGAAGTAGGTTTCTGGGGACATCCCTCTTGGGACAGCTGTGGAAATTTTGAGAATCAGTTAGTCTAAAACAGGGATTGGTGAATGATGCCTGCAAACCAAATCCAGCCCCAGCCCCTGGTAAATAATGTGTTATTGGCGTGCAGCCACTCTCAGCCATTCAGGCATTGTGCATAGCTGTTTTTGATATAAGAGCAAAGTTGAAAGCTCTGAAAGAACACATGTCCCCCAAATGTCCTTTACAGAAAATGCTTGCTGACCTCTGATCTAGTACATTGTCCAATACAACAGATTATGTTAAGAAAGAAGTAAATTTTGAAGTAGAAGGAAACTTCATGGAACAGAAAATGCTAGTACTTCTTTATAACACATCTCATAGGTGTCAAATCCATTTGCATTCAGAGTTGGCCTGGGTCATAAAATCATAAAGTTGAGGGTAAATCATAAAGAACACCTTCTAGGCTGGCACCGTGGCTCAATAGCTCAATCCTCTGCCTGCGGCGCCAGGTTCTAGTCCCGGTCGGGGCGCCAGATTCTGTCCCGGTTGCTCCTCTTCCAGTCCAGCTCTCTCTTGTGGCCCAGGAGTGCAGTGGAGGATGGCCCAGGTCCTTGGGCCCTGCACCCGCATGGGAGACCAGGAGAAGCACTTGGCTCCTGGCTTCGAATCAGCGCGGTGTGCGGGCCGCAGTGCACCGGCCACAGCAGCCACTGGGAGGTGAACCAACAGAAAAGGAAGACCTTTCTCTCTGTCTCTCTCTCTTTGTCCACTTTCTCTTTGTCTCTCTGTCTTTGTCTTTGAACACCTTCTATTCTACTTAAGAGACAGAGTTATAGACAGAGAGAGGGAGAGAGAGACAGAGAAAAAAGTCTTCCATCTACTGGTTCACTCCCCAAATGGCTGCAATGGCTGGAGTTGGGCCAATTGGAAACCAGGAGCCAGGAACTTCTTCCGAGTCCCCCATTGGGGTGCAGGGGCCCAAGGACTTGGACCATCTTCACTGCTTTCCCAGGCCATAGCAGAGAGCTGGATCAGAAGTGGAGCATTGGGGACTGGAACTGGCACCTATATGGGATGTCAGCACTTCAGGTGACAGCTTTACCTGCTATGCCAGCCCCTGGAATCCCTTTTTTGAAAAGCTCAATAAAAGCACCATCTTTTACTTGAACACTTTGATTCCTTGTTTCAGGTGGAGAGGGAAGGAGTAAAGTCGGTTCTTCATTTGTCTGTGTGAAGCAGGTGATTATAGATTGTGTGGGTTACCAGTAGTTGACCCTTGCAGTAAGCGTTGCTGTATCCCTAGCTTCATCTGTAACTTCTTTTTCCTTTGTCTCCATAGAATCTTTTCCTTTATAATGCAATTGTACATTTCTGTTTCTGTCAGTCATCTTGAATCTTTTCTGGAGCAAGGTGTGATATGTTTCTTACAGGTCATGAGGCCCCAGGCTATCCTGAGATTTTACCCTTTTTTTGTTATAGAAAATAAATGCAAGCAGCAATAATCCCTTAACCTAGAAAGTTCTGAGTAGTGTAGAGCCATCTTATTTCCTTTTTGTGTTCTAGGTGGAATAGCTTGGTATTGCTGATTCAGAAGTTGGTTCATTTTGCCTTAATTCCATCTTGAATGACAACATATTTGTCATTATTTTTGTTAAATTTTTTGATTGACATGTTAAATTGTAGATTAGTTATATTTTATTGTGGTTTCATTTATTAGATTCTTAAATATAAAATATATCTTCCAAGTCAGTATCTTCAACCATATTTAAAAAAAAAAACAGGTTTCTACACAAAACAATCAAAAATTTGACAGGAAAGTCAATATTCTCATGTATTCCTAGTTCTTTTGGAATATTCACACTTAAGAATGGGATCTGTTTTTGAGAAAATATGTCACATAAAAATAAAATATTTTAAATAGAAATACAGTTTTTATCCCCTTGTGCCTGGAAGTAACTGGAAATATATTTTTATTCCCCAAGAATAATTATTCTCTCAGTGAAAGCAGAAACTCAAAACTGTTATTAAATAAGGAGGGTTGCAGGTGGGAGGGAAGTTATGGGGGAGAAAGCTATTGTAATCCATAAGCTGTATTTTGGAAATTTATATTTATTAAATAAAAGTTAAAAAATAACTAAACAATTAAAATTAAAAAGCTTGTAGGTAGTATGGAGTAGGTGGGACAAATTCTAGAATGAAAGAATAAACAGAAAGCAACAACTAAGATGAATGGATCCAACTTAGTCTATTAAATGCCCAGAGAGCTGCAGAAGCAGCAAGAGTTACAGGAGTTAGTATTTCAGAGGCAGGAAAACCATGGAACCGTGGTCTGACATTGGGCGGCTGCTTTTTCCCAAGGTGCCCATGATCCATTACATGTAGGAAAGAAGAGGAATATGCTGATCATATATATCTCAAACAGAAAGTGATGTCAGAAAAGCCACCAGAGCTTCTGGTGGATTCAACAAAATGGAGTGACAGAATTGGAGATCAAAGGAGCATGGGACTGTGTCACCCTCAAATTCTTTGCCAAATTGTTCTAAAGGCTAAAAATACAAGCAGAGAGCTATTGTCAGTCTCATAGTGCCAAGGAGACATGATGAGCATTTAGAACTCTCTGGGGAGAGTCACAGCAGATGTACACAGCTCTCAGATGGAAGCCCTGGAGAACCACACACCAAGAGCAAAACCAGACTGAGTCTTTGCAAAGCTGAAATGCAGTCTCAGATCAGTTTATCAATGATAGTTATTCTGAACTAAAATCAAAAAGAAAAAAACAGAAAATGGAAATAGATCCAAATGTGACCTAGATATTATAATAGCATTGGTAAAAAAGGAACTATAGCAATTATGACATATGAAATAATGTTGAAGAAACAGATTAAAAAGAGAAAAAAAAAGAAAACTCCTTAGAGAATTAGACTTTACAGAAAGAACCCATTGTACATTGTCAAACTGAGAAATATAACAGGGGGAATCAAAAACTCAATGGATGAATTTTGGAGTAGATTAGAAGAATAAAAAACATGAGTAGGGTAGCTAAAAGAAAAATCATTAGAATGTGCACAAACCAAAGCCAAACAGCAAAAAATAAAGTACAAAAAAGAAAATTAGATCCATGAGGATCTCAGTGTCAAGTTCTAAAGTTTGTGTATTTGGAACACCAAAATAAGAAGTGAGAAAAGAGACAGAACTAACATCAAAATAGGCAAGTAGTTTTTCAAAAGTTGATTTAAAAAAGCAACCCGCAGATTCAAGAAGGTTGTGAATCCCAAATGGCATTAAAAAATTAACTGAATACATAGTAATGAAAGTGATGAAAATCAAAGAGAAGAAGAAAAGCGTTCTAAGACACAAGACCTCGGACCTTAAAAGGAACAGGAAAAATAATAGCAGCAGTAGAGAATGGAGTGACAGTTTCTAAGGGGCTGAAGTAAATGGACTTCCAACTTAGCATTCCATTCCAGGGAAAACATCCTTCAAAATGTTTTTTAGAAAAATAAGACTTGAGAGAATGCCAAAAGCAGGCATGCCTTAAGAGAAATAGTAATAGTCATTCTTTATGCAGAAAGAAAAGGACTCCACACTGGAACATGGAGGTAGAGGGCATAAGCATGAGAGAGTAGGTGGATAAAAGTGATGGACTACAGATTGTACAAAGTGATAGTGACATCTTTGGTGTTTTAAAATGACTTATAGTTAAAATGCATAAGAGTAACAAAAGAGAGGAGGAGTTGGGGCCAGTGCTGTGGCATAGCAGGTTAAGTTTCCACCGTGGTGCCAGCATTCCATATGGTCACCGGTTCAAGTCCTGGCTGCTCCACGTCTGATTCAGTTCCCTGCATCCGTGTTGGAGACCTGGAAGAAGTTCCTGGCTTCTGGCTTTGGATCAGCCCAGCTCTAGCCATTGTGGCCATGTGGGGAGGGAGCCTCTCTCAGCCTCTCCCTCTCTCTATCTGTAACTCTACCTCTCAAGTAGGTAAATAAATCTTAAGAGAGAGAGAGAGAGAGAGAGAGAGAGGAGGAGTAATTGTAATTAAATGTACTAAGATTCTAACGCTATCAGTAAAAAGGTAGAAAAAATTTTGCAATAGCCTGAAACCATTCAATGATAAATTATACACTTAGATTATAATTGCTCAAAGTATTTGAAAGTATTGTGTAACTAGTAATGTATAAGTAACAATATGTGGAAGATATGCTAATTATAATATCTGATTGAGCCAAAAGATGTCAGGAGGAGAGAGGAAAGTGGAATATAAAATAGGTCAGGAGTGGGTGTTTGGTACAACAGCTACAATGCCTCTTGGGAGTGCCAGCATTGTGGCACAGCAGGTAAAGCCACTGGCTGCAGTACCAGAATCCCATATGGGCGCAGGTTGGAATCCTGGATGCTCTACTTCTGATCAGCTTCTGCTACAGCCTGGGAAAGTGCTTGGGCCCCTCTACCTGCATGGGAGACCCGGACGAAGCCCTGGCTCCTGGCTTTGGATCGGTGCAGCTTCAGCTGTTGCAGCCATCTGGGGAGTGAATCATTGGATGAAGACTTCTCTCTCTCTCTTTCTCTCTCTCTCCCTGTGCCTCTGCCTCTCTGTAACTCTGCTTTTCAAATAAATAAATAAATAAATAAATAAAATGCCTCCTAGGATGGCCACATTCCACACTGGAGTGCCTGGGTTTGAGACCTGGCTCTGCTTCTGATTCTCCTACTGTGACTGGAAGATAGCACATTATGGACCAAGGAATCGAATTCCTGCTACCCATGTCATAGACTGGATAGAATTCTAGGCTACGGGCTTTGGACTGGCCTAGTCCAGGCTATTGCAGGCTTTTGGGGAATGAATCAGTGGATGGAAGATTCTCTCCTTCTCTCTCTCTTTGTGTCTTTCAAATACATTTTAAAAATTAGATAAATAAAATAGAACACAGTTGCACCAGTGGAAATGAATAAGATGGTAGAGGTAAACACACCACATAGAAATTGCAGTACTTGTAAATGTACACAGTGCTTCCAGGAAAAGAGCAAGATTGTCAAACTTGTTGGGAAAAAAGCCCATGAAACTTTATGCTTCTATAATAGTAAAGCCACAAAGACAAGGATACAGTAACAAAAATAAAACAAAGAAGCTAGATATTCTTTGCAATCATTGATCAGAAAATAGTGTAGCTCTGTTACTACAGAAGAAATGCATTTGTAGAGACCAAGTGGGGCATTTACTAGCGGCACATTGGTCAAGTAATCAGAAATCTGTAAAGTTCTAAGAGTTTGTGTGCTCAGTATCAGAGCTTATATGGATAGAATCAAAGAGAGAAGTACAAAAATCTACAATTATACTAGGAGACTGAAGCAAGTTTCTAAACACACAATAGAACAAGCAAAAAAAAGTTAAAGGAGATCTTAAAAACCAATGAGTAAAACTGACCTCTTTGACAGGTGTAGAAAACTGTACCTAATAAGAACAGAGGAAAAATCCTTCACAAGAAAAAATAAAACATTTATAAAAGTTGACTATATGATGAATCATAAAGGAAATTTCAACAAACCCCAAATATTGAAATAATTAGGAATCGGTAATTTTACCTCAATGGAATTAACTTAGACGGCAGAATAAAAAGTAAACTAGAAAACTCACTGCTTGAAATTTAAGCCACATGCTAATAAATAAACCACAAGTCAGGAAAGACATGAAAAAAAGGAGAAAACATTTCAAAGTAAATGATAACAAAGATACATCTTCCCACAAGAGGCCATAACTCCATCTAAGAACACTGAGAAACCTCACAAGCATTAAGTTGAGCAAAAGGAGATAACACATGAAAGTACACTGTGCGATCCCATTTATATGAAGATGCAAGTTCATTAACAAGCTAAATCAATTTCTGACTTTAGAATTCAGAATGATTCTTGCCTGGAATGGGAGTAGTGGTGGTGTTTGGAAGGAGTTTGATGGGGGCTGCTGGTGTACCAGTCACCTTCTATTTCCTTTTTTATTTAGATGGCAGGTGTGTTCCCATTGTGAAAACTCAAGTTATGCATTTAGAATCTGTTTACTTTAAAAACTACGTTTTACTTTAGTTATAACTGCTATTCTAATTGGGATGACGTAATTGTTCTTGTAGTTATGAATATTTCTTCATAAATTTCTTAGTCATTTGAATTTATTCTTTTGAGAAGGATATATTCAAGTTATTTGCCTAATTTATTTTATTTTATTTTATTTTTTTCCTGAGAAGGTCGCTGTTTATTCCCAGCACCCCAGGTTCACTGCATGGTCAGTGGACACCACGTCCTGCCAGTGGGCACTTAGGCCCCTCATCAAGTGACCCACCCCGCCAGAACCCCCAGGTCTCCTGTCACTGAGTCCTGTGCCCGGGAGCACTGGGACAACACAGCCACCATCACGGCACCACTCTGGGAACAGGCAGGGAGGAGCTGCAGGCAGTAGGCGTCCTCTGGGAGAAGCCAGGCCCAAAGCCTCCGATGCAGTGTAGCCAGGAGCAGGCCAGGGCCTGGGGCAGCTCCAGGGCGGGCCCAGGTCAGAGCCCTACTCAGCAAACACAGGCCTCTTCACCAAGGGTGGACGCCTCCCTCCTTCGCAGCTGGGCCAGGAGAAGCCACACGGCACAGAAACCCCAGTTCAACGGTGCTGGACGCCATCGTGCTGGGACAGGATTTCTCTTACTTTGGCCACAATGGTCTCCACCTCCGCCATGGCCCCCAGACCTTGGTCTCCACACACCAGCTTCTCTGCCACGCAGGGGATCTCGATGTAGCGGAAGGCCTTGAGCTGGTCCACCTGCCGGGCGGTGATTGGGTGCTCCCACAGGGCCGTGTTCATTGTCGGCCGAAGAGCAGGGGCTCGCTGCGGTCCCAGGCCCGCATGACACAGGTCTGTGAAGGAGGCGGGGCGGGGGTCCTGCGGGTCTGCCTGCCACCCACCCCGTCCTCTGGGCCCTGCACCAGCAGAGCAGCCCCAGGCTTGAGGGGCCAGGTGCAGCCTATCTGCAGGCAGCTAGCTGGCTGCCCCCACCTCCCCACAGGAAGTGCTCGGGCAATACTGCCAGCGGCCCAGCCCCCTTGGGTCCCTGAACCCACGTGGGTGACACGCAGGAATCTCCTGGCTCCTGGCTCCTGGCTCCTGGCTCTGGATAGGCACACCTTAGGCTGTTGCAGCCAACAACCAGCAGATAGACAACCTCTCCCTCTCTCTCTCTGCCTCTCCTTCTCTCCTCTGACTTTCAAATAAATAAATACAACTTTAAAAAATTGGATTATTTGTTTTATTGTTATTGACTTTTTTTCAGCTTCTTGTAGATTCTGATCAGTAATCCTGTCACGTCATAATTTCAAATATTTTCTCTCATTCTATCTGTTTTCATTTTGTTGACTGTTTCTTTTGCTGTGCAATACAGTTTTAGTTGACATAATCTAATTTGTTTGGCTTTTCTTCTGTTGCCTGTGCTTTTGGGAAGTTATAAAAATATCATTGCCTATTCTGATCTGTTGAAGTATTTCTCCTATGTTTTCTTTCAGTAGTTTCATGGCTTTCATTGAGTCCTTGACTCATTTTGATATTTTAGTTGTTTTTTAAAGATTTATTATTTATGTGAAAGTCAGAGTTATACAGAGAGAGAAGGAGAGGTAGAGAGAGAGAGAGGTCTTCTATCCACTGGTGTTACTCCCCAAATGGCTGCAACAGCTGGAGCTGTGTCAATCCAGAGCAAGGATCCAGGAGATTCTTCCAGGTCTCCCACACGGGTTCAGAGGCCCAAGGACTTGGGCCATCTTCTACTGCTTTCCCAGGACATAGCAGAGAGCTGGATCAGAAGTAGAGCAGCTGGGACTTGAATCGGTGCCCATATGGGATGCCAGCACTGCAGGTGGCAGCTTTACTTGCTACGCCACAATTTTGATTTGATTTTTGTATAGGGTGAGGGGTTTGTAAGTGATGGTGATTGAATTCCCAACTTCCTACAACAGCCAGGAGCTGGGCCACACTGAAGCCAGGAGCCCAGAAGTCAAATCATGTCTTTCACATGTGTGGCAGGACCCAAGCACTCAAACCATCACCTAATGCTGCCTAGGGTGAGCATTTGCAAGAAGCTGGAATAAGGAGCGGAGCTTTGAGGTAATACCATTTGTCTATTCTTGCTTTGACTGCCTGTGCTTCTGGGGTCTTTCCCAAGAAGTGTTTGCATAGGCCAATGTCTTGCAGCATTTTCTTCTAGTAATTTGATGGTATCAGGTCATAGATTTAGATCCTTGATCCACTTGGAGTTTATTTTTTGTATAAGGTGTAAGGTAAGGGTCTGATTTCATATATCTGCAAGTGGAGATCCAATTTTCCTAGCATCATCAGTTGAAAAGACTGTCCTTTCTCCAGGAATTGATCTTAGCTCTTTTGCCAAAGATTAGTTGGTTGCAGGTGCATGGATTGATCTCTGTGGATTCTATTCTATTCTGTTCCATTAGTCTACATATCTAGTAACAAGATGTTTTGATAATAACTGCCCTTTAGTATGTCTTGAAATTTGACATTGTGATGCCTTCAGCTTTTTTTTGTTGTTGTTGTTGCTTAAAATTCCTCTAGATATTTAGGGTCTCATATTTCCATACAAATTTCAGCATCATTTTTTCTGTATCTGAGAAGAATGTCATTGGTATTTTGATTGAGGTTGCGTTGAATCTGCAAATTGCTTTCAGTAGTATGGATATGTTGATTATATTAATTCTTTCAATCCATGAACCTGGAAAATTTTTCCACTTTTTGTGTCTTCTTTTTCTTTATTTAATGTCTTATGATTTTCATCATTGAGATCTTTGACATCTTTGGTTAAATTTATTCTAAGTATTTAAAATTTTTTGTAGCTATTGTGAATGAGATTGATCTTAGAAGTTCTTTCTCAGCCATGATATTGTGTATTCAATGGATATTGATTTTTGTTTGTTAATTTTATATCCTGCCACTTTATTGAACTCTTTTATAAGTTCCAATAATAGAGTCTTTTTGTTTGCCTATATGTGGAATCATGTCATCTACAAACAGGGATAATTTGACTTCTTCCTTTCCAAATTGTATCCTTTTGATTTCTTTTTCTTGACTAATGGCTCTGGCTAAAACTTCCAAGACTATATTGAATAGCAGTGGTGAATTGGGCATCCTTGTCTATCAACCATAATTTTATAAAATTTATTTTAAAGGCAGGGCAATATATATATATATATATATCCATATATATATGGGGGGGTAGAGATCTTTGATCCACTGTTTTATTCTCCTAATGCCTGCAACAACTGGAGCTAGGCCAGGCTAGAGCCAGGAGCTAGGAATTCCATCCAGGCTTCCCATGCACGTGATAGAAATCCAAGAATTCAGTCCATCACACATTAGCAGGAAGTTAAACTGGAAGTGTGGAGTAGCTGGGGATTGAACAAGCATTTCAATATTGTATATGGGCATCCCATGTGACAATTCAATCCACTGTGCCACAATGCTTGCCCCCAATAATAATTTTTGTATTATCAAGTTCCTCATTTCCAAGATTTTGGAATTTTGCTGAATTTCTAATTCATACTATAAATTAATTATTTTCCTAATTGCATTCACCTGTCTTTGTTATTTCATTCCCTCATTGCTCTCCTTTATAATGACAATTTGAATACTTTATCAGCTATTTCATTAATATACTTTTCTTTGGGTTCTCTCAAGGTTTCCTTTGGAGGAGTCATGTTATCTTGCTTTTTGGTACATCTATGTCTCTACATTGATATTTGCACCTCTGGCAGATCAGTTAGCTCTTTTTTTTTTTTAAAAAAAGATTTATTTATTTATTCAAAAGTCAGAGTTACACAAAGAGAGGAGAGGCAGAGATAGAGAGAGAGAGAGAGAGAGAGAGAGAGAGAGAGAGAGAGGTCTTCCATCCACTGGTTCACTCCCCGGATGACCACAATGGCTGGAGCTGTGCCAATCTGAAGCCAGGAGCCAGAAACTTCTTCCAGGTCTCAAACATGAGTGCAGGGACCCAAGGACTTGGGCCATCCTCCACTGCTTTCCCAGGCCACAGCAGAGAGCTGGATTGGAAGAAGAGCACCTGAGACTAGAACTGGTGCCCATATGGGATGCAGGCGCTGCAGGCCAGGGTGTTAACCCACTGTGCCACAGATCTAGCCCCTAGCTCTATCACTTTTAAAGAGCGGCTTTTGTAGTATAAGGCTTTTCCTGAAGATATGTATTTGGGTGTTGGTTTGGTACGCTACTTTGACTTTGGTTCCATTTCAACATTATCATGTACTTTCCCTACAGCTTTATTAGCTATAATTGCTGGCTTTTTGCACAGTAGGGTCTGCAGGCCATGCAGGACTGATGACACTCAAATAGCCTAGGTGAGTTTAGTGAACACAGCAGGATGGCTACCCATTGTGTGACCACTTCAGCAGCACATACAGATGTGGTGCAGGGCTCCCGCATGGCTACAGGAATAAACTTGTTATTTTCCAAGGACTGCACAGTGTGTTCGGATGGTTGTGGTGTGGTAAGCGCTAGTCAAACTCCATTAGTCAAGCAAGGGTGGGGCTGCTCTGGTGGGCCCTGGACAGCTCCTGTGGCAACAGGGGCCAGAGTACCTCTCTGGTTTGAGTACATCTGTCACTTTCCAGGGATTGAGCAGGGCTAATAGCTTTCTTTCTAGTATATCCAATGTGAATCATGGTTTGTGAGCTGCATACCTGTCTGTGGGACCAGATGGGGCTAGGGGTCTCTCCAGTGTACCCAGGCTGGTGAGGTTAGCTCGTGTTGCATACGTCAGTTGGTCTCTGGGGACTACATGCAGCTGCAGTCTCTCCAGCATATCTGGGAAGATTGGATCTAGCTTATTTGGGGAGTATCTGTCTGTCTTTGGGTACCATGTGAGGGTAGAGTTGCTCTAGCATGCCCAGGTGATATAGCACAGCTCCAGTGCTGTATATCTGTGAGTGTCTACTGGCTGCCTGGAAGTGGAGTCACTCCAGTGAGGGAGATTGGGCCTGGATGGGTTTGGTCTCACAATGGCACTGCAGCAGCAGGATAGCGAAGATTATTACTATGTGAACTGGTTTCCTCTCAAGCAGTGCAGTGGTAGGTGGGTCCTGACAATCCTCCAACTGAGCTTAAGATCTGTAAGGGCTGCAGGATCCCACAGCAGCAAAAGCTTCAGATGCCCAGGTATCTATGCGGGCTGTTGAGAGCTTCCCGTTTATGTTTTCCCTGTTGTGGGAGGACTTCCCTACCTTCAAACTAGCAGGGACTAGGGCACCAGGGTTGCCAGTGTAGACACTTTGCTTCCTTCTTTACCAGACCATCCAGTTTCTGTGTTCCATAATTTCTCCATTTCCTCTGCACTGTATCCAATATTCTCTCCTGAATGTTCAGGTTGAATGGTAGCTGATTGTGTTTCATTTTTGATACTGTTTTGTGGGAGGGAAATGTGCCTGGTTGTGTTAGTTATCCATGTTGTTAAAACTTCTTAATTAACTACTTTAACAGACAAATAATAATTGTTTAGATTTGTGGGATGCAATGTGATGTTTTGACATACATATATATGGAATGATTAAAATCAAGTTAATTAACATAGCTATTATCTCACTGTGCAATAGATTGCTAAAATCAATTCCTCCTGTTTAATTAAACTATGTGCTCCTTGAACAATGACTTCCTTTTGTCTATTGCATGCCTTCCTCTACCATCCAGTAACCACCATCTTGCCTTGCTTCTGTGAGAATGACTTTTTTCAATTCTATATATAAGTGAGGTTGTAGAGTATTTATCTGTCTGATATGCTCTCAAATAGGACTACTTGGCTGAATAATCATGTCCACATTATCTAGTGACCCGGATATATATATATATATACATATATATATATATATATATATATTTCATGTAACTATGCTCCCTTTATGACCCTTTGTCCAGTAAAATGACTACTATCCTATGTTAAGCTAGTATATGTCTATTAATTCATTTAGGTGATGTTTATGTGCTGTGTTGTGTGTGGTGCTGAAGACGGACAAGGCACATACAGCTCCATTTCCTCATGAAAATCACAGTCAACTTGAGCAGAGCACGAGCAATTTGCATGTACATTGAGGCAATAAATGTCATTCATCAAGCCCATGTTAGAGCCCTCCCACAGCTTGGTGTCTTTCCCTCACAGGTGAGAACTCCTGTGCTCTGTCTGGTTAAATATTTGAAAGTCCAAATCTTGCAACATCATTTACTGAAAATAGAGTGCTGTGATTTATGGAAAGAGTCTTATAAAGTAGTAAACATGGGCCATTGGCAATCTTTTTCTGAGTATTTAATGCTCTTTTTTGAATAGAATTTGTGTTTTTACCTTTTTCATAGTTTTATATATGTATAAAGGTGAATAGTTATGCACAGAGCTTGTTATGAATGATATTCCCTTCTCTCTGCCCCAATGCTCCTGTTCCTGCTGCCTTCAGGCAACTATTTTAAATTATTTTAATTATTTATTTTGTTTTTATTTCCATATTTCTACATAATATTCCCATTTTTCATTTAGATATCAATTTGTTTTACTCTCCTTGGGAAAATGAAGATTGAGCATTTTTGCCACTTTGTTTCCTGACACATACTTTCCACAAATTTTTGGTTGAATTAAATATTCAAAGTTTATATTTTCATGATTATATAAATATAGTACATCAAGCCCAAGGATATGGTATTTTATGGTTAATTATTCATAATAAGATGATTACTTCCCAGGTCTTAGTAACTTCTTCTCTGTACCTTTCATCTGTTTAGTTCTTCGTTTTATTTATTTTTATATAGATTTATTTATTTGTTTGAAAGGCAGAGTTACAGAGATGCAGAGGCAGAGAGAGAGAGAGAGAGAGAAAGAGAGAGAGAGAGAGAGATTCTCCATCTGCTGGTTCACTCCCTAAATGGCTGCAATGGCTAGAGCTGAGCCAATCTGAAGCCAGGAGCCAGGAGCTTCTTCCAGGTCTCCCAGGTGCAGGAGTCCAAGGACTTGGACCATATTCCTCTGCTTTCCCAGAGGCATTAGCTAGGAGCTGGATGGGAAGTGGAGCAGCCAGGTCTTGAACTGGCATCCATACGGGATGCTGGCGCTGCAGGTGGTGCTTTACCGACTACATCACAGTGCTAGCCCCATGTTTAGTTTTTATATATTTAGCACCTGAATGTATAAGTCTCATCTGAGTCCATCTACACACCTTAAATTCATCTTCTTGGATTCATCCCTTCGGAACCTTCTGTCTTCTTTTCCAATCTGAGCTGGTTTGTTGCTCTCTAGGTCTTCTACATGAAGATTACCTTTTACCAGGATGTCATTTCTTTTACCAGGATCCTCAGAATTCCTTCTACTTCTATCAGATATTGGATTTCTAACATCCTGGGTCCTTACCCCTTATTTTAGTGGATCACCTGCTCCATTAGCTTTCTGAGATAGTAGGAAAGAGAGGTTAACTTCCTGAGATCAAGCCTCCAGTGATAGTTTGGTTGGTAGAATTCCAGGTTGGAAAGCAGAATTTCACAAGCATTGCCCCATTTACTTTACAGCTCCTGTTTGATATTTGTGGGAAGAGTGGTGCCAAGTTGATTCCCATTCATCATTTCCAGTGTTTCCTGGTGTTCCTCATCTAGAGTTCCCGTGGCTCAGTCTGTCCCGTGGAGAAAGCTCTAGTCTTCAGCTAGAATGGATGGTCAGGACTCTAATGTCTTACACAGGTTTCATTCGTTCTCCCAGTTTTCAGGCCTTCTTTCTTACCACCAATTTTTTTCCTTTTTCATGGGTACTTAGTGCTGCTTATTCAGCTTCTGTGCCTCCTCTCTGCTGCTTGTTTTTCTGCCTCTCCAGGTGTGCAGAGTCAGAATCCTTGCAGCCCTCCACTCTCCAGTTTTTGAAATTTCCTGCCTTTTGACTCTCCTTCCATTTTCTTTAGCCTTATGGATGTCTGTGTGCTTAGTCTGCCATCTTTAACCTTAAGCCATGCAACTTGTTTTCATAGTAATCGTTATATCTAATAATTTTGCATGAACCCAAATACAAACACATGAAATAATGCATGGTTGGAATTATTCTCCATATTCACCAACCAGCTTCAACTGAGCATTTCTCCCCTGTAGTATCCTATCTTGAGTTTCACTGTGTGCCAAACTTTAACTCCTTTTCATTGCAAGACAAAGATAGAGTAAGCTGATAATTTCCTAGCAGCACTCTTTTGCATTTTGTCTTCTTAGGTATCTGTGAACTATGTAGAATTTTTTTTAATCTGATAAACATATTGGGGTGAAGACTGTCAAGTCTCTTGCAGAACAAGGTGATACAATTCAATAACTAATAGAGTTAATTTCTAATGTATAGATCTGCATATGCTAGTTAATTTGAACTAATCAAGACATATATACATATTGAAAAATCACATTGTAGTCCTTACGTGTGATATAATTATGAATTATCAGTTAACAACCATAGAAATAACTATCAAAGGGAGTGACAATATCTCTGATTATGAGGCCAAGGTGATTCCCATTTTCCTTTTTTTCTCCTCATTCCTTGCAGAGAGTATCCGATGTGTGACGCTAATATTCAGGGTGCTGTGAAAATAGTTTTATTTTGTTACCTGCTCTATCAGGTTGGTAGACAGACAAATGAATTTTCTTTTCTGCTGATTTGCATGGTTTTACATTTGTACATACTTGGTTTAGACAATGAAATAGCAACATTCTCATGGCAATAGACAAAATCATTCCTAACAAGATAATATTCTCTAGTGTGAAATATACACAGGTACTCATTTTTTATATGATGTGGAATGGAGTGGAGTAAAATAAATCCCATATGCAAGTTGACAAAGAAAAGAGAGGGCCAAGACTAGACAAACCTTCTACAAGGAAGTGTTTAAGTTTGCCATCGTGAGCTGTTAATTGAGGGAAAATGAGAAAAAGCCTGAATTTCAAATGCTTCCTTTGTTACATTCACCTTTGTGCAAGACAGCTTGATTTTCTCATTGGATAAAGTTGACTCTCTGGCATTCTGTGCAGCATAGCAACATATATCTTTGACGACTGATATTGTAATGAAAGTCGTTGCAGTAAATGGTTATCAGGATTCATGCTTGGTTGTGCTGTCAGACAGATTCTGTTAAGATTCGAGAAAGGCAAAAGCCTGGAAACAATTGCAGAATAAACGACATATCATGAGTGTCATTAATAACGGTGAGAATGCAAAGCTAATTGAGTTGTGAAGACACGGTTCTTTCCTTTTAAGGCCAACGTGTAAAACTTTGTGGTGCTCTGCCAGATGAACATTAAGTCTGTTCCTGCACACATTACAGATAAGAAATGTCTTCCTGCCGGCATAGAAGCACCTGCAAAGGCACGCAAAGCCTTCATGTTCTTTCTCAGCGTGAGACCCTCTCTTTCTGGAACAGCTGCCTGACATGCAGTCTAAAATGTGGCTCCCTTGTGTGTTGAAAAAAAAAGTTGCCGTCTCCACGGAGAGCACAGGCGTGTGGTTATGGGAGTTCAGGCTGGAACTCGCTCTTGCTGAAGGACAGATCTCCACTTGTGAAGAATGGATTTACACAACCTGCTCTGTATTGCAAGCTCAGGAAACAGTGTTTGAGATGCGTGGGTTGACATTCTGCCGAGTTCTTATTTCAGCTTCAGTGGACAACATGATGCTCAAGGCTGTTCTGTTTTTATTGATCAAATTGAGAATTTCCAACCTGCCATCCCCTCTCCTCCCTTTTTCCTCTCAATGATGCATCTGTTTCTTTTCTCACTGATATATTGCTACCCAAGCTACAGCACTGCATCCCAAAGACAGCTGTATATGTGAAATTGTGTTTTGACTACCACAAGATGATAAGTTGGTCCTTGTGGAAGTGAGAGACTTTAACTTTCTGTCCAGAAAGACCTGGTCTGGTTCAGACAATTGCATGGAGTGGCATTTCAAAATCTGTTTGTTAATCTGGTGTGTCAGGGTATTTTTGAAGAAGCATAAAGAAGCAAAAAGCTTTATTTGTCATACTAATTTGTTTATTGGTTTAAAGAATATGAAGAGAATGTCTATATGTATGTATATATATATATATATATGGATGTTGTTTTTGAGGATATTAACTACAACTTAGAAATGGAAGGGTTTTGTCTGCAAGACCTACTTGGTTTGCTTTTGAGAAGCTGTAGTTATTTATGTATCTCAAGAGAAACTTTACAACTTTGGTTAGGTTTTTCATTTTGTTTGCTTTGCACTTTACTGCTCAAATCTACATTTTCTTCAGCCCCTCACACTCGTAGTTTATGGAGCCATCATAAAGAAAAATAGATGAGGCTGTTTGTAGGCAATTTGGTTCAAGACCCAATTTCTCACTATATATGCATATAGATAGCTGCATGGTTTATGAAATCAGCTCCCCTGTTAGCCTATTCCATTTTCTCTCTCACACTAATAATAAGAATAATAAGCAACAGATTGTTTTTATTCTGGAGAAGATAATCTAGTGCAGAGATGTTAGAACCTGTGAGGCTGATCTGAGTTCTGCCTCTAACCCGTTGTCACTGTAGAGACTTGATGGAGTTCCTTAATCTCTCTGCACCTCTGTTCCACCTGCTGTCTAATAGAGATTCTGAAGGGACCCTCCCCTTAGTTTTGTTGTGAGAGGTAATGAGTTAGTGGATACAGAGCTCACAGGCAATTGTGTGTCATTATCACTGTGGCAAAAGTATTGTTACATATCTGTTGTTTTGCTTTCGATGTGCAGTCATGACATCAAAGTTTTTAACAAAAAGTTGGTCTTCATAGAAATCCTCTGAAGTCAGTTTTATTAACATATTCATAGATGTGATCTAATCTGCCTCATTAATAGAGCAAGGGTTTAAACCCGGTGTTTTTAACCCAGTATTATCCTGTCAGTACCCCTAAGCCTCTCACTGTCTCTTGTGCTCTTGTCTCCATCCCTCTTCAGGATGAAGCTGGTTTGTTCTGAAGGACACATTTCATGAGTGACTAACTAAATGTACTTACTGAAGCTGATTTTCATAGTGGAGAATGTTCGCTGATTCTGCTGCCTGGTTTTTCATTGCATCAAGCCTAGGTTCATGAAATCCCAGTAGCCCACAGCCTGCTTTGTACCACGCTGGTTGCTTTTGCCTGTTGTTTTCATCAAGTAATCATCTTTGTAGTTGGGCCGCTTTGAAATGTGCTGCATCTTCCCTTGATCACAGATGATCTTGCACTGCACCTCACGCTTGGCTGGACCCTCTTTTGGCTGTGTGCCTGTCTGCTTTTCCATCCACAGATGTACGTTCCCAAGCACGAATGCCCAAGCATGCACACACGAGTACATTATTGGTCAATTTAGTGAGAAACTGATGACAAATTAGCTGATTATATATTAGACTTGGAAAAAAAAATTAGCCAAGAACTGGTGCGTTCAGAACATGGATAGTGGAAGGATGAAAAACTCAGAGAAACATCTGAGGAAA
Organism: Sylvilagus floridanus; assembly: GCA_949820135.1. NCBI lineage: Eukaryota > Metazoa > Chordata > Mammalia > Lagomorpha > Leporidae > Sylvilagus > Sylvilagus floridanus. Next base: position 20,399,633 of record OX463246.1, on the reverse strand, counting down.
TTCAATGAGCAGGGACAGCTTATTGGGGGAAGCGGCGTGTCAGATAAAGGAAAATAAAGGAAGTTATGAAAAATGTTTGTGTAGCTATCTTGAAGCTATTGTCAGTTTTAGAGGAGTACTTTTGACCAAAGAAACACATTCTAGTGGCATTGGCCAATTTGAAAATAAAGCAATTTTTAAAAAAAAATTGAATTTCTGAGGCCACTATTAGGGAGACCTGTCATCTTCAGTAATATTAAAGAACCACTTCTTATCACCATTCACTTAACTTCTTACAGATGGTTCCTGTGCTCCTCCCTCTCTCTTCCTTGCTGGAGAAACCCAACTTCTAATCCTTTCCCTTGCTCTGCCCTTCACGTCTCCTCCCCTCCACTCGTGGAAGCTGCTACTCTTGTCTTCCAGACCGTGCACATCACCTTATCTCTAGTCCCTGGGGAACAGAAGGGAGGGAGAAGCTGCAGGTGAAATGAGGGAGGTAGGGGAGAGAGGAAAGGCTAGTGGCATCCACATACTAATTTTAGTGTGTGTGTGTGTGTGTGTGTCTGCTCACATTGGATACACTTTGAAAACACATGCAATGATTTCAAGCATTATTGTAGAAGTAAAATAAAAAGCAATTTATATATTTATATCCAGCTAACTCTACAACTCATATATTTATTGAAGCTACCCAAGTGCAATCTATTTATGACCCTGGCTCTTTTCATAGTCACTCTCTCTCTTTTACACATGTGCAGATGTGCACACCATCCTCCTCTGGTTTATATCTGCAACTCACTGGCACTGCTGATCACAGACAAATGACTTCCCCAACAAGACACACTAGTGGCAGAAGAATCATGTGGAATTATAATTATGTATTTTACAGTTTCCTCTTTGGTGATGCCTTGAGAAAATTTTGGGCTATATGGTCAAGAATTTGGGTTCTATACTCTTACAGGATTCAAAAATATGACCTGGTAAAGTAAAATAAAGATTTGATATGTTTAAGATGGAAAATACGTGGAGAAATGTTGATAGACTAAGATTCACAAAATGTTAGTGTTAATTATAATGGGGCTGGTGCTGTGGCATAGTAGGCCAAATCTCTGCCTGTAGTGTCGGCATATTGGCCCCAGTTTGTGTCCTGGCTGTTCTTCTGATCCAGCTCTCTGCTTGTGGCCTGGGAAAGTAGTGGAAGATGGCTCAAGTGCTTGAGCCCCTACACCGACATGGGAGACCCAGAGGAAACTCCTGGCCCCTGGCTTCAGATTGGCCTAGCTCTGGCCATTGCAGCCATTTCTGGAGTAAACTAGCAGATGAAGACCTTTCTCTCTGTCTCTCCCTCTCTCTGTATGTAACTCTGGTTCTCAAATAAATAAATATATATTTTTAAAAACACTTGCTAATTGAGTACTCACTTTCTGCTAGAAATTGTGAAAAGTTTTAGCACAAATAATCTAATTTAACCCTTGCCCCAATACTGATAGAGATATTGTTATCCCCATTCATGGAGGTGGGGTTGTAGTTGAGGTTTATGTCAATTACTTGACTATCTAGCACCTATCAAGTGTCCTATAAGACAAAGAGCTGAGTTTCAAATCCATCTTTACTTGATTTCATGCTGTGCTTCAAACTTTGTGTTGTGTGTGTGTGTGTGTATCTGCATTACATATGCACTTGTTTTCGTATGTATACAGATATTTGTAGAAATTGCCTTGATAGGTAACTCATGATTGCATAAGAAGATGTTCAGGAGGTGAAACAGCTGTCCTTGAGAGTTTACAGCATTGGAGTAGGCAGTCCTAGCATTGGAGTAGATGGTTGTAGCACACTAGTTGCATAACTGCTTGAAGACTGGAAGAAATAAAGAACTATAAAGTATGAGTGGAGCTGCTTCATGATGCGTTTCTCTGACTGTGTTGATTCATTATCTTTCTTTGCTGTCTCTGATTTCTTTTCTCATAGCCTTATCGACTTAGTCCTATGAGTGTATCATTTCCCTCTCATTGTTTCATGATTGAGTTGAATTTTTTATTTCAGGATTTTTGAATTTTCCTTTTTGCCCTTCTGAAATCTTCCCTCAAAGGTTATTCTCCCATTAACTATTGCACTTGGCCATCGTGGGTTGTGCTAAACTGCAAGGGTATGGACAGGGAGTAAATGTTGTTCCACAGGGTTTCTCATGGAAAGGTTTGTGCAGAGTACTACAAAACTCTCAGGCGCTGAGAACTAGTGCCTGAGGTTTATGGGCAGCATAGCAGACCCTCATTTTTAACCAAGTAGAATAAGGAATCGGCCCCGTCATGCTTTAACACAAACCTTGTAGAACACCATTCAGTATGATGAATAGTGTCTGACTTTAGTTAGTCTCGGACCCCTCTTATATGAACATCAAATAGCTCAGTGTGTCCCTAAACCTTTGACATGAAGATGGGTCTATAATTCTGTATACCACACTCTTGTTATTTGGCATCAAGTCCAAAGACCATAGCTCTGCATGGAAATGTTAGGCACATTGGTTTAGGTTTCCAGCTTGGTGCAGAAGAAATGGTGGTGTCCTGCAATCATGCAGGACACCGAATTCCCGCTGATAGCAGAAAGCACCAACATCACCATATCTCACGTGTCCTGAGGGCCCAGAGTCTCACAGGGGGTGTGGTGTGTTTTATGGCCTCTAGACATGGTCACTGGCTTTCAAAACATATTGCTTAGTGTGGAGGCAGGGTAAACCATCATAGACTGGAGCACCGTAGGGAGGGGTGCTAGAAGTTCCCTGTGAAGTGTTTGAGAGCAGGCTTCATTCATGTTGTGTTGCAAACCCAAGTCCATAAGACAGACCCTGTCTTAGGTGGATGGTGCAGCATGTTAGGCCGCCACCCAAGATGCCTGTATCCCATGTTGAAGTGCCCCTCTGCTTCCAATCCAGCTTCCTGCTAATGCATCCTGGGAGGCTGCAGTGATGGTTTAAGTACTTGGGCTCCTGTCGTCCACATAGGAGACTCAGATTGAGTTCCACTCCCTGTTTCAGCCTGGCCCAGCCCTGGTTGTTGTGGGCATTTAGAGAGTGAACCATTGGATAGAAGAGCTTCTTCTTTTCCTTTGTCTGTCTCTCTTTCTCTCTCTGTTGCTTTTCCTTTCACATTAAAAAGCAAACAAAAATAGTTCCTTCTCATCTTTCAGTGGAGGGCTTTCCTGAAGTCTGGGAAGCATTCTAATGCTTATTCAGAGCAAAATCATTGTTTTCAATGATACTCTAAAGTACCATGTTGTAAACATTAAGCAGCATCCAATATGGCAAACATTATTTTCTCACATTCTCATTTTGTAGCTGAAGGCACTGATGGGGAAGAATAAAATGACACATAAATCATCCAATCTTGGGTTTTGTTTTGTTTTATTTGTACATATAACCTAGCATGATAGAAGCCCATGGAGAGAGAAACGGAGCCTTGCAACAACTGTCCTAAAACTTCTGTGTTTATCACACAAGGCTCACTGCGCCCTGCCCCAGAGCTGCTGACTCACTAGGCCTGCAGCAAGGGCCAAAACTTGTATTTCCCAGAAATTCCCAGGTGGGACTCAGCTTTTGGAATCACTTTCTTAAAATTCAGGAAGGAAGAAAAATGGGAGCAACACTTTCCTCCAGGAGTGCACTGACACTTTCTGAAAAGCAATGAATTAAGAGAGATGAAATGCCCCGTTTTAGAAAAGCATTTATCCTTCCGGTAAAATAAAACTAGCAGTGCAGAAGAGATTTACAGGTTTCCATAGGAAGTCACAGGCCAGAAGAATTTACTCTGAAGAAAGTGTTTTATTTTAATTTTTCTTCTTGTCAACTCACTTTTCATTATATTAATGTGTTTTAGGTAAAATCAGATGCTACTGCATTTTACTTTGTACATAGGGTATGTGTGTGTCAAAACAGCATTGCTATACTTAATAAAATTAACAGTGACCACTTATTATCATCTAATACTTATTCCATTGTCAAATTTCTAAAAGAAGTTTCTGAAGATGTCCTTTTAGCTCGTTTGTACATAGCTGAATCCATGCCAGGACAACCAATGCACTTGAGTGTTGTGTCTTTTAAACTTGTTTTTGGCTTGGAATAGCTTTGACCTGCTGAAAAGTGGGGAGCATGTATCCTGTAGAATACCTTATATTTGCTGGCGCCATGGCTCATTTGGCTAATCCTCCACCTGCGGCTCTGGCACCCAGGGTTCTAGTCCTGGTTGGGGCGTCGGATTCTGTCTCGGTTGCTCCTCTTACAGTCCAGCTCTCTGCTGTGGCCTGGGAGGTCAGTGAAGGATGGCCCAGGTGCTTGGGTCCCTCCACCCACATGGGAGATTGGGAGGAAACACCCGGCTCCTGGCTTTGGATCAGTGCAGCCATGGCGGCCGTTTGGGGAGTGAACCAACAGAAGGAAGACCTTTCTCTCTGTCTCTCTCTCACTGTCTATAACTCTCTCTCTCTCTCTCTCTCTCTCTCTCTCTCTCTCTCTCTCACTGTCTAACTCTGCCTGTCAAAAAATAAATAAATAAAAAATAAATTTAAAAAAAGAATACCTTATGTTGAGGATTTGTCTTGTACCCTCGTGGAAAAGACTGGCCAGGTCATGGTGAAGAGTGTGGTCAGAACACACTAACTGAGCACTTGTGTTGCTCACTGCATGACATCAGAGGACCCACGCTGTCTGGGCTTCCTGCCTTTCACATCACTGGGATTGCATCTGTTCACAGCTTCCTACTGGTCTACGAGGATGCTCCACTTTTCTATCATAACCAGAAGATAGTCTGGGTGGTGTCTCCTTGACGCCATACAAATGCCTGCTCCCTCCACACCTTCTTATCTGAGAGTTTTAATACTACTTTATAGTTCTTGCCTAAATCGTTAATTTTCTTAGGGTTTACAAAGTAATTATTTACTAATTCTGTCGTTCCTCCTTCCTATATTAATTGACATTCTTTTCAAAATTAGAGGTTTTATTCACAACTGCAGCTACTTGGTTGCCTTAGGATACATTTTCAACCAGAAAGCTCAATATTTTTCATACTTTATAGGTTATTCAGTCAATCTCTTAAATATTGACAGGTGAGATATTCATTCAGGACATGTTGATTTACACAGATTAAAAGTGGTTCCTGTTAACGGTATTTTGTTTTGCTTTGTTTTGTTTTCTGTACATACTATTTGTTGAACTCTTTTATTTAGGGTAGTGTTAACTATATGAGCATTGAGTGTACTAAAAAATATCATTTTGGAAATTCAGAGTGGGAATATGAGGGAGGGGTTGGAGTGTGGGTGGGAGGGAGGGTTGGGGGGAAATGCCACTATGTTCCTGTAATGGTATGAAGGAAATACATAAAACTTGTATAATTTAGATGAAATATATACTTAAAAATAATATTATATCACAAAAAGACAATGGTTTCCTAAGAATTCCCATTTTGAAGGTTGTATTAAAGAAGACAAATAAAGGAATGCATAACAGCAAAACAAGTAGTTAAAACAAGTAGTTCCTGTTGCAAATCACTAATATTTTGAAAATGGATTCACATGACAGTAGGAAGCTGTCAGGAAGCAAGGAGCTGAAGATCAAAAGGACAACTAATTACAGCAGGAAACAGGTGAGCATGCTCCAAGAATGCACAAAGCCTCAGATTTCTTTGTTGGCCATTTCTGGGTTGAAGCTTTCCAGAACGATGCACTCAGGCAGTGAAGCATTGACGGGAGAGAAGACATATACCATTTGCTTGGAGAAGTGTGGGTTCTAAGAGCATCTAGTGAGGAAAGATAGCCACTCAGTGTTATTACGGAAACAATAAAAAATACAGATATATACCTCGTGTGTGTGTGTGCATGTGTGTACACGTGTGTATGCTGGAGAGTAATATGAAAGCTGTAAGGGTTTGTAATCTTGGCAGAATGTTTGGTTTGAGCCTATTTTGGGAATGGGTGATGGTGGAAGACATGCTGTTTCTTATTGTGTTTATAACCATGCTGAGTCTGCAAAGAGAAAACAGACCAAAGTCATTAGATGCATGTAGAAGGCAGTTAAATGTAAACATAAGGGAAATGATTTATATGGAAGTCTTCAGCGTTTTTTCTCTTTCCTAGAGTTTATTTGGAAACAAAACAAAACAAAACAAAACAAAAACCTAGCGCTGCAGATTTAGAAATCGTTTCCTGTCACCTCAGGTTGAATTCAGTAAGAATAAGTGTTAAATAATTTTGGCAAGGCCACTGGTGACAACTAGAGTCCTAATATTAACCATGTGGGCCCAGGTAGTTGAACTTCTTCCAGATGGCTTAGGTTCATCTTTCTTGGATGCTTCTAACCCTTCCTTTATACAAGTCCCAGCCACAGGGACATGAAACAACTGTGATTTCTGAATTCTGATTGTCCAACAAGCATTTCCATGGTGGGTATAAGGAACAGAGCCCTCCCTTCTCCCTTGGCTGGAGAGCCAGGTAACCCTGGAAAGATGCACGGAGCTGTGGCCTGGATGAGCCTTCAATGGCAAGTGCTCTCAGCTTGGAGCAAATGCACCTTTCCTGGGACCTTCGGCCTTGATTTGGTGCTGACTTCAAGCCCAACCAAGCTGACACCTTTCATCTCTGCTGGTATCTGCATGTCAGATATCTGGTGCTGGAATGAGTTACTTGCTTCCACAACCATGTGCCAAAGTAACATTTTGAGAATTTCTCAGAATGAACTTTCAGATACACAATGTTTGTCTGTGTGGGAAGTTAAGCAAAAGTAGCATTTTGTGGAGGAAACCTAGTACAGATAAAATGATTTCTTAATCCAGGAACACTCACTGAACACTTCCTAGGTACCATGAAGGAATAATGCCTTCTATTTTCTCTTACACAATCACATACGGTATCCATTTTCTGCCAATTGTCTGATTCACAGAACATGATCCTTCAGAGCAGTTAAGTCTATAAACAAAGACGGAACAATGTGTCTGTGCTTGTAGGTAGGGTCTTCAACTGAACCTTTATCACATTCAAATAATATAGAGAACAGATAATCGAAAACACATCCAACTGTCAGCTTGGTGTCAGACATGCAGGCCCTTTGAATGCTTGTTCCATTCACATTTTAATGCCACTTTATGTATGAAAGAGAGATTATGATAGTGCATAATTTTATAATAATGACCGAGTGATTCCTGTAGCTCCTTGATAAATTCTGTTCCATGTGAATACTTTATCTTTCATCCCAGGTTCGAATTTGCTTAGGAGGCCATTTATCTGTGTTTGAAAGACAAACCAGAAGGAAAATAGAAGGCACTTTACAGCTTTGTGGATCCTTTGGGTACAATAGACAAGGTAATTAAATTGGTAATTCCAAGAACACTGCAGTTATTTTTGGAACAATTTTTCTCAGGTCTATAATAATAAAAATAAAAATCCCATCCCTGAATTCAATTAGTTCTATCTCACAGCCAATAGAGTCTTTCATTGAAAGTTTTGATGAATAAGTTATGTTGACTTCAAAAGGAAATTTCTGCAGTGTGGGATGAAATAAATTTTAAGAATTTTAATTCTGTTTCAGTTCAAGACCAGAGGGAAATTGTACTGAATATTCTCTGCTTTGGCAAGTCTTTGGACTTAGATAGCCATGACTGTTAAAAATGAGAAAGTTTTTCTGGGCGTTGGAGCTGAAGTGTGGTCTTATTGAATTCTTATTCCTTCATTTAAAAAAAAGTTTCCATGTTTCCTAAACCTTGGATTAAAAAATAGTATATTGTAAATGAAGGCACCATTTTCCTGTGCTTTATTGTACTGCATACACCAGAAAATTGGAGATCATTTGCAAAGTACTGGATAAGGGAAAGAATGATTAGTCAAAGACTCTTTCATAAACTTCTAAACATTGCATATGATCTTTTACTGTCTCCTACGAAGGTGTCCTTATGCTACTGCAGAGGCAAAAAGTAAGTAAGTAAGTAAATGAGTAAATAAATAAAACCATCATGTCCGTCACAAAGGCGACCTCACTGCCTCCGGTGCTTTACATATAACTTCAAAATGCTCCCTGTGGCCCCTGTCTTTCCCCATTCTCTAGGACCTGAGGCTGGAGATATTTCTGATGCCAAGAGGAAATGTTCCATGTTATAAACAGATGGTACCTGTACATGAATCTGCTAGGGCATAGGCCTGGCCAACCAGCTGGAAAAGATACCATGGTTATGGTGTGTATGAGCATGGCCCAGAATAGAACAAATGCTGAGAATCACAGAGACTCCAGGTCTAAGAAGGTCTTTTTAGCTTAATAATTTAACACCTCTTTTCTCCTCCATCTTATTTTCTCTATGTGGTCAGACAACCTATTTTTACTTCTCGTAGTGCTCTTAAATTGCTTTTTCACATTTATTTATTTATCTTTATTTTCATATATTTGAAAAGCAAAGCAACAGAGATGGAGCAAGAGTGATCTTCCATCCAACTGGTTCACTCCTTAAATGCCCACAAGAGCCAGGGGCTGAGCTAGGCCAAAACTGGGACTCAGAACTTCCGAGCGTGCCACATGAGTGGCAGGGGTTCAAGAACTTGAGCCGCAATCTGCTCTTCATCAGGTGGAAGCAGGAATTGGTAGGCAGCTGGGCTGACAGCAGAGAAGAAGGGACTTGAAATGGCACTCTGGCAAGGGATGCAAGCCGCCCTAGTTGCACTGTTGCTCTCCTCTCTCAGAATTTACCTCTTCTGTCAAAGAGAAGCTGGGTAAAGCTGCATGAATTGAGTTCTGGATTTCTACTCTGTATTTGCCTACCTGTTTATTTTTGTGCCAGTACCAGGCTGTTTTGGTTATAACTGCCCTATAGTATGCCTTGAAATCTGGTATTGTTGTGCCTCTGATATTTTGTTTGTTTGTTTGTTGAAGATTCCTTTAGCTATTCATGATCCCTTGTGTTTCCTTATGAATTTTGGCATCATTTTTTCCTAGATCAGAGAAGGGTGTCTTTGGTATTTTGATTGGGATCACATTGAATCTGTAATTGCTTTGGGTATATGGACATGTTCATGATATTAATTCTTCCAATCCATGAGTATGGAAGACTTTTCCATTTTAGGAGGTCTTGTTCTATTTCTTTCCTAACCAGCAGCAGACTGTATTCCACTTTTTCAAGAATGGCCTTAGCTTCGGTGTTGAACATAGACTGCCAGGTGTCCTGGGCAGAAGCTGAAAGGGCAAAAGGGAGGAAGCTATACTGTAAACTACACAAATGGAATGTACTGTGCAATAAGTAACACAGGTGTGTTTAGAGCAGATTGGCTACAGTGGAAGCAGTGAGAACTATTCCAGTTCTCAATGTGCTTTGAAGGTAGAGCAGATAGAATCTGCTAAAGGTGTACATGGAGAATCTGAATGGATCTAAAAGTGATTAAAAGGCTTTTGGTTTACATATCTAGAAGAATGGAATCACTTATGCGGGTAGATTAGAATTCCTGTGTGTCAGTTACTAAGAGTTTGACTTTGAATAGGCAGTTTAACCACTCAGCACCCCCCCCTCCCCCCACTTCTTAACCTTATCTACTTTGTAGTTGTTGTAAGAATTTGAGATAATGGATTAAAAGCCCTTGTGTAGTACCTGGTACTGGTGGGTACTCAGTACCAAACAGAACTCTTATCACTCCTGTTCTTGGGGAACAAAACACAAGTCTTGGTTTTCTCCAGGACAGAAGTGAAGGTCCCCATGTTTCCTCTGGTCTCAGCGTGATTTTCACAGACTGTCCTCTGGGAGGCTGGCTGGTTTCTAGGACTCACCTTGGTGCATTTCTGTTAGAATCACTTTCCTGATTTATTGCAGGACTGGAGAAAGGCTAGGAAAGGACTTCCTCCCTTTTTCAATCACAGCTATATGACCAGAAATCTATGTGTGAGCGCTTTGTATCTTTCTCCAAACAACAGTTGTGAGTGGAAAACCACATTTCTGATACAGTCATGTGAGTGCTAGACAAACATGAGCCGGGATAATTAGGCATCATTATTTTCCTGTGCCTTCTTTTCTCCAGCAATCCCTGTTCACATATCAGTGCCTAGATACAATTTTCATGGAACTAAACTCCAATACTGCCTGCCTCCCACATCTGTAACTGCTGTGGTTCTGAGCATCCTGGTTTGATCCCTGTGGTTGTTGGTTTATAGAAAGAGTGACTGTTGCTCTGGCCTTAACTGGCCTCCCAGTCCCATGAACTGAACATGGAGGGGAAAAAAGTTTTAAAAAGCTGAGCTCTATTTGGCTTTCAAACCATGTGTTGGAAGCCAGATGTTTGGAGCAAAAGCCTGAATAGAAAAGGAAATGAGAGAGATCATGCAAAATCACACTATGTCTTTGATTCTTCTCTCCCTTTCTTTTTCAGTTAAAAATTAAAGAAATAAACAATTTCTTAAACTTCTATCTATGGGCCTGCTCTGTGGTTTAGCAGGTCAAGACACCACCTGCAGTGCCAGCATCCCATATGGGCACCAGTTTGAGTCCTAGCTGCTCCGCTTCAGGTCCAGCTCCGTGCTAATGTGCCTGGGAAAGCAGCAGAAGATGGTCCAAGTCTTTGGGCCCATGTACTCACGTGGGAGACCTGGAGGAGGCTCCAGACTCCTGGCTTTGGATTGGCCTAACTCCAACCATTGCAGTCTTTGGGGATGGAAGACCTCTCTCTTTTCTTCTGCCTCTCTGTAACTCTGCTTTTCAAATAAAAATAAGTAAATCTTTAAAAAAAAGTTCTATCTAGCGCTGACACTTTATGCTCAATATCTTTTCTAGTGGCCTCCAAAAGCCCAGTAAAAATAAATAGTAGAATTCCCATCTGCCATAGTGGAGACTGTAGCCTTCTGGAATCCTTTTATGGATAATCAAACCTTCTGGGTCATGCTGTACTCAGCAGACAGGCATGGCCCCAATTTTAAGCTCTGTTGACAAAGCAAAGCAGTGAATTAAAGTCAATATGTAGAGAAGACAAACTGGAGCTTCTCTTTGTTACAGTTTAGATCCTCAGTGTCAATTATAATTTCAATGTTCTTAACCTAGACAACAAGTTACTAATTTCTCTAAAACAGATTATTGAACATCATGATGCATGTAGATTACTTCAGTGGGATATTGTATCTGTCCAACACATGCTGTTTCTAATAGCAATTGGCCAGTCTGTTGGGCCCCTCAAAATGCACAGCGATACTGACTTAACTTGTTAATAAACTGGAACGTCACACCTGCTCCCAGCCATTCCCAAGAGGCCCTGTGAAGTTGAAACACAGCAGAAATGGCCTGGGGATTCCTGGCTGATTTGAAAATCCTCAGCTTTCGTGTTGGTCACACATATATTCACACTCTCAAATGAAATATGTCTTTGTGCAAAAGCAAAGGGGTAAGTGAAGCTGGCAGCTTGGCTCACAGACGCTTTTGTGTTTTTCATACCCCTCCTTTTAGTTTCTATTTAAATCTAGGAAGGCACTCATTCTTGACTATCCCTACATATCAGGAGGAAAAGGCTGAGCATGGAACCCAGAATTTCAAGAAAGTTTAGGGGTGACTGGGTAGTCAATGTGTACCTTGACAGCTCGGGGAGCAGGAATGTGTACCATTATGCCTATGTGTGCTCTAGGTACAAGCCCTGGCGCCTCTTTGCCCACTCATTCCTTTCCTATCTCACTGGTTGGTATTTAATTTTTTTTTTGTCTCAGTAAGAGCAGATATATTTTAATGGTCTATACACAAACCTTTAAAGCAATGTTTTTAAAGAAATCTAGAAGAATCTATTGTAACATTCTAAATTAATTCCTGGGAATGAAGATAACAAAAACCAGATGTTCCAGCTATTGTTATGTTCTCATTTTATGTTTTCTTATGCCCTTATTGAAATACACGTAAGAGATGTGGAAGTATACTTGTGTGTATGTATATGGAACCTTCATTCTTCCCTAAGTAGCTGGAACTCTACATCAATTTTCATTTTATTTTCTTGCTTTGATGATCACAAACCCAATTCTGCCATCAGAATGTAAGATTTGTGATGAAGTTGTTTCTCTGTCCAGTTTCTGCTATGTCTCTAGCACCCAATAGAGCATATGTTAAATCTTGCTTTGGACATAGACAGAATTAGAATTTTAGGCCCTCAAATAAACTTGGGTTAAGTAATAACTTTTAAAGAACGAAAGAGACACTTGTATTTGTCAAAGGATTAAGAAGGGGCCATCGTTGTAGTAGCGTTGTGGTGCAGTGGGATAAACTGCTGCCTTGGCACCTACACACCCATCTAAATACTGGTTACAATCCTGGCTGTTCCACTCTGATCAAGCTCTGTTCTAGTGCACCCAAGAAAGCAGCAGAAGATGGCCCAAGTACTTTAGACCCTACCTCCCACATAGGAGCCCCAGATGGATTTCCATGCTACTGATTGCAGCCTGGCCCAGCTCTGGCCACTGCAGCTATTTGGGTAGTGAACCCATGGATGGAAGATCTCTCTTTCTCTCTCTCTTCTCTTTAGCACTCTTCCCTCTAAATAAATATATCTTTCTAAAAAATATTTATTTATTTGAAAGGCAGAGTTACAGAGAGAGGTAGAGACGGAGAGAGAGAGAGAGAGGTCTTCCATCCACTGGTTCACTCCTCAAATGGCTGCAATGGCTGGAGTTGAGCCAATCCGAAGGCAGGAGCTAGGAATTTCTTCCAGGTCTCAAACATGAGTTCAGGGGCCAAGGACTTGGGCCATCCTCTGCTGCTTTCCCAGGCACATTAGTAGGAAGGTGGACCTGAAGTGGAGCAGCTGAGACTTGAACTGGTGACCATATGGGATACTGGCACTGCACGCAGGGCTTTAACCACTGGGCCACAGTGCTGGACCCTAAAATAAATCTTTAAAAATAAAAAATACCTGAGAATTGTAAAAAATTTAGAGTAGTAGCAGATCTTCAGAGATTTTGACTGTCTATCCACACGAGAGACCAGGAATTCATATTTTAAAAAAGATTTTCATTTATTTATTTGAGACGTAGAGTTACAGACAGAGGGAGAGACAGAGAGAAAGGTCTCCTATCCTCTGGTTCACTCCCCAAATGGCCACAAAGGCCAGAGCTGTACTGATCCGAAGCCAGGAGCCAAGAATGGGTCTTCCATGTGGGTGCAGGGGCCCAAGCACTTGGGCCATCTTCCACTGCTTTCCCAGGCCATAGCAGAGAGCTGAATCAGAAGAGGAGCAGCTGGGACTCGGACCGGTGTCCATATGGGATGCTGGCACTGTAGATGAAGGCTTTAGCCCACTATACCAAGGCGCTAGCCCCAGAATTCATATTTTTATTAATCAGTCTCCCGCTGTGCCCTGCCTTCCTACAAATGATTCTGGGTCAACTGGTCCCTGGAACTACTCTTTGAGAAACAAACATTCTGTAGCATCTGCTTTTTATTTATATGTCCTGAAAGGCTAGTGTACTAGACACTGTAACTTTTCTTTCTTCCTTCTATTTTGTGCTGCCTTTCCTCACCAGCAGAAGGATACCAAAAAGCATTTTCATCGTCGTTCACTGCTTTATCCCTTAGTTTAGAAACATACAGAAGACTTAGGGTTGAGACTGAGTGACATCAGGAAATAGGCCCAGGACATAAGGGGATTGAGAGAAAAGGGGAACTAATGGATTTGTCTGGAAACAACAAGGATAGACAATGAGATTTGAGCTCAGAGCATGGGGGAATGGGACTTGGTATAGACAGACCTCGTCTGTAGGCCAGCTATCAGGAGAGTCTAAGGACAGAGACAAGAAAAAGAGGAGCCACTGGCCTAGGGGATTCAGGTGTATGCCTATGGGTTAAGCTGTACCTTGAGTTTAGGGCGTTGTTCCTGGGAGTTAGCTAGAAAGTGTCTGGCATCTCCTTGGAATTGGAAACAGGGGAAACGGCTGGGCTAGCCTGAGTATAAAACATCTTGGAACCAAAAACTGGGCTTGGGCCCTGGAATTGCCAAGTTGGATTCTGTGACGAAGCTGGGTAGTTATAAGTGATCCACATGTCTCTGTTTCAGGCCTGAAATCTTTGACCCTTTAGGAGAGAACTCTCTCCATTATTTACATTTTTTATATGGCTGACTGACATAGAAGAAGGTAGGAATCAGTGTCCTTCATAGGCCAGACTATGGTTAAAGGTTGCCTTACGGAGGAAATAGGTCTGCTTTGAACTTGGAAGGGAAACGGCTAAGTGGAGAGCTGGGAAATTTAGTGTGCGTGCCTCAGGTGGCTTAGCACACAGCTGTCAAGAGGTGGTGACTGTGCATCTGATGGAATGTCTGCCCACTTCAAGATACTCTCGTCTAGAAGCCACAGGTAGATGTTCAAGATTGTTGTCAAGGATGTGCTTTATTTTCTGCCTCTTCTATTAGCAATTTAAACAGTCCAGATGATTCCAGTACATAGGTGTGCAAAACTGAATGTGAAATTTAACTTCCCTGCATGTATTTTGCTTTGCTTTTCTCATTGGAAGAATAGAATATTGACTTGATAATGTATAGAAATTAATATCCAAAACCAAATTACAGGGATACATTCTAGTTCCTGAGATTACTGTTCAAACTGATTATAATAGAAAGGTGATAGTTAATAAAACATTTATTTCATAATGTAAAGCATGATGGCTGAGAGATTTTGTTCTCAAGCATTTGCAGGCAAGTAAAAACAGAGAGATCCCGAACCTTGCTGTGGTTGGAGTCTACAGCTAACAGCTAAAACTGTCTTGTGCAACCTTCAGAATGGCAGATAAGTAAAAACCTCTTGGACTAAATTACAAGTGAGGAAGTGTCCACATTCATAGAATGAATGCACAGGTTCCTGCTGGAGATGTGTAGGGAGAGTAGGTCAAGCCAATATAAAACAACTCCCCAAACAGGAGCACCTCAGTGTGGTTTGGACACTGAAAACAACTCCCAGTACCCTAGAGAGGAATGAACACATTCAATACCTTCCCACTCTCTTCATGGTGAGTTTTAAGAAGACTGTCTTCACGTATGGTGCAGATGCCCAGCATTCTCTACCAGGCACTGTGCTAATGGGACACGGGAGATAAATCAGACAGGACTCATCCTTCCAGGGGTTCAAATGTGGAGAGCAATGATGTGTGTCAAAAAGCTTGAGAGGCATTGTGAAGAGTCATATAACTTGGGATGAGTTCTCAGTGGGGCTATGCCAAGTCAGCAAGCCAAGTCGGGCATGGCTATATGCAAGAGGTGTGGAGTTTAGCAGGATCCTAGGATGGATGGAAATCGATGATCAGAGTCGGAGGATCTGACTTTCTTCACTAGGCAAAGAAACTCTAGCATGACGGAAGACACGAATGAAGACAATGAATGGGTTGTAGCAGGCACTTTTTGTGGCTGGCCAGTGAATAATCTGGTTTGGTTGGATTTAAGAAAAGGCGCAGGGGGAAAGGTAGTTGTGGAGATGCCTGAATAAATAAATGGACTGAAGAATGACATTTGATGACTTATTTAAGGCCAGAAGCAGTAGACAGTTGTGAGGGAAGGCATGGAAGAGGGTTTGGTACAGGAGCCTTTCTCTGTAAAAAGGATGTTGAAACCAAACCATCTAAGAGGGTCTGGCAGCTAATGAGCAAACTGGGCCAGGTGCAAGGAGAAGAGCAATTCCAGGGAGATGATCAAGGCCAGCAGACCTGTGGCCTGCAGACCAGCAAGGTGACAGGGATTGGGCTTAAATGTGGCCAAATGGAGGAAGTGTGGTATTTCTACAGAGGGAGGCTGCTGTGCTGTTCCAACCACGCGTTGCCTGGTCTAGAAGGGCCAAATATTCAAGAGACGCTGGAAGTTCATATTTTATGTTGATAGTGAATTCAAATAAAAAAAATACAGTGGACCTCAGCACTGTGTGGGCCAAGCGCAACAGATCTGCAAGCTACTGGATTGGGAACTCTAAATATCACTTAGAAGCTCTTAAAGAGAGTTGAAGAGGGAAAAGGCTCACATTTTGAAAGAAATCAAAGCACAGCATTGCTAGGAATAGCAAAGACCCATGTGGAAAACCCACAGCTGGGGACAGCAAAGGTCCATGTGGAAAACTCACAGCTTGCTCAATTATTTGTTGAACGTCTGTCTCAGCAGACTGCAAACACCTGGAGAGTGGACACCCTCCCAGTTTGTTCCCTGGGGTTCTAATGGTGCCTAACATAACACAGGCACACCATAAGTTTCACTGAATGGCAGACTTCTTAGAAATGTACTTTTTAGGGTACTAAGAAGAACTGGGTTCTGTTTTGTCCTTCACTTAGGGAGGAATATGTTGATGTGTGGATATTAATATTTTATCACATCAAACATCATTAAATGCATCCTTTTTGTTTTCAGTAGATTCCTTTCATATAGGTTATCAGAATATTCTCAGAGTTTGTGACCCAGACAACGTGGATTCTATGAACTAATTGTGATCATAATGATTCTTTCATCACCTGCTGGAGAAAGTCTTAAATCAAACATGATTCAACATTACTTCCATGATGTGGCCCTTGGATCTTTTCTCAGATCTCTTCTGTTTTCTGATCATGGGATCAATGAGCAGATTAATAGTTCTCAGTTGCTGAGACCTGTTTCAAAGAAGGATGCCAAGGGGGCACCTGTTCATAAATGACCATTGACACAGAGACATAGCAGAGACTAATACATAGGCTATGTAACTAGTTTCCAATAGAATCAAGTGAAATTGGACAATGACTTATGGTAAGTGTTTAAGGAAATGCGTGTATTGTTGGTATTCCAGACTGGAGTTGTACTTCATTACCCTTTGCAAATATAGGAACTGATAAATAAAGGCATTAACTATTCTTAAAGTATTTTCTAATGTCTAGGGTTTGCTTGTTCAAACACTGCTTTCCAGCTTTATGATAATATATTCTCATACCTGTGAATATTTCAGATATAATCTATATAGTGGGGAGTACAGTTGCAAACTTTATAGGATGAAAGTGTCATTATTTCCCAAGTATTCTTTCACTCATTTTTGTCTGTGTGGTATGGCAATGTTTCTGCAAGTCCGGACTAAGGAATACTTACATTAGAATAATCCAGAATGCTTGTTGAAAACAGATTCCTGAAATACACCATAGGTATAATGATTGTAAAGCTCTTGCAGGAGGCTCAGGATTCTGCATTTTTATGAAGTTGTTCAAGTAATTCTGATGCACAAGAAATTTAAGAACCCCTCTGTGAGGGTATGTGGTTAACCTGTAAGGGGCAACGTTTATAATCAGTGGGTGGTCCTCCTCTCTCTCCCTCTAATGGTGTGGAGCCAGCTCCAAAAATGTTACCCCCTGGAAGCTTGGCTAAGGACTATTTGTGCAAACACCTGCATACCAGATGGGCACATCTGTGCAGCTGGTCCTGCTGATCCAGCTCCGGCACATGTCATGTGTCCCTCGCTTAATTCAGAGTGAATTGAAAGGATGATGAGGACTTTACGCTGAAGTCTTCAGCACAGCTGAGGTATTTTCCTTCCTCTCTCCCCTTGTCTTCTTCTCTACTTACCTTAATTTGCAGTCATTTTGCTTTTTGTGATCAAGAATGGCAGGGCCATTGAATGCCAAGGAGTAAACAACTCACCTCGCTGGAGGCATTGCTCCGTGGGTACTGATCACTTTATACACTGGGCCTCAAGAAGATGGCTTTGCTCTGTGCAGGGGTACTTGAACTGTTTTCTTTCATGGATCCAGTTTTCTATGAAAATCATTTAACAAATTTAAGGTTTATCAAGCATGGAGTATAAAATATGTATAGCTGCACTAAAATAGAATCTGAAGAGAAAATAATCAGTAATCAGGTTTGTGTTTGTGTGTGTGTGTATCGCTTTTTTCTAGTGCAAGTGAATGATACGTAAAATAGATGTCTATTCTCAATCACCAATTGAGATACTTGGAAAAGATCATACAATCTTCCTGCCTGACAAGCATGAACTACCTCTAATTTTCTTTCCAATTGTACTCCCCCAAACCCATTTATTCTTTTCTCATCACTGGAGGGAAGTATAGTGCAATGCAGGACGGGAGAAAATAGTAACAGCCTATTGTTGAGTCAAAGAGAGTCAGGAAAATCTGTACTAGAAACAGGTCAATGTCATTGCTTCCAGGTAGAGGGAGGGAGAGCTGGGAGCTCTATTGTAAAGGCTGCCAACTGCTTGAATACAAAGGAAAAAGGAGTTTCCCTGATTTTTTTACATAAATTAGGAATTGTTTTATTTTGATTATTTTAAAAGATTTACTTATTTATTTGAAAGGCAGAGTTACAGAGGGGCAGAGGCAGAGAGAAAGAGAGAAAGTTGATCTGCTGTTTCACTCTCTAAATGGCCACAATGGCTAGAGCTGAGCCCATCTGAAGCCAGGAGCCTGGAGCTTCTTCCAGGTCTCCGATGTGGGTGCAGCAGCCCAAGGACTTGGGACATCTTCCACTGCTTTCTCGGGCCATAGCAGAAAGCTGGATTGGAAATGGAGCAGCCAGGACTCAAACTGGCACCCATATGGATGCCGGCACTGCAGGCAGTGGCCTTACCCACTATGCCACAGCACTGCCCCTCCCCAATGTTTTTTAAAAGCATCATCATAAGCCATTATGACAATTAGAATGAATTAATATAATTATAGATATGTAATTTTCTTATATATAAATATATATGTGTAGAGCTACTGAGAAAGATTTTCCTCTATTACTGAAGGCATTTTATGAAAATACCTCAGAATGTTCATGGAAAAATGGAATTCAAATACAAGTTTATTTTGGTGCAAGATTGTTTTGAATGCATGAATAGCTTTTGCATGATATGTGTTTGCCGTGAACTTTTGGATGACCCTCTGTATTAAACTCATTGAACTTTATGAAAACTCTATAGGGCAAGGTTTCCCCTCATTTTACAGATGAGTCCACTGAGGCTTATGAAGATTAGCCTGCCCAATGTAACACTGTGGCAGAAGTAAGAACTGTGTCAGGTTGTGTGGCCCAGACTTATTGCTGTGCATCACTACTCTGCACCTGCTGGGAGGAACTGTGGGAGAAGTGCTGGTTGCTAGGGATTAGCTAATCCAGCCATCTCTGGACAAATTTTAACTGCTGGTATGGATTGGCCAATCTGGATTGGAATAAAGCAAAAGAAGACAATGCATTTCATCATGTAGGGTTGGGAAAAACAAAAGCAGTCCAATTAGTCTGGGTAACATCTATGCTAATTTTATCTGACAGCATTGCTTTCTTCGGCTGGCAGGAGAGTGTATTGAATACAGCTCAACACACCTGAACGATACCCTCCGTCTCTGTCTCAGTGCAGTCTGGCTGCAGTGCCTCTTCCTTCTTGCTAAACAGGATTAAAATCGCTGAGTATTTGTTAGTCATTTTGGAAAACGCCTATTCCCAAGGCAGAGCCTGTCCCTGACCTCTTGTGCTCTCCAGTGAGTGGCTGTGAAAGCTTCATGTTTTTTTGGCAGAGCTCCTCTCATTCTCCTGCTCCCTAGCACTGTTGTCCTGTGGTGGGTTGGGCTGCGGGTTTGGAACAGTGGCAAAGGCGCAGACACAGGAAACAAGCAGTGAGCCCTTCTACGACGCAGAATTGCCTAAGCTCAGCTTTTCAGTCTTCCTAACAAACCCAGCTACAGAGCCCCAGTAGGAATTTCCTATCTGGAAGCCTTTTATTCTTACCACAGCAAAACCTCTCAGAAATCTGCCTTGTGTATGCCAGATATGGCATGATTAAATAATGCAGGCTGCTACCAAATTCACTGAGGTGCCCATCAAAGGCCTTTATCTTCCTCCTAACCCCGGCACGGAAGAGACAGTGGAATATGCTTGATACACGTGTGGTTTTATCTGGCTCCCTGACTGGCCATGGAAGAGCCTTCGGGGAAATGCTTTCATAGAAATTTTTAGAATGAGAAGTAAATTCCTCTCCCTGTCTCTCTCCCAGATCCTTTTCTGTTTCCTTTTTCTCCCATAATTTCTTTATGACTTTCTCCCTCTTCCTCCTCTATTTTCCCCATTTTCTTCTCTTTTGATATCAGAATTTTGGAAAAATGACCAAAAAACTTAAGACATTCAACAGCAATATAAGAATCATTCTCTGTAAACAACATTCTTTAAGGATGAGAATGGGGCCAGTGCCGCGGCTCACTAGGCTAATCCTCCGCCTTGCGGCGCCGGCACACCGGGTTCTAGTCCCGGTCAGGGCTCCAGATTCTGTCCCGGTTGCCCCTCTTTCAGGCCAGCTCTCTGCTGTGGCCCAGGAGTGCAGTGGAGGATGGCCCAAGTGCTTGGGCCCTGCACCCGCATGGAGACCAGGAGAAGCACCTGGCTCCTGCCATCAGATCAGCGCAGTGCACCGGCCACAGCGCGCTGGCCGTGGTGGCCATTGGAGGGTGAACCAATGGCAAAAGGAAGACCTTTCTTTCTGTCTCTCTCTCTCACTGTCCACTCTGCCTGTCAAAAAAAAAAAAAAAAAAGGATGAGAATGGGGTTTCAGTTGTCAATTTAGACTAGTTAACTCACTATGGAGTTCATTCACATTAGGAAACTTGCAAGAAAATAGAGGGGCCGGTGCTGTGGCGCAGCGGGTTGATGCCCTGGCCTGAGGCACTGGCATCTCATATGGGCACTGGATCTGGTCCCGGCTACTCCACTTCCAATCCAGCTCTCTTCTATGGCCTGAGAAAGCAATAGAAGATGACCCATCTCCTTGGGCCCCTGCGCCCACGTGGGAGACCCGGAAGAGGCTCCTGGGTCCTAGCTTCAGATTGGGGCAGCTCCAACCACTGCAGCCATCTGGGGAGTGAACCATCAGATGGAAGACCTCTCTCTCTCTCTCTCTCTCTGCCTCTCCCCTCTCTGTCTAACTCTGTCTAACTCTGACTTTCAAATAAATAGATAAATCATTAAAAAATAGATTAATTTTATGTCATAATATGCTATGAGGAATAAATGAAGTCGTACATGGGAAAACAGAATTATTAATTTCCTTCCCTCCCCCGCTTCTGCTTAGTGTCTTGGAAACTCCTGAAGGAATTGTTCAGATTTGATCCTTTATAGAAATAGCAATAGGTTGAGACAGCATGCTTTTGAAACAAATCACACAGAATGTGTGAGAGTGGCCTTAACCGTGAATATAGGCAGCTGCTCACACCATCGATCTATAGTGCAGTGCAGCTTTAGCTGAAACACCTTCTCATCAGAGCAGCAGGTGTCGTTGCAGGGATGGCATAGTTAAGAGTTGTCTTTGACCATGTAACTCACCAGTGAGTAGCTTTCTTTGTCTCAGGAAAACCTCAGGGGATATGTAAATCCCATGCCCGAATC
Organism: Sylvilagus floridanus; assembly: GCA_949820135.1. Classification (NCBI taxonomy): domain Eukaryota; kingdom Metazoa; phylum Chordata; class Mammalia; order Lagomorpha; family Leporidae; genus Sylvilagus; species Sylvilagus floridanus. The sequence goes on along the minus strand of OX463246.1, from coordinate 20,378,330 downwards.
TCCATGCCAGAAGAACAGCTGATGAGAAGGGAACACGAGGGGAAAAGAAATGCTGGCTTTGCATCACCTTTCATACCTGTCTTCAGTGGTGGGAGCATGCTTTCCCGGCTCTCAAAACCCCAAATGCCACTGGAACCTATAAGCCATCAGAGGCTTTTACTTTGTTCTTACTCATATACTGGAGGGTTCGGGAGAGTTCTGGAGCCTTTTGGAGGTTAATGCAGAATCCAAAGTTCTGAAATATGTGTCATTCTTGGAAGAAAGTGAAACTAGCTCATTGAGTAATTGGCTTAAGTCATGTAATGCAAAGCAGAGAAACAGTCACAGACAATACGTAAACAAATGGGCATGGTGTCATTCCAATAGTCTGATTTTTTAAGGCAGTTAGGAGGTCTGACTTGACCCTGTTCCAGTCACACAGCAAGGAGAGGCAGTTGTAGCAGATCCTTGCCTCTCTAGCCAACATAAAATTGGAGTAGTACTACTGCCTTTGCTGTACTCAGTGACACCAGCAATGATCTAGCAGAGACATAGCAAATGAGCTTTATATCATCTGTCACTTCCAATAAATGGCGGCAATTGCTTGAATACCTGTGTTCAGAAGGATCCTGAGGCGCTATTGGGTTAAGCAGAAATATAATCAACCAATAATGTTTAAAACAGGAACAGAGGGGGATATCCTAGCACATACATCATATCTTCATCACTTCTGTTTTAGAAGGTAGGACTTACAGAGTCTCACCTTCCTTCACACTCAGATTCTCCATCCTAGGACCTTGAAAGAATTTTTGAGTTTGAAACTTTTGAAGAGCCTACCAAGGATTCAACATTGACCTGGATGTGACCCAATACAATTACTCAAGTTTTCATCTCTAAATATGTATTTGCTGAAGTAGAAAGACAGAGAGAGAGAGACAGAGATAGATATATATATAGAGAGAGTGAGCTCTCATTTACTGGGTCACTCTACAAATGTCTGGAACAACTGATTGGGACAGGTCTTGGCCAAAGTCAGGAGCCAGGAACTCTATCCAGGTCTCCCATGCTGGTGGCTGAGACCCAGTTACCTGAACCATCACCACTGGTTTGCATTAGCAGGAAACTGGAGTCAGGAGCCAGAGGAAGGTATCCAACCCAAGTACTCTGATGTGGGCTTGGGTGATGGCTCACCCAATAGGCTAACTGCCCTTCCTATGAAGCCTTTTTTATAAGTTTAAGTTATATTTATCTTTCAGAGAATGTGGTGTGAGAAATGGGAACCCTAATGGAGATAGAAAAAAATAAAGAGAAAGAAGAAAAAAGGAAATTGAGACAAGGGTTCTTTTCTTAGCCTAAGCTGGCTTCAGGGAGAATTATATAAATTATTTGAGCTTTTGCATTTGTATGTGCATGTGTGTATGTGTGTGTATGCACATCTGAGGCATATTTTGGAGTGATGTGTTAGCTTTCCAGTGGAGAATCCCTGGTCTATCTACTGAATTCTCATCTAGGAGGGGAGACTGCTTAAGTCCTGGAGTGGCTGGGCCTGGCCCGAGAACAGAATAGAGACTACCTAAGGACAATACTCTGTGCTCCATGAATCTTTTCAGGGGCACCCTGATCATGGCCGCATGATCCTAGGTTCCAGAACCTAAGACAAACAATGGCAGCCAAACGGGCTTTCCTTGGGAGTCAGTGACTTATGACTGCTTCTCTCCCTTGCTGTTGTAAGAGAGCAGCTGGCACGTCCTGGTGAGGCTCTGACAGTGAACGATAGCCCAAGGACAAGGCACCAGCTGAAAGCCAGCTTGGCTGCAAATTAGAGTCTAATGGCAGAGTGGCTTCTGCTGTGAAGTGATTTGCATCAGAGCCCACCGACAATGCACGTTCTGTGGGGTAGGCATTGCAAGGCAAGGAGACCAGAAATACTGCATTTCTAATGAGTTAGAAGAGGAGCAGGGGAGACAGGAGACTTCATGTTTTTAGGGCATGCTGCATAGAATAGTTCACACCTAAGAAATTTGACATTTAACCTTCTGTAGATTGGCATCAGATTCTCTTCCGCATACTTGCTAGTTAGCTCTCTTTCTGTCTTCCCAAGTACTTTGCTCATAACTGTTACAGAACTAGGTAAAGGCAGTGCTTAGACATATTTCATTAAGTCATATATTTATAATGTTTACGTATGTTTTCTCCGACATTAAGGCATCGTGGTTTTCTCGTCAACACTCCAGCCTTCTAAAAATCCTGAGCATATGTAAAATGAAATCTTTGAATACTGTGAGAAGTGTACAAATGAAGAACTCTGATAACGTGGACCTTATGCAAGAACTCTGATCATGAGAAATCTCAGAGGAGAGATCCAATATAAGCTAAATTAAATTCTGCAATATTGGAGATAGAAAATGCTGAAGAAGGCAAACAGTTGGAAAGGGAAGAAAAGAGATTCATTGGAGGATTCGTCAAATAATTCCATCAACAGGGAGGAATATAACTTCAGAACGTGTGTCACAACTGTCAGCAAGATGCTACATTATGTTAGTTATAATGCAAGTTTATCAAATAAACAATACCGTTTTGTTAAGGTAAACATGAAGATCTGGAATGCTGCATAGACACATGGAAAATTCTGGTGCTGGTACCACCTGTTTGTTTCTTCCATTGGCTGATGAGTTTCAAGGGGTAGAGACGGCAACTGATTCCCTTTGTAACTCCAGTGTTTAGCTCAACACTTGTCATAGAGAAGTTATGGATCAGTGCTTGTAAAAGAGCAAAGAAAAGCATATCTGGTCTTAAAATTATTTGCAATCAGCCTGATCCGATCCATAGGTCTGCTTTCCACTTCTGCCTATGCCTGCTTCCTGCCCTACAAAGCATTGCCTCTGTTCTTTGCCCTCTGTGGTCTGCTATGTTCTCATCCATGCTTCAGCACTACTTTAAAGCCATACACTGCAGGAGGTCTCATCTGCCGCTATTGAGTCCTGATTTCCTTCTCTTCATTGTTAGAACTCACAATGTTCATTTTTGACTATTGCACTTCAGTGAGATTCACTTCCCTGCCTAGACTGAAGGCTCTTTGGCAAGAGACACCATGCTCGAAGAAGATAAACTGCTATGCACCCCGCATTGCTGAGTGCATGTTGGTCCCTTGACAGGTGGGTATGGTGCCGTGCAGCAGGGATCATGGCTGGGAAGGAGAAGACACGTAGGGTCTGAGAGCATGACAGGAGGTGAGGATTTGGGGTAGTTTCACCACTTCCAGGGAGCCCATGTTCATGGAGAGCTGATAAAGCAGGCAGTGGGGAGTCTGAATCTTGTGACCTGGGTGGGGATTAGCCATTCATTTCCTATTTCATTGGCTATAATATCAGGACCAAAATATTGAAATTAAATAGATTTGTTTCATGTGGTTATAACCTTTAACTTTTCTTCCTCTGTAGGGCACTAGTTATTAGCAAGAAAGTAAAATAGTATTGCTATTTAAAGATTTAGTCAGTTTCCTATGGTTGCAAAAATTCATTTTCACTATCTTAGCACTTTCAACAGAGAATTTAAAATAAAATTTAAAAATCTTCCCATACTTTTATGTGGCATTTATTGAGTTGACAGAATTTTCAGTATGTGAATACACATGACAAAAATTTTGATCTGTGGATTGGACTCACTTTCTGGCCATTTTCTGTAGTTTTCCCAAAGAATTTAGATTACAAGTCTACAGATCAGTGTTCATGCAGAGGAACTATTCCTATCCTTGCTAGTAAAAATAAAAAATGGTACAAACACTTGCTGTCTGAATTCTAACTTTTCTGTCTAGTGAGCTCTGCTTTGGAAGATGGCAGAATATTTTTCAGTAGTTAAACCATGATAAAGCACTCTTCAGCCTCGTTTTCCATAAAATCATCTAACAGTCTATCAGAAGAATAAAGAAAGGCAAGAATCAAGATCTATCCGTGTCTGATAAGATTGTCCTGTGTGGTAAGGGCTTACTAATAGCTTTATTATTAAGCCATGTAAGCGAAAGAAAGCACCATGGCACCGAGACCATTTGGATGGATCTGCTTTCTGCATGTAACTAAACCAGTGTGCAGAAACAAGTAATTAAAAGGACACAAAGCCCATAATCAATTGCACACCGGTTATCTTTGATTGCTCTTGCAAAGGACAAATTACACACAAGCTTCTTGCAAGCCTGAAGAAAAAGAAGTTCTATTATCTTCTTTTTGAAATCATTTCTCGGCACAGACAAGGGCACCCCTATTCCAGATCTCTTGGTTTAATTAAAAGGACACAAACATCAGATGATGTTGCAGCATATCGAATGTTTCCCCGTCAGTGCAATGAAGTGAAAGCAGAGCGGGGGTGGGGAGAGGGGGCACTACAGAGGGGGTTTCTTGGAGGAATTTCTTTTCCATAATGACTGGCCTTTTTCACTCTGACCATCTGTTTTCTCATGGTGAAAAGCCCCATTGCTGGTATCCTGGCATAGCTTTGCATGTCTTTGTGCTTGAAGGACATTCAATCTTGCATCTGATACACGCTGATCTGTGACACTTCCTGACAAATGAGGCTTTGTTCAAACAAAGAGACTCCCTGAAAGGAACTGTAAACTCGGAGCTTGATATCCTGTAGGAAAGGCGGGCTATGGCTGAGCTGGCACAGGGAATTCCCTCTGCAGTGCAACAGCACGGAGGGAGGTCACAGCCCCGTGCACACACATGCTCTTCCCATCTTCCCAGACTGCCTTTCATCTCCGCTTCTCTTCACACAGCTCTGGAGCACAATCCAGCCCCTGCCTGGCCGCAAGGCTACCCATCTCCATCACTGGCTGCAGCCGACTCCTAAGAATCATGGCATTCACTCGTGTTGTGTCTTCATCTCACAAAGTGCTCTCGCAATCATTAAGCCATTTCATACAATAATGCCCAGACCAAATGTGATCCCATTCAACAGAACTATTGTGTGAACACTGGTGCCAACTCTGTTTTTTTCCTCCTATCTTCCTCTGTGTCTTCTGTCTCCATCTCTCTTTTCTCCCTAACTAACGATCTTGAATTTTGTGTTCCCCAATCTAAATTCATCCATCTTTTCAGCACATGGTATCCCCTATTACTTATACTGTGGGGTGGTGGCCCCTGGCTAGAGTTTTTGAAACTCTTGGAAGTATCAGGAAGTGTCATAGCATCAGGTGCATGATGGGAGAAGGAGTATTTGCTATGGTAATTTTATTATAATGATATTTTAATGACCTACAGGTTATTGCAGGGACACAGCCTGCAGTCATATTGGATAATTCTAGGTGATACTGGACATTATGGTTTCTGCCACACAGAAAGGGGGATGCATCAATGGGGCATGGAAAGGGGGTTGAAGTGGTGCACAGAGTGGATCTGGGTGATGTGCAGAAGGAGAGGTAGTTTGAGCAGTGCTGCCTGGGCTGTAAGAGCAGCCAGCCAGGTGGCCAGTCCTCAGCCCCTCCCTGATATTGTTTACATCTTTTAGATGTAGGCTGTGGGGTAGAAAATGTGTACTGAGCTGCTCCATGTGGACTGTGATTTGGAAAAGGTGGCAGAGAAGGAACCGGCTCAGGAAGACACTACTTGCTCTTTCAAGGTGTGACTTAGAATCCTTTAAGAATGTAAGCATGCTTAGAAAGAACATCATTATTAAAAATATATATTTTATTTATTTGAAACACAGAGTTACAGAAACAGAGGAAGAGACAGAAGAGAGCTAGGAGCCCGGAGCTTCACCTGGGTCTCCCAAGCCCAAGCACTGCCATGCACGTGGGGGACCCGAATGGAACTCCAGGCTCCTGACTTCAGCCTGGACCAGGTCAGGCCATTGCAGCCATCTGGGGCATGAACCAGCAGATGGAAGATTCTCTGTCTCTGTCTCTCTCTGTCACCTTGCCTCCCAAATAAAAAAAATGAACCTTTAAAAATTTGTTTCGGCTCAGCTGGGAGTGGTTTTGGTCACTGCCATCCTCTGCTTCCCACGGGCAGAGATGATTGGTGCTTCCCTTTGGCTGCCACACTATTCCACTTCAAAGCCAGCAGCAGTTTGTGGCGCTTTGTAGGCTGGGCTGTTTGTTGATGTATCTCTCTCCCCTGCTAAGCTGTGAACCACAGGACAAGGGTAGTTTATCTTCTATTGGTTGTTCTATATTTCTAGTGTTTCCCAGCTCATACTAATCTCCCTGCAGCAGTATCTTGAGTAAATAAATGTTGTTGGTCAAACGCTGACACAGTTGGGATGGAGAAAACAAGAAACTGAGGCATGGCAGGGAAAACTGTCCTCCCTGAGGGCCATAACTTATTCCTGGGCTTCAACCTGTCATTTAGCTTTCTGCCTCTCACTTGAACAGTGCTTGCTTCAGAAGTTATCTCAGATCCAGTTTCTCAGTTTTCTGGACTAGCATCTTTTTTACAAAGCCTGCTGAATTGCAGGGAATATACATACTCTTTAAAAAATTCTATCTTAGGCCGGCGCCGTGGCTCAACAGGCTAATCCTCCGCCTTGCGGCGCCGGCACACCGGGTTCTAGTCCCGGTCGGGGCGCCGGATTCTGTCCCGGTTGCCCCTCTTCCAGGCCAGCCCTCAGCTGTGGCCCAGGAGTGCAGTGGAGGATGGCCCAAGTGCTTGGGCCCTGCACCCCATGGGAGACCAGGAAAAAGCACCTAGCACCTGGCATCCTGCCATCGGATGAGCGCGGTGCGCCGGCCGCAGCGCACCGTCCGCGGCGGCCATTGGAGGGTGAACCAACGGCAAAAGGAAGACCTTTCTGTCTGTCTCTCTCTCTCTCACTGTCCACTCTGCCTGTCAAAAAAAAAAAAAAAATTCTATCTTTGATTATCCAGTAGACCTATGAACCGATGTACAGACTTTGGGACCCAACAGAGCCCTGAGATTACAGAAATGTAAATGTGTCCAGTGGACCATTTTAACTGGAAGGAGGTGAATACTACCCTGCAGAAAGCTGAGTGGCTGCCCAGACTTTCAATCTCACTTTTCAATTCACTTGCTCAGTCTCGTAGATCATGACAACTTTTCTGAAGCTTGATTCCTCTAGTTATGAATCTGAATATTAACACTAGCATGCCTCAATGGGATTTTACGAGGATTAACTAAATGTGATTGTAAAACATTTGGGAACATGGAAGACTGGATAAAATAATTCATATTTATACTTTTGAGACTGAGTGGATTTCCAAGTGTCATGGTATGAGGAAGTTGCAAATAGGCTATATTTTAAAAGGGGATGATTCAGACTTATGTTGTTTTACTTCTGACTCTTTTCCTTACAGCTGGTAAAATATAACAGAAAACTGATAAATTAAAGTCTTGTAGCACACTGGCATTTATTTAGACAACCTCCAAGACAAACAGGGGTCGGCAGTCAAAGGGTAGAACAGCTGTGCTTGGGTTACCCTTATATCCAGTTTGACTTTTGCCACACAAAATGTAGGAAAGTCATAGAGGCAACAGGGACAAAACACCAGTGGCTGTTGTCATTTCAGTTACTCATTTAATCAAAGGTAACCAATAGTTGGATCTGCAAGTGATGATTAAAATAAGCCACTTTTGTCGTTGCTGTTATCTAAAGTGAGGTGTCAAAGGAATTGACTGTAGGAAGAGCAATGGGTGCAACCAATGGACACATGAATAACCTGTTGAATGCCAGAAACAACTTCAAAAGAAGTGTTTAAGGATTACACCAAGGGATCACAAAGTTGGCTTTTCATCCCAGGGGAGTAGAAATCATAAATTTAATGTGAATCTACTAAGTATGATTGTGTTTGAAGTAATAGGTAAGATGCACACGGTGCTGCCTTTTCATTAGATGGGTTCTTTGTTCTGCGCTATTGCATTTGATGTTCCCAAAATCCCCCACTAAGGAGATAGAAGAGGTGGTGATTACAACTATGCAGATGTGGAGAGTGAGGCACTGCCACATACGTGACCCAAGCAGGCAACCTTGTGGTTTGGCATCAATAGAGCCCTATGTTCTGATCAAGAATGTTAGATTTTCCAAGCTTGTTTATCGTGGGTGAAAGGGGGATTTTTCTTTTAATGAGCTGAGCAGTGGGAACAATTTCCCTGGCACTTTGAAGAAGAAATATTGATTTTTCCTTCATACTATGTTTCAGTTTCCGTTCCTCTTTTCCATTCTTACTGTCAGCCTCGAAGGTCAAACCTCATTACTTAACTTACTAGGGCAGTAGTTCTCAATCTTGGTGTGCAATAAAATCTCTCCAGGAGCTTTGAAAAACACTGCCGTCTAGAATGGAACCTCAGGATTCTGCTGTAATTGGTCTGGGATGTGCCTGGATGTTGAGATGGTGCCAGCGCCCTTGGTGAATCCGAAGTGTGAGTGAGGAATAGAACAATGACATCCAGCTCGCCTATCCCTGGTCTAGGCTGTAGCACATTCGTTGAGGTCTAACTTGATAACCATTATGTCATTGACTCCCCCTTCATCTTCCTGAATGGACATCTGCCCTCCATTCTTTCTCTTATTTTCTATTCTTAGCATAGATTTCATCTTATCAAGTTTGGAAATAGAAGTGAGATAGATGGGAAATGTAGCAAAAACCAAGTGCTACATGAATATTTCCCCTACAGTGCTCTCATCATTTTACTCACTCAAAGATTAAAAAAGTTTCTGTATTATTAAATTCCAAAACTCTTTGACTTAGCACAGATAGTCTTTTAAAATGTCATCTAACCTCTACAGATTTGCCTACTCTTTAGTGCTCTGTCCCTTACGCATTTGAACTGCTTGCTCTCCTCTGGGACATGACTCATGACTCACACTGCTCTCTCTCTCTCTGTGCCTTTGCTTTTACTTCTCTTTTTGAGAGACAGAAACAAAGACAGAGAGATGGAGAGAGAGAGAGAGAGAGAGAGAGAGAGAGAGATTCCACTCATTAGTTCACTGTCCAAATGCTGGCAGTAGTTGGAGCTGGGCCCAGGGCTCAGGCTGGAGCTGGGAGCCTAGAATTCAATACAGGTCTCCCACATGGGTGGCAGGAACCTAACCAGTTAAACCAACTCCTGCTGCCTCCCTGGTCTGCATCGGCCAGAAGCTGGAGTCAGGAGCCTGAGCCAGGACTCCAACTCAGGTATTCCAGTGTGGGATGGGGGTGTGTTCACCACTAAGTCAATGCCTCATCCCCTTTGATTTAATTCTTCCCCTACTAAGAATGCCTTGAGCCATCTTCAACTCCTTAAATATAAACCATTCCTAATATGCCAAACAATACATCACTCTTTAATGAGGCATTTCATTTTTGATGAAAATAGGTACAATTCTTCCTTTATTTCATACCCCTAACATTCTTGCTTCTATATTGCATGCCTTACTCTTCAACTACTTAAACATTTTATTGTACTCCCTTCCTTTCTCCCACTTTATTGAAAGCTCCTGAAGGACTAACAGAATTCTGACAACGGCTGATTAGAACCAGATACCCTTGGTTCAAGTCCTGGTTCTATGGGTACACTTTGTGGCATAACATGTTAAGATGTGGCTTGGGATATCTTCATGCCATGTTGAAGTGCTTCTGATTGAGTCTCACTTCTGCTTCCAGTCCAACTTCTTATACTTTGCCTAGGATGCAGCAGATGATAACTTGAGTTCCTACCATTTTTGTGAGAGACCTAGATTGATTTCTGGGTCCTTGGCTATTGTAGTCATTTTGGGAATGATGTTTTTCTCTCTCTCTCTCTCTCTGCATACGTGTGTGTGTGTTTATGTTTCTAACTCTGTCTTTGTACCTTTCAAATAAAAATAAATACATTTTAGAATTTTTTTATTTTTATTTTTCTTTATTTGACAGGTAGTTATAGACAGTGAGAGAGAGAGACAGAGAGAAAGGTCTTCCTTCTGTTGGTTCACTCCGCTAATGGCTGCTACGGCCAGTGCTGCCCGATCCGAAGCCAGGAGCTGGGTGCTTCCTCCTGGTCTCCCATGCAGGTGTGCAGGGACCCAAGCACTTGGGCCATCCTTCACTGTCCTCCCGGACCACAGCAGAGAGCTGGACTGGAAGAGGAGCAACCTGGACTAGTACTCGGCACCCCAACAGTGACTAGAACCTGGGGTGCTGGTGCTGCAGGCGCCGGCCAATAAATACATTTTAAAAAATCCTTGTTCTATTAATTCACAATGTACATCACATTAAGGACAGAGATCCTACATGATTTTTTTTTAAAAAAAATTGATTGTCTATGCAATTTCCAGTTTAACACCAAGATTTTTTTTTTTGCAATTATCTTTATATAAAGAAGATCGATTCAATATATACTATGTAAGGATTTGTACATTGTGAATTAATACTATAACTAGTACTCCAACAGTATTATCATTTTGTGTCTCTATGCGAGGGCAAACCGTTGAAATCTTTACGTAATATGTACTAAATTGATCTTCTGTGTATAAAAAAAAAAATCCTTGTTCTGTATCTACTAGATGTGTGAAAATTTGTAAATTATTGTCCTGAGTTTTTTTCTTAACTTTGTTTTAAAAATATTTATTTATTTGAAAATCAGAGTTACAAGGAGAGAGAGAGAGAGAGAGAGAGAGAGAGAGAGAGAGAGAGAGATTGAGTCTATTCACTGGTTCACTCCCCAGATGCCACAATCCCAGGGCTAAGCCAGGCTGAAGCCAGGAGCCAGGAGCTTCATCAGGGTCTCCCACATGGGTGACAATAACTCAAACACTTGGGCCATCTTCTGCTGCTTTTCCCTGGGCCATTAGCAGGGAGCTGAATAGGAAGTAGAGAGCAAGGACACAAACTGATGCCCACATGGAATGCCGGTGCCACAGGAGGGAGATTGACTGGCTATGTTACAAAGCCAGTCCCTGTTTTCTTATCTTTTAAAGGGGAAATAATACCACCCTGTTCAAAATGCTGTAGGGAAATTGAATGAGTTATTCTATAGACTGTACTCAGATGAGTACCATGCACACAATGAGTACCCTGCAAATGTTAGCTATTCTTATTACCCTGATGTATCTTAACAGAGATTAGGGTAATATCTGTATATTTTAAGTACGTAAAATATTTTCCAGATGTACTAAATTCTTTGGCACTTGGAAAGATCCCAAATACCCAAACTGCAAGTCTATAAATATTTGATAGCTTATAATCGCAAGTCTTTTTTTTTTTTTAATAGCTACTTGAAGGAGCATGTGGGCCAAAGTGACCTGATATTTTCTTTGAAAAATAGAAAACATAATTTCTGACAGGCTGGTATCTTGAGTTGAAAATCATTAGTCCCATAGTTAGTGCTAAAGATTCATCTCTGTGGAATGCCAAACCTGTCAGTCACAGTGATTTATTGCATGCTCAGTTCTATAGACATTTAAAAAAATTGGCCAAATATCCAGAGGACATTGAAATTCTTTAACTTAAAACAGGTAAATGCAAATAAACGAAACATGGCAAATTACATATTCGGAAAGAAAACCATCTCAATGTAGATTTCAATTAATAATATACACTTTAAGGATCTTTGGAGATAAGACTATAAATATCACTGTGTTTTTTAACCAATAAATATTTTAACACCACCACATCTTAAACTCAATGCATTTATATCTCGGATGTTATGAAACTGAATGGACCTTTTGTTTATCAAGACTGAAGAAAAGGAATGAATAAAATGATCAAGTCTATAATGGTAGGTGTGACTGAATAGGCAGTTACTGGGGTTTCCCCTCCTACGTGGACTTTTCATGTGTTTGAAGTGACTTTTTTGGAATTAATAATTAATCTTTTCAAGGTGTTCTTTTTGCAGGTGGCGAGGGCAGTCAATGTTAAAGGGAAAAAGATAAGAATAGAGGACAAGCATTGCCTGACCAAGGCAGAGTGTTTACAAGGGAATAAAATACTCCATAGATTCCATTGCTTGCTTCTTGCTTGCCCCTAGAATGCAAAAAGGGTCTTTGTCTCCAGCCATCTTCTAGGAAACCTTGCCCAGGAGTTAGTTCTGGAGATGGTGTTGGTATAAATGAGGTAGAACAGTGAATATTGAAGTATTGGTTCACAACTACAAAGAGAGAGAGAAAGAGAGAGAGAGAGAGAGAGAGAGAGAGAGAGAGAAAGTTCAAAACAAAGGAGATTTTTCAGAATAGTGCTGAAGATAGTTCTTCTAAGAGTCACATGTTAAAAATGACACTTAGGATTCTGTTATATGTTTCGGGTTTTTACATTTTTTGCTTGCTACTTACTGCCCAAATTCTGTCTGTTCAAGTTACTTGTGCGTGGTATTATGCTCAGGTCCATGAATAATCCAGCATTTGTACAGCTGGATGAGATATGTTTCTGTATCAAACCCTCTTATAGAGCTCAATCTGTGCAAGGTATAGTGCTATAAGTTCTACATGTAATTCCATGCAATCCTCAGAATCAGCCCATAAGGCGGGTACTAATATTATTATTCCCATTTTGTGAATGAGGAATTGAGCCCCAGAAAGGTGAAATACCTAGGCGAAGGCCACAGAGCAGGATCCGGATCTGAGTTCAGGCTTTCTGATTCCAGAGACCAGGCTCACAGCACCAGGTTCTGCTACTTCTCAGGGAAAGGCACAGCGTCCAATGGCAATCAGAGCACGCTCTCTCTGCCTTTGTTGTGTAACTCTAAGCAATGGTCCCCTTCCCCTTTGGGGCTAATAGGAGATAATGGTGGTAACCTGGCACAGGAGGAAAGGAATCAATCCACAAAGGGCAGCAAGGGAACACCAGGAATTTGAATTGACTGCAAAGTTAGGGCAAAGCCTCCAAGTGTTTTGGCCCTGGGCCTGCATTTATGTACTGGTGGAGTGAGGAGCTGGTGCCTTAGGGAAAGGCATCCAGTGTGTTCAGGTGCAAGTTGATGGGAAAATAGCAAAGGTACAACATGTAGAAGAGTGCACATGAAAGGCCACTGAGTTACAACAGGGAACAGTTTTCTAACTGTTGAATACCTCTGTGTCTCCTACCCTTCTTCGAAGCAGTAAGAATGGCTTCAACTTATTCTGCAGAAGTCACCTGTTTGGCAGCTTCGATTTAACCCAATTCCATGACTCACTGACTGTATGAGTTTGGTTCAAGGGTTAAATTTCTCTCAATTGCGGTTTTCCCATTGCTGAGATGGGGTTAACCCTAGTACCATTGCAGGTTATTGTGACAATTACATATGACAATCTATATGTACTCAATTTGGTTCCCAGCAAGTGAGCACTCAATAATATTTTTTGTCTTTTTCTCTCCTTCATGACATTTGATGAATCACAATTTTATATTTCACAAATGTTTATTATTTCCCCTAGCTATGTGCTAGGATATACAAATATAAACAAAAATAGAATCTTTGCCTTTGGAGAACTTAAAAGATGGGCATGAACCAGACACAACAACCTACAAGTGCCACTATTTTTGATAATATGTAGAGTATGTTCGTGGAGATCAACAAGCAAACCATAAATATTGCAACAGTTTCTAATCAGTTTCTCTAAGCAAAAGACATACTTTTAAAGAGACTTAATTAACATGATTAGGTGTATTAATTAGGCATCTTCTATAGGTATAAATATTAATTAAGATGTGTTAATTAATGGGACATTGTTGGTCAAAGAATAACCATTTTCAGTTGTAAGAAGAATATGTCCTAGAGACACAGTTTACAGTATGGTGACTATAGTTAATAATAGTAATGTACTGTATGGTTGAAATTTGTTGAGAACAGATGATAAACTTAGTCTTATTCCACACATCAAAAATGTAATAATGTGACATGATGTGTTTGTTAATTAGCTTGATTGTGGTTATCATCTCACAATGCACACCAAAATCAAAACATTACATTGTATGTGTACCTTACATATATACGATGTTTATTTATTTATGAGGGAGAGAGAGAGAGAGAGAGAGAGAGAGAGAGAGAGAGAGAGAGAGAGAGAGAGAGAGAGAGAGAGAAAGTACGCAAGAGAGCTCCAGTCTGCTAATTCACTCCCTAGATTCCTGCAATGACCAGAGCTGAGCAATTGCTGGGCCATGGCCAAAGTGGAGGCCAGGTGCTGGGAATGTAATATAGGATGTAATAAGTGGATGATAAGAACCTGTTTACATGAGCCATCACTGCTGCATCCCAGGGTATGAATTTGTAGGAAGCTGGAGTCAGCAGCAGAACTGGATATCAAATCCAGGCATTCTAATACGGAACATGGACAGCTTAAATGTTGGGAATAAATGCTTAGCATAGATTCGCATTTATATATAATTTGCTATTATACTTCAATAAAGCTGGGGGGAAACAGATTAACTGCTTCCTGCCCTGTTTTTCTCTGATGTTTCAGGCAGCTTGATGATTGTTGTCAATAGGGGATTTTGCACCTGCTACCTGTGCACTAGGTACTTGCATAGGATGAGCACAGATAGAGTTTTTTCAAGTTACCAGCAAAAACTTTCTTCTGGATTTTTCCCAGTAGGAATCAAACATCTGTTACAAAGGGAAGAGGGTTCACACAGTTTCCTTATTAATGTAACAGGTCAATATTAATGTTTGTAAGAAATAAATCATGATTCCTAATGTAGCATGCCACAAAGTTGCTTTGGACTGTAAACTTTTCAAAAAATCTTTAGTTTTTTTATACCCCTATGTTACGTGCTTCATGAGAAGATGAGACAAATTAAATATTTAAAATTAATGCCAGGCCGGCGCCGTGGCTCAACAGGCTAATCCTCCGCCTTGCGGCGCCGGTACACCGGGTTCTAGTCCCGGTCGGGGCGCCGGATTCTGTCCCGGTTGCCCCTCTTCCAGGCCAGCCCTCTGCTGTGGCCCAGGAGTGCAGTGGAGGATGGCCCAGGTGCTTGGGCCCTGCACCCCATGGGGAGACCAGGAAAAGCACCTGGCTCCTGGCTCCTGCCATCGGACAAGCGCGGTGCGCCGGCCGCAGCGCGCCGTCTGCGGCGGCCATTGGAGGGTGAACCAACGGCAAAGGAAGACCTTTCTCTCTGTCTCTCTCTCTCACTGTCCACTCTGCCTGTCAAAAAAAAAAAAAAAAAAAAATTAATGCCAAACATCCAGTATGGTCTATATTTTGTGGCTTCATGCCCATCGTTTGGCTAAACTCTAATTTTAGCTATAGGTACAGGGTACAGAATTGTGCAATCTTAGCTCTGGGTGGAGAGCATGCTGCATTAGACTTCCTGATGGATCCCACCGTTTTCTCCCAAAGGTCTTTCCTGCGACTCCTGCTCAGCTCATGGGTAAGTACAATCCAGGAACATATTAGGGGTTAGTAGTCCAGAGGAGCAGGAGGGTGTTCATCTTTCTGATGGACAATTATGGAACATATTCTTCATGTTTCTTGGAGGTGTGGTTGAATTGAGCCTCCAACATTCCTAGTGCATTTTCATATGGATTTTCCTGTCCTTCTTCTTTTCAATCTGCTTGCTCTTCCACTCCTGTTTTTGGAGTTGCTCCTCCTAAGTAGATAACCTGCATTCAGTGTTGTTTTTTTTTTTTTTTTGTCTGAAGCTTTCCATTGAAAGAACCCATGCAAAGCATACAATCCCAACCCCTCAGTGACTGTATAGTCACGACTTAGTTACATAGACCAGTTAAAGGAAATGGACAAATTGGAAGATGAGTGTTTCATTCAGTACATGAGCCTGGAAGAGAAGGTCATCAATGGAACATCCAGGTAGACCGATTAGCATCACAGAGATACGCCTGGTGGCAAACCTCTGTCACACAGAGGCTCAGGGCAGAGCATTGCACCTTCTAGGGGAAAACTCTTCAAGAGAACCTGTCGTTTTTCAAGACGTCCAGGGGCCACATCTTTGTTTAACAACAGAAATACTGCTTTAAACCGTGAGAGGAAAAATTTAGACTTCTATGTTTCTTCCCAATAAACAGTCTTAAGGCATAACTGAAGTCATGTTGAAAGGATTTAAAGACAAATGGGGCACTTTCACTTAGTTCAAATCAATAAGACCGACATAATGGCCCCATTCTTCTTTGGCTGGTTTATGACAGCTGCTTGTGTTAGAATGTCAATGAAAGTCTGCGACAGCAATATAAAAGCTATTGTATTGATTGTGACATAAGCTTTGAACTGATTAGAACAAAAGTACACAGTGCAAAGTATCATTCTTATTATTTTATAATCATTATAAAAAGGCCACAGTGATTATCACTAGCAAAGGTGTTTATACCATGGTGCACGAAGCTGGTGAGTATATAACCCAAACGGATGCAAATGACAGAAGTTAAAGGTACAACAAATACACCTGCTGTGGATAAGAGAATAGTAAAATGTCAGGCTCTGTTCTGAAAAATGATTTATGTATTTTCACATCCCCTAATTTGAAGTTCTAAGCGAACATGCTTATATTTCAGTTCTATGTTAATGTTGGCGAGCTAAAAGTCTTCATTTTAGATACATTGGCTGACTTACCTGTTTCAGCAGCAGGGAAATGTCAGTCCTGAGGTGTGTAATACTTTCTAGAATACTGTGAATCTGTGGAAGCCCCTTGCCAACTCTGAGAAGCAGCTGCCTTAGAGATGGAGATCAGTCCTTTTAGGATTCCAAGTTTGTGGGAATGTCATCACAGCAAATTGAAGAGACCCTGAATTATTTGCTGTTGCAGAACTTTACTGGCCTAGAAACAGAAATTGTTTTCAGTAAAACGAGGATGAGGCCCCTTGGAGTAAAGTAGCCCGATGAGATCTTCCCCAAACGTTACAGGAAAATCTGGTCAGTGTCACGAAGCTATCACTCCTGTTAATAGTTGTTGGAGAACCACGCTTGTTCTCCATATTTGGTAGCTATTGGAGGATTTGTCTGAGTGTTGTTTATGAAATGGGGATGTCTGGGGGAGTGAAGTTGACAGAAAATTGCTGTGTGACAAATGATCGGAGAACTGTTAATCGCTGCAGTTCTGTTCCTCTCAGATGTCTCTGCTGCAAACAGATGGCATTCCGTGCAGCATGCCTCTGAAACGGGCATGTCTTGTAGGATACGACAGGCATTGCACGTTAGTATTTCCCATCCTCCAATCCTCTGGGCACTAAAGAAGGATTGCACATCTTTGCCATGTTAAAGTTGGACAAACATGTCACACACTCTGACCAAGAAAATGAGGGTGAAGTTATCAGAGCTACAGCTCTGAAGAACATTGTGAGACATCCTCTGGTCTCTTCCCCATTTTGCTAACACCTGAAGGCTCTTGTGAGATTGTAGCTAAACAGGATGGCAGAGCCCTTGTCCTTCTGAGTCGCTGGGTGACTCCTATCAGCTCAGCTTCCCTGTTGATGCATTTGGGACAAACATGTGAGGATCTACTTCTGATATGTTAAAAGGCTGAAAAATTGGTATTTTCTGTTACTGCATATAAGCCAGCCTATCCCGACTTTTACATAGAATTTGTTATTAAAAGTGCTATTTGTAGGAATCAAGCACCTAGGATTGGAAATAGCTATGCTACATTTAGAATATATTTTTCAATTACTGTGTAATATTTAGCCAATATGACTCTACCTTTCTTAAACCTAGCTTGTATGTAACTCCCATACGTATGGCAAAACAATATCCCAGGAAAGAATAAAACTAAATCTGTGGCTATTTCAGTATTGGGGCATAGTAAACACTCAGGAAATGTTTTGAATTGAGTTATGTTATGAGAGGAAGCGAGGAAAGAGATTTAGGGCCACATGCTACCTTGTAACAGGGAGAAAGGATGTGACAGAGAAAGGCAGAGCAGTGATGAGATAAAGCACAAGTGGGATGCAGGCATTCGACACAGGCAGAATGTGGGCAGGTCCAGGACAGACAAAGCTGGCATGAAGTGACCGAACCAGCCTAGAGCTTGAGGAAATATGAAGCAGACTGTGTAGGTGTCAAAAGGGTTTTAATAATGAAGACTGTGTTTCCACAATATCAAAAGTTTGAAGAAGTTTGACGTTGATTTTGATTTTACTATCAAACCTTGTGTTGAGTGTTGTATAGATAGAGTGATTTTGTATTTTTCTCTCAAAGGAGTTGTGTGTCATATCACACGCAGGTTATCTCACACAAGTTAGTATGTTCAATATTTAGTATTATTTTTATGGTTAGCAAAGCTTGTTTTATCAACATCATCGACTTTGATGGAATCCCTATTATAGTAGTTTTGGAACCTTTGTATTTCTCTTTTGCTACTTACAGTTTTCTAATATTTGTATTCCTGGCAAGTTGGTGCTCCCTGAGGGTAGGGATGGTTTTAATCAGTCCTGTGGAATTTCCAGTTCCTAACATAAGATCCAGTGCACGGCAGATCCTAAATATTTTTTGAATAATTTATGACTCTGTGCATGAAGTTTCTTAGCTCCCATCTGATGTGGCACTATGTCATCTGTCTGGCCTTGTTCCCATTAAGCTCCACCACACATCACATACACTTGAGCCATGCAAGTCTCCATATAAGCTTTATACCATCTTTGTTCTTTGACTGAATCTCTTTCTTTCTTCCATATGCCACATCTCTTTACCTAAGAGTACTAGCTAGCATTCATCGCTGAGCACTTTATATATGGTATCCAATTTCCTAAAGCAAAACAAAAATAAAGCCAGAGGTAGGTACTGCAATAATTATTAGCACAATTTGCAGATGATGAAACCTTAGAATGCACAGAAAGGTATGCTAGCCATCATCTTTCTCTTCTGAGCTCCACAGCTCCCCATCACACAGCTGCTAATGTCTGCCTCATTACAGAACCGTTGCTCTTAACCACCACCTCCAACCCCTTTTGTTCATCCTTGGAGCCTCAGCTTAAACACCACTTCCTCCATAAAGCTCCCTTTTATTACATTGCTCTCCACCAGTCTCTCCTTTGTTCAAACACCTGTTACACGTAAAGTCAGCACCACACTGCTCCCCCTTCGTTGTTCTGTGTGTAGCTCATGTGCTTCAATCCGTTCTGCATTATTAGATCTTAAAGTCTTGAATAGGAATTGAGCACTGTTTATATTGTATTATCCCATTAGACCTAGCCCAGAAAAAGTGATCAAGAAAATTCTCCTAGTTAGTGAACTGATAAAGAATAAAGTATTGCCAGACTAGTATCATTTACCCCTGAATTCTCATGTAGTGAACTTCCTTCCATGCTAGTCTCCGAGAAACAAAGATTTAGCAATTTCTTTTGCCACCCTTCATTAAAAATAATAATAGGAAGAAGAGTTTAGTTTATGCCCTGTACTCAGAAGCTTACAAAGCCCATCTTCAGGTTTGCAATTGTTAGATATGGTTGGGATAAAAAAAGATGAGGCTCAAACTGCTATTTCCAGTCATTAATACTGTTTATGGACAAAGGAATCATCTGACAACTTGTGACTGATGCAACCGAGAAGCCGGAGGTTGAGATGTTTATTTTTACACATTGGGAAGGAGAAAGCAAGTATCAGCCCCCGCGTTGGACACCTCTGATGACCTCCGTGGTCTTGCACTGTATCACATGCACATAATGCCCCTCCTCAGGCCCCCATGGATTTCCGCAGAGGCGCAGAAGAAAGCCCCAGGCCAGAGTGACGAGCGTTAACTGCATCCAAGTCTTAATAACCTAGTTCAACCACATAAACAACTCTGAACAAGTGAAGAAGTGCCAAACTTGTCCTTGTGAGTTTCCTTGTAAATGAAAAAGAAGCCGGAACAATTATGCATTCAGATAGTGGAAAGCTAATGAAATTGAAACTGATTTAAGTAAATGATTCATGATTCCCAAACACCTAAAACTACTACAAAATTAAGTTCAGCTTGTGCAAACAAGAGAAACAACATAAATGAAGCCCTTCTTGAGGCTTGATAGTCCTTAAATGTATTATAATATATTCCACGATGTCAACTTAAATCATGAATTTAAATTTAGATCAAGTCGGAAGCAAGCAACACTTTACCTGAAAGCTCTTTGGCAATCTATGCAAAGCTAACTCACTATTTAAGTTCAGTTCCAATGTAAAAAATGTGCACCATAACTGCTGATGCTTTTGGCTGATGCCCCAAATAATTTACAAATTGAGTGACAGGATAATCTTATGTATAGTCATGTTTTCAGTGGGAAACAGAAAGCATTCTTTATCCTAAATTGGCTTCAAAATAGAGACTTGAGGACCACAGGGTTTGTCTGGAGGACATAGAAAATGGAAATTGCTAAACCAGGCCAGATGCATGGTCCAGTTTGGACAGGGTTTGCTTGCTGACTGCACTCTGAAGTTCATCCCATGGGACAACACCACAGGGTTTCTTTTTTGGCAATTTCTGGTTATTCATTAACTTGCCTAAATTGTTTGGAGATCATTCTCCTACCCTCATTATCTCCAGAGTATAAATTATATAGGTACAACATAGGAGGACCTCAAAAGTTTGAGGAAAAAAATGGAATGAGAATATAAACTTGTTTGGGTGCAAGAAATTTTTGAAATGCATGCATAGTTTTTTCATAATATGCATTTTCCATGGGCTTTTTGAAGACCTCTTGTTCTTGTCATCTCTTATCATTTTTTTTTCACTCACAAGATATCAGCATGGGATGCCTACTTACCATGAAGGATTCCTCTATGAGATCTGTCTCTAGTTTTGCCCTTACATTAACCCTTCTGTCCTTTGTTTTGTCTCTCTGACCCCCTGTTGATACTCAGATAATGTGCAGCCAAGGTTACTTGTGTACATTTATCTACACTCAATATAAATGTATAGCTCTCAGTCACATCAACTCTCAGGCTAAAAGTTCTTCTTCTTCTTCTTTTTTTTTTTTTTTTTTTTTGACAGGCAGAGTTAGACAGTGAGAGAGAGAGGGAAAGAGAGAAAGGTCTTCCTTTTTCTGTTGGTTCATCCCCCAAGTGGCCATGACGGCCGGCACGCTGTGCAATCCGAAGCCAGGAGCCAGGTGCTTCCTCCTGGTCTCCCTAGCTAAAAGTTCTTAATATCATCACCTTTTACCCGTTGAATAATCTCCATGGCATTTGATTTTTCTAGTGTTCTTCTCAAATGCAGATCTCCTCAAGTTGTCTCTTAACACTGCAGTGCAGTTACAGTCCCCTGGGAAGCAAAAGTGCAGATAAGTTTGAAGTTCAAGACTGACTAGGGGGCGTGCTTATGAAGGATCAAAGGCAAGAGGGAGCGAAGAAGGCCAGGAGTACCTTAGATCATGATGTGGGTCTGACGCTCATGAACGGAGAGAGGGAGGACACCGTAGACACAGCTTCCTCTTGCAATGCAGCCAGGGAAAAGAAGCACTTAGCTTGGTTTATGCTCTTAGAGCAAGGGGCACCCATTAAAGGAGCTGCTCTTAAGAGAAGCACGGCCCAGCTCTACCACTCCCACCTTTGCTTGGTGTCTGGCTGTCTGGTATCTAGGAAAGCACAGCCTTGGTGTGAATGCTGTGATGGATCCCAAATGTACAGCAGCCAGAGGCTGAAACTGAACATACTCCCAGAATGGCTTTCGCTATCCTCCCACTGTGTGCACAGATCCACTTCTCTATTCTTGGAGATCAGCTTCCCTAAAATCTGTGGACTCCTCCTGAGGGTTAAGCTAGAAGAAGGAGGTTACTGGCGTGAACCATAGTTCTGTCACTGCATTCAGTCTTGGGTAGGCAATTGCTATTCATTCTCTCCTAGTACTATTCATGTAAACACACCTCACCCATAGCTGCTTTTAAGTTTTTGTAGCTCTTTGGGGGTATGATCCAGATCTTCCTTCCTGAAGAATCAGACCTTTTCTGAGCCAGGTTTGTCGCATGTGTCTACTCACAAGAGGTAAAGAAGCATCAAAAGATGCACAAATGGGTCACCTGAGTTCTCCATATGGCTGTCTTTGCTTCCGTCATGTCAGAGCAACATCACCTCCTGCTAATTATCAGGGTCAATTACCCTCCTGCTGCATGGGGTTCCATGACTGCATCCGGCAGACGGACAGCACCTGGACAGTGGTGCTGGCTGAAGATCTGTGGCCAAGAAAACAGACCTACACCTACACCTGGAAAAGCATTTTTCTCTGTGGGGGCAGACTATCAATCCTCCTAGGATGAAAGAGACCCAAGTAGTCCAATTGCCCCCAAGTGACTGCTGGGTGCCCTGGGAGGAATAGAGCCTTCCTGAATACTGAATACTGATGGCAGGGTGGATGTTCAGAGATGGAATGAAGCCTGCATGGTTTCCAGTGCTGCCACCTTCAAGGAATGGTTTATATGTTCATCATGCCATTTCTGGGTGGCTGGTGACTGAAGGTAGCCAGGGCCAACTGACTAAGTTATTTTGCCCACTTGCTGCATCTTCCACCATGGATGCTTTGTAGTGGGAGCAAATGTGTGAAACAGACACCTTCATACTTAATGCCTATTCCTGCATGTTCATGCACTTGACCCTACCAGAGACCTCCTTGCTTCCCATCATCCAGTTTTTTTCTTCCAGTTCACTGAACAGCTGAACAGGCAGGCCATTGGCAGCTTCCTAGGAATATATCAGTTCTGACATCGATACAGATATGTAATGTTCTTCTTTCAGGCCACTTCTCCTTCTGCACAAAGTGTATCTGAACCACTTGCAGCCTCATCCATTAAGAACATTTTGTTTGCTCCACTGTTTTTCAAGACCAACCCAGAACATAGTAGCTGTCATTTTGAGATTGACGCCCACATATCAAGCTGACCTATCCATAATCTAAGAATGGGCTTTTCCCTTGCTCTTCAGCTGTTGGCCTAGCGCCCTCATATGGTGTATCAGTGAAGAGAAGTGGAGGTGCTTTTGCAACTCTGGATCTGGGAGAGGAGTCTTGGCTCCCTCCCTGTCCAAGCAGTTTGCTCATGCTCTTGCTCTCTGCTCCTGCTTATCTTTCTTGCCAGTAATTCTTTGTTTCTTATGATGGGCCACTGCTGGGCTTGTTCAACTTTGCAACTTGGCAGTCTGACAGAGCATAGCTTCAATGGGCATTGTTGAATGAAGGGGCCCTCAGTGTCCCAAGGTCAGACCTGAACCAAAGCCTAGTACATAACAGAAGCTATTTCTCGAAAGATCTGTCATTCTCCACTGAGTATCTCATGGACTTTCTCCAGAAAACCAGGGTGCTGCATTGTGATTCTCTTGCAGGGGTTTCCTATAAAATTCATTTTTATTTACTACTTGCAGTTTCTGTACCATTGGGCCTGCTTGGATAATGTGGTCTGAGCACCAAGGTGGCTTGCCCTGCAGCCTGCACCTGCTGCAGAGTCTTTTCCTGCTTGGGGCCCCACTCAAATCTGGCGCTTTTCCAGATTATCCATTATGTGGGACAGAGAAGTATTGCTAAGTGAGGAATGTGTTCCCTCCAGAGCCAAAAGCGGCTCATCAGGCTTTATGCTTCCTTATTTGTAGTTGAGGATGCCAAGTGCAGCAATTTGTATTTTACTTTAGAGTGGACATCTCTGCAACCCTAGTGACTGGATCCCTGGAAACGTTGCCAAAGTGTCAGATCCCTGAATTTGTAAAGGATTTATCTCCCACATCTTTGAGTCCCACTGTCTTACCAAAGCCCCCAGAACTCTACTGTCTTTTACTTAT
Source organism: Sylvilagus floridanus (assembly GCA_949820135.1). Taxonomy (NCBI): domain Eukaryota; kingdom Metazoa; phylum Chordata; class Mammalia; order Lagomorpha; family Leporidae; genus Sylvilagus; species Sylvilagus floridanus. Next base: position 20,354,795 of record OX463246.1, on the reverse strand, counting down.
CCTGCCTTAAAAGCATGAAGTCATGGAAGAATGTAACTTTCTGTGGGACATCCAGACAGCTCGTATCTGCTGTGTATCTTCAGCATAGCCTGAAGGTGAAGCTGCACATGACCATTTTTGTCCATTTTGAGTAAATGCAACTGTGTGTGATTGTTTTTATGATGGAAAGAGGGCTTACCTATCTTCTCCAGCAATGAAACCACGTTTGGTCTGGCAGGTGTGATCATGGCTTCTACTATCCTACAGCCCTTCCCCTGATCTATCCAGTTTCTACAAGGGCCAGAATGATGAGTTGCACAATGATATGATGGAGATTGTACTATTAAAACATTGAGATTTAGGGATGGTTGCAATCTCCACTATCTTGGCTGAGAAGTGTGTTTTCACTCACCCTTCCCGTCAAGTGCCTACCCTAGTTAGGCAAGGACCGTGATTAGGAATCCTGGCTGTACACTCAGGGAAATGACTACTTGGTGGGGCCCCAGTGACCCCATTATAAGTTGGATTTTGTCGAAGATTTCATTTGTAGTCTAGACATCTCTTTAATAAGGATATTGCAGTGATTGTTTTGATCTCTTGGTATTGGTAAATTCAAGATGTTGTATCTCGTAGTTCCCAAGTATTGGCTGATAACTTTTTCTCCAGTGCACAGTCATCCAAAGAAATGGCTGTAGGTTCCTCTGAGGAATAAGTAGGTGCAAAAGGAGTGATGACTTTTTTTAATCAATCTTTTGCTCCTTCATTGTTGTTAGACATCAGGCGTACCCTCCAGCTGTGAGCCCCTCTATTCCCTAGGATGGGAGAGGCATTAACCATCTTCACAAATTCCTGTAGTTTAACTTCCTTGCTGGGCCCTCTCATAACTATGGACCATGGCTCCTGGCAGGGAAATGCTGGCCTCTGTTGCCCCCTTGGCTATTCATTAGTGAGCCAGGCTCAGAGTGGCTACCTCCACTGATGTCAGCCCTGGTTTGCAGAGATCACAACTAACCGCTTAGTGAGTCTGGTGCTGCTCTCACCAGTGCATTCCTGGCAGCCTTGTCAATGCTGGGTCTTCTGGGGCTCTGCCCTCAGTTGGATGTTCACTCAGGTCTTCCATGTCACTTCAGGCATTTGAGGACCTTTTAAATATAACATCTCCATGCAACTTTCATGCAACTCAGGCATTTTGTCTTCGTTCAACACGTGCCTCTGCTTTCTTGAAGCTTACAAGATTCCCACTTGCAATGATTTTGCCCTATTTCTGCAGGTTCTTGCCCAAAGATTAAACACTTATCATAAGGAAATACCTTCAAGGGAAGGATTGATAGACTGCTACTACTTTTGCAGTATTAATTATGTGCAGGCTGTCCTGACCCAGCACCCTCAACGTCCAGTCCCAAGAGGCATCTTTTGCTCCTGCTGACCCATGCTTTTCAGAGTATTGCCAAGCCTTTGGTGTGTGATGTCTTTTTGCATTGTTTGGCCCCTCACATCCCTGGCTGGATTATGCTTGGATTTCCTCCTCAGGTTCAGGCAGACAGCAAGAGGGGGCAGTGAGGGCAGATCCCGAGGGCATGTTTGTCTCTTGAGGAGGGTGGACTCTGCAGTGTCTTCTGCAGAGGAGTAGTGCCATCTCTTAATGGGGACGATGAACACAGGTCACCTCTGCAAGCTCTGTGTTGAACTCAGGACCATCTACCTAGCTCTTCCTACCCTTTATCTCGATACTAAATCCTCTCAACTGAAGGCATAACAGTCATGCCCTGACTGAGCAAACAGATGATTCTGGAGCTACAGACCCCTAACTCTTGGGCTACAAGCTCACTCCTCTGCAATGTCTGCACAAGATAAGGGCCTCGCTTCCTTACCTGGCATTTAACTCTTGATTAACTGTCTTACATTTTCATTATGCCTCTGTAGGTTGTTAGCGCAACCTAGTGATAAGCAGTCAATTCTGCTGCCCTCACACGAAGTTTGTTTGTTTTTTTTCACCATTGATTTTCCTTGAATCATTGTGTAAGCCAAAAACAACAACAACAACAACACTGGTCTTCTCCACCAAGCCATTTTGTTCATGTAACCAGCAGTAATATTTGTAGTAATTGGGCTCCCTCCTTATACCAGAGACTTTCTGTCTCCTTCTAGCTAGGTAGTAAGGTATCTCTATGCTCCACAAATCTCATTTTGCCACATTTTTTCAGACAACATGTAGTCTCAATAGTATTAGCTTGTGTCTTCTGAGAAGACCCCTAAATGAACTTAGATCACTAAGATATTTATTGGTGGTAATATCCAGAAAAGGGAGACCCCCCCCCCGAGTGTAATGTATGCCTAATACCTGTAAGGGGCAATAAGAAAGGAAGGGATGGGCTGGGACAATCCAGAGATTGCAGAGTAGTTCTAAGATGGCTTAGGGCAGGTTATAGATAACACCAGAGAAAAGATGGTGCATTAAAGATGTCCTTCTCTGGAACCAGTGGTGTGCTCTGTCACTGACCATGAACAGCCTGGTCTAACATCACCTCAACACAGGTGCTGCAGTGGGTTCCCTGGAGCAATACAGGAGGCTGTGTGCAGAGGCACCCCTCACCACTGGACCTCTCTTCAAGCAGAGTGCACAGCTCACTCTATAGCTGCTGCAGTTGTATTTCTGGTGTGGATGCACCATCGTTTTATATAACAGGAAAATAATAATTACTCAATTTTTCCCTTCACATGCTAAAATTGCCCAATTGAAAATAATATTTGGTTGACTTTTAAAGCCATGGCAACGTAATGCAAACAGTTTCTGCCCATTGTAGGTTCTTTTTATCTTGGTCAGAATTGTGAGCTCAGAACTCTTTGTTCTGTTTTTATAGTTTGAATTATTTATTTCTAGATGCATTGCCTTCTTTTCACCCAATTTTGTTTTCTACTCATTGTTCTGACTTACATGATCTTTTCACAGCATGTCCCTAACATTAGAGTTTGTATAATGGGGAACACATTTGTACTTAAATAAAACTGAAAATTTTGGCAAATGTGAGATGCCTTCAAACAGTTCATGGAAAATGTGTATTTTGAACAAACTATGCCTGGACTTCAACTTTTTTCACCAAAATAAACCTTTTTTTAAAGATTTATGTATTTGAAGAGTGTCACAGAAAGAGGGAGAGAGAATGGGAGAGAGGAAGGGAAGGAGGGAGAGAGAGAAAAAAAAGAGAGATCTATTTGCCAACCACAGCCATGACTGGGCCAGACTGAAGTCAGGAGCTATGAACTTACTCAGAATCTCCCACATTAGTGACTGGGATCCAAATACTTCAGTATTCACCTGGTGCTCCCCAGTATATGCATTTGTAGGAAGCTGGAATTGGGAATAGAGCCAGGACTTGAACCCAGGTACTTGGATATGGGCATCTCAAGCACTGTCTTAACTGCTCGGCCAAACCCTCAACCCAATGGTGGGGTTTTCCTTGTACAAAGTCAATGGTTTTTGGAGCCAGTTTTAAAAGTGAATACTAGCTTGCTGTCTCTGACTTAGCTGTATTCAATGGAGATGAGTGAAAAGGCAGCAACACCTGATTACCTGTGAAGCAGTCCAACTGCCTTTGATGAGGTTTTGCTTGACATTTGTTGATGAACATTGAGAAAACTGATCAATGAAGTCCTGGTCATCATTATAAGCAAAGTAATACAAGTGTTCTTTTGCAGTATAATCTGCAGCACGAGGCAACTTCCCAACATACTCCAGATTGCTGTGGGTGCCGGAAATGTAATTAATAACTAGAGGTACCCTGTGCAAGCTCCTTTCCTTAATGACAGGAAATTTCATCAGCTTGATGAATTTTACTTGACCATGTAACATCTATTTGTATTCAAGTCATGACTATGACTTGGCTTCCCTATTATGTGTCTGCAATATACAAATGTTTGAAAAGGTCTCTTTTCTATTCCCTCTTCCACCTCTTAGGCAGGAATGAGTTTTGTAAAAAGTAAGGAATTTATTCTGGATTCTATGTTTTGATCCTTAGATCATATTAGTTTCTGTTTGTCCACTTGTTCCATCATGCAGAGATTCACGCATCCATGTGTTCCCTCCATGGCAGCTGCTCATCTAGAGTCTGGATTTCTCAGCTGCCCTATGGCACCCTGATGGAGCCTTGTGTCTGTTCCCTGCTAATGGAATGGCACAGAGATGCTGTGTGTCACCCTCCTTACTGCTTGCTGGGTGTGAGAAGTGATCAAGCTCTAGTGGTGACACATTCCCAACAGACTGGAACCTGGGTCTCTGACTTACACATACAGGAGCGCTTCCTGAACCTCAAGAATCACTGTGTTGGATGAGAGGGAAGTGAATCATTCATTAGACCTGAACGCCCAGAGTTTATTCATAGTGACTGTTATTACCCTAATTAACAAGATTTTTTTTTGGCAAGAAAAGATTCAAAGTGTAGTTTTAGGAGATACCACTGCATTTTTCCTGGGCTTAGAAATATCTCTGAGTATGAGGAAACAGGATTTGTGATGCTCTAAGGAGGTAACCCTGGTATCCCATATGGGCATCAATATAAGTCCTGGCTGTTCCACTTCCAATCCAGCTCTCTACTAATTAACTGGTTAAAGCAATGAAAGATGGCCTAAGTATTTTGGTCCCTGTCACCCACATGGGAGACCTGTAAGAAGCTCCTGCCTCCTGACTTTGGCCTGGCCCAGCTCTGGCCATTGTAGCTGTCTTGGGGGTGAACCAGCAGATGGAAGATCTCTCTCTCTCTCTCTGTCTCTCCTTCTCTTTCTGTAACTCTGCCTTCCCAATAAATAAATTAATTTTTTAAAAAGGAAGAGATTTCACATTTTGGAAAAAAAAGGTGAAATTTTATGTAAAAATATAAGATTAGAATCCTTTTGAGTAGAGGTAACTTTTTGTAATGAAATATAAGACTATTATAGATCATTGAACCAAAATAAAGGTACTGAAGCTAAAAGATTTTGGTAAGCTGCAAAATTAAGTAAAGCTATAATTCCAGAAAGTTTACTAAATAGGATGTATACTGGTGGAATGTAGCCTCAAGAGAAGGGAAGGGTTCTGAATAAGATCAATAAATTATATTGAAAAACAATGTTTAGGGACTGGTTTTGTGTCACAGGGTGTTAAGCTGCCACCTGCGATGCGGGTTTCATATTGAAGCACCAGTTCAAATCCCTGCCATTCCACTTCTGATCCAGCTCCCTGTTAATGTGCATAGGAAAGCAGTGGAGGATGGCCCAAGTACTTGAGCCCCTGCCACCCATGTGGGAGACCTGGCTGGAGTTCCAGGCTCTTGGCTTTGGCCTGGTACAGCCTAGCCATTCTAGTCATTTTGGGGGAGTGAACAGAGGATGGAAGATCTTTTTCTCTGTGTCACTCTGACATTCAAATAAGTAAATCCTTTAAAAAAAAAAAAAGAATGGATGTTTAGGAGGTTCATGATTGAGCAGGAACACATTCAGAAAGGGGCAGAAAGTGGATCAGTAAGAAAATGGTGACATAAACCCTTAAATCTGCATCTTAAATATAGAACAGTAGGCCCACAGTTGTGTCCACTTTCATTGCCTGTATTTGGTAGAGTTCTGCTAAAAGCAAAGCTGCAGAAAGCCATGGGAGATGTAAGCAATACTCTTCTCTTGGCGCCTTACATGCCATAAAACATGCTATAAAACACATTCACATACCTTATCTCAGGTATTTTTTCTAGTTGATTCAGGTGATCAGCAAAATTCAGTTCCTTGTGGTTGTAGGACTGCAGTCCTTGCATTTTTTTCTTTTTGTTTTTGACAGGCAGAGTGGACAGTGAGAGAGAGAGACAGAGAGAAAGGTCTTCCTTTGCCGTCGGTTCACCCTCCAATGGCCGCCGCCGGCGCACCGTGCTGATCTGAAGGCAGGAGCCAAGTGCTTCTCCTGGTCTCCCATGGGGTGCAGGGCCCAAGCACTTGGGCCATCCTCCACTGCACTCCCGGGCCACAGCAGAGAGCTGGCCTGGAAGAGGGGCAACCGGGACAGAATCCGGCTCCCTGACCGGGACTAGAACCCGGTGTGCCGGAGCCGCAAGGTGGAGGATTAGCCTATTGAGCTGCAGGGCCGGCTAGTCCTTGCATTTTGAACACAGCTTATTCAGTCTGTCTTGTGCTTTGACTTTTCAGACTTTGTCCCATATCTCTGGCTGTTTGCCTTCTTTGCTTTTAAGGGCTCTTGTGGTTTTAAAGTCCACTGATTAGCAACAATAACCACAACTACAAAGTCTCCTTTTCCATGTAATGTAACATTCACAGGCATAATGTTAAGGAACAAAGGTTATGAGAATCAAAATATTTGTTCATTATGATGATTCCTATTACTATTATTTAAATGAGTGAATGACTAGTATGGTTGGGAGATAGTGTGTTCTTGACAATGGGTTTTCAATGAATTGGAAACTTTTCATTAAAGAGTCAAACTTGGATGATAAAGGAGTGAATGTCCTGATGAAAACTCAGATTCTGAAATCTCATCTGTGTGAGCATTACTCTGTTACCTCTAAACGTTAACATGAATCATCAATGTATTTTTAAAAATGCGTTTGCCTTACAATACACACAAATTAGATTGTGCTGTAGCTTGAAAACAGAACTTTAAAGGATCTGAGGAAGGAAATAAAAATAAAATAAATTATAATGTTTAACTTCTTCTGCAATGAGCTAATTATATTCCTTTAGGTTTGTGGACTTACAATCATCTTGTGAGTTTAAATATTTGACTACGCTGGACAAGGCATATCTTCCCTAGCATCTTCCTGTGGCCAAGCATCTCACTGTGTGGATAGTGAATTGTGCAAGTGCCCTGGTACAGGGGTTACCTACATTTTGTTCTGGAAGTGGAGTCTGTATACACACACATGTATGTATATGCATGTGCACATGTATACCCACTCACGATTGATTTACATAATGAATTAATAATGATTTTTAACTTTTCCTCCAATATGAACTTCTTGTTTTAGTGTATAATCAGCATATTAGAGCCAGTGCAATGTCAGCTAACTTTAAACAGAGATATGGCAGGCAGAAAGAAATGGGCAGAGACAGATGATGAGTATGTACTGACACTTGCAACATTCTTTTTATCTTGTTCTCTTGTCTTAGCCCTGTCGTTTTCCCATCTATTTTTAGGTATAACTGGCCAAAAGTCTCTTTTTTAAGTTCATCTTTACTCATGCAGACACTGATCTGCTCCCCTTCCCTTTCATTAACCAGATTTAATCCCAATACAGCCTTGGCTTAACATCCTGGAATAGGGTGTTTCCTGCTTCCTAAGGACAATCGACATCTACATCTCTAAGGGTTCCCCTATGCAAATGCCAAATATCAGGAGTGACTATGAGTCACTGTGAAATTTCCTAAACCTTTTAGCTATAGTTAATAATTTACAGATAGAAGGGCCCATGCTGGATTATGATCAAATCCTTCGCAAGAGAAGATGAGGGGACTTGGCCTTTCATTACTTAGCATCCATTTTGGCATAGTTGTCATGCCCAAAATGTTTTTCACATCTGTGTAACTGTTCCTTTTTTAAGACAAGATCCAGTATTCATTAATCTCTCAAACCCCAGTTGGCCCTCAGAAGCAGCTGAATGCTTTCTTTGAGTAGTGCAGAAAATATAATCTCAAAATAAATCACAAGAAGTGTAAGGTAATGGTTTCTAGTTCTAGGAAATGCATGAGTTCCTGGTATGCTTAGGGAGTTAAATTTAATGCAGTGAAATATTTTATGTGGCTTTGCATTATCTCTCACCTAAATCTGTCATGCAAACAGCAGACAAAAGTTGAGGATCTCAGCAACAATGGGCAGGTTAGATTTAGGAAGGAATGAATTGCTGTCCATTTGTATGATGTATTGACCCAACGCAGATTTTTAGATTCCCTGTTGTTTAGACATGCATAATCCATGGTGGTAAACATATCAAAAAAAAAAAAGACTTCAAAATTGCTTTTGGAAAATGAGAATGACATTCACTTGACACAGAGGGTGGTTAATTTCTATAAGTGAACAACACTGGGAAAAATAAGTGCTCTCATTTGGATCACATTTATTATCATTTCTGCACCTTTGATTAGGTGGTCAAAATAAATGGATCACCTGTGTTGCAAGCAAAAAGATTATGCACATAGGCATGAAAAAAACAGCTGCTGACAGACTTTTCAAGAAAAATGGAATATACTGAACTGAATCTAACCAGAATGATAATACAAAAACAGAACACAGAAGTGGTTAAGTAAGAGAAATTTTATTTTGGGTTACACCTAAATATGGTTGAAGCTGTGATGAATGACAGATGACACTACCATACTCCTCTTATAGATATTCTTTATGTAGTGTATTTTGACTGCATAACTTTTGATATCAATTTAAAAATACTTATTTATTTAGTTGTTAGTTGAGAGGAAAAATGAGGAGAGGGAGAGAGAGAAAGAGAGAGAGAGAGAGAGAGAGAGAGAGAGAGATGGAGAACAGACAGAAAGAGCTCCCATTGGCTGGTTCACTCTCCCAAATGCCCACTATAGCTGGAACTGGGCTAGACCAGACCCAAGAGTTGGGAACTCAATCTAGGTCTCCCTAGTGAGTGACAGGGGACCGACTATTTGAGCTGTTACCACTACTTGTCAAGGTATGTGTTGGTAGGACACTGGAATCAGGAATGAGAGCCCAGAATTGAACACAAGCACTCTGATATGGGACATAGGTATCTCAACTGATGTCTTAACTGCTAGTCAATGTCCACCCCATGATATGTACACTATTAATTTAAATGGAAATGAAGGATTTTAAATATGCTATAGAATTCTAGATTGTATTATGGCAGCTATCAGTGAAAATAAACTCCAACTAGAAGCTCAGAAATGTATTTTAAATTTAACATGGATTTTCATGACAATAAGATTTCTTCCAACAACATTTAATTTGGAGAAAATATATTTAATTTTTTGTTGAAAACTTGCAATAAAACTTTACTAAGTTCATAAAAATTCAAAGGCAATATTTAAGGAAGATTTTTAGGAGGATAATACTGACTGACTGACTGATTTTGGCTGGCACTGCAGCTTATTTGGCCTGTGGTGCCGGCACCCCGGGTTCTAGTCCTGGTTGGGGTACCGGATCCTGTCCCAGTTGCTCCTCTTCCAGTCTAGCTCTCTGCTGTGGCCCGGGAAGGCAGTGGAAGATGGCCCAAGTGCTTGGGCACCTGTACCCACATGGGAGACCAGGAGGAAGCACCTGGCTCCTGGCTTCGGATTAGCACAGCATGTGGGCCATAGTGGTCATTTGGGGAGTGAACCAAGGGAAAAAGGAAGACCTTTCTCTCTGTCTCTGTCTCTCTCTCTGTCTAACTCTGCCTGTCAAAAAAAATTTGATTTTGAGCTGTTAATTTTTGAAAAAAATTGATAGAATGCAAATAAAAATCCTTTATGTTTATACATAATTCAACATTTAGCTTTTTATTCATTGAGAAAATATTTCTAATATTTGATAGACATTAATATTACATTGAATATGGCATGTTCAAAAACAGGTCATTCTAATTATGCTGAAGCAAAATTTTTATGATCTTCTAGCAGAGGGATTTGAAATTAGTCTAAAAGTGATGAAGAAACTTAAGAAAGCATATAATGCCTCAAAGAAAGAGCCAAGGAGTATTATTTTCAAATGTGTAAGAAATCTTCAGAAAGTTCATAGAAAATGTGTATTATGAAAAAATTATATGTAGATTTCTATTTTTTGCACCAAAATAAATGTATCTTTTAATTCCATTTCCATGAACTTTTTGAAGCACTCTCTTATTATCATACTCAAGGACGGGTAGAATTTATGAATAATTTATGAATAATATTATGTAGTTACATAATAGGATGAAAATTTCCATGCTTATTGTCACACACTCTCATGATCCATTGTAAATAGCTCCTTTTAAGTTCAAGGTTGCCTTGGATGCACATTTTTAGTCTCAAGAGCATGCTAATGATTTTATATCTATTTGAAAAAATAATAAGATAAAACAAATAAGATAAAATAACAAGATCAAAATGGAACTGACTTGAAAACAGTTGAAAATTTAGAGTGCTTTGATTTTTAAAGAGAAGATTAGCACAGCAAAGATCCAGAATAATAGAGACTTCAGGAAGCCAAGTCTGATAGCTTGTATTCCTTGTTGGTTTGGTTCAACTATTTTGCAAATGTTCCTTAATTCTTAGATTTTTGACTAAGCTGATGTGGACTTTCTGGGCTGAATGATGCTCTCTCATTTTTACCTCATGTCGGTCTGATTTTTCTCTCTCTTTCTTCATTTTATCAAAGGTGTAGGTATCTGTCCACAAGAAGTCAAAAAGTTTTACAAAGGTTATTGTGCAAAATCTGCAGCTCCTTCCCACTCTTCCCAGAGGAAATCACTTCTAGGGGATTATTTTGACACTTATTTGCCTGTGGCTAAATAATGCATTCATGAGGCTACTTACCACTTGTTCAGTGTCAAGCATCATCTCTTATCCTCCCATTTTTAAAAATGTGCATTTCACTCCCCTCTTTGCCCCCTGCACCTTTAGCAAATAGGCTCTTCCTTCTACTGAACAACCCTTCCTCTGAAGTTTATGGTGATTCTGATTAGATCAACATTCCATGTTTATGTAATCTTGCGATCATGTAAACCTTTGTCACATCTAACACTGTGTAATAAAGTGCATTACTTTCTCTGTCTGGCACAACTTTTAAACTTTCTCCAATGTGAGAAATTGTCTGGTTTTGTTTGGTTTCCTATGCACATACCACCTTTAACACAAATTCTCGTGCATTAAGTGTTCTGTCAGTTTAACATTCTGGGAGAAGTATCTTCTGCAACCCTCTGACCTGCTTTGACCGAGTCTGGGTGACTGCACTCCACTCCACTCAGCTTCATTCTGGGCTCTTTCTATACCCGGTGCCCTGGGGATTCAAGTTTTTATTTTTTTTCCCTGTGCTCCTTCATCTCTCCTGTGCATTTAGTGGATCACATTCTTCACAAACACATCGAGAAAGGATGGATGGGGATAAGACTTACTGGGCTTATCCTTGTTTGAAAATGTCTTTACCTTTATTCTATTATATTGATAGTTTGTCTTGATAAAGAACTCATTTCCATGAGAAATCTCAAAGCACTTTTCTATTGATTTTCAATGTTTCCAGTTCCCAAAGTTGCCCTGAGTAAAGTCTGGAGACTTTCTGATTCTTGTGCCTTTTTAAGTGAGCTCCTTGTTCCAAAGTATTGCCACAGTGTACTTTCATACAGGCCCATATGGATCCATTATACTGGCATTTAATAGATCTTCCAATGTGGAAATTTATGCTCCCTCAATTTTTAAAAAAACTGTTTTTTAAAATATTTTACTGACAGTTTTCTTTCCTCCTTTTTCAATTTTCCATTTATGGAAATTTTGAAATAGTGGAACACTATTATTTTTAACATTGGTCTCCTGGATGGATCTTTCCTTTCTTTTTTTTTTTTATTTAAGTCTATTGCTGTTATTCTTCTTGTTTTCTGTTATATCATGTGAAATCAATGTTTTCTTGCCTCTGATGATTGACATCTACTAAGGTTTTTATTTCTGTAAATTGTTATGTTTATAATTTAAAACAATTTCTTTAAATCTGTGTGTGTCAGCTATCTAGTTCAAGTGCATTATGCCATTCCAATCAAACCACCTGTAAGTCGTTGCTATCCTAACACCGTTTTTTCGGTGGGAGAGATGTTTTAGCCTTCCATCATATTTTTAATATCTAAGAATCCTTCCGAATCCTTTGAATGTTCCTTTTAGTCTAGCATTCTGGACTCCTTTTCCACTGCTGCACTATGTTTTTCATGCCCCAGTGGATATTAAGATACAGTTTTTAAAGTCGTCTCCCCTTTGCACAGTCTGTTTCTCCCATGTTTCTTTCCCTTCTCTTCCTGCTTCAAGCTTTCTCTGCTATCTGGTAATTCTGACGACTCCACCAATTGGTTGGGAGCTTTGTGTGACAGACGTGGACCTTGTGGTCTGTGAGCATCACAGTAGGATGATGCAGCTGAGCCTTTAGGTTTTTTTTTTTTTTTTAAGATTTATTTATTTAATATTTGAAAGGCAGAGTTACAGAGTGGCAGAGGCAGAGAGAGAGGGGGCCTCTATCTGCTGGTCCACTCTCCAGATGGCCGCAATGGCCAGAGCTGCGCGGATCCGAAGCCAAGAACGAGGAGCTTCCTCCAGGTCTCCCACGTGAGTGCAGGGGCACAAAGCACTTGGGCCATCTTCTACTGCTTTCCCAGGCCATAGTAGAGAGCCGGATTGGAAGTGGAGCAGCCGGGTCTCGAACTGGCGTGCATTTGGGATGCCGGCACTGCAGGCTGCAGCTTTACCCGCTATGCCATAGCACCAGCTCCTGAGCCTTTAGTTTTGTGACCCTCAGATATGGGGTCTTGAGGGGCTTCCAAAAAGTGAAGTTTCTGTCCTCTGCCCAGAGGTAAAGATCTAGCTGCTAATTTTTCTGGAGGACCATTAGAGAAAGTGAGTTAGACATCTCAGTTATCAGTGCATGCACTTAACACCCATCTTTTCACCACGTTACCTCTGCCCTTGAGACTACAAGGTGTCCCCCAGTGCAAAGTCCTTCCTGTTTTATTCCTTCATGAGAGCGTGCCTCTGAGCTTGGCAATAATGGGAGAAGAGCTGTCATTTGACTGCCTAAATCTGGAAAGGGAGTCTAGGGATTTGATTGCTTCTTAAAGCACTCCTTATTTTAGCTTTTTCCTTCCACTCACACTTATGGCGGGGTCTGATGCTACCATCTGGTTGGCCTTTGGGGGATTCTGTGTTATAAATCTAATGAGTTTTCTGCTTTCCTTATTGCTAGTAGAGGATTTGGTTTACTGGTGTCTGTGAAGTCCTTTGCCAGTTGACCATCTGCCTTCCAGCTTCTAATTTTACATTGCTGTTTCTTCTTTCATTCTCCCCATGTTTGTGGATTTCTGCCTTGGGTGGGAACTTAATTTTACTTATTTAATTTAATCTTAGTGAAATTTTGGGAGGGAACAAAATTAGACCTATGTGCACAGTCTGCAGCTGATTGTATTTTCCAAGGATAATCACAATAATGTCTCTTATTTCATCCTCTTTTTAATATAAATTTTTATTTACTTATTTTTATTTGAAAGAGAGAGAGATGTTCCATCTCTACTGGTTCATTCTCCAAATGCTTGCTTACAAATGTTGAGGATGAGCCAAGCTGAAACTGGAAATTGGAAACTCGATCTGGGATTCTCATGTGGGTGTCAAGGACCCAAGCACCTGCTGCTGCCTCTCAGGGTGAGCATAGCAGGAAGGTGAAATTGATCCCATACCCTGGCACTTCAGTGGGATGTGGGCCTGCTAGGTAGTGTCTCAACTGCTGCATCGAATGCCTTATCCATGTGCTATTCTTTCAGCATGATGTTGACACTGTTGATGCAGTATCCTGTCTTCCCTTCTCTTGAATCCTGATAGATTTTTGAAGTAACTTTTGGTTTCTGAGGCTGCACCATAAAAGGCTATAGAGTGGCTGGCGCCGCGGCTCACTTGGCTAATCTTCCACCTGCAGCGCCAGCACACAGGGTTCTAGTCCCAGTCCAGGTGCCGGATTCTGTCCTGGTTGCTCCTCTTCCAGGCCAGCTCTCTGCTGTGGCCTGGGAGTGCAGTGGAGGATGGCCCAAGTGCTTGGGCCCTGCACCCCATGGGAGACCAGGAGAAGCACCTGGCTCCTGCCATTGGATCAGCATGGTGCACCAGCCACAGCTCGCCGGCCACGGCAGCCATTGGGGGGGTGAACCAACGGAAAAGGAAGACCTCTCTCTCTCTCTCTCTCTCTCTCTCACTGTCCACTCTGCCTGTCAAAAAATAAAAAATAAAATAATAAAAAAAGAAATGTGCTCAATTTCTTAAAAAAAAGGCTATAGAGCTTCTGTCAGTTTCTGAGGGACACTTACCCTAGAATCTGGCTGATGTAATAGTGAGCTGTGGTGGAAGAGAGAGATGGAGGACTGCTGTTTGTGACGTGAGTCACTACGTCTCGTCCATTCCAGCCCTTGATGCACTGAATGATGAGATGGTATGGGAGCTTGTTCCTGTTATAGCACGTTAACCATTGGAACTACAGAACTGACTTGCAACATATTCATTTAAAGGCCATTTCCATAAGACACTCTGGTGTTTGCATCTTACTTTGATGGGAAAAACAAAGTACAAATCCACATCAATATTGAACAGTATACTCAAGAATAAGCAATTTGGAAGCAAGGCAAAGTCCTAAAATAAAATCCTAGGCTTGCTTCTAATATCTTTAGAACTTCTGAGATATCTTAATACCTGAGATATTTTTTTCATATTTTTGGAGAGTCCTTGTTTATTGGCCTCTGGTAACCAACTTGTCTTGACAGGAATTTTTATCCATATTCTCCCTATATGGCAGACTATTTGTAACTTCTCCCCATGGAATTGCTGATTTTTCAATATAAATTATTCTGTGGGCTGGGGCTCCTGAGGGAATGTGTGATTTCTTTTACACATGGAACAAATCTGAACATCCATATTCGCTTTGGATAAATAATCTTCAGTGCTTTGTAGAGGACATGCACCATGTCATTCTGGGTCTCATTGTCATTCCCAAACCACCCAAGTGCTCTCACAGATTGCCAGTCCCCAACATTAGCAATTAAACCAAAAATTCCATACTGGCACCAGCCCCTGGCAGGAAACTCGACAATGGCATGCTTCCCTCTCCACCCAGAAGGGCTCTGAGACTTTGGGTGAGTTATATAAGTCCTTGAGTAACTGTGAGATTCAAGTTTCAAAGTTCTATCTGTCTTCTGTGCCGGGACTACTTTTCAGTGACCCACAAGTCTGGCATTGTTGTATTGGGTTGATAAAGCAGGTCAGGGATTGGTTCAACTTTTAGAATTATCATCAAGGTGAAAGACTTTTTGGGTCAACATTTAATTAAATTCAGAAACTTTAACAAAATACAAAACATATATGAATCGAAGAGAGGCCTTGGCTAAAATAATCTTTCCATTAGTCTTTAGTGAAAATTTTGCTGTTGTTGTAGAGTGAGTAACACTAGAATAGAGTTATTCTGGAATAGAGTTATTCTAGAGTGAGTAGCACTCACTTTGTGAGTGTCTGGGTCACATGTAGAACTTGGTAAAACACAGATTATGGAAACCTAGCCCCAGATTTCCTGATTCAGTTCATCTGGGGAGAAGCCTAAGAAATTGGCTTTGTGATAATTTCCCTGGGTGACACTGCTGCTTCTAGCATGGGGACCACACTTTGAGAACCACTGCATCAGGAAACCCTGATAGAGAGAAGCACTAATTGATAAATAAGCAGTAATAGCATTTTTTTGAAGTTTTGATGCTTGCAATAGCAACAAAATCTTCCTTATTTTGTTTATGATTTAGCTCTGTTGTGTTTTTGGTTCCTGAGGTGCACAGCTGGGCTCGTAGTGTCATCTGCCATTGTGTGGCTGAACACACCCTCATCTTGCAAAAAGAAGAGGTCCAGTAATTTAGACAGTGACTTGTGTATGGTAATGCACCCTAATGATATCTAAGTTGACATTCCTGGAGTCAGTTATCAAACTGAATGCCTTATGTCATTGGGTATTGGATATGCTCTGGAGTAGTTGACATTTTTAAAGAGAAAAACATGAACTAAATATGAATATTGGCCCATGGATCTGAGTGTATCATTTAAATACTCCTAGGTCTGTGTGTGAGTCCTCCATTCCTGGGGATGTCAGGAAATTCAGTCTCAATCATTTCTGAGTCCTGCCTGCATTCAGCTGGCACTCATCCTCTTGGACACTAGTCATCATTCCTAACTTCTGTGCATACTGCACAGCCACAGCTCCATTGCTCTGCTACCCAATTGGATTAGTAACTTTGTTAGTGAAACAAATATTCACTGAGTGCTTATTACATGTCAGACAAGGATTAGTTTTGAAAAATTGCATTTTGGGGGCATTGTGGTGCAGTGGTTAAAGCCAATGTTTGGGATGCCCTTACCCCTTATTGGAATGCCCAGCTCAATCTTGACTTCCCTATTCCTAATAAAATTCCTGCTAATGCTCACCCTGAGAGGCACAGGTGATAGTTTGAGGACCCAGGCAGGAGACCTGGATTGAATTTTAGGTTTCTGATTTTGTCCTGACCCAGTCACACTATTATAGATATTTGGGGAGTGAATCAGCAGATGGAAGATATTGCCTGTCTGTCTCTACATTTCAGCCTTCCAAATAAATAAATAAATAAAGTTTTTATGGAAAAAATCTGCTTTTAGAAGAAACTGCATTTTATTATGTAATATTTGATAGATACAAAAGAGCATATAAAAGAGAGCTTCAGTTCATGGTGATTTCGTATTCTGGAAAAACTATGCCTATATTTTTGCATCAGGATAAATATTTTAAATTCTATTTTTCCACAAACTTTTTGAATTACTCTCACATATGTACTATGAAGTGTAATAAAACGAATGTTTATGAATAGTTCCCTTGTTAAGAGTTGAGACTTAGTACTATTGAATCTGTGTGTCTCTTTTCATTCAATCCACTTGCTTTCGCCATTCACCCTGAATTTTCTGTCATTTCCTTGCTTTATAAAAACAGATTTATCACCTGTGTTGTTGTATGATGTGTTATTTATTTTTTGCATAGTTGTATAATTTCCCTGTGTGTGAATATATCAAAATGTATTTGTGGGGCCTGATGCTGTGGCATAGCGGGTAAAGCCACCGTCTGCAGTGCCAGCATCCCATATTGGTGCAGGTTGGAGTCCCAGCTGCTCCCCTTCTGATCCAGCTCTCTGCAATGGCCTGGGAAAGCAATGGAAGATGGCTCAAGTTCTATGTACCTTCTTTGGAAACCCACAATAAAATTATAGTAGCGTTGTCTAAGAAGTTCTGTCAAAAGAAAATGTTTGATTTTACAGACTCAGCGTTTCTCATCTTTTATGACCACAGAATTCTTTCTGTTCATTTCATCCATTAATATCTCTTGGAATTCATATGCTTTGGATAAGTTTTGAAAACATTGCCATATTGTCTCAACACTATGTATGCCTATTTGTTATGTTTTTTAAATATTTATTTATTTATTTTTGAAAGTCAGAATAACAGAGAGACAGGGAGAGACAGAGAATGATCTTCAATTTGGTGGTCCACACCCCAAAAGACTGCAATGTACAGGGCTAGGCCAGGCCAAAGCCAGGAGCCAGGAGCCAGGAGCTTCTTCCTGATATTTCACGTAGGTGCAGGAGCCCAATGACCATGTTCTGCTGCCTTCCCAGGCCATTATCAGGGAGATGGATTGGAAGTGGAGCAGCCAGCATGGGATGCCGGCGCTGCAGACAGCAGCTTGACCCACTAAGCCACAGCACCGGCCTATTTGTTGTATCCTTAATACATAATCTACATCCAAGAATAGTGGAGATCTCCAGACATCACTAGTAAATTGCAGAGAAAATAGAAATTCTTACTTAAAATAAGGAATCCTGTCTTGATATATGATAACTGTGGTTGGCTGCCATTCACTACTTTTTCTGAGTCCCTGCTACACTATCTGTAGCAGGATGAGCGTCTCTAATCTCACTGACATGAAGGAAAGCAGCGTAGGAATGATTTTTGTCCGATGCACTTGTTAGATTTAAAAGTAAAATTTGACTTCCCTATGCTTTGGGATGAAAATACCACAATTTGCTTGGTGGCCCCAGCTGGCCTGTGAGTCTACCATATCAGAAGCTGGGGTGCATCCCTCACCCTTTTACACACACTCAAGTCTGTCTTCCTGGTTCCATGAAGACCTCAGGCATTCTAGAAAAATCCAAAATTGTGCTGCTGTTACTGGCATAGAAAGTAAGTATTTTGTGGTTTGCTATACTCCATTCATTTTTTTCCTTTTTTCTTTATTTTCTAAATAATGACAGAGAGAGAAAGAGAGAGAGAGAGAGAGAAAAGCTTCTGTCTAATGGTTCATTTCTCATAGCCAAAGCCAGGAACTGAGAACTGAATCCATGCCCCCTACATGGGTGACAGGGGTCCAATTACTTGAATCATCACCACTACCGTCCAGGATCTGCAATGACAGAAGCTGGAGTCAAGAACGGTACCAGGTACCAAACCCAGGCACTCACATATAGATGGTGGGCATCTTAACTGCTAGGTTAAACACTCAGCCTGGATAAGTGTGTCAAGAACACCATATGCCTTACAGGACCTGCTGCAAATCTCTTTGAAGATGTTTGCCACATTGCACAGACAGACAGTTTTCAGGGTTCTGTCCGATGTGGGTGGACCATCACTGCCACGTTTTATTTCTTTATTTAACTCTCATGGATTTCCTTTCCCTTTTATGCTTAATTATTCATTATTCTACCCAAACACTCTATTCAACTTCCACCCTAACCATTCTAATTGAATAATCCTGTCTCTTATTGTACCATGAACTCTAAGTGCAGTCATTCTCAACCTCTTGCTGCCTCCACGTATGAATTTAAAGAAACATATCCCCAACATTCCGACCTATTCTTCGATAAGATGGATAGTCTTGCTCCATTCAAATCCAGGTCTTCCATTTGACTTCTCTGCCTCTGTCTTGTTAGGGACTTGTCGTCCTGGTTACTACCTCTGTCTACTGCATTATCTAACCTTTCAAGTCAAGGCTGGTCTTCATTCAAGTCGCTGTAGCAAAGTACCTTAGACTGGGCAATTTCAGAACAACAAGAATTCACTGCTTACAGAGGGGGGAAAACACATTCCCACTGGCCCCTTTACTAAGACACTTTCATTTATGAGGGCAGAGTCTTCAGGACCTAATCACCCCAGAGGTCCCACCTACAAATACTGTCACATTAGGGATTAATTCTCAGTGTATAAATTTTGAGGGAACACAAACATTCGAACCATAGCAATGCTTGATAGCAACATCCTCAGAACAGTTGCCCCTTATAACCCTAGAGGATCCCAGCTGGCAATTTTCTCCACATCATCCTGTTTCATTGCTGTTCATGGCACTTACAACATGGTTTGTATTTATTAACTCTTTTTCAGTTCCTTGAGAGCAATGATCTTGTGTATCTTAGTTACTGCCAAAGCCTGAAAGCCCAGATTAGTGCTTAGAACATAGTAAGAGCTCAATAACTATTGTTAAATAAAAGAATAAGTACCTCCTTCAATGCTTGCATTTTACGGACACTTTCCTTCCATTCTATAAATACATGCATTACTGTCTCATCTTAAAAACAATGCAAGTAAATAAAAGAAGAAAAAACTTTTTGTTAATTCTTACTGCAATTTTTGACTTGAGGATTAGCACATTATATTCATTATCAGGTCACCTGTTTTTATAAATAAAGTTTTATTAGGATGACCCATGCATAGTCATTGACATGTTGTCTATGGTTGCTTTTTACCTTCCAATGATACACTTGCATCATTTGGCCTTTTCAGCCAAATACCACATGACCTCACTCATACGTGAAATCCAAAAATATAGAAATAGGAGAGTGAAATGGTGGTTACCAGGGGCTAGAGTGGTTGTGGGGGAGAGCTGGGGACAGGCGGGTCACAGGTCATAAACATTGGAGGAATAAATTCAAGATACCTATTGTATAGCATGACAGCTATAGTTAATGATTTACATTTTATCCTAAACAATGTTAAAAGAGGGTTGTTAAGTGTTACTGCACCCAAAATAACACTGTGAGTTGATGGGTATGCTCATTAGCTAGATTTAACTGTTTCACAAGTTGTACATCATGTTGTACATAATGAATATATACAATCTGATCATTTAAAAAATAAATTTAAAAAATGCCTGTTGACTTCTGGAGCTATCCCCACTCTTAACTTTCAGGATTCTCTGCAGTACTAGAGTACTGCAGTTTCTTGTGTTCCTTCCAATCTCATTTCTTCTTTATTTTCCTTTAGTCTAATTCAGTTTTCAGCACTACACAGCACACTGCTTTTTCTAAGCTTAAAAATGAGGCAATCATTGCCAAATTTGGGGCATGGATGCTTTTCAGTCTTCACAGTCTTGAGCTGGGATTTCCCGACTCTGTAGCCTCTCCTCCTGCTCATGGTCGCTACTCCTGAGGCTTTTATGCAACTCACCCTTCTCTCTTCTCACTTCTCAGTGACTATATGCTTTTTTTGTTTTTCTTAAAGGATGTTTCTTCTTTGGCCTGATTCTTAAGAATTTATGTAGCGCAAGGTATAAATCTGTGTAACTTCAGCCCAAAGTTCCCAAATGCACATTCTTTTAGCAAGTAAACTCCTTCCACTTGGAAGGTGTCAACCCCACAGCTCAGTTCAGGACCCAACATTTCTCCCCTGGACCGCTGCAGCAGCCTCTTGACTGACTGGCAATTACACCTTCACTCTTCCCCTGTCAAAGCTGCCTTCTGCCCAGCTACCAGAACGTTGGGTGGACAGTGATTGCCACCCTTTATCAGACACCAGACTCATGTGGAGGGAATGTTAAAATACAGATGTCCAGGCCTCCCTCCTGGAAGTCTCATGTGGGGCCTGAGAGTATGAATTCCTGTCTTCCTGATGTTGCTGTATTTCTCATTTCTTCCTTCAACTTGGGCACTGGTGTCTCATCACCTACATGATTAAATCTAAGCTTCCTATTATGGCATATAACACTGCCCACAAGCTTAACGCTCCTTAGCATTCTCTTCCCCTTTCTCTGACTCCCTTTGGTTTTCCTGTAGATTCAAACTGCGCATCTCAGTGTGTGCCCCTCATTTGTTCCACATCTCTGTGCTCTTGCCCATGTTTATAATTTTTGTGGCCTCTCCACCCATCTTTCTCCTTGTCATCCTTATAAATGTGTATCTCACGTGCTGTATTACAGTCGGAGCTTCCACATTAGTAGGGATACATTTATTTTCCTCTATAATTTCTCTGTCCACTCTATATTCACAACAGAGTTTCATTGTTACAAGGGGTGTTTAAGAACTTCATGGAAAATGTGTATTATGCAAAAGCTATGCATGGGTTTCACATTTATTTTGCAACAAATTAATCTTTTAATTCTGTTTTCCCACAAACTTTGAAGTAGTTTCATATTTCTTTTTCTCTTGTCTCATAAACAGTGAGCCCTAGCCAGGTGCCTACAATCTATGGAGTTTTTCCTCAATCCATGCCTCCCTCTCCAATCACAAAATCATGGTTCATTTTAACTTACCAATTTAGAATTATATTTCCTATAGAGGATAAAAGCACCAGGAAATTACTGCTCCCATACTTTACTGATCACACTTTTCATTGGCCTCATCCTTTCAGAAAGCAATTTGGCAGAATCTACAAAAACCAAGGGGGGAAAAAACCCTTCATATTCTTGGACTTAGTCATTCTACTTCTGGGAATGTAGTCTAAGAAAATAATTTAAAATATGCACAGAGATGCATGTGACACATTGCTTATAATAGCAAAACAATGGGAATCATTGAGAGTTCAAGAATGAGGAGTAATATATGATTTAATTGGTAAAATATGGCATATTTAAATGGTGGTTTTGGAGCTGATATGACAAGCTTAAAATTATTTCATGTTGTAATGTTAAGTGAAAATAAAAGCATCAAATGTTAATACGAATTATGATTCTAATTATATTACAACACTTGTTAAAAGGGATTTAGAGGAAAATACATTTGAATTCCAAATTAGGATGAGAAGTTTATGATATGACTTTATAATGTGGTTGTGATGGAGGATAAGGAAGCATGACAATTTGTTTTAAGCATCTATGTTTTTCATTGTATGCATTTTTTAGTTAAAAGAACATCTTAGTGATGGTCATATAGGCAACGCTCAGTTGAGCCTTTAGTAAATAGTTTTTATTTTATTTGTTCCTCTAAACCACTGCAGGATACAGTTTTAGGAAACATCAGGAGCCTTAACGTTGAATGATGGATGGACTGATGTAACTTAAGTTTCATGCTGCAATCAAGGGTAAGATAATTTTATGAGATGAGGGAGATGAATATGACACAAAGACACCAAGTTACAAACAAAAGAAGTAGTTATCAATAAATTAGATAGATTAAGGCAAACACAGCAAAGATTATAAATGGATGTGGAGTCTGTAGGGCAGTTAGAGTTCTCACTTTAACACCACACACTGTGTTTGAATCTAACTTTGTCTCCAACCAAGTTAGTGACTTTGTGAACATTTTTAATTCCTTGGAGTCTGCTCATTATTTTTAAAACAAGGATAGGGTTACTTACTTCTGCTGATTGTTTGTTCATAGCCACCCCAAGGTCCTCTCAACTTCCCTCCCTCCGTACTGTGTGTGCTTGGCTTCTACACACACACACACACACACACACACACATACACACTTGCTGTCATAGTCTGTCTTAAGAGACCTCAATGGTCACATTCTTGCTTTTTTAGTCAGATCAGGGTCATACAATCCAGTTCTGGTCACATGGATCCAGCAAAATACCATTGAATGTCTTCTGGGAAAGGTTCTCTCCCCAATAAAATATATGCATATTAAAAATAGCAATTTTTTTTGGCATGGTCGCTTCCAAGTGTGATGTCTGCAGGGCTTTAGTCCTCCAACCACAGTGGGAAGGTGTTTCTGACGCACAGCATACAGCAGAGCAGGAAGAGGGACAGTCCGAAGTTCTGAAGACTTCACCACCCTGAAACACATCTTTCTGTATGAGCTAATGCAAATGTGTATTGTTTGTCAATTTGAGTTTTCTAGTACTAGTGGTTGAGACCATGATAATGTTTTATGTTAAATGAGATAATAGATGGAGTGCTTATGAAGCAGGTGGTGTGCAGTGATCAAGAGTAGAGGTATTTGAGCCACACTGAGGCTCAACTCAGTGCTACTGCCAGCTCCGTAGCCCTGCACAGAGTGCTCCAACGCTCAGTGCCTCATCCTCATCTGTGAAAGCAGAGGAACAGCACCTTCTTCTACAGCTTAACGTTTAAGTGCATTTGATACACTGCCTGTGAAATGTATGACACCTATAAAACTCCTTTGTTAGGAATTAATATCAGTAATATACTAAGAGCCCAATAAATGATAAACACAACTGTTACAGATTGATGGCTATGAAGCAACTTGCGAGATCATCTAGCCACTTTATGGTCAAGTTTCAGGTGACGCAATCAGGCCACCAGTCTTCTAATGCAGAACACTTTCTCCTGTACAATATTATTATTGTATTTTAGCTATCTTGCAGTAGTATTTGTCACTTTTATTATTATTTATTTATTTGCTTGTTTATTTGAATGTCAGAGTTACAGAGAGGTAGTGGCAGAGAGAGAGAGAGAGAGAGAGAGAGAAAGGCCTTCCATCTGCTGGTTTACTCCTCAATTGGCTGCAACGGCCAGAGCTGCACTGATCCGAAGCCAGGAGCCAGGAGCTTCTTCCAGGTCTCCCACATGGGTGCAAGGGTGCAAGGACTTGGACCATCTTCTACTGCTTTCCCAGGCCATAGCAGAGAGCTGGCTGGGAAGTGGAGCAGCAGGGACTCAAACTGGCACCCATATGGGATTCCGGTGCTGCAGACTGGGGCTTTAACCCACTGTGCCACAGTGCTGGCCCCTGTTACTTTTAAAT
Source organism: Sylvilagus floridanus (assembly GCA_949820135.1). NCBI lineage: Eukaryota > Metazoa > Chordata > Mammalia > Lagomorpha > Leporidae > Sylvilagus > Sylvilagus floridanus. The sequence continues at coordinate 20,331,144 of OX463246.1, read as the reverse complement.
TACCATATATATTATGTTTTAACATGAGATGTAGAGATAGATTCAATATATAGACATTATAAATGCCTCTGTGTTTATTTATTTCCGTTTTAAATTTCCTTTAAGTCTTTTAAAAAGATGTATTTATTTATTTGAAAGTCAGAGTTACGGAGACAGAGAGAGACAGGCAGACAGAGTGAGATCTTCCACCTGCTGCGTCACTCCTCAGATGGCAGCAGAGGCCAGCACAGTCTGCAGCCAGGAGCCGCGAGCTTTTCCTGTGCCTCACACATGGGTGGCATGCTCCTAAGCACTTGGGCCATCTGCTGTTGCTTTTTTCAGGGCATTAGCAGGGAGCTGGATCAGAAGCGGAGCAGCTGTGGCATGAACTGGTACCCATATGGGCTGTTGGCATTGCAGGCAGTATCTTTTCCTGCTACCCCACCACACTGGCTCCTTACCTGTACTTTAATTTGGGTACTTTAGACCCATTCATTAGACACATTATATTCCTGATCTACTTATACAATTATTTTTCAAAATAAGGAACTGCTAAATGATATAAACTTTTTCGTGCCATAAAATGTTAAGAATGGATTCAGTGTGAACCTAAGCAAGCTGAGACACGTGGTACATGTGTTTCATGTACATGAATTTTCTCTTTTTAGGCATTTCTCAATTTTTATCTCAAACCCCTCATATACAATAGATATCTACAGAATCTGAATTTTAAAAAAGGAAGAAAACCATCATTATATTTCACTAGGTGATTTCTGACATCATATATATATATATATATATATATATATATATATATATCTCAAGATGGATTGAGAAGACTGAGAGTGATTGTTAACTCACCTGACTACAGGAGAAAGAATCTACTGCCTTGATGTTTGATAGCACCACCATATCTGGTTTACTTGAGCTCGGTCTAAACTAGCCCACAGCCACTATTTTTGGAAGTCAACTATGTTTTAGTGTGTAGAAGAATGCATGATGAAGTTTCATATTGGACTGATGAATTCATGCATAAACCATTTATCTCTATCTTTGTTAAGCAACTTCATTTATTGGGAAGACAGCAGTTCTTGGTCGCACAACTTGTTAGTTATGAGAGGCATGGTAAGTGCTAGGATGATGATCAAAGAAGCCGCTGTGTTAGGAGAAGGAGGTGTGATATAGCTGGCAATTTTGGGTGAGGTGTACAGGGAAACCTCTCTGATGAGGGTTTTGAGCCAATGTTTGACCAGTGAGAATGCACCACTCTAGTTTTCTTGGAGATTGTATTAATCTGTGGAAACTATGTCCAAAAGCCTAAAAGCAAAAGTTAATTTGGCATGATGATAACAATTAACAAAAACCAGAATGAGTTTGTTGAAGTCGACAAAGGCTGAGTCCCATAGATCCTGGTAGAATAAAGGACAATGGATTTTTCTCCAGGAACAATTCAAAAGCATTAGAGTCTTATTCGTGTAACATATTTGTATATACATATAAAGAAAGTACAAATTGGGTCTGTGAGGCCCTGCAATCTGTGCATAGGATGACAACTCAGACAGAAATGTGACCCTGGGCTCCAGCAGCTGTCCAGGTGATAGATGAGGGAATTCCTGATCAACAGTTGTAGACATAACTTGGAGATGAATCCATCACATCGGGGGACCTGGGGTGAGTCAAGGTATCTGATTTGGGCAACTAAATGACAGATGCATATCATTAGTTTGAATGAGGGAGACAGGAGAGGTAGCACATTTGAAGCACCGTGAAGGATCAGCTGACCTGTCTGCTGAGATCTCCAGGATGCCTTATTTTATTTGCTTTTCTGTTTATTTATTGAAAACAAACATCTGTGCACTATGTACAGAGCCAGCTCCCAGGTGGGTAGGGACATCAGAGGGCCAAGCTGGGGGAGCAGAGGGGCTGAGGAAGGGCCTGGGCCCCCACCTGGCCAGTGGGTTCAGCTTCTTCATGCCACCTGCTAGGGGAGGCAACCCTGTCCCGCCCTACTCCCACACCCTCAACCCAGGGCAGCCACCTGCAGAGCAGAGCAAGGGGAGCTGCCTCTTAGAGCAGAATGAATAGGTGAGACCACCCAGCCTGGGGGACGCCAGCCCTGCCCCTTCACAGCGGGCTTGTGAGAAGCTGGTAAAGGGTTAGGGAACTCCTGATGCAGGACAGTAGGCAGAGCTGGGCTGGTGGGCAAGAGGCCAGGCCAGACCCCAAGGATGTAAGGCAAAGTGGGGTGGGGGTGTGCACAGCCTGGAGCCCAGCCAGCCTTTGACACAAATGGTGAAAGGCCTCAGTGACCACAGGGCAGGGCCTAGGATGGTGCTGGGCTGGAGGCTGGGGGAAGCCCCTTGGTCCTAAGCCTAGGCCTCCAGGTCCTGCCAGGTGGCACTGGGAATTGCAGAAGCAGCAATATGTTTCTGAGTCTGTGCCTTTTGGGGAGACCAGGAAGAGTGCCAGCTGTTCACGTTAGTTTCAGGTAAGATCTTCCTTTTGCTTGTGAAAGCATTTGTGGTAACATATTGGAAAGGGGTGGTTACTTTTTCCCTCTGTGAAGACTCCCATCCTTTGTGAGAAATTAACTTGCTGCAAATACAGAATGACTTTGCTGAAAACATTTCATTCACCTTAAGTACCAAAAGGTGATGCCTTTATTGTTATTTCAGGGAAAAGTCAAGGGAAGTTTAAGTAAATGTTTTCCTAAAGAGCTGTATGGGAGGCAATTTGTTGTATGTATACAACTTAGTTCAGTGAAAAATCCCAAAGAAGCAATTAGCAAAGGCACTGCTTGTTAAGAATGACATTTCCCTAGAAGGCTATTGTTACTACCAGTATGAAAGTTTTCCTCCTGCTTGTCCCCTGCTTTCCTGCCTTAGAAATCAGTTAACACTAATTCGCTGCTGATTTCATTTTGCAAAGCTTTCTTTGTTAACACCCCCGGACATTGTATAAGGCTCTCCGTTGGTATTGAAGAAATTTAATTAAGTATCTTCAGTTTGCCTTTGTTTTGACTTTGATTATTTGAATTTCAACTGCCTTTAGGGAGAAAAATACGGAAGTATATTACTCACCATTTCACATCTGTTGCAGTTTAGAAGGCTCGATTGCCAAGAATTTTATGAAGCATCACTTGGTAATGACTCAGGAAATGTTTAGTCAATGCATCCTCTGCTCCAAGGGACAGGCACCCTCTGTTGTCCATCTTGCTGTGCCATTTCCCCAAGACACAGAATCAAGCTGCAAATTTGCAAATTGATAAATCATACACACAAAAGAATCATTTGATATTCTGATCAGAGGATTTAAGAACCAGGATAGGGTGGCCCAAAAAAGTGAGTCCTGAAGGTGGTAATGAACAGGGAAACCGGCTTCATTCTCGTCCTCCCCCAAGAGATTTCCAAGTCGTGTCAAATATTTGTCATGCTTTCTCCTCTGGGGAATGGGGATGTTGGTTGCTGCACAGTGCAACCATGAAAAGATTTCTTGTTGGCTTTTGTTATTTAAATTTTAAATGGAAACAAAGTTTAACTTTTTTGTAATTTACAATTTTTAGATGCCGTTATTAACATCATACAAAGGCCATGTATGTTAGTTTTTTGTTGGTATAGCAAAATACGTCAGGCAATGCCACTTTATAGGGAAAAAGAGTCTATTGTGGTTCTTCGTTGTGGCGGTAAATGATCTGGGAACCTCACCCAGCAGTGGCCTTATTGGCAGAGTCTTGGGGAACCATGAAGTGTCCCATGGCAAGAGACAGTGGGCGTGTGTTGAGTTGTCTGTTTCTCCTCCTTAAAATGCCACCAGCATTCAGTCACAGGGACTCCACTCGGGTGACCTAAGAATTTCACCAAGTTCCAAAGGCCTCACCTCTAAGAACCAGAGTCCTATTAAGTTTCCACCCTCTCAGTATAGCTAAATGATGACTTGGGGTTTATAACCACATTCGAACCTTAGCACCATGGTATGGATGATTAGCACCTTGATCCCTTGTACGTTTAAGTCTTTGGCTGAGAACTGATAACTCGAGAATTTTACTTCTTTATGTTTTCTCCTTCTACAACTCCTATGATCTTACTCCCTCTCCTAAACATCTCACTCCCCTGAAATTTGTGATGGATCTTCTTTGTTACGTAACTGTGTCTGGATTCTTGAGAATTTCCAGTGGTTTGCTCCTTAGACCTTTGCTATTTTCTTAACAGAACAACCCTCAAACATTTATAAAACCTTGAGTGTCATATTTGCACAGGGTCACTATGCTGTTCTAGTTAGGTAGCACACAGCACATGAAAGTCAAACTCATTACCTTTATCTGAATTCTACCTCAGATGTCCTTCTTTAGCCAAACTATCAAAACTGTTCTGTTTTTTCATTACAGGGAACAAAATGTTTGCATTTCTCATTATTTTATTTATTTGAAAAGCAGAGTGGTTATGAGGGAAAGACAAAAAGATTCTTCATCTGTTGGTTCACTCACCAAATGGCCAAGATGCTTGGGGCTGAGCCAGGCAAAGCCAGCAGCCAGGAACTCCATTGAGGTCTCACACATAGGTGACAAGGGTCCAAGAACGTGGGCTGTCTTCTGTTGCCTTCCAAGGCACATTAGCAGGGAGCTGGATTGGAAGTGGAGCAGCTAGGATTTGAACTGGGATACGGGATGTCAATGTTGCCAGCAGTGGCTTAACCCACCATGCCACAATGTCAGCCCCTCAGAGCAAATTTCTTAGTAGACAAAGCTCATGTGTGTGTGTGTGTGTGTGTGTGTGTGTGTGAGACTGTATACAATATATGGATAGATACATGCACACAAATAAATATTATAAACATATGTATAACTTAACTACACATTAAGGATAAAATGTCCGTGGACATACTGGTTCTTCCTGTACAACTTAGGAGTACAGGCCCTACAAAATTTTTTGGTAGTTATATCTGTATTTCTTCCCTTAAACATTGAGAAATCCAGACCTCAAGGACACAGAGAATTATAGTAGAGTATCCCTAAATTTCTCACTTTCTTTTCCCCATATCACATGCATAATTGTATCAGGAAAACAATTCCAATATTATTATCACTAATATTACTTGGAAAATCATTTGTTCTCCCAATTCTTCCTACCTTTTAAAAGCAATTGTCCTATATCTACATTGTCTTTTATCTGAATAGTCTTAAATCCTACTATCTCTTCTTTGTAGCTCCTACCTAATATTAGTTCTACAAGTACCTAAATATTTACACTCACCACTGCTCACCCCTGTTCCTATGTCAGTGGTTCTCTAGTCATTTTGGTCATCTGAAGATTGTTTCCTGCTAGACTGCTAAGGAAGGGTTTATGGGAACAATATTTCTAGAGTTATCACATACTGATAACCCTGCAACTTTGCCCTGTATGCTCTGAAATCTCTTTGCTAGCTATGGAATCTTTGCCTTATATTTTTACTCTTGATTATCCTAAATACATTAATCCATTTATTTCTGTCATAAAGCATTGCTGTAGGAAATCCAATGATAACCTAATTTTCCCTTTACTGACTCCCCCATGAATTAGATATGCAATGTGCTTTTACAATATGTAGTTTTGAATCTTGTTTTGTTTTACTTCAGAGAAGTTTTACTACTTTACAGATTTAGTACTTTTTTGTTCCCTTCCTTTGATTTTCTTATTCAGTGTCTTTTTCTGTGAATATAGTTACTCTTTGCTTGACTTCAATATTTATCACTTTCCTTGATTTGATTTTTAAATAGTTTTCATCATTGCAGTTAAAATATTTTCATCTTTAGTCTCTCTTAAGGTTTTATTATATGAATCTCCTTCATGCTCTTTCTAATTAGTCTTCATTTCTGGATATTTAAAAAAATTTCTATTTTTCTGAATTCTCTTCCTCATTTTCAAGTTCTTTTATGATTGTGTATTTATTTAGTTCTTTCATATATTATACAGTTTCTTAATGATTCTTGGATTCTTTGAAGTAGTAGGTTACAGTTTTGATATGTTTTGCAGATGTATCTTTCCTTTAGACATTCATTGCCTGCAGGGGTGTTATTCTGCTTGACATAGGCTTTTTTTCTTATAACTTTGAATAAGATTAGACATTGAATTGCTTCTCTTGCTTATTTTTATGTAAAATTATTTTTCTTCAACTTTTAGGAAAAGGTATGGCTCAGGACACCTGTTCCAGTTTCTCAGATTTCTCCCTTTTCTTGTTTTCCTAAAAATCTTAAAAACAAGGTGCCTTGTTTTCTGAGAATCCTGGTTCTGTTTTCCCTATATTTATCTGGGATTTTTCTTCCTTTCTTTTTTCCTTCCTTCCCTTCTTTTTTCCCTCCCTCCCTCTCTTTCTTCCTTCCTTCCTTCCATCCTTCCTTCCTTTCTTCTTCTCTTCTTTCATGGTTATTTTGCCAAGCTTAAATTTGATCCTACTCCTCAATATTTTTCCTTAGGTTTTTCCCTGTATCGGTTAGGATTTGGCTGGTTAGCATTAGGAATTTACATGGTATAGTCTGTTCCAGTCCCTTCAGACACTACCAGGAGATTCTTATACTCAACTGTTACTAGACTGGTCTACACCCTGACAATTCTGGCAGTAATTTTTAAATTGGACAATTGTGTTTCCCAGTGGATAACAATTGGCTTTTGTATTAGTCAGGGTTCTCCAGAGAAACAGAACCAGTAGAATGTAGTTATTTGTGCACACATACCCATTTACCCTCTCTTTCTCTATGTGCATGATAGAGTATATCTTAAAGTTATTTCTCCATATCTATCTATCAACTGTCTATCATCTATCAATAGACAAATAGAGCTCCCATCTGGTGGTTCATTCCACAAATGCTGCCAACAACTGGACAGACCCTGGCCAGAGTCAGGAACTGGAATACAATCCAGATCTTTCACATGGGTGACTGAAACCCAGATACTTGAGCCATCACCACAGCTTCCTAAGGCCTGCATTGACAGGAAGCTGGAACCAGAGTTGGATCTGACAATCAAACCCAGGTACTCCAATATGGATTGTGGGCATTTTAACCACTGGGGTAAATCCAAGCTCCTGGAAAGACTTACTTTAAGGAACTCATGATTGTAGGGCTGACAAGTGTGAAATCTGCAGGGCATGTCAAGAAGCTAGAAATTAAAAGTCTGGAAACTCAAATTCTGGACTGCAGTCTGGCAGTAGAATTCTTTCCACTTTGGGGAACTTCAGTCTTCTTTCTTAAAGTCTGGATGAGGCCCACTCACATTACAAAGGGTAGTGAGCCAGCGCCTTGGCTCACTAGGCTAATCCTCCTCCTAGCGGTGCTGGCACACCGGGTTCTAGTCCCGGTTGGGGTGCCGGATTCTGTCCCGGTTGCCCCTCTTCCAGGCCAGCTCTCTGCTGTGGCCCGGGAGTGCAGTGGAGGATGGCCCAAGTGCTTGGGCCCTGCACCCCATGGGAGACCAGGAGAAGCACCTGGCTCCTGGCTTCGGATCAGCACAATGCGCCGGCCGCAGAGTGCTAGCCGCGGCGGCCATTGGAGGCTGAACCAACGGCAAAGGAAGACCTTTCTCTCTGTCTCTCTCTCACTGTCCACTCTGCCTGTAAAACAAAACAAAACAAAAAAAGGGCAATCTGCTTTACTCAAGTCTACTGATTTAAATGCAATCGTATCTTTAAAAAATAGCTTCACAGAAATGTCTGGACTGATATTTGACCAACAAGTGTAAACTATAACCTAGCCAAATTACAGGTAAAATCAACCAACACAGCTACTGCAAAATGCTCCTGTCCCCAAGGCCACCAGACCTTTTGGTGTTTCCTTCTGCTTCCTCCAGAACAGATGGAATGCCTTGTGGTACTTGCGGGTGTTAGCTACTTTTTTTCAACTATTTACAGTCTGTATATTTATGGAAGATAATTTGTCAGCTAGTTGTATGATAAATTTTTTGTGAGTTTTTGTTTCTTCTTTATAGTTGATCTATAAGTTTTCACAAGGGTATTTGGGGATATTTTAACTTACTTTGCTTTTGTCGTTTACCTAGAATCTCTTTGCTTCTTTGAGAACATTTTATTAAGGAAATTTATTTATTTATGCAATTTAAGTCTTATGGGAACTTGCCAGCTTAACAATCTCCCTAACTTTAAGAAAGAATACTTTTCAGATATAAATGTACTTATAATGCAGATTTTGAAGTGGTCAACATATGAACTTATAAAAGAATTTATATTATTAAAGGGTTTTGCAGTAGCAAAATAAAAAGAACAATTAAATGACAAGGACAAATATTATAATTCTGAATCTAACGTATTCTGCATGACTTGATGAAGTCACCCTCTGTATCTGGCCTCACTCATAAATAAAAAAAATCAATGGTTTTCTTAGACTTTAAAAAATGTCCAATTTATGAACTGATTGGTTTCAATCATACCATAAACTCTGGACTTGAGCCTTTGGGTTGTAAATTCATTTCTTGATACTTCACATTGGTCTATTTATTTATATCTTTAGGACTCAATTTCCTCATCTGGAAAACTGAGCATAGTAATACCTTCCTAATTAGGCGAATGGATGGATGGAGTAAGATTAGTTATGTAAAGTACTTAATACATAGAAAAGGCTTGGCAAATATTAACTAATACTGACATGGCTATCCTTTTTTAAAAAAAGTTGTGTTTATTATTTATTTACTTATTTGAAAGGCAGAGTGACAGATAGAGAGGGAGACAGAGAGAGAGAAAGGAAAAGAAAGAGAGAAAGATCCTGTATCTGGTGGTTCATGTCTAAGCATCCAGGCCTGGAATAGTCCAGAGCCCAGAGCCAGGAGGTTCATTTGAGTGACAGAATTTTAAGTAATGGAGCCATTATCTGCTGCTCCCAGGCACATTAGTAAGGAGCTAGTCTGGAAGTGGCAGTGGTACCAGATCTCAGGCATCCTGAATGCAACCATCCAAAGCAGTAGCTTAAATTTTTGTACCACAGTGCCTTCCCCAGAATGATTATCCTATTGATAAAGAAGGTGATTAAAATTTTAAAGACAAAGGGGTCAGCATACATTGTTTCTCTCCATTCCTTTTTTTTTTTTTGAAAAAAGATTTATTTGTTTGAAAGAGCCACAGAAAGGCAGTGAGAGACAGAGAGAGAGGTCTTCCATCCGCTGGTCCATTCCCTGGATGGCCCCAACTGCCCAAGCTTTGCCAGTCTGAAACCAGGAGCTTCTTCCAAGTTTCTTTCGGGTCTCCCATGTGGTAGCAGAGGCCTAAGCACTTGGGCCATCTTTTGCTGCCTTCACAGGCCATAGCAGAGAGCTGAATTGGAAGAGGAGCAGCCGGGACTTGAACCAGCATCAGCACTGCTCGTGTCGGCTTTACCTGCTACTCCACAGTGGAGGCCCCTCTCCTTTCCTTCATAATCACCCTTTCATTTGATCTTTGGAGATTTCCATGGAACCTTCAAAATTTCCCCATGTCCAGTTAGAAAAGCAATAAAAACCATGATTTTAAAGATTTCCTCTGTCATTGATGGTGTGGTTCTTTAAAAATATTGTAAGTTTAAAGAAAGTTTTAACAAAAAATCATTAAACATTGAAATGATGACATAAATTTTTTAAAACTCATTTTAGCTTTTTTTCTTATGATTTGAATAGTCTCACTGCCAAAGTCTTGTCTTTCTCATGAAAACCATTTGAATATTCTTTAGAACTGTAATGCTGACATAAATTTGCAGGCTGGAGGTCAGTTATCATAAGTAGGTATGGGAATACACGCACTCACTTGCACACATGTTCACACAAAAGAACTGAAGCCATTTTGACCAGTTATTTTATCCTGAGTCCACCAATTTCCTTTTATTTTCTGTAGTTAATAAACCACATATACTTTATTTTCTATGCCTAGGAAGCCATATATACTTTTATTAAAGATGGCTAAAGGATTCCAAATGGAGAATGTGTTTTCATTAGGAGATATTTTTCTCGTTAGATTGTGCATCAGTTTTTAATTTGACGTTGCATATTATTCTTCCTCTATCATCTTCCTCATCATCTTTGCTTGAGCAGGGAGGTTTAAAGAGGATGCAAGTAGAACAATGACACAGGCATGAGTTCCTGTGTCAGATCTGCTGAATGCCCCAACATCATACTGGTAACGGTTTGTCTTTGCATCAAATGGGGCATATCTGAGCAAATCCTGTTCTCAATTTCTACAAATGAGTCTCATTCCCTGGAGATAAATGTTGACTTAAATATTGATCATAATGACTTTTCGTAGTCTTTAGGTTTACTCCTTAATCTATTTGTTACTTAATGACTCTGTTTTTCCTTGATGAAGTACTAAACCGTTTTAATGACTACTTTAAGCATTTGTAAAGGAAACAGATAATGAGGAGGTATAGTGTTAACATAAGTACAACCTGTTCACTTGTTAAGTCACTGATCAACATCAGTCAGTTCTTATATATGGCCCCAAATGGACATGCACAAATAAGCATCTGAGAGAACTGGATTTATACAGAAATATACATTCACCTTTTGTTGTATATTTTCAATTTCTGGAATTACTTTTTGCTTGTACAAAAAGGTACAACTGAAAAGATAATGGTTTACTCACAGGGTACAATGCAGTAAATATTGTCCAAAATTTGACATTTTATTAGCTTTATAAATTTATTTGAGCTATAGAAACATCCATGCAAGTTGAAGGAGATCAACATTTTTGTTAAACGCTTATTAAGTGGATTTTTTTTATTTTTTATTTCTTTGACAGGTAAAGTTACAGACAGTGAGAGAGAGACAGAGAGAAACGTCTTCCTTCTGTTGGTTCACCCCTCAAATGGCCACTATGGCCGGTGCTGTGCTGATCTGAAGCCAGGAGCCAGGTGCTTCCTCCTGGTCTCCCATGTGGGTGCAGGGCCTAAGCACTTAGGCCATCCTCCACTGCCCTCCTGGGCCACAGCAGAGAGCTGCACTGGGAGAGGAGCAACCAGGACTAGGACCTGGTGCTCATATGGGATGCCGACGCCACAGGCGGAGGATTAACCAAGTGAGCCACGGCGCCGGCCCTATTAAGTAGATTTTGCTAATGCATTTATACCTGCAGCAACTGATGCTATGGTGCTACTTTAGAAATATACATTTCCTTTCAGCCATTCATTCTTCAGATTTATTTCCAAATTTTAAGTTTTCCAAAGCATGGTTATAAGTTACACAGTTTTATTCCAAGGGCTTTAAAATAAGAATACAATCTGGGACATGCTCAATCGGACTTGCCCCAAATGATGGAGTTAGAATCGTGCCAGGGGATCCAATACAATCCCATCAAGGTGGCATGTACCAAGGCCATCTCACTAGTCCAAGTGATCAATTTCAGTTCACAATTGATCACACTGATAGGTCTAAGAGTCAAAGGGATCACACAAACAAGACTAGTGTCTGCTAATACTAACTGATAGAATCAAAAAGGGAGAGAATGATCCAACATGGGAAGCGAGATACACAGCAGACTCATAGAAGGGCAGATGTCCTAAATAGCACTCTGGCCTCAGAATCAGCCCTTAAGGCATTCGGATCTGGCTCAAGAGCCCATGAGAATATTTTAGGCATGGAAAGCCAAGACACTCTGGAAAAAAAAGAAGACCTAAATGAAAGATCTCTGTGAGTGAGATCCCAGTGGAAAGAACGGGGCCATCAAAGAAGGAGGTACCTTTCTCTGAAGGGAGGAGAGAACTTCCACTTTAACTATGACCCTGTCTGAATAAGATTGAAGTCGGCGAACTCTAAAGGCTTCCATAGCCTCGGCAACTCATGACTAGAGCCTAGGGAGATTACTGATACCATAAACAAGAGTGTCAAATTGTTAAATCAACATCAGGAGTCACTGTGTACTTACGTCTCATGAGGGATCTGTCCTTAATGTGTTATCCAATGTGAAGTAATACTATAACTAGTACTGAAACAGTATTTTTATACTTTGTTTTTCTGTGTGGATGTAAACTGATGAAATCTTTACTTAGTATATACTGAATCGATCTTCTGTATATAAAGATAATTGAAAATGATTAAAAAAAACTTGGTGTTAAATTGGAAATTGCATAATTAATCAATTTTTTAAAGAAAAAATCATGTAGGATCTCTGTCCTTAATGTGCTGTACATTGTGAATTAATACTATAACCAGTACTCCAACAGTGTTTTTCACTTTTTGTCCCTATGTGAGAGCAAACTGTTGAAATCTTTACGTAATATGTACTAAACTGATCTTCTGTATATAAAGAGAATTGAAATGGATCTTGATGTGAATGGAAGGGGAGAGGGAGCGGGAAAGGAGAGGGTTGCGGGTGGGAGGGAAGTTATGGGGGGGAAACCATTGTAATACATAAGCTGTTCTTTGGACATTAATATTCTTTAAGTAAAAGCTTTATATAAAAAATAAAAAAAACTAAAGAAAAGAAAACTCACAAGAGACAGATGCCTTTTCATTAGACATATTTTCTTACACTACATGCACATATTGCTGAGCCTGTATAACAAATCTTTTTATCTGAATTTTAGCATTTTAACTTTCTTTGTTGGATGAAATGATTTCTGTGTAGGAGGTTGATAATGGCAGGTGATTTTTTGAATAAAAAGAGAACACATTCATAGGCTGCACATTTCCTTTTTTAAAAAAATATTTATTTATTTGAAAGGCATAGTTACATAGAGAGAATCTCCCATCCACTGATTCACCTCCCAAATGGCCACAATGTCCAGAGCTGAGCTGATCTGAATCCAGGAGCTAGGGGCTTCTTCCAAGGCCTCCCAGTAGCCAGAAGGTACAGGGGCCCAAGGACTTGGACCATCTTCTGGAACTTTCCTAGGCACATTAGCAAGGAGCTGAATTGGAAGTGGAGCAGCCAGGACATGAACTGGTGCCCACATGGGATGCTGGCGCTGCAGGCAGCGGCTTTATCTGCCATACCACAGTGCTGGCTCCTGCATGTTGACGTTTCACCTTTATTTCTTGACTTTGGACAGCTGTGCCTTTAGCCAAAAATGTTCTAAATTCTTTTCTGTTTTCCTTCTTAGTACATGATAGCATTCAAAAATGCTAAATCCAATGTCTTCCTTTCCTTGTTTTTGAAAGTTAAATTTATTTCACTCATTTAGTCACAAATGTATGATGGAATATCTCAGATTCAGTCTGAGTCACTCATTGCCTCTAACTGCATGGCTACTGTCATTGTGGTGGTTGGTTCTCCTTTTCTTCACTTCCATCTCCAACTTACCATTCTTCCTACCTGAAACACAGTTAAGATCATGAAAGAGTGATGCTTGTGAATCATAAGTGACTCTTCACTTTCTGTAGAACATCACCCTTATTTTTCAGGTTGCCTTTGGAGTTTTTTTAATCTATTCATAAAGCCAGTTCTAAAACAATCCTCTTGGGGCTGATGCTGTGGCGCAATGGATTAACACCCTGGCCTGAAGTACCAGCATCCCATATGGGCGCTGGTTTGAGACCTGGCTGTTCTTTTTCCAATCCAGCACTCTGCTATGGCCTGAAAAAACAGTAGAAGATGGGCCAAGTCCTTGGACCCCTGTACCTGCATGGGAGGACTGGAAGAAGCTCCTGGCTCCTGGCTCCTGGCTTCGGATCAGAGCAGCTCCAGCCATTGTGGCCAGTTGGGGAGTGAACCATCAGATGGAAGACCTCTCTCTCTCTCTCTGCCTCTCCTCTCTCTGTGTAACTCTGACTTTGAAATAAATATATAAATCTTTAAAAAAATAAAACAATCCTCTCATCTCTCTAAACTCTTCTTTATGGGGACAGAGTGTTGCTTCCCAATAGTGCCACATGTTTTCATATCTCCATGCCATGTATGTCCTGTGTGCTTTGCCTACAATGCTGTATTATGATTTTCTTTTTTCTTTTTTATGGAATGTATGAGATTCTGAACTCATTTGAAAGTCTCAGCCAAAATTTTGCTTCTCTGTGAAGGTCTCTCAGAATATTCAGCCAAAAAAATTAATCCATTCTATATTCTATTGCCTGTTGCTCATGGAATTCTGAGCCCATCCGTGTCAGGAGCCATATCTCCTTCATTATATTAGTGTCAATATTTTAAAGGCTATGGTTTATAAAAGCAAATGAAGCTTATGTCAGTGAGCTAACCAAAAAATTTTTTTTCAGTTGGTTGATTTGAATGAGAGTAATCTTATCATTTTGCACAGTGCCATGCAGGGAGTATTTTGTTAGAAGAAATGAATTTCTAATGTAACAAATAGGAATAACTGCCCAATTTCTTCTTCCAACTTACCTGATAGAATATGGTTGCATAGTGCAGGCACTAGTTAATGTTCTGCACACAAACTTACAGGGGAAAGAATGTAATGATATATGAGTGTATGTAATATATATATATATATATATTTATATACATAAAATACTTTTAATACATAAGTGAGACTTTATGCTTATGAAGTCAGATAGATATTTGTATGTCTAGCTATATCTCTAGAATCAAGTAAAATATTTCAAATTTAATGGGAAATAAGTGTGTATTGAAGACAAAACATTTTAAATATTATCCGAAGTATTAAATTTTTTTCAATCCAATGCACAGTATTTACCCATATTTTATTATTATTTATTTAACTTTGCTCAGTTGTAGCTGGATAAATGCTCAAATAGTTATGTTTTTTTGGAGCATTGTGCCACATTGTGCCACATTGAACCACATGGGGTTCAACTCATTTGTGTGTAATTTGGAACTTAAAGGTATCTTAAATATGAAGCAATACATAAACATCTGGTACCTCTGGCATTGAGTTCCTCATTACTACTTCTATGATATAGTAGTTTTCAAGTCATTTAAACTCTTCTGTGTCCTCAAATGTCTTTGAAGGACCCTTACGGGGGGAGGGACAAGAAATTAGGCCTGGGCAAATACCAGGGGTTTCTTAAAAAGCTAGATGTTCCCCAGAGATCAGCAGGCAGAACATTCTCTGGGAAGGAAAAAAACAACCCCTGATCAGAGCTACCCCTCCCCTTCAGAAAGTCCCTAGGCATGCACTTATGATGTCACTGCGACCAGCCAATCCTGTAACACCTCAGCATTCTCCACCAGCATTCTCTGCCTGCATTTTACGCATGCGCATTAGCAATATGCTAATTCGTTGCCTATATAACCAGTGTGTAACTGCCGCTCAGGGCTCCTCACCACCTGAGGTGGGGGCCCGTTTGCGCAAATGTTCAATAAATCCTCGTGCTTTTTGCATCAACTCGTCTGGAGTCTGGATCTTTGGGCGTCCTCCCGAACAAGTGGGCATCTCAGCAATTGGGAGGTCCAACATCTTAATTATATTCTATTGGTTAGCTTTGATTTAAAATAACTGTCTTTAAACTTCAGAATATTTAAGTGGTATTCTCATAACTGTATGAGATAGAGTTATTTTATTCCCCTAATACTGTACCAATATGAAAAATATTGTTATTTCAATGCACACATATTTTCTTTTTTTTTTGGGGGGGGGTTTGTTCCACTGAGATCTATTTTGAGTGTTAGCCTTTATGATTATAAAAAAGAAGAAAAAAAGCAACAGACCCAGAAACTGGGAACTCTGCTTTTCTGCCAAGTGTTTTTACCTGGGCTCCACAAAATGTGCCTGGCTGCACACCTGCATCTCGTCCTGAGATGACGCCAGACAGACCCCCACCAAAAGCCATTCTGGGGCCAAACAGACCTAGAGTCTACACACACTCAGATACCAGGAGACAGACCCCGGAATGTTCTGGAATAAACAGGCCACAAGAGTCACCACAGTTAAGTAACCATGTGTAATCTTGTCCTGGAAAACAATGCAGTAGAATCATAAAGGGGAGAATTGATAAAGTTAGAGTGGAGGTTTCAGATTAGAAGTTGGCACGGAAAATTGTTAAATTTCCATAGATTTCATAACAGGACTGGGGCCATGGAAGCCAAGAGCCCTGCTTTTAGGAGACAACCCCTAACATGGTAACAGGTGAGAGACACAAACTGCCCTCTCTCAGGGAGAGTGAGGAGGACGCAGAAGGCAAAGCTAGTCTGGGTGGCTGGCAAAGAGGGTCCAGACCACACCAGGGGACTGGGAAAAGCATCTTAGGAAAAATCTAAGCACAGATTTTAAGATATTTTGCACAAAACCAAAAAACTTTGTATACCATTTTTGACACACTTTTTGATGTACTGCCATTGAGTTCCCTTGCACAATTTTTTTCCCAAAGAAACCTTTTATTTAATGAATACAAATTTCATAAGTGGAACTTTGGGAATATAGTGATTCTTCCCACCACACCTGCCCCCCAGCCATACTCCCTCCTACCCCTCTTCCTCCACCCTCCCCATTCCCAGTCCCATTCTCCAGTAAGATTCATTTTCAATTAACTTTATACACAGAAGACAGACTCTATACTAAGCAAATATTTCAAAAATTTGCACATACATGCACACACACACACAAAAAAATTGTTGAGGACAAGTATTACAGTTAACTCTCATAATACAACTCCTTGAGGACAGATGACCTGCATGGGAAGTTTTAGTGCACAGTGACTCCTGTTGTTAATTTAAGAATTAATACTCTTATTTATGACGTCAGTGACAACCTAAGGCTCCTGACACGAACTGCCTAGGCTATGGAAACCTTTTGAATCCATAATCTCCATCAGTATATAGGCAAGGCCATAAGCAAAGTGGAAGTTTGCTCTTTCCCTTCAGAGAAAAGTACAACCTTCTTTGATTGCCCCTTCTTTCCCCTGGGGTTTTACTTACAGAGATCCTTCATGTAGAACATTTTTTTGCCACAGTGTCTTGGCTTTCCATGCCTGGTGCTCTCATGGGCTTTTCAGCCAGACTAGGATACCTAAAGGGGTGATTCTGAGGTCAGAGTGCAACTTAAAGTGATTGTCATTCTATGAGTCTGCTGTGTGGACTACTTCCCATGTTGGAACATTCTCTTCTTTATAATTCTATTATTATTATTACCAGGCACCTGATCTTATTTATATGATTACTTTAACACTTAATCCTATCTATATGTTCACTTTAACACTTAATATGATCACTTTAACACTTAAGACAACATTTTTACCACCCAGTTTAATGGGATTTGGGGTCCTATGACAAGTTTTTAGAAGTTACTTAGAAGTAGGTCCATAGAAATGTATGCAGAACTACAGAGCTTTACAGTTACAAATTTCCTCCTTCCTCTCTTATTACCACCTTATTTTTTACTGAAAAGTATTTTCAATTGACTTTATGCACATATGATTAACTCCATGGTAAGTAAAGAGTTCAACAAATACTATGAAGGAAAAAAATTATTCATCAACAGTCAAGACAAGGACTGTCATTGCTTCTCAAAGTGTCAATTTCACTTGTACAGATTTCCTTTCAGGGGCTCTATTAGTTATCACAGATCAGGGAGAATATATAATATTTGCTACTTTGGGATTGGCTCATTTCACTAAGTATGATGTTTTCCAGATTCATCCATTTTGTTGCAAATTAATGGATTTCATTTTTTTAACCTTTGTGTAGTATACCATAATGTACATATCCCATAATTTCTTTATCCAGTCTTTGGTTGATGGGCATTTAGGTTAATTTCATGTCTCAGATATTGTGAATTGAGTTGCAATACACATGGGGGTGCAGATAACTCCTTTATTTTCTGATTTCATTTCTCTTGGGTATATTCCCAGGAGTGGGATGGCTGGGTCATATGATAGGTCTATCTTCAGATTTTTGAGGTATCTCCACACTGTATTCCATAGTGGCTTTACCAGTTTACATTCCCATCAACAGTGGATTAGGGTACCTTTTTCCCCACATCCTCGCCAGCATCTGTTGTTAGTTGATTTCTGTATGAAATCCATTCTAACTGGGGTGAAGTGAAACCTCATTGTGGTTTTGATTTGCATTTCCCTGATGACTAGTGATCCTGAGCATTTTTTCATGTGTCTGTTGGCTATTTGGATTTCCTCTTTTGAAAAATGTCTGTTTAAGTCCTTGGCCCATTTCTTAACTGGGTTGCTTGTTTTGTTGTTGTGGAGTTTCTTGATTTCTTTGTAGATTCTGATTATTAATCCTTTATTAGTTGCATAGTTTGCAAATAATTTCTCCCCTTCTGTCAGTTGCCTCTTCATTTTCCTGAATGTTTCTGCATAGAAGCTTCTCAATGTGATGTAAGCCCATTTGTTAATTTTGGCTTTGATTGTCTGTGCCTTTGGGGTCATTTCCAAGAACTCTTTGCCTGTGCCAATGTCTTGAAGGGTATCCTCAAGGTTCTCTAAGAATTTGATTGTGTCGGGATGTAGATTTAAGTCTTTAGTCCATTTTGAGTATATTTTTTTGTAGGGTGTAAGGTAGGGGTCTTGCTTCATACTTCTGCATGTGAAAATCCTGTTTTCCCAGCACCATTTGTTAGACTGTCCTTGTTCCAGGGGTTGGTTTTAACTCCTTTGTAGATAACTTGGATTGATTTCTGGTGTTTCTATTCTGTTCCATCGGTCTATCCATCTGTTTTTGCACCAGTACCAGGATGTTTTGATTATAACTTTCTTGAAATCTGGTACGGTGATGCCTCCAGTTCTGTTTTTGTTGTATAAAATTGCTTTAGCTATTCAAGGTCTCCTGTGCCTCCGTATGAATTTCAGCATTTTTTCCAGATCTGAGAAGAATGCCTGTGGTATTTTGATTGATATCGCATTGAATCTGTAAATTGCTTTTGGAAGAATGAACATTTGGATGATATTGATTCTTCCAATCTATGAACATGGAAGATTTTTTCCATTTTTTGTTCTTTTCCTTTTTTAAATGTTTTCTAATTCTCATTGCAGAGATCTTTGACATCCTTGGTTAAATTTATTCCAAGGTATTTGATTTTTTTTATAGCTATTATGAATGGGATTGATCTTAGAAGTTCTTTCTCAGCTGTGGCATTGTCTGTGTATACAAAGGCTGTTGATTTTTGTGTATTGATTTTATATTCTTCTACTTTACCAAAGTCTTCTATGAGTTCCAGAAGTCTCTTGGTAGAGTCTTTTGGATCCCCTATAAATAGAATCATGTCATCTGCAAATAGGGATAGTGAATTTTTCCTTTCCAAATTCCATTTGGTCTATAGTGTCAATTATCTCTACTGTTTCCTTGCTGATTTTCTGTCTGGTTGACCTGTCCATTGCTGAATGTGGTGTATTGAAATCCCCCATTACTATTGTATTTGAGTCTATGTATCTCTTTTGATCCCTTAATAACATTTCTTTTAAATAGCCAGGTACCCTGTAAATTAGCTGAATATACGTTTATAATAGTTACATCTTCATGTTTAATTGATCCCTTAATCATTACATAATGTCCTTTTTTGTATCTTTTAACAGTTTTTGTGTTAAAGTCTATTTTATCTGATATTAGAATGGCCACACCAGCTCTTTTTTGGTTTCTGTTAGTATGGAATATCTTTTTTCATCCTTTCACTTTCAGTCTGCATGCATCTTTATTGCCTACAAGATGTGCTTCTTGTAGGCAGCAAATAGATGGGTCTTGTTTTTTAATCCATTCAGCCAGTCTGTGTCTTTTAACACAGACTGTCACCATTCAAGGTGACTATTGGTGAGTAACAATTTTTCCTTGCCATTTTCCCATAAATATTCTTATTTTTTTTTACTTTGGATTTCTTTTGTACTTTTACTGGTAGATTTTCTTCCTTTACCTTTTTTAACAGTGATAAAATGTTTCTGTGTTTCTGATTGCTGCTCGTCCTTAAGCATCTTTTGCATGACTGGACAGGCGGTGACAAGTTCTTTCAAAATCTGTTATGGAAGGTCTTTATTTCACCTTCATTCACAAATGAGAGCTTTAAAGGGCATATTATTTTGGGTTGATAATTATTTTCTCTTAAGACTTGGAATATATCTTGCCATTCTCTCCCAACCCGTAGGGTTTCTGATGAGAAGTCTGCTGTGAGTCTAATTCAAGATCCTCTGAAAGTAATCTGACATTTGTCTCATGCACATTTTAGAATCTTTTCTTTATGTTTTACTGTGGTGAGTTTGATTACAATGTGAAATGGTGAAGATCTTTTCTGATCATGTCTGTTAGGAGTTCTATGTGCTTCCTGTACTTGGTTGTCCCTTTTTTTTCTCCAAATTAGGGAAGTTTTCTGTTATTATCTCATTAAAAAGGCCTTCTAATCCTTTCTCTCTCTCCATTCCTTCAAGAACTCTGAGCACCTGTATGTTGTGTCAGTTGATAGTATCCTGTAGATTACCAACAGTGTTTTTTAGTTTTCTAATTTTTTTTCTTGTTTCTTTGTCTTACTGTATAATTTCCTGTGCTTTGTCTTCTAAGTCTGATATTTTTTGTTCTGCTTCATGGATTCTGTTGTTAAGATGTTTTATTTGCCCTATTGAATTCTTCATTTCCAAGATTTCATTTTGATTTTTCTTTAAGATCTCAATTTCATGGGAGCAATTTTCTTTCATGTAATGTAAGGATTTCAGTAGTTTGCATTTGCTTCTGATTACTTCTATGTAATCTTATGATCATTTTTTTGAATTCTATTTCTGTCATTTCTTCAATCTCATCATCTTCACAATCTAGTATTGAAGTGTTATGTTCTTTTGGGGTTATTATGTTGTCTTCCTTATTCTTATTTCTTGAATTGGTGCATTTGTTATTTGTGGAGATATTCATTGGTTTCTTTGTTTTTTCACTGTGGTGGCTTTTATCTTTGTATTATGCCTCTAAAGATTAGTGGAGAATCTGCTTTCAGTACATACCTAGAGGCATGTGATGGGTGTGGCCAAGGAGCTCTGTCCAGTTCTCCAGGGTAAAGGGTGTGTCTAAGGTGACACACCTAGTTTTGGTGGGGTGGATCTCACTCTCTTTTTTAATTAGAGGGGAAGTTTATTCTGCTCAGCTGAGCTCCTCTCAAAGGAGACAAGTACCTGAGTGCTATCCCAAGTATGTATAATATTCATCTGCTCTGCCCTAAGGACCATACAAAGGATTCATGCAGTCTGCAGTGTAAGCTCAGATTCCTCAGCAATGTCCCTCACCAGGTAACCAGGGATGCCTGAGCATGTGCATCCTCCTATGGTGACTACTCAAAGTCCCAATCACACCATAAGTCCACTCAAACAACCTTAGTTTTTTCACAGTCCCAGCACATAAGCCTCCCACAATCATGAGCACCCAAGCCCCTGTCAGTTCTCCCTTCCAGACTCAGGAGTCTCCACTTAGCTTATTGCTGGGCACAGCTGTTACATGCAAGGTGTCCGGCATGTAACAAATCTTCCCAGGCAGATGAATCAATTAGTTCACAGGCTTTTATTGGGATTCCACTCCTGGGCGAAGTTCCCAGGTCCCAACAGAGTGGGGGCTGGGGAAGTAGTGCATCAGAGGTTGGGAGGGCTCCTTTTATAGATTCAGGGTATGGGGGTTAAAGGTTGAGGCGGGTCTGATCCTCATTGGTTGACCTTTAGGCACCCACGGGGACCTTGACAAGGACTTTTCTTCCCCAGAAATACAGGTAAGGACTTCTCCACTTCCAGAAGTATAGGCCTTCCTTCCTTGTGGATCCCAAAGCTACCATTACATATATCCAAAATGGTGCTACAGGATGCCATTGCAAGGTGATCAGGAGAGAGAAACATGCCCCTCCTTTATTTTTTCTCTTCTAGGTACACTATTCCCCACAGGGCTCCAAGCTGGATTCCCTCTAGTCTCTTCTTGCAGCTTTATTGCAAATGGCTTGGGCTGCTGCAGTCTGGTCTCACTTCACTCTTCAATGCTGGTGCAGAGGCTCTCGGCTGCTGGGTTCCTGAGTTGTGGGCATCCATGCCCTCCACGTAGGTCCACCGTGTCACTTTCACACACATATTCTTAATACAAATTTGTGAAAATACAATTAGGTTCTTCTGTCTCCCTCATATTTTATTGTCCTGTTCTATTGATTAATGTTTTCAGGTGTTGCTTTTCTCATTTGTAAAGTTATTGCACTGCATATTTGATCCTTCATGTAATGATTTTAAGAAAGCTTCTTAAGTAAGGTTTAATGAAATGTAATTACTTTTCTACTTTGAAAAATATATTTATTTATTTGTAAGGCAGAGTTACAGAGACAGATGGAGAAATCTTCCACCTACTGGTTCACTTCTCAAATGCCCACAATAGCCAGGTCTGGTCTGGGCTGAAGCCAGGAGTCAGGAACTCTATCTGAGTCTCCCATGTGGGTGGAAGGGACCAATATACTTGGGCCATCATCTGCTTCCTTCGTAGGCATTGGAAGCAGAGTGGCCAGGACTTGAATTGGCATTCTGATGTGGGATGATAGTATTGCAAGCAGTGGCTTACTCTCCTGTGCTACTATGCCAGCCCCAATTTTTCTACTTTTCTCATATCCAGTTTATGTCTTTCATAAAATGTGTGTTTGTGTGTGTGTGCACGTGTGTGTGTGTGTGTGTGTGTGTGTGTGTTTGAGAGAGAGAGAGGAAGAGAGAGAGATTATCCAAATAAATTTTACTTACCTGTTCATTGATTTAATGGAATACTTTAGCTTATTTTTAGGACTTTTCATTTGTGCAGTGATGGGTTTCAGGACATGAACCTCAAATAGAACAAGCACCTCGGCATTTGAGAAAACAGTAGAGTCAGGAAGACCCTCTGCTTGGTCTTTTCCCCTGAAGGAGGTTACAAAAATAAGGAAGGATTTTATGGTTTTCCTCTGGAGCAGGTTGTAAGACCTTCATATGAGAGGAGCCCTCCATATGCCCAAAGGAAAAGAACATCCTTGTCTTTGAAGATGAGACAGAAGAATCTGAACAAATAGGCCATGCTGTGTCTCCTTCAGTTGTTTGTTTTGAGATCACACTTTTTGTCCAATCATATTTCTCCATGACCATCCACTTTCTCACTGAATCCAGCATAAAGAACTGCTCATTCTTACCCATTTCTATGGGCCTTCATTTCCTTATTAAGTCTTCTGTGTCACATGCAACTTATATTAAATAAGTCTGTATGCTTTTCTCTTGTTAATCCGTCTTTTGTTTTGTTGACCTTAGCTATGAACCTGAGAAACAGTAAAGGTATTTTTCCACCCTCACAGTAGATATGCTTAAATTTCAGATCCATTTCACCTTTATTTCAACTCTTGTCTCCTGTATTAAGATAGAAAATTGTTCACAAATATGCCAAATCAAATATGTGTGCATCATTTTTCTTCCATTTATAATAGGTAAAAGGCAACTACTCTAAGAGCCAATTCCCTTCCCATGGACTGGGATCAGGAAATTAGTAGAAGCCTCTGCAGGTGGGATGTCCTGACTGGTTTCTTCATTGGTGTTAACAAGAGAATCATAAGCACATCATTAGCAAGTCTCTTGTGTTCTGTGTAGATGCTTCTTGATATATTTATAGAGTTCTGCAAAGAAAAATTCAGTGCACAATTAAGATTTGTTCTCTCTTTTCTGTCTTAGAAATCATCTTTTATTTTTTATCAATTGATAAGCATGGACTAGATACTTATGAATAATCAGATACTAAGAACATTCTTGGATAAAACAAATGGTGTGTCAACTTCCAAAGAGGTAGCACTAAGTTAATGCTGAAGTGATTTGACACATGTTCCTCAAAAATCTATTGTGACAATGGTAAATATTTAGGTAGTCAAGAGTTCTTGGTTTCCTTGGGGAAAGGGTGTTGGACTTCGTATTTGAAATTGAACTGATTTTTGCAAGTAAAATAATAACCACAGTCCTTGGGGGCTGAGGCTCTGGTTTATAATTGTTATCTTTCTTATGTCATAGTAGAGTCTCCACACTAAGACTACACAGTTTCAACACTGGATGGACTGACAGATGACAATTGGTAAAGAACTGGAGGTGCCAGGGAACTCTACTTGAAATCATTTTGCTTAGAAGGTCTGGCATTTCCATTTAGATGGTAATAAGAATGATAGGGAATTATTTTCTGAGTCACTTGCTCACTCCTTTGTCACTAGTACTAGTTCTCAGTTAATATGTGTGTTGATTGGTTGATTGAAATTCAGCTATTATCCAATGTTTTCTTAGGAATCCAACTCAAATGGTTTCATATTTGACCCTATATTTCCTTCATTATACAATTTATCACACACACTGAAGCAGCCATGACTGCTCATTTCTTAGTTTTCCCTACACTGGTGGTGAACTGGGCGAATCAGAGGCACTGTTTCTTCTTTTTTATTTTTTAAGATTTTTTTTTTATATATATATATTTTATAACGCTTTTATTTAAAGAATATAAATTTCCAAAATACAGCTTATAGATTACAATGGCTTCTCCCCCATAACTTCCCCCCCACATGCAACCCTCCCCTTTCCCACTCCCTCTCCCCTTGCTTCACATCAAGATTCATTTTCAATTCTCTTTATATACAGAAGATCAGTTTACTATATATTAAGTAAAGATTTCAACAGTTTGCCCTCACATAGCAACACAAAGTGAAAAATACTGTTGGAGTACTAGTTATAGTATTAATTCACAATGTATAGCACATTAAGGACAGAGATCCTACATGATATATTTTTTTAAAAAATTGATTAATTTTCTATGCAATTTCCAATTTAACACCAAGATTTTTTTTCATTGTTAATTATCTATATACAGAAGATTGATTCAGTATATACTAAGTAAAGATTTCATCAGTTTGCACCCACACAGGAACACAAAGTGTAAAATACTGTTTCGGTACTAGTAATAGCATTACTTCACATTGGACAACACATTAAGGACAGATCCCACATGAGACGTAAGTACACAGTGACTCCTGAAGTTGATTTAACAATTTGACACTCTTGTTTATGGCATCAGTAATCTCCCTAGGCTCTAGTCATGAGTTGCCGAGGCTATGGAAGCCTTTAGGGTTCGCCGACTTCAATCTTATTCCGACAGGGTCATAGTCAAAGTGGAGGTTCTCTCCTCCCTTCAGAGAAAGGTACCTCCTTCTTTGATGGCCCCATTCATTCCACTGTGATCTCACTCACAGAGATCTTTCATTTAGGTCTTCCTTTTTTTTTTTCCAGAGTGTCTTGGCTTTCCATGCCTAGAATATTCTCATGGGCTCTTGAGCCAGATCTGAATGCCTTAAGGGCTGATTCTGAGGCCAGAGTGCTATTTAGGACATCTGCCATTCTATGAGTCTGCTGTGTATCTCGCTTCCCATGTTGGATCATTCTCTCCCTTTTTGATTCTATCAGTTAGGATTAGCAGACACTAGTCTTGTTTGTGTGATCCCTTTGACTCTTAGACCTATCAGTGTGATCAATTGTGAACTGAAATTGATCACTTGGACTAGTGAGATGGCCTTGGTACATGCCACCTTGATGGGATTGTATTGGAATTCCCTGGCACAATTCTAACTCCATCATTTGGGGCAGTTCCGACTGAGCATGTCCCAAATTGTACATCTCCTCCCTCTCTTATTCCCACTCTTATATTTCACAGGGATCACTTTTCAGTTAAAATTTGAAGTGAAATGGACACTATGAGAAACAGTAACTTGATCAGCTCTTGTGCTGACTGTTGTTGTACAATGTAATACTTTATCCATTTTAGTAATTTTTTTATTCT
Source organism: Sylvilagus floridanus (assembly GCA_949820135.1). NCBI lineage: Eukaryota > Metazoa > Chordata > Mammalia > Lagomorpha > Leporidae > Sylvilagus > Sylvilagus floridanus. The sequence continues at coordinate 20,305,557 of OX463246.1, read as the reverse complement.
AGTACTATTGGTTGAACTCTGTAATTAATAAACAATTATTCTTAGATGTTTAAATTTTAAGATTTATTTATTTATTTGAAAGTCACAGTTATAGAGGGAGGGGGAGGGAGGAAGAAAGAGAGAGGAGAGAGGAGAGAGAGAGAGAGAGAGAATATCTCATCTGCTGGTCCACTTCACAAATGGCCGAAATGGCCAGAGCTTGGCCAGGGCACACCCAAGAGCCAGGCACTTCATTCAGATCTCCCATGTGGGTGGCAGGAATCCAAGCATTTGGGCCATCTTTTATTGCTTTCCAAGGGTATTAGTAGGGAGCTAGATTAGAAGTAGAGCTGCTGAGACTATACCAGCACTGATATTGGATGCAGGTGTCACAGGCTGTGATTTTTCCCTGTGTGCCACAATGCTGGCCTGGCACATATTACACATGTCTGAGAATGTTGTTGAATGAAACAATCACAAGATGATTGTCTTAGAGGTATCATCCAAGGCCATTACACCCAGAATGGATGCTAAAACAAAATTTATTCAGATAAAAGACAAGCAGCATGTAACATTTTTTAGAACTACAATTTCTCCCAGGTTTATTCACTTTTTAAAGTAGGGTATGAAGGGAAGCTTTGAAGCTTGTTGGTTAGTAACAGTGTGCTTTCCCTAGCATGCTTGATGTTAAGCAAGGGAACTGACTACCTGAATCTTTTTTGGTTTCTTTAAGTATTTGAAAAGGATTGAGATGGTCGTAGGGACCAATTTCTAGCTCTTAGGTTAGGCATACTCAAAACTCCATCATTTGAATAAATGAGTTCATTTTATTCTCTGGCCTAGTTATGAGTTATTCACATTTTGGGAGTAATGGTTTTGTTGCAATGAAATGAAATACAGAAATACCTAGACATATTGTGTATGAACGAAATGATGACCTATCCAGAAAAAGCCTCCCAACACTCCAGAACAGAACACTGACTTGACAACAACAATAACAGTCTGCTTTTTTGAAAGTTCATTTTGCATTAGCTCTTCCACAGAGTGTATGCTACTTAATCCTCAGGGCAGCAAGAGGAATTTGGATCAACACTTCTAAAGATGATGAAACTATAGCCTAGAGAGGATTAATAATGCTGTAAGGTGACATGATTTATAAATCATGAGAGTCAAACTAAAATCTGACTCTCAAGCTTATTTTTTAACCACCAGATCATTTCATACTTAATTCAAATAATCAAATATCAACTTTTTAAAAAAGGAGGAAATAGAATACAATAGGTGTTAATTTTTATGCAATGAAAGTGTGAGTTAATACAATTACACACACACACACACACACACACACGCACACACTATGGTGTGCTGGAAAATTCTAAAAATTTTATGAGGCAAATAGATGATAAACATAGACATTTTTGCATAGCAAGAGTTATATAGTTTCTTATGGAAAATTAATTGCACACCTTTTTTCTTCCCTACAGCATTGAAAGCTTTTTTTTTTTTTTTTAACTCCATTTGCCAAGCACTGTTTTGGAATCTGGAATATTAAACTGTCATCTCACAACCAAAAAAGGACAAGAGCAAAATGAAAATGGATCGCATCCCAAATAACTAAAAGTTTTTTTGGCATTGTTTAATATTTGGAGGGAAATAAGTGAGCTGTAATAGAACAGAGTAGAAAGCTCCTCCCTGTCAGGGTTTGACTACTGCTTTTAACCCCAGAATTAAACAAGACAGACAAAGCACATTTCCTCCAGCCCACAGGGAAGTAATATTCAGTCTCGCAGCACCATTTTTGGAGGCAAGTGCACTATCTTTCAATCTACTCCCTTTCGTTTCTAAATCCCTAAGCAGGAGATTTTGTACAGTTTATTCGCGGCACAGCTCTTCGGCTGTTTAGAGAATATTTCCTTTGCATTGGTGCCTGTCTGTTAAAATCAGAGAGTGAAGATGTTCTTAAGGTCTGTTCTGCTTGGGAGAGTAAAGTTTTAAAAGACAGAATGTAGAGTAGTGTTTCAACAGATGGATTTTAGAGAGCTGTAGACGAATATCATCATGGAACAAACTTAGCGACTTGCTGTAAAGAGACTTTTTTCCCTATCCCTTTGTAGTATTTAAAAAAAAAAAAACCTGCTGATCAATAGGGCATTCTCCTGCTTTTCATGCTGTGTTTTCTTAGTTTTTTTTCTCCTTAGTTTGCATTTGAAGAAACATTTGCATGAAAACAAGCCCTCTTCATTTGAAGCTTTATCTGTTTTGCCTTCTGATGGATTGGCCTGCAGTTATAATTAGTGATGGGACAGCTTCAAAAGGCTGGGATTCTCCCTCCTTTGTCTTGGGTTCCTTTCCCTTGATCTAGTAAATCCCTTGCGCCTGTCTCAATAGCACTCCTTCCTTTCACCAAAACCTCAACCTCCTTTCCCCTTCTTTTGACCTTTGGTCAATAGGCTCATAATCCCTGCTGCAATTGTAAGCTTTTCACTCCTAAGTGTCAAGGAGCAGTCACTTTGTTCCCTGTTCCCAGTGTTTGCTGCCTCCAAACGCACCTTCCTGTTAGACCACAAGCTCCCCACTGTGGTGGCAGTTCCATGTTTCCACTGCACCAGGGCACTTGCAAGCTGCTGCTTCTCCTTCAACTTGTCCTTGGAAGCTTCCTTGACCCTCTTTATCAGGTCAAGTATCCTTGCCTTATACTGCCCTAGCATCATGTTGTGGGAACCCCAAGTCTGTGTCTGAGCACCTGACACGAAACTTCAGTAGGTATCTATTTGGAAAGGCCTGAGCAAGGAGCAGAGCTGCTATGGTTGTGGGCGAGGTGGAGTCTAAATTCCTGTTCTAGGAGCTTGCCTTTTACCTAGAGAAGCACCCTAAATACAGGCACAAATATGGTGCACGAAGTGATAAATTTTGCTTAAAAAGTGAGGAAAATTTACACAGAGTGGGCCTGGATGGGAAAAGGATGGAGGAGGGAAATACAGAGATGGTGCCTCAGCACTCTGTCTTGTCCTCATCTGCGGGGCAGGGAGAGAGCCCCTCCCAGTTGCTGGCCTCTTATGAGGTTGGAAGGGGATTTGTTATGTGGTACCTCCCCCAGGTCCCAGAGAAGGGAGATTCATTCTGGGAAAGGGGTTATTTGACTGACATGTGGAAGGATTACATAGGGCAGGGGAGATGGAGTGTCCAGCTTCTGGCCCTAATCTAGCTACCTGCTTTATCCCGTATCACTCTCCCCTCAGAGATTTCTAACTCTTGATCTTAAGGGGGAGCTGAGGGATGCAGATCCATCATATCTTCTGTATCTACTTCCTGATGATCAGGAGTGTAGACTTTGCCATCCTGGGTTAGAAAATCTCTTTCCATCTCATCTAATGGATCTGTCTCATGAGCTAGAGAATTTTCATCAGTCACTGTCAATGGCTGTGGCCCCACATGGTCATCATTACTTTGAGAAGTTGTCAAATTCTGAAACATACAAGTTTATCCATCAGTATGAGTAAAATTGAAAAAAAGAAAAACAATTTGCAATGGAGTGCCTTTTAAGAAAGAAAGAATATACCTTGTTGTTTCCCAAATAGCAGGTGCTGATAGATTGCCCCCTTGCAAATTATAAGACTATCTAGCCTGAGCATAAAGATTTTTAATGTCTTTTTTCAGTGAATATACTACTGTTAAGTAGAGGTGACAGGTTTCATTAATCACTGAACATACTCCTCCTTGCTCTATCAGTACATCTTCAAAAGCTTGTCAGTTGTCCATGACTACCTTAGCGTATTCAGAGACTTCAATACTTGCTGGCCTGAAGTATAGACTAGGTTGCTCAAAGCAATGGTGAGGTTTTTAAAATTACCTTCATGTTACACACCAAAATCTTCTACTATTATAATAGAATAATTCACTAAATTTTCCTGCCCATAGCAGCTTTCTGAGAGAATCAAAAGAAGAGGTAGGTAAAACATATCTATCTGAGAGTGCAAAAGCCTTGATATGATAAAAGCAAATGTTTTACTTATCTTTTTGCCTTTTAAAGAGGTATTTGAGATCTTTGGTTCACAAGAGGTGGCAGACTTATCTTCCATGTGCACCTGGGAAGATTCAAGAGGTAGAAGTTTAATCCTTGACTAATGTTCCCAGCTTGGGATGCCCTGTAATTTTACTGTGCTAGGAGTACTCAGCAGTAGCCTAGTAGAGTCCCTTCCATTTAAGCTGCAATTGGTCTGAGGGGGATCCCACCTTCCAAGTTTTTAATGAAAATAAATATCCTGGGGAGATTGGCTGTTCATGACTTTTGGGATCTGGCACTGACAAATTTTATTACCATACTCCATCAGAATTTTTTGTACTTGACTAAATTAGTAATTCACTTAATCTGATCTTGAGTCCCTGAATCAGAGGATGTCAGAGGGGAGGAAGGGTCTTTCTTATAGCATCTGAAATGAACTAAGCTTTAAATTGGTGCTACTCTCATTCTGAGGAAAGCAACATGCAATAGTTTAAGCCATGTTTTTGAGATCTGTAGCTTAACTAGAATTTTCTTAAGACTATGATTAAGGTTTTCAACTTCACCCAATGACTGAGGCCTCCAAGAGGCATGGATAATAAGAGATCTCTAAATCCCAGAGAAGGAGCTGCCTGTTATTTATGTCAGCATGTAGCCCCTTTTCTTTAAATACCCAAGAAACTATTTGTATTAAAGCTTGTCTTCTCAGATGGGTAGAGTCATATATTGCCTTAATAATCTTCCACTGAGAGGCCATTAGGAGCATAACCTTATCGTCTACTAGCATCTTTAATATAACCTCATAGTTTTGGTCCATTCTGTATCTGGCTCAGTATAGTGAAGATTTTTAGTTATTTCTACAGCCTGAGATATTAAAGCCGTTTCTAGAACCTCCTGTGCCGTAGCTCTTTAGTTCTTTGGAAAGCTCCCTGCTGTTCTGTTCAGTAAAGCAGATCTACCTCAGGACATTTTAAGCCTCGTGTAAAGTTTGGTTATCAGTCCAAATCCTGAAATCCATATTCCACAAAATCCTGCCATTCTCAGGAATGTTCTTAGCTGTTTCTTTGTCTGTGGTGGCCCTATTCATGGCCCTTTCTCTTGAAAGAAAGAGCACACTTCCCTGGGGCCAAAATGTATCTTAGGTAGTTTATCTCTTGTTTAGAAATCCAAAATTTTGTTGGGGGCCAGTTGCATCCCTGTTCTCCTAGACTGTGGGTTGATGGGATGCTAAATAAAGCATCCTTCAGGTAAGGGTTCAGTACAATAGGATCAATTGAAATGACTGCCTCATTAATAGTACTGAGATCCTGAATCATCCTGTATTGCTCATTTGGTTTCAAAGCAGGCAGAATAGGAGTATTACAAGGAGACTAATATGTAAACAAGAGTCCATCTTTGTAAAACTTAACAGAGACTGAAGTCCCTCTATTGGCTTCTGGTTTTGTGGGATATTGACGCTGATGAGGAAAAGCAGTTTTATCTCCTAAGAAAACTCTGATAGGCACAACATTTATATGTAGCCCATTCAGGTATTCCCTGCCTGAGAATCTACTCTGTCTTGCATTTCAGTAGGAAGATCTCCTAAACAGGAGTCTGCCTCAATGATTGCTAACATCATAATAATTGACTTAAACTTAGGAGACATTAACTTCAGGTAGGAACCTAAGGATGAGAGTGAATCTCTTTTAAGCAAAGGGAGTTGGACATTCAGACATAACTAAAACTAGTAAGAGATAAGAATATCTCTATTTCACTCAATAAAAGTAAAGTACATCTTTGAGAGTGAGATTTACTGTTAACTCTAAAATTCAACTCTTTGAAGACAGAGATCATGCATGAGAAGTTAGTACACAGTGACTCCTGTTGTTAATTTAACAGATTAACACTCTCATGTATGATATCAGTGATCACCCAAGGCAGTGATCACCCAAGGCTCTTGATATGAGATACCTAGGCTGTGGAAGCCTCTTGAATTCTCAAACTGATCATTCTTTAGACAAACTCATGAGCAAAATGGATAGTCTCTCCTCCTTTCAGAGAAAAGGACATTCCTTTTCAATGAATACTTCTTTGCACTGGGGACATTGACCACAGAGGCCCGTCACAGAGGCATACTCTTTGTAATGCTGTCCTGGCTTTCCACACCTGAAATGCTTTCTTATGGACTTTTAAGCCAGACCAGAATGCCTTTTGTGCTGATTGTGAGGTCACTGAGTGCTAATGACAACATTAGCCATTTTATCAGTGTGCTTTGTGGACTGCCTCCCATGTCGGAGCATTCTCTCCTCTTTAACCCTCTCTATATTATTTCAAAAACACTTAAAATGCTGTTTTTACCATCCAGTTCATGGGGATTTGGAATCCCATGGCAAGTTTTTGAAACTGTACACTTAGAAGTCAGTCCCTAGGAATGCATGCAGAACTATGAACAGTCTCTTCGTGGGTCCTGAGAAGACAAAAATAGAGCTTCCCACAAGTCTAAAAATGCTTGAGAATGTGACTTAAAGATGTAATTTGGTGCCTTACAATCTCTTTATGTACCCCAAAGTTGGGCTCCCTGTCTTAACCAGTCTGCCGGGGGCTCCCTGTTTTAGGCACTCCACTAGAGTGCTCCATGCAATGATCTGGAAGATTATGCATTGCCCCTTTTATAAGAAACCCACCCACCTGGGGTAAAATGGCCTCCAGGGGGCATACTGCCATTGTGAAAGTTCCAATACACTTGGAGGCACATCCATGCAAGATTGGGGCTTTTCCAAAGTGCTCCCAGTAGATTCAGAGGCTGTTATTGCCATTGCTAGATACAGAGATCTAGGAGGCATCATCTTATGATAGGAAATTCCTGGTGATGAACTCAGCACATAGCTGAGACCGGCCAGTAGAATTTTAAGTGAATCCCTTGGCTTTCATACCCTGGAAATTCTCTTATACTGCCATGTCAAAGGCTTGTGACCTCAGGAGGCACTGTCATCACTGAAGTCCTAGTGACCACAGCAGACACTTAATCGTTGCCTGGGAAATATATGTCTTAGTGCCTTCTGGGCATCCCAAATATTGAGAGCCCCTTTACTGCCATCACCAGGGAATTTTATCCCCAGGAGTCATCAAAATTCCACATCTGGAGTGCATTTCAGAGTGGAAAAACCAGTATAAAAGTGAAAAGAAAATTCATGGCACTGCTGGCACTTGACCTGTTATGAGTGCCACCATATTGGCAGCCATGTGTCCCACAGAGGCCTCCATCTTGGGAGTGGTGTCTGTTGTCTACCTCCTGGTAAGGGCAGAAATCCCCCTGGTGGCTGCTATTTTAGAGACCATGTATTTCACTGGGAGCCTCCATCTTGGGGGTGGAAATCCTCATCCCTCCACCACAGGATCTGGAAACTCTGCCATGTTGGAGGTGGATGTTCCACCTCCTGCCACATGGTGTGTTCATTAAGCAACAGAACCCGTGCTAATAGCAAATGAAAAACCATGCACACTGTTCTTAACAAGGGAAATAATGTATTTGAAAAACTTATGACAGAACCTTTTCTGCCATGTGTTGTCAGTCTGTGGAAGCTAAAGTCTTAAGTTCTGGTTTGCCCCATAATAAAAATTAACACTAAAAATGTGTTATGGACAACCTGAAAACACTTATAAATCATCAAACATTAATGAACTAGATCCCTCTCTTCCTATTTCTCTGCCCAAATCCTATTAACTCCAGCAGTTTGTAATGGTCTTTCCTCACCTGCAACTATCAAAAGTAGAAACACTGAAGACATCAGCATGTGCATTTTATCTGGCTTTCCTAAACCACAAACTCTGACAGAAAAGAGACTGGGGGACAGAGAGATTTTCAGGATTTAGAAACTTCATACTGCTGAGACTGAGATGGATTGAATTCCGCTTACCATCAATGAAGTGAATTTTCTCATTTCTGGCTCGCCAATATGTTATAGGCAAGAAGGGTTCTAAATTCCTATTCCAGATCTTTTTTTTTAAATTTTATTTATTTATTTTTTGACAGGCAGAGTGGACAGTGAGAGAGAGAGAGACAGAGAGAAAGGTCTTCCTTTGTCCTTGGTTCACCCTCCAATGGCCGCCGCGGCCAGTGCACTGCTGCCGGCACATCACGCTGATCCGAAGCCAGGAGCCAGATGCTTCTCCTGGTCTCCCATGTGGGTGCAGGGCCCAAGGACTTGGGCCATCCTCCACTGCACTCCCAGGCCACAGCAGAGGGCTGGACAGGAAGAGAAGCGACCAGGACAGAATCCGGCACCCTGACCAGAACTAGAATCCGGTGTGCCGGTGCTGCAAGGTGGAGGATTAGCCTATTGAGGTGTGGCGCCGGCTCCGATCTTTGATTTTTGTCTAGAGAAGCATCCTGAGCAGGCGCAAATATGGTGCACAAAGTGATAAAGTTTATTAAAAAGGCAAGGAAAACACCCACATCTACACACACACACACACACACACACACCCATGGACATTATTCAGGAATAGAGTGAGCCAAGAAGGGAAAAGGTGGGAGTGGGAAGTACAGAGATAATGCCTCATCATCCTGTCTCATCCTCATCTGCAGTGGGGGGGGGGGGGAGAGAGAGAGAGAGACCCTCCCAGTTGCTGGCATCTTATGAAGTTGGATTGGGAATGATTACATGATACCTCCCCCAGGCCCCAGGGAAGGAGATTCAGCCCAGAATAAGGATGATTTGATTGAAAGGCAGGCAGATAGGATTACATAGGGCTGGGAAGGTGTGGTTTGTAGTTTGTGACCCCAATCTCAATCCCTGCCTTACTCTGTATCACTGTACTTAGTTTCCAAATTTCCTGGGGGTTAAGCATTAAGGTTGACTAATACAAATCTTGTCTCTTATCTCTGGTTGATCCACAGTGTTCCTGTCTCTCTTTTGGTTGGTCAGTGATATCATGTTCTTTTGGGAAGTTTGATGAATGCAAAATGAAACTTTCTTAGCCTGCTGGTAGTTAGTTTTTGCTTAGGGTCTGAAGTTGCTAGAAAAATGCTAAAGAGAAGGCCACACATCAAGTTGTTATGTATAGATAAGATAAATGATCACTCAATCTATACAGTGAGTTAGTTTTAGCAGGAAGTTGATTTGCAAAGACATTGTATAGTAGGAGAGGGAGTCTGTAAAGTTGTGGGACATGAGGGCTAGTATCTTCACAGGAGAGGGGTTCTGTTTCCATTCTGTGTTTCTACCATCATGACCCTCACCTCATTGTTGCAATCGCTTTTTCAGATATGTGTAAACGTCATAGAAATAAGGACAGCATTAAGTTTACTTATAGCCTCTATCTTCTAACAATGGACCTCACATTTAGTAAGTGCCCAATGAGCATTTATTACATGAATGAATGTAATAAATGTATTGATCAACTACAATGTGGAACTTTGTCAGGTTTTGTTAGAGGGAGGGATCCACAAATGGCAGAAATATAGGTACAACCTTTGTGGGGAATCACTTGCATTTCTGGTGCTGTGCAGCTCGTGATCACCATCTGCTCTGCAGACAGCAGAGGGGATGTGGGAGTGACGAGATTGGGGTAGGTATCAGAATAATCATGAACAAAAGCACAGAGGTAGGAAAATGAGAAAGGATGGATGCAAATGTCTACAGTGACTTTCAGGCTACATCAGTTCTAGATAATCCCTATCTTCCCAGACAATCTAGGTATATGGAAGTCTCCTTTGGGAGCCTCCAGATTCCATTCCATTTTCACTTCTTTCAAATGTTTTTCATGTTCCCTAGGAAGCTATATCTTTGACGTCTTTTCAAAGGCTTGTCATTTTCTTATGGAACTGGCTTATTTTGAATTGTAGTCATTTGTGTGCATGCCATGATACTATTACAGGACAATTTAGGTTCTTGTGTCATGTCAAAGAAGAATTTCCATGCAGACAGAGACAGTGAGCATAAGCAAGATTTATTGAAGTGAGAAATCTCCTGCTGCAGAGGTCAGGGGTCGGGGCTCCAAGAAAGGAATTACCTGGGGAAGTCTGCGGGTACTGGCTCCTTTTATGCACAAAAGTGGCTACCTAGATTTAACCAGTCAGGGGAGGAGCTCAATAACATTTAACAGCCAATCAGAAGGCTTGAATAATAGCCAATCAGTAGGCTGTCATGACAACAAATCGAGAGCTGGGATAACAAACAGAGACAGGGATAAAACCCATCAGAGGGTTAGAATTTGCAATCCTGTCTAGCCTGCTCTCCTGATAAAACTAAAAACCCATCAGAAATCTGGAATTGAGAATCATGTCTTGCCAATTCTCATGCTAAAAGTAAATGTTGATAAAGGCAGCCTCTGGGAAGCAGCAAGCACTTTTGTCCACTCTTAGAGGGTCTTCTCCACATTTCTCATTCCAACAGGGATTTGACCTAACTGCCTATTAGCTCATCCAGCTCCTCATAGTATTGTACCTGCTCAATTCTAAACTCAGGGAAAGGTCTGTCCCTTATTTATCCCTGCCTGACATGAAAACTGAGCTCATTGTAGGAACACAGCATCATCATTACTCTCACTACAATTATTCTTTTACCTTCTGATTTTAGGGTAGATGTTTTCACCAATAACACATTGTGACAATACATGCAGAAAGCCCATGTCTTAGAGTTTGGCTTGTTAAAAAACTTCCTAGCTGCTGGTAATTGGCTTTATGGACCAACATACACAGCCAGTGGTGACTTAACACTGGGCTTCATGACTTGGGTGTGAAGTTTAGATGCTGCAAGGAGCTGAGTGATGACTTCCATTATTTTAAAATCAATAACAAAATAGCTAATGTATTCATATTTGACTTTTAAGCTAGCATAGAAAAGCACCAGTTGATTTAGAATATAAAACATTTACTAGTTACATAGATTTGTGTTTCTTTTTGTTTGCAGTTTCTATCAACTGGACAGAGTCAGGGTGACCATGAAGGAGAGGTGACACTTCAGAAAGGAACAGTTTCTCATTGAAATGGTGCATCTTGACTGCACCTTTGCCTATATATTGGCAAAAATCCCCACTACTTCTACAAGATGGAATGGTGGAGAAACCAGGAGATTTCTTTCGCACAGCTCCAAGGTGATCTTGGATAAGTCAGGTAAGTCACACAAACCTTAGGGGAAAACATTGTTTCAGTAGAGACATGTATTTAAAGAATGGGAAATGATAGCAGGAACAAGGCTGTGAATTTTTTCTTTGAAAGTTTTGAGTATATATTGATTACACTTCTTTGAAAATCAGTAGTTCAGTTTTTAAATATAATGTCACATTTTGGGGAATTTTAGAAGTTTTAGAAAATTTTGAATTAGAATCCTACTAAATGGATTTTTTTTAAAAAAACTGTTTGAAAGGCATAGTTACAAAGAGAGGATAGGCAGAGAGAGAGAGAGATCTTTCATCCACTGATTCACTCCCCAAATGGTCGCAAGAGCTGGGGCTGGGACAAGAAGAAGCAAGGATTCTGCAGCCTCTTCTGGGTCACCTAAGTGGGTGAAAGGGCCCAAGCACCTGGGCCATCCTCTGCTGCTTTTCCCAGGCTACTAGCAGAGAGCTGGATTGGAAGTGTAGCAGCTGGGACTTGAACCGGTGTCCATTTGGTATGCTGGCATCACCGGTGGAGGTTTAACTTGCTACGCCACAATGCCAGCCCCTAATTTAAAAAATATATATGTAATTCCATTTGTAATTGTTAAAGCTGAAATAATGCTAGCATGTTTATTGTACTGTATATTAAATATTTTCTACTTTCTAATTTAAATTGATATTCACATTATTTTTACAGAACTATCTGAACTCATATATTTTCTTGATTTCTACCTGTTAAAGGAATAGCAACAAAAAACCTCATCCAGTATATCTTATCTATTATTATGTTTTTCTCTATGTGATCTAGCTTATATAATACCAGCCTGAAACCATTCAGTTAATCATCAGTAAGATAGGAGTATGTAATTCGTCAAAGTTGAGTTTCATTTATTTAAGCATAACCACCATCTTTGAAATGAGTTGAAGTACATCATTGGTTAAGTAATTTTGCTTCACTTCAACAGGGTCTTTTCCTACACAGTGCTCTGTTTTGTGCCTGCTAGAATAAATACGTAGAAGAAGCAAAAGAACAACCTTGGCACCAATCAGGGTTCTTGGTCTTGAGTTGAGTTTGGCTTCCTGCATGATAACCACTTTGTGCGATATCTGTCTCTGTAGGCACTTTGAGTTAAAGATCTGATTTTTCTTAGCTCTTTGCCTGTGTATCCTGAAATGCCCCTACATCATACCCTCAGATAATATCTCTTACTTTTGGGAAACCTTGGAGGGCAAGAAAATTTATAGTATTCCAACAAGAAGTTACACAAAAAGCTTAGTGAGATCAGGCAGGAAATTGTAGGTCATAACTTCAGATGCATTAAAACATCCAAAGAATGTCTTCTTGAGCAGAAATTGTTTTGGGGCAGAAAACTTTAAGTATGAAAGGCAGGCTTCAAGTCATTTTCTGCTAAGTCAAAAAGGCTGATCACAGTTGGGAAAAGACATTTTCATTTTCAACCACAAATCGCTCTTCATTCCTGCAAAACAACATGGAAAGTGAAACTGGAAGTGTGCCAGGCACTTTCCTGGTTTTGCTTTGGGTGTGAATTTGCTCAAATAGCTCTGAGTTCAGCATATAATGTTATGTTCTGGAAGTGTCATGGTGCATTGTTAGGGGACATGATGTCACTCTGAGGACCATTAATTTCACAAACGGATTTTTGTTGCTAAAATACAACCAAATGCTGTATGTGTGTGTCATAGACATTATATATGAAAGATCTTCAAAAATTTCATGGAGAATATTGTATTATGAAAAAAAGTACAAATTTCAAAAATTTTTGCACCAAAATAAATTGTACTTTTTATTCTGTTTTTCCATGAACTTTTTGAAGTCTCCTGGAATATACAGGTATGCTGGATTTTGGATCCTGGGGCACATGTTTTAAGAAGTGAAGAGAAATATATCTGCTAGAGTGTGTCTATATCGAGGCCCATGTGTTAGAGGCTTGGTCTCCAAAATCTTATGCTAATCGTTAATGGGATAGGCTGGAGTCTTAATCCAATTGCGGTATCTGAAGTTGGAATCTTTGGGAAGTGATTAGATTGAATTAAGTGGGTGGGATGGAGCTCCCATGATGTCAGCTTCATAAAGGTAGACACAGAGTCATGGAGAACCAGTGCATGTCCTGTCTCTTCTTGCCTTGTGGCTCATCATATGATCCACCATGCACTGCTGTCATCAGATGACAGAGCAAGGGGACCAATTGATCTTAGACTGTGAAACTCCAAACTGTGAGCTACAGAAAGCTTTCTTCCATCTTACTGACAAAAATCTGAATAATGCAATATAATTTCTTAAAACCACGGAAGTAGAATGTTAAATTCATTCATTTCTTAATTTAGAGGCAGAAATACACGATTAACCGCTAGAGTAGAAGAGAGGAACATAGACTATTCTTGGTGATTTCTCCCTCTTATTTTGACTGTTTGGGTGGAATACCCTCATATTTACAACAAGTCTGAGTGTTGATCTCAGAGTGTGACATAAATGATGTTGTCAAAAATAACTGAAACATGAGGCAGTGTTCTTTTAAAGTGCCTGCTGCATTTGTTCATGCTATATTAATGTCTCACAGAACTATAGAAAACAGATTCTCAGCAGCATATGTATCATGGGTGTCTGTGGGATAATCTGTCCCTTTTCTTGTTTGAGAGCGTGAAGTGGGGGAGAGAGGAGCTGAGTCAGAGTAACGGAACAGAACACCCTGACTTGAAGTGAACAGACACCTTTGCAGAACTCTCACGCTGTTTCATGCCTATGGACTTGTACTTCTCAACTGAGTTGAACATTGTTCCTGGATGGATAATTTTTAATGTGCTCAGGACGTCAGCACACAGCAAATACTGAAGTATATGCTTAACAACATATATATATATATATATATATATATATGTATATGTATATATATATATATATATATATATATATATGTTCCAATATATATATATTCCAATCATCATGAAAGATTGGGCTGGCACCTGCTAAGAAGCTTCAGGAGTTCTGGGGACTATGACCTATCTTTGGTCCTGGAAGAAACAGCTACAAGCTATGGATCTGGGCTGCAAGACTGGTGAAACCCACCTTGGGACCACCAACTCCAGAAATCAGCTGGCATCCTGGGTGGTGTCAAATGACAATTTGGTGACCTGAATCCTCCAAAATTCAAAAAACTGCAAGGAAAGGAGTGTGTTTTTGATGTAGGGGTCAAACTTCTGCTTGGGATGCCCAAAATCCACATTGGAGTACTTGTGGTTCCATCCCAGCTCCACCTCCTGTCCCAGCTTCCTGCTAAGGCAGTAGGTGGAAAGGCAGCAGTTGAGAACGCAAGTACGCGAGTCTGCCACCTGCAAAGGAAGTCCAGAAGTTCTGACCTCCCGGCTTCTGCCTGGTCTGTCTCTGGCTGTTGTGGTTATTTGGGGGAGTGAACCTGCAGAGGAGGATCTCTCTCTCTCTCATATTTTTTAAAATGCAAGAAAAATGGCATTTTCACTTTAAAATACACTTCTTAAAGACTTCCTGGTGAAGTCTTGGAGAAAGACAAATTTGTTCCCATTTTAAGAGAAAGTGCATACCTGGTTCACTTTGACAGTGGAGCACTTCTTAATCTTTGGGCGTTTTCTTGGGAATTTGCTTAGAGCAGTCTGTGTTCCGTTCCCTCCCCTGTGAAGCAAGCTTTTAGAGACCTGGGCTAACAGAGATCACAAATGTGGGGCTACAAGCTGGGCAGCTGGGGAGAAAAGCACTTTCTCCATGGGACTGTGGAGGAAGTTTATGAAGATCATATGTGACCCTGATGAAATATTTTCAGTGGATTTTTTATTTTTATTTTTGACAGGCAGAGTGGACAGTGAGAGAGACAGAGAGAAAGGTCTTCCTTTGCTGTTGGTTCACTCTCCAATGGCCGCCGCGGCCGGCGCACTGTGCTCATCCGAAGGCAGGAGCCAGGTGCCAGGTGCTTCTCCTGGTCTCCCATGTGGTGCAGGGCCCAAGCACTTGGGCCATCCTCCACTGCACTCCCGGGCCACAGCAGACCGGGACAGAATCCGGCGCCCCAACCGGGACTAGAACCCAGTGTGCCGGCGCCGCAAGGTGGAGGATTAGCCTGTTGAGCCACGGCCGGCCTTCAGTGGATCTTAACAAGAATGTCTTCAGGAAGTATAAGGTCACTTCAAAAAAATTCATGGAAAAATGAAATTAAAGGCTTGAATTTACTTTTGTGCAACATGTTTTTATAGTGCACAAAAATTTGTTCCCAATATATAGAAAATTCATATCATTAAAAAACTATACATGGGTTTCAAGGTTTTTTACACAAAAATTGAACTTATTTTTATTTCCATTTTTTTTCATGAACATTTCAAAATATCCTTACACAACAAGAGACTGGATAGAGTCAACTGTTTTCTTAATGGAAATTCACTATCTATTCTGAGGTGATTCATAAACTTTGCCAAGTCACGAAATGCCTGTAGATGTGTTCTTTGTTTCCAGTGTCAACGGCACTTAGAATACATGTCACAGAATGCTGATGTTGTGTTCCTCAATTGTATACTTTGACAGTCTCTCTCTTTTTTTTCTTTTTGGATGGCAACCTAAATCTTCCTGCAAGGCCTCACTCTATTCAAAGCTAATTAAGGGAGATAATGAAGGTGTTTTTTTTTTTTTTAACCTCCCAATAAGGATACCTCTACTGTTAGGTGCAATATATGCATCAACCAAAAGAAGTACTTGTCTTCCGTGCATCTGTCACTGCTCTGCAAAGCTTTCCAATCTCTCTTTTGTTTGTAGGGAAATGAAAGGATTGCCATTTTTAAAAGTTACTGGGGCTACTGATTAGCTGATCCAGGGCAAATTCTTAATGCAAACCAATTCAGCAGTAACTATTCCAAAAATTGGCCCCAATTTTAGGTGAGATTCCATTTCTACTTTAGGGCTACCATTGTATGGATGCTAAAGGAACTTGTAAAAATGTTCAGGCTTTCTTACTATTGGGCAACTCCCTGCAAGTTTCCACATGGTGGTAGTTCTGAAGGTGATGTAAAGTGTTACTGGGGAAATTTTGGCATGGTCATCTAGATCAGTGTTGTTCCCTCTTTAGTACACATCAGAGTGATCACGTGTGGGGCTGGGGGAACTTTTCAGAGCACAGATGAATGGGCTTTGACCTTGGAGAAACTGATGCATGGAATGAGGTTGAGAGAATCTGTATTTCTAACAAGTTCCCAGATGGTGCTGATGCTGTGAGTTGTGAACACTTGGTGAGAACCAAAATTACATTCTAACCCTTCTGGGATCCCCCGCCTCGGGGTAGACACAAAAAAGTTTAAAGAAAGGAGTGATGGAACTAACAGGATGGAGAGGAACAAAAGAACTCTGGAGTGATGGGCCACACACAGAAACGGAGGAAACAACAGAATCCAGAGAGTCCTGTCTGTGCTCCCGGGATCTATCTTGCTTCGCTCTATGAAATAAAGCAAAATTGACATTTATGTAGTGCCAACCTGAAAGGTATCCGCTGCCAGCGTGAGCAGTTCTGATGCCCCCTGTTGCTTTTAAATATTTCAGACACCCTGAGAGTGAGTGCAAGCAACCAGATTCATGATTTAAACAGGATGAGGAAAAAGATTCCAGATACTATGCTTCACACAAAGACATTCTTTTCTATTAAAGCAGGTTAGAAGATACAGTGAAATGCAGCACCAATTGGTTCAGCAAGAAAAAAAATATATGTCAAAGGCTTTTTCATGAATATTCCCACACCTAGATAGCCTTACTACTGGTTATCAATGCAGCTGACATATGGGATTATTTCATATAGGAGCATTTCTTATTCATCAAGGAAAGGTAAGAGACACTGTGTACATTGTGTGGGTTTTATAAAAAGGTACCTTTGTCCAATGCCTGCAAACAGTTTGTGCCTACCCTGTGGACCTTCTGTAGCCAAGGATTATGGTCTCTGTCCCGAAGGCAAGGTGCACATATGAACATGGCATCATAAGTCCAAAAGAACTCTGATTTACAGTCAGCAGTTTCAACAAGTGACCCTTGGCAGAAAGGGTCTGCTTTTTCAGCTGGTGCTGTTGTTGCAGTTCAGGGGAATGGCTCATCTGTCTCTATTTCAGGCATCTGGCAGAAGCAGAACTGCTTCAGCATTCTCCCTCCCACTAAACGCTTGCAGATGACTTCCATACTCTGGAGCATCTGCTGGTTATCTCATTTCGGGTTGTTTGCCCTGTTGTGTTTTGAAAAGATTCCCGCTCTAGCTTTTCTTTTATGAGCCCACTATTGTTGCTGTCGTCATGTTTGGGGAGATCAACAGATGTGTCTGGAGTTGCTTAGGAGATATGCCAAACCTGGGGATAGTTGAGGAAAAAAAAAGAAATTCTGTGAAAAAGGAAACAAACAAAAAAAATAATTCAGTTAAAAGCACAGCTGAATCACAATTGTAAAATATACTCAGGAAATGATTCATGGGCTGAAAGTAAACAGTCATCAATAACTTTAGGATCTTTTCTTGAAAGTTCTTATAAACAATACAGGACTCAAAAAACTTCTATATACTTAGTTGCTATGCGTGGTACACATACAAAGCATAAATGCTATTTATAATTTATTATTGTAAATGATTACATTCATTTTTTCCCTTACTGATACTTGTCAGGTACTATGCTTTGCTTTTTTATACCTTGTAAAATATCAAAACAGCTGAATATCTGGGTTCTCCCTGAGGGACTTTCTCTTCATTTCCATAAAAGACAGACACATATAACTCATAATATATTTATTCCAGCTTCTTCATTTGCCTTTTAGAGCACATGAATAGTTTTCTGCATGTATTAAGGCTTTTCTTACTTCCAGTTAATCAGATATATGGGGCACTCACACATGCATTTGAATATTAATGTATTTATTTAAAAAGCAGGGTGACTAGTGCCATTAAAATTGTGATCTTGAATTGATTGATGCCCAATGAAGATTTCTTTGATGTAAACTGCTAATTGGACAAGGATGGGTGTTCTAATTGCAGTCATTTCCTTCCAAAAGGGAAAACACAATGGGCATGTGATTAGCTAATAGTCTGGTTTTCTTCATTGTTTGAGATCTTACACTACAGAAAAGATGAAAGAACAGCATAAAAATCACCAATCTTAACACGTGATATTAAGATCATACAAGTTAGACACATTTGCCACATCATTTTTAAAGGAAACAAAATAGTGCAGATTTAGTCACGGCGTCCTCTAACCATTCCCATTCATTCTATTACTTTTTCTCCCCAGAAAGAGCTTGCATCCTGAGGTTGATGTGTTTGGTTTCTAGTCCATTTCTTACACTTTTACATACATATCACATATTTATCCAAGGCATATTCTTAAGCAACATTTAAAAAAAACTTTAAAATAGTATGTGTACACAAACTCTCATATCTGCAATTTCATAAAGAATCAGACATTTTCTTTTACTGAAGCAATGGAACTCCAGCCTTTAAGAAGTCATAGCTTTTCTTATCTTTACAATCTTTAATAGAAGATGTGACTGATGGCCAGATGAACACAGACTTATCCAACTCTTTGTGACTGCCCATTGGATGCAAAGACTAATTAAAGGGGTTGGACTGTTGCCTGGACACAGACCAGAGGACAACGGATGAAGGCTGGCCACGTTCATGAATGTTGTCAGGGAAACAAAACCATCTCATTCATTGTTTGTGAAAATTAGACAAAATAGATTTTTGCCCAGCTTAAGAAAACATTTTTGCCATCTGCACAAAGGGGCTGGGTTATCATATTGACATTCCCTCCTTCTCAGAGATATATCGATTTCTGTCCTTTGTTTCAGAAGATGCCACTATTGATAGTGTTTTCTTTGTAGAAGAGTGAAATAGAAAGGACTAAAGTGAGGCACGGCGTCCTCACCATGCTAAGGAGAACAGATTGTTTTCTTTCTTGTTTTAAAAATAAATCTATCTTTTCATCTCATTTCCCTACACACTTATTTTTTTTTAAGATTTTTTTTTTATTTATACGTTTGACAAGAAGGACATGGGAATGGTGATAGAGAGGAATCTTTGGGCCATCATCCACTGCCCTCCCAGGTTTATTAGCAGAGACCTGAACTGGAAGTGGAGCAGACGAGAGTGCAACCAGCTGCTCTGGTATGGGATGCCAGCATTGCAGACAATGGCTTAACCCACTGTGCTACAGTGCTAAGCCATTTTCTTTCATTGTTGCCAGGTGTTGCCTTACTGGTAGACGCTAAAGCTTACTGAGAGACTCTGCATTTCTAGTTGCTTTGTGTCTTACACATTCCCATGATTTCCAGAATATTCACAAGTAATTGCGAAGTATTATCCCTTTAGCTGAATCTGATTAACCATGTTTCAATTCACCTAGCAGAACTCTTCACACAGGGGCTCGAGTTACCTGAAGATTTCTATGATCATAACTGCCTGGTCAATGGCTTTCCAGCCTCTTGGTGTCTCCAGGTAGTGATTCTGCCTAATCATTAAGTGTGGGTTGTATAAGTGATGCAAAAAAAAGTGGGTGAATGGAAGATTATAGGATGAGACAAAGAACAGAAAGCAAATACCTCATGTGAACCAACATCTATTACAAAAACAAGCTTCCATATCCTATTATCTAACTCATTATTTTTAAGCGAAAAAGGAAAACAAAAAAGAGCACATCTTTATTGTCTCTTCTATGAACAAATCTTATGGTTAAACAAGCTTTTTTCCCTAATCATTTTTGTGAGCTGTGAATAACACTATCAAATTTTTATTTATTTCTTTAAGTTGCCTGATAAAATTGTGTGTATTTATCATGTACAGCATGATGTCTTGGAGCACACATAAATTATGGAATGGTTAAATCCAGCTAATTAATATATGTGTTGCCTCATACAATTATTGCTTTTGTGGTGAGATCATGGAACATCCATTGCCTCAGATTTTTCAAGAATACAGTATTTTCAATTACAGTCACCAGGCTGCGCAGTAGATCTCTTGACCTTATTCTTCCTATATAACTGCGATTTATATCCTCTGAATAACATCTCCTCAACCTTCTCCTAGAACCACCCAGCCTCTGGTAACCAATAATCTATTCTTTCTGTGAGATCACATTTTAAGATTATACATACAGTAGAGAACTTGGAGTGCTTATGTTTCTGTACCTGGCTTCCTTCACTTAACGTAATGTCCTCCAGGTTTATCTATGTTTACATGTCATGATTCCTTCCCCCTTTTTATGGCTAAATACTCTTTCATTATCTATTCATTTCTTGACAGACATTTAGATTGATTCCATATCTTGGCTATTGTGAAGAGTGTTGCAATAAACATAGGAGTGCAGAGATATGTCTTTGACATCCTGATTTCATTTCCTTTGGATTCATGCCTAGTAGCAGGGTTGCTGGACCACAAGTTAGTTCTAGTTTTAGCTTTCTGAAGAACTTCACATTGTTCTCCATAACACCTGCATTAAAGATGTGTAAGCGTTCTTTCTCCTCAACCTCCATGACAATATTTGTTATCTTTTGTGTTTTTGATAATAGGCAATGTAATAGGAGTGAGGTGGTTATGGTTTTGATTTGTATTTCTCTGATGAATAATCATACTGAGCATTTTGTCATGAACATGTTGGTCATTTGTATATCTCTTTTGAGAAACTTCTATTCAAGTCTATTGCTCTTTTAAAAAAATTGGAGTATTTGTTTTCTTGGTATTGATTTGTTTGATTTCCTTATATATTTTAAATATAATATATTTATATGTTATGCATTTAATATCTATAAAACCATTATCATATATATAATTTGCAAATCATTTTTCTATTCTGTAGTTTGCCTTGATTGTTGATTTTTCTTGGATTGCGCAGACACTTTTTAATTCAAAGTAATCCTATGTGTCCAGTTTTTGCTTTTGTTACCTGTATTTTTGAGGTCATTTTTTAAAAGATCACTGTCCCAATCAATGTTAGAGAGCTTCACTCTTATGTTTTCTTATAGTAGTTTCATAGTTTTGAGTCTTACATTTAAGTCTTTGATTCATTTTGAGTTGACTTTTGTGTATTGTGTGAGATATTAGTCTAATATCATTATTCTGCACACATGCGTATCTGCATCAAAGGTGTTTTTCCAACACTATTTATTAAACAGATTGTCCTTCCTCAGGGTGGGTTCTTGTCAGTTTTATGAAAACCACTTGACTATAAGTGATTGGGTTTAACTCTAAGCTCTTTATTCTGTCCTACTTGTCTATGTGTCTGCTTTTATGTCGATTTCATCATGCTGTTTTTATAGCTTTTATGTAGCTTTTTATAGTTTTGTAAGAATACTATTTAAAATTTTATCTATACAGGATTATATAATGCTATACTGTCTTCCCAAAACCTAAACAGCAAGAAAACACCTTGCCAAGAGGCTATAGGCACAGACATTTGACATTTAAAAATGATATTATGGGTATTAGATGACAATGCTAGGTTAACAATTTATTGCCATATTCTAAAGATATATTTATATATACCAATCAGAAATACTCAAGCAGAACCACATTTCGTAGTGCAAGAAAATAAGTTCCAAAATGAATGGCAAAAGGAGTGAATGTGACTGTCTGAATTCCCCTTTGAAGAAACTGGCCTCTGGTTTTTCTCCAACTCTGCTGAATCTCAGCTTGTTAAGCAAGCTTTAACAACGGCATGGAGGTGTGATGCTGCTGAACAATATTACACAAGACTGTAAATTTTAGTCTCAGAATCTTTTGAGTAGTTCTTGGCTGAGAATTTCAACATATTGCTTTTTGGTCCTGAGGTCTTATTTATATTAAGTCCCTCTTTGCTTGGATCAATAAAGGATTGTCTTTTACCTCATTTGTATTCTCATCATAGTTGTGTGACATGTGAAAGCTTATATTCACAAACAATTGGAAGTTTGATTTCATGGGAAACCCTTAAATGGAGAAATCCCTGTCTTATTATTTTTATTTATTACTTTGGGAAATTAACCAGAATCTGAAATTTCAGAATTGCTGTTCCTGATGGAATCCCCTGTGCTACTGTAGACTTTTGCCTCTTGGCATTCCAATGGTTCAGAAGTTGTGGTTATATCAGAGAAATATCACCATTCTTGGGGATGACTGGAATTTCAGTTTTGTTTTTAAATGCAGCACCTTTGAAAATAACATCTTAGATTATTGCTCTTTTACTGAAAACATAGCAGATGGTACACTCTTTCCTTAGAAGCTATGATGAACTTGAAGTGACTTGATCAGCTCTTGTGCTGACTGTTGTTGTACAATGTAATACTTTATCCATTTTAGTATTTTTTTATCCTAGTACTATTGGTTGAACTCTGTAATTAACACACAATTATTCTTAGGTGTTTAAATTTTAACTGAAAAGTGATCCCTGTGAAATATAAGAGTGGGAATAAGAGAGGGAGGAGATGTACAATTTGGGACATGCTCAATCGGACCTGCCCCAAATGATGGAGTTAGAATCATGCCAGGGAATTCCAATACAATCCCATCAAGGTGGCATGTACCAAGGCCATCTCACTAGTCCAAGTGATCAATTTCAGTTCACAATTGATCACACTGATAGGTCTAAGAGTCAAAGGGATCACACAAACAAGACTAGTGTCTGCTAATACTAACTGATAGAATCAAAAAGGGAGAGAATGATCCAACATGGGAAGCGAGATACACAGCAGACTCATAGAAGGGCAGATGTCCTAAATAGCACTCTGGCCTCAGAATCAGCCCTTAAGGCATTCGGATCTGGCTCAAGAGCCCATGAGAATATTTTAGGCATGGAAAGCTAAGACACTCTGAAAAAAAAAAAAAAGAAGACCTAAATGAAAGATCTCTGTGAGTGAGATCCCAGTGGAAAGAAGGAGCTACCTTTCTCTGAAGGGAGGAGAGAACTTCCACTTTGACTATGACCCTGTCGGAATAAGATTGAAGTCAGCAAACCCTAAAGGCTTCCATAGCCTTGGCAACTCATGACTAGAGCCTAGGGAGATTACTGACGCCATAAACAAGAGGGTCAAATTGTTAAATCAACATCAGGAGTCACTGTGTACTTACATCTCATGAGGGATCTGTCCTTAGTGTATTGTCCAATGTGAAGTAATGCTATAACTAGTACTGCAACAGTATTTTTACACTTTGTGTTTCTGTGTGGGTACAAACTGATGAAATCTTTACATGGTATATACTGAATCGATCTTCTGTATATAAAGATATTTGCAAATGATTAAAAAATCTTGGTGTTAAATTGGAAATTGCATAGATAATTAATCAATTTTTTAAAGAAAAAATCATGTAGGATCTCTGTCCTTAATGTGCTGTACATTGTGGATTAATACTATAACTAGTACTCCAACAGTATTTTCACTTTGTGTCTCTATGTGAGGGCAAACTGTTGAAATCTTTACGTAATATGTACTAAACTGATCTTCTGTGTATAAAGAGAATTGAAAATTATCTTGATGTGAATGCAAGGGGAGAGGGAGCGGGAAAGGGGAGGGTTGCGGGTGGGAGGGAAGTTGTGGGGGGGGAGCCATTGTAATCCATATGCTGTACTTTGGAAGTTTATATTCTTTAAATAAAAGCTTTATATATATTTAAAAAAATTCTAATGCAAAGCCAAAAAAAAAATTGTCACAATTCAAAGATTGGTGCCTGAGAATCCAGAGATAGATAATCCCTTACTTTGCCATTATACCTATTCCTAGTTTGGACTCATGGATTAGGTAGATATTATGTAAGTGCTTCTTTACTCTTCTGAATTGTGTTGGCATATAGTTACCACATTGCATTCAATTTGTGCAGTAGCTATCCTAATTTAACTTTCTTGTCCCCCATAGATTTTCTCAGGAGCTCCATCAGTTTCAACACGGTATTTTGCCTGTTTTTCATCAGTCTTTAAAGCAAAATAGTTAGAAGGGGTTGGGAAAACCTTAACTCTGGGTGCATACTAGAGTCAATGAAAGCTTTGAAAATACAAACACTCTAGTTTTCTCTTCTACTCCAATTTTAATCAATGAGGAGAGTGGTTTGTGAACTCTTGCCATAGCATTTTAGCTTCATTGTATTATTCATGCATATAGTGCAATTACTATTCTATCTTATGTATAATATGACCTGTAGTAATTCATATATCTCATTTTGCCACCAAAGAAAAATAACCTTAATGATATGGAGAAAAGCATACTATATTTTGTGTTTGCCCTAATGTTTTTGTCTCACTAAATGTTTGAATGAGCAAAGGAATTATAATGCAAGTCCCATTAGACCATTTTTAAGAGGATATTCATCAGGTAACAATAAATGTTATTTGAATGGATGAATGTAAATAGGAAAAGAGCAGAGAGAAAGGGAGATATAGACACAAATAGATAGAGGGAGATCTTCCTTCTAGTTGTTCACTTTCCACAAGCCCAGAACAGCTGGACCTGGGGAAGCCTGGAACTCAATGTAGGTCTTCCATGTGGGTGACAGGGATGCAAGTACCTGAGTCATCGCCCGTTACCTCCTAGGGAATCCATTAACAGAAAGGTAGAATGTGAATTGGAGCTGGGATTCAAACCTAGTCCCTCCAATACTGAAACCTAGACCCCTAGGTGGCATTTTAGCCACACTAAACTTCTACACTCAGATCTTAACTTTTAACAGTATTTGGCACAAATCATGGGCACTATCATTATTGAACAATAGGTAATACTTCCATTGTTTGCATATGAATCTGAAAGGGTACTTCAAAAAGTTCATACAAAAATAGAATTAAAACACAAGTTTACTTCTGGTGCAAAAAATTTTAAAATCTATGCCTAGTTTTTTATAATATGAATTTTCTAGGTAATTTTTGAATATACAATATACACGGATTCCAATATATTTTCATCAAAATAAACTTATCTTTTAGTTTCATTTTCCATGAACTTTTCAAGGTACCTTTGTATTTTTTCTCTCTCTCTCTTTTTTTAAAGACCATATTCCCAGAAGGCTTTTTTATTTTTTATTTTTATTTTTATTTTATTTTTGTCAGATAGACAGTGAGAGAGAGAGAAAGGTCTTCCTTCCATTGGTTCACCCCTCAAATGGCCACTACGGCCGGAGCTACACCGATCCGAAGCCAGGAGCCAGATGCTTCCTCCTGGTCTCCCATGCAGGTGCAGGGTCCCAAGCATCTGGGCTATGCTCTACTGCCTTCCTGGGCCACAACAGAGAGCTGGACTGGAAGAGGAGCAACTGGGACTAGAACCTGGCACACATATGGGATGCCAGCGTTGCAGGTGATGGATTACCAAGTGAGCCATGGCACCAGCTGTGTTTTTTCTCTATACTACCTAATCAATAATTTGAAATTTAAGTCTGTTAAAGAAAATAAATGACTCTCTCTGATTGTTTTGTTTTTTATTTTTTATAATTTTTCAAAATTTCTAGTATCAATGACTATTGAACATGTTGTTGACTGATTAGAATTAATTAAAATGAAAAATTTTATCCATATTAAAGATATTTGACCTACATTACTTTTTACCTGAAATATTTTTTCACTTCAAGAATCTTAAAATATCAATGAGCAAATCCCTCCATACTCTTGACCTGGATAAGAATCTTTTCCGATACAATGAAGAGTCTGTGCAGCTACTGGAAGTCACACAGATACAGTTCTTGCTCAATAATTAAAACATTACCAATTCTAATTATCTACTAAAGCTCCTTTATCTAGTTCATGAAGATAGTAAGATCTTTGGAAGGGAGCTGGATCTACTCACTCTGGTTCATATCCCACGCAACTGGAATTCAAATGATTGCAGGAACATTGAATGTTGTGCCTCGTTCTTCCAGAGCTTCACTCTTTGAGAACTGCAAAGAGCTTTAAAACATGATTGTGTTAATCTTCACAATATCCCTTCTAGGAAGTAACATGACATTTTAATGTAAGAAAATCCAGGTGCAGTGTGGAAAATGCCAACTTGCCTTACTAGAGGGAAGCTTTTTTTAAGATTTGCAATCTCTTTTAAGATTTTTTGTTTATGTGTTTCAGGCGTTGGGCTTTTTCGTTCTACATTTGGTGCTTGGTAAGCTTGAAATGATCCAGATGGTATTTTCAATCCAAAGGACACTTGTTTTTCTTTTAACGGAGACTTGGCTACACATGTATTCTTTTTTATTTATTTCAAATTATTGTATGCAGATGGTTTAACTGTAGGTGTGACACAACTGACCTTTGGGATTTTGACTAATTAATTCCAGCTGCATTGACTAACATGTGGCTTCCCAGAGTGAAGAGCAATATAAGTAATAATGATGATAGATACCATCTTACTGGATAGTTCTTTGCTCCCAAACCATTTCAATCATTTTATTTGTCTCATTGCATTTAGAGTAATCAGCCTTTAACACATTGTCAACATCACTGTGAAGGGGATTAAAAAATTCATGGAAAATGGAATGAAAAGATAAGCATTTTGTGCAAAATTTTTAGAATTTCTTGCAGCTTTTTTATAAGTACACATTTTCCATGAAATTTTTGAAGATTCCCCCCCAACACACATATATTTAAGTACTTTCAGGATGACCTTGCTTGCATGCCAGAATCTCTTGATAAAGACCCTCACTGTGACCTGGCTTCAGGTGATTATCCTGCCACCCAGAAATCTACCCCCAAACACATCAGTTACTTCAGGTATACTAACCCTTATCTGAACACGCCACTATATTGAATTCTCCAACACATTCAAATGTTTCTCTCTCTCTGAAATGTGCAAATGTTTTCTTTGTCCAGCTAAATTTGACTTAGCTTTTAAGACTCAGATTAAAAAATCATTATACTATAATCAACTACATGGTTATTGTTGGGCTTCTTACTCCAATAGACACTGGCTTCGTGAAGAAAGTAACAATATACTATCTATAGTTGAATGCCAATTTCTAGTATGGTAACTTCCATAAAATAAACCAGTGTTTATAAATGCCAGTGTCGCAGGCAGTGTTTAACCCACTGAGCTATAAGGCCAGCCCCATGCCCCATATTTTCATTTTGAAATAATTTTAGGCTTACATAGAAGTTTTTAAAGTAGTAGAGCTTCTCCTCATTCTAGTATCTAAACTTCATTCAATCATAGCATTTGAATAAGTTTGATATAATGATCCCCTAATCCAGGAAATTGACAATGGCATAGTACTATTAATAATAGCCCTTAATTTGGATATCTGTAGTTTTAAAGACTATTTGTTTATTTGTTTACAAAAGAGTGATACATAGAGAGAAAGAAAAAAAAGATCTCCTATCTGCTGGTTCAGTTCCCAAATGGCTGCAATAGCTGGTTCTTGGCCAGGCTGAAGGCACGAGACAAGAACTCTGTCCATGTCTCCCACATGGATGTGGGAATGCAAGTACTTCAGCCATCATCTGCCACTTTCCAGGAACCGCAACAGGGAACTGGGTAAGAAGCAGAGCAGCTGAAAGTCGAAACAGCACTCTGATACCGGGTGTCAGAATCCCAAGATTTGGCTTAATCCGTTGTGCCACAATAACCACTCATCAGCAGATTTTTTTTAAATTAATTTATTTGAAAGGCAGAGTAAGAGAGAGGGAGAGAAAGAGATCTTCCATCTGCTGGCTCACATCACCATGACAAAGGATGGACCAGGCCAAAGTCAGGAGCCCAGAACTCCATCCAGACCTCCCATGTGAATGACAGGAGCCCAGTATTTGGGCCATTCTCCACTGCTTTCCTAGGTGCATTAACAGGGAGCTGGATTAAAAACAGAGCAGCTGAGGCTTGAATTGGTGCTCTGATAAGGGATGCCAGCTTTGCAAGCAGCAGGTTAACTTGCTAGACCACAATGCCAGTATGTTTTATTTCCTCCCTTTTTTAGTATATCATATTACAAAATCTCATATTTATAGATTTGTGTACCAACCATCAGAATAAGGACACAGAACTGTTCTTTTAGCCTCCAAACACTCCCATGTGTTAGTCTATACACTAACACTCTTAGTTCTAATCCTTGGCAAACACTATTCTCTTCTGTTTGTAGAGTTTTGTTATTACAAGACATTTATATAAATGGTACAGTAAGGTATATAACTGTTATGGTTTGGATGATATTTGGTACCCCAAATCATGTAGATAAGTTTCAATAGTCTCTTAGTGGAGTCTTTTGGTTCTCTTATATACGACATCATGTCATCTGCAAATAGGGATAGTTTGATTTCTACCTTTCCAATTTGTAGCCTTTTGATTTCTTTTTCTTGCCTAACGGCTCTGACTAAAACTTCCAGGGATATATTGAATAGCAATGGTGAGTGGGAATTCTTGTCTGGTTCCAGATCTCAGTGGGAATGCTTCCAGATTTTCCTCATTCCATAAAATGCTGGCTAGGGGTTTGTCATAAATGGTCTTGTTTGTGTTGAGGAATGTTCCTTCTACACCCAATTTGCTTTAAGGTTTCATCATGAAAGGATGTTGTATTTTATCAAATGCTTTCTCCGCATCTATTGAGATAACTATATGGTCTTTATTCTTCAGTTTCTTAATGTGATATATCACATTTATTGATTTGCAAATGTTGAAACATCCATGCATACCAGGAATAAATACCACTTGGCCCAGGTGAATGATCTTTCTGATGTGTTATTGAATTCAATTAGCTGGTATTTTGTTGAGGGTTTTTGCTTCTATGTTCATCAGGGATATCAGTCAATAGTTCTGTTTCCATTATGTGTCTTTTTCCAGATTAGGAATCAAGATAATGCTGGTATCATTGAAAGAGTTTGGGAGGATTCCCTCCCTTTCAATCATCTTGAATAGTTTGAGAACATTTGGAAATTGGTTATTCTTTATATGTCTGCAATAATTCAGCAGTGAAGCCATCTGGTCATCAGTTTTCTTTGTTGGGAGGGTTTTATTACTGATTCAATCTCTCTTCATTATTGTTCTGTTTACAATGTAAGTGTCTACATGCTTCAATTTTTTGAAAGTGTTTTTATTTGTTTATTTGAGAGGTAGTGTTACAGTGAGAGGGAGAGATAGAGAGAAAGGTCTTCCATTTGCTGATTCACTTCCCAAATGGCCACAAAGGCCAGAGCTGAGCTGATCCAAATCCAGGAGCCAGGAGCTTCTTCTAGGTCTCTGATAAGGGTGCAGGAACCCAACGACTTGAGCCATCCTAATTTACTGTTTTCCTAAGCCATAACAGAGACTTGAATCAGAAGAGAAGCAGCCAGGAATAGACCAGGTGCCCATATGGGATGCTGGTGCCACAGGCAGAGAATTAACCTGCTTTGCCACAGTGCTGGCCCCCATGCTTCAATTTTGGTGGGTTGTATGTGTCCAAGAATCCATCCATTTCTTCTAGGTTTCCCAATCTGTTGGAATATAGCTTTTTGTAGTAATTTCTAATGATTCTTTTAATTTCTGTGGTATCTGTTTTTACAGTTCCTTTTTCATCTCTGATTTTATTAATTTGGGTCTTTTCCCTCTTTTTTGGTTATTTGGGCCAATAGTGTATCAATGTTGTTCATTTTTTCAATACACAAGCTCTTTATTTCACTGATCTTCTGTATTTCTTTTGTTCAAATTTTACATATTTCATCTCCAATTTTAATTATTTCTTTCCTCTTACTAATTTTGGGTTTGGTTTCTTGTTGTTTTTCTGAGTCCTTGATATGCATTGGTAACTCATTTATTTGCTACCTTTTCAATTTCTTTATGTAGGCACCAATTATTATAAAATTCCCTCATCACTGCTTTTGTTGTATCCCAGAAGTTATTTCTTAAAAATATTTATTTATTTGAGAGGCAGGGGCAAAAAGAGAGAGTGAAAGTGAGAGCGAGAAATAGAGACTGGGCGGTGACAGAGAAAGAGAGAGAAAGAGGAGAGAGAAGGAGATCTTCTATATGCTGTTTCACTCCCCAAATAGCCACAATGATTGGAGCCAAGCCAGTCTGAATCCAGGAGCCAGGAGCTTCTTCCAGAAGCTTCTTCCCACATAGGCATAGAGGCCCAAGAACTTGGGCCATCTTCCACTACTTTCCCAGGCCATAGTAGAGAGCTGGATTGGAAGTGGAGCAGCCGGGACTCCAACTGGCACCCATATGGAATGCTGGCATGGCAGGCAATGGCTTTACCCACTATGCCATAGCACTGGTCCCTAGAGACTTCTTAAAATTCATTGCGTTGATATTTAATGAGCCCTTTCTTTCTGGAGTTAATGTTCTTATGTTTTGAGAAAGTTTCTCATATATTTATATTATTCTTTGGAAAACATTTTCTCCTTTTGTCTTTGTTGTTCCTTCTTTCAGGATCTTATTGGTTGGGTATTGAGAACCCTAATATGGCCCTTTAATTTTCTCATCTTTTATTTTCTTTATTTCTATCAACTTGAGTTCTTATTCTACTATCTTGATAGTTTCCTTAAATTTTAGATATCAATTTTACAATATTAGATATATTTTAAACTCTTTTTTGTTCTCTAATTTTTCTTGAGGAAAGTTAATGTTCATTTTTGGGAATATGATATGATCTCTTAGGATATTAGTGTAGGATTCTGAAATTTTATTGTTTCTTCATTGTCTCTTCTTTATTCTCTTCTTATTTTTGTTTCTTTTCTTATTCTGTTTTTTATGGGTAGGTTCTGCACATCTTCAGTAACCCATGTCTCCTTATGTAGGATGAGGAGACGAGCAGCAAACTTTGAACATGTGAATGGCACTTGTCAAAAGTAGGCATCTCTACAGTAAGAATCAGCTTTTCTTCGATAAAGTATCCCCAGACAAGTGGTGTGTGTGTGTGTGTGTGTGTGTGTGTGTGTGTGTGTGAGAAATCTGGACCTGTTCAGTTTTCCCAGTGAGTAACACCTTGAGTCTCTGCCATCAGGGTGTTTCTAGCTTTTAGTGTTCCATGGGCAATAGTAGGAAAATGAGAGTCCCACTCTCAATTGATCATATTTGCCTTAATCATTCCTTTCCCATGGTTTTTAAGTTCCATTCTTCATTCCCACTGTCTGCTGAGCCTGGAGACTTTGAGGGGAAGGATCGTGGTGAGGCCAAGCAATCCCCTAGATAAAACCACTACAAAAAATAGTTAGATGTCTTAATGATTGCTTTCCTCCATGGCTGTTTCCCATCCTCAGTTGATTTAGTGATTCTAATTCCTGAACCTTATGTGATTTAACTCGGTGTATTGTGAATGGTGTTTCTCTCTGGATCTTTCTGAACTTGCTATGAGATTCCTGACCTTCCTCTGCTCTCCAAAAATTCGTTGAAATTTCTTGCTTAATATGTTTTCCATTGCTTTTTGTCCACTTTCTTTTTAAAATTTATGTATTGTCATTTTTAAAGTTGTTTAGGGTGAAAAAGATAGATGTCTGTAGTCAATCTGTCACGTTAAACTGGATAGATAGCTGTCTTGTTGGCACTGTGATACTTTAGATGGCGGTAATTATATTTACCTCTTGCGTCTTTTTCCAGCATGGTCAGAATAACACTTTCCATTCATCTCTAAGTGCTGTGTTTGCATAATCACATATGATCCTCACAAGAACTAGCCAGCAAGAAAGATGAAGCCAGGCTCCCAAGTTTCAGTGTGCTGCCTTTCCTTGGTAACTGAGACCTAGTTTTAACCACATTTTCACTTTCCCATTGTTTCCTTTTCTATTTGTTTTCTCCTACAGTATTCTATGCTGGTTTTTAAAAAAATATCTCATATCTAATTTGGAAAAATGTAAATGGATGAATCATGAAAATAAATAAATGAACAAAGATAGCTTGGATACATCTTTTTTACCGGGTGAAAGCAGTTTGAATTAAGACAAAGATTACTGGAGCTTTATATTTTATCTTGAATCAATTAATGCAAAATTTTTCCCTCTTCTCCTTACCCTTCCCTCATTTCTTCCCCTTCCTCCTCTTCTTCTTCTTCTTCCTCCTCCTCCTCCACTTTCCTCTTCCCTCCCCCTCCTCTCTTCTTTCTTTCAACAATTGACATTCTTCATTCCTACGAAGCACAGTGGGGTCTAATGTTGTTAGAACTGAGAAGACAGGTGTAGAACACATGGGTTGTACTTCTCTCAATTACACTGCAATCTTGATGAATTCTGTTTACCCAATGTAATCTAATTTTCTTATATGCAACATAGGAACTAATAACATATTAGTAACATTTTAGATATTTGTCAAAATATTCTAGTTCTATGTGTGAATTAATATGTCTTCTGTTAGGGGGAAAGTTGCCTCTTATCTTTGAAAGGTTTTGTTAATGTACCAGCTTTGGTAATGGCCATGAGTGTCTAAAACTCAGCTGTTCTTTTAAGAACCATCACTAAATATTCCTTCAAATTGGAAATATAAATCATTCTATACCATACTCTGCTTTAATCCCTCCAAGGACGCCTATGATTATCTAGAATACAGTGCAAACTTTATATAAAATCATAAGCCTATCTAAAATTATAATGCTGTATGGGATCCTTCCATCTGTCTCTATTTCCTCTGAATAATGTGCTCCAATCAGTCTGTCCTTCCCTCCCATCAAATCATGCAAGTTTGTTTCTACCCAAGAACTATTGCGCACCTGCCCTTCCTATGGACCTCAGTTCGCTTGATCTTCAGGTTGTTGTCTGAGTTGAATCATTAAGATCATAGCTTAAATCTCTCTTCCAGAAACTGTGTTCTCAGTCTTTGTATTCTTAAAAATAGACTCACTGTCCAAAGTCATTCTCCAATTTACCACACAATTTTAACTCATTGCAAAGCAGTTATCATCAAATATTTTTGTTTGCTTTGATTTCTTTATATTTTTGATTGGTCTCTTCAGCTACTAATAAACAATAAATTAAAGAAATGCAGACATTTTAAAACTGATTAATGTTTAGTCAATCAAAGTGTAATTATTGGAGAAATTGCTGAAAGTGGAATCACTGAAATATTATTAGAATTAACAGACATTTGTGTCTTTAAGATGACAGATGAGAGAGACCAGGGATTTTTAAAGCATGAAATAAGATAACAACTTTTTCCAATATGCTAAACACAGGAAATTGTGGCAACTTGCAAATTGTTAAGATTCCAGTTTCATGAGCAGGTGGAGTACAAAAATTTGAAGTGATTATAAATAGCTGCATGTATCTTCACGTATGATTTGGCATTTGCTTCTTAGATTCACACATCATTTAAAGATGATTCAACCAATATATATTAAAAGTTAGGATGCCTTGAAGATAAAGTTGATTGTATCTGTTTCACTGAGTTTAGAAAGATTTCCTATTACCATCCTCAGAGTCCAGCAACATTGCACCACATTTCACCAGTCATTAAGGAGATAACAAGTAAAGCCTTATTTCGCTAACATGTCATTGGAGAGAACCTTTAAATTTAAAATGCTTTAGTGCTTCAGATAGCTGAACAGGATGATTTGTATGTTAGTTAGAACATGTGGTCATTTACTATTAGTGAAGACATTTCTAGAGAATATTAGTACTTTTTGCAAGTGGACCTCAAGAAATTGAAAAGTGTACATTACATTAGTTTCTTAGAACTTTACTTCATTATTTGGTTTACTTATTGCTTACAAAATAGGATGGGGATGGAGTCTCCAACAACCCAGAGTAACATACCTAAGTTTTATTGTGACTGCTGTTACTCAGCCATTCTCTCTAGTGAGAAAGACAGGTATGGTAGGAAATACAGAAAGACTGCTGTGGTAGGAAATACAAAGAGGATGTGAAAACTACTACCAAACACAAGTGGAAGTGCATGGTCAGACCCTGGCTGATAAAACAATGTCTGTGTTTCAGCAAAGGAAGATACTTCCTACTTTATTATCTTTCTTCCCCCCGCAAGGGGGATGATCCTACCACTCTACCAGTCTTTCACATCATCTTCACCCTTATATGTTCCCTCCTATTATGCCAATGATGAGTTCTCCATTTCCTGCGGTGATATCAGTGAACCTGCCCTTGGGAGGACACATATCAGTGATTCTGGGTCACCCAATGATGAGACCTTCCTCCAGTCCCATAATGATATCCACTTGTCCAAGAATGACTTGAAGAGACACTTAAGGGGAGAGAAAGGCTTCCTTAAATCATTTTTATATCCCTTGTTCTTCTTCACCAGGAGATCATGATACTGTGACTTCTATGTGTTTTCTAATAGCATGACAAAGAAGTCTTGTTCCTCCTTCCTATCAAGGAGAGAGTAGTTTTTGAGGGAAGAAGAGGCATTGAAAAAAGTGTTGTTTTCATATATATTGTGAAATGTGAATATAAATTTTTCAGTTTTTTTAGTTAAAAAAAATAGGATAAACAAGGAGACATTTAGTTTTGGTTTTCCATGGCCTCTTCATTTAATCTTCCCAATATATATTTTACATGATGGTTCTAGAAAAGTCATCAAGGTAGAATTTTTAAGCACTTATTGTTTTAAAATATTTCTATGAAGAAAGTTGGCTAACTGGTGGAACAAAAGTATAAGCTATTTATACTTATAAATATTTATTGAAATAAGTGGCTTTCAAATACCACATCCTCCAGTCATTCAGGATTTATTGCTTGCTCACTCACATAGTCTTTTGCAATCTGATGTCTCTCCTCAAAGTGGCACTCAGAAGTCCAACCTCTACAGCCATCCTCTGGCTTCTTCAATGCTTGACCAACACGTTGCTTAGAATTATAAAGAGAGTGGAGGACTGGGTGTTAGAGATCTACAGGGCCAAGCATAGAAAAAGTGCTTATTCCATCATCCAGAATGGAATCAACTTCAAGGAGGTAGGGAAATGTAGTGCTGAGGACTGGCAAGCAAAATCAATGGTTTTCAGTGAGAAAATAGAAGAATCCCAGCCCTACCCTTCAATCAAGTTAAAGTACTAATACCCACACTAAGATGACCATAGTGGTGGGCCACTCAAATTGAGGACTTGAAGTGGGAGGCATAGTTGATTGACAGCCCAGTGATTATACCTTTGAATCAACAAATCAAGCTGCTGTGACTCAATTATTGATCTCAGTGAGAATATGTCTAACAGACCATGAATGCTGGATGTGACATTCCTCCAAGAGTAATTTGTGCTTGTGGTCTACTCACTGATTTTGCTAAGACATTCTCAGAACTGTACTGTATTTAGAGGCTGATCATCATTGACTTTTTCTTCCTCCTCCCTTTTCAAGGGTCAGCACTCTTGTCCATTCCTATATTCACTTGTCTTCTTACAGGTCCATTGCAAAAAATTTCTCGACTGTCTAATTCTGTCTCAATGTTGGCTCACTGGAGGACCTCAAGTGACATATATGATACTAGGATTGACTAATTCAGGAAGTCAGGTAGCATGATGAGTTTTTAGAAGGGCTCACTGTCTACCTGACAAAGAAGACCTTGTCCTAAATGGAACCTGCAGCATAGACTATCCCTGACACAATATGTCTGCAAATGTGCTATTGGAAAGTGTCCTAGTATACAGAAATGGCCTTGCAGGTGCAATGACCCAGGAGTTTGAAAGATATGTGGAGAAAACCTCCTTCAAGTGTGATAACATTGCTTGGTGACTACTAGGTTGTACTGACACCCTTTAAAGGTATACTGGAAAACCAGGGTGATTAATAGACAGTTTAATATTTATTTTCATAGCTTATAAAAAACTCCTTCCCTTCCATAGAGAAAAAGCAGATACGAGTAATGTATTAGTCAGCGTAGCCTGTCATAACAGAATGCCACAAGCTGCAAGGCTTAAACAATGGAGATTTATTTCTCAAGTTCTGAATAGCAGAAGTCCTGGAATCAAGCTGCCAGCTGGACTGCTGTCTGGTGAGGGATCTCTGCTTGGGAGCAGATGATTGCTTTCTCACTGTGTCCTCACATGGCTTTTCCTCTGAGTGTGATTGGACATCAGACATCATGTTAAATTAGAGGTTGTTTGATTAAGGGGGGGGTAGAATATACGGCAGAATAATCACAAATTTATTTATTTGGTGGTATTGTCCTTGATAAGACTGTAGGGAATGGTGCAACCTCACTGCCAGGGTGACTAATAGATGTGTGGAAAATCAAAGATCCTTGCTGAGTATAGTCAAAATCTCTACCATATATCCAAACTTCATGGATATATTGTAATAAAGTCCAGAAGATCCACTAGATGATCATGTTCAACTCCAAGACCATGAGGAATGGTCTGGGGTTTCTCAGGTAGATCTCTGTAGACAATGTTGGTAGCAGGACAGGGGCTCACAGATCTGGGATCTTTAAACACATGTGAATGAGGAGGCACCATGAGGGTTCTGCTTAAAGCCACACATCAGAAGATTACAATTACTGTAACAACTGGAGATATTGAGGAAGTCAAGATTTAGCAATGGTTAATAAAAGACAGTGTTTATAGAGGTAAAATAGATGGCCAGTCAGCAAGAGCATGACTTCATATCTGCAACCAGAAATGGCAAAAATGGAAAAATAAGAAGTTAAGAGCAGTCACTTCAGTAAACCATCATAAGTTCATACTCAATTTCCAGACATAAGCTGATTTTCAAATACAGCTACCACTGACAGAAGTGATCATACTCCCTATATGGAGAGACCTGCAGGAATGTACTGTAATGATCCCTCCATTCATCTCCCAGAGTTCTAGTAGTCACTTACTCAAATACTTGTACATTGAGGAAAGGGGTATAAAAAGGCATTTTGAGAATTATTGCACATTGAATCTGAGTTGATATCTGCAGGAGACTCAAAGCATTTTGTGGTCCTTCCCACCTCCCTGAGCAAGGAGCACTAGGAGCTAAGTCATAAATGGGGTCCTTGCTAAGGACAAACTTAGCAGTGACTATTGCATCCATGGGTAGAACCCTTGTTATTATTCCCTGGCCACTAGTAATGTAATAGGTAATGATGTTCTTAGCAGTGGGGTGATACCCATCTGACTCCTTGGCCTGTGGGTAAGAGTTGTCATAGTGATGAAGGCCAAGGCTAAGTTTAAACCTCTGAAACTTCTGTTCCCTGCCTCCAGACCAAGACATTAAATTTTCAGAATTACACATCTTGAAGGCAATGATGGAGATTAATGTTCAATTATAGACCATAGGAGTGGTGGTCTTTACTATTTCACCATTTAATTGTCTAGGATTCAGATAGTTTCTGTAGGAGCTGGAAAGCCCAATTGAATACTAGGTAATACTTAATTCCACTCCCACAAGTTCAATAAAATAATACTCTACAAACTGCTGTGTCAAATATGATAGTATGACTGAAATATATTAAGAAGACCTTAGGTAGATGAAAGTAGGCCACTGATTTGGAGAATGCTTTCCTTTCTATTTCAGTTAGACAATGGACTAGTTCTACAGTTCAAGTTCATGTAGAATGGGCAGCAATATTCAGTTATGGTTTTGCCCCAAGGTTATGTTTGTACTATCCTCTCTGATGTCATATATTCCAAAAAGATCTCGATTCTCTGACATCCCACACAATGTCTCATTGATCCATTATATTGACAACATCATGTTGACTGCACTGGTTAAACAGGAACGGTTAGTACCTTGGAGACCCCAGTAAAGATATGTGAACTCCAGAGGACAGGAGTAGAATCCTATAGGATTCAGGGAAGAATAATTTATCTTTTTCAGAGAGCATTCCTGTCTGTTTCTTCTAGGATGAATGTCAACTTAGCCAGGTATAGACTGTTTCAAAGATCAGCAAACCTTTGTAAAGGGCAAGATAGGGAATATTTTCAGCTTTGTAAGCTTTTTGGTTCTAGTGGCACATACTCTGCTTTTCTGTTGTAGGTGCAAACTCCCACAGACAATTTGCAAACAAATTCATATGGTTGTGTTCCAATAAGCTTTTATCTACCAAAACAGGTGGTGGCCAGATTAGGCTTACGGGGTGTGGTTTACTGGCCCACATACTATTGGATCACATCATCATTCCTAACTTTTTGAATTTGTTTGTTCAGCAAATGTGTTTGAGTATATGGCATGCATTAACTTTTCTAAATGCTCAGGACATAGGCTGAACAAAGAAAGAAAATGAGACTCTGCCCTAGTAAATAAATAAACACTAAATACAAATAATAATGAAGGAAGGAAGGGAGGAAATTCAGAAGGAAGGAGGATAAGTAGGGGTAAGCATGGCATGAAAAAAATGAGGTGGTAGGACAGGCAACATTTGATATTATGGTCAGCAAATACTTTTACAAGATGATATCGAGAAAGTTTTAACTATGAGAAGATATGGGGGAAAATTCTAATAATGAGGCAAAGCAAGTTCAAAGACCTTGTGGTATGACTGAGAACAGAGAGAAGTGCTGTGTTATGGAAGAAACTGACAGAAGGGAAGAGTGGTAAGATTGAAGTGAAGCAGGGATGTGTGATATTGGTGAAGCATTTAGACTTTATTCTGAAACCACTGTAGAGTTTTAAGTAGAGAATTACATTATATGATTTAATTTTTTAAAAAGATCACTCTGGTCCTATTTGGAAAGTGTATTTTAGAGAGAAAAAGTGTAGAAAGATAACTTAGGAGGCTGTTGATATAATTCAGAAAAGAATTGATGGGATTCAGATAAGTGAGATGACAGAGACTTTGAAGAGATGCTTATTGATAAAAGATATATTTGGAAATAGAACCAGTAGGCCTTACCGATGGACTGAATTAAATAAGTAAGAACGAGGAATGAATAAATGATGACTGCTTAGCATTTAGCATGAGAAATTTGACAGTGCCTCCTCCTGAGATGGCAATGACTAAGGAAATGACTATTTTATCGAGTAAGGGAATATATCAACATGTGACAATTTGATAGGCACAAGACATGAATATATGAAGAAGGCAGTGAAAAACAGAAATCTGAAGTTTGGGATGAAGTCAAGGGTGGAGATAAAATTTGGGGGTCATGAATTTGTATGAGGTAGGTGGGAAAGTCATAGAAGAGCCAGGAGAGCTCAGGAATGAGCACTGCCTCCCCACATCTGTGGCAAAGAAAGTGGTAGTTGTAATACCATAGATGGAGGAGGGAATGTGGAAGGAGAAGAACTGATGAGAAGGCATTTGAGTGAGGTGTGGGGAACAGAAAGAGAGCACAGTGTCATAGTAGTTAGGAAAATAGAATTGCAAGATCATAAACAGAAAAGTAAAGAAAGAGTATCATTGTGTTTTCTTACGGATTATTCTGGAAGAAAGTAATTACAAGGTGATGGATACACATGGTTGTATTGTTTCCTGGTTCATGATCAAAAGGGGAGTGAACAGTGAGGACTCTCTATAGCCAGTGAGATTGCATGGAACAAGGGGAGGGATCAGAAAGTGTCTCATGAGACATGGGATATCAAAACCTGCACAGCCAGCAGAGCTGAAACCAGTCAGAGCTGAAACTACATTCTGGGAAGTCAGAATGGGCATCTGGTTACCAAGGGCAAGGTGCCAGAATCAGATATCAAAGCTGAATTAGGCAGCCAGGAAGTCAGAAAGTACAAAGACTAGAACAAGTATAAGCAAGTTGGGTGTAGATGGGAGGTATTTGGAACTTCTTCCCAGACCAGGATTTCTTTTTCAGTGTAAGAGCCCAGGTGCGACAGTCATAGATCAGGCTCTGAGGAACATCAGACCCCAATCCCATAATCTGCAGATGTTCTTCTCTAGTTGGAGTCGGCCACAGCTTCTTGTGGATTGTTGGGTAGAATGTCTTGGCCTGTTCTGGTATTTCCTTGGTGAAAACCGGTGATTTGGGAAGTGGAAAATGATTTCTCATCATCAGGCTGGCTTCTGATTATAGAGTTGCACAAGGCATCAGTGCTTAGAAGCATCCTAGACTTGATTTAATGCTCTTCTGTCACCATCTTGAAATTCTCAATAGTTTTGAACCAGGACCCCGCATGGTTCATTTGCAGTTGACCCTGTAAACAAAGTAGCCTGGTCCTGTCCTTGCTTGCTTTTTTGGCTACATATTTCACATTTTTCTTTTCTGACAGTGGAATCAATTTGAGGGGATATTCTTTCTGCCACATGGTTGAGGTAATGAACTCCATGTGGGCATAGGTTTGTATCTGAAGGTGAGACAATAGAATACAAAAGTCAAAGAATTTGAATGCTGCTTTTCAGAGTGGCTTTAAATTAGGAGTCCTGGTCAGAGTTCAGGTGCGTGAATAGCACATAGAAGTAGGAGAATTCATTGGTGGGCAGTGGAACAGTGGCTAAGGCACAAGGGTCAGGATGCAGGGGGAGGTACAGCATGTTGGTGAGTGGCCCACTGCCACCTGGGTGCCAGCAAGTCATGGAGGAGAGGAAAACCCTGGAAAAAGCAATTATGGTGACATCTGGGAAGCAAACAGTGACAGCAAGAGGCTTTGTTAGCTCTTATGCTGTTAGAGCTGTTGTTCAGGATAATAGTCTATGGATTTCGTACTGGAAGGTGGAGGAGTTCTGGGCAACCTCTTCTACTGTTTTTGTTTGTTTGTTTGCCTCTTGTAAAATGAAACTTTTGCATGGTATATTATGCAACTCGACCTATGAATGATTTGAGAGTTGAAATATTTGAAAATGACTCCCATATTACCCAGCAGGGCTTCAGTGTGTCTACCTCAGCCTCACTACTGCAGGCTGCAGAGATAAGATTAGACCATCATGAAACAGCATCTGGCTTTCATATCTCAAGGGCACTCTAGAGAGCAGAAATTCCCATTTCCTCGTGAGGCAAGTGTCCGTGAATATAATCAAGATCTGAGGACCCAGGCCCAGGTGTGCTCAGTGATGGGGAGGGAAGATGGCCTCCACTCTGAAGCTGGTTTAGAGTT
Organism: Sylvilagus floridanus; assembly: GCA_949820135.1. Lineage (NCBI taxonomy): Eukaryota > Metazoa > Chordata > Mammalia > Lagomorpha > Leporidae > Sylvilagus > Sylvilagus floridanus. The sequence goes on along the minus strand of OX463246.1, from coordinate 20,264,696 downwards.
AAGTCAGAGGAGACTAAAATCAGGTTGAAGAAGACAGGGATGCCAAAGGCTCAAACATTTTTTTGAGTCAATATCAAATAAATTCCTTTCCAATATGTGAATGACATAGGAAATTGAGCACTGTGGTGCTCACTTCAGACAAGCACAAGAGTGACTGGACAGCCCAGATTGTTGGGGGTTTTTAAAATCAGAACTGCTTGTCTCTTGTTCACAAGTGTGTAGATCTCCAAAATAATCCTGTAAAGTAGGAATTTTATTTCCATGGTGCGTGGCCTGAGTGAGTGAGTGCCTCAGATGAGAGACTTGAAGCAATCAGAATCGATCTACCATGTTAAAACGTCATTTAAGTTTTAGATTTGGCCATGGACCAGGACTTTAGAAAAGGTATCACCCAATTAAAGCTGTCTGGGAGTTGCCTGGAATAATATAAAAATTCAAATATGTGGGAAGCATCTGGAGAGATGTTTTCACTTGATTTTGATGGCTGTACAAGTCTGAACTGTTCTAAGCAGCAGAGTTGTTTCACATAGCCCTAGGCTGCCAGGTTCAGCTTCTGAGAACGACGTGGAGCATCCACCCTCTCTCACGGCTTTCACTGTGGGCTGCAGTTGTCTTGCACAGGCAAACCTCTCCAGCTTTCGAACTGCAGGGATAGAGGGCCTGCAGACCCCTTCTATTTGTGTCTGCAGATGGAGAGCTATGTGCCCAGAGGGGTCTTTGAATTCTGGTCAAAAATAAAAAATAAGAAGAAACCTTGCATCATTATCACTATCCTGTGATATCTGCCAATGCAGAGGGAGTTTATGAATATATGTCCCAGTAGACAGCACACCTGCCAGGGGATGGATGGTCACAGAAGAAAAATCTACAGATGGAAGTGCTATTGGCAATGCTCAAAGAAGTGGAGTCTGTGGATTGCCCAGATGAGAATGACTGCATGGGACTTTATAGCAAGGAGAAGTTGATGATGGAGAAATATGGGGAAAAGCCTTAGAGGATAGACCTCATGACCTCCTGAGTTCGGCTTCATGAGGGTCCTTGTGTGGGACAGGTCTTTCTGAAGGTAGAGGCCCGAGTTTGCTCTGGTTCATCATGGGAGGTGCTGTTGTTTGAAGATGCTTTGGCCCTCAAACTCAAGCAGGACTTTAAATCCCTAAGTCATAAGTTCTTGGCACTAAGAGAGTGGAAATTCAACCAGTTACAATATTTAGATGCAAGGCTTTAGGGAATGCTGAGAGTGTATTGTTAGGGTGGAATCCCCATAATTAAATATTGGTGGATTTATAAGGATAGAGACAGAGACATAGACATATTTCTCCCATTTTCTTGCCATACAATGCCCTGTGCTACCTTGGAACTCTGCCAGCAAGAAAAACATCTCCAGAGGACAAATGAATGGGACCCACGAAGTCTTAGACCATGAACCTCTATAACCATATACCAAAATAGTCCTCTCTTCTGATAAAATAGTCAGCCTCGGGTATTTCATTGTAGTAATGAACAAATCTATTGGGGCACTGGGGTCTTCTTATCTCTGAAGACCACAGGTTATGGAGTGCTAAGAGATTCAGGACAAGAGCCTGCCAGATTCATGGCATATATTTAGCCACAGCAACACTCAGCTTACTTAGTGGTATTCATGCTGGGCACCCACACTTGAAGTGCCTTCCTTGCCACATAATAGGTACAACAGTAACCTAGGAGTAACCTTTCTAGTGTTAGCTAGAATAGGGCTCACAGAGGGGGGCAGTGCACAGCACACATCTCTGGTTTAGCTTCTAGACTTTTCACCCGTTGAGCCCTGAGCCCTATCCTGAGCTGGGCATCTCCAGCCAAGCCATTGAAATCCTGTGCCCTCTGCCCACCAACTTCACTCCCCACCTGCCTGCTGCATTCTCCCAGTGTGCTGTTCTGGGATTTTTTAGAAAGTCTGCTTGAAAAACTCTCCTGTTTTAGTAAGGAGGAGTTCTGTCTACCCTTCATCTTCCATGCATAAGATCTCAAAATGCTATCATAAAATTGCTTTCTCTAAATAAAAAAAAATTAAAAGTCCCAGTGAGCAGACATATGTTTAAGCTTTGTCTCATAAATTAGTTTTGATTCTTTGAGATTATATGGAGTACTTTTGTGGGAGATATACACACTTTGTAAAATCACTACTTTTGCATTCTAAGTAATTTTCTTAATGTGACTTCTAAGGACGTTGTTTGAAATTTCATTTCATGGTCAATTTGGCACGTAATAAGAAGTACAGGGAAGGTTTGGAGTGCATAGCCTGCATTATGGGAGACACCAATATGTTCTCTGCTCCCTGATTTGTACTTATTTGCAGAAATGGGTGAATAATCTTCATTCTCTTCAAGGATAAAGCCTCTGTGTAACCTTTCAAACTGCATGGGTTGCCATACAGTGTGATTATGCCCTCAGATTCTGAAGATCCCTGAGAATGGTTGGTGCAAGGACCTGGCCACTTTCTGTCCCTTGGTGGAGGCTGTGAGTTGCAGCTGATGTTGATGTCCTTATTGCTTTCCTAGTCCCATGTTCACTGGAAGAAGGATCTGTCTCCCAAAGGGATTGGCTCCTTCATGTAGGCCTTTTCTGTCATGCACAAAAGATGCCTCTCCCTATATTTGGAGAACAGTTCTGGAAACACACTTTTTTTTATTTTTATTTTTTTGACAGGCAGAGTGGACAGTGAGAGAGAGACAAAAAGGTCTTCCTTTGCTGTTGGTTCAGCCTCCAATGGCCGCTGCAGCCGGCACGCTGTGCTGATCTGAAGGCAGGAGCCAGGTGCTTCTCCTGGTCTCCATGCGGGTGCAGGGCCCAAGCACTTGGGCCATCCTCCACTGAACTCCCGGGCCACAGCAGAGAGCTGGCCTGGAAGAGGGGCAACCGGGACAGAATCTCGCGCCCCAACTGGGACTAGAACCCGGTGTGCCGGCACCGCAGGCAGAGGATTAGCCTATTGAGCTGCGGCGCCGGCCTGTAAACACACTTATTAAAAAATCTTTAAGTTCTACAATTCACGTTGATATACTTGTAAAAATGCTGAAAGACTGATTATTTGTTTTCTAATCTAAAGTTGCTTCCAAAAGTTTGTGGAAAATGTGCATTATAAAAATGCAGATTTCAATTTTTTTCACCATCATATACTTACATTTTAATTCCATTTTCGCCAACTTTTTGAAATATTCTCATATATTCATTTCCTCTTACTTCTGTTATGAATTACAGCAAGTTACTTATTAGCTTAGGATAACAGAAATGGATTCTCTTACTATTTCATATGTGTATATATATATATATATATATATAATTGGAATAGATAGTGCACTTCCATCCACTAGCTCCAGATCTCCACTGTGGTGGCAGGAACCCAATTACTTGAGCTGTCACCATTGCCTCCCTGACTCTGCCTTGGTGGGAAGCTAGAATTAGGAGCTGGGACCCCAACTCAGGCCCACTGTGATGTGGGAAGTAGATGTCTTATCCTGCATCTTAACCACTAGGCTGAATATCTAGTCCAATTTTCTTACCATTTCAGAGGCCAAAAATTCAAGATCAGTGACTAAAGTCAAGGGATTAGCAGGACTGAGTCCTTCTAGAAGTTCTAAGGGAGAATTGATTAGGTATCTTCTCCAGGCTCCAGAGGCCATCTGCATTCTTGGGCTCTTGGCTGTTTTCTCCATCTTCAAAGTTAGCACTGTGGCATCTTCCACCCTCTTTCTCTGTGCCCCTGCTCTGCTCTCAGCTCACCACCTGGTTCACTCTGACAACTCCTAACCCTGTGGTCACACTGGGCCCGTTCTCCTTAGCCAGAAGAGTCTTCCCATCTCTAGATCCTTGACTTAATCACATCTAAGGCAAAACCTTCCTTCTCCAGTTCTAGGGATGAAGATGCGACATCTTTGGCAAGTGTAGATGTTATTCAGCGCACGACAAGGAAGCACACATGTTGAAACATGAAGTTGGTGGCTTTGTTCATGGCATGTCTTTATGCAAGGCCTTTTTTACAAGTCATTCCCAGAGAAGTCCTGAATTTTGGCAAAGATATTTGTAAAGCCATTTCCATATAAAACTTTCTTGTTTTGCCACTGCTAAGCTAACAAGCAGTTTACAGTGTAATCACAGGCTGTTTTCAAACATGATTTTTAAACAACCAATTATTTTGGGTATATTTGGTATTTTGCTGTTCAGTATTAAAGCAATAAATTAAGTTGATATCCACTGAGTTGTCACATGCTATTTTTGTAAAGAGGACTGTTTCAGCCCAACACTCACTAGAATTTCCTAATAAATACCATGATATGGTTCAAACCTCGTATATTGTCAGGTTCTGATGTAGAAGTGACATACACCAAATCCATGAAGCCAAGCTTGGGGGTTCTGAGCATGTCTACCCTTTCTGTCTCTGTGTGAATCTGTCTCTTACTCTCTTTTTAGGTCCTGGAGTCTTCACTGAGAGGGGCCAGCTATGAAATTCTCCTCATATCCATGTGAATTCAGATGAGGAAACTTCAGTGTAGTAACAACCATGTGTGCTTAGCTGCTCTGTGGATGAATTATGTTTTTAGTCTCAGTCTGTCTGATTTCAGCACCTGTCCACGAGGAAATGGACAAGGTTCTTGCAACCAGAATCAGTTTTTCACAGGAGATGTTAAATATAGCTGGATTGCACTATGTCTGTCATCAGACCTTCCCAAAGCCTCTACACAGGTGCCTCCTGGCTACTTTCTGTATCAACAAAACCACAGAAGGTCAGTTTATTCAAAATGAAGATGGTCCATTTCTGGGGGTAGAGGTTTGTAGGGATGTTACTAAGAGGAGTGTAGCACAAGTCCCAGATGAGCCTGAACTGAGTGCAGTTTAGGACCCTTGCACAGGGCGACCAAAGGCAGATTTTTTTTATTTTTTTATGCTAGCAAACCTCCCAGGGAAACAACCACGGAGAAGGAAAGCTGGCACATGGGTGAACCAACACTATCACAGGTACAGGCGAGAAAGAGCTGCTGTTAGGTCTGTCACTCAGCATGTCGCTCAGCCTCAGAGGACACAAGACCAAACGCAGGAGAAAATCAGGCATTACTTGGAAGAGAAGTATTTTCTCAGAGTCTGAAAAATGGAGAGTTCAGTATTCTTATAATGGAGCATGAGTGGGGATTGTCCCCTACCTGTACAGAGAAATGACAGCCCAGCACGAAGCGGCCTCCTGCAACCGTGGACCCCACAGAGGGCTTTAACCCAGCAAGACTCACATATAGTGCACACTCAATCATCATTGTCAAGGCTTGTGCCAGAGCGACAAGGAAGGGACCTCCATGAGATCTAATAAGCTTGAAGCTTGAGTATCACACTTCAACACAAAAGACAGAAATAAAAATAGCAATAATTGTGTGGCATCTGGAAAAACTCTGTGCTTGAATCCATGTGAGAGCCTTCCAGAAATAATTAGGGGAGACTTTGTGGAACCCTTAAGCATTCCAAATAATGGGTAGGAGCAGAGCCCTAGAGAGGGAACTTCTTACAATCAACACTGTGGTTTCCACATTGTGCAGGGCTCCCCAAACTCCTTGGCTCCTGAAATGCAGTCCTGCTGTAGAACCCACATCTCAGGCCAGAGTGGACACACATCACCAGAAGAATGCTACATGGATGTTACTTGCTGACTATAGAAGTGGTGGTGCAGGGCTTAGCATTTCTGAAGCCCAGACAAGAAAAGCTTTTCAGCTTCCACCTTGGTTTCTTGGACTGTTCTGTCTGGTAGTGCCAGCTTGCATGTCTTGCTCCAGCAGCCTTGTGGAAAGGGCCAGAAGAAGGGAGTTGAGATCTCTCACTCAAAGCCAGCACGTGCCATCCACGTGAGGCAGCCATTTTGGAAGTAGATTTTCCAGCCACAACCAACTTTTCAGATGTCCACACCTGACTGTAACCTCACAAGTCACTGAGCCAGGGCTGCTTGGACACCTGCTTCCAAATTCCTACCCACAGAGACAAAGAGAAATACCAGTGATTGTGATTAAATATTTGCTTCAAATTATCCATTTATGGAATAACATGCTATGCAGCAATAAATAGCAAGTCCAACATAACTCCTAGGCTAGAAAGTGCTTAAGGAGGAAGTTTGGGTGAGACTTGGATTACTGTTAAGTACAGGGTAGGATTTGCATAGGTGCTGAGGCAGTGGGGAAGCTTTCTTGAAAGAGGAATAAACATTAACAAAGACAGAGAGGTCAACACATCTGTATTTCAGTGGAAAAATTGTCCACAGTGCTGAAGGCTGAGGAGTTAGGTGGGTTGGGTAGATTGGCTGGGTTAGTGACGTCTTTATTACCAATTGTAGGCCCTTAGATATGAACCAGAAGACTGGAAATATGAAGTGGAAGAACATGTAGGAATGTTTAAAAGCTCATGGAAAAAATAAATTAAATGTCATTTTATTTTGATGCAAAAATCTTAAAATCCATGCATAATTTTGTCATAATATATAATTTCCATGAATATTTTGAAAATCCCTCATATACATGGATTTCAACAAATTTTTTGTGCCAAAATAGACTTATATCTCAATTCTATTTTCTATGAGCTTTTTGAAGGCAATTCTTATGGAATAAACAGTTTTTCTAGAATGCTTCTTCATCTGAATTAGAGGCAAGAAGACATTGGAATGAAGAGGAGCTGGGACTTGAACCAGGCACTCTGATAATCAGATGTGGACATCCCAAGGAGAAGCTTAACCTGTTGCAGCACAATGCTGGCTCTATTAATTTCTGCTTGGAGAATGCAAGCAGACATTGTCTGCAGAGGGATTTCACTTCTCTCCATAAGGATAGGCAGGGAATTAAATTAAAGACTGGCCAGGTGATCCCATTCAATGGCACTGGGGAGGGAGAGATTAGTTATTGCTTTTAACTTTGTTCAGCTACATCTCATAATCTCTGTTCTTATCTCTGCGTCTTACCTCACTGTTTATCTCAATAACTCTCTGTGGGAAAACAAATTTCAGTATATGTGTCTGAACCTAAAAGTAGCCTGGGTCTACAGCTCTGAATTAAAACCAGAATATCCCACACCTGAAATGTGGAGTACTTTATCACTTTTACAGACAAAGCGTTTATTACCATAACTGCAAATCTTGAAGCTTCACTGAAGTGTGAGGTGGTGATGTTTGGAAATTTCTGGAGAAAATGACATACTTAAGGACAGCCCAGTTTGAATAATTGTCACTTCAATGCTTATGGCATTAAAAAAATCCAAAGGCTATGGCCCATTAATGTTTGTGAAAACAATTTTGTGTTGTGGTGAGCATTCTTTTTATGCATTTGAAAGAGCTGCAGAGACAGGAGAGCAGAGAGAGTCTATCTTCCACCCTCCAGTTCACTCCCCACATGGCAGCAGTGGCTAGGCCAGGCCAAAGTCAGGAGCCAGGAGCTTCTTCCAGGTCTCTCACGTGCTTTCCCAAGCACATTAATAGGGAGCTGGGTTGGAAGTGGAGCAGCCGGGACTCAAACCAGCATCTATATGGGATGTCCATGCTGCAAGTGGCTGCTTAACCTTCTGTGTCACAGCACTGGTTCCATATGAGCATTTTTTAAAAGATTCATTCATTTATTTATTTGAAAGGCAGAATGAGAGAGAGAGAGAGAAAGAAAGAGAGGAGAGAGTTCCCCCATCCTCTGGTTTGTTCCTCAAATGGTTGAAATAGCCAAGGCTGGAATTCCATCTGGATCTTCCAAACACTTAGGCCATCTTCTGCTGCCTTCCCAGGCACATTAGCAAGGAGCTGGACCGGAAGTGGAGCAGCCATGACACGATGAGCTGGCACCCATATGGGGTGCTGGTGTCACAGGCAGTTTAACCCGCTGCTGTGCCACGATGCTGGCCCCTTGAAGAGCACTTTGAAAGCATAAAATAGAGCAATGTTTCATAGACGATATCAAAACTTATTTCACAGAATAAAGGTGAGCACTGTTTTTTTTTTTTTTTTTATAAAGCTTTTATTTAAAGAATATAAATTTCCAAAGAACAGCTCATGGACCACAATGGCTCCCCCCCCACACAACTTCCCTCCCTCCCCCCACCCTCCCCTTTCCCGCTCCCTCTCCCCTTCTGTTCACATCAAGATTCATTTTCAATTCTCTTTATACACAGAAGATCAATTTAGTACATATTACGTAAAGATTTCAACGGTTTGCCCTCGCATAGAGACACAAAATGATAATACTGTTGGAGTACTAGTTATAGTATTAATTCACAATGTACAGCACATTAAGGACAGAGATCCTACATGATTTTTTTTTAAAAAAATTGATTAATTGTCTATGCAATTTCCAGTTTAACACCAAGATTTTTTAATCATTTGCAATTATCTTTATATAAAGAAGATCGATTCAATATATACTATGTAAGGATTTCATCAGTTTGCACCCACTCAGAAACACAAAGTGTAAAAATACTGTTTCAGTACTAGTAATAGCATCACTTCACATTGGATAACACATTAAGGACAGATCCCTCATGAGACGTAAGTACACAGTGACTCCTGATGTTGATTTAACAATTTGACACTCTTGTTTATGGCGTCAGGAATCTCCCTAGGCTCTGGTCATGAGTTGCCGAGGCTATGGAAGCCTTTAGGGTTCGCCGACTTCGATCTTATTCCCACAGGGCCATAGTCAAAGTGGAAGTTCCCTCCTCCCTTCAGAGAAAGGTAGCTCCTTCTTTGATGGCCCCGTTCTTTCCACTGGGATCTCACTCGCAGAGATCTTTCATTTAGGTCTTCTGTTTTTTCCAGAGTGTCTTAGCTTTCCATGCCTAAAATATTCTCATGGGCTCTTGAGCCAGATCCGAATGCCTTAAGGGCTGATTCTGAGGCCAGAGTGCTATTTAGGACATCTGCCCTTCTATGAGTCTGCTGTGTATCCTGCTTCCCATGTTGGATCATTCTCTCCCATTTTCATTCTATCAGTTAGTATTAGCAGACACTAGTCTTGTTTGTGTCATCCCTTTGACTCTTAGACCTATCAGTGTGATCAATTGTGAGCTGAAATTGATCACTTGGACTAATGAGATGGCCTTGGTACATGCCACCTTGATGGGATTGTATTGGAAACCCCTGGCACAATTCTAACTCCATCATTTGGGGCCGTTCCGATTGAGCATGTCCCAAATTTTACATCTCCTCCCTCTCTTATTCCCACTCTTATATTTCACAGAGATCACTTTTCAGTTAAAATTTAAACACCTAAGAATAATTGTGTGTTAATTACAGAGTTCAACCACTAGTACTAGGATAAAGAAAAAAAAAATACTACCATGGATAAAGTATTACATTGTACAACAACAGTCAGCACAAGAGCTGATCGAGTCACTGTTTCTCATAGTGTCCATTTCACTTCTACAGGTTTCCCCTTTGGTGCTCAGTTAGTCATCGCCAATCAAGGGAAACAAATGATATTTGTCTCTTTGGGACTGACTTAATTCACTCAGCATGATGTTTTCCAGATTCCTCCATTTTGTTGCAAGTGACCGGATTTCATTGTTTTTGACTGCTGTATAGTATTCTGTAGAGTACATGTCCCATAATTTCCTAATCCAGTCTACTGTTGAAGGGCATTTGGGTTGGTTCCAAGTCTTAGCTATTGTGAATTGAGCCGCAATAAACATTGCTGTGCAGACGGCTTTTTTGTTTGCCAATTTAATTTCCTTTGGGTAAATTCCAAGGAGTGGGATGGCTGGGTTGAATGGTAGGGTTATATTCAGGTTTTATATTCAGTTTTATAAAACTTTTGTTTCAGTTTTGCATGTTTGTATGTGTCTGCGCCACAGTGGAGAACAACTTCCTTTATTTTTTTTTTAAACGATTTATCTATTTATCTGAAAGGCAGAGTTACAGATAAGTTAGAGAGAAGGGGGGGAGAGAGAGAGAGAGAGAGAGAGAGAGAGAGAGAGAGAGAGAGAGAGATCTTCCATCTGCTGGTTCACTGCCCAAATGACAGCAACAGTCTGGGCTGGACCTGGCCAAAGCATGGAGCCAAGAGCTTCTTCTGGGTCTCCCATGTGAGTGCAGGGTTCCAGGCACTTTGGTTATCTTCTGCTGCTTTCCCAGGTACATTAGCAGGGGAGCTAGGTCAGAAGTGGAGTGGCTGAGACTTGAACCAGCGCCATATTGGATACCTGCAGGTGGTGGCTTAACCCGCTCTTCCAGTGTTGGAGCAATGGCAACAGCAAAACTTTCTGTACAGTTCTTTCATCTAAAAATAATAACGTAGTACACATCTTTTTGGAAGATAATTTTGGGTGTGGCAGAAAAATGACTACAATGCCTTTGTAGCTGTCACATATATAAATATGCAAGCAGCAGATTTCAATAAAGTTCCTGAGAAAGTCCCCTGCATTCCACAAATGTGTTTCTCTGCTGAAAGTCACCACTCAGTTTTCCAGTGTGGTTCAAAGCCAGCTATATGTTATCAGAAACGAAGCCACTGGAATGATCTGGGACAATGACTATGAAATGAAAGGGCTAATGAGGGAGAGAACATTACCTGTGTTTGTTAGAGTGATATTTCTATGATTCCAGAATTATAAAGTCCCCCACACCGACCTGTTACAGTTGCATGAATTTTGCATCTTTAACCTTGGATGCCCAAACCTGGCTACTTAGCAGCTCCATGCTGAGGACTCTGCCATGATAACTGTAGATTCCTACTCATCCCACCTGCTGGCATGAGAGAATCAGGTGACAGTATTGTCACTCTAAAATTACAGTTGAACAGAAATGTAGAATCAGCAAGTTAGCTTAAACTGAGATCCACTTTGATATCATGGAGATCAAGAAAAACACCTGGAGTTTCAGAGGTGGCTTGCTAACTCACGCTCGGGTAATATTTTTCTTACATGCTCACAACCTAGGTTTCAACACGTTATTTCGATCCAATCTAGCAAATATTTATTGATTTGCACTTAATAGCAAGCATTGCTATTTTAATATTATAGTTTCTGCCCTCAAGGTGTTTATAATCAAGTAAAAGAATTACATGAACACATAATTCAGATACCAGGGGAGAATGTGTCAGGTGCCTTGGTGGAGGTTAGCCACAAAGTGCTGTGGAAGTGCTCATTCAAGCAAAAGAAGATAGTAGCCTGATGATAGTCATATATATGTAAGAGGGTTATTTGGAGAATTAGATATGATAATCCAGCGACCAACTGGGCAGAGTGTCTTAATCAATATTAGCTATTATTGTTTTCATCATCATAGCTGTGTTTTGCTTTGCAGCATCACTTATTTGAGGACAATCACCTTTGTGTTTTTCTCTGCATTTCCTTTTTTGATTTCCTAGAACTGACTGGCTCAAAGAACTGGTCAAATCACATGTATTGATTTCTAACCAGTGCTGAAGTATGACATTTGTTTTTTATTTATAAATATTTATTTATTTAAAGTATTACTCATTTATTTATGAGATAGAGAAAGAGACACAGACTGCTGGAGAGCTCCCACCTGCAGGATCACTCCCCATATGCTTGCAATGTCCAAGACTGGGCCAAAAGTGGGAATTCAATCCAGCTTTCTCTCATGGATGACAGAAATCTAATCCGTTGATCCACCACCACTGCCTCCCAGGGCTTGCATTAGCAGGAGGCTGGAGTTAGGAATTGAACTTGGGTATTCTGGTGTGGGATGCTAGGCTAGTCACTCGCCCCAGTAAGACAGATTTTAACACCTTCAGTGAACTAGTGGTAGCTGGTTGTTGCTATCAACATCCTTCCCTGCATTCCATAGGGAACTCCACCTTCAGGTTAACTGAGCCTTCCAAGGAAAAGCACACAGTTGGGAATGAAAATCTCTTGGTTCCCATACAGATTTCCTTGTGGTCATTCCTTTTCCTCTCTTTCCGAGCTGAGGAATTTCCTGGTAAGTTTTCCTAGCAGGTGATCCTCAAGCCTTGGGTAAGAGTATGTTGCTGAACCACAACAGAGTCACACCAGAGCTCATAGATCAGTCTCTGAAACCCAGCCTGCTGGGGTCTCAAGACAGTTCTTTGACATTTATAATCACATAGTAATGGTTGAATTTATTTTTTAAAGAAATATACTTAATTAAACACCTTTTTGGTGGGGAAGGAGTGAGGTTATCAATTATTTATGCATTGACATTTTTAATGTTCTGTTGCCATTATACATTTAAGATATGACAATTCAAAAATATTCTTCCATCTGTAGAATGTGATGGATGTCCTTATGTGCTTCACAGGGAATAAGCAACTAGATTTCCCTTCACCAGGCTGTTAGATCTTTGGAGATGCAAAGTATTTCTTTATCTCTGTGCCACACGAAGTCTAGCCAAGCTGATTCTCGTCATGGTTTCTGAATGATTCAATAAAGCCAACATATTATTTTTCTTTTTCCTCTCCTGTCTTTGCATTCTGTGCAAGTTCTGTGCAAGCTAGTAAATTTGCTTAATAAATCCTTGCATTGATAATTTGGGGAAAATCTCAAAGACTTTCTCTCTGTACATTATTTATTCTGATAATGCCAAAGGTCATTAGCATCTTTCCATCAATAACCTCCTTAGTAGATATTCAGATTATTCCATGTATGTCTTACATAAATATTCATATTTTCATTTGAAGGCAAAAAGGACATGTTCTGCATGAAAATGAGCAGATAAAATAAGGTTCGAATAGTTGATTTTAACTATTTCATTGGATTGCTCTGATGGGAGGCAGTTTAGTGTGACTGAGAGAGGAAATTCCTGGAACTCAAACAAGACTAAGGCTACTTCTACGTTTGCCACCCCTGCCTGGAATGGCTTTAGATAACTCTCTCAATTAATCTCTTATAACCTCAGTGTTCTCATCTGGGAAGTATAGAGCTGCATCAATGAACCCTGAAGCTGCCTGTGAGCTCTGTAATTCCACAAATCTAACCTGCTAGTGTAGACAGATAAAATTCACTGGAGGGTTGAGTTTGATAAAATATCTAGCACATACTAAGGGAAAAAACAAGATGGAAAAGTTAACTTATTAACTTCTCCAATATATATGAAGCATTTATTATGCTCATGGTACTGGACTAGGTATGTGCAGGTATATATGTATTTATCTCTCTCTCTCTCTCTCTCTCTCTCTCTCTCTCTCTCTCTCTGTGTGTGTGTGTGTGTGTGTGTGTGTGTGTGTGCTGGATGTGGTAGGAGTCCGAACCTGATCTTAAGGGGCTTAGAGTGTAGTGGGAGGAATTAGTTATATGCATGAGTTTTTCTGACATGGACTTCCCAATTTTTAGGAAATTAGCTAGGTGATTTAGCCACAATTTATTTTATCTTGATATTCTGTGATAAATAGCTCAATCTAAAATTACTTCAGAGTGAAAATCATTTCACTGCCTGTGAAAGCATCACAATTTGTAGGCAGAATGCTTACCACATCTGTAAAAGGTATGGGTGTACCTGTTAAAAAAATTGGTCACTAGACCAGAAAACTACTCTCTCTGGGTCTGCCTCTCCTGAAGACAAGGAAACTAACCACAATCCCTGACTGATAATGATAATTTATAAAACAGGTGGTAGGGCCGAACAGATTAGAAAGGTGTTAATCAATTTCACACTGACATGCTTTTACAAGAAAGAAGCAACGTAATAGATGGTTGGTATCTGAAACTGTTAGGTAATTTTTAATCTTGGATTAATGATGCTACCAGATGACATTTTCTAATCCCTTATAACAGATTAGAAATTCATCTGTTCACACAGGCTCCTGCCATGCAGATTGTAAGCTGTTCACAGTACCTTCATTTTTTAGACAACCAGGCATATAAATCAGTATTCTCAGTTCTCGTTCTGATGGTTGTTAAATTTTCAGTAACTGCTAAGGAAAAGCTTATGAATACAACTATCCTTGATTTAACGTAGCAGCCCTAAGCTACTGTGTCACAGAAACAAAGAGAAGATGCATTTTGAAAATACTTGTAAGTGGGTATTTCTTGTATGGGCCACACACTAAGGTGGAGGAATGCTTGGGAAGAACAGGAGTATGATGTGGTCTGTATATGTGGAGCATTGAAAGCTCTTCCCAGGTTGGGGAGACATGATTATATTCCTATTTTAGAAAAGCACTCTGAAAAGAGGAAAAAGAATGGGAAAATAGTTTTTAAATATGGCAACTTCTATGATCCAAGTGAATCAGGATTTGTGCCAGGATAATGAAAGTGGGAATCGAGTAGCCATCAGGATCAGGTGACTAGCTGATTATGAGTGAGGAGTGAGCCCATCCCAAATGCCAGCCTGGGAGCTGGGAATAGGGTAGTGCAGGTGAGCAATTGGAGAAAATTAAAGCAGAGCACAATTTTGAGCCAGTGGTACTTAGAGGAGAAAGGAAAGAAAAATAGCAGTGTTTTCCTATCCTTTTATTTTAAATACTTCCACCCTGCAAATTTGTAAGATTATTATATAAATAACCCACATGGTTCCCTTGGTAAGTTTATGAATTGTTGCCTTTTTGTTTCAATGCTTGTCCTCTTCCCCTGCCGCAGATCATTTACCCCTAGATATTTTGTCATCCATCTCCTAATAGCCAGTTTATTCTCTTACATATTCAAAAGATAGTTATCACCCTCAGAAATCTTTTAAGTTATTACAGTGTTATCTACATATAATCTATTCATATGTTCCCAACATTCTCAATCCTGCCCTTTCTAGCTTTTGTTTTGCTGGAAGAGCCTCCACAGTGGGCTCTGATTTGGAGCTGCTTTGTTACTACTCCTGTATCCTGGAAAATCACTCATTTGCATAGGAGTGACACTGTGAAGTCAACTGTGCAGGGGAGATAACTTCCCATAGAGATTGAGGAAGAGAGACCCATAAAGGACAGAACATTAGCATTCATTAGTATTAGTACAATAGTACTCATTCTTTTCATTTTCAAAAGTATGAAGTATTATTTCAAAAGTATTATGTAGAACAGTATTTTATGTATGTTGGTCAGAGATTATTCCATTACAAGGCTTGGTTAAGGCAGGATATGAGGGTATTAAAGGGAGCTGGGGCTTGGTTTTCCAACTCCTAAGCTCACGGACCTCAGTAAAACAGCAGGTGAGTGCTTGGCGTCAGTTCTGCAGCACACTGGTGTGTCTGATTGGACTTCCCAAAGATGGCTGTAATAATACTTCCCACCACACATATTCTTCTGCCATGTGATTCACTCAGGGCCGTGTCACGGAGGTACGGATGGCATTCTTCCCTTTTTCCTGGAGATGCATGGTAAATTCAACAAGATCTGATAAATATTAATTTTCAGTGTCACATCACTCCAACAAAGATTTAAGGCAGCCATAGATATTTTACATTCTTTCTACTGACAAGTGTCAGGATGTGCGCTTAGATCACTGGGCACATTTTCCTATTCAAGGGTATGACTTTCTTTCCACATAATCTTTTTTACTGTTCCAGCTGCTCCCTTTCGGAAATCCCTACTCTCAAGAGTTATTACACCTGCCATTTGGAGAAAATGTGTCTAGCATAATTAGTCTCATGGGTTGATTCAAATGCTCATATCAAACCATGTGTATAATAATGTTGCTAGGTAGTCTAACAGGAGGCTTAATTAAGAAGGTGATATAGTGTATTTTCAAAACAGAAAATACAATATGAGCACAATTTCTTTTTTCTCTTTGACGTGAAATCTCTGAGGTGCTGTGAGTGGACCTGGGGAAGAGTTTCTGGTCGGTGGAGGAGGGTGAAAGAGACCCCTTTCTGTAACTCATTCATTAGCATTAGGTTTCATGATTGATTGATTACTTGATGTTAGGCACTGAGCTCTGAGCCAGAATGCACAGTTCGAATCAAATTGTAACCTCTAATATCATCTTTACTTTTTGTTTTGTTGGATGATGACTATTGGTGTTCAAACACTCCTGCTAAGACTGAAGAATCTCAAGAATGTCAATAATGGAATTTCACATGATTACAACCATCTAGCCCTTTACTTCCATTTTTTCTCTTTTACTATCTGTATCTAGTAAGAAATTAAAACATTGCCAGAGAAATACAACAAAATACATGCCCAATTCTTATCACTAGTCATTTAGTTTCTTCTCTAATGTCAACTGATTTTTGCATTCTTGTGTCTATATATTCAAATATATTCTTGTCTCTCCAAGCATCTTATATGTAATTACCTATACCATATTTTACAGACTTAGTAGCAGATGATTCTCACTTTTGTGCACTTTGTTTTTCCTATTTACTTCTTAAAAAAAACTATGTGTATGAGATTCATCCTCATGCATTTCTTGTGTAGCAGTCCGTTAAGCACCTGCATCACAATTTGTTTAACTGGCTTCCTACTGATGGACACTGGAGTACATAGCAACTGGTAAACAGGAACAAGCTGTTTAAAGTTGTGAAAATGCAACAGAACTTCAAAAGGATGTAGATAACTTATGTAAAGCACCACAAAGTGGGGCTACCAAGTCATGAAGTCCGTCTTCGTGGTTATGAGTCTGTTTCACCTTGCTTTGCGGCTTTTGTCTTTTCCGATGTATCTCAGTCACTTTCTATTCATGTACAGTCACCAAGCCTTACTTTGCACTTCATGGTTGGTTACCTGGATAACTTTCAGGGTTCAGTATAGATTAGCAGAAAGCCTCATAAGCAGAGGTTCTCTGCTCTATCCAGACTTCAAACCTCTGCTCTTCGTGTCTAAAGCAATCAAACTTCCGATTTGTTGAGCTACATAATTTCCAAAGCTCTCTTTTCTGTCATCTTGTGGAATCATTATTTTATTTATCTGTTTAGTCAGTCATTGTCTAATAAATTTGATTATAATCTATTAATTACCAGTTCTTATGGGAATCACTGGTAGGAGTGTGGGAGATTGTAAAGATAAACGAAGTGTTTCATAGCTTGCACTCAATCTGATGGTAAATGCAAAGAAAAATAACTGCAGTCCATACAATTATACTAACTAAATGGGGTTTTGAGTCCTCATTTCCTAGTTTAAAAAATGGAGCAGTGGGATGTTTTTGTGTCTTTGTAAATTAAAGAAAAGCTTAAAGGTTTATTTATTTGAAAGTCAGTTATGGAGAGGAAGAAAGGCACACAGAGAGACATAGTTCATCTGCTGGTTCACTCCCCAGGTGGCCTCAATGGCCAGGCTGAAGCTAAGAGCCACAAGTTTCATCTGGGTCTCCCACATGGGTGGCAGGGGACCAAACACTTGGGCCATCTTCTGCTGCTTTCTCAAGCCATTAACAGGGAGCTGGATCAGAAGTGGAGCTGGTGGGACATGAACCTGCCCCTAAATGTGATGCAGGCAGCTGTGCCAAACTTTGTCTTTTCCTACTGTATTTGAACAAATATTTCCCGAGAATGATCTGCCCTCAAGAGGAACAAACAGATAAATTTCTGCTTATATTATTTCAGAAGGGAAAGTGCTCAGCATTTTGCATAACAGGTAGCTTACCATTTTAACATAATATTTACCTTGGACTAGCAGTTAAGGTGCCTGAATTCCCCATTGGATTACCTGGGTTGGATCTTCAGCTCTGGCTCCTGTCTCCAGCTTCATGCTAATACAGTTTCTGGAAGACAGCAGTGATGACTCAAGTAATTGGGCTTCTGCCACCCACGTGGGAGAATACAATTGAGTTCTCAGCTCTTGTCTCTGGCTGGATCCAGTCCTGGCCTTTGCAGACATTGGAGAGTGAATCAGTGGATAGAACACCTCTCTATCTCTTTCTTTATCTGTCTCTTTCTCTGCTTCTCAAATAAATAAATTAACAAATGACAGGCAGATGGGGTGGATCTCATAGCCTACCAGTTAAGATGCCCTTATCCCACACTGTCATGCGTAGGTTTGATTCCTGGCTTCTCTCCTCTCTGCAGCTTCCTGCCACTGCAGATCCTTCCTTGAGGCAGCTGTGCTGAATCAAGTAGTTGGATCCATGACACCCATGTGAGGGAACTGGATTGAATTCCCACCTCCTGGTTTGCACCCTGGCCTGGCGCCAGTTGTTGCAGACATTTGGGGGTTGGACGAACAGATGAGGGCTCTCTTTCTCTCTCACTCTCACTCTTGATTTCTCTCTCTGTGCATCTGAAGTAAATCAACTACAACAATTTTATGCTTGATCACTTTGAGAAACAGGTGTATCCTTATTCTCATCCTTTCTGGTAAGGGTTAGGTGATGCAGCAGGCCTAGGTCAAACCCTAGCCTGGCTGCGAGGGAGAAACTGATTCATCTCTGGGTGATGAAAATCAGGGTGAGAGAATACGACCTGAAGCTCACTTGCACTACTTAGGGGCAGGGGCAAGAAGCCAGAATCATAAAGATTCTTTATCACCTTTATGGGAACAGTAAAATGCAATGCCTCCTTGGAGTCTTACTCCATTTCAAAATAAATACAGAGATCCTGTTCAGAACACTTTGCATGACTCTTTCATCAATGCTCTGCTGCTAACCTATATCAAGTTCCTTGTAAAGATTTTGTAAAAGGCAGATATGTAGCTGGAAAATTAACATTTATATTTGAAAACAATGTAACCCAATGTATAGGAAGGTTTTAAAAATGAAAATGTGAGTGAAGTGACATGTTACAGTCTGTTAGCTGAAAAGTCATTAATATTGCGAGACAAATATTCTGTGGTCGTTGTTTAGTTCTGTTTTCCCTCCAAGGAAAGGAAACACTAAAGAAATGGCCTTTCAGGATTCAAGCATGTGTATATTTCTGCGGCTAAGATGATTCATCAGGCTAAAGTGGGATATTGCACTCTCTTTGTATGTCTGAATACAGTTGTAAGAACAAAAGTAAAAACTTCTGTTTTATGCTCTTTAATATTTAAATGAAAACATTTAATATAGAGAATGGAGCCTTCTATAAATATAAGAATGATAACAGTTTCTTTTCTGTAGAGAATATGACTACATATCCTATAGGATTGATATGAGAAATCAATAAAATAATAGGTTTTAAGTAGTTAGCATTGTACCTAGCATATGATTAGGGCTCAGTTATTATTGATTCTATCAAGTGGTCTTTAAAGAATGAAACTGTTCCAGGTCAGAGAAATAGAAATGAACATGACAAATAAAGAGGGGCAACTTTCAATTCATTTTACTTAGAGAACAGGTGTACTGCTCTGTGGAGAACCGCTTCAGAATTGCGTCTCTGGTCGATTTCAGAGAAACTGATGATGTTATTTGTGCTCAAAGGAGCACCATTGAGGGTGCTATACATCTATACTTTCTTTTAAATTATATGTGTTTAATCAAACTAAAGAAACCATTTGGGGATGGACTAGATTTTATAGATGGATTTTAATTTTCAATTTTTTAAAAATATTTATTTATTTATTTGAGAGGCAGAGTTACAGACAGAGAGAGGGAGAGAGAGAGGTCTTCCATCCACTGGTTCACTCCTCAAATGACTGCACTGGCTGGATCTACGCCGACTTGAAGCCAGGATCCAAGAACATTCTCAGGGCTTCCCATGTGGGTGCAGGGACCCAAGCAGTTGGGTTGTCCTCTGCTGCTTTCCCAGGCCAAAAACAGAGAGCTGGGCCAGAAGAGGAGCAGCCAGGATGTGAACCAGCACCCTCTATAGGGTGCTGGTGCTGCAGGCAGATGCTTAACCTACTACACCACAGCGCTGGATCCTAAGTATCAATTTTTAATGATTCCACAAAAGCCAAACCTTGACTGCATAGAATCATTTTGCCAAATAGCTCCAGTTCTTTATTATTCTAACAAATGATAGAATTGAGGCACTTATGAGAAACCAACAGGTGCAGAGAACAACCTTAGGAGCTCCCTTGCTCAGGCTTATCTACAAAAACCTAAACACAAAATAACTTCTGGATTTTTAATTTTTAAAATTTTTTATTTATTTACTTTTAAATTTATTTTAAAATTAATTTATCTGAGAGGCAGAGATATACACACACAAAGAGATAGAGAACTCCCATCCTGTCACCATGTGTGGTGAGACAGGGGGATACAGGCAAAATGGAGCTGGGAACTCAGTTAAGGTCTCCCAAGTGGGTGGCACTGATGCAGCTACTTGAGCCATTACTATTGCTTCTCAAAGTCTGCACTGGCGGGAAGTGAGAATCAGGAACTGGAGACAGACATGGAACCCAGAACTCTCGTATGGGGCACAGGGTATCCTAACAGTCATTCCAACTGTTAGGATGCCAAATGCCCACCCCTTCATTTTTTATAATTTCATTTTTATTTGGCAACTAATAATTATCTCTATTTATGGGGTACCAAAGTGATGTTTTGTTTCAGGAATATATGTGGAATGATCAAATCAGGCTAATTAACATTTCTGTTGCAAACATTTAAAATCTTCCTTTTTAAACCTATTTTGAAATATGCATGTTTATTAATATTCATACTTGATTGTTTGGATTCTGAACTTTGACAGGAATGTTCTTCCTTTTGTCTCCCTGCTCCCAGTCTTCCCTTCTTTCTTGTTTTCCCACCTTTCTCCTCCGGCAGTGAAAAGAGCAGTATGGAACTTCCCTCTAGGGACCCTCCATCTCACACGGCCATATGGGTGTGATGTATAATGCATGAGAAGCAGCGTGAGTGAGCTGCAGATGATTCCAAAGAGAAGCCTTGGAGGCTGGGCTCAGGAGGCAATCTTCAATCATAATTAGAAAATCAAACAGCATTGTACTGTTGTTCTAGTCATTGCATTGCAATGTAATAACGCTGGCTCAAATAGAGCCAGAGAGTAATATATCACAATAATGCAACCTTCTCAACACGATTATTGTGCAAATGCACTTATTCATTAGTAATGAGTTCATTGTCCTCAGAATTTCCCAGATTTGAATGGGAATCCATGGATACCTCTCTAACTTGAGCTATAGCACTAAGATTTCAGGCAGAGATAAAATAATGTAAGAGTTAATTTGTTTATATTTTTCAGTCTCCTATATTAAGGACAGGGTATGGTCTTTCAGCCACTGACTTTAGCATTTGAGAGATGCCCTTTCTCTTTTCTTCTATCCCAGGAGTAATATTTAAAATTAGGACTTACGGACATTTTACTCTAATACCATTTATAACATTTTTATATGTAATCAGAGTTTAAAGAAAATCCTAAGAAGTAGTAGATTGTAGAAATATCTAGTGGGTACTTGATGAGACTATGCACACAAAACTCTCAGTAAGTTCCAAGCAGAGAAACAAAGCTGTTTTCCCAAAGAATCAGTGTGCATGATTTTACGGTTTATGCCTGCAAGCACGTCTGTGACTCTTTGGAAACCTTGCAAGGGATGAAGAGATTGGTCTAAAAGCTTGGTAGGGTGAGCAATGTTATGCCTAGTGAGTGTCAATGCAGGGAATAATTTATTTCATTTACACAGGTGCTGCAGTCAATGTGCCCTTTGAGTATTTTGTATATGAAGATATATGCAAAATCACTTTATAAAGTCCCGGAGCAGGTGCATATTATAAAGAAGAGAAGACTGGACCCAAAATATCAGTTTCTTTAAGCTTTAAAAAATGTAGATGGCATGGAATTACAGAATCATAGTCTCTTGTGCGCTTAGAGAGTGGAGAGTCTGATCCTATTTTGCACAGGAGAGAAATGAGGACCAGGCTATCAACCACAGACTTACTATGTGGGCTCCAGTAAGTAGATAATCAGCCTCCTCTTAGATGCTTCCTGGGACAGATGGCTCACTTTTTTTGTGGAAACAATCCTTGCATTGAATATCCTGGGTTGCTTTGTAAATTGTTATGGACATTTCTGTTTACAAATTTTCATTTTATCAAACTTGTATTTCATCATTCCTTGCTCAGTTTTCAGAAGCATATCATAAACCAAATCTATTATTTTACTGAAATGTAGTAAGTAGATATTTTAGCATTTACTTTTTGCTAACACAATGATATTTTGATGTTTTGCACGAATCTATGGGACTGAAGAACATAATTTATGATTGTTTTAGGAAAACTAGCTCTCTATGTTGATAGAGTACCTCACAATGTATATCTAATTAAAAACCTACAAGTAAAAAGTCATTGTCAAAAGCAATAGAAGAAAATGCAGGAGAATATTTTTGTGATATAGGAACAAGGGAGATTTTTTTTAAACCAAACTCTTAAACTTTAAATCCTAAGAAGATTTAAATTTGTCACAATTAAGAAAATGACAGACAAAAATAATGCATAGATGACAGAATGGCAGAGGGGGAAAATTGCAAATTCTAGATTTATAATGTCTACAATTGACCAGGAGCTGATATCTAGTCACAAAGTCATTTATCTCCCCTATAGATGATGTCTTGATATTCAGTCTTACCTTAAGGAGATTTTTTGTCCTGGCCCAGAGCAAAACAGTAACAACCATCTGCATTTAGTCTCTATATTGAACAAAGGCACTTTGCTATCATCAGCATTCCCTAAAAATATGGTATCCTCAACAAAACAAATCCAAGGAAGGCAATCAGCACGGAGGACCAACCCAGGACCTGGATACATGCTGAACAGGCACCTTCCAACCTCAACTTCAGTTGATAAGAACCTTCACGTCTACCCCTCAGAGATCCTAGAAATTAAGCAATAGCTGCCTGGCTCTTTGCACTATACTTTACAATAAAAACCTTATTTCTTCTACCACCTTGATGTCAGTGATTGACTTGTTGTGCATTGAGCAAACAGACCCGGTTCAGAGAGTTCCACAGCAGTTCCATAACTCCTCCAACCAGTTTTGTGAGTGCTCTATAACAACCTAGTGAAAAATGAGCTTAAGATTTGAAAGACAGCTTACAAAGAGGCGTCTCCAATCTACCAAGCAAAGTGATGCTAAAGTTCATTTGTAATGATGACAAATGCATATTAAAGGAATGATACTTATACTTAAACACCTGGCAATAAGTAGAAAGCTAAGTAATGTCCTTTGTGGACAGGGTTGTAGAGATATAGGGACCCACACTTCTTGATAATGAGAGAGAAAACTGGTGAAATTGGTGTAGGCATTGTCATGCCGGGGGTTAAGCTGTAGCTTGGGATATTTGCATACCATTACAAGAGTCAGTTTGAGTCCCAGATACTCCATTTTAAGTCAAGCTCCCTGCTAACGTGCCTGGGAAGAAAGTGGATGACGGTCCTAGTATTTGAGTCCTTTGCCACCCATGTGGAAGACCTAAATGGAATTCTGGATCCTTACCTCAGACTGACTGATCCTTGGCTGTTGAGGGCATTTGGGCAGTGAACCAGCCAATGGGAAATCTCTCTTCCTTTCTCTTTTTGTCACTCTGCCCTCCAAACAATAATGAAAAACGTTGGTGCAGTCATTCAAAAGAGCAGTATAAACTGACTTTCTCAAAGCACATTTTCTGACACCTTAGGTCTAAACTATTCTTTTCCTCAATATATATCCCAAAGAAAGCTACATGCAAATCCATTAAGTGGCACATACAAGGAATTTTACTGTGCAGTTTTTGTGGAGATGGGAATTGAATGAACCAACCCTGACAGAACGGATAATAGAATGTGGTAAATGTACACCAAAGAATACTATGTAGTGGTAAGAAATAATGAATTATGTTATTGTAGCAAATACAGGTGGCTGTTAAAGACATTGCTTATTGAAATAGATTAGAATCACAAAAAATACTATTTGCCTATATAAATTCATATATCTGAATTCATTATTTGAATTCACTCATTCAAAACAAAAATACCTTTTTATAATAAGAAATATAAACAAAAAATTCTTCATTGAACAGAATGGAATGTCTGGCTGGAAACAGAGTAGGGAAAAGGAAGCAGGTGAGGCAGTCTTACAAGATGCTTAAGGATGTGCTACACAGAAACACAAAGATATCCACCATTACGAAAGAATGAGAAAGCAGTAGAAGTAAAATAAATCCAAAGTAAACAATAGGGTTATTTATGGAAAAATAGCAGGGCCAAGTCATTACTGATCCATAGTTACCTTCAATGTAAATGGACTCAACTCTCCGGTTAAAAAGATATAGACAGGCTGGACAATTAAAAAACATCTATCTAGTTGCTGCCTACAAGAAACATACCTCACCACCAAAGATACATGCTGACTGAAAGTGAAAGGATGGAAAAAGATAATTCAATGCTAATGGAAAGCAAAAAAAGGCAGGTGTTGTCATTCTAATATCAGAAGAAAATAAACTTTAACACGAACATTGTTAAAAGAGACAAAGAAGGCCACTGTGTAATGATTAAGGGATCAATTCAATAGGAAGCTCTGACTATAATAAATGCTTATGCACCCAATTACAGGATGTATGGCTATTTAAAAAATGTGAATGAATCTAAAGTTAGACATAGACTCCAATAGAATAGTAATGTGGGACTTTAACACCCCAATTTCATCAATGGACAGATAACTAGACAGAAAATCAACAAAGAAACAAGAGAGCAAATTGACACTATGGACAAAATGGACCTAACTGATATCTACAGAACTTTTCAGCCCACAGTTGCAGAATACACATTATTCTCATCAGTGCGTGGAACTTTCTCTAGGATAGACCATATGCTAGGCCATAATGCAAGTCTCAGCAAATTAAAAAAATCAAAATCATACCATGCCTCTTTGACCACAATGTAATGAAGTTGGAAATCAACAATTCAAGAATCTCTAGATCATATGCAAACACATGGAAAGTGAACTACACGTTCCTGAATGAACAATGTATCATAGAAGAAATCAAAAGGGAAATAAAAAATTTGTAGAAACAAATGAAGATGACAATACATCATATCAAAACTTATGAGAGACAGCAAAAGCAGTGTTGAGAGAGAAGTTAATAGCAATCTATGCCTACATAAAGAAATAAGAAATGTACCAAATAATTGAGCTATCAATGCATCTCAACAACAACAAACCAAACCCCAAATTAGTAGGAGGAAAGACATAATTAAAATTAGAGAAGAAATCAACAAAATTGAAACAAAAATACAATACAAAAGTCAGTGAAATGAAGAGTTAATTTTAAAAAAATAATCAAAACTGATATACCACAGGCCAGACTAACCAAAAACTAAGACTTGAATCAATAAAATCATAGATGAAAAAGGAAATGTAACAACAGATACCACAGAAATGAAAAGAATCATCAGGAATTACTAAAAACAGGTGTCACCTAACAAATTGGAAAATCTAGAAGGAACCTACCTAAATTGAGCCATGACGATACAGAAAACCTAAACAGCAATAACCAAGATGGAAATGGAAACTGAATCAGTAGTAAATTCTCTCCCAGTAAAGAGAAGCCCAGGACCAGATGGTTTCATTGCTGAATTCTACTAGACATTTAAACAAGAACTAACTCCAATTCTTCTCAAGCTATCAAAACAATTAAAAGGGGAGGAATCCTCCCAAA
Source organism: Sylvilagus floridanus (assembly GCA_949820135.1). NCBI lineage: Eukaryota > Metazoa > Chordata > Mammalia > Lagomorpha > Leporidae > Sylvilagus > Sylvilagus floridanus. Next base: position 20,239,314 of record OX463246.1, on the reverse strand, counting down.
ATCCTTCTATGAAGCCTGAATCACCTTAATTCTGAACCCAAAGAAAGAGAACTATAGACCAATATCCATGATGCACATGGATGCAAAAATCCTCAACAAAATACTAGCTGTTTGAATCCAACTACACCTCAGAAAGATCATTTACTCTGTCCAAGTGTGATTTATCCCTGATATGCAGTGATGGTTCAACATTCACAAGTCAGTAAGTGTGATACATTATATTAAGAAACTGTATTATCTCAATGATTATCTCAATAGATGCAGAGAAAGTATTTGATATACAGCATAATTTCATGATGAAAACTCTAAGAAAAATGGGTATAGAAGAAACATTCCTAAACATAATGAAAACAATTTATGACAAACATATAGCCAGCATCCTTTTAAATGGGGAAAAATTGGAAGCATTTCCCCTGAGATCCAGAATGCCCACTCTCACCATTGCTATTCAATATAATCCTGGAAGTTTTAGCCAGAGCCATTAGGCAAGAAAAAGAAATCAAAGGGATGTAAATTAGAAGGGAGGAAATAAAATTATCCCTATTTGTAGATGACAAGATACTATATTTAGACAATCAAAAGACTACACTGAGAGACTATTGGAACTCTTAAAAGAGTTTGGTAAAATTGTGGAACATAAAAGTAATGCACAAAAAACCAATAGTCATTGTATACATGGACAATGGCATGGGTGAGAAAGGACTTGTAAGATCAGTCTTGTTCACAATAGTTCCAAAAAGAATTAAATACTTTGGAATAAATTTAACCAAGGATGTTGATGATCTACACCATGAAAATTACAAAACACTAAAGAAAGAAATAGAAGGAGAATTAAAAATGGAAAAATCTTCCATGATTACATATTGGAAGAATCAACATCATCAAAATGTCCATACTACCAAAAGTAATTTACAGATTCAATGCAATCCCTATCAAAATACCAATGACATTCTTTGCAGATCTAGATAAAATAATCTTAAAATTCATATAGAAATACAAGATACTCCAAAAAGCTGAAGCAATCTTATACAAGTAAAACAAAGCCAGAGGCATCACAATACCTGATTTCAAGACATAATAGAGGGAAGCTATAATCACAACAGTCTGGTACTGGCACAAAAACAGATGTGTAGACTAATGGAAGAGAATAGAAACTCCAGAAATCAATCTACCCAACTAATCAGCTTATCCTTGACAAAGGAGCTAAAATCAATCCTGGAGCAAGGACAGTCTCTTTAACAAATGCTCCTGGGGCAACTGGAGCTCTATGTGCAGAAGTATGAAACTAGACTCACACCTAACACCTACACAAAAATCCACTCAAAATAGATAAAAGACCTCAATCTACGACTTGATACCATCAAATTACTAGGGAACACTGGGAAAACTTTGCAAGACATTGGAATACACAAAGACTTCTTGGAAAAGACTCCAGAAGTTGGACAATCAAAGCTAATATTGACAAATGGGATTATATCAATGCACTGCAAAAAAAAAAAAAAAAAAAAAAAAAACCACTCGGCAAAGTGCAGAGCAGCTGAGAGGATGGGAGAAAATATTTGCAAACTCTGCAACTGATAAAGGGTTAACATCCAGAATCTATAAAGAACTCAAGAAATTCAACAACAGCAAAACAAACAATCCAGTTAAGAAATGGGGAAAGTACTTGAATGGCATTTTTCAAGAGAGGAAATTCAAATGGGGAACAGACACTTGAGAAAATGCTCAGGATTGCTAGGCATCACGGAAATGCAAATCAACACCATGGCGAGGTTTCACCTCACTCTAGTTAGAATGGCTCTCATATGGAAATCAACAAATGACAAGTTCTGGTAAGGAAGAAGGGAAAAAAGTACCCTGGTCCACTGTTGGTGGGAATGTAAACCATTGCAGGCACTGTGGAAGACAGTATGGAGATACCTCAGAAATCTGAATATAGACCCACCATATGACCCAGCTGTCCCACTCCTGGGAATTTACCCAAACCAAAATAAATCAGTATATGAAAGAGTTATCTGTAACCCTGTGTTCACTGCAGCTCAGTTCCCAATAGCTAAGGTATGGAATTAACCCAGATATCCATCAATATTTGGTTGGATAAATAAATTATGGTATATCTACACAATGGAGTACTACTCAGCTATAAAAAATCAAACCCTGTCCTTTGCAACAATATGGATGCAACTGGAAACTATTATACTTAGTGAAATAAGCCAGTCCCCAAATGACAAATATCATGTTTTCCCAGATCTGAAGTAACTAACATAGATTTGCTCTTTCAGTTCTTGAAAAATGATTCTTCCTGTCTTTTAACTTGCCTATTTTCTAAGGAAGGACTTTTCAGCTTTTCAAGCCGTTGTTCTTATTCTCTACTGCCTTCAGAGCTGACCCTTCTTCTTTAGTTTTGTTCTATCTAGGCATTATTTTCTTCATATTTCTACTGTTGAATTTATGCATGTATATATTTACCTAATTTGGGAAAACTTTAGATATGATTCCTTTGAATATATTTTACACTTCACCTCTCTTTTCTCATTTTGGAACTCCAATGATTCTTTTGATATTCTTCCATGGAATCCAGGGGCTTTTTAAAGATTATTTTATTTATTTGAAAGGCAGAGTGACAGAGAGAAAGAGAAGGCAGAGTGACAGAGAGAGAGGAAGAGAGAGGTCTTCCATCTGCCAGTTATCTCCCAAAATGGTTGCAAACGGGGCTGGGCCAGGCCAAAGCCAGGATCCTGGAACTCCATCCTGGGCTCCAAGTAGGTGGCAGGGGCCCAAGTACTTGGGTCATCTTCCACATCTTTTCCCGGTGCTTTGTCAGGGAGTTGGATTGGAAGTGGTGCAGCGGGGACTCAAATTGGTGCTTATATGGGATGCTGGCATCACAGATACCAGCTTAATCAGCTCCAACACAACACTGGCCAGGCTTTTTATTTTTTTAAATTTATTTTCTACCACAATGCATAATATTTTGATATATTATCTTGTACACAGATTCTTTCCCCATCATCAACTCAGCAAATTTAATATTTCATCTGATACATATTTTAGTTCTAAAATTTGTGCTCTTTATTTCCCTTTCTCTGCTATTTCCCACCCATTATTTAATAATGTCAATATTTTGCTTTGCAGTATTGAACATAAGTAGAACAGTTAAAGTCTTTGTGTAATAATTGCATGATATGAGTTATGTCAGGGATGAGCTCTATTAATTGCTCTTCTTTGAGACATGATCATAATTTTTAATTTTTCTATTTGTTTGATAAGATAAACTGATAATGTCTGACATCCAACCAAACAATACCAGGCATATAAAGAAGTAAAGATGATCCATTTTATAAAGAAAAAAATCTATCAAGACCATCCCAAGACTGATGCAGATGTTGGAAATAGAAACAAGAGTACTTACAATGGTTTTTACAAATGCATTTTATATGTTAAAAATTTTAAGTAGAGAAATAGAAGTATAAAAGATTGAAATCAAACTTCTATAAATGATAGTTATAAAAACTGAGTTTTCATAGCCTTGGAAACTCATGACTAGAGCCTAGGGAAATTACTGACACCATAAACAAGAGTGTCAAATTGTTTAGTCAACAACAGGAGTCACTGTGTACTTAATCCTCATGTGGGAGCTCTGTCCTTAATGTGTGCCCATTGTGAATTAATGATATAACTAGTTCTGAAATATTATTTTACACTTTATGTTCTATGTGGGTGCAAACTGATGAAATCTTTACTTAATATATACTAAATTGATCTTGTGTATATAAAGATAATTGAAAATGAATCTTGATATGAATGGAATGGGAGAGGGAGTAGGAGGTGGGAGGGGTGTGAGTGGGAGGGAAGTTATGGGTGGGGGGAAGCCATTATAATCCATAAACTGTACTTTGGAAATTTATATTTACTAAATAAAAGTAAAAAAAAAATAAAAAACCTGAGTTTTAAAAATGTTCAAGAACCTGAAAAAGTAATGAAGAAAATAATCCCACTTACAAAGCTACAAAAAAATCTTAGAAAAAAATTTAACCAGAGAGATGAAAGACAGGCACACTGAAAGAACTGTACTCTGATGAAAGAAATTGAAGAAGACCCAAAGACACAAATTTAATATCCTATGTTCACGGATTGAAAGAATTACTATTGTTAGAATATACATACTACCTAAAGCAATCTACAGACTTTGTGTAATCCTTAACAGATTCCAAGCATAATTTTCAAGAAACAGAAAAAAATACCAAAAATTTTAATGGAACCACAAAAGTTGTGGAGCGATTGTAAAGTCTGCCTCTCTAAATAGCCAAGAGAATAAGACAATCTCTAGTAAAAAGAACATACAATACCTGACTTTAAAACATACCACAAAACTATAGTAACCAAACCAGCACAGCCCTGGCACAAAACAGACATATAGATCAGTAGAGCGAATAACAAGCCCAAAAATCTACCCACACATTTACAGTCTTTTTCCAAAGGTGCAAACACTCAAAGAGGAAAGGACAGTCTGTTCATTAAATGGTGTTGGGAAAGTGGATATCCACATGTGAAAAGGTTGAACTTTGACCTGTATCTCACACCATGCAGAAAAATCAATTCAAACTAGATCAAAGACTTCAATGTAAGACATGGATCTAGAAAACTACAAGAAGACAATGTAGGGGAAGAACATTATGACATTGGTCTGACTAAGGATTTTTTGGATATGAGCTCAAAAACACAGACACGAAAAGCAAAATAGATACATGGGATTATATCAAACTGAAAAGCTTCTGTACAGCCAAGGAAATGATCAACAGTGAAGAGACAGCCTACAAGACTGGATAAAATATTTGTAGACTGTACATCTGATAAGGGTATGAGCTGGAATATACAACGAACACAAATAATAGCAAGAAAACAAACAAGTCAATTAAAAAATGGGCAAAAGACCTGAATAGATATTTTTCAAGAGAAGACTAAAATGCCCAACATGTATGGATGCAATGGTTGAGGCTGGACCAGGCAGGAGCCAGGAGCTTCATAGAGGTCTTCCACATGGGTCGCAGTGGTGCAAGCACTTGGGCCATCTTCTGCTGCCCTCCCAGGCACAGTAGCAGGGAGTGTCAGCCCATTTTTTTTTTCTTTTGTTGAAAATGGCAAAATACCCTGCAACAGTTCTTGTTTTTGTAAAGAATCATTTAAGTAGCCCCTTGCATTTTATCTATGTGAAGGCAAATCAACTAGAAGCCTTTTCTTGACCCATCTCTTGATATAGCTGATCTATTTTCTGAACAATTGTTGCATTATGCATGTAAACTCAACTGTAGTATCTTTGTGATTCCAGAGCACATGGCTGTGGCCTGGTCAGGAATCCACCACACCGGCCAAGGCATTGTTGCAGCAAGAGGCAAGGTCCTGCATGTTAGACTGAATGGGCTCTTTTTTTAAAATTTGAGATGGGGGGTGTGGAAAGGAAAAGACAGAAGGTTCTTATTTGCTGGTTTACTTCTCAAATGCTTGCAACCAAATCTCAGAACCAGAAACTCAAAACTTGAGTCATCACCCACAACATCACTAGGACCACATTATCAGGAGTCAGGAGCCAGAGCCAGGAATTGACCCCAGGTACTAGATGTGGGACATGTACACTGTAAGTGGCATCTTAACCTCCAGGCTACCTACCCTAACTGGGTTCACTTTCAAAAAGGAAAACTGCGTGGCAGTGACAGAAAAGAATGACAGCCAATATTGGGGACCAACACTGACGAAGTCTTATTCTCTAGCTCACTCATTCCAGAATTTACAATCAGGGATGGGAGACAGATTAGCTTTGTTTTATATGGGAGAACTCATTTTCTGTTGTTTTGGAGGATGTTTTAGATTTTGAAACAGTAGTGGCAACTCTAGTGAAGCATGTAATACTGTGTATTCTCATATATTTTGTGCCATTTTGTAGACCTGTTTAAGTCTAAAAAGTGGGATTTCCTTAGGAAAAATTTTTTGAATTCTATTGGAATCATTTCTTCATGTCTGTGCTAATTAGACTGCATCATGTTGCAAAAATAGACATATTTATTCTCTTTAAAATTATGGGATGCATTTTGCAGATACTTAGAGTAGTAAAGGACAAGGGGAGGCTTCTAGAAGGTGAGCTCCAGCGAGAGGTGCCCTCCCTTCTTGGGTGAGTTCATCCAAACTCGCTGCTCCACCGACCAGCTTCTCCTCACGGATCTGGTTTCAGCGCAATCCACCTGTGACCGTTCAGTACTGGGAGTGTTCGCTGCTGCAGATATGTCGGTGGGCTCGCAGACGGGCAGCTGCCATCCACACAGGCATCAGCGTAGTCCATTTAGTCAAGATCACAGATCAGGAATGAAGAATCCCAGATTAGAAAGCACAGTCACCTAAAGAAAAGGAACTGATGTTTGGGCCCAATTTTCTCAGGTGCACGTCGCAGCCTGGCAAGAATTCGGTTTTTCTTAAATCCGAAAGTACAGCTACCTGCTTTCATTGCTGATTTAGTAAGAGAAGGAAAACTGATAGTTTTTGAGGTTCATAGATATTTGGGGCTTAATATTTTATAAGGCAGCTTGATCTACGAGGCTATCTTTCTGTTTGGGTCTGAATCCTGACTCTGCAATTTATCAGCTGTATGAACTTGACCAAATTATTTTACCTCCTTACTTATAAAATAGATCTAATGCTATCTCTCTTAGAGAGTTATTGTGAGGGTTAAATGAGTTAATAGATACAGCCATTTAGAAGAATGATTGGTTCCTGTTAATGTTTAATAAGAGTATCCAATAACGTTGTTGTTTTTACTATCATTGTTATCATCACCAGATAAGATTGAGAAATGTCTTTTAAATTTCCTTACAATCAATCCATAATTGGCAGTTTTACAGAAGTTGTAAAGTATATAAGAACAGATCTCTACATTCAATGTGTGTGTGTGTATACATATATATATTTCACATATATATCTTAGTATTTATTTCTACCTCTATATTTATCTGCTTCTTATTTACAGAATTGCTTTAAATGTCTTTGAAAAAAGGAAAGACTGTTTTATAAATATATTCCTAGTGTGCATAATATGGTATTTAAAATATAGCAGGTGTTCAGTTCATAGTAATCAAATGGGATTGAATTCAATTACGAAGGAGAAGAAAGACGATTTATTTATTCATTTGAAAAGCATAGTGACACAGTAAGAGGGAGACAAAGACAGAGTGATAAAGAGCGAGCTTTTATCCACTGGTTCATTCCCCAAATGCCTCCAACAGCTAGGGCTAAGCCAGGCCAAAGGCAGGAGCCTGGAACTCCATCTGAGTCCACGTGGGTAGCAGGAGCCCGGCTGCTTGAGTCGTCTTCTGCTGCCTCCCGGATGCATCATTAGGAATCTGGGGTTGGAAGCTCCGGTATTGGGACTGAGCCAGCCACTCTGCAGTCTGTGTGCTGCAGGCTTCTTCAGTGATGGTTTAACCCTGAATGTATTGACTTGGGTTTTTTTCGTGCTGTAAAGGTAACTGTGCTAAGGTGGATAGAAAATTCACTTGGAAACAGAAGGTCTAGTTTTGAGCCTTTTCTTTATCACTTGTATGTCACTGAACCCATTACTTAATTATGATAAATGTCGTTAGCGCTATCTGCACAGTAGTTGTATTCTTAGGATTCTGTTACCAGCTATTATACTTCCTTTTGAATCCCAATTTTTGGGTAGGTGCAGGGGAACGTTGCAAACTCCTGAGTCCTTGACACATTTCCAGGGTCATGTGACCTCGCAGTCTGCGTAGCTACTCCTCTTCTGTGGCCTTCTTGGTCTGCAGTCTGTTACTCCCTAGACTTTCCCCTTCAAACGTGACTAAATGCAGATGAGCTCAGCCATTTCTAGATCTTGCATTCCTGGCCGCCTCCCCCACCCTTCTTACAAATGTTGTCCCCCTCTTTGAAAGCAATACAGATCCAAAGGGACACGATCGATAATTCTACTCTCATTACTTTATGTAGATCTTGCCTTACTTCTCCCACGGTTGCTCTTTGTCCCGCCTGCGGCAGATAAACCTCATTTTGTTTCAGTCTGGATACTGCATGAGGAATGAAAGATTCATTCTGAGTGACATCTGGCCTCATTACAGAGAGAACAAATAAACTGCATGTAGCTAGTTACAAATGTCATGAAAAACAACAGGATCTTTCTCATTCAATGCTTTTTTCTTTTCCTTTTTTGTCATTCTGTGATGTGGTTTTTATTGCACATTATTTTTCTCAATTGCAATTCATTTGAGCCTTTCCTACTATGAAAAGATCAACTGTCAGGACATACATTTTTTCTAACAGGGAAGTGTGAGGAGACAACTTAGGAATACTAGACTTCTCCATTGAAACTTATGACAAAGAAAACAAACAAAAAAACTGTTTTCCTCTTCTTATATAGTGTAAATCACCTCTGTTTCAGAACACAGTGCCTTTGCTCTATTCATTGTGAAACTGACTTAGTTAAATGTTGCCACCTTGATGTTACCTGATAAATCTTCTCTCCATGTATTTAAAATATAATGTCAATTTGCCTATAGACTGCTCTGGAAGTTTGCAGGGCAAACAGAAGAGCTGGTTGAGGACAGTCACTTAGGCAGTGGCCATACGAATTTCTAACAGCAATAGTTTTGACTAAGAACAAAATGCCTAGTCTTTATTTAGTCACTTGAGAGACTACTTATAACTTCTAGACCAATGTGCACACACTACTTACAGCGACTAGAAACCCCTGTCTGAAGGGCCAATGACCTTCCCAGAAAGTCAGTGGAAATGACCTTCTAGATCTTTATTTTAGGAAATAATTTAATTTAGATCTCTCCTATAAGTTTAATATTAATTAGGCAGAGGGATGGAATCTTACCCTAGAAACAAAGCATGTAAATCAATAAATGGCATCTCCTGATTAATTCTTAGAAATTAAATTTTTGTGTAAATTTTTATTGTGTAAACACAGCAATATTTTATTGTATAAACACAGCAATAAACTGTATATTCCTACATATTAGGACCATAATTCATTGCTCTCTAAAATTTTTAATGAATAATGATTTTTAAAAGATGATAAATTTTGATGCCTTTTTGAGCTTTATTTGAAGTCAATGTCTGCTGTGAAGTTGTTCACAATTTTAGTAGATTTTCTATGTTATATCAACATTTTCCCTAGGAATATAAGATTTACTCTGTGTGCCTGAATACTGAAATTGGATTTTTAAGCTGGAATAACAGTCTATGAAGAAAAGGGTTGATCACTTTTATTTGTATTTTTCCAAGTGGCAACTTACAAAAAGTTCTTCTCTAAATTATACCCAGATATCATCAAGATATACTAGAGGACATTTTATAGACATCGTAAATATATACTTCTTTCCCTTGATACAGAAATCATAGAGAAATTTGGTTTTTTACCACATGATTTTTGAGAAATCATGATAAATATTTCTTTTTTGCACCATAGCAACTGATGTGAAATTTTTTATATGGATCCAAATAAGTTCAGCTTTTTAAATGATGCTACTTGTCGAAAGGAGTTCAAAACAGATTTCTCGGTGATGAATTTAGGTGTTGTTTGGAGGAAGACAAAATTTAACTTTGGTTGCCTCTGCATTCTGTCTAAACCACCTGATCAACTTTCTGTTTTTGACATTGGCTCACTTGCGCTCACTCCAATGAGACATCCACGCCTCTCTCCTAAGCAAGCCAGGCGAGACATCACAGATGGGGGTGCTGTCTTCCGAACTGACGATGCTGTTGCACATGAAACTTTGTGCTTGAAAGCCTGGCTTGATAAGAAGCATTTTGTGATTTCTGAAGCTATGTTAAGTCAGTCTCAGAAATTCTGGAGGACGGTAGAATTTGGAGTTAGGTTTGTGAGGATTTGTGGCTCAGTTTATTCCTTCTGTGGTTTCTGAGATCAGACATGGGTATAGGCCAGATTCTGAAATTGAAACTGTGAACTAAATAAACATCCAGTCCCTGGGGGATTGTCAATTACCTTTTAGTCATGCAGCCTTGGATAATTGCAAAGTAAATAGATCACCTGGTACCCCCATATGCTCAGGCTCCCCTAGCTCAGAGCTGATGCCATTCTTTGTAATGAAGCTTTGGCGGTTTCCCAACTCATTGTCTGGCAGTTCTTTATAGATTCTGAAGACATGGACATATTTTGAAACCTTCTTATCCAAGGGACATTGTTATTTTACAAAAGGGTCATGGCACACTGACTCTCTAAGTTACTGTGAGGGATATTGGGTAGATATGTGTGGCAGCCTTCCTTCCTAAATATAACCCAGCATGAGGAGGTAAGGGCTCTATTGCTCTCACTCAACAGTGCTGTGGTTAATATTTAATTTAAGTCACTTATGGAAGCATGGGAGCCACCTGCCTGATCTGGAACCCAGGAGCTATTATCTGTTAGCTATTGACCCAACGATAGGCCTGCAAGGCAGGAAGAGAGGAGGGCGTGGATGGTGCTCCCTGAATGTGGCAGCACGGGCCTCTGTCTCACCCTGTCTATGAATGTGCTGTCACACAGGACCTGCTCAGACGCATTGGGCTCTCCATTTATTTACTGGTTGATGGATTTGTAAGTGAAATAATCCCTTCTTTTTAAAACAAACTTTTGATTTTTTCATACTTTCCATTTCTCTGCCAAGATTCTCCATTCTGTCATCTTTTCCTATAAACACTCTAACATATTTATAACAGCTGTTTTAAAGTCTTTGCTAATACAAACAGCTGGGCCATTTATGGGGTGGTTTCTACTGATGTTCTTTTTCTTTTTGATCGTGGGTCAGATTCTCCTCATTGCTTGCACATCTAGCATTAGCTGACTATATGTTGGACTCGTGGATTGATATGTTGCAGCAAATCTCGATTTTGTTGAGTTTTGTTCCTTGGGGCAATAATTTGGTGTCCAATCATCTTGACCTGTGGATGGCTGGTGTTAGAGTGGTTTAGTGTGGGCCTGCTTTGACTTCTGTCTTTAGTCTAAAGCACAGCCCTTGGTATTCTCTTTGTTCTTGAGGTGTGGCCCTTCCGTGAATTTGCTAGAAAGCCTGAAGTCTTTATGAAACTCTATAACTTGATTAGACTTAAAAACCAAATTACATTTCCGCCTAACTGGGAGACAGAGGAGATTTCTGCCTTCTGGCTGTTGCCTTCTCGTGGGCTTTGGGCTGTGTCTTATCCATAAGAAGATCAGCAGTCAAGGTCAATAGATGGAAACGTTTACGCTGGTTTTGTTCTTCCCCTCTGTGAGTGCATTCTCTTCAGGATTTCTCTGGCAGTGAGACCTATTTCTCCTTCGCACACTAGGGTTACCGCTCTCTGTCTGAGCTCTATGTCCTTGGACTCCCTAAAGTTCCCTTAGGGGACGTGGATTAAATGTAGTGCTCATTTTGCTTCCTATCTGGCAGGATTGTATCCTGTCTAGTGTATACTTTCTTTTGATTTTCCTTCAGTGCACTCAACCTTTTTTTTTTTATTACTAGAAGAGAAATGGAAACTTTTTAAAGTATCCTTACATACACATACACAGAGAGCAGATACATGGAAATCTCATGCAAGTTATTTTAGCTAACATTCACTACCTGTTACACTGCACTATATACAGTGCCTGGAGCTCTATGTTCCTGGAATTATGCTTGGAAAAATTCTCAAACATTTACAGTAAAAAGAAAAGTATTATGTCTCCCTATGTATCAATCAAGCGATAATTAGTAATACATAGCTTATCTTCTTTCCCCTATACTTCCACTCACTTTATCTCATTGCAAAAAATATTGTATATTAATTTATTTGCACATAGTTCAGTATCAGTTTCTAGAAGATAAAGGCATCTGTTTCATTTGTTTTTAAGGTAAGTAGAATATCATCAGACTTAAAACTAATTCCTAGTGGTATCTGTATTCAGTGTTCACTTTTTCCCAATTTTCTCTGTTTTTTTACAATGTTTTTTCCACATTCCATGTTTTCATACAAATTATATTTCGGTTTTATTTCCTTATAACTTATTTGTTGGTAAAATCTGTCTATTTTCCCACATCCTGGATTTGCTGATAGCATTTCACATTGCCATTTAACATAGTCCTCTGTCTCTGTGTATCTTGCAAACTGATAGGGAGGCTACAAGGGTAAATGGATGCAGACTGACTTTTGGGGAGGATGTTTCATATTTTGTAAGAGTTGCTGTGTGCTTGCTTTTTCATAACCTCAGGATGCCTTTACTGTGCTGTTGCCTTTTCTCTGATATTAAGATTAGTTAGTAGGACCAGGTGTTGTCAACCTGATTCATATATTCTAGAGTTTATGAACAGCTCTCTATCCATTTGTTCAGCAACCATTAACAGTCATTGCCTAGGGGCTCCTTAAATAATTCTTGCTTCATTTATTCTCCATTCTCTTACTGAGTATGTGTGTGTGTGTGTATTCCAAACTCTGTGCTAAGCTCAGTGATACAAAGAAGAATAAAATGGTCCCTGCATGTGAGCATCTTACATATGTCTGTCAGCCATGGCACAGACATAGAGTTTTGGGAGCTGAGAAAGAATATATATTTGCCTCATTGAGGATGAGGAATTAGGATTACAGTGGTATGATGATGTCACTATTTAGTGTTAGTTGAACTAGGTTCAAATCCTGATTCTAAATCATCCCTATGTTGTGGGAGTAGAACTGTAAGCAACAATTTTGTTTTAATTATTTTGTAAAAAAATGATGCAAGGCAAAGCATCTATGTAGTACATCATATTACACTTTCCACTACTAAAAATCTGGTCTTAATTTGACATGATTTTTGTTTATAGAGAAGTTTTTCTTTGGGCTGTTTTTAGTTATTGGGCATATTTTCTTCATGCTCTATTCTGAAACAGTTTCAAAGTTTGCTGCACATATTCATGCATTCTTAGTATGAACATTCATTTGGTTAATGTGACCAGTAAGAAATAATGTGGCTAATATAAAAGTCTGTCCTTGAAGTTCTTCTTGACTGTCTGAGATTGAATTTTACCTTGAACAGGGATTCAAAGTCCACTAGAATAACAAGAGTGCTAGGAAGCCACAATGTGTGTACCTCCACGATAATCTCAGGGGGATTTACATGTGTTTACTTCTGGAAGCATTTGCAGCGTCTTGTATTTATCTGACAGCGTCCTGGATACATTGATGGATAAGACACACAAAGCTTCTGTCTCTTCATGCAAATTACATTCCAGTATCTCAGTCTGAGCCACAATATTTATTGCAAATTGAAATTCAACAGGTAATTCATTGTTCTTCCACTGTCTAAAGCTCCAAATGTTATGACATCATAATATACTAATTATATAGGGTTTTTATCATATATTTCATAATAAACAAAACAGAATGTTTTAACAAATCTACATAGGCTACAAGTATTGCATGCTAATTACAAATTTTTAAAACTTATTTAAGGAGAAAGGAACTTTCAGAGAATGAAAAAACAAAGACTGCCTGGTGTATTTGGAAGCTATAAACTCTTTTTTTAAAGATTTATTTTATTTATTTGAAAGACTGAGTTACAGAGAGAGGTAGAGACACAGAGAGAGGTCTTCCATCTGGTTCACTCCCCAGATGGCCACAATGGCTGGAGCTGTGCTGATCCGAAGCCAGGAGCCAGGAGCCTCTTCCGGGTCTCCCACGTGGGTGCAGGGGCCCAAGGAATTGGGCCATCTTCCACTGTTCTCCCAGGCTGTAGCAGAGAGCTGGATCAGAAAAAGAGCTGGATTGGAAGAAGAGCAGCCGGGACTAGAACCGGCACCCATATGGGGTGCCAGCGCTTCAGGCCAGGGTGCTAACCCACTGCGCCACAGTGCCAGCCCCTGGAAGCTATAAGTTCTTCACACTACCTCATTGCAGATTAGGTATAGCCTTGTGGCAGACTTTAGCCATCTCCAAAAAGACTTTGCAGTGGGCTGGCACTGTAATGTAGTGGACTAAGCCTCTGCCTATGGCGCTGGAATTCCATATGGGCACCAGTTTGGTCTTGGCTGCTCCACTTCTGATCCAGCTCTCTGCTGTGGCCTGGGAAAGCAGTGGAAGATGGCCCGAGTCCTTGGGCCCCTGCACTCATGTGGGAGACCCAGAGGAGGACTCCCGGCTGTTGTAGCCATTTGGGGGGTGAACCAGCGGATGGAAGACCTCTCGCTCTCTCTCTCGTCTCTGTAACTCTACCTCTCAAATAAATAAATAAAAATAAGTAAAAAGATTTTACATAAAAATAATTTTTAAAGTCTTTCTGACAGTATGAAAAAATCACACATATAATATATGAGGGGTCTTCCAAACACAAAAATGTGTATTATGAAAAAACTATGCACAGATTGCAATTTTTCACACCATAATGAGCTTATTTTAAGCTTCTATTTTTCGTTATCTTTTTGAAGTCCCTTTTACAAAATACCTTTTTTTTTTTTTTTTTTTTTTTTTTTTTTTTTTTTACAGGCAGAGTGGACAGTGAGAGAGAGAGACAGAGAGAAAGGTCTTCCTTTGCCGTTGGTTCACCCTCCAATGGCCGCCGCGGTCGGCGCGCTGCGGCCGGCGCACCGCGCTCGTCCGATGGCAGGAGCCAGGAGCCAGGTGCTTTTCCTGGTCTCCCCATGGGGTGCAGGGCCCAAGCACCTGGGCCATCCTCCACTGCACTCCTGGGCCACAGCAGAGGGCTGGCCTGGAAGAGGGGCAACCGGGACAGAATCTGGCTCCCCGACCGGGACTAGAACCCGGTGTGCCAGCGCCGCAAGGCGGAGGATTAGCCTGTTGAGCCACGGCGCCGGCCCAAAATACCTTATTTTGACTAATACTCAGAGCAATGTGAGATGGCTCTTACCATGTACGTCACTGGCATAAAAATGAAGAGGGCATGAAGCTTTGTCTCTACTGTAAAATGAGCCTTTGAGTATTATAAAGTGAATATTATTCTCAATGATAACTTGTGATTCATTTTGTATACTTTGGCCTGTGAACCCCTAACCCAATATACAAAGGACTATGATTGATTTTATTTTATTTCAATTAACAATTTGTTGTACTTATCCAGAACTGCAAAGATGATCTCTCTGTATTTGGTCAGGATCCAAGCTCCCATTGTTTCCATTGGCTTCAATTTCCAAACTTTAGTTGTTGTCCTAGACTTCTTAATTGATCTCACTCCCAGAGCCCAATTATTTCTTTTCAGTTCTTTTTCATTTTGTGGCATAATTTCCAGTCCTTTGTGTTCTTTGATGTCCAGTTGCACCTCCCTCAGAATTTACCAAACCTGAGGAACAGCTCCAAGGGGTTGATGGGTACTAGGCTGTATGATGCACCACCAAGGATGGTGAAGCACACAGAGTCTAAATACAGGGTGCATCTGGATGGGTCACTTAGTAGCTGTGTTCACCTTGACCCAGGTGCTCATCCTCTGGATGCTTCTGTTACTTCCTTAGGAAAACTGGAGTCCCATAGGCCTAGCTCATAGGATCATTGTGAGGATTAGAGACTAATCTAAGATGAAAGTCCTGCAGTGGCCTAGGTGAGTACTCATGGTGAGACTCTAAAGGAAGGAAGAAAACTTGGAAAATTATGAAAAACATTTCTGCTTGTAATTTGGCCCCCAGACAGAGTCCAAGGATTATATTTTGATTTCTAGAGAAAACCTCCATTAATGCCATAGCCTTTGTCCGTCATTTATCTTTCACACACAACCAGATAAATCAAGATTAATGTATTCCAAGGCTTAAAAAAGTTTTACATTGTTGATGATTTTAGTGTTTGGATGTTTTTACTTTTAGCTCCTCTGACATCACAAAACAATTTCCAGTATTTTATAGACATTGATTTATGTTGGCTGTGAGATTCCTTATATCTTTGAAAATTAGTATGCCTCCTAGAAATATTTTTCTGTGGATAGAATTCAAATTAATAATCATTAGGGGCTGTAATCTTGGATCTTTAAAAAACATAGGTAGTAAAATATAGTATAATGTAATCTAATACAAAGATTATAATTTTATTTTAGGCTTATTGTTTGTTAGTGATGAAAAGTACTTGACTCTTCCAATGAGGGAAATAAAATTATTGCAGTCAAATGTAAAGAGTTAGTTGTTAGGTTTTTTTCAATGGACCTTGTTAGGGTTTTGTCTGATTTGAACACCTAAAGGTTGAATTGGTGTGTTCATGCTACTCTTGGTTTTCATTCTGTGTTTCCTTCTACCTGTTTATGCGAGAGAACAGGTGTCTGTGAAAAAAAGGAGAGTGTCCTTCCCTGGGACACTAATACTCACCTTATTTCAGCCTTTGAAGTGCAGCCCTGTACTACGGACATGACTGGGGCTGCTCTATTCCTCACATCTCAACTGTCCATCCCCTGAGAGAGGGACACTATGGCTCCTACTCTGTGTGAAGAGGAAGAATATCACTGCATCACTTAGTGGATTTTCCTCTGAGCCTCAGAGGTGGGAGGTCAGGTCCAAAGGCTCATGAAAACCACTGGACTGACTCTTGAGTCATAACTCACAGACGCAATTGCAGGATGCAAAATATATTGAATGTTTTTTAAAAGAGTAACCAATTATTGAAATTGTCCATAGAATTTCATTGTAACTTTCTATACTTTTATAAAGTATAAGCCTTAAATTTAATATTCGCTATTTTACTTATTGCAAAAATGTCATTATCTAGCCCCAAACTTCCTTTACCACTCAACTCTCCAAGCTCAGAAAAATGTACCCAATTGCTGCCATTCAGCTTGGACCCTAAATGTTGGAGCCAGAGGTAAATTTTTGTCTTTTTTTTTTTTTTTTGACAGGCAGAGTTAGATAGTGAGAGAGAGACAGAGGGAAAGGTCTTTCTTCCATTGGTTTACCTCTCAAATGGTAGCTACAGCTAGCGCGCTGTGCAGATCCGAAGCCAGGAGCCAGGTGCTTCCTCCTGGTCTCCCATGTGGTGCAAAGCCCAAGCACTTGGGCCATCCTCCACTGCACTCCCGGGCCATAGCAGAGAGCTGGACTGGGAAAGGAGCAACCAGGACAGAATCCGGCGCCCCAACCGGGACTAGAACCTGGAGGAGGATTAGCCTAGTGAGCCACAGCACTGGCCAAATTTTTGTCTTTCCTACAGTGTTTTCTAACGCTGGTTTTCACACTGATATTTGCCAACCACTTTGAACTCTTACAGTTTACATGTTGGTTTTTGATCAAAACAATGGTATTGAGCTGCACCATGAATGAATGTCTGCATATCTGCAGATAGTTTCTCCAGTGATGAATAGTAGGGAGATTTACAGGTGTGGCATTGGTTGCCCTTACAAAACTGAATCAATCTTCATGGAAGAGCATCCTGGCAGTCAACTAGAACTTTAAGTAATATCAGGAAATCTAACCAGGTAGGCAAAACACAGTATCCATGAAATTCGGCATTGGGCAAGAGGTGAGTGACTGGGTAAAAAGGTGATAAAAGAAATAACAGACATCTATTTGTAGGTGTGGTTGCATCATGAGAACCCTTGCTACTGATACATCCCCTTGATACTCATTTGGTGAACTGTTCCACCCTTGCTCCCAGCCATGGAGTTGTAGGGGGCCAACCTTACTCCTGGCTTCAAGAGTGGACCCACAGCTCAAGTTGGTCAGTATAGAAATCCGGTGCATTTCTAGGGATACCGATTGTTTTAGAGTCTGACCTATGACATTTTGACTCTAGACAGATCAATGAGAGTACTCCAAATCTAGGTACAGAATGTTTTTGGCTTGGTTTTAAGTTGCTGGATCATAAACCTTTGGTGGTTTGTGAAGGAAACCCTGACAATACTGAAGAACCACAGCCTAAAGCAAAATAGGAATTAAGGAAGGAGGGAGGTAGGAAGGAAAGAGGAAAGGGAAGGGAAGGGAAGGGAAGGGAAGGGAAGGGAAGGGAAGGGAAGGGAAGGGAAGGGAAGGGAAGGAAAGGAAAGGAAAGGAAAGGAAAGGAAAGGAAAGGAAAGGAAAGGAAAGGAAAGGAAAGGAAAGGAAAGGAAGATGGGAGGGAGGGAAAGAGGAAGGACAATGAAATCCTTTAAATATTTGACACTTGCTAGTCAAAAATAAAATTCATGACTTCAATTTAGCCAATTTTTCTTTCTTTTTTTGGTAAATACTTTCCTTTTTTCAACTTATATTTAATAAATATAAATTTCCGAAGTACCACTTTTGAATTATAGCAGCTTTTCCCTCCCATAAACTCCCTCCCATTCACAGCCATCCCATCTCCCACTCCCTCTCCCATCCCATTCTTCATCAAAATTAATTTTCACTTAGCTTTATATACAGCAGATCAACTTAATATATACTAAGTAAAGATTTCAACAGACTGCACCCACACAGACACACAAAGTATAAAGTACTGTTTGAGTAGTAGTTTTACCATTAATTTGCATAGTACAACACATTAAGGACAGAGGTCCTACATGGGGAGCAGGTGCACAGTGACTCCCGTTGTTAATTTAACAATTGACACTCTTATTTATGATGTCAGCAATCACCTGAGGCTCTTGTCATGAGCTGCCAAGGCTATGGAAGCCTCTTGAGTTCACCAACTCCGATCTTATTTAGACAAGGCCATAGTCAAAGTGGAAGTTCTCTCCTCCTTTCAGAGAAAGGTACCTCCTTCTTTGATGGCCCGTTCTTTCCGCTGGGATCTCATTCACCAGTTTTCTTTTTAATTTCAGGCACATGCAACTAAGAATTGTGTCTCATTCACCAGTTTCTCAAATAAGTGCATGGCAGACAAATCTGGAGTCAGCCCTGGTTGAGACCTGGTCAGGCAGAAGTGGAAACAATGGCTATGAATAGCAGAGGTCATTGACCCATGCGCAGGAAGGTTCAGTTTTAATACAGAGTGAGTGTGAAAAGCAGAGCCAGTTTCAGTCTGGAAAGCTTGGGGATGTGTTCCTTTGGGTAGAGAAGCATCAAGCATCTTGCCATCATAACAAGGTAAGTAACTGAGAAAAATATCATTCGTTTTTCTGAGGAATAAAAGATATTCTGCCTTCCAGAAATAAGGCTGGCATTGAAGTGAAGAGAGCACCTGACTACTGAGCTAGTGTTCCTTTTAGACAGGATTGAATTGTTCCCAGATCATAGCCCAAAACCAAGGAGGCAGTTAGGGGAAACTGCCTGTGCTATGGAAAAACAAACAAACAAAAAAACCCAGAAATTTGACATCAGAAAACACAAGCATAAGAATTGATAACAGAGGGAGGAAGACATTGGAAAGTAGATGGGTCAAGAGCCAAATATGTTTACTGCATAGTGCCTTGAGTCTGGACAAACTTATCCATTAGACACAGAAGGTTTATAACTAACAATAATTTTACGGCCCCATAAAAATTTAATTTCTTTGAAAATCAAGAAAAAAAGTAAGTTTTTCGGTTGACAGAATCTTTTAATATGCAAGTATTTGTCTTTCTAATTTTGTCACATAAAAATGATTCTATATTTTTGCTTGTTTTCCTCTTATAGAGGAAGAGACCCACAAAGGTAGAAGTACCAGAGCCCACAGAAGCACTAGTGTTGCCAACCATGGTGCTGTGACACATTTTGTGATTGTTGGGGCTGGCATTGAAGTGCAGTGGGTTAAGCTGACACCTGTGATGCCAGCATCCCATATGAGCACTTCTTCGAGTCCTGGTTACTCCACTTCCATTCCAGCTCTCTGCTAATGCACCTGGGAAAGCAGTAGAGGGTGAGTCAAGTGTTAGGGCACCTGCCACCCATGTGGGAGACCTGGATGGAATTCCTGGATCCTGGCTTCAGACTGGGCCAGCCCTGGCTGCCATGACCATTTGGGAAGTGAACCAGCGGATGGAAGATCTCCCCTTCCTGTTTCTGTGTAACTCCAACTTTCAAATAAATAAATCTTAAAAAAAACAAAAACAAAAACAAAAAAAAACCTCTGTGGTTGTTAGCATCAAAGTCACTTAGAACCACCTCTTACTTCATCTACTGGAACATCTGGAAAGCTACAAGTCCTAGCTTTCCTCTTTCTCCTGCAGTTTGATGTGGTTTTGATGTGGCATATGTGCAGTTCCAGCCAATGTCATAGAAAAAAAAGACTCACTAAGTAGCACACCTGGAAAATAATTTGGGGAAAGAAATCTTCCTATGGCTTAAAAAAATATCTGGCCCATAGTTAGCACTAGATAAATGATAACTAATAATATTTTGTTATTGGAAAAATCACTTAATACCAATATTAATTTCCCACTTACCACTTATTCCTTAGAAACCCACAATATTGACTGGCATGGAAAATACAAGAGGCAGATGAACATTCTTAAGAACATTCCTAAGCATGCCCTAGAAGCCAGCAGTAGATGCCAATCACATTGTAAGCCCCCAAGTACCTCTCAAGGTAGGTATTTCATGGTAAGAGCTAAAGCCCATAACTTGTGAAGTTTTTGGATAATAGTAAAACCATGAGGACTGGTTTATGAGGCACTCTATGGAATTTGAGATTTGAAAACTGCTATTGTTCACAATTTGTGTGGGTGTTTGTGATACACACTCTCCCATCTTTCTCAACTTTGTATAGCAAGAGATCTTGGTTAGTGTTGTGAGAAGAGTGAGTTAGTTGGTAAGTTAGTTGGTAGTAGAAGACATCATTTATCTTTATCCACAAAATCAAACCATCCTGAAAATGTTCTTGGATGGCTATGCCATGGCTGTATTTTTCCAATCCTCTTTCTCCCCTAGCTGTACCAGATATGTTTCATGTTACTTTAGTGCTCACAAGCATTTGTGGTTCCCATTATCTACATAGAAGAGTTCACTCCCTCCCCCAAAACACATCCTCTGTAAAATGTAAGCCCTTCCACAAGTAAGTCCTAGTCTAATCTCATTTTGCAATTGGCCTTTGTATGTGTTTTCCTCCTACCACTTGGTTCTCTTGGAAGGACCCTGAATACACTACACCACAGCATGCTGTTTGAAGCCGCTTCCCAGTATTTAATCCCCGTTTATGGTCGACAGACTGTTCATGGCCCAATTAAAGTTCCTTCTCCATTCTTAAAGTCTTTTCAGTCTACAGTGATATTTTCCCTTAGGAACTATTATGACTTCTCCCCCTAACTTGATGGCCTATAGTCTCATGTAGGGAGATAATGTGTATAATTTCTAAGCATTCTACAGGAAAGGAAAGAATAAAAATAACTATCTTAAAATGTTATTCAAATTTTTCTTTTTGCACTCAAAAACAGTGCTTTAATTCATAAGTAGATTTTTATCCCTGGATATTTTTTACTCATTAATTTTTAAGTAAACTTATAGCTTTTTTCTTTCTTTTCTTTTTCTTTTTATTTTTTGACAGGCAGAGTTAGACAGTGAGAGAGAGAGAGAGACAGAGAGAAAGGTCTTCCTTCTATTGGTTCACCCCCAAAATGGCTGCTAAGGCCTGCGTGTTGCACCGATCCAAGCCAGGAGCCAGGTGCTTCCTCCTGGTTTCCCGTGCGGGTGCAGGGCCAAAGCAGTTGGGCCATCCTCCACTGCCTTCCTGGGCCACAGCAGTGAGCTGGACTGGAAGAGGAGTGGCGGGGACAGAACCGGCACCCCAACTGGGACTAGAACCTGGGGTGCTGGTGCTGCAGGCAGTGGATTAGCCAAGTGAGCCGCGGCGCCGGCCAAACTTATAGATTTATCAAGGTAAATTTTATCCTACTATATTCAGGTGATGAATTATTGTCGTTAACTCTGTGACCTATATTTATGGAACTTTTATAGCAATTTATTTTTTTCCTAGGACAGCCAGTTGGTGAAAAGAGTACTTATTTGGGTCTAACTAACAAAGAGAGATCCTACAGTCAAACAGGTAATTTTGCTCGCTTTTTTTGCGAGAAGTAATTATTTAGAAAATGGAGACTAATCAATTTTGAATATGTATATGTTTCATTTCCATAGTAAGGCTATAAATGTTTTGAACTTTTTTCTATCTTATTTTATTTGCAAACTCCACAGTGCAATGTACAGCCATGTAAATACTTGCTAAATAGCAAATTCATTCTCAACGACAGTGATTTTCTTTTTGGGAAACCTAGAGGTGCCCCCACATACTTTCAGGGGATCTGAAATATTCATGGTAATACTAAGATATTATTTTCCCTTTTCACATTTATCACATGTCCTATAGAGTTTTCCAGAGGCTATATAAGTAGTAACATTGTAGCAGACTACCTGTGAAAGCAGATGTGATGTGAGAAACCAGTTATCTTTTCCTATGAAACATTTAACAGATTGGTAAAAATGCAAAGTAACACTTTTCTCACTGAATTTTTTGAGTTTGAAAATATAGTAATTTTTCAAAAATGTGTCATTCACGGTGACAGTGACATGTAATGGATTTATCATGGTTATTTTAATTTGAATAAATAAATAATGAGTAAATATATACTTTATAAATTCTCAATTGGAATTTAGACTTGATTTAATATAGATAAATATAAACCACACCAACAAAACCCTATGGGTTCAGTAGCAAATTCTTTTATAAGCAGCTAACTTTTTAAAAAATTTTGTTTACTTATTTTCATCTACTTGAAAGGCAGAACAACAGAGAGAGAGAAAAATCTTCTATCTACAGGTTCACTCCCTAAATGGCCACAACAGACAAGGCTGGGCCAGGCCAAAGGCAGGAGGCAAAAATTCTACTCAGTTCTCCCATGTGAGTGGCAAGGATCCAAGTACTTGGGCCATCATCCACTGCCTCCCAGGCTCATTAGGAGGAACTTAGATCAGAAGTGGAGGAGCTGGGACTTGAACTGATACTCCTATGTGGGATGAGGATGTCCCAAGAGGCAACTTAACCCACTGCAGCTCAGTTCCTACCACCGGTAATTCCTAAGAGTGTAAAAGGTCCTGAATCTACAGTAGGAAGACTTGCTGCTCAAGCAGTTTGTGTTTCTCTGTGAAAGTTCAAGTCAGGGAGTGGATAAGATGAGCCCAGGCAAAGTGAAAGGGCTGAGGGAGATATCACCACTCCTGTAACTGGAGACTGGGGGTGCCTGGGACAGAAACTGCAGCATGTTTCCTGTGATGGACATGACTTGGAGGTTGAAATGTCTTATCTTCAGGGAAGTTGGTTCAGGTATTTCTTCAACAATAACATGCCCTCACCTTGTTCAACTCCATGCTATGTATTTTAGTTCTTCCCATGAGTTAGAAATTGACGTAAACAATTGTCTAAAGTCTGAAGTTCCTTATTCTCAACTTACTCTTACTGATAGTAGGCATGTTTCATGTTCTTCCATTTACCTGCATCTTACGCCATTTTGCAATTTCAGAAGGTGAAGTACAGCACTATGGATTTCAAAACACTGGCACTAAAATACAAGAACCTAATGCCTGCTGAGTGAAGAATATGAGTGTAGCACTCTTCCGTATTCCCTGCATGTATGAACTCTCTTAATTCACTAGAAACTTTATGACATAAATAGTCCTACTACTCCTGCTTCACACATAAGGCAACCAAAGAATATGGAGATTCAATAGCTAATTGAAGTTACTCTCCTAATAAAGGATGCAGCCACAGTTCATACAGGCAATCTGCCTCTGGAGCACCTAGCATAGAATAGTACCTTGTCCATTTTTTAAAAAATTATTATTCATTGGAGAGACAGAGAGAAAACGGGGAGAGAGAAGTCTCTTTTGCAGCTTGTTTACTCTCCATTTGCACACAACAACCAGGGCTGGGCCAGGCCTAAGCCAGGGGCTGGAACTCAGTCTAGGTCTGCCATGTGAGTGACCAAGGATTCAAGTATTTGAAGCATTGCCTGCTGCCTGCCATGGTACGTAATGGCAGGAAGCTGGAATAAGAAGAGGAACCAGGATTGAAGCCAGGAACTCTGATATGGGATGCAAGAATCCCAAGTCCCTTCTTCAGGCTGCAGCAAACACCCTGCTCTGTGAACTTTGTGAACACCTGGAGCCCCATTTAGAGCTGTAGTTATTTCTGATGCTCTAAATTGTATGTGAGGCTATGAAATGTGGGACGTTATGACTCCATACTCGCAAGACATTGTTGTAATTGGTAAGCGAAGTTGATGTGGAGGGAAGTGACAAGGATGAAAAGTGCTGAGCTCAGAGATGATTGCATCATGTTCTGGCTGTGGAAATAAGGGTCCAGAAAGATTAACATAGATATCTATTCTTTGACAGCTGCTGTAACATCAAATCTAGGTTCTATCCCTGCCAGGACTTTGTTCATCCTCCTGGGAACAGATGATGGGTGGAATCATTTAGCATATAGGGTGTGACTTGCTTTTCTCACCAAATGTTTATTTGTGTAATCAGCCCCACTCATGCAATTAATTATTTTGAAACAGTGTACCTAAAAATCCTCATCCATCTAGCCTGTTCCTCTTGCACAAAGTTTACTCAATGATGAAACTGCTTTGAGTTTGTAGTATTTTGGGCCTCAGAAATCTAATTGAGTAATGCCAGGAGGTAACCAGATGTGCAGGACCAGCATTAACAGTGTCCTTCCTGGTGGCCTTCCCCTGTGAAGGTCTAAGGCCTAAGCCGCTTGAGCATGCACAGTCTGTTGGTTCAAGGAACATGAGGGGATCCCTGTCTAGGACAGTGAGAAGGGCTCATGGCTCTGGGTGGGGAGAGTCACATACTTTGTAACTTGTTCACTTCCTCCTTGTTTTCCATGTTCAGATTTTTATGGATAAACTCAGAGCTCCTAATGAGTTGTCAAGCATTGCATATTTCTACTTTCCAGCCAAGCTTTTGAGATTTGTATGTGTGATTGAGGGGGAAAAAAACCAATCAAACAGAAGAAAACCAGAAAAGAAAGCGGTTCAATATGGCAACAGAGCTCAGATGGTAACATGCAGAGGTAAGGGTGACCTCCAGTGCAATTCAGCGTGAGTCCCAATACTAGGGATGGTGAAGAAGTTTCTCAGTTCCAAGACAGGGGTTCTATTCTAAAGATCTAGGCTTCCAGGATAAGAAATGTAGGAGGAAACAGCCAGTAGATACATTTACGTGCTAGTAGGAGATGCTTACCAAGACTGGCATGCCTAGAAAACTTTATTTAAATTTTTTTTATTCTGAAAGGCAGAGCTATACAGAGAGAGGGGGAGTGAGAGAGAGAGAGAGAGAGAGAGAGAGAGAAGGGAAAAGACAGAGATCTTCCATCCTCTTGTTCATTTCCCAAATGGCTGCAACAGCCAGGTCTGAGTAAAGCTGAAGTCAAGAGCCAAGACCTCCATTCACATTTCCCACATGTCGGGTAGCAGGCAGGAGTTGAGCCACCCTCCACTACCTTCCCAGGGATAGCAGCAGGAAGCTGGATTCAGAAGCGGAGCCGCCAGGACTTGGATTGGCACTCTGACATGGGATGCAGGCATTGAAAGTGGGGCTTAACACAATGCACCACAATGACAGCCCCCAGAACATTTTCTGATTATAGCTTTCACAAAAATATTATCTCTCTGCTTTACTAATCAATGCTATGCCTATACCATTAAATGAGTTTTATGATCTTTATTAGATAGGATATCTTTATTAGATAGGATATATTATTTGAGGCCTGCATTGTGGCACCGTTGGAACACTAGCTCGAGTCTTGGCTTCATACATATAGCAATATTTCTAATTCAGCTTCCTGATAATGTGCCTGCGAAAGTAGTGGAAGATGATCTACATGCTTTAGTCCTTGCTACTTAAATGAGAGACCCAAATGGAGCTCCTGTTCCTGACGGGACTGGCCCAGCTCTGGTCTCGTTGTGAGCCAAAGGATGAAAGATTCCTTTCTCTCTGTCGGTCACTCTGTGCTCCAAATTATAAATGAATAAATCTTTCAAAAAGAATATCTTCATTTGGGAAAGAGCTATTCTTAGTTCAATTTTATAGGAAAGAAATCTTTGAAGAAAGGGAATTTCTCTGTAAGATAAACATGGATACAATGACAGATACTTCATAAATCATCTCTCTCTAATTTTGAAGATTTAGTAATTATAGTCAATCTAGTTTTCTTTTGGAAACAAAGTTAATACTTGCAGATAACCAGAAAAAGCTTATTAGTCAATAACTTTCCTACGGTTTTACTCTGTTGTGACATCATTATGGTTCAGGTCTGAGAGGATAGTACAATTAATACTCATAAACATGAAATGCTAAAACTTATGCATTTATATTGAGATGTGTCACTCCTAATTAAAAATATACCAGCCTTATTGATATTATCATTACTAGAATATTGAAGTAATCTGTCAGTATAGTTCAAGGGGTGAGATTCACTTTTATTTCTAGAATAAATTTATAAGCACCCTTTAATTAGTTACTTTCCTAATTTCAAATTCTATCTTCTATATATTTGAAATATTCCATGATGTTTTCAAAAACAACTACCAGTTGGAAAAATACCACACTGTGTCTAGTTGGTATTTAAAGCTTTTGTTATTCTCTATTCTCCATGAACTCAGCAACTCTAGTTGCTTAGCTACCCATTGTACATTTTTCTCTTGTTAACTTACCAAGTGGAAATTCTCTTTTGTGACATTCAACATTTTTCTTATGACTTTCATATTCTAGCTGAAAGTGATTATATCTGCATCTATTTAAAATTGAGCCCTTAGATTACTGTGCTTTTAAATATTTACTAAGTTATAAGCACATAGCATTCAGAAGGACCTTCTTTGAAGGAATGAAAACTAACTTTTGGAAAAATAAATGTGAATTTCTTTCTCAAAAATTTTGCTATTTTAATCATTGCTCATTCTTAGTACAATGATGCTTTTCCTCTGTACATTGGTGATGGTAAGTTGTTCCCAAGGTGTTTACAACATCTGGCTGAAATTTTACGTAGCACTTGGGGGGGTCTGGCTGGGGTCTTGGGCAGAGATCTGAGCCTGAGCACAGAGTCTGGAAACTTCTCTGGAAGTGAGCTGAGGCCTACAGGTGCTTTTCTGTGAAGAAACAAAGCTTGGCTGAAGATGTAGTGAAGGCAGAAACTTTGACGTAGGAACAGGCAGAGTAGCAGGCTGGCATTTAAGAGCAGGCTGAGATAGTCTGACATCATAAATGAGAGTCCTGTGCATGAGATAGGCCCAGACTTACTTAGAAGAAACTCCCTACAAGACAGCAGGACCTGTGAGTGGGACAAGCTCTAGGAAGCTTTCTGTGTGGCTGCTAGCAATTGTGGTGCTACGTAGCATGGGTGACTGCACAGGGTGACCCTGCTGCGTCATGCACTGTACCACTATCACTGTCACTCCTCATGCTGTCCAAGAAGGACTTTTCCTTGTCCTACTGTAAGTTTATTCTGGTGGAAAATATAAAGCAATATTTAATGGATATAAATATATAAAATATATACATGTATAAAGAATTTGTGCATAGTTTTTCATAATATGCATTTCTATGAAATTTTTGAGGAGAAATGAGTAAACTGAATAGGGATAGTATACAACCATTGCAACCCATTGACTTTCAGAAATGACAAAGGAGTTGACAGTGAATGGACATTTCTCCCCTTACGAACTCAGGAAGTAAGGTCATGTAGCAGACATGTCACAAAACCCAGGACGGAGGTATCTTGGACTGGAATGAAGAAAGACTAGGAGGAAGAGATAAAAGATCCTTGAGCCAAGGAAGTGACTGGAGCTGGTGCCCATCAGGCCTGGAGTAAGGTCTGAGCATCAGCGTCCACTGAGGAAGGAAGCAGATGATACGAGGCCCATCATGCCTCGTTTTCACTCACATGGAATCAATACATGGAATCAATACTACTTAAATTGAAAAGATCTGTTGTAATGGGCACTGTACTTATTGCTTATTTATTTTCTAAAAATTTTTTTTTTGCCATTGCAACTTTAAGACACGTCCTCAACGTATAGAGGAAGAGTGGCTTGTTTAAAATAAACAAGTTCAGGGAAGAGATTGGGAAACAATAAAGGCTCTTCATCAGGGCTGTGACTTAGGCAGTCACCCACGGAAGGTGAGAGGTGTTGGGAAGACGCCACATTGGCAGACTCTGCATGAGCTCAGAAAGGTGATAGGGACCTGGCAATGCCTGGGGAGGAAACGCCCTCAACCCAACCCTGAGATACAAATTTGTAAGGGACCTATTACCCAAATAAATTGTTGATCCTTAAAGATAATCCCAGCTGATTAAACACTGGCTAAGAAAGATAAGTGGCAAAAAGAGTGCTCTGTGAAGCCACACCTTTGACATTGGATTGTGTGTTTGAAATATTTTCATTTGTTCTAAGTTTGTGTCACTTGGAATTTGGTGTGGAGATAATAAGAAACAATTTCCTGATAGCTATATTAAACTCAGTAATCTTCTTCACCTTGCCTAAGTGATTTATTTACAACTCATCTGATAGCTTTAGAGTCTTGTCTTCGATGACACAGTTTTAGAGTTTGTGGAGGAAAAGTTTTTTCTCCACACAATTGTGTTTTTTTTTTTTTTAATTTATATAATGAACCTTCTTTTCAAATCCATGCAGAGCAGCCTCTTATCTCAAATAATTCACAGTTGGTCATCACCTCCCATAGATTTTTTGTCTCAGAAGTCTTCCATCCATTTGCTGATTAACAGCCAAGTAGTTTCTGTCCACGCTCTGGCTCCCTAGCTAGCCTCTCATTATCTCCTTTTCTGGAAGATTTGGAGGTTATAATTATGACACTGCTACTACTCAATTCTGCCATTTTCTTGCCCTTTCTAATAGCAATGTCTGCTGATTTGTTCCCCAATTATTTTCCACCTCACTGTCCTTCTTGGGAAAGCCAGGATCAGGTATGAAATATTATATAATCACCCCCACCCCATACTCAGATTCTGCCTCTCTGGATTCAAGCAACATAAGACACAGGAGGGTATGCCATTACTGGTGTATACTATGTAATTAGGCCTTGTCACCATTCCTTAAACAACACATTGTACAGCATTTACATACCATTCACATTGTATTAAGTATTGTACATATACTAGAGATGACTTAGAGCATATGGGTAGATGCATTCTATGCAAAAACTACGTCATTTTATACAGAGGATTTAAGCATCTTCAGGTTTTGGTAACCCATGTAAGTCCTGGAACCAATCTCTGTAGATACTGAAGAAAGACTGCGTAGGCTACCTGCACTTCCTGTGACTTGGGGAAGAGTGAGTCCCTAGGACACTGAAGCCACACTGAAACAACAGGTGCGCCATAAGCAGATGATCCCACTGAGCCTATGACTCACAAAGATTCAGGATATCTGTGGAATTGTAGTACCATCTTTTAGACTCGATATTTAGAGCCAACCCATACCATCTTCTGGAGTCATTAATAATAGTTGTTCTCTGTGATATGAAGGTAATTCTCTCTGTCATGACACACCAAGACTATAACCACTTTAGAAATCTCAGACCAACTGTGTATATTTTTGCGCAGTTTCTGAATACTGGACTTTATAGACCATTTTTTTTTAAAGGAACAAATTTTCTTGCTTGATTATGTGAACCACTTTCACATATGAAAAACTGATATTTCCAGAAAATCAGAATGCACAGTACCAAACCAGTCATTAGGAGGATTCAGAGCAGAAGGAATGACTACAGGTAGAATTTTCAAGACTTTAAAATATTGCCCACAGTGGCTCCACTTCATTCCTAGCAGTTATGCTATAATGGATGGTAAAGAAGCAGGAACATGGAGGAGAAACATAGACAAGAAATTTTCTTAATTTTTATGAATAATCTAAGTGGCATTGGATTAACATATCATCACACTTGAGCGTTATTTCAGCAATAACACATTTTGAGAAAATCTTTTTATTGCTCAATATGTATAATTTGTTAATATAAAAGCATTATCTTAGAATGTTTGAGCTACAAGGAAATCAATAACCATGTTTTTAAGATTTACCAGAAAGTGAGCAGGAGCTGGCTTTGTGGCACAGGGGGTTAAGTCACCACTTACAACATAAGCATCCCAGATCAGCTTGCCAGTTTGAGACCTGGATACTCTGCTTCCTACCCAGCTTCCCGATAGTGTGCCTGGGAAGTCAGTGGAAGATGACCCAAGTGCTTGGGATCCTGCCACCCACATGGGAGACCCGAACAGAGATCCAGGCTGCTGGTTTCAGCCTGGCCCAGATCGGGCTGCTGCAGTCATTTGGAGGTGAGCCAGCAGATGGACTATCTCATCCGTTCTCTCTTCTCTCTCTCTCTCTCTCTCTCTCTCTCTCGGTCTCTAGCTCTCCTCTCTCTCCATCTCTCTGTAGTTCTGCCTCAAGTTCCTTAACAAGCATAGAAAGACTGAGATCCTGAAAACGAACCTTTGCAACACCAACCTCAGTGTTCTTTTGGATTTACATTAACATGTTTTCCAGCTGTTCTCCTAGTGGAAGGAAGACAGTTTACTCTGCAAAGCACTCCTGGCTTGTCACCCTGTGCTCTGTCCCACATCTGCCATGTAAAGTGTGGGATAGATGAGGGAAGTGGAATAGATGAGGGATAGATGAGTGGAAGTGCTATGAGCCTTATATAAGGAAGCAATGCCATAAATGAGAGGAGCAGATAGGAAGTCCCTTGGTGCTTGGGATAGGAATATATACTTTTAGGAAGAGTTCTCCATGTTTAGTACTACAAGTTCATCTAATACTTTCTCATTGGTCACAGGCATTACCTGAGGTAGCTGTCCAACTGCAAGAGAGTGTTTATGGCTCATGATCACTTCTCCCATTAAGATGAAATTTAGGCCGGTGCCACGGCTCAACAGGCTAATCCTCCGCCTTGCGGCAACGGCACACCGGGTTCTAGTCCAGATCGGGGCACCAGATTCTGTCCCAGTTGCCCCTCTTCCAGGCCAGCTCTCTGCTGTGGCCAGGGAGTGCAGTGGAGGATGGCCCAAGTGCTTGAGCCCTGCACCCCATGGGAGACCAGGAGAAGCACCTGGCTCCTGGCTTCGGATCATTGGAGGCCATTGGAGGGTGAACCAATGGCAAAGGAAGACCTTTCTGTCTGTCTCTGTCTCTCTCACTGTCCACTCTGCCTGTCAAAAAAAAAAAAAGATGAAATTTAATACATAAGGCTATTTGTGCAGTCCTTACACACTTAATTACATGATAGGTCCTACTAAACCATCATCCACGTCTGGACTTTGTTGTATTAAAAGTGAAAAATCAGGGGCCGGAGCTGTGGCACAGTAAGTTAATCCTCTACCTGTCGTGCTGGCATCCCATATAATGGGTGCCAGTTCTAGTCCCGGCTGCTCCTCTTCAGATCCAGCTCTCTGCTATGGCCTGGGAAAGCAGAAGATGGCCCAAGTCCTTGGGCCCTTGCATCCGTGTGGGAGACCCAGAAGTACCTAGCTACTTGCTTTGGATTGGTGCAGTTTCAGCCATTGCGGCCATTTGGGGAGTGAACCAATGGAAGGAAGACCTTTCTCTCTGTCTCTCCCTCTCACTGTCTGTGGCTCTACCTCTCAAATAAATAAATAAAAGTATTTTTTTTTAAAAGTGAACAATCAGACAACTGAGTACTAGCATAATCTGTATCATTCTGTGCTTCTAAATTGATTTTGTCCAAAGATATTTCCCCCCAGCCAATAGAGAATACATTTTTCTCTGTCTCATTCAAAGTTTCCAGCAGAACATGACTGATCTTTTCAAATTCTTAGTCAGACACAGTACAGTATTCATGAGAAACTGATAGCCCAAAATGATTGGTTTGTTCCCATCCAATGCCCCAGATGCCTTCTGTATTTTAGGAGGAAAAAGATATGTGACATAAACTAATCTTGAGGTTAGAAATTGCTTTCGAAAAGAGATAAATCCTTTTGTATCCTGAATTGACAGCTTGCACAGAATTTCATTTGTTAAAAATACAGTCCAAGACTGGTGCTAAATAAGGGAAACAATGCAACTAACATGCAATAGAATAAAAGACTTTTTTCTGGATGTTATCTCATACAATTTTAGATGTATTAGATGAATTTTCAGAAAGATTTTGCATAATGGCAGTCATCAGGATCACTAAATATGGAAAAACAAAATGGTTGAGTTTATTCAGTTTAAATTCCTGAATTAGTTAAGTAACTTAATGGAAGACATTATGAAGACACGTGAAATGAAACTGAATTTCAATGGTAACTTTTTTTAAGGCACTTCAGCATCTACGGATGTTGGTCTTCAAGGTGGTAATGCTACAATGCCCCATGGATACTGAGAATGAATGTACTAATATATACCCACTAGAATGGCCAATATGAAAAAGATTAATGTTAACAAGTATTGATGACAATCTGGAGGAATTTTTTTTTATATATAAAGCTTTTATTTAAAGAATATAAATTTCCAAAGAACAGCTTATGGATTACAATGGCTCCCCCCCCCACAACTTCTCTCCCTCCCCCTACCCTCCCCTTTCCCGCTCCCTCTCCCCTTCTGTTCACATCAAGATTCATTTTCAATTCTCTTTATACACAGAAGATCAATTTAGTACATATTACGTAAAGATTTCAACGGTTTGCCCTCGCATAGAGACACAAAATGATAATACTGTTGGAGCACTAGTTACAGTATTAATTCACAATGTACAGCACATTAAGGACAGAGATCCTACATGATTTTTTTTAAAAAATTGATTAATTGTCTATGCAATTTAATCTGGAAATCTGGAGGAATTTGAACTCTCCTGCATTGCTGATGGGAATACAAACAGCCATAACAGTAACTTAACTTGCCCACTTGACCTGTTCATTTTCTTTGGTGTGTGCTTTACATCTCAATAAGATACAAGTACATGATCATATTCACACATAGAAGTGTAATATATTTAGAGACAGTCATGAGAACACTTGAAGATGAGAAAGAGGTCCTCTCAGAACTGAAAGACTAGTTACGAACTGGGATGCTCCTCCACTTTCTCAACAGTAGACATCAAACACCTCAAGTGTTCCAAAGCTAATGTCATTGGACCTCTGGAAAATGTCCTTACATTTAAGAATGAAGTCTGGGTCTTTAGGGAAATTGAAGAAACCAAGCAATTTGTTCCCATTTTAGTTCTCAGTTTTCTTTGGGATGTAGGTTAATGACTGTATAGCTCAATGGTATGGCACAAAGTGATATTTGTTGTGTTTTCAGAATGACTTCAGGAGGAGACCCAGGAAAACATCCCATCCCTATTCCCCATTTCAGTCTTACTACTTTTCCTATTGAAATATCTATAGACATACTCTTTTGTTTCTACCTATGTTAGAATAATGCCTCACTTTCTTATAGTAAGGAATATGAAGGAAGCTTGCTGTAGAAACAGAGAAGCAAAACAAATCTGGGAAATTGGGGGATAGCTATCAATTTGCTCATGGAGTCATCTCTAATCCTTAACATAGATGGTTGTTCTTGTTCTTTGCTTTCTTCTTGAATTATTTTCTATTCTTTTCTTCAATAAAATATCAGCAAGATATTTAAATCTATTTAGTAGATGGTAAATTGAAAGTACTTTGTACTTACATTTTGATTTAGTTGCTAATAAGGATCTTATAATAAATTTAAAAAGTAATACAGGTGGAAACTTTAAATATGTGAAAATTTAGCTTTTTGCTTATAATTAGGAAACACAAGGGATTATTTCTAGTATATTGGGATTGATTTCCATGGTAATGTGGTCACAGTTATATGTCATTGTGCATTCATTATGACCATTACATCTGTACTGTACCTAGTGGTGCATCTTAATGTATGCAAACTAAAAATGAATACATATATTAATCAGGAGATCAGAGATTATAAGACAGAATGTAAACTGGCAAAAGATTCTAACAATATGACACATGTTTAACATAAACTCATTGAAGGAGAGAAAAAAGCTCTGAGTTCAATTACCTGGGAAAATCGTGATTCGACTGAAAACTATAAGACTAAAAATAAAGGAAAATGTATGGGAACTTTGTACTCTAGCTGATAAAGCTTTTTTCTCAAGGGGTATGGGTTACCAATTCTGAAACTGCCGCATATTTGTACCGAGACTGGGTAAATAGTTGGAGGATGGTGAGAGTGGGAGCCAGGATTCTCATTACTGGAGTAGGAGGTTACAGACAATATAGCAATAAGGGTGGAATGAGCCACGTGATGCTGGAGTAAAGTCAGAGACAGCAGTGTGATCTCTTGTTTAACTTATATAGGTAGGAATTGATAAATAAAAGAAGAGCTACAGATATGCATGTATACCTTGCTGAGAACCAATTCATGCATTTTTCAGCCGTTCGTTGAGAAGGGTGAGAAGCAGTGATATGCTGTGAGTACTGAGCTCATCTTGTCCTAAGACACTTATTTCTAGTACCATTCTTCTATAATAGAAACTAGGGATCCTGACAAGCTGTGATAGGGAAAATAGAATATGTGCCTGGAGCATCTCATAGTATGAAAAAGTAAGGAGATACGCAACAAAACAATGCAGATATGCAACTGCTTGAGCTCTTGATAACAAAAGGTGAAACAAATTGAACAAAAATAGTATTATAGAATGCTAACATGAGGGGAAATTGAGTCAGGGTATACCTAAACACACCGTGCCATCCTAACAACTTTTATATAAATACAGGACTATTCTAAAATAAAGACAAGTTTATATAAGAACTAAGTTGCTAGAAATTTTACAATTCGTTTATAGTTGTTCCCAATAATTGGGAGAAAATATGAAGTGGTGTCAATACCAGAGGAAATAAGAATGATAATCCCGTTCTGGGGAGAAATATGAAGAACAACAGCAGAAACAGCTTTTATAGTACCTTGTTTTTAATTTTGCTGCCCTTCTAATCAGATAAGACTATGATGTTAGCTAGGTTAAATCATATTGCCTATAATTTATCTACCATGTAAATTATGCCAAAGGAAAGGGAAATAATTTAGGATAAAGAGTTGCTGTTTCATCCCATGCCATTTCATCTAAGCAATCTGGCTTGGTTCCTTGACTTTAATACTTTAACTTAGTGTAAATATAACATTTTCATCCAGGGTATTTCTGTGTCACCCAGAGAGTGGAGGAAATTATTAGTTTCTCAGGATTTGGCTAGGATGACAATTCTTATTGTCAAGAAATAATATAAACTTTCTGAGGACATGAAAATCTCTCTCTCTCTCTCTCTCTCTCTCTCTCTCTCTCTTCCTTTCCTTCTTTCCTTCCTTCCTCTCCTCTCTCTTTCTCTCTTCTGTTCTTTTTTTTAAAAAGAGATATGTAACTCTTTTTAGAAAATAAATTCGGAACTTCATTGATAGCAGAAAATAGCTGTTTTGCAT
This sequence comes from Sylvilagus floridanus, assembly GCA_949820135.1. Lineage (NCBI taxonomy): Eukaryota > Metazoa > Chordata > Mammalia > Lagomorpha > Leporidae > Sylvilagus > Sylvilagus floridanus. The sequence continues at coordinate 20,204,033 of OX463246.1, read as the reverse complement.
TTCAGCCTCCATGGGACTTTTCCAAGTAATTCTGAGCACTGTGAGAGGGAAGGGAGAATACAATTATACGCCCTGCCCAAGGGAGACCCTGTCATCTTGCTTCTCTGAAGTTACATGGCAACTCCAGTCAGTCTTCAGTTATAAAACATTACTTGTTTACTGCAAACACCCTCGAGTGAATTTTCAATACATCTTTAGGGACTTTTAAGAGCTCAAGTGAAGTTGAAGTCAACTCAGCAAAAATGTGCATCTTTTTGGGAGCAGTGATTCATGACACTCGCTCCCTGGGAATCCTGGGAGCAGATGTTCTCAATACCACACACGATGGTTATGTCAGTTCCAAAATGAAGTGGAGATGGGAGGCAGCTTCCCACATAGTGCTGATCACACAGCAATTCGACTTGTAATTATCTTGATGTCACTTGGGGTCTCTAACTTTTCAAATGCTCCTCTTGGCAAGTAAAATACCCCCTTTAGGGAAATTTCATAGAGAAAAGACAGGGACATAAACAAACGCATGGTCATAGATATGGTTCAGATATTTTAATCTACTTGAAACAGCTTTAAGAGTTAATTAAAAACTTTGTTAATAGAGCTTCTCATTTAAGCTAGGCAGCTGCATTGGAACCTCATTAGGAAGAGAGAAAGAAAAAAAAAACTAAACAAAACAACAGACAGTGGAGATTTCATAGACACTCTCAGGTTGGCAAGCACCATAGAAACAGAGGCCAATAAATCCCATTTCCTGGAACAGCCTTAGTACATCCATTTTGTCCCAGTATCCATATTAACACCATTCTCCACCTTACTGTCATTTTCTTATTTGAAATAAATGGTCACTCTATGTAAAGATCACTGGGTCCAATACCAGTTCATACTTTTTCCCCTATGTAATGCTCTGAAGTGCAGAAAAGCCAAACAAATCTAGGGAATAAACATAGGCGACAACATGTAATAGGGTATCATTAACTAAAACCTCAAATTTGTATTCGGAATTAACAATACTTTGTTTTTTATTTATTTGAAGAGAGAGGGAGAGAGAGAGAAAGATGTTCCAACCACTAGTCCACTACCCAAATGCCTTCAGCAGTCAAGTATGGGCCAGGAGGCTAGAACTCAATCCAAATGTTCCATGTGGGTGGCAAGACCCCAGGTAGTTGAGCCATCACCTGTTGCCTCCCAGGGTGCACATTAACAGGAAGCTGGAAGTGGAAATGGAGTGGAACTCAAGCCCAGGCGCTGTGCTGGTATAGGATACTGTAGGCTTCCCAAGCGGTGTTTTAACCACTGAGCTAAATGCCCACACTCTCCAGCGTTTTCATATAGTTTTTCTTTTTTTTTTTTTTTAACCAAGGTGTAGATCTTGAGATTTAATAATAGAGCCTCCTTCTTCTTTAGCTGGGTAATGTTGGGAAATAAGGCAAGGAATGAGAGAGATGAGAAATTTAAATATCACCTGTAGGGCTGGCAAAGTATAACTGTAAGTTTCTTAATAGGAGCTTCAGGACTGGGCAGCTTTTACTGGTCACTGAAGCAGTGGACCAAGTCAAGGCACTGAATTTGAAATGCATGATCCTGAAGGCACTGAAGAGAATTTCTATAGCCTGTAGGAAAACCAGTGAGGTGAGGATGGACAGGGAGGTAGAGCTATGGATATTAGAGACAGAAATGAGAGAGAGTAAGAAAAGAAGGAGGGTCAAGGAGGAGGAAGAGGAGGAGGAGAAAAAGAAGAAGGAGGAGGAGAAGGGGAGGAGGAGGCAGAAAGAAAAATTTTCCCAATCATGCACCCTTCTTCTGTTCAGATTAGTCCCCTGCATTTGTGAGAGTCTGGCCCAGGTAAGAATTCCAGCACCATGAGCAGAAGAGACCATCAGCCCTCTGCAGCCTCCTTTGCTTATTTTTTGTTTTGTTTTGTTTTCTTTTCAACTGCATCCAATGAGAAGTCTCAGACAGGAGGAGGAATCTCCTTGCCCCCACTGCCCCCCAATCCCCTGACATGGAGTTTGAAGGAGACTTCGGGCCTGGGAATGGTTCTTCCAAAGAGAAATGCAGTCAATAAGGACAAGGGAGAAAATATAAAAAATGTTTCATGCTTTAAGTCTCGGGCTAAGCAACATTTTGGATACAGAATTAAGTTTCCAGAGCAAGATGAATAGCCTAGCATTGCTGTGAAAGGGGAGTCCCTTAGAAGCTGCTCTCTGAATTGCAGAGTTAGTTTCTATGATACCTAATTATCTCTGTAAACTTCCTCACAAGGAAAAATTAGCCTTTTCCTGGGCCTTTTTCCCTTTTGCTGAAGCTCCTAAGGATGCTGTCAACAATGGAGCAGCCTGATGCCCTGTGGTAGAGTTGCCTTGTGCCCAGAATGCTTCATGCGTGCAGTGGAGGAGCAGTTCTGTACCTGAAGAAATGTTATTTCATGAATTGATTGCTCACATTGTGTGTGAGCTCACATCACACTGTTGGAACCAATTGCATTATCACCCACAAATCATCCAGTGTGCAGTGTGTTCATTCTCAGTCAAAATTACAGACTTCTTATCTGTTTGTGGGGAGAGTGAAAACAGGGGTGCGCTGATGAGTTTCAACCCTGAACACGTTGATTCATTTCCAGGGAAGCCTCGTTTCCCCTTGGTGGACTAAACCCTGGACCGTCCCCATGATGCCCTACTTTACATTTAGATTAAATGCTCTTCTTCCACAGCTGCCTAGTGATTACCACAGAGGGGATTTCCATCAGCTTGGTGAGAGGCATGATTGCATTTCCTTATCCTCCACTCCGTCTTCCCTATGGCTTCTCTGAGATGCAGGACACTGAAAGGCAAGTGTTGAGAGCTTCCTTGGCTTGGCCCTTTGGGTACTCCTTTGCTTTGGAAGAGACAAGCCTCTGACGGTGAATTTCAGGACAGATCGTCTCCTCAAGGTCACTTCAGGAGACTACAGTTCATCGTTTTTCACTGTAGCTCAACATTCACATTCCTTTGCATCCCTGTTTTTAAAACTCATACTCCCATCACTCATACGGAGCTTCTAAAATTTTACATTTTTGCTGAGTGTCACACGGGTCATTCCTGAACTCTTTCAATTTATTGCCAATTGCTCCTTGTTTATTTATTTGATAAAACAGGTAATTGGAATTTCCTGTGGGGGTCCCTGATTGTTTATATGGTCACATAGAAATTCATATGTAACACCTTCTGAATTACATGGAGTAGCTCTGCTTATGTACAACGTTATATTATTCCATTTGTTCCAGCAAACAAGAGAGGGAAGGAAATGGATAGAGCAGAAAGGCATTCCATTGTTCCTTCCCCACAACTCCTAGGAACATCTGGTCCCATTAATCTCCTGGGCCTTGCAAGATGTGATGGACACATCCTGGGTTTCCATTCATCTCGAGCATGGGCCATTGAAAACTGCTGTTGCATAGCAATGTGGGCAGATGCTTTTAGAGCATGTGTTTTTCAAAATGTTCAAAAGCAACAGCACTGTCTGGCAGGGTGAGCATAGAGCACATCATGTTTTACCTTATGGCCATTGATGTGAGAATGGCTCAGGTCAGTAACAACTGAGGCATGACAAGTTGGGTGGTCTTAGCTTAATTTCTTACAGATTACCAAAGGGGAGGTACAGAGTGAATTACCTTTGAGTTTCCGTAATGTGGGTTCTGAGAGTCCACATCCTACACCCAGCCATGTGGTGCAGACAAGGGAGGAAGTTGTCTATTAGGAACTATAGAAATTAAATTACTTTAAAATTCAAAATGAGGTTTGCTTTATAAAATTTTTAGAATAAAGCTGAGATCTGTGTGCTGACTTTGAAAGAATTACTGACTTTTTTGGAATTGTATAGTGAAAAGATGGTGGATTATAGAATCAAACAGATGCAGGTTTGAATTACACTTAGGCCAAGCAATTGAACCAACTGTAATCTAGGGAAAAGTGATTTAACTCACTAAACTTCAATGTCATTATATATAAAATGAGGATAAAGTTGTCCAACTTTGGGGATTGTGAGGATTAAGTTAGAGAACAGCTGGTACAGCAAGTGTATGTTTTAGTTATTTTTCCCCAACAAAAATGGGTAAGAAAATTTCACTATATGTGATGAGTTGATTCTATTAAAAAGTCATGGATCAAATGGGAGATATCTGGAGGTGTGGCAGGGAGGAATTACAGTAATGTCAGGAATTACCCTGCTGAAAGTGAGTGGTGTTAGGGAGGTACACTCGAGGCATTGATGAATTTAGGTTGTTTAGGTCTTAAAGAAACAGAGTGGAATTCAGTAGGCAATTTTTTTTTTGTTTTTTAACTTTTATTTAGTAAATATAAATTTCCAAAGTACAGTTTATAGTTTATAATAGCTTCCCCCATAACTTCCCTCCCACCCACAACCCTCTCATCTCCCGCTCCCTCTCCCATTCCATTCACATCAAGATTCATTTTCAATTATCTTTATATACAGAAGATCAATTTAGTATATATTAAGTAAAGATTTCATCAGTTTGAACCCACACTGAAACACAAAGTGTAAAATGCTGTTTGAGTACTAGTTATAGCATTAATTCACATTGAACAAAACATTTAAGGGGCAACTTTTAGCCCAGGGATTTTTTTACTATGGGTACATTTCCATCTCACTGACCTGCAATTCAGTAAAATCTTTCTCAGTTTGTGAAAGGATGTTTTATCGTCCGTCAGCTTGTCCTTACCCTAAAGAACAATTTTGAAGTAATTATGGAAGCATAGTCTTGAAAATGTTCGTTTTCAGAAAAAAATCATCTGAAAAGTTCTGAGAGCGGTACTGTGTTTGCCCGTAGTCTGCTGCCATAACAGAATCCCAAAGACTGGCTAATTTATAAAGAACGGAAATGAATTTCCTACAGTTCTGCAATCTGGGAGGTCTACGAGTACAACAATGGCACCTGACAGGCACTGTTCGCTGCATTATGACATGATGAAGGGGATCACATGGCGAGGGAGTGTTGTGACAGAGATGAACCACTGTGAACTCAGCACTTATTGTCAGGAATCCACTCCTCTGATAACCACCCCACTCCTGAAATAATGACATCACTCAGTTCATGAGAGTTGGGCCCTCATGATCTGATCACTTCTTAATGGTCCCACTTCCCCACACTGTCACAGAGGTAGTGGAATTCCAACATGGATGCCTCAGGGATGAGAGAATGCATGATTCCTCCCAAACCAGGAAGGAATCCTGAGAGCAGAGGAGGAAGGAAGCTGTTCTCCTCAGGAATTTATACACAGGGTTCCCGAGTGGGATGGATAGAAGCTGCAGTGTGAGGTTTCCACCCAGGGCAGCAGATGGAGGAGGGATCTCATACTTTTACAAATCCAACAGGGAGATGAGATACCAGCTTGTTTTACAACATTCCTTTACATCTACTCTAGGAGTTAGTCCCTCAGGCACCCTGCTGATTTTCCTGACCTTATCAGGGAGACTTAGGTTGGCACTTAAGCTTTGTGAACTGAACAGTGAGCATGTCAGCTAGAGCAGCAGATGATCAGCATCCTTCCAAGGTCAAATCGCAAAGCCAAGACATGAAGAGACATACAAACCACAGCAGGTCCAGAAGCAGATCTTATTTTAATTGTGGAGGCACATGCCTCTTTGTTCTACAAGGTTTTCAATTTTCAGAATCCAGTTCCGTTTTCATCGTTCGCATGAAGTCTTTTCTGACTCTTTCCCTTTTGAAATCTCTTCCCTATGTTCTTAGACCATTTAACAATAGTCACTATTTCACTGTCAATTATATGCTGCCTTGAACAACTTTCTTTTACACAGCACTTGTGATCTGTTCTCTCATCTCAATATTTAACATGTGGTCATTCTACAATATGCTACTTGTCGGAATTCCTAATGTGATACTATTACATAAAACAGGATCCGTAAGGACTGATTGACTGGCTGATATGTATGTTTCAGCATCATAATTTTCCTGATATCCCAGAAGAGTACGTGAATATATATTTTTGGTAGTGACCATTATCTGATTTCTCCTCTCATCCTTGGATATATTGTAGTACAAACTTCCTAGTGATCTTGCAGGTCCATGTGATTCATTGTAGCCAGTAATCTGGGCATAGCAGTGGCCAGTCATTCAGACTGAAATAATGAAAAGTCCTCGCAGACTGTGGAGGCCACATGTGGAAATCATGATGGCGCTAGGTGGACCCACATGAATCATTCCTGTAGGGAAGACAGCTGCCCCTGAGAATTAGCTCACGTTCATTGGATTTGCCTTGTGAGGAAGAAATAAACTCACACCGTGTTAAGATATTCAACTTTCTTTCACAGGATAATTTAGTTGCTTGTGACCAGTTCTGTCAGAGGCTGCGATTTGCTACCTAGACCTCCACTCCTGGAAGGTTCACTCAATCAAATAATTGGCTGCCAGCCAGCTATTGCTGAGTCCCTCTTTGGGAACTGCACCAGCTAAAGAAAAATTCTTGACCCAATGTTACACTGTCTCTAGAAGGCACCCTGCTTTCAATGGCAGGCAGATGAGGTAACATAGCACCAAATCCCATTTGCTCAACAGGACACACATTTGAAGAAAGAGATTAAAACTCCTTGTGGCAATAGTATTTAAGTTCAGCTTTTCCTCTTGCCTAACTCTGGTTCTCTCACTCTCTTGGAGGTATTCTGAAGGGCACTTCCATCAAGCTTTATGAATGTGCATGACTGCCTCAGAATCTGTTTCCTGAGAAACCAAAGATTATAATACAGAGTTGTTTCAAATTCTAATAATTAAAACCTTAGGAAAGCTAAAGGTGGCGCAGTTTGAGTCTTTGGAGAACTGTGTACAGTGATGTGAACAGAAGGGGAGAGGGAGCGGGAAAGGGGAGGGTAGCAGGAGGGAGGGAAGTTGTGGGGGGGGGGAGGAGCCATTGTAATCCATAAGCTGTACTTTGGAAATTTATATTCTTTAAATAAAAGCTTTATATTAAAAAAAAGAAAATGTTTAAAAAAAAACTCTTAAAAAAATTGGATTCAGGAGAACTAGTTTCTGCTAGTCTTCTGAAAATTCTGCAAATAACTTCCTATGACTCAATTTCTTTATGGCCAAATGGAGAGTGGTGACCTATATGCTACATGGAGAAAAGAGTGAGTTTGTGCATCAAATGGGAAAGTGAGTCTGACGCACTAAGGCTTTCTAAATAAACTACCATTCTGCTAGATAAGAATAATAATTATGCTTTAATATCATCACCATCATCATCACTGTAATCTTACTTCAAAAATAAATTGTGGATTAATGAAGCCTAATAAAAGCACTCTTCTAAACTTCTTTCAGGATTTCTTCTCTTCATTGTACAATCAGTCTGCCTTTATAATGTAATTACTTACTGAATTTTCCCTAAGTTTGCAGCAGATTGGAGCTCTCTGAAGACCGCCAACATTTTCATACTTTTCAGTATTTCATGGCACCTGGCATGGTGTCTCATATTCAGTAGAGATCCCATACATATTTATTAAGTGATCCTTTTTGAAGACTGCACATCAAGGAAATAGCTAGGAATTCTTATATCAGAAATGCTTTTGATTCAGCTTTGTGAACAAAGTGAGGTAGAGGGACATTAAGAGCACTCAAGGGAGCATCAGCAGTCCCACCTCCCATTTCCACTGTATATGTGGAGGGTAGGTACGAGGCCCAAGGACACCTATCAAAGCTGCATTTGAGTGAAACCTGCTTGGAAATGGTAGCCAAAGTGAATCAACTTTAGCCCCCAAAGACATATGCCCCAGGAGTGAGCATCCAAAAACTAGGAATCACAATAATAATAATAATAATGATAATAATAAAAAGAAGAAATCAAGAAAAACAAACACAATGTCAGGCCTCGGGCAGTTTGAAGAGAAAGCTTTGAGTAATGATGCAATTAGGCCTTCATCTTGGTTAAGCAGTGGTACCACCTCACTAATCACACCAGGCAGAGGCAGTGTTTGCAGACAGCTTTCCGGCTACAGAGTCTTTTGAAGTAGTTAATACCCAGCTGTTGTGTGTGCAAAGTAGAATTATACCCCTGCGCTTGGTATTTTGTTTCTGTCCCAGTCTAGTTACATCTCCTGAAGGAGGTTGAGAGAGGGCACCACGATCCTGAGAGCGCTGTTAATAACCAGTGGAGTGTTGTGCAGCAAGAGTGGTGAGGAGGCGATGTTCTCTCTCCTCCAGGGAGGGGGGTCCTGCATCACCATGTCACCAGCCTTGTATTCCTGGGCAGTGGGATACCACTAAATATATACGTTGACACGTTGACTTATTTATTTTTATCTACTTGAAAGACAGAGAGGGGGAAAGATGTTCCATCCACTGGTTCACTCCCCAAATGCTTTCAACAGCCAGGGCTGGGCCAGACTGAAACCCAGATCCTGAAACTCCATCCATGTCTCCTATGTGAGTGGCAGGGCCCCAAGCACTTGAGCCATCTTCTCCTGCCTCCCAGGATGCATAACTAAGAAGCTGGATCAGAAGCAGAGCAGGTGGGTCTCAAATGGGCACTTATTTTTTTTTTTTTTTGACGGGCAGAGTGGATAGTGAGAGAGAGAGAGAGACAGAGAGGAAGGTCTTCTTTTTGCCGTTGGTTCACCCTCCAATGGCCACTGCGGTCGGCGCGCTGTGGCTGGCGCACCATGCTGATCCAAAGCCAGGAGCCAGGTGCTTCTCGCCTCCCATGGGGTGCAGGGCCCAAGCACTTGGGCCATCCTCCACTGCACTCCCTGGCCACAGCAGAGAGCTGGCCTGGAAGAGGGGCAACTGGGACAGAATCCGGCACCCCGACCGGGACTAGAACCTGGTGTGCTGGTGCCGCAAGGCAGAGGATTAGCCTGTTGAGCCACGGCAGCATCAAACTGGCACTCTTGAAATGGCATGCAGGCTTCCCAAGCAGTGCTTAACCCACTACACCACAACACCGGCCCCACCATTGACTGCCTTTTGACAATATTTTTTCACAGTCTGAACAGACTGTGCTGAGAAGGAGGAATTGTATTGCTATCATTTTGTCAGTTAAAGACTCATATATGTTTTGTGAAGAAATAGAATGAAGTGGTTACTCTTCTACAGCACATTTTGATGAAATTGCTTCATGAAGACTTCTGCTCTACAAGGGATTTTTCTCTCCACATTCATTGTGATGAATCTTCACACAGAGATTGAAAATACAAGGGCATTTCAAGATGTCATTGGCAAACTTAAGTTAAAATAAAAAGAGCATGAGTACAGGGGCCCAAGGACTTGGGCTATCTGCCTCTCCTTTCTCAAGCACATTAGGAGGGAGCTGGATCAGAAGTGGAGCAGCTGGGACTCCAGCTGGCACTGCAGGTGGCCGCTTTGCCCACTTCACCACAGTGCTGGCCCCTCTGCTATGCCTTTGAAGGTGGTACACCTATTCAGAGTCTGATGCAAAGCATTGTGGTTTCTCATACTGAATGGAACACCCACATTATGTGATGTCTCATTCTCACTCTTTGTGATGACTATGTGTCTATCAATATTGGCAAGATATTGGGTAAATAAATTCAGGAGAGAAGAATTTTCATCTTCTAACAAATAGACAAAAAGGAGGTTGACAACATTCATTTTTAAAAGATTTATTTATTGATTTTTATTTTTTATAAAGCTTTTATTTAAAGAATATATTTATTTATTTAAAAAGTAGAGTTACAGAGAGGCAGAGAGAGAGAAAGAGAGAGAGAAAGTCTTCCATCTGTTACTTCACCTGCGAAATGTTCACAATGTCCAGAGCTGGGCCAATCCAAAGCCAGGAGCCAGAAGCCTCTTCCAGGTCTCCTACATGGGTGCACAGGCCCAAGGGCTTGGGCCAGCTTCTACTGCTTTCCCAGGCCAAAGCAGAGAGCTGGATCAGAAGTGGAGCAGCCAGGACTGGAATCGGCACCCATATGGGATACTGGCACTGCAGGTGGCAGTTTTAGCTGCTATACCACAGCACTGGCCCAGACAACATTCTCGTAAATGGTGAAATCTTTATTGAAGAGGTTGGTTATGATTTGATTATTGGAGGCTTTTGTAGATAGTTTAACTCACAATTGAATCAAACAAAAACTCATTGTTACTCTTGATTCTTTTTTTTTCATTTTAGTAATATTGAGTAAGCCAGTTACAAATTATTAACAGAATAAAGGACTTTGAAATGTTTCCTAAGTAATGACATCTAAAATCATTTCACTTCTGAATAAAGGATTTATCTGTGAATCATTCATTTTTGAAGTGGCTGAAAACCAAGAAATAAGCAATTGCAGGTTTTTGCTTCAGGCATTGTTAACTCCATGTTAACACTTGGCTCAGGTGAGTTAAGTCTATGGCAGTAAGAAAGGATAGATCTGGTGACAAGTTCAGTTACAATGACATCGTCTCATGTGGTGTCACACTTTTGCACAACATCCACTTCTCTGACATCCTTTCATCTGTGTTAGGTGACATCAGTGGTGGGAAAGTCACAATATTTTGAAATGACTTAGTTTTTCTTTGGACATTTCACTAGAAAAGTCACTTAAATTGACTCAGTTTGTCTCCTTGAAATTTACTTAGAAGATATTCAATAAATATTGTTAACTGAATAAATGCATGATATGATTGGATAAAACTGAGTTATGAAGAAAATGACACCACAATAACCAGGTATCCTGGCAATAAGAAATGATACAGGGGGCTGAAAATCTATAGAAAGCAGAGAAATGAACGAGAGGATGCAATACCTGGGAATAATTTCCTTTACAGGCAAATAGCCCTTCTACTTCTATGTTGAGGGGAATGAGGTTTAGTATATTTAGTATACTTGATGTTTACAGAAAAAACTATTTGTTACCAAGAAAAGGACATAACATTTGAAGTATATTTTAAGTAGATAAGGTAATTTGTAACACAGTTCAAAAATATTTCCACTCCTCCAAGTCCTTAAATTTATAACAATGCACCACTTAGTTTGGTCATTTTATTATTATTAAAGGGAAAGAAAGAGAGAAAAAAATTGAAGGAGAGAGAGAGAGAGAGAGAGAGAAAGACAGACACACAGAGAGAGAAACACACACCTATCTGTTGGTACTCTCCAAATGTCTACAGTAGCCAGGCTTAAAGCTAGGAGTGGAACACTCAATCAGGACCTCCTGTCTGCATGGCAGGGACATAAGTGAGCCATCACCTTCTGCCTCCCAGTGTCTGCATTGACAGGAAGCTGGAATTGGGACCTGGAGCAAGAAATCAAACCCGAACTCTTTGATATAACTGTAGGCATCTTAACCACACGTTCACTGCTATTTAAATTCCTGCTCCATTCTTTACTACATTTTTTAACCCAGAAACATTTATTTATTTATTTAAACATTTATTTATTTATTTATTTAAACATTTATGTAAGATATACAAACTTCATGATCCCATAAATATGAATTTAGGAACATACTGATTCTTCCCACCAGACCCAGCCTTTCTTACCTGCACTCCCACCTTTCTCCCTCCTCCGTATTCTATTCCCGTTCTTATTTTTCACCAAGATCTATTTTCAAATAACTTTATACACATAAGATTAACCTTATGCTAAGTAAAGAGTTCAACAAATAGTATATAAAAAAAAAAAAACTGTTCCTCAACAGTCGAGACAAGGGCTGTTCAAAATCACATCTGGAAAAGTAATATTGTTCTCCCGTGGTAACAAATAAAGAAGATATTATTGTAGCTGTGCAAGGAAGTTTGACTTTGAAGGGTTATATGTACATTACATTCAAGTCAAATTTTCATGATATTGGGACAAAAATAAGGATGTGATTTAAAAAAGGATGTGATAATGATATTATATAGGAGAGAGATTGTTAAGAGGAATATTAAATTCAATTAAATGGAAGTGGACTACATTTTTAAAATCCTGCCTGAGCATTTCTGAGAAAACTGTGACCTATTATCTATACCTTCTGACTCTTTTAGCTTTGTTAAATGTCGATTTCTATGTATCCCACCCCTTTAAAGAGAGATGCATGCATCACATAACATATTGAGAGAAGACCTAAAGTTAATTTGCCATTTGAGATTTCTGCTTTCCTCTAAAATTAGAATATTTCTCAGATTTTGGGTATCAGATTTGTACAATAAACAAACATTTAATTTCTGCACATGCATGAATTTTGATTACATTATAAGACGCTCCTGACTGGCTTCAATAGTTTATACTATCTCAATTTTATGAGTATTTTGGGCTGAAAAAATCCATCTGAGAAATGTGAATGACAGCAGAAGGTTAATGGGGGTAAGATGCTGTGATAACATGTGCCAAATCTCTTCCATCTGCTGCTTTCACTCCATCCTTCTCTCTACCGCTGGGTTCTGTTAGTAACCTTTTGCTACTACACACTTTGGTGTGATTCTGTTACTCTCAGGCCATGTTTTTTCAATATTTCCCTTATTAAAGTATTACAAATATTACAAACTGAATGTGTCACTAGTTTCCTGCTGGGATCCTAATGGGAACACAAATCCTGGGTTGCTGCAGCAGGAAGGATGGATATTGTGTTGCACAATATGGATATTGGAGTTATGTTTCTGTCTCAGTCATTGCCTAGGAACTTCTCTTTGACCAGAAGCACTGAAAACAATCCTCCTGCCACTGCTATGCAACAGGCAGATGGAAAACAGGGACATAGCACACAGAACACTGAAAGCACAGGGGGAAATAGTTTCACAATTTCACACAGAGAGAAAGGAAAGCCAGTGTTAGGAAGGAAACCGTATTTTGTGATGAGCACAGATGAGTTTGAGTCATTTCAGAAAGATAGCTTATCTATAGCAAGCTTTCTGCTGTCAGAGGCTAGGAGGCTGAGGACTTTCCCAAATTCATTAAAAGTTCCTTGAGACAAAGAAGATGGGATCCTCAGCAGGGCAGCCTGTGTTCCAAGGGGAGAGACTGAAAGTCTCTCTGAGAAGTGAGTCGCAGAAGGAAGAGAAATTTAGGAGGAAAATAAAACCACACTTGCTCATACCTGAGTAAGGGTTCTCAATGGTTACGTTAGAACAGAGAATGAAGAACCTTGAACACAGTGGCAGAATCTTACCATAACCAACCTTGATTGGTTATGAGTACATTTGCTTTAATTAAGTAGATACAGATACAGATGACAGATGGTAGATGGCTGGGGAAGACAGGTAGAGTATTACATAACGAATTTTTAAACATTTTTGTGCAGTACCAAATTTACAAACTTGGAATTGAGTGGAACCTACTGACTGTTACAGTTAAGGTACTTATATTTGGAATAGGTATTTTAAAAATGTTTCTATCATTGAAAAAATACATAAAGCACTAAGTATATCAAGCTCTGTATGAAGAGCCCGAGTGCAAAGCTTTATCTCTTCTGTGTGCTAATGGGTGAGAGAAGGTTGTGTGAACAGTCGAGCACTGTGGAGTCTCCCTCACATCTGTTCCTTCAGGCTGCCTGCTATCCCATCAGCACCATGCTATGACCCCTCACCTCTTGTCTCAGGTAGCATGTTCATGGTGAGGCCTTGATTCTTTAACAGTTTCAATCCTTCTGCCTTATATTTTATTTTTCTTGGAATTTATCACTGTCTTTTTTTTTTTTTTTGACAGGCAGATCGGACAGTGAGAGAGAGAGAGGCAGAGAAAAAGGTCTTCCTTTGCCGTTCATTTACCCTCCAATGGCCGCCGCGGCCAGCTGGCGTGCTGCGGCCGGCGCACCGCGCTGATCCGATGGCAGGAGCCAGGTGCCAGGTGCTTTTCCTCGCCTCCCATGGGGTGCAGGGCCCAAGCACTTGGGCCATCCTCCACTGCACTCCCGGGCCACAGCAGAGAGCTGGCCTGGAAGAGGGGCAACCGGGACAGAATCCGGCGCTCCGACCGGGACTAGAACCCGGTGTGCTGGTGCCGCAGGTGGAGGATTAGCCTGTTGAGCCATGGCGCCGGCCGGAATTTATCACTATCTTAATCACTGTTATTCTTCACCTTCATTGTAGACTATACACTTCCTAAGAGAGTGATTTTTTTCTATTTTATTTAGCACTTTAATTCCAGAGCAGTGAAGCCTTGGCACAGGGCAGGAGTTATATTAAGTTATTTTTGGTACAAGGAAGGGTGAAGGAAGGAAGGAAGGAAGGAAGGAAGGAAGGAAGGGAGGAAGGAAGGAAGGAAGGAAGGAAGGAAAGGTGGAGGGAGGGAGGGAGGCAAGGAGGCACGAAGGGAAGGAAGGAGGGATGGAGAGAGGGAGGCGGGGAGGAAGGGAAGGAGGGAGTGAGGGGAGTCACTTTTAAATATCAGGAGAGATCAGGAAAGCTTTGTGACAATCTTAGCTTTGATCTGAGTCTTGAAAGATGAGTGGTTTGTTTTAGGAGGGTGTTAAATAAAGATGGGCAGTGATCCAAATGACATTTCAATCATCTTGATTTTAGTGTAGCTGTAGCTTATAAATGTTTCATTGCAATTTTCACTGAGTAGCAGTTTGCCTATACTGAATCTGTTCAAATAGTTTGAGGGAGAAAACACTCCAGGGAAGTTTAGAGCAATAGTTCTCATTGCTGGGACATTGCCCCTCCCCTACCGCCATCCCCAGGAAAATTCTGACATGTCTGGAGACATTTTTGGCTGTCACACAGGTGGATAATGGTACTGGTGTCTCGTAGATAGAGACCAGGGTTGCTGCTAAGCATCCTACAGTGCACAAGGCAGTGCCTTGCAACATAGTTATCTGGCTCAATGTTTGTAGTGCTATGGATGGAAAACTCTCGTCTAAGAGGGAATCGGTAAGAGTGAGATTCTTTCTCAAGTCTGCACCAACACTGAGTCTGAGATTTGTTAAGAGTAGGATTTTTTATGAATCAATTTCATTGAAGGTATGCAGAAGAATTTGTGCACATAGTCAGGACTAAATCAATCTGCAAGGCCCTTTATGTATGTGTTAGCCTTTTTGTATGATTGCCACAGAGCACATTATTTTCCTGATTCATTGTGTGCTGCTAACCTCACAGTTCTACAGACTTTGAATAACCAGGTCAAAACACTGGCATCTGATGAGGGCTGGGTCACCACTTGGTATAAGGCAGAACGGCAAAAAATAGATAGACGTGACCCTGCTCCAGAGAATGCTTTTTATGGATGTATTAATCTAATCATGAAGGCAGATGACTCAGGAACTAAACACTTCCCATTAGGTACCACCTCCCAACAATATCAAGTTAGGGCTTAAGTTTCTGATATAGAATCTCTGGGGAATACATTCAAATTGTAGCATTATTTCTGTACAGATTCTAGAATTGTTGGGGAAGAAGAGGTCTCCTAAAATTATAATCCAATAGAGGCTCATCAAATTGACAGGCAGAGACTTAGGCATCACAGTTTCTATAATCTGGACAGTATCTAGTCATCTTGATCCAACTCCCAAGCACTGAGACAGCATAGTTCCAATGTTCACAAAGGCATTCTATATATATATATATATATATATGAAATTTTTTAGAAAAAAGTTATTGTGATAAGAATACCTCACATGAAGTCTACTTCCCTAACAAATTTTTTTTTAATTTTTTTAACGCTTTTATTTAAAGAATATAAATTTCCAAAATACAGCTTGTAGATTACAATGGCTTCCCCCTACATAACTTCCCTCCCACCCGCAACCCTCCCCTTTCCCACTCCCTCTCCCCTTGCTTCACATCAAGATTCATTTTCAATTATCTTTATATACAGAAGATCAGTTTAGTATATATTAAGTAAAGATTTCAACAGTTTGCCCTCACATAGCAACACAAAGTGAAAAATACTGTTGGAGTACTAGTTATAGTATTAATTCACAATGTTCCCTAACAAATTTTTAAGCATAAAGTATTGTTTTCTGTGGCTGTCTACAGACACTGAGTGCAGTAGTTCTAGTATAATGAGTTTAAACTATAAATATGCATATGTAGTTATATTTATTTATAGTATACATCTAGTATAACTAGTTTGTCTCTTAGAGCTGAAACTTTGTGTCAACTGAAGAGTTCCCTATTCCACTGTCCCTTCACTGCTGGAAGCCTAGACCCTGTTGCTGCATGTTTGACTATTTTATACGCCTCACATACATGAAATAATATCCCCGTGATGACCGATTTCACTTAGCATGATGCCCTTCAAGTTTGTACATGCTGTTGCACATTACAAAATTTCCTCCTTTTTAAAGGCTTAATAATATTTCATTGTATGCACATACAGCTCATTTATTTATCCATACATCTTTTGAAGGGCATTCAGGTTGTATCCACATCATGGAATTTCATAATTTGAAGTAAATAAGAAGGCTAAATACTATGTTAGCTAAATTAAAATTTGAGTTTCAGTTAAGATTAAATATTAGTTAAAACAAAGCTATTTTGCTAATTTTGCTCACTGTAGCTAAGAAATTGCACAAAAGGTGATATCAGTATTATAAATATAAGGGTCTCTATAGCATAGCATATTGTTATAAGAAGTAATGTGAATGAACAGGCATATTTTTAAAACCAACCATTCCTTTTGAGCTCTGCTTTTTGTAGGAATCTATGAGAAGATTCTTTTCATTATACTTGAGTGGTTTATAGCCAGGGACATTTTGCTGAACATACATCTCGGTACTGCATAGACTCAATCCCAACTTGACAGCTCTCTCAAATGGAAATGCAACTTGTGCTGCATTTCATCTTCCAATGTCTTACCCTGGCTCACATCTCCCTGGACATTTATTTATATAAAGGTACATGTAGGGATCAGAACTCGTTTTCCTGACACCAGCTCAGACATACCTAGCCAGTCTTTGCAATCCAGATCTCAGTACTAATCCTTGAGAGGCAAAAAGCTTACCAATATGCAGTCTGACTGAACTGCTTTGGCTGCAACTAGCAGATTTTAAACTGGACAATCAGGTTTAATGTCTATATTATAAATAAGACAAAACTGATGCCAACAAGTCTGAGGAGTGAAATGAGAAACTTAATTCAGCACAAGCCATCTCATCTCTGGAACAGTGCTAGCTACTTTTTCTTTCTATCTCCTTCCTTCCTTCTTTCCTTCCTTCCTTCCTTCTTTCCTTCCTTCCTTCCTTCCTTCCTTCCTGTCTCTCTCTCTCTCTCTTTCTCTCTCTCTCTCTTTCTGCCTAAGCATAATATTCCACATTTTCTTTTGGAAAAAAAAGAGAAACCTGAAGTAAATTATTTACCAAACTGTTATAGAAAATTTGATAGAAAACAGATCAGTAGTACATTCAACTGCAAAATTCTAAATATGGTAATGCATTTATTACAAATGCTGGTGAACAACTTGCTTAGGGGAAGGCAGAACTTCACCTTCAAGCTGTCTTTATTTTTCTTTTATCTTTTGTATTACAAAACTATTTTTTAGAGCTGTCTCAGGTTTACAGAAAAAATCAGGCAAAAAGCAGTTTCCATATAACCACCTCCTCCCTCCATCCCATCATCCCCTCAACACACTGCCCAGGATCTCCTATTGTTAACATCTAGCATTAGTGTGGTGCATTTGTTATAATGGAAAGCTAACACTGATAAATTGTTATTAACTAAAATATACAGTTTACTTAACAGCTCACTCTTTGTGTTGCACATTCTACAGGTTTATGACAAATACATAATGCCTTATGTCCACCATCATAAAAGCATACAGAATAGTTTTACTGAACTACACACCCCATGTGTTCTGCATACTTGTCCTTCCTCCACTCTCCCAAACTCCTGGCAGCCCACTGAACTTAGCAGTATCACTTATACTTTTGCCATTTCTGGTATATCATTAAGTGGGATTATATAGTAAGTAACTTTTTCAGATTGAGTTCTTTTACTTAGAAATATGCATTTTTTTATCACTGAATAAATCCCATTTTAGGTAGACAAGAGTTTTCCTTTGTTTCTAAATTAAGGAAGTCAATATAAGATGACTTTTTTCCCTAAATGTTTGATTTTAGCTTCTTTGATTTTAAAAAAAAATCATGAGATATCATTGAATTAAACAATCTGGTGTGATGGCATCTGAGTGTCTGCCTCACAAGATTTAGCAGAGAAGATACTGAATAACTTAACGCGCATCTCCCTTCTTAGAATGATATTTGCAAATCCTTTATGGAAATCATGCAAAATGCTAGTCTGTTTTGTATGGAGATGGACTAAGAGAACAGGTGATTTCCTGGGGCTTCAAAAGGTACTGTCACCTAGCAAACCCTTGGGTCTTTAAGACCTAAGAAGGTTTAGCTTGTTTCTATATTGCTGGACATATCATTGTGCAGTCACACCTTTCCTCATTCTTTCAAACCTTGGAATCTGAAAGCTGAGTAAGTGTGTAAAGCACTAAAGTGAACTGGGAATTCAAGTTCATGTTTAGTCTTTGAAAGATGAGTCTAAACCTTCGTGCCCTGTGTAGGAGCAGACACTGTGAAAATATTTTGTTAAATAATTTAAATTACACATTTTAGAAAAAAGGATCAATTTTGTTAAGCATGTATGAGTATGAATCTTGATTGATATGCGTGTATACACGCATACACATGTATGCACAATATCCTGATATATAAGACATGAAAAATCTGGAAAAACAAATGTTAGTATTCACAGATTTTGCAGACGAGATTGGGAAATTTCTTTCTAGATTGTATCTTTAAAAAAGGATTGATTATACAAGGGTACTTCAAAATATCTGTGGAAAATTTCAAATAAAACATAAGCTTATTTTAGTACATACTTTTTTCAAATCTATATATAGTTCTTTCATGATGCATATTTTCTGTAAGTTTTTTTGAAGACTCTTTATGTATAAGCTTAGTTATTTTGTCTTTCTGTATTTTTCAAAAGGCTAATAATATCTATTTAAATCATAAAAATCAAAATCAAGCATAAACCAGTCATATATAGACTGGATTTCACACTTGAAATGAAGGAAAATGCAGGTGCACGACCCAAATGAATCTTAATGTTCAAATTATGTTTCTCGATGTCTAATTCATTTCCTTTGACATTGTTTGAATAGTCGTTTTAGGGAAGTTGGTGGACTTATTTGAGAATACACAGGAGTTGAAAATCAGTATGTATGCACTGGTCTTGTATTCAAAGGGATGGTTCAAAAGGAGGACACATCTGTGACTCCATCCACTCCCCCCTCCCTCTCTTAATTGCTAAAACGTTCTCCTGCTACCCCAGGAAATGAGATTCATGATGATCAAGTACAGAATGATGTTACTATTTTGATTGTGTCAGGAGAGCAGAGTGAACACAGAATCTGCAGCACTGATGTTGGCTGGGACACTTGTGAGAGTCTGGTGTCCATTCTGTCCCATACAAAGAAGGCCTGTGGGAGCGCTGGGCTGGAGCAAAGAGGAATGTGTTGTGTCTCTGAGATTTCCTGTCCCCGCCCTTTTCCACTGAGATAGGTCCTTTGGTGAAAAAGACATCTGTGCTTTCTTCTTTTTCTTCGAGACCGAATGTCATGATTTAGGACACACAAATGTAATTTCAACTTTGACTGCCTGCTGGTTTATTTCACGCACCTGCTCTTGGAGGAAGGAGAGACAGGATTTTAAGAGACCCTTTTGAGGCCAGTGCTGACATTTGACCCGACATATCCCACAGGAAAATGGGGAACAATAGCACTTATTCATAAGGGGTGATTTAAAAAAGGGGGAGCACATTTGCAATTATATTTAAATATCAACACATAGACTCATTTCTTTTCCAAATTTTCATTTTGGAAAATAATTTTCCAAATTACTATTATTTTTACTTAAGTCACAAAAGGAAAACGCATAGATTTCTTTCTCTGTCCCTTTTTCACATATATTCCTTGTATCAAATCTTGCATAATAATAAGTTAAATTTTGTTTCCCAGACTCAGATTTTTAAAATTTCCTATACAATACATTTTGGAAATCAAATATAAGCCACTTAATTATAATTAATTGCTTATATAATTTTCCAGGATCTGAGAATTTATTTTTTTCTATGTAAAATATCTTCTATGTAAAACATTTCTCTCATGTCTGGCATTAAGCAATTCCAAAGATGGAATTATTATAAAGAGACATCCTAAACAGCTTTGATAAAACTTGATGATTGATTTAACACACACTTCTTGATCCCACAAATTGTTTCCTGTAATGAATGGTTATGTAGTCCAGGTTAATTGCTTAGTGCTTAATTGGTTTTAGAGAAATAAATTTCAGATTTTAAAAAACAAGAGAAGAAAACAAAGTATATGGTTACCAAAAATAGATTATCCTCTTCCACTTCTGCTCATTACAGAGCATGAATTTTTTTTTCTGATTCCCTGAAATAAGGGGGTAAGGTGCCACTACAGCATAACAAAGATACCTAGAAAAACAAATTCCTTATGGATTGTACGTTGTGGAAGCCAAGCCAGAGAAAAAATAGAAACCCTAGGCAGTAAATGTAAGGTAAAGCTTTGGCTTTCTACTGACACCACACATTTGCTAGAACTGATGAACAGCACGTGTCCTGGGATTTGTGAAAACATCTGGAACAGTCCCTTACTCAAAAGTAAGAAAATAATCTAATTTCCTTTTTTTGTTTTTTTTATGTGTTTCCCTTATTAGTTATTTCTCAAATAAGTAGCTTTTTCTTTTCATTATTCCTAACTACAATGTAGTGTAAGAGGAAGTTTCACAGTTCCAGGACACTGTTACAGGTGGGGGAATAGGGCCAAGCAACTTGGAATTTTTTCTTTAGCTAATAGTGCCTTCTGCTACCATCATAGATAGTAAACTTGGCTTTTTATTTTTTTGTTTGATTTCTTTTTTTAAACTTTTATTTAATAAATATAAATTTCCGAAGTACAGTTTTTGGATTACAGTGGCTTTTTCTCCCCATAACTTCCCTCCCACCCACACCCCTCCCATCTCCTACTCCCTCTCCCATTCCGTTCACATCAAGATTCATTTTCAATTCTCTTTATATACAGAAGATCAGTTTAGTATATATTAAGTAAAGACTTCAACAGTTTGTACCCACACAGAAACACAAAGTGTAAAGTACTGTGTGAGTACTAGTTATAGCATTAATTCACATTGGAAAACACATTAAGGACAGAGATCCTACATGGGGAGTAAGTGCACAGTGACTCCTGTTGTTGATTTAACAATAGACACTCTTGTTTATGGCGTCAGTAATCACCCTAGGCTCTTGTCATGAGTTGCCAAGGCTATGCAGGCCTTTTGAGTTCGCCAACTCTGATCATATTTAGACAAGGTCATAGTCAAAGTGGAAGTTCTCTCCTCCCTTCAGAGAAAGGTACCTCCTTCTTTGATGGCCCGTTCTTTCTGCTGGGATCTCACTCTCTCACTCACAAAGATCTTTCATTTAGGTTTTGGTTTTGTTTTGTTTTGTTTTGTTTTGTTTTGTTTTGTTTTGCCAGGGTGTCTTGGCTTTCCATGCCTGAAATAATTTCATGGGCTTTTTAGCCAGATCCAAATGCCTTAAGGGCTGATTCTGAGGCCAGAGTGCTCTTTAGGACATCTGCATTCTATGAGTCTGCTGTGTATCCTGCTTCCCATGTTGGATCGTTCTCTTCTTTTTAATTCTATCAGTCTATCTAGTCTTGTTTATGTGATCCCTTTGGCTCTTAATCCTATCATTATGATCAATTATGAACTGAAACATCATTTTGACTAGTGAGATGGCATTGGTACATGCCACCTTGATGGGAAACTTGACTTTTAAAAAAGATTTGTTTATTTACTGCAAAGTCAGGATTACAGAGAGAGAGTCAGGGACAGAGAGGGAGAGAGAGAGATCTTCCAGTTGCTGGTCCACTCCCCAGATGGCTGCAATGGCCAGAATGGAGCCAGACTGAAGTCAAGAGCCAGGAACTTCATCCAGGTCTACCACGTGAGTGCAGGAGTCCAAGTGCTCGGGCCATCTTCTGCTGCTTTTCCCACACCATTATCAGGGAGATGAAGCAACTGGGACATGGATTAGAACTTATATGGGATGCTGGTATTGTAGGTGGCAGCTTTACTTAGCCCACAACACCAACCCAGCAAAGTTGTTTTATAATTTCTGAATATTTTCTGTGCTTGATTGCTAAATTGGTAAGATTCAGTGATATCAAATCAAACATGAGCTAGTAATAGAAGAGTTTTATTTTCTTTTTTAAAAGATTAATTTATTTGAAAAGTAGAGTGACATAGAGAAAGACATCTACCATCCATTGGTTCACTCCCCAAATGGTTGCAACAGCCGGGACTGAACCACCCTGAATCCAGGAGGCAGAAACTCCATCTGGGTCTTCCACATAAGTATCATGGTGCCATCTGCTTGGGTCATTACTTGCTGCTTTCCTAGGAGCATCACAGGAAGTTGAATGGGAAATGACTTGAACCAAGTCTTGAACCTGCACTTATATGGGATACCCAAGTTGCAGGTTGCAGCTCAACCTGCTATACCACAACATGGGCTCTTAGAAGACGTTTCTTGATCACATGTTGCCTTCCTGGGAACTGGTCAGATGTGGTGGCAATCAGGCTGTATAGGTAAGGCAAGAAGTCTATTTCCAGCAAGTCCCTCTGTGGTTTTCTACTACTGAGATATAATGCGTGTTGAGAGCAGACCTCCCAAAGGGCCCTTGCCATTGGTCTCCTTTGTAAAATTCAGATTAAACAGAAGCGTTGATTCTGAGATGGACTTGCCTCACTCTGGATCACACAGCTCTGGCTGAAGTAGTAACAAAAAATAACTCCAAAGAAGTCCTGCTTTGTGTCATGCTGAGATGGAAGAGTAAGCCAAGAATCCATGAGACCACACAGAGTTTCTGCTTTTTCTCTATTTTCCTCAAGCAGGGGTTCTCCCCATGTCTAGGACCCCAGTAAAAAGTAACCTCAGGATGGTGACCTCTGGGATACATAACTTCTGTTTGATTGACTATCTTTCTTGTACTTTTATTTGATCTGTGCTATTCATCTTCAACTGAGCAGGGATTTGAAGAAGAATGGTGATTCATGTCAGAAAACTTGCTAGCCCTACACTTAAGCTGCTTTGTTCCCTTGTACCCAGACTCTCCGACTCTTTCTTCTTGATTCATTCTCTCAACTCTTCAATGTCAATGATGAAATGTAGCTTAAAAGAACTACAGAAGTCAACTCTGTAAGGTATAAACAGGCAAAAAGAGCCATCTGCTCAGGGTTCACTACTGCATTTGTGAGGCTCTCTCTGATGCCCCTAGGGGCTTAGTTCAGTGGAACCTGGAGCCTCCACAGCCTTGTAGCAGCTGGAGATCAGCTCTGCATCTCTTGAAGCTTTGTCCGAGTAACAACTGGCTTAGCTATAGAACTGAAAGGCCATCACCCAAATCCCTCACAAGAGGATGGAAAAAGGAGAAATAGCCCATAGCCATACAAATCCAAAGAAAGCCTTGAGAAGGTAGTTTGCTGAGGCTTCCTTGCAAAGCTCTAGGTAGACAGAAGACAGAGGAGAACCCAAAGAACACATGTGGGCTACATCCCACCTGTAGCCAAAGGAAAACACCTCCTCAGAAGAGATGAAGAAAAGCCAAAAGCAGAGGAGGAGGTGAACCAGAGGCTGTTACCTGAAGGCTCCTATGAGCTCAGAATAAAATTGTTCCTGACTTGCTCTGTACCAAAGTAGTATTTCATCCATTGCACAACTTGAACTAATTTTTCCTTGGAGACATTTTGCAACTCCCATAGCCAAATTAGTCAACTGGAAGCTGTTGCCAGAACACCAGAGCACTGAGCAAAAATACTGGGAAGAAGCTAATGAAAAAAAGAAAAAAATGTTTAGGGACTTTTTATTTTCTTTTTGAGAAGATACCAGGTATGAAAAGAAAATCGGAGGGGCCGGAGCTATTGTTTAGTGGGTAAAGTTGCCCCCTGCAGTGCCGGCATCCCATATGGGTGCCGGTTCAAGTCCCGACTGCCCCACTTCCAATCCAGCTCTCTGCTATGGCCTGGGAAAGCAGTAGAAAATGACCCAAGTCCTTGGGCCCCTGCTCCCACATGGGAGACCTGGAAGAAGCTCCTGGCTCCTGGCTTCAGATCAGCGCAACTCTGGCCGTTGCGGCCAATTGGGGAGTAAACCAGCGATGAAAACCCCCTCCTCCCACCTCTCCTTCTCTCTCTGTGTAACTCTGACTTTCAAGTAAATAAAAATGAATCTTTAAAAAAATAAAAAAGAAAGGAAAATCAGAATCATTACCAAAATCTAATCAGACTCAGTGATACTGTGTTCATTATTTGCAAATCACTAGGCTAGGGCTATAGCAGAACCAGAAGGAATAGATGGTTACTGATTCAGATTATTGAGTATGCAGTGAAGGAGACTGATAAAACACATAGAGAGGAGATACTAAAAATTTTGGAGGGTGGATCCTAGAATAAGAAAGTGATTAAGGCATAACTCAATTCTACATATATCATTTAATGGAAGAAATTGTCTTTCTTTCCTACCCTACTGAGCCAGTTTCAGTCATGTTTATACTACAGTTTCAGTGCCTCTTCGGTTCTCAGAACTGCTTAGGCATGCCTTTCGCATAAGATAACCTTTACATAATTACTTCTCTAACTCAATCATAAATATATACTGAGGGACCCTTGTGTGCTTAAACATCACACGTTTCTATGCCTCAGTCAAAAGAAACTGCATGTGTAGTCCTTGAACTCAACATTACTCTAATCTTTCCAGAGAAATGCAAGCAGAAAATTAGGAAGGTGCTTAAAAATATTGGCATGAGTGTGCTGCTATAATCAAGTTGCCTAATGTTCAGATTAGATTACAAAGTGTATCTGTGATCTTTGCAGCTATCAATAAGCTCATACTCATTGCTATATATATATATATATATATATATATATATATCATATAATACTTGTACATTTTCAGGGTGGCAAGCTTATGTATTTTGCTCTAATTATTGTGATAGCAAAAATAATAAAAAAAAATTCCTACAGCTTTTCTCCCCAGTCACTTATTTTTGATGAACTGATCAATTGTATATGTTAATTTTAAAACATTTTTCAAACTCTTGAATGATAGCTAATAAATGGATATAAAGATGTTTCCTGATTTTTGCTCTTATTTCTTCTGTTTGCTTTAGCATCAGTTTGTTTTTCTTCTAGCTTTGTTAAGTAGAAACTTGGGGTTTTTTTGAGATTTCTTCTTTGATTCATGGGTAATTTAGAATTATGTTGTTCAGTTTTCAAATACTTAGAGATTAGGGAGCTGCTGTAGTGGTGCACTGGGTTAAACTGCTGCCTGCAATGCAATCATCACTTATGAGCATTGGTTCGGGTCCTAATTCTCTGTTAATGTGCCTGGAAGGCAGTGGAAGATAACCCAACTACTTGGGCCGCTGCCACCCACATGCGAGATGCAGATGGAATTCCAAGCTCTTGGCTTCATTCTGGCCCAGGCCCAGCTGTCGTGCCCCTTTGGGAAGTGAACCAGCAGATGGAAGATTTCTCTCTCTCTCTCTCTCTCTCTCTCTCTCTCTCTCTCTCTTTCTCTCTCTCTCTGTAATCCTACCTTTCAAATAAGCAAAAATAAATCTTTTACAAAATATTTGGAGGTTTCAAAAAATTTTTTGTTGTTGATTTCTATATTTATTCCAATGGGTTAATATAGTTATCTGTGAATACAGTTATCTGTTAGACTGTGTTTGAGGTTTGTCGCTCCTATAGTTACTCTTCTTGTTCCATGGCTTCAGGCCTGTGCAGTCACAGTTTGTGCCCGGCATGGGGATTTCTATGCCTGAGCCATGTCTCATCTCCATCCTGTGCTGCACTTCAGGTTGCTGGTTGGCACCTATCCTCAGAAAAGATCCCTTTGCCTGCTCATGTTCCACTTCCATAGTCTCCCTGTCAGATTATGTAATTTGAAGGGTATTAGTTTGCTAGTTTTGTGGCAGGGAATTCTCTGTTGTTCTGAGTAAGCCTCAGACTTAAGCAGGGACTGAATCATGGGTCTCCACAGTGTGGTCTTCTCAGTTCTCTTCCCCAGCCCCTGCACAGCTGCGAGCCCCGTGCAGGATCAAGGTCCTTTTCAGGGGTGGGCGTTTTGCCCCTCTGTTCCTTTCCTCAGGTTAACCTGAGTTTCCTCCAGAGTGAAAGCTTCTTTTCCTTCTCCTTTTTTTTTTTTTTTTTGGACAGGCAGAGTGAACAGTGAGAGAGAGAGAGACAGAGAGAAAGGTCTTCCTTTTGCCGTTGGTTCACCCCCTAATGGCTGCTGCGGCTGCGCACTGTGGCCAGCGCAACACGCTGATCTGAAGCCAGGAGCCAGGTGCTTCTCCTGGTCTCCCATGCAGGTGCAGGGCCCAAGCACTTGGGCCATCCTCCACTGCACTCCCGGGCCACAGCAGAGCGCTGGCCTGGAAGAGGGGCAACCAGGACAGAATCCAGCGCCCCGACCAGGACTAGAACCCGGTGTGCTGGCGCAGCAAGGTGGAGGATTAGCCTATTGAGCTGTGCACTGGCCTCTTTTCCTTCTTTCATGGCTTCTGTTCCCCAGAACAATATGTGTTTTCCTAAGACTTCTTTGGATTTTTCTGTGAGCATCTGTTGGGGTTCCTGGAAGAAAATCTACAAAAATGTGCCCTCACCCCCAGTGTTCTTTGCTAGGCTTCCCACAGTCTTACCAGCCCACTCTTAGTGTTCACAAAATCATCTTTCAGGGGTCTGATTGGGGGTTGTGTCTAACTAATAAAAACAAGTGTTAGTGCTTTATTCTTTCAGTTTCCCATCTCAGATTTTAGGACATTGGTTTGCACTGTAAATTCAGCTTTCTGACATGTCAAACAAAACAAAACAATACCTGGGGCTGATGTTTTGGCACAGCAGGTTAAGCTGCCACTTGCAAACTGGCATGTTTAAATGCTGATTTTGGGTCTCAGCTGCACAGTTTCCCATCCAGCTCCCTGCTAATGTGCATGGGAAGGTAGAAGAAGATGGCCCAAATACTTGGAACCCTGCCATAAACTTATAGAAGACTGGGATGGACTCCTGACTTCATCCTGGCTTAGACAGAACTGTTGCAGCCATTTAGGGAGTGAACCAATGGGTGAAAGATCTCTCTCTCTCCTCTTGCTTTGCCTTCCAAATAAATAAACAAAATATGGATTCTATGATGATTTGGCTCTGTGTAAGGATGACAGCAACACTTCTTTCAGTGCACCACATCTTGGAAACCTCATTTACTTGTTTATTAAATCCTCCTTGCAGAGGAAGGCAAGGATAAGAGACCTCTCCTGAAATGGACAAAGGTCTAAGCCTCTTTTGCTGTGGAAGAGATGCTGGTCAAGAGAGAGAGAAACAAAAGAAATAGGTGAGAAGAGTGGATTCCCAAGAACATAAGCAATATAGTCTCAAAGGACTCACATGTTTCCTGACTTTACACTGTATGTATATATACATATACTGAAATGAGGCACTGTACCTTATAAAAGTGTTCGATAGTACATATTAATCAAACATTTTAAGAGAATAAAAAAGGGAAAAGAATTTCGGGATGTGAGCTTGCACAGTCCAACCCAGCAGGGCTGACTTTTCTTGCTGTAAGCCCCTGCCATCTGTGAACCTCTCCTTTGCTCTTCCCCTCACCAGCTTCGAGAGTAAGGCTCTTAGAATGTGTCCCCCAAAAACTTTTGGCTGCATTTAGCTTGCATAGTGCTGACCATGGTACCAACCTCTGCCTAATTTGGAATTTGAAGGAAGAATTCAGTGTCTGATTTATAAGGATGAATTCATGGTCTGGAGGCTGACAAAATACAGAAATTTGAGTGACCTTGTTTCCAGGCTGAAACACAGAGTCCTGCTTCCACTTGCTTTCAATCATTGCTATCTTGTGCATTCAATGTCTTTTCCTTGATGTGTCAGAGAAAGCTGAAACCTCAAGTTCCTCTTGAAAAATGACAATTACATTTTCAATTGTGCTCTTTTCAGTGAGCAAAATGTCAGTAAAAATCATATTTCACAATAGAAAAATTATATTTAAGAAATAGGAACTACATACACAAAATGTACTAGCTTTTCTAAACTGCTTGCCAAAAAATCAGCTTGCAGCTGATTTGATGCATTTGAATTCAAACTGTTGACATTCATATTTTATTGATCTTTCATGTGATTATTATTTTGACACACTATTTTTAATGTTGGGTTAATTATTACTTTAAAACTTCACTTATTTTTACACTTGAGAGCAAGGCTAAAGACAGAGAGCTTCCATTAATGTGTTTGCTCCCTAAATACCTTCAATAGCTGGGGCTGGGATGCGACTGGAGCAAGAATCTGAGGATGCGATCCAGAGTTCCCACATGGGTGACAGGAATCCGATTGATTGAGCCATCACTATTCTCTGCCAGGATCAGGATCTACACTGGACATGAAACTGGACTCAGCAGCCAGATCTGGAAATACCTGAGTATTCTGATGTAGGATGTAGTTTCTTTTTTTTTTTTTTTCTTTTTTCTCTCTTATTTTCTCTTTCTTTTTCTTCTTTTTTTTGACAGGTAGAGTGGACAGTGAGAGAGAGACAGAGAGAAAGGTCTTCCTTTGCCGTTTGTTCACCCTCCAATGGCCTCCGTGGCCAGTGCACTGCTGCCGGCGCACCACGTTGATCCGATGGCAGGAGCCAGGTGCTTCTCCTGGTCTCCCATGGGGTGCAGGGCCCAAGCACTTGGGTCATCCTCCACTGCACTCCCGGGCCACAGCAGAGAGCTGGCCTGGAAGAAGGGCAACCGGGACAGAATCCGGCACCCCAACTGGGACTAGAACCCGGTGTGCTGGCGCCGCAAGGCGGAGGATTAGTCTGTTGAGCCACGGCGCCAGCCCACATTTTACTATTTTAGTAGCAAAGAGAAGTGTTTATATGATAAAGGATGTTTAATACATGAGAATAAATTTTCTATTTTATAATGAATTTAGAGTGTTCTGAATTGTGAGAATAATCATTGCCCTACAAATATCAAGTTTGCACACAAACTGAGAGAGCATTGACCTTAGGATCATGCTTAACTATGTATGTGATCTTAGTAGAAATGTAGCACAAAATAATTGCAAATCAATGTGTCATTTTGCTTTCTCAACTTTTTTGGAACTTGAAACACTGAATGAATTGACTATCTAAAGTGCATTCTCTGGAATTGTTTAAGAGTTTTTCAATCTCTCTTGCTCACTTTGTCTCTCTCATATACACAAACACGCGCACACACACACACACACACAAATATTGATTCTCCCCAGGTTCCATAAGCCATAATGATGTTTTGTGTTTTGTGTGTTTATTTTATTGTGTGTTGTTTTGGTTAATTCCATCAAGAGCAAAGCATTCCTCTTATCTTGAAATTAATCTGTGCTCTTATGGTATTTTCTGATTTTTTTTTTTAGTTTCTTCAACAAAAGGAATTCCAAAAGGTCTTTCTCCTCATCTACTTACATTTGTGGCTAAGATGTCCTCAGAGAATAAAGTTTGTTCAGTGGTAGCTTAGAGAGTTGAATTTCCATGCAGGATGTGTGAGTATGTCTATGTGTGTGTGTGTGTGTTCATTTTAGCCTCTTAACTCTGACAAAGATTATTTCCTTTATCAAACCATAGTCAGGCTCCTCTGAGTTCTCTTTTCAACTACACCTCATCCTTGGTCCTGTCTTTGACCTTCATGATTCAGTTTTAGCAAAAATACTTCTGTGAATTTAGAGAGAACCTCTCAGCCTTGATATCTGATCAAACTTTTCAGTCCCTCTCCCGTGATCTCTGATGACCCTGACTTGGGTTCAGTAAAATTCCTAAATTAGGTTAGTGAGAATCCTGTAAACTTACTATCTCTTCTTAATAACTTTGTAGGCACTGACCACCTCCTTCTACCCATTGGCTGCAAATCCCCAGCTGTCTTTTCTGCACATATTGTGAACTCTATCTGTCTCCCCTATTGAGCTAGTCTTCCCATCATCTCCAAAGTCCTGAATGGTCTTTCTTATTATTGTAACAACTGTCATAGTAATTCTTTCTTTCATACCCCATCATACAACCTTTAGTTTAGTTCTGGGCCTCACAACAAAGTGTCAAGTAGAACTGCATTTGATCTCATAGAATTTTCATACTTTGTTGTCTTCTGATGGCTGCTGTACATCTTCTCCGTCAGTTTGCATGCAGAGTTTGCACGTGTATTCAGCATATCCAGAGCTACAGTTAACGTGAATGCAGGAAGGAGAATGGATGAGATATTTTCCCACCTCTCAAACTCTAAAGGTTAAGCAGGTCTCCAGTCACTCCTTTTGTGAATTTTCTAAAATATGAGACATTGGGAGAATGCTTAAATTCCAAAATGTTCTTTCAAAAGAGCATTTAATTATTCCAGAGAAAGAGGGAGAGGGCAGAAAAAGATTGAATTATTAAGCAGAAAAACATATTCAGGGTTTGGGGACGGAATTTCACAAATGAAAGTTGGAAAAGCACTTGTGTTGCTCTCTGGAACGTCATCTTTTACTACATGTTCAGTCTTACCTTTCCTGCTTCCTTTTCCTTTTCCTACTGCTTCTACTTCTCATTTCTCCTCCTTCAGAGAAGGCCAACCAGACCAGTGTGCTCCAGTGTGCAGGTCCCTCGATACGCTGATACACATTTCATACGAATTGTTTCAGTGTTTTTCACTGCATTGCTCAGCTGTGGAATTCGTTACACTCCTTTTATACATGAGGAATTTCACGTATGTAGAGATTAAGAAACTTGTTCATGGTCACACAGGTAATGAGTAGTAAAGTCAAAATTTAAATAAATCATATCTGAAGTTTATTTTTTGTTAAGTTACCAGTGCATTTCAAAATTTAATGTGCTTCCACAAACTGCCTGGGAATCTAGCTAAAATTCAGATCTAAACTCAGGATTCAGGGTAGGGACATGAGATTCTATATATCTAAGAGATACTGAGACTGTGGTTGTCTGGACCACACTTTGAGTAGCATTTTAGGATCACTAATTTGGAATTAGAAAGCTTTAAAAGATAATAGATTTACTCATACTTTCATCTCATTAATTTGACAAATTTCTAAAATATTACAGATTAATTTATCTCCATGTCCTTATTCTTTGTTCAATCCAAAGCATAAAACTTACTTGTGGCTGTAGCATTTCCCCAACATATTCTCCCTCAAGGTCTTTGCTTAGCACATTCTGTCTACAGTCCATCCATCAAATTTTTCATTCCACTAATCATTTTTTTTTACTTTGCTTCCTCTGAGCTCCTTTCAATTTATCTAGATCTTTTGGGCATCAACAAGCACAAAATTGAACGCTATATTCCAGGTGCAGGCACATCATCCATTTGGAAAATGCTATCACATCACATCTCTCTGTTCTATGACACAAGTGATAGGATCTCTCTTAGTACTGAGTCCAAAAGAGCCTGCATGACTTTGTGACTGAGCTACATTGAAGATTTCTATCTAATTTGACATTGTAATTTACAGCCTCAAATATCTGCTTCTTCAAAAGAACTAATTTACATCTTTGAAGTGGGCTGGCGTGTTTGCTCCTATACTGTGCATGTTTCCGTTGTTCCTGAGTTAGCACGTGGCCTTCTCTGTTTTCTATTTTGGGTAGGTGGCTGGTGGGAAGACTCTATCACATCCTTTGTAGGTTGTGGGCTACTATCAAGTTAGGAGTACAGTCCATATTGCCCATGCCTTTGCATTGCATTCTGTGTCTAGGATTTTAAACTGGTTATGAGTCAGACAAAATGTCATGAATTTTTATTTTGTAAGGTCCTGGGGCAAATATAACAAGGGTCAACCACTGTTTAATGAGTTAAAGCCTTGAACTTCCGTAGATTATAAAGCATTCACTTTCAGGTATTACTTTGTATCCTGCCACTGTCCTTGCAACACCTTTAACTACCTAGAAATGCTCCTTTTGAAAAATTCCAGTCACATCCCAGGTGAACCAGGAGGAAAGGGGTTATTTCCTGTCCATGTCAGGGGAATAAGTGGAGAGCCTTTTCTGAATATAAGATCTCTTTTCTGTTAGATTTATGCATATTTAACAAACTACATGAAGTAGTAAGAAGTGCATGCTAAATCAGTATATTTGCCCTTTGCAATGATAGCTCTGCTCAAAGTATACTAGAGCTACTGAGTAAAATAGCTGGAAAAGCCTATTTAGGAAGATCTAGTTGAGTGTGTGTGTGTGCATGGGAGACCAGGAGGAAGCACATGGCTCCTGGCTTCGGATTTGCGCAGTGCCGGCCATAGCGGCCATTTAGGGAGTGAACCAATGGAAGGAAGACCTTCTCTTGGTCTATCTCACTGTCTAACTCTGCCTGTCCAAGAGAGAGAGAGAGAGAGAGAGAGAGAGAGAGAGAGAGATTCCATCTGCTGGCTCATTTTGCAAATAGCCACAACAACTGGAGCTGGGCCAATATGAATCCAGGAGTCTCTTCTGGGTTTCCCACGTGGATGCAAGGTCCAAAGACTTGGGCCATCTTCCTCGGATTTCCCAGGCACATTAGTAGAGAATTGAACTGGAAGTGCAGCAACTGGGACTTACACTGTCGCCCATACAGGATGCTGGCCCTGCAGGAGCAGCTTTACCCGCTTTGCCACAGCACTGGCCCCAGCTCAGGTGAATTTCTACAGATCAAGTAGTTCTTATCTCTATGACAGTGTTATATCCATTTGGTTACTTTGTGCCAAGAAACCCTCTTAGGCAAAAAACCATTCCTTATTCTGGCAGCAGTGGAAATGACCTAGAATGATTCGTTGTGGAAAAACATTGGGCAGGGCTTTGAAGGCTAGGCTAGGGTTTTTAACCAATTAAGGGTAGATAAGATGTCACAGGCTGTTGCTATGGGAGGCTCTCTGAAGCAAATCCAACAGGATTTAGCTACTTGTAATATCAGAATAAGAAATTTGGTCTCCCATACAATGTAAAACTTGTATAAGCCTTTGGTATAATGGAGCGTGGTTTCCCTGGAGAAATCATATTTATGATAGAGATATATATTGTATATTGTTCCCTCCAAATAAATAGAATCTTGGAATTTGGAACCAATTCCCATTTCTTGGTTTCCTGAGTTAATTTGTTAAATATTATTTTACACAACATTAGTAGAAAGGAATGTTTGTTGACTGACCACAGATTGAAGGGGAATGAGGTGGTCTGTATGTTAGTGATGTATTCTTTTTTTTTAACTTTTGTTTAGCAAATATAAATTTCCAAAGTACAGCTTATGGATTACAATGGCTTCCCCCCACCCATAACTTCCCTCCCACTCGTAACCCTCCCAACTCCCACTCCTTCTCCCATTCCATAGTGATGTATTCCTGTATCATTTTAGGACTTTCTATTGTTTTCCATCAGCATAAATTTAAACACCTAAAATCTTGTTACATGGAAAGGATTTAGGTATCTCTGACATCCAATTATGGTCTCCAAGTTCTAGCAAATATCTGGATATTTGTGCACTCTTTGATTCTGTTTTAGAGTGATTTATTTTAAAACTAAATCATGTAAAATTAATATTAATAATAATAGTTAATATGCGTAAGTTAGGCACATTCCTAATTGTTTCACATAGAATTATACCATTTAATCCTCAAAAAAACCCTTTTGAGCTTTATGTTACTGTGAATACATTTTGCTAATAATGATGACACTCAGGATAAACACTTAAATACATTGTCAGGGGCTAGTTATATAGCTAAACCAAGATTCCACTCTCCATTTTTCCAACTCCAGAAGCTATACCTATATAGTTCATGTAATATATCTATGTCATAAGAAAGTAGCTAACTGTGTCTTATCGATGATATTTAATGAAGTCAGGCAAGGCAAAGTCTATAGAAGAGACAGACGACTATTATATGGATTTCTACAATCAACAGCACATAAGTTAGTAAGTTACCATATTTTCACTAATGTCTCAAATACAATGCTTATCTGAATACTATAAAACTGGACAAAATTAATATTCATGAAGGCTTTAGAGGAGAGATTGTTTTCAGCTGGATGACTCCTAGATAATTTTCAAAGATAGTATGAGCTGAAATGAGCATTAGGGAATATTTAAAGCCTCACAGTTGGTTACAGAGTTGTGAGTAGGGGAGGAGACTAACAACTGGCAAACATTCAAAGACCAGTAATCTGGAGAAGGAAGGGCTTGGTTAGAAAACAGCAGGTGGTTGAGATAAACAAATCACAGGGACCAGGCATGAGAAAGGACAGTGATTCATGGGAAATGAAACTGGAAAGCCAGTTTTAAAATGAATTCTAAGCAGAATTATTTAAATTTAATTCCAGAGAGAATAGGAGAGAACCTCCACTTTGACTATGACCCTGTTGGAATAAGATTGAAGTCAGCAAACCCTAAAGGCTTCCATAGCCTCGGCAACTCATGACTAGACCCTAGGGAGATTCCTGACGCCATAAACAAGAGTGTCAAATTGTTAAATCAACTTCAGGAGTCACTGTGTACTTACGTCTCATGTGGGATCTGTCCTTAATGTGTTGTCCAATGTGAAGTAATGCTATAACTAGTACTGAAACAGTATTTTTACACTTTGTGTTTCTGTGTGGGTGCAAACTGATGAAATCTTTACTTAGTATATACTGAATCAATCTTCTGTATATAAATATAATTAAAACTGAAAAAAATCTTGGTGTTAAATTGGAAATTGCATAGAAAATTAATCAATTTAAAAAAAAATATATCATGTAGGATCTCTGTCCTTAATGTGCTATACATTGTGAATTAATACTATAACTAGTACTCCAACAGTATTTTTCACTTTGTGTTGCTATGTGAGGGCAAACTGTTGAAATCTTTACTTAATATATAGTAAACTGATCTTCTGTATATAAAGAGAATTGAAAATGAACCTTGATGTGAATGCAAGGGGAGAGGGAATGGGAAAGGGGAGGGTTGCGGGTGGGAGGGAAGTTAGGGAGGGGGGGAAGCCATTGTAATCTATAAGCTGTATTTTGGAAATTTATATTCTTTAAATAAAAGCATTATAAAAAATTAAAAAAAAAGAATTATCCAAATTTTTGCAAGGTAATGTAACAAGATCAGACTGATGTGTCACAAGGACTCGCAGTCCGTGGACGTGACTAGTGGTTTGGGACAGGTGCAGGGAGGCCAATTCAATCCTAAGAGAAAGTGAGCAACTAACTCTTGTTTTGGCTATGGCCTGGAAAGATAGTGTCTACACTCACTTGTGGTTACTCTGCAGTTAACAATGTCTATTGTAAGTTTCAAATATCTCATGTGTGCTTAGGCAGGATTTGGATGATTGATTTATTATCTAAATCTATTTGGAACACTTGCTACTTGTTCTTTTATTTGAGACAAAATGTCTATAATATTGGCTATTATGAAATTTTAAAATTGTATGTAATAGGACCTTTTTCCTTGAACTATATTTCATTCTATAAACATTTTAACAGAATGCTACCATTCTATCTCCTGGCATCTTGAATGACTGTTATGCCATTCAAATTATAATATAATTGGGATAGTTTAAAAGAGTGAAGATAGGCCTGAAGGAATTGTTTTCAAAATAAATGAAACAAGATCCTTTCCTTTAAATTCTTGAGGAAGTCATTTTCTTTTGAAAAAAGGATGGATTAAATGACTTATTGGGTCATTTTCAGGCTTCAGTTTCCATGGTTCTATGATTCATACACAAGAAAAATTGTTTTATTTTCTGGCTAATGGTCCTCCCAATCACTATTCTGCCCCTACCCTGTACCCCATCCCCTCCCTGTCACCAAAAATAAGATTCTTCCAGATATAAAAATGTTTCAAGCAGACTTTTTGGCTCTGTAAGGTCCTGGTGATAAATACAACCCTCAACATTGCTGTTTGAAATGATCCATCACCCGCAGTTGAATTTATATAATTCCACAGATACATTTTATTTGGCCTCTAACTATTTTACAGTCAAGTTCAACATTCTCTGACATTCTATTAGAAACAAACTCAAAGCATTAAGGAAAATAATTTAGTGCATTGAAATATCCCTTTCAAGCAAATTCTGTATGTTTTCAGTGACCATGAAATTGCATCTCATAACTACCCAGTTATTTGTTAAATATCTGTATAGCTGTTAGGAAAATACACAGAACTGGCAATGAACTACTGGTAGTATTTCAAACCAGCAATTACGAGGGGGCTTTCCTGCTATGATATAACAAGCTCATGCATAAGCACATATGTGTATATGTGTGTGAGAATCATCACAGGGCGTATGGGGTCTTCACACAGCCAACATGTAATCAGAAAACACAAAGTTTGATGATCTAAGTTCAGATGTGATATTAGCCCAATGATTCCAAAATTAGGTCTTGGACCAATAACCTAAGGTAGGGATAGCTGCATATGTGGCTTTCAGACAATCTGAGAACAGGAAAGGAGGTAGAAGTGGCTCCAGTTAGACAATACTACCTACCTGGCTCCCAGCAAAAACCAATGAAAAATCCTGTTAGGTAGAAAATACCTTCAACTTTGTTAAGCGCATTATTTAAATATGAGATCACAAAGATCACTAAATATACATGTGACCAAATCACCAAGGAAAATAGTCACCAGAATAATCAACAATAGATTTAGTTTTTCAAATGATTAAAAATTTTTTTTTTAATTTTTTTTATTTATTTATTTATTTTTTTATTTTTGACAGGCAGAGTGGACAGTGAGAGAGAGAGACAGAGAGAAAGGTCTTCCTTTGCCGTTGGTTCACCCTCCAATGGCCGCCGCGGATGGCGCGCTGCGGCCGGCGCACCGCGCTGATCTGATGGCAGGAGCCAGGTGCTAGGTGCTTTTCCTGGTCTCCCCATGGGGTGCAGGGCCCAAGCACTTGGGCCATCCTCCACTGCACTCCCGGGCCACAGCAGAGGGCTGGCCTGGAAGAGGGGCAACCGGGACAGAATCCGGTGCCCCGACCGGGACTAGAACCCGGTGTGCCAGCGCCGCAAGGCGGAGGATTAGCCTGTTGAGCCACGGCGCCGGCCCATGATTAAAAAATTTTAAGCATTAAATATAAACTCCTAAATTACTCTTTTGGAACTGTTTACCAAAATAAAAGCAGTAATTCATAAAAAAAAAACTATAAAAATGTCCACACCAGTTAGATAATTGAGTTATTTAGGATTCTTCAAAGAAACAGAACTAACAAAATTGATGTAATCATCTGAATTTCTATTTATCTATGTATCTGTCTGCCATGTATCTAGTCTTATATAGCTCACATAATTGGGGAGGCTTGCAAGTTTGAAAATCATAAGACAGCTTACAGACAAAAACTGTTGCAGAGTTGGTTCAAAACTGTAAGGCAGGTTGGAAGAATGCAAACTCAGACAGAATTTCTCTTTTACAGTTGGGGCAGGAATCCCTTTTTAGATAACCATATTTTTCTCAGAGGGTGTTAAACTAACTGAGGAAGTCCCAACCAGGTTAGTGAGGGTAATCTCCTTCATTGTGAGCCATTGGCTGTAAATGTTAATTACATCTTCAAAATAGCTTCACAGCACATGTAGACAGGCTAGTGTTTGATGAAACAACTGGATACCATAGCGTAGCCATGTTGACAAATGAATAATGACTAATAAAATTATAAATGTTCAAATAAAAAATTAATTTTTAAAGTTATTATTTAATGCAGAGTAGACAGAGTTGAGAATTACTGTAAAGGAAAATGTATCTGGAGAAATTACCTAGATGTATAAGACAATAGGAAAGTAGTTAAGAATAAGGACAGACTAGAAAAGTACTAATATACGTTTAATTGGAGCACCAGAAAAAAAAATCAAGAAGAAGAATGAAGGGGGGATAAAGTTTGCAGAAATAATGACTGGAAAGTTTCCATAAATAATGAAAGACACACAAGCCAGGTGTTAGAAACATTGACTCTAGCAGAAAGAGAATGAAGCAAATACTACACAAAGCCTTCTTGTGCCAGCAAATATTATGCCAATTAGGGCACAACTACATTATTCACACTAGAACTCCCAGACAAAATAGAAATACCCCTATCTCAGGGCTCAGAAAACTCTAGGCACAGTTGGTTTCCAGGGGAATTCCATCAGTTCTATAACATCATTTGGATTTCTCATTATGTCTTGTTCTCTCCGATACCAACTAACTAAATAAATATCGAAGGAAAAAAGAAGTATAGATTGAGTTGTTTCCATAAACACTGATGCAAATGTTTGCAGCAAGATAATAATAGGGGGCCAGCGCTGTGGCATAGTG
Organism: Sylvilagus floridanus; assembly: GCA_949820135.1. Lineage (NCBI taxonomy): Eukaryota > Metazoa > Chordata > Mammalia > Lagomorpha > Leporidae > Sylvilagus > Sylvilagus floridanus. The sequence continues at coordinate 20,165,775 of OX463246.1, read as the reverse complement.
GGTAAAGCCACCTCCTGTAGTGCCCACATCCCATGTGGGTGTCGGTTCGAGTCCCAGCTGTTCCACTTCCAATCCAGCTCTCTGTTGTGGCCTGGGAAAGCAGTAGAAAATGGCTCAAGTTTTTGCGCCCCGGCACCCATGTGGGAGACCAGGAGGAAGCTTCATATCTGTGCAGCTCTGGCAGTTGTGGCCATCTGGGGAGTGAACCAGCGATGGATGACTCTCTCTCTCTCTCTCTCTTTCTCTCTCTCTCTCTCTCTAACCCTGCCTCTCTATAACTCTGCCTTTTAAATAAATAAATAAATCTTTAAAAAAAGATAATAATCCAGCGATGGATGACTCTCTCTCTCTCTCTCTCTTTCTCTCTCTCTCTCTCTCTAACCCTGCCTCTCTATAACTCTGCCTTTTAAATAAATAAATAAATCTTTAAAAAAAGATAATAGTACATTAAATACAGTAGTATATAAAAGAAATAATGACCAAGCATGGCTATTTTCAGGAATGCCAGGTTAGTTTAAAATTCGAAAATCAATCAATATTACTCACTTAAAGACTGAAACAGAAAAGTAAATTATGATCATACCAATAGTTACAGAAACCCAAATTAAAGAATTCATTCTCATTTAATGGTTCATAAAGCTAGGATTTACCCCAGGTTTCCTTGATAAAGGTCATCATATTCATTGTCTGTGACTGCCTTAACAAAGCCCCACAAAGTTCGAGCCTTAAAAGTGGCTATTACTAGGCTAAAATCAAGGAATTATTGGGTTGCAGTTTTTTTGGAGAGTCTAGAATGGATTTTTAAAAAAAGCTTTAGCTTTTAAAGTTTGCCTCTTCTTGTGGCTTGTGATCCCTTTCTACCTTCAAAGCCGTGATGACAGGTGAGTCTGTCTCAGGCAACATCACTCTGACGCTGACCCCTTTCTCTCCATCTTCTATCCTTAAAGGACTTAGATACTTTAAGATAATCTTTGTATTCCTATTAGGGTCAGTTGATGAGCAACACTAATTACATTGACAATCTCAATCCCCCCTTGCCGTAGAATGTAGAATATCCACAGAGTTCAGGGATTAGGGTGTAGGCAAATTTGGCTGACAGTGTTCTGCTGACCACAGACAGGTGTATATAAAATCCCTCCAGTAAACAACCCATTAATGGTCTAAGTGCTTTTCCTTTAACTCTCGCAAGTTAAGAGAGGTTGCCTCTCGCCTGTGCTCCCCTAGCACTTCTATCCAGCACTCAGCCTTCTGTAATGTGTTATTGCTGGTTTGTTTACTTGTCCTGCTAGCACTATGCATTATTCAGCAATGTACACCAGATCAGCGTCTGGTATCTAGAGAATTCTTATCTAGAGAGCAACATCTACAAATTATGCATGACTGAAGAAAAGTAGCCAGATGGGCTGTTGTTAGGGTACTTTTCCTTCCTTCCCTTGGTCCCTGTTCCATTCAGGCACACAGAACATACTTATTCAAATGAGCCAGACAAAAGCACTTATCCGCTATGGTGCTTTCTTTCTAATACTCCTTTAGAACAGATGGAAATTTCAAGAATTCTTCAAAGATCAAAATAAGGAGAGGAACAAAACAGGTGGGGAGGTCCGAAAGATCTACAATGAAAAACTGCACAGAACAGATATTCCGATATGTGTGAAATACTACTAATACCTAAGATTATTTCAATAGTTTATGTTTACCTAGCTACTGCTTGCTTGTTTTCAAGAGATCCAAGTGCTGGAAAAAGACATAGTTGAATTCAGTAGATTTGTTTTCATGTGTAGGCCTAAATTGAAAATGTGTGGAGATCAGTTAGGAGAAAAAAAGTTAAACATTAATTCACTGTTTTTGAGTAAGTGTTCATACTTTTACCATATTTTAAAGATTATTATCTTCTAATGTTTAATATATGCAAAATATATTCAGTATATGTAGATAATATGATACAAAGTTACAAAGCAAAATCCCACACTTCTCCAGCTAATCTATAATTCAACATCCCAACCAACCAGCTACTCCACCTCTATATTCTATCATCATTGCTAATCTCTATCTATTCTCCTCTAGTAAAATGTACACTGAAGTCTTATAACCAGATGAACCTACCTTGCTTTCCAATATTTATGCTGTTTTTTTTTTTTTTTTCTAACAGCTTTGATCACCACATCCAGTAAAATTCTGAGTAGACACTTGCTTGTCTTTAGATTTTAAATTTTTTTTGACAGAGTTAGGCAGTGAGAGAGAGAGACAGAGAGAAAGGTCTTCCTTTTGTTGGTTCACCCCCCAAATGGCCACTATGGTCGGCGCTGCACCGATTCGATTCTAGGAGCCAGGTGCTTCCTCCTGGTCTCCCATGTGGGTGCAGGGGCCCAAGCACCTAGGCCATCCTCCACAGCCTTTCCTCCACAGCAGAGAGCTGGACTGGAAGAGGAGCAATCGGGACTAGAACCCAGTGCCCATATGGGATGCCAGAGTCAAGGGTGGAGGATTAGCCAAGTGAGCCATGGCGCTGGCCCCCAGAATACTTTTAATTCTTAATCATTTAGATCGATTTTTGCTATAGAGTTTTGGTAGATTTCTTTTGTTAGGTTAAAAAATTTCCTATTTTCAAGGTTTTAATTAGAATAATGTTGAATTTTATAATGTAATTTTGTATAGATATACTTAAAATGAGTATGTTTTTGTCTTTTAGTGTATTTTTGAATATTTTTTATTTATAGATTTTTTCATACTAAACAATTTTTGCAAGACTTAGAAAAACTCATTATGGAGGCTTTTTTTATACTATCCTTTTCTATTGAAACCTGAATTTCCTAATTCTTCATCTGGCAAAGTAGAATAAGACAGATTCAGACATTTCATTTTCAAGGTGTTTGATATTATAATACAATGTTATAACTGAATGCTCTAAATCTCAATTTTTTCTCTTTTCAAAATAAGAACAAAGCTACCACCTGAAGGCTATGTTGAAGATTAAAGCCCCATAGGGCATTTCATTAACGTCTAGATATTCATTTCCTATCCCAAAGAACTCGCAAAGTACATCCTTAAATCCCATCTGCTCCATGAACGCTTTCCTAATGTATGCAACCTTTTTTTTTTTTAAGATTTTATGTATTTCTTTGAGATGTAGTGTTACAGACAGTGAGAGGGAGAGACAGAGAGAAAGGTCTTTCATCTGCTGGTTCACTGCCTAAACAGCGGCAACAGCCAGAGCTGCACTGATCCAAAACCAGGAGCCAGGAGCTTCTTCCAGTCTCCCACATTGGTGCAGGGGCCCAAGGACTTGGGTCATCTTCCACTGCTTTCCCAGCACGTAGCAGAGAGCTGGATAGGAAGTGGGGCAGCCAGGACTAGAACCAGCACCTCAGGTGGAGGATTAACCTACTGCACCACAGAGCCAGACCGGTAAACCTTTTATTCTCTTTGAACCTTAACAACAATATTCAGGTTCCGTTTTGTAGTACTTACATTCTGATAGTTTGTTTACCAACTTCTCTCTAATGGGATGTACGCTCTCCTCCTTGACATGGGGGACTGTATCATCTTCATCACCTTCAAATTGCTAGATAGCAGGAATGTGTTGTGAGCTGAATTGTGTCACCGCCACCCCTGCCATCAATACATAAGAATAAAACCCTAAGCCCCCATACCTCAAAATTTGCCTATATTGAGAGACAGGCCTTTCAGGACTAATTAAGATAAAAGGAGGTCCTTAGGATGAGCCCTAATCAGTTCTGATTGTTGTCTTTCAATGAAGAGACCCACAGAGAGGCATCAAGAGCATGTGTGTACATAGCAGCAAACATATGAAGATGCAGCAAAAGGACAGTCCTAGGCAAGCCCTCAGAAGATCGCCACATTGTCAGCTCTTGTCCTTGGACTTCCATCCTCCAGGCTGTGAGAACAGAAACCTGTATATTTCACACCTGCATCTGTGTTTTGTTTTTGTTTTGTTATGAGAGCCTTCACAAACATACTTATAAGGTATCCAACAAATTTTTCTGTTTTTAATCAGGTAGAATTCTATGATGTAGAAAGAAGGCACCCCTGTCTTAAACCTGTCCTAACTCTATGTATATATTTACTGACCACTTAACACAACCTGCATGGCTTGGAGGGAGGTTGCTTGAAGGGTGGGAGAGCAGATTAGGTGAATCCTTTCCTTTATAAAACTTTGCTGTTTATTGTGTATTGGGTCTGCTCTTCATTTTATCACTTTTAATAATTACTATTTAAGAGTTTTGTTTCCATGAAATCGGCATTTGCTAGAAACATATCAAACACAAACATGGATTTGATTTTACAAATAAAGAAGACTTGCATCAGAAAGGTGTGAAAACTTTAAGGCACAGTTAATGAGAAATCACTTCATATCTGTGATGATCGGTACATCAGAACAGGAACTAATGAGTGTGTTTGTGTGTGTTGGATGGGATATAGCAATATTGGATAATGCCTGTGTATGAGTTGTTTACGATGTGATATGAAGAGAAAAATGGAAATTAAAACATTACCTATATTAGACCACTTGAGCAGAAAACTACAAATATTGTGTCTTATCACAGACCATGCAAGAAAACTAGCTGTTCATCCCCCTAGGGCAGAAAGCTCAAAGCTCAGAGTTGGCGGTGATGCAGAGTGCCTTCCCTTGATGTTCATGGAGAATTGGAAGTTTCTTCTTGTCTCCCCTCGCACAGCTGGTGATCAATGCTCAGCATATCCCAGTAAAAGAGTGTGCTCTGAGGCCCTTGAATCACAGATCCAAATGGTGAGCCTTAGACAAACGGCACCACTATTTTTCAAAGTGGCCAAATAAGCTATTGTCAAGAGTGTATACTATAGGAAAAACGTGAGCAATGGGAATGATGATCAGTCTAGAGTGAATGTAAACAAAGCTGAAGTGGCTCTTAGGGCATTGGCATGTCTACTCAGACTAGCATTTCCCCTGCTTGGATTCAAATTCCCATGAGCATTCAAGTGCACAGAAGCCAAAACTGATTTGGGTAGAGAAGGGCACAGAAGAGGAGATGGAATGTTCTCATTTGCTTAAATATTAGCCAATTGACTAAACAACTGAAGTTTAGATTAGGTTAGCATGAATTAATTTCTTTTTTTTTAAAATATTTTATTTATTTATTTGAGAGGTAGAGTTACAGACAGTGAGAGGGAGAGATAGAGAGAAAGGTCTTCCGTCTATTGGTTCACTCCCCAAATGGCCGCAATGGCCAGAGCTGAGCCGATCTGAAGCCTGGAGCCAGGAGCTTCTTCCAGGTCACCTACATGGGTGCAGGGGCCCAAGGACTTGAGCCATCTTCTCACTGCTTTCCCAGGCCATAAGCAGAGAGCTGGATTGGAAGAGGAACAGCCGGAACTTGAACTGGAGGATTAACCAACCTACCACACCACCATGAATTAATTTCTGATCCTTGTGTGTTGACCAATATTGGGTACTGTCTGAATGTCAGATGTCCTGTTGCCAGCATGTTCCTGGTGAAAATAGTGCCACATGAGCAGGTCAGCAGGATGCCTGGGAAGCAGAGCTTTTCTGTTCATTAGGGTCTAAATTGCAGTGACACCAGAGTCAGCAATCTGAATCTTGAAATTGACAGATATTTAACCAGAATGTTCCTTAGAGAAAAGCAGCTTGTTAAGAAGGGTGGACTCATAACTCTTTCAGGGACAATAAGCTTGTTATTTACACTTTCTGGTTGGAGTGAACTTCAGTTCATCATTGCCGTTTGTCCCATGGAGACAACAGTAGGAAGTTCATGTCTAAACCAAACACAGTTAGGATGTGGCTGACCTCATTGGAATGAATGAACTAATGAATGAATGAAGAATGGGAACACGCAGTTATGTTGTGGCAGTTTGGAAATTTTCGATATATTAAACAAAACCACATTATAGTGGTGGGTTTAGTTTGTTAATTTAAACAAAAAGGGAAATCCTTTCATATGAATGAAAATCATGACTTGCCTCTTCAAGTGTTTTTGCACTTAATTGCATAAACTGTTAGTATCTTCCTCTTTGCTTACCTCATCACCAGAGAGGTTTGATAAGGTGCTCACTGGCATGTTACTGCACTTAGCAGGGTCTTCTCCCTGCATCGATCCTTTGTGAGTCCATGCATGTCCAAATGCGGAAATGAAGCACAAATAGGGTTTTCGTTTTTTAATTTGAATGGCAGGGAGACAGAAAGAGACGGAAAGTGGGAGTCAGAGCTAGAGTGAGAGAGCCAGAGTGCGAGAGAGCGAGAGAGAGAGAGAGAGAGACGGAGGAGGAGGAGGAGGAGAGAGAGAGAGAGACTTTCCATCCACTAGTTCAACTTCTAAATGTCTGCCAAGGACAGAGCTGGGGCCAGGGCTGAAGCCAGGAGCCAGGAACTCATTCCATGTCTCCTATGTGGGTGGCAAGAGAGCAGCTATCCGAGCCATCATTGCTGCCTCCCAGAATCTGGAAAGCTACAGTCAGGAGCCAGAGTTGGGAACTGAACCCTGGCACCCTGATACCAAGTGCAGCCGTGTTAACCGCTAGACCAAATAACCACTCTTTCAACACATGCAGCCTTAATTCATTCTCATAGTGAAAAAGCACTATATATTACAGATGTGTGATAATTTAATTATTTCTTACCTTATTGATGCATATATACTTTTTGAAAAAATCTCCACTGGTAAAGAACAACATGCCAGATCTGCTTTTATGTTTTTGTGGGTTAGATTTTTAATTTGTTTACCCTTCCAAGAATATGCGAAACAATTCGAAATTTAGAAAAGTTGCAAATCCAAGGAACATAGAGGAGGTTCTGAAATAGCATCACTATTTCCCAAATACTTTGACTGTATTTGCTACAGATAAAGTCATTCTCCTTATCTAACCAAATACAACTATTGGTATCAAGAAATTAACATTGAATCACACAACTGATATTAATAAATAGTACTATGATACTATCTAATCTTGATTCAAACTTTGCCAGATGTCATAATAACTGTCCTTCTTAGCAAAGAGATCCAGTTCCAAATTATATTCAGAATTTAGTTATGTTTTTTTTCACCCTTCTTCATTTTTGAAAGAGTTTCTAAGTCATTTCTTCATAAAGATTTCAGTTCTATCAATCAGACCAAGGTTCTGAACAAGCTCAACAATATTGGATGTTTGTAGGTAAAGTTATTTTTTTCCATAAATGAATATAAAGTGATGTCTCTGTTGTTTTATTTGCATTTTATTGACTATTAATGAGGTTGAGCATGTTTTTAAAAATTTTATTGAGTTGTATTTCCTTCTAGCTATTTTTCTATCAAGCTATTGTTAACCTTTATATCTTGTAGACAGAAAATTAATCTTATATGTTGTAAAAAAAATGTTTCCCTACAGTTTCTCTAGATTTTGTCTATGGTATCATATTGTAATAAAAAATATTTCAGTTGTCCAATCTATGAGTGTTTCCTTTTAGATTTAGTATCTTGCTAAAGTAATCTTGATTCAAAGATTTTCAAATATTTTTACATATTATTTTTAAATTTTATATTTCCTTTTGTATTTATTTATTTATTTAAAATTATTTACTTATATATTTGAGAGGAAGAGAGAGAGAGAATAAGCTCCCGCTGACTGGGTCATTCTTCAAATGCCTACAATGACTGGGGTTGGACTGGAGCCAAAGCCAGGAGCTGAAAACAAAACCCGGGTTTCCCACAGGAGTGGCAGGAATCCAGTTACTTGGGCCCTCAGTGCTGCTTCCCATATTTTGCATTGACAGGAAGCAGAAGTTAGGAGTTGGAGCTAGGAATTGAATGCAGTCACTTTGGTCTTGGATGTGAACACTTTAACCAATAAAAATCTGTCTATCTAAATGAATAGCTAATTTTGCCAGTATGTTCATTAAACAAAGAATCTATTTCTATTTCCATCTAAATTAACATGATGTTTTAATCATATATTATATTTTCCATATATTCAGAATTTACTTTTGGACTCTGTTTATCATTTATGATTCTTTTTTATTTCCTTTTTTTTGTAATTTTCAGTCATTTACTTTGCAAAATTATTCAAAAAATATTGATATGGTAACAGCAAATGCACCCATATTGGGTTTCTAATTAGAATTATCTTAAATCTAGTATAGATTACATTTTAAAGATATATTCTACATCTTCAGTTTTATTCTTTGGCTTCGAATGCTGTCTTATCTGATATTAATATGTCTCTCTCTATGTTACTCTCTTCCTGTTATAGATTTGTATGGCAGTTTATATTCCACCTTCCTTTTAACTTCATTTCAATGTCCATATTGTAGCTGGATTTCATTTTATAATCCAGCCTAACATGAGGGAATTGCCATTTGCCATGTTAAACAATCATTTTCATTTTAATTAAAACCATGCCCAGAATTCCCAATTTTGCATCCAGATGGCAGAAAAATTAAATTATCATTATTATAATTATATAAGATTAATATTTTTTTCTTCCTGTTAATGCTGTAATGAGTTCAGAAAGTTCACCGGGAGTGCCATGAGAAGGCAACTGATGCTCCTGTGTAATTTTGTCCACCAGTGGAAATTTTGTCTACTTCATGGGCTCCTCCATGTAAAATGAAAATGAAACTTTTACTTGGGAAATACCAATGTATTCTCTATGATGTCTGCCTCTAAGAAAGCTCCCACTGGGTCTTGTTGGCTCTTGCTCCTCACAGTATTTTGTGCTCCAAAGCACATCCCACACTCAAAATAGAGCTAACTTTCAGAGCTCATTAAGGAGTAATAAAGATTTAATTATTTCTGCTGAAGGGCACCAAGAAGACTTGATAATGACATAATGACAAATAATATTATGAGATTAAGGCTTTGATTATTAGGTTTCGTTGATGACAGATCTCATTCAGGAAAAGAAAATGTTTATTCTAGGACTCCAAGTTCAGACTCAATACACATTTAAGGAATGAAATAATGTCATCCTTTTTAAGATCCTATATAGTGTCCTCTGATTTTAGTATAGAATATCCTTACAAAGAAATAGTAGTGTTTATGAACCAAGTGAGGTTTTGCAGCCTCCTTAAGAGATTTTTAAAGACAATGATTATTCAGAATAATAAAAATATTTGTTGCATGAAAATCAATCATCATCTCTTTTCTTGGAGTCACAAGAACATGAATGGGAAAAATGTGAAATATTTTAGATGTCAACTGGCCCATAGCATGTGCTTAACAATTATAGGAAAAGACTGGGAGATATATTTTTTGCCCATTTATATCCTAAAGCAGCTTTTAAAAATATCCTGTACAGCCAGGAAAACTCTCCTCATTAAATTCAAATGTGTCATTACACTTGCTTTGTGGTCTGGATTCGATCCTGCTCTGCAGCCCTCTCCCAACAGGAGGACATCAGCCAGACCCTCAGCCTTTGGGAAGCAGTGGTCCTTGGCAGGCAGGTCTGATGTGTGCAGATTGTCAGGACACAGCTCAGGGTTACACTGATGTGCAGGCTTGCTCCGTGTCTGATTTGAGAATTTTAAGGCTGGAGAATCTTGCATTGCTCCAGCTGCAGCCTCCAAACTTTGATATTTCATCTCCTTAAAACTGTTTTCTGATTTACTATGTGATTTCTCTTTTGATTTTTGTAATACCCTTTAAAAAACAACACACTTATGACTTCAATTCCAGTCGTCGTGGTTTTCCTACTTACCTCTATGTTACTTGGTGTCTGGCTCAGTCGCAAGTGCCCCAGGGCAAGGCAGTGTCCAGAGCTTGGGTTGACCTTCATGCTCTTCCTGTGACTCCCGGGTCTGGGTCTGAGTCCTCCGGTCCCGACAGCCTCAGCCTCTATGATGATCTCAAGCAGTATGCTGGGTTTTTTTGCAATTCACTTTTTCTACTTGTTTATAATACAAAGTGTTTCACTACCCACTATTCCATGATAAAACAGAGGCGGAAATCGTAGCAGAGGACTTGGGAGAAGCTACTGGTGGCAACTGGTGCCGTAGTTGCCATTGAAAACCCTGTTGATGTTAGCGTGATATCCTGCAAGAACCCTGACCGGAGGGCCGTGCCGAAGCCTGCTGCTGCCGTTGGCGCTACTACTATTCCTGTCCACTTCACACCTGGCACATTCACCAACTAGAGCCAAGCAGCCTTCTGGGAGCCACATCTGGTAGTTACTGACCCTAGGGCTGACCCGCAGCCTCAGAGGCATCTTATGTAAACTTGCCTGCCATTGCACTGTGTAACACAAACCCTCCTCTGTGCTATGTGGACATTGCCATCCCATGCAAACAAGGGTGCCTGCAAGTGGTGGATGCTGGCCCGGAAGGTTCTGTGCATGCATGCCGTCATCTCCTTTGAACATTCATGGAAGGTCATGTCATGGCTGAGCTCTACTTCTGCAGAGATCCTGAAGAGATTGAAAAAGAAGAGTGACCAAGGAGGTATTTCAGGGTGCATAGGCTTCCCCAGCTCCTGAGTTTGCTGCTACTGAACCTGGGGTTGCAGACTGGTCTGAAGGTGTGCAGATGCCCTCTGTGCCTTTTCAGCAGTTCCAACTGAAGACCGGGCTGCAGCACCTACTGCTCAGACCACCGAATGGGTAGGAGCAACCGCTGAGTGGTCCTAAGCTGCTCTTCCCAGGCTCTGAAGCAAAAGTGGGAATGAGGTTGCCGGAAAATAAACACGAGTTTCTGAAACAAACCAAACCAAACCAAACCTCCTCTATTGTTTAGTTACATACAAATATAGACAAACAAAACATCTTGGGGAAAGTGTGTAGTATAGTGGTTAAGATGCCTACATCAAATGGAGGAGACAGTATATTTGAATATTCTAGAGAGTATCTGAATTTGATTTATAAGAATTACCTTTGTTATTAAAACATAATCACAAATTTAAAAAGATAGCTACATCCCTTATCAGAGTTTCTCTATCTCTCTAGCTCATAAATAGGTAAATAAATAAATAAATAAGAAACAGGATTCTTGCTCTTAAAAATAAATAATACAATACTTAAATACATATGTGGCTAAATCAATTAGCATAATTTGAATATCTCTGTAACTACAATTCCCATTTCAATAGGGTAGGTTTTGTAGACCCCTGCCCCTTTTTTAAAAAAGATTTATTTATTTATTTGAAAGGCAGAGTTATAGAGAGACAGAGGCAGAGAGAGACAGAGAGAATTCTTCATCTGCTGGTTCACTCCCCAGTTGGCCGCAACTGCCAGAGCTGGACCGATAAGAAGCCAGGAGCCAGGAGCTTCTTCCAGGTCCCCATGTGGGTGCAGGGACCCAAGAACTTGGGCCATCTTCTACTGCTTTCCCAGGTCATAGCAGAAGCTGGATCAGATGTGGAGCAGCCAGGTCTCAAACTGGCGCCCATAAAGGATGCCAACACTGCAGGCAGCAGCTTTACCCACTATGCCACAGCGCTGGCCCCTCTAGACCCTTCTTTATTTTCCTTTATAACTTTAAGAAATGTGCATCATTCAAAATGATAATCTAACTTACTCTCCCTCTTATCCTCTTGATTTGTGTTGTAGTTTATTTGTTGAAGAAAATAAGTCACTGGTCTCATAGAGTTTCCCATAGTTTTGACATTGTTGATCGTGTTCATATGGGCATGCTGTCATTTAAAGGGCTACTCTGAGTTTTCTACTCGTCAATTTTGACTTAGAACCTTATTTTTTTGGCCAGACTACTGCCCAATTTTGTTATCTGTTTTTTACAATGTTAGCAAACACTAATGGTGTTGATTTGATCTCTAATTTATGAGGAGTTGAAAATGGTGATATTCTAATTTAAGCATTTGTTTTTGATATGTTGGTTGGAATACTTATCAGAAGAGAGTTTCACTTTGTTCTTTGTTATCTACAGGTAGAGTTTGAATAGGAAATACAGGATAAATGCTTCCTTCTCTACTTTTATTTTTCAGTTATCAAACAGTTGATTCCTATCACCATTCAAAGATGATTGATTCATTTTTAATTTTCTTTTGTTTTTTATTTCATTATGCACTCAGGGACTTAGACATATTTGATATGCTTTGATGCGTTGCAGCTAATACCCTTATTGATGCGCACATTGTCGCATGCTGGCCGTTGGAGCCTCTTCATTTTGGTTGTTGTCATATTTACATGACCATGGTAGCCTCTTGTATCTTCCTTGTTCCCTCAGGTTATGGAGAATTGTTGCTGCAGGGCCATTTTGCACATTCTGTGCCTCAATCCTGGAAGCAGCCACTGCTGACCACAGAAATATTTGCGACTCCAGCCAAGACTATGAACAGTGACCAGCCACAGAGTGATAAGGAAAATTAAAAATCTAACATAAATTAATGAATTGTGGGGATATTTAATTATTTTTCAGCGCTGGGGTTCCAACCATCATTGCAATACAAATGAAAAAGTTTAATTCAGCATTCACTTCTATTTATTTAGTTATTGGTTCTCTATCACTGGTTTCCTTTCCTCCTTCTGTAATTTGCATTTATTTTTCATGTTAGATGTGATAGATCTATCTATTCTCTAAGGTTTAAACTTTTACTAGGAGAGTTGTTTCTTTTTGTTTTGTTTTTGTTAATATAATAATTAGTACTTTCATTTCTAGATTAACGTGATTCTCAAGAGTGATCCTGTTCTCTGCCACTTGATTCATTTAGGAATGCATGTTAGTTTGCTTCTCTTCAGAAGATTTTTAGTGTGTATATGCTGAGCTTGAACTTCTGTTAAAGTTAACTCATGCCATCACCTAGCATATCCGTTTTGCTTGTATATTCCACTTAAATGACTTACCTTTCTCTAGCTTTTGGGACCCTATGTAAAGTTTAGTTATTTTTCTGCTCACTGGGGCTCGGATTCATGTTGGAGGATGCTAAAGACTCTGGTCTTGGCAAAAGCCAGGGACTGAAGCCACTTCTGTGCATCCTTGTGCATTGGTGACACAAGGAAGTAGCTTCCAGTCCCTCGCAGAGAAAAACTGGGAGAGAAAACTGTTAATGTTGCAAGGGAAGAGGAAGACAATGAGGAGCAATGTTCCAAAATCTTTCTCAGAATTGTTGGTGTTGGAAAAATTTTGCATAGAGGTTTTGGTTGATGTCTGTTTTGTTTTTTAGTGTCATTTGTTCTTGTTTCTTAACTCAGAGTTACGTTGCTCGTGGTACTTTATTTCTTCAAATAAACTTCACCAGTGGTCTGTGTGCCTGTTCAGGACTTGGTCATCCTGCTGTTCTTCATATCAACAACATACACAGAGAATAAGACACTCAAGTAGCTGCCCTGTGCTTTAGGCTAGACTTCCCACATGCCTACTGGCTCTTAGGTCCCCTTTGCCTAGCACAACAATGTGTTCTGTCCTCCTTGCAATGCTCTCCACCATTGTTTTTCCACTTATTCTGGTTTTCCTTCTCTTCCAATTTACATATGAACAAATGAAGCTAGAAAGAGATAAAGAATTTGCCCCAAATCATACAGCCAGTAGGTGGGTAAATTTGGATTCAAATTCTTTCAGTTTGTCTCTAGAGCCCACATGCTACCAACTACTCTATGCTTTCTCCAAACAGCAACTGCTGAATACATTGAGAATTTACTATGAAACAGTCATGATTCTGAGCACATTACTGTATCAATTCACTTAATCCTAACAATGGTTGTATGAAGTTGGTGTTGTTGCTGTTGGACACAAGGTGCACCGGGGAAACATGGTGATGTGGATGTGCCTGGTAGGAAGTTCTGGAATGGCTTCTGCAAGCTGTGGCCATGTGAAATCATTAAGGTGAGGTTTGGGAAGGATTTGGCAGCTGCTCACAGGAGACAGTGATAGGGGTATACAGAAAAGAAACACAGTAGAACTTCCCAGAAAAAGACAATGAAGGAACTAAGCATAACAGAACCTACAGAGAGAGTTTATGGAATGCCAAAGTCAGTAAGAAGAGAGCTATGGAGTTAATGAATTCACATGTTTCAGAAGAAAAACTCACTGGGAAATGTGCAGACACACATTCTGGGAAATAGTGTGCATTGCTCATTTGTGGCTTTTTTTTTTTTGACAGGCAGAGTGGAGAGTGTGAGAGAGAGACAGAGAGAAAGGTCTTCCTTTTGCAGTTGGTTCACCCTCCAATGGCCACCGCGGCCGGCGCGCTGTGGCCAGCGCACCGTGCTGATCCAAAGCCAGGAGCCAGGTGCTTCCTCCTGGTCTCCCATGCAGGTGCAGAGTCCAAGGACCTGGGCCATCCTCCACTTCACTCCCTGGCCACAGCAAAGAGCTGGCCTGGAAGAGAAGCAACTGGGACAGAATCCCGCGCCCCGACCGGGACTAGAACCCAGTGTGCCGGCGCCGCAAGGCGGAGGATTAGCCTATTGAGCCACAGTGCCGGCCGTGGCTTTTTTTAAAGAAAAGAAAATCTTTATTTATTTGAAAGTCAGAATTAGAGAGAGAGAGAGAGAGAGAGAGAGAGAGAGAGAGAGAGAGAGAAAGATGAGAAAGATCTTCCATCTGCTCTTTCACACCCCAGATGGCCGCAATGACCAGGGCTTGGTCAGGCTGAAGATAGGATTTAGGGGCCAGGAGCCTCATCCAGGTTTCCCATGTAGGAGGAGGGACCCAAACACTTGGGCCATCTTCCACTGATTTTCCCAGGTCATTAGCAGGTACCTGGATCAGAAGTGGAGTTGCTGGGACATGAACCGGCATCAATAAGGGATGTCAGTGTCACACCTGACAACTTTACCTGCTACTCCACAATGGCAGCTTCCCATTTGTACCTTTATTTAATCTCTTTTTCCTGAGCTCTAACCTACTTTTATATTTGCATTATAGACACATCCATTTGGATTACTGCAAGCAATTGGCCAATGACAGGCATAAAACCAGAACAGATAACTTTGTCTAAAATGCTTTCCATCTTAATAAAGGGATCATCATCCATTTAGTTACCAAAAGTAGAAAATGTGTAGTTGTATTTTTCCCCCTAAATTCTACCCTAATTAACTTACCAGATCTTGTTCACGTTATTCACTGTATCTTCCTTGCATCCATCTGTTCCTCACCATACTTCCTGCCTTTACTTTGATATGACTTTATTGTCATCTTCTCTATTGCTATTTTCTTCCTATTTTTCAGCTTTTACTCTTTCTCCAAATGTCTGTTTTCATGTCATTTTTCCTGCATTGACTTCCTATTGTCACTTATTATTCTGTGCTATTTGGACTCATATGTTTTGGGTGTGTGTGTGTGTGTGTGTGTGTGTGTGTATGTGTTTATATCTCCACCTATTCCAGTCGTCAGAAAGAGAAACAATGCACTAGTTGTTTTCCTCTTTGTGCCACCACTGTGTTTAGCACATAGTTAGGGTCCAAAAGTGTTGAATGAATAAAGAAATAATAGAATGGAAGGAAGTGCATTAGCTACTTTGATGAACAATTGTAGAGTTTAGGGAAGAGAGCCTACTAAGTCTTGTTTTCTGTACCTTAAAAATGTACTTCGAACTCAGCTAGTTCTCATCCCCTACACCATTTAGTAACTATCTTGTTGAGTTCATGCACTAGGCTTTTGGTGATGACAGTGGCAGGGGTATTACAAATTTGTTTGGGGGCTGGCACTGTGAAGCAGTAGGTTAATCCTCTGCCTCTGGCACTGACTTCACATATGGACACTGGTTCTAGTCCCAGCTGTTCCTCTTCCAATCTAGCTCTCTGCTGTGGCCTGGGAAAGCAGTGGAAGATGGCCTGAGCACCTTGGGCCCCTGCACACATGTGGGAGACATGGAGGAGGTTCCTGGCTCCTGGTTTCAGACTGGCCCAGCTCCCGCCTTTGCGGCCATTTTGGGAGTGAACCAACAAATGGAAGACCTTTCTCTCTGTCTTTCCCTCTTTCTGTAACTCTACCTCTCAAATAAATAAAATCTTTTTTTTTTAAAGAAGGTTGAATACATCTGAGCTCAATCCATACTTAGCTGTGTAGGGAACATGAGCCTTAGAACATGGATCAGTCAAGGAAGGATGGTTCTGTCCAGCAGGAATTTGATACTGCAGCCAATTCTGACTCAGTTCCCCTGAACACCATGAGTCTAATTTTGAAAAACCTTCTTAAGTGTGCCTGTGTTCTTGTGCGGGGACATTGTCTACAGTTTTGCAGGCTGCTTAGCATTTTAGGGTACCTAGTAATTGTAGGCTGGAATCTGCTTTTGCTCTTTTGTCTGTCTTGTGCCTCAAGAGGAAGCTTTTTCTAATTTTTGCAAAAGGACTGATAGACTAGTTGGGCACTAAACATGTGTGCAGAGGCAAAAATGTGTCCATATATTTTGTATTAGCAGAGAAAAACGACTTCCTGTTAAGCAATAGTAGTGGTCAGCCATGATTGAATAAAATATTGGAGAAGACATGTTTCTTCCCCTGCCCTCACTACTGACACTTCCCCCTGGATAAACCGTTGCCAGGCCAATTGGTGTTTGGTGAGTGCCTCATTCAATGCAGGGACCGTGTCTGCTGGTCGTTGTTAGATGAAGGAGCCACTGCAATGCCAGTGATGATCACAAGGCTTCTGTGTAGTCGGAACCAGCTTTCCTGGAAGTGGTAGCAAACAGCACTGAAACTCTGGGTGGAGAACACAGAATTCAGAAAGTCCAGGGGGAGTTACAAAGCAGATCTTGAGATGGGCAGGAAGAGGAATCTGAACAGTTTGAATGTTAAATGAATGTGGCTGCGTTTTGTATTTCAAGCTATTAAAGCAAGACAGATCAGAAACAGAAATAAGTAAAGGCAATTACAAAAGCAGAAGGAAGGATACAAAATAATGATATATATGGATATATAATAATTATAAATCAGGAATTAGTAAATTAGACAACAAACATTGAAATAGAAAGTCAAATTTCTTTGTGGAGAAAAGAAGTAAAATAGATGAGCCACTACTTTAACTGAAGGAGAAAAAAGTTCATAAATGCACATAATTAGTTATTAGAACTGGAAAATAATATCATTAAATGTAATCAGTAATAGGCGATCTTTGACATAAGAAGTGTAAGAGCAGTCCCCATGTCTGACTGAGAGAGCATCTGAAGTCAGTTCAACTGATAATTGCTCTAATGTCTTGAGCACGTGCTTTTTTTTTTTAATAACGCTTTTATTTAAAGAATATAAATTTCCAAAGTACAGCTTATGGATTACAATGGATTCCCCCCCATAACTTCCCTCCCACCTGCAACCCTCCCCTTTCCCGCTCCCTCTCCCCTTCCATTCACATCAAGATTCATTTTCCATTCTCTTTATATACAGAAGATCAGTTTAGTACATATTACGTAAAGATTTCAACAGTTTGCTCTCACATAGGGACACAAAGTGAAAAACACTGATGGAGTACTGGTTATAGTATTAATTCGCAATGTACGGCACATTAAGGACAGAGATCCTACATGATATTTTTTTTTTAAAAATTGATTAATTATCTATGCAATTTCCAATTTAACATCAAGTTTTTGTAATCATTTTCAATTATCTTTATATACAGAAGATCGATTCAGTATATACTAAGTAAAGATTTCATCAGTTTGCATCCACACAGAAAAACAAAGTGTAAAAATACTGTTTCAGTACTAGTTATAGCATTACTTCACATTGGACAACACCTTAAGGACAGATCCCTCATGAGACGTAAGTACACAGTGACTCCTGATGTTGATTTAACAATTTGACACTCTTGTTTATGGCGTCAGTAATCTCCCTAGGCTCTAGTCATAAGTTGCAAACCTTTTTGATATGGATTATGAGCTGTACTTTATTTAACTATTCATGGAATGATGTTTTTTTTTTGTTATCTGACCATATCTTTTATTTATTTATTTATTTTTTTATAACGCTTTTATTTAAAGAATATAAATTTCCAAAATACAGCTTATAGATTACAATGGCTTCCCCACCCCATAACTTCCCCCCCACCCGCAACCCTCCCCTGTCCCACTCCCTCTCCCCTTGCTTCACATCAAGATTCATTTTCAATTCTCTTTATATACAGAAGATCAGTTTACTATATATTAAGTAAAGATTTCAACAGTTTGCCCTCACATAGCAACACAAAGTGAAAAATACTGTTGGAGTACTAGTTATAGTATTAATTCACAATGTATAGCACATTAAGGACAGAGATCCTACATGATATATTTTTTTAAAAAATTGATTAATTTTCTAGGCAATAGCACGTGCTTTTTTTCTAGAAGCTGCTCTTAGTACTTTACATACATTAATTCATTTACTTTTTGCAGAACATGAACACAGTTCTCATATTATCATCCATTTTCAAATACAGGAAAATTAAGAGCAGAGGATATGAGGTGGCACAGTCATGGTGGAGCTGGATTTTTGAATCCAGGAACTTGTAATGTCTGGTTTACAGACCATTTTGTCACAATGACTCCCTCCAAGTTACTGTGGCAGAATGCTGAATAAATCACCAGGAAACAGAATTCTCAGGTTCATGAAAAAACCAAATACAGTATTTCTAAGCATGGTTCAGGGCAGAAAACTAAGGATGATTAATAAGAATTCCTCTCCAACAAAAATGATTATGTAAGAAATCAAAGCAGAAAAATAATTGAAGTATTCTGAAGTAAAAACCACATTTATTAAATTCAATATTTGTTCTTAATAAAAGCACTTAAAATATTTATATGTTGTCCCAGATAGATATAGATGTTTTTAACTATCTTAATTTATATTTGCATATACTATATGCTAGCATCACACATGCATATACAAAGACACACTGAGGAACATGGATGCAGTAGTAATAAATGCAGGACAAACACAGGAGTTCCAAGTACTGCTATTTTTACTTAACTTTTCTTTTCTGGAAACACTAGCTATTACCATTAGAAAAGATCATTAAATAAGAGGTATAAATATTGAAAAGAAAGATTCAGTCATGTTATTCGCTTCTAACAGGATATCCAGAATAATTAAATAATGTACTAAAAAAAAAACCAATAAACTTGTATAATGGATTGTTTAATATACTTGCAAAACCCAATTTCAGAATGTGGTATAAAGATTACAAAGCACAATAACAACAACAAATGCCCCATCTAAAAATACAGTTTAAAAAAAAAATCCTTGGAAGACAGCTGGAGAAAAATTGATAGCTCTCTGAAAAACATAAAGGAAAGTTAATACATGGAGCATTATCCCTTTTCCTCATGAAAAAAGGTCTCTGTATGGACTCAATTCAACTCTCAATTCATCTGCAGGGGTGAAGGAGTGGCAATTGGTGGCGATGAGGCTTACCCAATGTTTCTAGGCAACACTTGCGATCATACAATTTGAGGATAACCAGAAAAATATTTTTGAAAGAATTTTAATTAAGTAGAATTTGTAATAGAAGATATTAACACAAAACCTTAAAAAATAAAATACTGAAATACTCATACAAAAATTGGCCCCAGATCTGTACATGATAATAGATATTAGGAACAGAATAATAGTTTTATAATTTTTCTTTATTTGAGAGACAGAGGGATAGAGAGAGACAAAGAAAGAGAGAGAGAGAGAGAGCAAGCTCGATTCACTCCCCAAATGCCTGGAATGGCCAGGGCTGGGCCAGGTTGAAGCCAGAAATCAGGAACTCAATCCAGGTCTTCTGTGTGGGTGGCAAGAACCCAACCACTTGAGCCATCCTTGCTGCCACCAAGGGAATTAGAAAGTAGTTGGAGTCATGAATCAGAGCCAGATATCGAAGCCAAGTATTCCAACAGGAGACACAGGCATCCTAACCAGCATCTTAACCACTCAGTCAAACTCCTGCTCCAAATGGTAAGTATGTTTGATTGTGGAAACTGAGACTGTGAGAGCTTCATTGACATACAAAGATTTGCACAGTTCATAAACTCCAGCTGAACTACTCTAATTATATATTATTTTCATTTTGCCTTGCATTTGGGATGCATATTGACTGAAACAAAACTGGAAAGCCTGGAAATTAAGGAACAAACTGGGGGACAGGCATTTGGCTTAATGGTTAAGACATCTGCATCCCGTAGCAGTGCCTGGATTCCACACCTGGCTCTGTTCCCAACTCCGTCTTCCGCTAATGCAGACTTTGGGAGTCAGAGAGTGATAGCTCAAATAACTGGGTCTCTGCCACCCCTGTGGGAGACCTGGATTGAGTTCCCAGCTCACAGCTGGCACAGCTCTGACTGTCGAGACCCTCTTGAGAATAAATCAACGGTTAGGAGCTCTCTTTGTGAGTCTATCTGTCTCTCAACAAACAAACAAATCAAAAATAAGTTAAACAAAAAGAAAATAAGACTGAAAAGTTAGGACTTAAGACTTGCTAAATTATTACTAATTTTAGTTGAGTATACCCCAGAATTACAAACCTCAAACCAAGAAATTTTGACTCTGGTAAAAGGAATTAAAAAAATAATAATTTTTATTAGAATAGAGAATTGCTTTTGAAAAAAATGATTGTTTCAAAGGCAAAAATAAAACAAAACAGTCACTCAGGTAGAAAACACACGAACAAACACACAGTAATTTTTCAGCATTTGAAAATCAATGAGAAGGCATTTTTCAGGACACAGGTCACTTCTTGAAGAGATGTTTCACACAGCAAACATCTCTCACCAAATATTCAAGAAAACACCAGCATCTATAAGATTATTGCTATTTTTTTCTCCATTGAGGTAACATCTGCTTTTTATCACATGCCACAGATAGTTACAGAGTAAGGCATTTAGACAGTGTTATTTAATAAACCTGAGCCCTCTTCTGAGAGATCAGATTGTTATTCACCTGGGAAACATCGAGGATTAGTAATATTCCAAATTTTAGGGGCATTCATTGCCAAGAGCAGTCTTTTTCCGTGGAAGCCCTCAGACATAGGCGTGAAGGGACTATGGTTCCAGACCTTGTCTGAGGGTCCTTCAAAATCTTCATGGAAAAAAGGAATCAAAGAATAAATGTATTTTGGTGCAGCAAAATTGAAAACTGTGCATATATTTTTCAAAATATGTATTTCCCATGAACTTTTTGAAGACCCTTCATGCTCTGAATATCACAAAGCAGACATACAAACTGTTTAGTCTGTGACATTGGTATTTTGGCAGATTTCTTAACTTAGCATCCGTCTATGGTTCAAAGTGATCTTCTTGTGAAACTTAAATACTTTATGAAAAGCCAAAAAAAAAAAGACATTAATTCACATGGATGTTATAAGAAACAAGATCTCAGGAAAGTAAAATCATCAGCATTGGCAAATCTTTATAATTTCTTGATTATCTGGTATTCTAAGATAGAAATGCCAAAAGGGAAAAGAGCAGAGACAGCATTACAGCAGACATAAATTACTCCAAAAAGACTCTTCTCTATTCAAGGAGCTTTTTTTTTAAGTTCTATAGATTTGGAACACAAATATGTGAAATGTGAACGGTTTAACTTCTTGGGAGGTCAACACAATTGATACTGAACCCTATTAGTGTAATTATCACCAAGATCTTATAGTTGAGTAGAATGTCAATGCTCATTGCCTCTTACTCAGTGTCTTTTACCACATGATTAAAACCAGGCATATTTTGGGTTCAGTGCCCTCCAATATCTGTGGTGATGGCCCACGTGTGATGGTAAAATGAATCCACATAATACAGTTGTTTAAGGCCGACTGTGTTCACATCGGGGAGGTGGGATAGGAATAGAGAATCATGACTCAAACAATCTCCTGATACTCCAGGATATAAAAATTCACCTCTAGATTTAGCACAGTTTTCTGGTTTTGTGCATGCTGAGTATGGGTCACTTCTCAGCATGTCAGCAGACATTTAGAAAGTCACCATGAAAAAGCTTCATCCAGTTACGCTACTGGAGAATGAAGCCTAGGATAATCTTTGTATTTCTAGATTCTGCTTCACTTGTTCAAAGCGATTTTTGAGATGCCTGCATGTTTTACTGTGAGAATTAACGGTAAAACTACTAGTCGAACAGTATTCTATATCTTGTGCAGTTGTGTGGGTGCAGTCTGCTGAAATCTTTGTTTAGTGTTGATCTTCTGTATATAAAGATAATTGAAAATGAATCTTGATGGGCCAGCGCCGTGGCTGAATAGGCTAATCCTCCACCTTGCGGCGCCGGCACACCGGGTTCTAGTCCCAGTTGGGGCGCCGGATTCTGTCCCGGTTGCTCCTCTTCCTGTCCAGCTCTCTGCTGTGGCCCGGGAGTGCAGTGGAGGATGGCCCAAGTCTTTGGGCCTTGCACTCGCATGGGAGACCAGGAGAAGCACCTGGCTCCTGGCTTTGGATCAGCGTGGTGCGCTGGCCGCAGCACACTAGCCGCAGTGGCCATTGGAGGGTGAACCAAAGGTAAAGGAAGACCTTTCTGTCTCTCTCTCACTGTCCACTCTGCCTGTTAAAAAAAAGAAAAAAGGAAGAAAATGAATCTTGAATCTTGATGAAGAGTGGGATGGAAGAGGGAGTGGGAGATGGGATGGCTGCGGGTGGGAGGGAGGTTACGGGGGAAAAAGCTACAAAAATGCAAAAGTTGCACTTTGTAAATGTACATTTATTAAATTAAAAAAACCCACAATTATTTCCATACCTCAAAGATATATATGGACAGAATGACACAAATTTTTGGTTTTAATTTGGATTTATCTTGGGATAATTAATGTATAGTATTTTCAAGAATTACCTTGCAAAAATTTTAATCAGAAAACTCCCTAGAAAATGACTCATTTTTTTGCACTTTGTATAGCTACCTCTAAACATAATCATACCTGCCCATATAGAAATGCAAGTATGTTTATCAGGAAGTTCATATTCTAATAGGAAACTAAATACTCTACCACAAAAAAAGCAAGAATGAAAACAAAATGAATTAGACTAAAGTCAGAAACTATTGTTAGATTCTTCTAAGTGCATCCCAACCTTTTCAGTCCTCCAATCAAAACTGCTACTGCAGCCAGTGCCGCGGCTCACTAGGCTAATCCTCTGCCTGGGGTTCTGGCACACCGGGGTTCTAGTCCTGGTCGGGGCGCCGGATTCTACCCCCGTTGCTCCTCTTCCAGTCCAGCTCTCTGCTGTGGCCCAGGAAGGCAGCGGAGGATGGCCCAAGTGCTTGGGCCCTGCACCCGCATGGGAGACCAGGAGAAGCACCTGGCTCCTGGCTTCAGATCGGCGCAACACGCCTGCCATAGTGGCCAGTTGGGGGGTGAACAAACAGAAAAAGGAAGACCTTTCTCTTTCTCTCTCACTGTCTAACTCTGCCTGTCAAAAACAAAAACAAAAACAAAACTGTTACTGCACTGGATAAGCCTCCTATAAACTGTAAGAAAATGTTAATAATCCTCCAGAGATTGCTGTGTCTTGTTCACAATTTTTAAAATTAAAATCATTGTCTTGGGGCTTTTCATATTCTGCTCACTTTGATTAAAAATAACCCTTTGAGTTCTTTGGAAGATTATTTTCAAACAATGATAGAAGTTTGAGTAAAGCTAATGATGATAATTAAGTTCACCCATGTCAGTCAACTAGCTTGACTGCTCCGTGTGCTGCTCCATCCCAGCAGTCTACAGCTGTCTCAGATGCAAGCCTGTGATTTGGTAAAGGAACAAATTATGATATGTTATTAATCTTCAAGTTTCATTTAAATAGTTGAAAATGGAAATAATAACATTTTAAATTCCAAGTTGTTACTATAAATATGTCTACTATTTCATTGGATCAAAAGACTTGCTTCTCATCCTTGAGAAGCAGTGAAATAAATTATTGTACTCTAATAAATGAGGCATGAAACAAAATATTTTATTTAATTATCTGATTTCATATTAGTATTCACCTTCTCCACATATGCATTGTTTTCTATGTTGATACAGTTGAGGAAATTTAGGTAACAGGTAACACTTAAAATATTTATAATGCTTTATTAAATATTCAACGTCATAAAATATAGGACTAAATAAAATATTGTGTTAAATATGTATATAGGAGAAGAGTTGGATACTGTTCTGCATATTGATCAGTTTATTTTATGAATGAAATTTGGAAAGGACACATATCGTTATTCTAAGATTGTCTAAAAAATACTTTAAGAGAGACCAAGAAGTCAAAATAGGGAGGGAACTTCCTGCTCTAGTGTAGGGGAAGACAGTTAAGAAAAATGTGGAGAGAGTGCAAGCTCAAGGAAGAGTTAGGGAGAAAACTACAGAGGACACTCCATGAAAATTAGAGGGACACTGTCGATCTACATGGAAGGCATGAACATGCTCAACTCAGGACCCCACCAGCCTCAGCACCAGCTTTGAAGAATGTGGTGAGACCAGACTGAAGCAGCCCAAACCACTGGTGATAAAGCTGTGGGGAGAGCCTTGTATGAATCCAGCTTGGACTCCTGTGGGGGACAGTGTACCTGCTAACCTATAAGGAAAAAAAGAGGGCACATCCCTCTCTCCCCAACTACCCAGCATCAGCACCCTATAACTAGCCAACTGGGGGCTTGTGCCACTTTGGACATATGTAACAATTGTACCAGCTCATGTCCATATGCCCAGCAACCAGACGAAATGAAATGCCTGAGGCTGGTTGGAAGAATTGGCAGGAGGCTGGGTGCTCGTGACTGTGGGAACCTTGTGTGCTGGGATTGTGAAAACACTGTGGCTGTGTGTGAGGGTGTAGGATGTGACTGCATCCTTATACAGTCACTGTGGACAGCTCCACCTGCTTGGGGCTCCCTGGTTACCTGCTATGGGATCCATTCTCACACCAAGGATCACATGGATCTTTTGTGTGGTTCCTGTCGCAACATGAATGAATATTGTATCCACTGGGGCTAGTAGCCAGGCATAGGTCTCCTAAGAGGAGAGGAGGTGAGTGTGAGACTATGCCAATAGAGCAAATTAAACCTCCCCTCTGATTAAAAAAAGGGTGGGGGAGATTCACCATGCCCAACTTGGGTGTCACCTTGGACACTCTCCTCACTCTGAAGCATAGAACAAAGCTCCCTGGCTACACTCAGCACACGTCTCAGGGTATTCACAGAGAGAGTAGACACTCTACTAATCCATAGAGGCATAATTCAAAGATGTAAGCCATCACAGGGGAAAAAACCAACAATTATCACCACAAATGCCTAGAAATAAATTCAGCAATTCAAGAAACAAGAATAAGGAGGACAACATGACTCCTCCAAAGGAACACAACAACACTGCAATACTAGAATATGAAAATGAAGAGATTAAAGAAGGCCAGAAACAGAATTCAAAAAATTGATTGTAGGATTACTTAGAAGTAATCAGAGGCAAATCCATGAATTAAAGAAATCCATACATGACATGAATGAAAAATTTTCCCATGAAACTGAGTTTTTTTTTAAGAGAAATCAAATTGAAATATTGGAAATGAAGAATTCAATAGATCAAATAAAAATGTGGTGGAAAGCCTTAACAATATACTCAGTGTGGCAAAAGAAAGAATATCTGAGTTTGAAGACAAATCTCTGAAATATTACACACAGACCAAAAAAAGAAAAGAAAAGAAAAGAGAAGAAGAAGAAGGAGAAGGAGAAGGAGAAGGAGAAGGAGAAGAAAAATAATTAGAAAACTAAAAAACAATATTGGAGATTTATGGGATACTATCAAATAACCCAACATATGAGTCTTAGGAGTTCCTGAAGGTGTGGAAAGACAGAAAGAGAATTAGAATTTTAATGAAACTACAGAAAATTTTCCTAATTAGCAGAAGAAAAGGGAAACCCAAGAACAGGAAGCACATAAAACTTCTAATAGACATGACCAGAAAGGACCCTGACCATAACATATTGTAGTCAAACTCTAAACAGTAAAACATAAAGAAAGATCTTAAAATGCATATGAGAGAAACTCCAGATTACTTTCAAAGGGTCTCAAGTTGGACTCACAGCTGATTTCTCATCAGATACTCTATAGGCTATGAGAGAATGGGAGATACATTCCAAGTCTTAAGAGAAAAAAAAACCTTGTCCATCCAGAATACTGTACCCTGCAAAGCTTTCATTTATGAATGTTTGTGAAACAAAGACTTTCCATACAAATACAAATTGAAAGAAAGAATTTGTCACCACATGTCCAGTCTTACAAAAGTTGCTTAAGGATGTGCTACACACAGAAACAAAGAATAATAATCATCATTATGAATGAATGTGAAAGGCAGAAAATCCTTCCAGTAAAAGTACAAAAGAAATTCAAAGTAAACAATAGGAAATTTTATGGAAAAATGGCAAGGCCAAGTTGTTACTGATCAATAGTAACCTTGAATTGAAATGGCCTCAACTCTCCAGTTAAGATACAGATTGGCTGAATGGATTCAGAAACAAGACCCATCTATTTGCAGCCTACAAGAAACACACCTCACCAACAAAGACACATTTAGACTGAAAAGATGGAAAAAATTTGATTCCATCCTAATAGAAACCAAAAAAAGATAATGTAGCCATCCCAATATCAGACAAAATAGACTTTAACACAAAAACTGTCAAAAGAGACAAAGAAGTGCACCATGCAATAATTAAGAGATCAATTCAACAGGAAAATGTGACTATTATAAATGTATATGCACCCAATGCCAGGGTGCCTGGCTATCTAAAAAAAAATTAATGAATCTAAAGGGAGATATAGACTCCAATACAATAGTAATGAGGGACTCCAATATTCCATTTTCAGCAATGCACAGGTCAAGCAGACAGAAAATCAGCAAGGAAACAATGGGCCAAATGGAACTAGCAAATATCTACAGAACTTTTCATCTTACAGTTGCAGAATACACATTGTTCTCACCAGTGCACATAACTTTCTCTAGGGTAGACCACATGCTAGGCCATAAGGCAAGTCTCAGCAAATAAAAAAAAATCAAAATCATACCATGCATCTTCTCTGACCACAGTGGAATGAAGCTGGAAATCAACAACTCAAGAATCTGTAGAACATATGCAAACACATGGAGAGTGAACAACATGCTCCTGAATGAACTCAAAAGAGAAATTAAAAAACTGTGGAGGAACAGTTTTTTTTCATACTATTTGTTGAACTTTTTACTTAGTATAGAGTTAATCTTTTGTGTATAAAGTTAATTGAAAACAGATCTTAGTAAAAAATACTGGGAATAAGAGAGGGAGGAGGAAGAAGGGTGGGAGTACAAGTGGGAGAGTGGGTACAGTGGGAAGAATCACTACATTCCTAAAGTTGTATTTATGTAAAGCATGAAGTTTGTATAGCTTAAATAAAAGTTTTCTGGGGAAAAAGCTTTCAGAATACTTATGAATATATTTGTAGGTTTTTCTGTAAAAAATTATAATTTTTATAGAATCTGCTTTAAGACTAGCAACTTTCCTTTTTTGTTAGAAATAAATTTAGAAAATTATTAATGGCATTAAAATACATTAGATACTTTGAATACATAAGAAGTTTGTGTAGAAAACATAACGTAGATTATTTTCATGAACATGTGTTAACTGATCTGATCTAATGTGAAATCACATTATCTGCCAACATATTTAACAAAATATGTTTATTTACAAGAGAGTAATAATTGTAAAAAAAATCCCAGACCACTGTAAAGCATTCTTTCAGGGGTGGAGAACAGACTTATGTGCCATGTGAGACCTGTGAAACCAACTGGGCTGGGCCAGTCAAAGCAACTGAAGGTAGGACTCTAAATTCAACAAATCTATAGCAGGCTAATTTTTAAGTTGATAATTTTGGATGGTCCAGGAATGATGTTATAAATATCCAAATGGCCCTTGGCAGAAAAATATTTCCCCACCCCTGGCAGACACAGCTGCAGATTCCCCAATTATGTATTACCTCTTCATAATATTTGCACATATTTTACTTCCCAAAAAGAAAGTCTTGTAATAACTCAGAAGTAGCAAGAAGCTGTAATCAAACTAGATTCTGGGTCTTGCTAGAAAAGTGTAACCATACTTCGTTTTAAACTTCAGGTGCAGAAACATTCATATAGCATTTTCTAAAGTAAATTTTGACATTACCAAAATATAACACTTTTCATATCTGATAAACTTAACAACTGTTTTGTTTATGTGATTTGTTAATTAACCCTGGGAGATCTATTGACTATATTATTTAATTGAGTATATGAAAGTTTAATCTATAATGAAGAAAAGAAAACAGGAAAAAAGTGGCTATATTTTAAACTCAATTTTAAATTATAAACGTAGCACTTTATTTCTTTTTTGCCAGCCAGGCTTCTATCATTGTTTGAAAATGAACTCCAAAAGAACTCCAAGGTTTAGTTTCAATCAAAGAAAATAAAATATGAAAAGTCCCACAACATTAATTTTCATTTTTAGCGTTGTGAAGAAGACACAGCAATCATCTATTTCTAAAGAATTATTAACATTTCCTTACAGTTTATAGGAAACTTACCCAGTGCAGTGAGTTTTGATTCAGAAATTGAAAAGGTTGAGATGCACTTGCAAATCTGTTATTGTGATGCAGCCAGCTTTGTTTTGCTATATAAGATTTCTTTAGCTATTTGGGATATCCTGTGATCCCATATGAATTTTAGCATTGCTTTTTCTAGATCGGAGAAGAGTGTCATTGGAACTTTGATTGGGATCACACCAAATCTGTAAATTGCTTTCCATATTATGGACTTTTCAATGATATTAATTCTTGCAATCCATGAACACAGAAGATTTTTTTTTCATTTTTTGTGTCTTATTCTATTTGTTTCTTTAATGTATTATAATTTTCATCATAGAGAGAAATGAATTCCTTGGTTAAATTTATTCCAAGGTATTTAATTTTTTGCAGCTATTGTGAATGGGATTTATCTTATAGATCTTTCTCAGCCATGACATTATCGTGTATACAAAGATTATTTATTTTTATGTGTTAATTTTATATCCTACCACCTTTCAAAACACTTTTATAAGGTCCAATAGTCTCTTAGTGGAATCTTTTGTATTTCCAATATACACAATCATGTCATCTGCAGATAGGGATAGTTTGAATTCCTTCTTTCCAATTTGTATCCCTTTTAATTTTTTATTGCCTAATGGCTCCAACTAAAACTCCCAGGACTTATGTGGAAAAGCAATGGTGAGAGTGGGCATCCTTATCTTGTTCTGGATCTTAGTGGGAATGCTTCCAACTTATCCACATTCAATACAATGCTGTCTGTGGGTTTGTCATAAACTGCCTTGATTGTGTTGAGGAATGTTCTTTCTATATCCAAATTTCTTGAGGTTTTCATCAAGAAAGAGTGTTGTATTTTATCTAATGTTTCTCCGTGTGAATTGAAATTATCATGTGGTTTTTGTTCTGCAGTTTGTTAATGTGAAGTATCACATTTATTGATTTGTGAATGTTGAGCCATCCCTGCATACCAGGAATAAATCCCACTTAGTCCAGATGAATGGTCCTTCTGATGTGTTGTGGGATTCAATTAGCTAGCATTTTATTGAGGATTTTGGCATCTGTATTAATTAGAGATACTGGTCTATAGATTTCTTTCTCTGTTGTATCTCTTTCTGGTTTAGGAAATAAATTGATGCTGGCCTCATAAAACAAGTTTTGGAGGATCCCCTCCTTTTAAATTGTTTTTAATAGCTTGAGAAGAATTGGAATTAGTTCTTCATTAAAAATGTGGAAGAATTCAGCAGTGAAGCCATCTGGTCCTGGATCTCTCTTTGTTGGTTGGGCCTTTTTTAGTGATTCAAAGTCCATCTCAATTATTGGTCTGTTTAGGTTTTTCATGTCTTTTTAACTCAGTTTTGGCACATTGTATGCATCCAGGAATCTGTTCATGTCTTCTAGATTTCCCAATTTGTTGGCATACAGCTCTTTGTAGTAATGGTTCTTTTTATTTCCATGGTATCTATGGTTACATTTCCTTTTATCATCTCCAATTTTATTGATTTTGATCTCTTTTTTTATTGTTGGTTAGTTTGTCCAGTTGTGTATCAATTTTGTTTATTTTTTCTTTTTTCAACTTTTATTTAATAAATATAAATTTCCAAAGTACAGTTTATGGATTACAATGGTTTCCCCCCATAACTTCCTTATTTTTTTAAACAAACCAGCTCTTCATTTCACTGATCCTTTGTATTTGTTTTTATTTTAGTTTTATTCATTTTTTTCTAATTTTTTCTTTCCTCCTACTAATTTTAGACTTAGGCTGTTGTTTTTCTAGATCCTTGAGATGCATTGATAGCTCATTTATTTACTGCCTTTTCTGTTTCTTGATATAGATAACAGTTGCTATAATCTTCCCTCTTAGCATGATGTTTACTGTATCCCATAAGTTTGGATATGTTGTATTGTCATCTTCATTCATTTCCAGAATTTTTTTATTTTCCTTTTGATTTCTTCTATGACTCACTATTCATTGAGGAGCTTGTTTTTCAGTCTCCATGTGTTTGCATATGTTCTACAGATTTCTTAAGTTAATTTCCAGCTTTAATTCATTGTGGTTAGAAAAGATGTATGGTATGATTTCAACTTTTTTTGAATTTGCTGAGACTTGCTTTATGGCCTAGCATGTGGTCTATCCTAGAGAAAGTTCCATGTACTGATTACAAGATGTGTATTCTGCAACTATAGGATGAAAAGTTCTGTGGATATCTGTTAGGTCCATTTAGCCCATAGTGTCAATGAACCCTATTGTTTCTTTGTTGATTTTCTGTCTGGTTGATCTGTCCAATGGTGAAGGTGGGGTGTTGAAGTTCCCTGTTACTATTGTATTGGAGTTTATGTCTCCCTTTAGATCTATTAATGTTTCTTTTTAAATAGGCAAGCACATTGGCATTGGGTACATATACATTTATTATAGTTACATCTTCCTGATGAATTGATCACTTAATCATTACATAGTGCCCTTTTTTGTCTCTTTTAACAGTTGTGATGAAGTCTGTTTTGTCTGATATTAGGATGACTACATCAGCTCTTTTTTGTTTTCTGTTAGCATGGAATATCTTTTTCCATCCGTTCACTTACAGTCTGCATGTATCTTTGTTGGTGAGGTGTGTTTCTTGTAGGCTGCACATAGATGGGTCTTGTTTTTGTATGCATTTAGCCAGCTGTATCTTTTAATTGGAGAGCTGAGGCCATTTCAATTCAAGGTTACTATTGATAAGTAACAACTTGGCTCTTCCATTTTTGCTTTGAATTTCCATTGTACTTTTACAGGAATTTTCTGCCTTAATATTTTTTATATAATTATGGCTATCTTTCTGTGTTTCTGTTATAACACATCCTTAAGAATCTTTTGTAAGGCTGGATGAGTTGTGACAAATTCTTTCAATTTATGTCTGTTATGGAATGTTTTTATTTCACCTTCATTCATTAATGAGAGCTTTGCAGTACAGTATTCTGAGTTGACAGTTTTATTCTCTTAAGACTTGGACCATGTCTCTATTCTCTTCTAGTCCATAGGGTTTCTGATGAGAAGTCAGAGGTGAGTCTAATTGGAGATTCACTGAAAGTCATCTTTTTAAAAATATTTTACTGTTGAAAATTTGACTACGATGTGTCTACATGAAGACCTTCTCTGGTCAAGTCTATAAATAGTTCAAAATGTGCCTCATGTACTTAGAAGTCCCTTTCTTCCTCCAAATTAGGAAAGCCCTCTGTAATTATTTCACTGAATAGGCCTTCTAAACCATTTTCTCTTTCAAAACCTTCAGGAACTCTTAAGACCCATATGTTGGTTTTTTTCAATAGTATCCCATAAATCTCCAAGACTATTTTTAATTTTTATAATTTATTTTTTCTATGTTTGTCAGTCTGACTGAAAAATTTTCAAAGATTTGTCTTCTAACTCAGGTATTCTTTCTTCTGCCTCACCAAGTCTGTTGGTAATGCTTACCACTATATTTTTATTTGATATATTGAATTCTTCATTTCTAATATTTCATTTTGATTTCTCTTCAAAATCTCAGTTTCATGGGAAATGTTTAATTCATATCATGTATAGGTTTCTTTTTTTTCCAAGATTTATTTATCTATTTGAAAGTCAGAGTTACACAGAGAGAGAAACAGGCAGAAAGAGAGAGAAAGAGAGAGAGAGAGAAGTCTTCCACCTGCTGGTCCACTCACCAGTTGTTCACAATGGCTGGAGCTGCACCATTCAGAAGCCAGGAGCCAGGAGCTTCTTCCAAGTCTCTCACTTGGGTACAGGGGACCAAGTACTTGGGCCATCTTCTATTGATTTCCCAGGCCATAGCAGAAAGCATGATCAGAAGTGGAGCAGCCAGGACTCAAACTGGGGCCCATATGGGATGCCAGCACTGCAGATGGCGTCTTTACCTGCTACACCACAGTGCTGGCCCCCATGTACAGGTTTCTTTAGCTCATGAATCTGCTTCTCATTGCTTCTGAGTAATCCTATGACTAATCTTTTAAATTTAATTTCAGGCATTTCATCAATCCCTTCATCTTCACATTCTAATATTGAAGTCTTGTGTTCCTTTGGAGGGTCATGTTGTCTTCCTTGTTCTTGTTTCTTGAATGTCTACATTTATTTTTAGGAATTAATGGAAATATTTGTTGATTTTTTTTCTCTTATGGTTTTTATCTTTGAACTATACCTTTCTAGGTTAGTGGCATGTCTCTTTCAGTGAATACTCAGCTGTGTGTCCTGGTTGTGGCCAGATAGCTCTTCTTTGTGCTCCAGTGTGGGGCAAGTATCCAGTGTAACACCCAGGTTGGGCATGGTAGAGCTTCCCATGTTAGAATGAGGTTATGATCACCTCTGTTGGCAGAATCACACCCTCACCACCTCTCTTCCAAGGTGATCAATATCTGGGTGTTATCCCACAGGGGTGTAATACTCATCTGTGTTGCCACATGAACAGATCCTTTGTGCAGTGTGGGCACAGATCCCACTGAAATGACCTACCCTAGGGAGTCAAGTAGCTCTGAGAGTATAAAGCTGCATACAGTGTTTTCCCAGAGACCCAGCTATACCCTGTGTCTTCTCATGCAGTCACAGAGTTCTCACAGTCTCAGTACACAAGGCTTCCATAGTCATGGGGTGCAGAGGACCTGCTTCCCCCCACCAGCCTGCCATGTGCACGAAGAGGCTGAGATGTTCCCAGAACCTGTGGTGCTCTGCCAAGGCAGTTTAAGCCCCAGAGCCTGTGATATGTTGAGAGTTTGTGGGCACCTCACAATCCCACATTGGTGCCCCATCCTCTGTGAATTCTCTGACCCAGAGTCAAAGTCAGTGGGGAATGTGGATTTTTGAATCTGGTAAAATCTCCTGGATCATACATGTGCACAAGAGCTGCCGGCCACAGTCCCTACTTGTTTCTCAATGGCACCTTTTCCCCACCAGTTGCCAGGCCTGTACAAGAACCTCAGCAGCCAGTACTGATGTCAGAATAGCTCCTTCTCTCTGCCAGTTTCTGAGTATGCACACTTGAGCTACTGCCACCACTTCTGTTGTCAAGATGGTGTCTTGTCCCTGCCAGTTGTTGGGTGCACAACCAACAGCTGCCCCAGCTTCCTCTTCTGTCCAAAATGGTGCCCACCCTCTCTCAGCCAGTGGACAGACACCATTGTGGGAGTGATGGGGACAGAGAAAGGTGTCTTTTTTTTCCTGTTGGGTAAGCAGGTAGCCTTCCTTTAGGGCTCCATGCTGGACTCAAAGACAGTGTACTCTACCATGCTCTCCCCCTAGCTATATCACCAGTGGCAAGGGCTGCTGTAGTGTGATCTCACCTTGCTCTCCAAAGCTGGCATTTTCTCTGGCTCTTAGCTGCTGGGCTTGCGTGTTGTGCCATCTTCATTG
Source organism: Sylvilagus floridanus (assembly GCA_949820135.1). Taxonomy (NCBI): domain Eukaryota; kingdom Metazoa; phylum Chordata; class Mammalia; order Lagomorpha; family Leporidae; genus Sylvilagus; species Sylvilagus floridanus. The sequence continues at coordinate 20,132,029 of OX463246.1, read as the reverse complement.
CTGCTTATCTGCTCCTTCCACGCTTCCATGGCATCCCTCTTCCTTCTGAAGAATTTCCATTGCAATTGTCTCTCCAACTCTCCCCTGTAAATGTACTTGTTCCACTTTTAAATTTTTTATTGTTTTTCCCTAGTAAAGCAATGCACCCTTTCCTTATCTGCCATCTTTGAATCTCTTCTCAGATATACTTCTAAGAACATAATGATATCCTCTTCCTCCCTCCCTCTCTCACTCGCTCTCCCACCCTCTTTCCTGCTCCCTTTCTGTCTTTTTGAAAAAGTTATTGTGATAACATATTCCAAAATCACTTCACCAAATAAGAAGTAACAAGTAAAAATAAAATGACCCTAGTTTACTGGGAATGTAGATAATGGTTATAAACAATAATTAAATGGAAAATGACCATCTCACACACAAAAATGAGAAACAGCTTTTTTTTTTTAAAAAAAAAGATTTATTTATGTGAAAGTCAGTTACAGAGAGAGAGGTCTTCCATCCACTGGTTCACTCCCCAAATGGCCACAATGACCGGAGCTCTGCCGATCCAAAGCCAGGAGCCAGAAGCTTCTTCTGGGTTTCCCATGTGGGTTCAGGGGCCCAAGAACTTGGGCCATTTTCTACTGCTTTCCCAGGCCATAGCAGAGAGCTGGATCAGAAGTGGAGCAGCTGGGACTAGAACCGGCGTGCATATGGGATGTTGGCACTTCAGGCCAGGGCATTAACCTGCTGCACCACAGCACCAGCACCAGCTTTTTTGCTTTCTTAAAATATCTCATTGGTTATGACATGAAACCTATTAGGTAAAAGGAGGTGTAGCCTCTTAGGTGAAATTTAGTTCCCCTCAAAAAGTACTCCAACTAATACTGATGTTTTGTTTTGGACTACACTCTACAGATTATATTCTACAACAAATCCCTGTTTCTGCCTCATTGATCTATTATTTGCTAGCCTGTGAGTGATCACTGCTCCAGTGGACATAACTATTCTCTTTGATAGTTGCTGTGGACACAAGCATAAAGGACATTGCTTACTCATTACACATAGAACTAGTAAGAACACACTATGACTTTTAGCAAGTGCTTCCCTGCAGACTCAGAACCAACAGATGTGTAAAGTAATTAATGTTGTCCCCAAAAGCAGTTTTCTAGAGCCCATGATCTTAGCATGTACATTTAAGTATTGAACACTTTCAATTTGGGAGGACTCAGGTCAATAATTATGAAAGGAAACCTTTAGGTATCTCCAAATTATTGACGTCTGGGTCTACTTATTCCTTAGATACATAGAAAGCAAAAAGTTCTTTTTGCAAATGTAAGACTGGCTATATCCTTTCATGCATGGTAATATGATGTCATAGGCTGGCATAGATGGTGATTTGAACTACAATTGAATATATAATATAAATATATCAAGTGAGTGGATTGTGGTTCTGGTCATTAAAAATGGAAACAAAAGTGGTTTTTCATAGTACAGAAACGAATACTGTATATTGACTCATAAAATCCCATGCACATTGAAGTGAATTCCTGCGCACATACTCAGCACATAAAACATTTTCATAAAGCAAGACACTCATAGACCATTTAATGGATGTGTTTTGTGTCTCTTATCATTGGATGTGGAATGGAAATGATAATTCATGCTAATAATTAAGCATCATTAAGCTGCATATTGTGTTGTAATGGAGCCAAAAGGGTGATCCAAAAACATTCTGTACTCAAGGAACTTTCAATTATCAGTGCATCCTGCTTGTCTTCCTGCCTTCTTGCCTGCCTTCATTTTTTCTTTCCTATCTCCCTAGTTTTCTTTCCTCCTTTCGTTTCTCCCTTCCATCTGCTTTCTTCTTTTTTCCAAATTAACCCATACTGCCAATGCTTCTAGGTTAAAACATCAGGATGAAAATAAAATTATGCAGAAATATTTTCATCACATCATGATCAAATTTTGTGTCCATTTTACTAAATTTTTGAAACATGTGTTTAAGTAACTGAATGCCACATTTTGGTGAACTTTAAGCATGCCCTCCTGCCAGAACCAATAGGAAATAAGTATCCTTTTTTATGACATAATTTTTCTATTGACAGCCAGAAACAGCTTGAAAAGGCAAATGATAATATTGTTTAAATATCTCCAGAAGGAACAGTTTAATATTAATTACGTGAACCCCAAACCAGCTTTGCAGATGTCCTCAAATATCCAAATGGATGACACTAAATAAACCAATCTGGAAAGCCAATTCGTTTGCTGTTTTGTAATGATTTTATGATCAAATGAGTTGATAAGAGCAAGCTGGTTTGAACATTTTTCTTCCACATGCTAAGGACTGAATTACTGATTATTTTGTTGGCACCAGAGAGAGGTGGAGGTGACGCAATTGAATGCTAGTTTAGGTCATTACATGTAGTTATTTCTTCAAGAATATGTGTTATTATAGGCCCTTAGGTGCCTTAGTTCTCTGCTTCTTTGCTGTACATTACGGTTAGAGTAATAAGTCTTATTATCTAAATAAAGGCATATTTAAGGTCATGAAAAATTCCCTATTAGGGTTGTACCATTAGCTATCAGAAAAATATCTTCAAGAAATATGAAGTGCCTCAATCTTTCAAAATTTAGAGTTTCAAAACAAATGGACTGCTCTTTAGCTAGTAGAATTGGATATGTACATTTTCAGTTTTAACCATCAACATTCAGCAGAAACCAATACTTTTGATAAAAAGACCAACTGAAGTAATTGATACCTTGGAAGGAAAGACTAAAGGAGAGTTAGGCCCTCTGGCTTTTGTGACTTTCCAAAGATAGACTTAATGTGTTGATTATCACATGACTCTATTATGCAGAAAGTCTAGTAAAGACTATTTAGTAGAACACACTATTCAATGTCTTAAATTCAATATTTTAAATTTTCATGTGACTTAAATTTTCATAGGCAATGTGTTGATCATCACATGTCTCTATTATGTAGAAAGTCTAGTAAAGACTATTTGCTTAGTAGAACACACTATTCAATGCCTTAAATTCAGTATTTTAAATTTTCATGTGAGAGAATTAATGCAAAAATGTTTGTACTCATTTTTTGGTCTAGGCTGACATTCTTCTAGGTTTTGGATATATCTGTTTTCCCCTTCTCTAATTTTTCCCTGCAATTATCCAGTGCATATATATGTGTTGAGAATTTTATGGGCATATGGTACAGCCATGTGTATGTAAAACAAGTGGAAACATGAATGCTCCTGGCTTTAACTAATCTGTAGAAGCTCTATCTATTGAACTCACTTTAATACAGTTTTAAATATTTCTTTATTTGAAAGGCAGAGTTACAGAGAGGCAGAGCCAGAGAGAGAGAGAGAGCTAGGCCAATCCAAAGTCAGAAGCCAGGAGCTTCTTCCAGGTCTCCCACATGGGTGCAAGGGCCCAAGGACTTGGGCCATCTTCTACTACGTTCTCAGGCAATAGAAGAGACCTAGATCAGAAGTGCAGCAGCCAGGACTTGAACCAGCTCCCATGTGGGATGCTGGCACTTCAGCAGCAACTTTACCTGCTGTGCCACAGTGCCAGCCCTGGCTTTAATACAATTTAAGGTGCTGAAGTTGTGGTATGGTGGGTAAAGCTGCTGCCTACAACATCAGCATCCCATATGGGCGTCAGTTCCTGTCCCAGCTCTTCCAGTTCCAATCTAGCTTAGTGCTAATGATCTGGGAAAGCAGGGGAAGATGCCAAGCGTTGGGCTTTCTCACCCATGTGAGAAACCCATTGTGGCCATCTCGGGAGTGAAACAGAGGATGGAAGAACTTTCTCTCTGTTTGTCTCTCTCATTCTATATATGACTCTTTTAAATAAATAAATAAATCTTAAAAAGAAACACGATTTAAACTGTACTATAGAATTAAATCCTTGCAAATAGAAATTCCTGTTTCTACCATCCATGCCACAACTTAGAATTCCACTATCTCCCTGACTCAGAAGATAACTGTATCCTAATCAAATTAGTCATCTAAACCAAAAGCATATTGCAAAAGACTTTTAAAGACAGGTGTGTCATAATTTTTTTGAAAAAGAAAACATTATAATTACAGCTTTATGCTTCACATCTAAAATTCTCTTGAAATTTAAATTGATTTGGATGTTAATTTTCAAAAACTCAGTAAGAGGCTTTGTTTATGTGAATAAATACTTTCTAATACTTTGATAACTGTGAGTAATCTAGAATTCTATGATTCATATTCTGTCAAACAATACTTGATCAAAATGTTTCTTGAAATTTTAGTATTTTATTACATTTTGTGAAGTTATTACTTTCTATAAATTAGTAAATGGATAAACTGGCAATGTTCCTGAAGTTTTACAAGGCAATTTTTTGAGTCTTTATTTCTGTGCTTTGAAAAATAAGGTTTTACCAAAATATAAATAAATTTCTTAGGTTAAATTCAGTAATACAGGGGCCAGTGCTGTGGCATAATAGATTAAGCATCTGCTTGTTTGTACTGGCATCCCACATGGGCACCAGTTTGAGTTCCGGCTGCTCCACTTCTGATCGAACTCACTGCTTTTCCAAGCAGTGGAAGATGGCCCAAGTCCTTGGGCCCCCTGCACCCACGTGGGAGACCGGAAGAAGCTCCTGGCTCTTGATTTCAGATTGGCCCAGCCCTGATGTTGCAGCCATTTGGGAAATGAACCAGCAGGTGGAAGACGTCTTTCTTTTTCTTCTCTTTCTTTCTATCTCTCTCTTTTTCTCTCTTTCTCTCTTCTCTCTCTCTCTCTCTGTAACTCTGCCCCTCAAATAAATAAATAAACCTTTAAAAAGAGACAAAGATTTTTAAAAAAATCAGTAATACTCTTAATTTTTAACATATAAAATAACCTTTTCAATAGTATTAAGTATATATGCTACTGGTTGATTTTAAAGATTTTGTGGTGAGTATTTCATGATTCTCATGTCAGAAATAAGAGAAGCTACATAAGCACGGTCAAGTATTGGTTAAGTATGGTCAAAACTTCACTTAGATTTTCTGTCTCCTAGAATATTGGCCCTTAAAATGCTATCGTGATACTTGAAAATGAATTATGATGAAGAATGGGATGGGAGAGGGAGTGGGAGATGGGATGGTTGTCGGTGGGAGGGAAGTTTTGGGGGGAAAAGCTGCTATAATTCAAAAGTTGTACTTTGGAAATTTATATTTATTAAATGAAAGTTGAAAAAGGAAAAATGTTATCATGAGGCCTCATCAGGAATCTGTATACTATCTAGCACATTTATGGAAATAAATACACATTCCCTAACATGTATGCCTCTGAAAAGTCAGAAAGAGTTCCCTGTTTCCACTGTCTCCCCTGGAACACTTGTCTGGAAGTGAAGAAGCCGCCAGGCATGTTAATTGCAACATTACTTTTTATGTAATTAATGCCCAAGATTGTTTCAGCCTGAACAACCGTTTCCCATTTTTTAAAACTTTTGACAATTTTTATATTAAAGCATTATTAGGAGATTTAATCACCATGGGTACACTCTTAAATTAACTCTTAATATAACAAGTGGAAAATATTTATACTGAAGCAAGAGCCAATATATTAGAAACATTATAGGAAGGAATTAAGGAATAGTAATAAGATATACCAACTTCATGAAAACCATGAAAAACCATGTTTCTTTACAGTTCACAAAGGTTTGATAGGTGTTGCTTTGCACCATGGGGAGTGACAATAGCATCACTTCAGATCAGAATAAAAATCTGCATTTTTGATCTGCCCCAAATAATGGAGTTATATTTGTGCCAGGGAATTCCAATACAATCCCATCAAGGTGGCATGTACCAAGGCCATCTCACTAGTCCAAGTGATCAATTTCAGTTCACAATTGATCACACTGATAGGTCTAAGAGTCAAAGGGATCACACAAACAAGACTAGTGTCTGCTAATACTAACTGATAGAATCAAAAAGGGAGAGAATGATCCAACATGGGAAGCGAGATACACAGCAGACTCATAGAATGGCAGATGTCCTAAATAGCACTCTGGCCTCAGAATCAGCCCTGAAGGCATTCAGATCTGGCTCAAGAGCCCATGAGAGTATTTTAGGCATGGAAAGCCAAGATACTCTGGAAAAAAAAGAAGACCTAAATGAAAGATCTCTGCGAGTGAGATCCCAGTGGAAAGAATGGGGCCATCAAAGAAGGAGGTACCTTTCTCTGAAGGGAGGAGAGAACCTCCACTCTATGACCCTGTCAGAATAAGATTGAAGTCGGCAAACCCTAAAGGCTTCCATAGCCTCTGCAACTCGTGACTAGACCCTAGGGAGATTCCTGACGCCATAAACAAGAGTGTCAAATTGTTAAATCAACTTCAGGAGTCACTGTGTATTTATGTCTCATGTGGGATCTGTCCTTAATGTGTTGTCCAATGTGAAGTAATGCTATAACTAGTACTGAAACAGTATTTTACACTTTGTGTTTCTGTGTGGGTGCAAACTGATGAAATCTTTACTTAGTATATACTGAATCAATCTTCTGTATATAACGATAATTAAAAATGAAAAAAAAATCTTGGTGTTAAATTGGAAATTGCATAGAAAATTAATCAATTAAAAATATATCATGTAGAATCTCTGTCCTTAATGTGCTATACATTGTGAATTAATACTATAACTAGTACTCCAACAGTATTTTTCACTTTGTGTTGCTATGTGAGGGCAAACTGTTGAAATCTTTACTTAATATATAGTAAACTGATCTTCTGTATATAAAGAGAATTGAAAATGAACCTTGATGTGAATGCAAGAGGAGATGGAGTGGGAAAGGGGAGGGTTGTGGGTGGGAGGGAAGTTTTTTGGGGGGAAGCCATTGTAATCTATAAGCTGTATTTTGGAAATTTATATTCTTTAAATAAAAGCGTTATAAAAAATAAAAAAATCTGCATTTTTAACAAGGTTCCCAGAGGGTCTTTTTACATATTAATATTTTTAAAAATACCAATGAGTAGGTGAACTCAAATAACGTCATTTTAAAATTTGTAGAGCTTTAGGGGGTAACCTATGCTTCAGGCTTTGGTTACTTATCTCTCTCTTTCTCTCTCTCTCTCTCTCTCTCTCTCTGTCTCTCTCTCCCCCTCTCTCCCTCTCTCTCTCTCTCTCTTTCACACACACACATACACACATATTTTCTCCCTCTGACCTAAAAAAGAAAAGGTAACTGTATAACTTTATTTTATTATTTTGTTTTATTTTATTCATTTTCTTTGTGAAGCCATAGACTGGTGTGAGAAAGCAGCTAGCCAATCTCTTTTAGAAAAGAAAGAGTTTGGATGCACAAGTGCTCTATCAATGCTTCAGGCTGAGTTACAGCATTTGCTGTCTTCCAGGCAATGTTTAAAAAGCACAGAGTCTTGCTTTGGAGATTTTGCTTCACCGGTGACTACATGGAAGTCCATTGGATTACGACTTTGATAGACTTGCTCACAATTTCCCCTCTTTTAAACTGTCTCTATTTCTCTTTCTCCTCTTGTTTAGGTGCTAGGAAAGTGATAGGAAGCTTTGATGAGCAGACCCAGGCATTTGACATAGCACATGGTATGTTGGTTGGGATGCTCATGTCTTGTATGAGAGTATCTGGGTTCAGCACCCTGCTCTGCCCTGACTCCAGCTTCCTCCTAATGCACACTCTGGCAAACAACAGTGAGGCTCAAATAGTTGGGTCCTTGCCACCTAAGTGTGAGACCTAGACTCAGTTCTGGGCTCCTGGTTTCAACCTGGTTTAAATCTAGCCCCTGAAGACAACTGGGCAGTGAATTAATTGGTGAAAGATTTCTGCCTGTCTGTATGCCTCTCCAATAAATAAATGCACAATTAAAAAAAAACTCAAACTTTAATCAACAAATTGTAGTACTTGTTTTAAACTTGAGGTAAGTATTGGACTCATAACTATTATTTAAAGTAAGACCTCTTTTTCTCTCTGAATTTCAGATTTTATGTGATATGAATAACCAAGGTTAATCCGTTTATGAACTATTAATCTTAATAAGCAATACTTTTACCTCTTATTCCACTCTGCTATAGTTCTTGGATGTGCATTCACTAAATTGAATGTGGTTATAGGATACAATTTTTCCAATTAGTGCCAAGTGTAACAAAGCTGCACATGGAGAAAAAAGCTGCTTCCTTAGTAATCTGCTCAAAATATTTAGTTAATGTATCCAGAAGAAACATCACTTTTCAAAATTTAGTATCTTGGCCTCTTTAATATCACATTGAATTAAATTTGATTTGATCCATTTGGTCATTTGAAACTTTACCTCCAAAAGCTACAATTCTGACATAATTTCAGCGGCTTTTTGCCAAGTGCAATAGAAAAAAAAAATCTATGAAGAAATTGGAAAGGTAAAAAAATGTACATAATTTTAGAGGTTAATATATTTAAGTGAATGAAAGTCTTATAATCATTTAAAATAGACACCATCTAAAACATTACAGTTCAAATTATTTAATATGCATTTTGAAAACTGATTTTCAGTGATTTCTTTTATTAGGTTTGTGTAGACTTTAACATATTTTCTAATTCCTGGGTCCCAGATTGTGACTGCTAGATTTATTGCAATGCTTTGTCAGAAATATACAGGTTCAATGAGCTAGATAGTTTGCTATGCTGCTGGTATAATCTTGATCATTAAATAAATGAGGATAAGGCTATGAAGGGCAGAAATACAGGACAAAAGCAGGAGAGGAAGTTTATTTTTCACCCTAGATTGACTTATCCCTGAGGCATATGCCCCCACTCCAATAAAATCTTCAGTCATAGGGTTTGGGGACATGAAAAAGTTTAAAGAACATTAGCTTTTTCCAGCCCCTGAATGTAAAAATAATACAAGCATATTTTTGTCAAATAGGAAAATCAACAAATGTATTAAGCAAAAGGAAATAAAAATTACCTATAACTCTACTATAAAGTGGTGATAAATAACTAACATTTGGTATTTTACTTTTGACCTTTTCCTCTCTTTGAAATGATAATGTATACATTCTTTTTTAAAGGTTTACAAATATTTATTTGTTTGAGAGGTAGAGTAGAAGAAACAGCAAGTGGGAAGGAGGAGAGAGAGGGAGAGAGAGAGAGACAGAGAGAGAGATCGATTTTCCATCCACTGGTTTGCCTCCCTGAAATGCCACACCTGCCAGGTTCAGGCCAGTCTGAAGCCAGGAGTCAGGAACTCCATCCTGGTCTCACACTTGAGTGTCGAGTACTTTGGACTACATTCTGCTGCCTTCCCACATACATTAGCAGGAAGCTGGATTGGAAACAAAGCAGCCAGGACTCACAAATGGTGGCTTAACCTACTACACCACACTGACAACCCCTGTATATACTCTCTTGTGCCTTGCTACTGATTGATTGATGATACAAAATTATTTATCTTTGCTTTAAAATATGTCTCCTTTAAATTAAAAGTTATCTATTGTAAAACTGAAAATGCAGTATATAATATAGAATGCAAGTCTAAAAAAATTGTCTCTGCATACAGGTAACAAGAGTTGAGTACTGGGAAATTTTCTTGAATGTGTTTAAGGTGTATGATGACTGATGTGTGAAGCAGCTACTTGATATCTCAGAATATAATTTAGGATAAATCCTTAATTTTATGTTGTTAACCACTTACTTTATCCCCAAAAGTTCCCCCACTTAAAGCACGCTGTAGTGAACTTATATAAATGTATCTTTTACAAAGTATATTTTAAGCATTTATGTAGGGATTTCTAGACATAAGATTTATTATTTACCAGGTAAGGATATTTTATAGTTTGATGAATAATTTCAAATTTTCTCTAATGATTCCTGCTGATTCCATGCATATTCTATATTCGGAGCATTTGATTCATGGATAATTCTTGATATCATTAAATTTTTTTTCAATACTATAGAAAAATCTAATGTCATTTTTCATTTAATTTATGGGACTATTAGGATTTAATATCTTTCATATACTTTTTCAAAATGTGTATTTTTTTCTTCTTTAGGGACCTCCAGGTTCTTTTAGCTCACTCTTTTATTGCCTGTTGTCTGTTCCTCACTGATTGGCAGTAGTTCTTTATCCGTTACCTATACCGCAAATACTACCTCTCAGGTTATTTTCTGTATTCTCACATTGTTCATGTTCTCTTTAACAGATACACATTTAATTTTTATAATGTAGCCATTTTAAGCAGTTTTTCTGCTGAAAAATAATAGCTTATATCTACATAGCACTTACCATGTATGAGACGGTGTTGTGAATATTTTACAAATGTCTGCATATTTAGCACCCATTACTGTGTAACAAGCTCCTGTTACGGTTTTATCACCTTCATAATAAGACACGAGAATAAAAGGGGCACAGTGCCTCTGATGCCTTAGTGCAATGGGTAAATCTGCACACCTAGGAAGTGGTAAAACCAGCACACACACCCATGCTGCTGGCTCCGCTGCCTGTGTCCTAAGTCTCTCTGTTGACTCATCTCCCACAGAGCTGTCTGTGTCTAGCTGTCCCCAGGCTGCTGGAGTTGGGTGGCTTGCATTGTAGAGTCTGTGACGTGTGAAACCTGGCTGCTTGTGGAGATGCACCTTGGAGCTCTACCCAGAGGGGCCTCCACAGAGAGCTTTCTTCAAGTGTCCCCATTTTCTCACCTGTGGAATAAAACTGTATAATCAGCCCTTTCCTTTAGCAAAAACTTTTGCTGCTCCTTAAGGGTAAAAAAAAAAAGAAGAGTTAGTCACATATTAGTGATCATAATGTTCTGAACATCCATGTTTACACTCTTGGTGATGGCTTTTCTTTTTTTTTTTTTTAAACTTTTATTGAGTAAATATAAATTCCCAAAGTACAGCTTATGGATTACATTGGCTTCCTCCCCCCCACCCCATAACTTCCCTTTTCAAATGCTGTCCTCAGGAGTTGTCGTCTAAGTCTCAGAAAATGAAGCTCCTGGGGTTGCCACTGATGCAGATCAGTGTGGACACACCAGGCAGTTGGGAGCTGCGCCACTTTTCATGTCTCATTGATCGCATTAAGTCACCAGCCATCCAGTTTCTTCCTCACTTTATAATGTAGACGCATGCCATTTATATGCCTGTTTCCGAGATGCACATGTCTTTATGGCTATTTAAAGTAAGCTAGTAAGATGGTCAACATCAAGGCATTTATCAGCAGCTTAAATCATTGCATAATTTATATGTGTATAAGGGAATTTCAGAAAATTCATGGAAAATGCAATTAAAAGTCTAAGTTTATTTGACACAGACTTTTTTTGAAATCCATTCGCAGTTCATATTTTTCACATATTATGAAAAAATTTTTACACCAAAATAAACTCACATTTTGATTCTGGTTTTCCATGAACTCTTTGAAGTTTTTCATATATATATATATATATATATATATACACATATTTATATGAAATGTATATATGTATATGTATATATATATAGTACAAAGCATCTTTGCGTTTGACAATAAATATACAAAAAACAATTTCTCTTTTTTCAGATTAAATCATTGCTTTTGGTCTTTGGTCAAAATATTTCTGCTGGTGAAGGCTGCTATATAAATTTAGATTTGGCCTCTAAAGGAGTTATTAAATATTTTTGCTATAGTTTATGTAGTCCCAGAGACTATTTATTGCTTATAAAATTATTGTCTTGAAAGATTTGTGATATTTTTAAATGCTATCTAGTGGAAGAAGTTTAAAGGAAAAATAATGAAGTGCTTTAAAAATAGATAGTTTTAAACTTGATTCAATCATGATTTCAGTGTGTGGGTAAAGCAGATTAGAATTGTATTGACTCAGAGCTTCAAAAGATTTAATGCCCTTCTTAGAAACCTTCATACCTGATACATTCTGCAAAGTCACAAGACAGTTATCACTTAATTTTGTAATTGGAGAAATTTACTCACACAAATTCATCTGACAACATCAAATTATGGAGTTTCTCACCTTCACTGCTACTAGAAGGAAAAAAAAAAACTGTGAAATAGCATAAATGTAAATAGTAGCTGCACGCAATGTATTGAAAAAATCTCATTTTTAAGTTTAAAATTAATTTGATAGCAATCTTGCAACTTTAATATTGCTATTGTATTGTTATCATGAATATTTTGCTAGATCTGTTGGAAAAGAAATCAAAATAAAATAAAGGTATTTTAAAGACACAATATTTCCCTATATTGCTACAAAAAGATTTGTTTTATTCATCCATGTATACTTTTATTAAAAAAATTTGAAGAGATTTTTTTTCTGCCCTAGTTTTATTTATGTTTCTTTTAAATTTTAAAAAATTTTTCTCTTATAAACTGACGCATTAATATACAAAGTGAGGGATTCCTTACAATGAACATAACATGGCAAAATAAGGCTATTATTTACATGTTATGATTTTATGTAGCAGCATTTATAACTATATAGCAAATGATAAGCCATCCACAAAATTTTTATACTCTATGTTAACTTCCACATGTAAGAGAAAGCATGTAATATTTTTCTTTCTCACTATGGCTTATTTCACTTAGCATAATGACCTCTAGTTCCATCCATTTTGTTGCAAAATGTTAGGATTTCAGTCTTTTTTATGGTTGAGTAATTATATCATCATGAATATATACCACATTTTCTTTATCCAATCATCAGCTGATAGACTGATGGGTTAGGTTGATTTAATATTTTTAGAACAGGTTTAGATTCACAGCAAAATTGATAGGAAGGTGCAGAGGTAGCTGGTCAGTCCCTAGCCCTGAACATGCATACAATCTCCCCCATCAGAGTGATACACGTGTTACAATCAATAGACTTTCATTGATATCATTATCGTCCAAAGCCCATGGAAGTTCGCTCTCAGTCTTGTTCATTCTACGGATTTTGGCAAATATAAAATGTGTGCCTTAAACATTGCAGTATCATACAGGGTATTTTCACTGACTCAAAAACCTGCACCAAGCTTTTTCATCTCCTCTTCTTTACAAATTTTTATGTCCTTTGCACATGGATTGTGTATTGGCAATTTTTTCTTTTTTCTGGGTCTAGTTAGGTGCAGTTATTTTATCTTGGTAGTATTTAAGTGGTAGTTAGACTTTGTTTTTTGGCGCTGTCCTTAAAATTAAGCTTAATTTTGGGAAACAGAAGAGGACTGAGAGATCAGCAGGGTCAGCTGGACCATATCCATCCTCATCTGCAGTTACGAATCATGTAGAAGAACATATTGCAAAATAATGAATGCACACACACATACATACAACAAATTTGAGGTTGAAAGGGACATTAAGTGATCATCCCAGCCAATGTATGAATATGTATTTTTAAACATAAAACACATATGTGCTTTCTGCAGGCACCAGCTGGGTATTTCAGCTTTGGAATGCATATTCACCAGAGTTAAGGTTGGTCTGGACCACCCACAGAAATAAGGCCACCCAAGGGAAAATCTGAGATGAAGGCCAGCAGAGCTGCCAGCTTGCCTGTCAGAGCAGCTGGCCAGCCCAGCACCTGCTGCCCAGCTCCAGACAGCTGGGAATAAGACCGCATGGGCCCAGCTGCTGTGCGGATGGGCACCAACAGATACCACTGCCGCCTGGGCATCTGGCAGTTCTTGCTATATTTGGTGGAGGCAATTTGGCAGGCAGTTGTGTGGTCTACCAACTAAAATTTAGGCTGGTTAGTCATAAACCAGAATCATAAAATCATAGGGCTGGAAAGAACCTCCAGTGGAGGAGGTTTCAAACTTTGGTGTGAATTAGAATAACATTGGAAGCTTCCTGAAAAGTCTCATTCCTAGACCCCATACTTTACAGAGTCTGATTCAGTGGGATGTGGGTGGATTTATTTACAATTTGCATTTTTCATTAAGCCCCTGTGGTAAATTTAATAAGTAAAGCAAGGGTTTTAAGAGTTCCAAGAAGCATCACAGTTTAGGACTAATCTATCACTTGATATGCTTGCTAGAAAGAAATATTGATAGGTCTTATCTTGATGAGTCAAAAGTTAGACTGTGTGAGACTCTACTTGCAACTGGCAATTTACCATTTGCTAAGCACATATATGGGGATCATCAAAAGTAGCAGAGAGAGAGAGAGAGAGAGATTGCTCCATAATTGAAGCTCATTTATAAATGTTGTCTAAATACCCTAAAATACACATAAGTAGATTCATTATCAGAAACTGTTTTTACAGTTGTTGGCATATTCTTTTAGATCCTGCTCACAATATTTTATGTTGCTTTCAAGATTATAAAAATGATGTCATTTTCTCATTTATAAAATGTGATTTAAAATAAAGATTTTTTTTTTTAATTACACTCACATTCCTGAGTTTTTGGCAAATTTGGAGGACAAGGTGTTTCATTTTTGTCAAAGTTCCTCAACAGGAGGCATAGACTGACTATCATTAGCAACAAGGTTGGTGGCAGGGCTATGTCTTCAATCAGCTTTCCCTCCCAATTCTACTATGCGGTATAATAAAAATTAAATTTAGTTTTCATTCCCAGTTCCTGGCACAAATCTCCTAAAATCCTTGGGATTTTTCTGAATGATACAAGTGTCTTGTTATGAATAACGAGTCATGTAATTAAAGGTTTTAACTTTTGGCCCCTAAAGGGAGGAGAGAAGGCCTGGAAACTGAATTCAATCCTGTGAACAACCATTTCATCCATACTGTGTCTGGAAGGAAAGCCCAGGAGCTTCTGCTGGTGACCACGTAGTTGTGCAGGGAGGATGGCGTGCCTGGAAAGTGACAGAAGCTGCTCACTGGCTGTGGACCACACCCCTGCCCTATGTATGTCATGTGTTTGGCTGTTCCTGAGTTGTGCCCTTCAGAAAAAAAGTAGTTATAAATACAAGACTTTCTTAATCTCTATCAGTCATTGTAAAGAATTACCAAACCTGAAGGAGGGTCATGGGAACCTCTGAATTTGCAGCCAATCAGTCAGAAACAGGGGTGTCCCTGGGACTTGTAGACTTGTAGATGACACAGGCAGTGAGGGCACTCTTGTGGGACCATGTGGGACCAAGCATGTAAACATGTGGCATCTGACACTAACACGAAGTAATTTTGTCAGAATTCAAGAGAATTGTAGGACACTGAGTTGATGTTAGAAGACTAGTGTTGTAACGACGTGTACCACTGGCACTTTAGTGATAGCACCAACCCTCCCCATCGTGGTGATAATGGAGTCATTGACTATGTGTTAGCATGAATTTCCTGGGTCTTGACTATGCACAAATCACTGTTCTGGGGTTGTGGGACATCCAAAATATGAATTAGCTGACACTGTGTCACTGTGTCATAGTGGGTAAAGCCACCACCTGCCGTGCCGTCATCCCATTTGGGTGCTGGTTCGAGTCTCAGCTGCCCCTCTTCCAATCCAGCTCTCCACTATGGCCTGGGAAAGCAGTAGAAGATGGCCCAAGTTCTTGGGCCCCTGAACCCATGTGGGAGACCTGGAAGAAGCTCCTGGCTTCTGGTTTTGGAACTGCTCAGCTCCGGCCGTTGTGGCCATCTAGGGTGTGAATCAGCAGATAGAAGACCTCTCTCTCTCTCTCTCTCTCTCCCTCTGCCTCTCTGTAACTCTACCTTTCAAATAAATAAATAAATCCTTTCAAAAAAAGAAATGTGAATTAGGCATGACTTTTCATGGAGGATTTGTATTTACCAGCTAAAGAAAATCACTGACAAGGAACTATACTGTAAGATAGAAATATGTGAAAATACCGAGGTTCCAAGAAGTGCGTGTAAGTGAGCAGCTCCAAAAGAAATGGTGAAGACAATGAGTAGGAATCGTTAAAAGGCAAATAACCCCCGTTTACTGGGTTTGGTCTTTGAAAGACTGATGCAATTAAAGACATTCAAGGAAACTCAGAAAAGCTTAATGCTACCAATATGTTGAGAAATTCCTCATCTATATAACACTAAGTCAAGTAATTAGGAAGAAATAAATCAAGAGTGACAGTTACTTCCTGAAAAAATAGATCCACCCAAATTACTGTTTGTTTTCCATTGGTAAATCCTACAATTCTAGTTTGTATGCTAGATTGTATTAGTCTACAAATGTTTGTTGAATAAAAAAAACGTGTTTAAAACAGACTTGTGGTATGCATTACACTGGAACTGGGAATAGAATGGAAAGGAAAAAAGGCAGGGTCATGGCCTCCATCTAGACTACAGTTTGAGGTGGAAAAAACAATTCTACAGGTGAGTATGAAATCTGGACTTGTAAGTGCTATAAAAGAGAGGTTGTGCGAGGGTAAACAGTGAGCAAAAGTCATGGTAAGGACTGGTTTGGTCAGAAAGGACTTCTCTGAGGAACTCAAAAGAGTTGGCTGAATGAGGCTGGAGATTCACACAAAGATGACAGGGCAGGCGTGAGCAAGGAGGAACTTGGGATGGGAAAGTCAAGACTTTAAATTGGAAATCATTATCTCAAGGTCAATGGTGATCCATTAGAAGGTTTACCAGAAGGGGTGAGGTGATGTGATAAGATGTGTGTTTTGAAAAATACTTGATGGATTTATGATCTTGGGTGAGTCATCTAACCTTTCAGAGAATCATTTTCCTTGAGCCGTGTAATGGAAATACCAATACTAGCCTTCTTGTTCTTGTGAGTACTTGGGGATAATAAATATACAAGGCCTGTGATACCTAACAGTTTCAGAGTAAGTGGTGTTTTTTTGTTATTATGGTTAATAGTGGGATAGTGTGAGGATTGTAATGTTCCTGAAAATAGTAAATTTTAGATATATACTGCTAAGTATCTCCTTCTCTTCTCTATTCTGCTTAGTATGCTGGAAAAGAACCTAACACTTTGTGTCAGTTATGTGAACAAGAGCTCTGACTCTCACCTTAGACAACTGCTGTGAGACCAGTTTCTTCTTAAGATTGGAACAATGGTACCTGTCACTCCTGCTTTAAAATCACTGCAATGCTCAAGTAATATGATGTATCTGAAAGTTCTGATAACCAGGGAGACTTTATAGAAATCAGTGGTGTTTTCATTATTTTTTACCTCTTCTTGATCTTGGCAATCATTTCAGCTTAACTCTGACATGAAAGCTGTCAGTCACACTGGATTTCTTCCTGCTTCCATTACATATAATTACATCAATGTCGAAATTTCAAACTCCTGGTTAAAGGTTTCCACACCTGGGTAAACCTGTCAAACTGTCACTTCTGTATCTCACCTCTGAACGTCTCTATCCTGTAGTGCAAATAAGTCTTTTTTTTTTTTTTTTTGAATGTCCATCAGGAGAGGCTATGCCTTTCATTTTCTCAGCTCTTGTGCTAAGTAGAGTCACACCTTAACCCTTATCTTTGCCCCTTTCTTTGGGTTTCTGAGAGAACCTGACTGAAGGGATTTTTTTTTCCCCACATGAGTTATGGCAGAGGACCAATCATTTCATTTTGATATTCTGCATTTTTCCTAAGATCGTCTTTTAATTCTTATTTCAGGTTAAAAAACTAACATGGCTGTGTCTTATCTCATTTAATGGATGAACAGTTTATGTTTTAGGCTGATTAATCCCTTCAAGCTTGCTTCATCATCTTACTTGAGGCTTTTATTTTTACAGAGAAGAAAAGCATAGACACACCAAATGTTTGTGAGTGTCTATTCGACGGTCTTGCAGCAAAGGAAAGATGTAGACAAAATTTGTGTTCAAATCCAACTCGTGATGAAGGTATTTGCCTCTTCGATACCCTCAACTTAGAAGACATCATGCTGTGTGCAGTTTCACAACTGGGAAAAGCAAAGCATAAAGTAATGGAGTTGGAAGTGCTTTATGAAAGTCCTGCCACCCAGATACAAAATTTTAATAAAGCTTTATATCACTTTAAGAATATAAAAGTATATAGAACCTCCTATCATACTTAAGGTTCTAATATGAACAGAGGAAACAGAGACTTTAGTTTATTTTTGATTTTTTGTTCTTTTTGCCAGAAAGGGGTAATCCAAACTTTTATTGTGACTTTTGCTATCAGGACATGGAAGGCTTCCATGTGCATTCATTGGAGGCTTTGGGGAGAGCAGAAAATATGTGCTAGAGACAATATTTTGAGAGGCAGAAATGTTTCACATTAAAAATGATTGAAGATGATAAGTGAAATGCATGAGTTTACTAAAACATCAGGAGCCACTGAAACCAAGTAGCCCTTTGCCACCTTTTCACACTTTTTTTTTTCTTTCAGGAACATGCAGCCAGTACGATAGAACCTGTACTTACTATAGGGTCAAAGGGCATTCCCCTAAGAGCAGCATTGACTGTTTGAATCCAATGAATAAATCTTTTCCCCTTATTAGTTCTAGGAGACAACCGTTTAGGAATCCTTGTCCCTGCTGGACAGAACAGAGGAAGGTTTGACTGCTCTCATAAGTCAAAATTGAAGTTGGCTCCTTTCTCCCTCTTTTGCTGCCTATTCTTCACCGTGACAATTGTTTCCAATTGTACAAACAATGAAATACTGAACATTTGAAAAACTTTCTTTGTACCAGGCACCGTGCTGTGTGCTTGACAT
This sequence comes from Sylvilagus floridanus, assembly GCA_949820135.1. NCBI lineage: Eukaryota > Metazoa > Chordata > Mammalia > Lagomorpha > Leporidae > Sylvilagus > Sylvilagus floridanus. Next base: position 20,113,520 of record OX463246.1, on the reverse strand, counting down.
TAGCTCTCACATTAATTCTTTGAGATGAGAATTATTATTAGTTTCATTTGTACTTACACTAAAAGGAACTAAGAAATTATGGAGTTTAAACAAGTTTCTGAAGATCACACAGGCTAGAAAATGGTGGAGCTGGAATTCACACCCCAGTCTTACATGCCAGGAAAATTAAATTGAGGCAAGAATGACATAATGGGTCAAAGGAAACCACCAATAACTAAAATAGCAAATAAGAAAGAGACAGAGGATGAATGTTCTGGAAGACAAAACAAAATAAAACTTTAGTCTTTAATATGGTGTAGGAATTTCCCTTTTATAATGATTCCACTTGTTTTCTGTAGTAGATGAAAGAGTTTGTGGACAACAATGAAAGAATATTAGAATAACACAGGCATGCCTGAGAGTACTTCAAAAAGTTCATGTTTACAAACAGCGCTATAGGTAGCAAACCTTGTTCATGGATGCCATAGGATTTCTTGCTTTGAGAATTACTGAGGGGAAAAGAGATGACTCCATGCATTTGAAATTGATTCATGTGATGATCAGAAGTGGAGCAGTCAAGATTTGAATCCCATGCTCCTAGGGGATGTTGGTGTCATAGGCAGTGGCTTAACCTACTGCACCAAAACACCAGCCCCGTGCGTGATGGTAAGTCTTTTATGTGTTCTCTGATTCTCCCCTTGAAAGGCAGTCATAGCAAGGGGCACATAAGACTTTCGAAGGAAGCCTCCTGGGAGAAAATACTTTGTCTCCAATACGAAGCTGTGAATATGACCATGTTTATCAAGATGTAGCTTAAGTGAAAAATCATGGCACATGAGGATGAAAGGAAGACACGAGTAACTGAAATGGGAGCTCAGTAGCTAACCACAGTGGCCTGAATGCTGGAGAGAACTTGAGAACCTTCCCACGTACAATAGAGCACAGCACCACTGTAGGTCTGTGTAAGCTGTTCCACCATCGAAAGCCATGCTTCAGGCACTGTGCTTTGTAAGCGGAAACTGGCTGCGGCCTGGCTCCCCTTCCCCTCATTAGATACTTGGAATGTGGGAACTTTTCATCTAAAGTACAGGTAGACTTAATACATCTCTTCCGTGAGAAGCAGAAATTAATAAGCCCAATCAACAATTTTAAAGGAATGTTTTCAATGAATGGAACTATTTCTAGAGTTATTTATTTGAGAGGAAAGAGACACACACACAGAGAGAGACAGAAAGTGCTGTTATTTGCTGGCTCACTCCCCAAATTCCCTCAAAGACAAGGGCTAGGCTGGACTGAAGCCAAGAACTCAATACAAGTTTCCCAAGTGGGTGGCAGGAACCCAATTAGTTGAACCATCACTGTTGTCTCCCAGGGTCTGCATTATCAGGAAGCTGGAGCCAGGAGCTGGAGCCAGTATAAATCCAGGTACTGCAGTGTAGGATATGGACTTCTTAACCACTCTCTTCAATGCTATGCTTAACACCCACTCTGTCTGGGAAAATTTGACATAAGATTCTGTGAAATTTAAAGTCACTTTCTTGTAATAGCTAACTTCAATTGACCCAAGTTTCATCTATTAAAACATGTAAAAACTCCAAGCAATCAATTTATGTTTTCATAATGTTTTCAAGAGCCCTTTAGGTATATAGAAATATTTTATTCCTGTAAGTAATGAATTTTTGCTTGTAGTATGTTGACATCTCTAAGAGAAAGTACTCTATTAAATAAGCAATAGTGCAACTGAGAAACATGTTATTAGTTCCATGTTGGGGGTTTGCCTGTTACTTTGGATATGTGATAATGGGTGAGTCCCATCACCTCTTGGTCCTAATTTCCTTGTCTGTGAATATGTGAGAGTGCATTGTTAGGGGATTTCTGAGGCATATTTTGTCTCTAAGATTTCATACAATTTTAACAATTATCCATGGGCTGAAAGTTAATGTTTGCCTGGGTACATTTTCTATTTTATAAAAATAGTACTACCACCAAGAGGAAGATTAAAATCATTCTGAAATTCTTGCACAGTAAACTTGAGTAGCAGGTGCCTATTATTAATTGTCCTTGCTGGCTCACAGTATGTTCCCAAGGACAGAACCAGAAACCATCACAAATAGATAGTATTGACATACTTAACCAGCAGCTCTGTTGATTTTGTCCTTGCAAATTCAAATGAATATCAGACACCATGGTGCAACCCTGTAGAAAGAAGCATCAGAAAGAAAATCATTGCTAGCATTTAATTGGAATGAGTGTTACTTGTTGCATAAACACTCTGTGGTCAATAATTTCAGTCCCAGCTGGAAAATAAATTGAAGAGCCAATGCATTAACAGGTGATTATGCTAAAATAGCTGATGGTACTCAATACACAAGCATCAACTGATTTTTTTCCTATTCCTATTACATTGCTGATTCTCAAACATGGCTGTATATTCTTATCACTTGGAGAACTTTTAAAAAATCCTTCTGTATATAAAGATAATTGCAAATGATTAAAAAATCTTGGTGTTAAACTGGAAAAAAAATAATAATGCAATTGCTCTTTTTTTTTTACTATTTTGCTAAGTTTCTTTTTATGATTAGAAGTTGAATTTTAATAAAAGTTTTCAATGTTGAATCTCAAAAAAAAAAAAAATCCTTTCTCCAAGTCTGCCTTCCACAAAAATTATTGATTTTGGGGCATGGGTAGCAGACATATTTGTATTTTTAAAATTCTACCCACTATTTTAATGTATATAATTGTTTGAAAGGCACTTTTACATAGAATTCAATTGCTTTTATCTTCAAAGCTCTCATAAACTTCAAAATGGATTGATTTAAGAAAAATGTAGGTCTATAGAAAGATTGCAATTTGCTTTTTGATTTTAGGGTCGTGGGTGTGATTCTTCAAACATTTGTTTTGTAAATTTACAGTGGTTATATGCTACATTTTCACATAATCACTTCATTCACATTAATATTACATTCTTTGCTCAGATATTGTAAAAGATAGTTATAGGTATACACATTCATGAATGAATTAAAATGTCATATCAACAAATTCAGTTTTAAGCACATTGGACTGTTGTCATCTATTAATTAACTCTGAAATGTACTCAACTGTACAGCCAACCCAAATGTGTTCACTATTTATCTGAGTCTTTCGATTTAACTCACTGATCTCAAACTTTCTGTCACTCACGGATGGGAGATTTCAATGACTAGATTTTGCTTTATTCCTAAAATATAATCTGTCTTCAGTTTCTGCTTCATTTATAGGAAGTCCAAACTTTAGTTATATCAGAAAAATCAGGAGCTTTCATCTTAACTCTTAGTAGTTGTATCTTTTCTTAACAAGTATTGCCCATGCTGCTTGTATTTAGTCAACTCTCTATTTCCCCCTTTAAAAATATGTCCTCCTGGGGCTGGAGTTGTGGCAAAGTGGGTAAAGCTGCTGCCTGTGACGCCAGCATCCCATGCAGACACTGGTTCATGTCCTGGCTGCTCCATTTCTAATACAGCTCTCTACCAAGAGCCTGGGGAAAGCAGCAGAAGGCGGTCCAAGAATTTGGGCCCTGCTACTGATATAGGAGACACGGAAGAAACTCTTGCTCCAGGCTGGCCCAGCCTGGGCCGTTGTGGTCATCTGAGGAGTGAATTAGTGGATGGAAGATCTCTCCCACTCTCTCTCTGTAACTCTTTCAAATAAATAAATAAGTCCCCCAAATCCTTGTCATCTGTCACAACACTTTGCATGTCCTACACTTTCAATGCCCTTTAATTGCTTTGGGAAGCTTTTGTTCTGAGCTCCTGTTTTGCAGTTACATACTTTCTCACATTCGAAAAGGACTTTTAAAGAAATTTCTAACATATTGCTCAAGACAGTGTTGACTCTTTCATTTTGGCTCTGCATTGTGTTTTCCATCTCACCAAACTTTGGATCCTTTTCATCTTGCAGGCATTTTGCAGTTTCTTTTCATTTTACTCAAAGCAGATCTGTTACATTTACTTTGTAAAATCCCTTCAGGCATATTATCTTGGTGCAAATTTGAAAATTTTGCTTTAATTTCCTTTCCTCCACTATGATTGTACTAAGCTTAGATTCATATTAACTTTTAAGTGATGGTAATTCCTTTTGAAGTTTTATGTGTTGTGTTCTTTCCAGAGAAAGTTTTAAGTATTTCTTCTTGCTATACCTTTACCTTTTTTAAAAGGTAGAGAATTCACAATGTTATCTCCTTCTGTAAGTGTCTGAAATGGAAAAAAGGAAAGAATAAGTACTTGATCCTTAGAGTAAGTTGCGGCTAGATCGGGTGCCCCCCAAAACTAAACGGTAAAAATAATGGCTCCATAAGATGAAAAGTATTCTACAAATAGCTATGGGAAGTCATGGGCTAGGAGAGAGAACCTCCATTCAGAGGCTTGATGAGGAAATAAAGATCCGTCTTCAATGCTTCCCAGAATTTTTTCAGAGGAGCTTTTCTGAAAAATACTCAGAAGAAAGATTATACAGCTTAAGAATCAAGCAAAAGGTAATAAGTACAGGGGAACTTCAAAAACCTCACAGAAAATGGCATGAAAAGGTGTTATTTTAGTATAAAAATATTTTGACATCCAGGCATACTTTTTTCATAACACACATTTTCGTGGACTTTTTGAAGATCCCTTGTCTATTGATAGCAAATAGCTAGCAAAATCACAAAGCAAGTTTGTCCATCGCGCTAATGGAGAAGAGGACTTCACAAGATGCCAAGTTTACAGCACTCACAGTGACTTTTTTTTAGGATTTATTTATTTATTTGAAAGAGTTACACAGAAAGAGAAGGAAAAGCAGGCGGGGGGGGGGGGGGGTCTTCCATCCGCTGGTTCACTCCCCAATTGGCTCTAACAGCCAGAGCCGGACCGATCCTAAGCCAAGAGCCAGGAGCTTCTTCCAGTTCTCCCACACAGGTGCAGGGACCCAAGGACTTGGGTCATCTTCTGCTGCTTTCCCAGGCCATAGCAGAGAGCTGGATCGGAAGTGGAGCAGCTGGGACCCAAACCAGCACCCATATGGGATGCTGGCACTGCAGGCGGTGGCCTTACCCGCTAAGCCACAGCGCCGGGCCCCTGCAGTGATTTTTTTTTTTTTGACAGGCAGAGTGGAAAGTGAGAGAGAGACAGAGACAGGTTTCCCCTTGCCATTGGTTCACCCTCCAATGGCTGCTGCGGCCAGCGCGCTGCGGCCGGCGCACCGCGCTCATCCGAAGCCAGGAGCCAGGTGCTTATCAAAGTCTCCCATGGGGTGCAGGGCCCAAGGACTTGAGCCATCCTCTACTGCACTCCTGGGCCACAGCAGAGAGCTGGCCCGGAAGAGGGGCAACCGGGACAGAATCCGGTGCCCTGACCAGGACTAGAACCCGGTTTGCCAGAGCAGCAAGGCAGAGGATTAGCCTATTGAGCTGCGGCGCCGGCCCCCTGCAGTGACTTTTAACACTTCATTGCCAACACAGCACACACTCATCCTTATCATCTATAATTAGCTCTTGTATATAACAGCATTTGCTTTATTAACAATCATTTGGGGGGCCATTGTCTGGTCAGTGAGGTCAAAGAGATTTGACAAACTAAACAGCACACCACTTAAGGGCAAGAATCAAATTGCCTATGACACGTGCATTCTTCCTGGATGTTAGCACATCAGAGGTTTTTAAAAATCATGTCTTTAAGTGCATCTTATTGTTTACTCATTAGCAGTTTTTCAATCTCAGTTTCAAGTGCTAGGCTTTCTTAAAGTAGCATGCTTCCCATGTGCTTGGACTTTCATTGAGGAAAAGAAGCTCAAAAGCACCCATTCATGTCTGCATTGTTTGTCATGCAGGACATAAGAGGGTGCCTGGTCTGGGTGCCTCACACAAGCAGGGATAGGGGAGGCAAACATTCTGTGCTTCCTAGTTACCCTCCATCAAAGGCTCTCGTTCATTCACGTAAATGAGAATCAAACAATGCCATAGATGCAATAAGTTTAGGGGAATTAACAGTGGCCAACTCACATGTGGGAAAGACCCAGAATTATCAGTTCCCTCAAAAAGAAAAAGTGCTCATCTCTATGACATATCACCTTATTAAAGATTTTTCAAGTCAAATCAATTCTCTTTGCTCCATAGGCCAGCCTCTGGAGATACAGGACGTGTTTTCTTATTTCCAAGCCATAGATATGAAAATGATGTGCAGAGACCTTCAGAAAACTCTCTCTCAGGTCCTCAAGTAGCAGCTGTGGAGTGGGGCTGCTCGTTGCAACTTTAATTTCTTTTTCTGGACTTTTGCCTGTGTTATGCAGTGTAGAAGTCTGAGCTTTCCACTAGAAGAGTCCACTGGAATTAGGCTGAGCCCATTAAATTGTGTGTCTCTTAATCCGTAGGTGTGTCTATGAGCTTGATTTTGGCTAGATCCTATGAATATTTAATAAACCAGAGTAAGTAAAAGGGCTGATGTTGTGACACAGTTAAGCCATCGCTTGTAAAATCAACATCCCATATCTGAGCTCCAGTTCAAGTTCTGGCTACTCTGCTTCAGATCCTGCTTCCTGGTAATGCATCTGGGAAAGCAGCAGAAGATGGCCCAAGCATGTGGAAACCTGCTGCCCATGTGGGGTTCCTGGATGGAGTTCCTGGCTCCTGGCTTTGGCCTGGTCCAGCATAGGCTGTTGACACAGGAGCTGAGGGTGAACCTGTGGATGGAAGATTCTCTTTCTGTCTCTCTGTGTCACTCTGCCTTTTAAACAAACAAATAATTAAAAATAGAATAACTAGAGAGAAGTTTTTCAGAGATTATAGAACTCTGTATAACAAGGATTAGTAAAGAAAGATTAAAAATATCTTCTGAGGAGTAGGTCTTTCTGTGGTAACACTGCATTCCAAATGTGTGAAAAAGACAGGGAAAAACATGAACTGCAATAAATTATGGCTAAAGTGAGTTAGCTTATTAACTTCCTTTCTGTTTCCTGACGACTGGCAGCCAGCGGCTCTTAGGCGCTTTCAAAACCTGGGAATGATAGGCATCCTCAAGTTCAAAGACTGCCTTGAACCTTTTGGACCCACAACTGCAACAAGGAGTCCTGTCGAAACAGGCTTCCCTGGGTAATTTCCAACACAGTTGGACACATGGCAGTGTTAGAATGAGCTCTCTCAAGGCTGTTCATCACTGACATTCTGGTTTCAACTAGATTTTGGAGAACAGAGGCTGCCTGTGAGACTGGCCTGGGGCATGTACACCTGGCATCTCTAACCAGAGCACCTGAGCCTGGTCACTACAGCAGCACTCAGAGACCCTCCCCTACTGACACAGGTGTCATAATTAGAAAACCCATCTTCTCGACAGGCGGCGGGAGAGGGATTTTTTTTTTTTTTTTTTGGCCTAGAGATGGAAATCTTTGCTACCTTTCTTAAAAATCCAAATCTAAAAGGATTCTTTGACATGAGTCAGTTCCCTTGGGATAGATTGTCATTATTGCTATTAAATCATATTTACTAAAGGCCTGTGTGTTTGCAGTAATTGGCTAAGTAGACCCACGCTCAGCAAGAGAGAACTGTGCTCAGAAGTAAAACTTGTCAAAATCTTTTCTCGACTGGTTCTAGCGAAAAATGAAATGGGCAGAGGCAGCCTGACTCCCAGGGGTGCCATTCCCTTTGATTTTAGAGAGGGAGGTGGGTATGCTGAGCAAAACGATCATGTCCAAAAGAGGAAACACTTGAAAAATATTCAACTTTGGTCCTTGGTTCTTTGAAAAATAGCAAGTGACTCTGTAAACAACTCTTAAAGTGGCAAAATTGGAATGTGGTGATTTCATATTTCATTCATCAGTTCCCGGCAGGACCCAGAGTTTATTTTATTTTTTTAAAGATTTTATCTATTTATTTGAGAAGTAGAGTTACAGACAGACAGAGGGTGAGACAGAGAGAGAAATCGTCCATCTGCTAGTTCACTCCCCCAATGGCTGCAACAGCCAGAGCTGGGCTGATCTGGAACCAGGAGCCAGGAGCTGCTTCTTCCAGGTCTTTCACGTCGGTGTAGAGACCCAAGCACCTGGGCCATCTTCAACTGCTTTCCTAGGCCATAGCAGAGAGCTGGATTGGAAGTAGGGCTGCCAGGACATGAACCGGTGCCCATATAGGATTTTGGCACTGCAGGCGATGGCTTTACTTGCCATGCTATAGTGCTAGTCCCCAGAGTTTAGTTTTTTAAGAACATTATTTATTTATTTGAGAGGGAACAGGTCAGAGAGAGAATCTGCTGATTCACTCCTCAAATTTCTGCAAAAGGCAGAGTTGGGCTGGGCTGAAGTCAGGAGCCAGGAGCTTTAACCCAGTCTCCCATATGGGTGGCAGGGGCACTATGACTTCAGTCATCACTGCTGTTTCCCAGGGTGTGCAAGAAATTGGAGTCAGGAGCCAGAGAAGGGAATGGAACCAATCACTGTTGCGTTGTGAATGATCCTTTTTTAGTCTCTTAGCTCATGGGCTGGATGTTAGAAGTCAGTAGTTGAGTCCTTCATAAGATTTCACACACAGCTTACTCATTGCCAGAGGGTGTAGAGCTAAAACCAGGATCTAGAGAGGTTATAACACAGGAACACTGCTGAGGCTCAAAACTGATCCAAGCGCTGCATAAAGGAGAGAGCAAGCATGGACCTCGTGAGCACCTTCATCCCAGTAGCTCTCAGGCCAAGCACTCTTTAGGGAAGGGATTGCTGAAAATGGGAGCTGACTGCCCCTGTGACTGGCTCATCACTAATTGGATCCAGTACCCAGGTCAAATCCTTCCCTGTATGTTGTCGTGTAATTCCAAATGATGGTAGCACCGATTTCTGCTCATATGAGATCCTCCTTGTCATTTGATTTGAGATGAACAGTTGTTCTAAGGGGCAGGAGAGAGAGTTAGCATGGGTTCAGTGTAGAGTACAAGAGTCACAAATTATTCTGCCATGGAAATCATAGCTGAATATGCAATATCTTACAGAAATTACAAGACACTTGTTATCTTCCTAAAAAGTAGATGACCTCACCATGATGTCCTCACATCTCTTCCGAGGCAGATGCATGTGTTTCCAGTGTTTCCCTGTGAGATATACTCCCTATTTCTTTTTTAGTAGACTTTGCATAATTTCCATCACAGTTTTCCATCAGTCAAAATTACTTATTAAAATTTCATTTAAAAATAATTCAAGCTACTTCTTGGAGCTACAAAAAAATGTGCCATATTATTTTACAGTTCCTATATTAAGATGCTTAGATTTAGTTTGCCAAGTAGTCTGAAAGATCTCTTGTTCTTGTGTGTTTTATAATCCACTCTAACACATGTGGGACTGAAATTTAGAGCCAAAATATTTTTTTATCCCTTACTGTTAATTCATCTGCAAATTCTAGACCTCCAACTGAGGTGAAACAACTTGGTTGTTGTGTCGTCTAATCCTCCAGTTTTGGGAAGGATCATGAGGAAGAAAGGCCAAACAAACCTATCCTATCAATGTACGATGTAACGAAGATTTAGTTTCTGAACAATTATTCTAGACTGAAATGTGGTTTTTGAACAGATGCTTCCTGAAACATTTTCATCATAATTCATTGAAAGAACAATAATCCATTTTGATTATGCATGGAAATGCCGTGTTTCTGAAGTAGTATAGTGCATTTCTCAAATTATTTATGGGGGTGGGAGGGAGTCAGCACTGTAGCACACTAAGATCCTGCTTGCAGTGCTAGCATCCCGTATGGGTGCTAGTTCCTGTCCCGGCTGCTCCACTTCTGATCCAGCTCTCTGCTATGGCCTGGGAAAGCAGTGGAAGATGACCCAAGTGCTTGGGCCCCTGAACTTGTGTGAGAGACCCAGAAGAAGCTCCTGGCTCCCAGCTTTGGATTGGCCCAGCTCTGGCCATTGCTGCCATTTGGGGAGCGAAACTGTGAGCAGAAAACCTTTCTCTCTGTCTCTCCCTCTCTTTGCCCATAACTTTGCTTTTCATTTGAATTTTATTTAAATAAAATCTTTAAGAAAAAGTATTTGGAAGCACTTTTTCCCTGGTCAACATATATGATCACACATATGTCTCTCTTTCACTCAAATACCCTTATCCTGTCTTAAAAATTTTACAGCTTACAGACCCAATAAGTGTTTTTTTTTTCCTGAAACTAGAATGCCATCTTTATGAAAGCAAGGATTCTTGTCTATTTTGTTTCTGGTTGTACCCCATTTCTTGAATGTGTCTGGTCCACTGTAAATGCTCAGTGGACATCTCCTGCATGAGTGTGTGACTATGGATCCTGCATTCTCCAGCACACATTCTTTCTCAGTTTTTGGCTTATGTGTCTAGATGGAGTCATCTTTGCGTGGAACAAAATGGTAGCAAAAGATTGCATGTAGACAACAATAAAAGGTGATGATCAATGTTTTTCAAGGGAAACACTGGAAGATGAGTCTTCCTTTAGGGATAAAGAATGAGCGTGCCAACCCAGTATCCACATTTAAAATGAGGGGTAAATTACAGCAACATCTTTTTAAGAGGAACCTTTATAGGAACATAAAGTTCATGTTAAAAGTTCCAATTAAGGGGCCGGCGCCATGGCTCAACAGGCTAATCCTCCGCCTTGCGGCGCAGGCACACCGGGTTCTAGTCCCGGTCAGGGCACCGGATTCTGTCCTGGTTGCCCCTCTTCCAGGCCAGCCCTCTGCTGTGGCCCCGGGGTTCAGTGGAGGATGGCCCAAGTGCTTGGGCCCTGCACCCCATGGGAGGCGAGGAAAAGCACCTGGCACCTGGCTCCTGCCATCAGATCAGCGCGGTGCGCAGGCCGCAGTGCGCCAGCCGCGGCAGCCATTGGAGGGTGAACCAACGGCAAAGGAAGACCTTTCTCTCTGTCTCTCTCTCTCTCACTTTCCACTCTGCCTGTCAAAAAAATAAAAAATAAAAGTTTCAATTAAGAAGATCTAATACATTTGAAGTAGTTCTTTTTTCTCCATTAGTACCTATTGAAATAATGTTTAAAGAAATTCTTTAAAAATGTGTAGTGTTTGTTTAAAGCAGAAGAGTGATGCTAGTTCAAAGTATTTAAGGTCAACATATATTTAGATATCAAAGCATAAAGTCTTTGGGTATGTGCTTATTCAAATTGAATGCACAGTACAGATTTGTGCTTAAAGTGAAGGGAGGACTTTCCATGAAGGAAGATTAAGACACTGAATTGTGAAGAAACCTGTTTTGCTCTGTAACAGAACCCAAATCTTAACTTGATCAAATTAAAGCACAGAGAACAAAGCTAAAACATGTGCCAAGGTCAGATTTAGAACAGCGGTGGGAAGAACCATTTCTCTGTTGCTCTTTGTTTTAGAGTTAAGTGTTTAGGAAGTAGAATTTAGAAGACTAGAAACCTAGTAGCTACTTACAGAGAATTTGCTCAATGTATTGTCTTTATACACATTTCCTGTAGTTTTATCATAAAGTGGAGTCTTTCAGGTGGGCACAGAACAATTCTTATCTCAGCTCTGGCTGTGAGTTTGCAACTTCTTTCCTCATAAAAGTTCTGTGAACTTGGAAAGAAAACCCTAGCATCTGACATTAAGACAGTGACCCAGTGTGCACTCACCAGTAAGCTGAGAGCCGTTTTGATGTCCATCCTGGATCTAGTTACCACAGTGGTGGGAATTAGTCTGGGTGATAATTCAGACGAAAGGCAGAGTGTATACTTGGTTCTAGCAGATGCAGGGTAAGCGAGTTCCTCCTAAGGTGATAAATCGAGGCTTGCCTCCTAGACTTGAATATCTTTCTCACTACATGGCAATGAAAGAGCTATGAGCAACTGATTTAAAAGCAAATTGTAGGCCGGCGCCGCGGCTCACTAGGCTAATCCTCCACCTTGCGGTGCAGGCACACCGGGTTCTAGATTCTGTCCCGGTTGCCCCTCTTCCAGGCCAGCTCTCTGCTGTGGCCCGGGAGTGCAGTGGAGGATGGCCCAAGTCCTTGGGCTCTGCATCCCATGGGAGACCAGTAGAAGCACCTGGCTCCTGCCTTCGGATCAGCGCGGTGCTCTGGCTGCAGCGCGCTGGCCGCGGCGGCCATTGGAGGGTGAACCAACGGCAAAAGGAAGACCTTTCTCTCTGTCTCTCTCTCATTGTCCACTCTGCCTGTCCAGAAAAAAAAAAAAGCAGATTGTGGCAGCTGGACATTCTCTGTGTCCTAGAACAAAGTTTACCTGATCAAAAATCATGTCAACAGCAATAAAAGTACATTTGTCAAATGCATTTTTACAGTTAAATTATTATACTATTGCATTCATGCAGGAAGCATAAAATGACACGACATTTACTTGTATTTTTACAGTACAGGTATTTATTTATTTAATTATTTACTTGAAAGAGAGACGAGAGAGAGAGAAGGGGCAAGAGGGAGAGGCAGAGGGAGAGGGGGAGAGAGAAAGAGAGAGAGAGAGAGAGAGAGAGAGAGAGAGACAGAAACAGAGAGATATTTTGCATCCCTTGATTCACTCCCCAAATGCCTGCAACAGCCGAGTCTGGGCCAAACCCAAAGCCAGGAGTCAGGAACTCAATCTGTGTCTCCCACATGTATTGCAGGGACCCAACTGGTTGAGTTACCACCACTGTCTTAGCATGAAGCTAGAGTCAGGAGTTGACGTACTAATCCAATGCCTGTACTCTGACAGGGGATGAAGTATTCCCAGCAGCACCCTAACTTCTATGCCAAATGCCCACTCCCTAGGCCCAATTTAAGTGATGATTTACTTTGACACTATTTAAAGCAATATTACTTTAAAAAGGAATATAAAATATGACCACCTGAGTTTAACTAATGCTGTGTATGTGAATTTTTTTACTTTTTAGTGCTTATCTGTATGTCACAGAATAAGTGTTTTGAGAAATATACCCTTAATGTCCCAAGTACTAAGTTTTTCTGACTACCTTTTGCTTCACACAAAATAATCATAATTTTTAAAAAATAGTCATCGTATTTTTCTGGAATTCTTTCCTGTTTTTATTTTCCACTTTTTCTCTACTTACATTACCTGTTGTTCTAAAGTTCAGAAAGGAAAAAAAATCCCATAAGTGTGCTCTGAGATTTTATTTTCCTACAATTCTAGACTAGAACATTATAATAATCAATGTGCAACTATTATATCAGGGAAGCATTAACTTCCATATCTGTCTTTGTAGGATTTACATAATTCTTTATGGCACTCAATTATTATTCTCACCACTAGGACAATATTATATTAAACGCCTTCTGTCTCTAGGATTGCAGATCTTCCAGTCGTACTGAAAGAAATGATTAAGCAGTTTTGTTGTATGTACAACTGGCCCCTGTCATGTGGATTTTGTGAGATGATGGATAGGATTTTAAATTCATTGTTGTGCTTCTATTGACATGAAACATTTCTAATTATAATTTTCTCTGGTTGAAAAGAGCATGTCAGTAGTTTTAATCCAAAGAAATTATTTCTAAATTGATAGCTCATAAAGGCGCCTAAGTGACATGGTTGCTTTCTTCAACTGTTTCAAGATAAAGACTCACTGAATATTGAAGTACTCAAATGCTTTCTGTGTCACCTGCATTTTTCTATGTAATAAGTTGTCCCACATGGAAATAGCTATCCATGTATAACTCGTTAATGAGGAATAAAAAGATTCTAGGTTTAGGAAGATGCCCCCCTCAGCAAGGGTGTTATTTCTAAGTCTCTGCCTTTCCTATCTTCCCTTCTCAGAATCCAAGAATCCATAAAAGAGCTATACAAAAACTGAGCTCCCACTATTTACTATAATTAATAAATGAGTCAGGAGATAGCACTTTCCAATATTGGCCATTAAGTATTTTTCAGGTGCATCGTGAAAAACAACTGCCAAAATTGTATACTGTTAAGTCACAATGCAGCCAGAGGATCCAATAAAATACCAGCACAAACAAAGGAATGAAAGTCAGCATTTGAAATTAGACTATCTATACATCCAACATTTTCTCAGTATTTTTCTTTGATTAGAACTCCTGCCACAGTGGGGACACATTTTCACTTTAAGAACTCTTATAAATCCATGTTCTCATTGTCTCTGATACATAATTTGGGGGTCATTATGTTGCAGGTGCAAAAAATAGTTATCTGAGAGGATTCAGCTCTATATGCTGTCCAGAGACTCAGACAATAGGGAATTCACATGCTGTCATATCAGGGGTCTGATTTGAGTGGAAAGGAGAGAGATTTGGAGAGAAAAGGGCATAGTAGTATTATTTGAAAACCACAATGCTTTAGGTGGTCAGGGTATTGAGAGAAGGAAAACACCTTTGCATCTAGCACATAATGAAACTACCCCTTAATAGACTGACCATGCACAATAGAACGCAATTATGATTTGCTTGCATAAGTCAACCGACTTTTCCCCAGGCAGCTTTGTGTGCAAGGATAAGATGGACTCTTGGGGATCAGAGATGCACTCATAAGTAAGAGAGCCTGCAAATTGTCCCAACTGTAACAGCGTTTTATTTAGCACATGTGGGGCTCTAATAAAAGTATTCCCACTGGACCCAATTCCATACTGTTTCCTGCCATAAAACTCCTACATATGTTACAGGAAGCTTCAAGGACAGAATCCTCTTGAGAGGAAGGACCAATTTAATAATATATTCCCCCTTCAGTATTGAGAAGACATACACCTGCACTTTCCACAGCTGTTGAAATCAGAGATGCACCCTGGATATACAGGAAGCAGAGCTTGTATTGATGAATAATTTCTACTGTCCTACACTTTCACCATTTTTGCCTTTAATAATCTAGGCAAGGTCAGCATTAAAGCAGCAGAGCTGCAGTCATTTATATGGTAATGATTACAAAGGGAGAAAGAAATGGAGTTCACCTTCAATTGTCTCTTGAAGTTTTTTTAACTTCCTAAAATACTTTCATAAAAAGCTGATCATTTGAAGTGAGATTGTTACATTTTAAAAAGCCATCAAGTTAGTCCATTCCTATCCAAAGCAGCAGTATTATTTATTTATTTATTTGGTAAGATCGGGTAGGAGACTTTAGTGAAGCAAAGAATTTGGGGGTCATGGGTTCTCCTAGACAAGAGAGAACATGTAGTAGCTCCAGGTTTTAGAGCAGGACTAACCAGAAAAGTGGTTGGATCAAACTTCACCAACATTCCATCATTGACCAGTATCATCCCTGGCTAAAGGCACTTGGCAATAGTAGTAACAGTCCTTTTGCTGAATTGGAAGAGCAAAATATCCAAAAAGTGACATCAATGTTTGAAGTAACTACTCAGAGACCATAGTTAGCCCATTCCAGGATGTCAGTCATTTCTGTAGATTTTAGTAAAGCATAAAGGCTTTGACGCCAAAGTCACCTACTAAAACCACATTTTAAACATTTATCAAGAGCCTGATAGTTGACTTATTTAGCTACTCTCTCTTATTCTTCATTATTTTTTACTCATTCTGTTTGCTAATTTTTGATTCCTTGAGTTTCCTGATATGTCAGTCCTGTTGTCTCTGAAAAGTGTTGGAGAAAGTCTTGACTCAAGTTTTGGTGATGGTGGATGTGGGGTTAGGCTTCCAGTGGCTTCTTTGCTAGGAGTCAGAAGATGGGTTTCTTGCTAAGAGAGCCATTAATTGGACAAGTGAGCAGAATGACGAAGAGAAGAAAGAACTTCCTGCAACTTCTCACAATGTGTACTTGTCCTAGAGTTTCCTTCTTGTGCACGATGCCAAGTTAACAGCACATGGACCTTCTCTAGGTTCAACATCTCAACCCAGTGAGCATGTGGATGCTGCCTTCATCAATAGAGAACCATAGGAAATGTTAGATAAATTATTGAGAAGCTTTATTATCTGACATGTATAAATGATATTTCTGAGGTTTTCAATAAGGATTAACCTTCTTTATCAAGGGGTTTGGTCTTCAATTCCAAACAGGGAGATTTAAAGAATTTTGGAGCATTTCCAAATTCACAAATTCTTCATCGCAGATTTAAGGGCATGAAAGGATGTGTAAATATTTGGTGAGTAGCCTGAGTCATTCCAGTGGAAATATTCCCCATCTGGTATTTTGGTATGAACTGAAAATGTCACCGGCCTAGGTCTTGAGTTTTGATACAAATGCAAAAGTTCAAAAATAAATGTAACATAAAGGAACATCTCAATCATCCCCCCTGAGCAGTAGATTTTCCAGAAATACCATTACAAAATAGGAGTTTCCTGATGCATATTGAATTAGCAGACTACAGTGCAGGTGTGACGTCTGAGAGAGGACTGGGGCAAGGCAGGAAGTGAGGAAGAACTCATTCTATGGAACCTGTGCTGCGGCATAACAGGTAGATCCACCCCCCGCAGTGCCTGCATCCGATATGGGTACTGGCTTGAGTCCCAGCTCTGGGAAAGTAGTAGAAGATGGCCCGAGTCCTTGGGCTCCTGAACCCGCATAGATCTGAGACCTGGAAGAAGCTCCTGGCTCCTGTCTTTTGATCGCCCCAGCTCTGGCCGTTGCAGCCATTTGGAGTGTTAACTGGTGGATGGAAGATCTCTCTCTCTCTGTCTCTGTTTCTGTCTCTGTCTCTCTCTCTCTCTCTCAGATTCTGCTTCTTTGTAACTCTGCCTTTCAAATGAAATAAATGAATCTTAAAAAAAAGAATTTATTTCACTACCACTGCCCACTGCCTCCTACCTTCTGTAGGTGGAGATCAGGAGTTTTCTCAAGGTAAGTGAGGACTTCCAATCCCCTACAACAGCTGAGTCTCTGAACTAGTGCACAGATTCCTCAAACTGGAGGGAAGAAAGGAACAGATTTTACTACTTTAAAACTCTGTTTATTGCTTTATCGCTTACAAATCACCTGATTTTTTAGTTATTATTACCCTTTGTGGTTTTTTAAAATGCATATAACACATATGCTAAAAATGACAACACTTTTGTGCTTATATACCACTTCCTCACTGCTGGGATCAAGATATAAAACATTAAGTGTATCACAAGGCCTTTGTTAATGCCCCTTCCCGTTAATACCACCCAAAGGGGACCTTTTTTCTGATTTTTGTCACTGTTAGTTTTGTCTTTTCTGGAATATCATACAAATAGAATTTTTAAGCATGTATTCAATTTTTTTGCTCAAATTATGTCTGTGAGAAGCAGTCAGTAATTTGTTCTTTTCTAATCACTGTTTACAATTCACTTACCTGTTCTACTCTTCTCTTGAGGGCTATGTTAGTTGTTCCCAGGTTTCTGATATTACTAAAGCTGCTATGAACATTCTTACGCCTTTCTTTTGCTGTACATATGCCTGTATTTTTCTTTGCTATAAATCTAAGAGTGAAATTGCTGGGCTATGGAATCAGCAATATTTGTGCAGCGTAGGATGCAGTCTTTCAGAGTGGTGGAGCCATTTTATAATCCCATTTGCAAAGTGTGAGAGTTCAGTTTCCTTTTGCAGAATTGGGTGAGCAGAAAACAGCTAGGCTATCACCTCCAGACTGGTTCTAGGGGCTGCTACATTCTCAAAAATTGTTTCCTACTCCAAGGATGCTTTAATATGAAAATCTATGCTATTCAATCCTATCTTACGTGTCCCCATAGCAACCCCCTTTGTGACTGCCAGCTCTAAGACCTATTCCAAGGAGGGAATGCTGCCATTCAGGGTGCAGCATAAGTGACATTTACCTGAGAAGCAGCAGATAACAGCACATCAATAGGATTGGTGACCACAGACAGAGTAGTGAAGAGCCAGGTGCTTCTTGTACTGATGATTCCTGACTGTTAGGGTGATTTTTACAAAGTGCCACAAGTTGGGTAGCTTACAACAACAGAAGTTTGTTGTCTCAGGGTTCTGCAATCTAGAAGTCTGAAATCAGATGTCTGTAGAGTGAATTCCTCCAAGGTCAGTCAGGGAAGGAAGTGGTCCAGGTTCCTACCGCTGGTTTGTGGATGGCCATCCTTGCTTTAAGTCTGTTTCCTTGGCCTGCACCCCGTGTGCCTCACTTTATACAAATGTCCCCATGTTTTCATAAGGACGTCAGTCGTTCTTAATTAGGGGCTTATGTTACTTGAGTAGGACCTCATTCTAGCTTAAATAATTATATCTGCAAAGACCTTATTTCAAAGTAAGGTCATATATGAATACTTGAATGTAGGATTTCACAGAGGAATTTTGAAAGACAAAATTCAAGCCATAACGGATAGTTTAGGGACATTCTCCCGGTTCAAAATACAAACAAGGAGGGTATTTAACATTGTTTATCCTCAGGGAAATGAACAACAGGACAGTGAATCACACACATTATGGAGAGAATTCAAGCATTTCCGACAGTTTCAGTTCTGTGTTACATTTATCTGAATGATCTACCTGCACCACGATGATCACTCATTAGTGTGATCTGCTTCTCGTGGATGGGAGGTTACTGTGTACAGTACATTAACTACAGACAAGGAAACTATTTCTCCCAGAGGAGTGTAAAATTTACAAGGGAGATGCTTAGTAAAACAACACACGTACGAGCACGACATAAGTAAACCTTTATGTATTGCAGATGGTAAAACAGGTCTCTATAGCACTTACTTCTGAGATATGCTGCACTCCTATGAGAGCAGAGAAATGAAGACCGCAGGCTGAGACTGTGACCATCTGTAGTGCTGAGCAAGTTCCTGGGGCGGGGGTTGGGGGGCGACAAACAGAAAGCTGGTGAGAACAGATGACTGCTGTTTCTTTTCTATTCCAAAATACGTGTGACTGAAGTAGGGAGTTGAAATGACTTGAATAAAAAGATTCACATAAAGTAACCCTGACAAAGGATTGAGAACTCTGAACTGAAATTAAAAGTAATCACCATCTTCCTTTAGTTTTTTATTTCTCCAGACTATCTGAATATTTGCAGCAGGTAACATAATCTGTAATTATGAAGCATCAATAAGGCAAGAGTGCTATGTGAAAGATCAGTTCCGTTTCCTAACAACCTCTTTTGACTTTTTTCTAGAAAATTGTCCTCAGTGCATCCTGGCTTTGCTCACTGCTGACAGTGGGCACAGAGAAAAGTCCCCAGTGAGCAAGTTCTCAAGGTGCCCCAGCTTGCAGCCTGCGGACATTTCTGTAAACAGTCCTCTAACACATGCCTTTCCCGAGCACTGTCACAGCATGGCCTTCCCTTTTCCGGTTGCCTGGTGGTTAGCCAATGCTTTGACCAAAGTTTTTACAGGAATCAACCTATCTCAGTATTCAATGTTTTCCACTGAAGTCACCTCTCTTGTGACTGGTTCAGCATTTAAAAATATTAAGCACCAAATAAATGACTTCCTATGTTATGTTAATGATCTCTGTAATGCATTACATTTAGCATGGTTGTACTTTGTACTTTGATTGTTGACTCTTGATAGGATTGATATAGCAATAAATCTGATTCAATCAATATTTTTTTGAAATGCTAGATACCATACTGTGTCATAATCCCATATAATAGACTTAAATGCCCAATTTTTTTCATATTTTTATGTCAGAAATTTAGTATTACATGTTAGGGGTTTATTTTTGTGTGATATTTTCACATATAATGTTTTAGAAGTGGGTATGTTTCAATTTAAATCATAGAGATTTAAAGAAGTATTAGTATTAAATGATTCATGAATTGCATTGTGGAAAATTTTAAATAAATTATGAAATTAGATATTAGATCACTCCAAATTGTTTATATTTTTATATGGTTAATATACAGTTTACAGAAACATAAAATTGGCTTGATGACTGATTGAATATGGTAAATAATGGATAGTTTGCTTAAAGCCTTCCAAATATTACACCAATTATATCCTCAATTCTGAATTACCTTGTAACAGTTACTATATATAATGGTAAGCCAATTTTTTGAGGTATTTAACTCTTTAAATCTTCCCTCTCTTATCCCATTCCCTTCTTCCCTAAACACCATGCTAGAATTTAAAATTAGAGTTTAATTTGTCTTCCACATTTTAGTTTTTTATTATGTAAATAAGTAATAAAGACAGGCAGTGGTTCTGCTGTCAAGACAGTCCATGTTGTTGGCCATTCTTTTCAGGGATAATGTTAATGTCATTTGTGCATCATACAAGGAGTGTCACTCTAGACCTATACTGTTAGTAGAAATACTGTGTTGCAGGCTTTCTTGAATCATATGTATTGTAAGTTTGTTTCCTATAGTGTCATTATGCTTCAGATTCTTTTAAATAAAGCTAGTTTTTAAAGAGAAAAAAAAATATTAAGCACCACAAACTGTAACATCATTGAAAAGATACGAATGTATTTTAATAAATCCTTTTAGCTTAGATTTTACATTACTGACTTCTGAACCCAGGCAAAGAGTGGAGTGATCAACTTACCAGATACTTAAAAGCATTTGTCACTTGAATCTACTTGCATCTTCGATTTAATAACCATTGAGAATAGACAGGATATGGTCCCCTGGTGATTGGGAAAAATTTTTTGGCACCCAGACTCAGTATATACATGAAAGGAGATAAATACACAAAATACAAAGTATTATTTAATCCCATAATTTGAGGGGCACTATAGTTCTAGCAATGTTGAAATCTCTCTTACAAATGATGAAATATGTTACCTACGTGACATCATGCCATCTTTACAAATCCTCCACATATAACATTAGACATACAGATCTGAAATCATTTCATAGACTGCACTCACATTGAATTCCCTTTAAAAGTACATATTGTATAAATATCTTTTATGTGTCTGCTATGTCTTTATAGTCCCAGTTTTGAAGCAAAGGCTTCAGGATATTAGGCCAGCACCATCTCCAGCTTGTTTATTAGTCTGTTTTCTTTATTGGGATATATCAAATTGTCATTCCCTTAAGATAAGGAGAGCAGGTGTGCCCATTGGAAACTGCCTCTGTTTAATTATTTTTCATAATAGAATTTCAAGACTGCAAGGAGCTTTAGGGGTCATTTAGCGCACCCTCTAAATTGACTTGGCTATACATCGCCTACCCAGAAAAGCAATGGACACTCACTAATCATGTTCAGAATGTCATCTTGTGCCTCGAGGTGCCTTTATCATCTAAGTCTCAGGAACACCTGGGACCCACAGACAGCACAGCCAGAGAGACGAGTGAAAGGGTCCTTTTGAAATAAGAAAACCAGATAAGGCAAGAGCATGTGAGATCCATTTATTTTCCATTTGCCCTTCTCTTCCTTTGGTAATGCATGATAAGAATAATAATAGCTTTTTTTTTTTTTTTTCAAATTCACTTAGTCATTTACTTTGGAGAAGAGGTCCAGAAAGGAGAGAATTGCTATCTTCAAAATCTTTGCTCTAAACTCAAATCATACGTAAGCACACCTGAGTGTTTTTGTACTCACCTGTCTGTAAGCTACTCCTAGTTCTTCTCACTGTCATTTAAGAGAGCATAAGGAGAAGTCTTCAGCTAAAACAGACTTGCTCTTCCTCTTCATAATTTCTTAGCAACAACGCACAAGACAGAAGTGAAGCATTCTCATTTACTGAAATTTTTTGAATACTGCCCATATGGTAGAAATGTGATCTAACTAGAGGGGAAAAAGCAATATAAAGAAAACATTGTTAAAGAGCTGACAGCACACGGGAGTATGACTAGAAACATGATGTGCCCTTTTCAGCACACAGGTACACTGTAAGATTCTGTTCTGCTGGGACCCACTGAGAACTGACAGATATACCTGGTGGATTCAGCGATTATTGGGATATATGAAAGATAGCGTCTGCTTCTTTTTGAGTTAGATTTTTTCCCAGCAGAAATGTTATTTGAACATATTTCTTATACTGAAGTCAAAGAGGAAAAGGCACAAAAGGAATAGAATGGAGGATGAAAGTAGAAACATTTGGATCTTGATTGAAACTAGAAAAGAGTGAAGCATCATTTATATAATATTTAATATAATAAGACAATAAAAGAACCAGTTTAAAGAATGTATACTATTTTTCCAGATGCATGAAAAACCATGAACTCTCACAACTGTGGAAAACTCAAAGAAAACTGACATTTTAAAATTTTCTCTGGCAAGTACATATCATGTAAAATATCTGTATATATATATGTATATAGTTATACATGCATATGTGTCTACACAGGTAATTACAGTTTTAATTCTCCAATGCCAATTCCAAATATTAGTGGGCAAGCATAATTACATTCCTAAGTAAAAGTAAGTTTAATATCTACATATGTCAATATATTTCTTTACCACTTGATTTACAAAGGAGATTAAGTTTACCATGAAAAAGAGGAGGTTGGGAGTTATATTAGGGGTCAATGCAAAGATAAGATAGCTTGACACCCCTTACGAAAGGGAGTAGTTTGTGCTGATCTGATAATAAATGAGATCCTGAAACAGGATATCTTCATGAGATAGAGGAGAGGCAGCTGATACAGTGTGAAGATATAGCAATGACTTTAGGGTTTGTGTCAAGATTGCTGGTCTCATGTGGGCAATGCTCCAGTGAAATAAACATGTGGCAAACAAGTGAATATTTGCATTCTGCAGAACAGAAGAGGGAGAGAATTATCAACATTATGTCCATGGAAGCACTTTCTAACATTCAAATCAGCTATTTTAAAAATGTTTATAGTTTTACAAATGTGAGCCATAGAAACAAATGACTGCAATAATTTAAAGTGTTCAGGGATAAATGGATGAAAAATGAACAGAGAGACATAAGAAAGATATGAGAGTGTGTGTGTGTGTGTGAGAGAGAGAGAGAGAAACATACAGATACACATATTGACATTAGATATTCCCCAAATTTTATCATATAAGAAAAAAGTCCAAAATATTAATGAGATCATCACATAAAACAAGATTTCCAATTTGTAGGAGATAGTACTCAATGATTTTGATTTATAAAGGGAGTAAAAGGAAAAAGGGCAATGATTGAAGGTGAATCTCCAGGCTTAAAAGCCACAGACAACACTGTCTCACTTCTCTCTTGAATGGAACGTACTGTTATGGTTATAAGATATAGAGGGCTGAATGTTGAAAGGGATGTTTGGAACCAGTATTTGGCCACTGGTGACAATGATAAGGGTGACTGTCTTTGGCTGAGTGTTAACTCTGTGTCAGACTCTGTTCATAGGCACTACTTTATATGGGCTAAATCATTTACTTCTCACAACAATCTCTATTTTTCAGAGGAGGAAATACTGTACTAGACCGGGAGGTTAAGTGATTCATATTAAGTAGCACAGCAGAAAAGTGGCAATCTGAATACAGATACCTCATTTTAAATAATTCTACTGTAGTAACAGAGTGTATGAAAACCTGATTAATGAATATATATTGTAAGGTCTACAATTAGGGAATTAGCTTAAAGTTGTATTAAAGAAATGATTGGTGCTGGAGATCAGAATAGGAAAGTGACCCCGGGATGATGACTTAAAGTACAGACCGGGGCTTAGTGTGGTGAGACCAGCACCAGATAAAGCCCAAATGCCTCTGTCCCTAAGCCAGCTCACCAAAGTATTCTCTAGATCTGCCCTGGCATTGGGCAGCGATCTGTGCCCTGGTGGAATGGCCTCATTTCTGCCTTATCATTTGTCATGCAGACTAGAGTGCACCTTGAGGTTGTGAAGGGCCTTGGGACTGTGAGACTCAAGTGTGACCCGGCTCAGTATCATACGGGATGGCCAAGCAACTGCCTCCATCACCTTTCCCAGAACCTCAGGCAGTTAGCAGCAAAGTAAGGCTTTTACCACAGGAGAGTAGGAAAACAAAGGGAGCTCAGGGTAGCCACTATAGTGAGACCTAGCACTAGACAGAGGCCAGAGGCCTTTACACTCAGGCCAGCACTCACAGTCAGAGCCTCCCGACCTGCCCTGGCACGAGCCAGGGACATATACCTTGGTAGGATGGAGGAGTATTTCAGACTGCATCATCCCTCACATTCCCCACCCACACCCACCTCTGTGGGCTTGGTGTGTATCTGTAGTATAGCACAGTGATCTGTAACTATGACATTCAGATGCAACTGAGCTCAGTGTCAGCCTGAGCAGCCAAGGGACTGCCTTCACTGTCCTTCCTCCAACCATGTAATAACAGCAAGGTGCTAGCCACAAGGGAGTAGGACACTGAAGTGTGCACAGGACTGTGTTGTTGATCTGGTGAAACCATCTGGGAGGATACTATAGGTTGCTGTTGCCAGGCTCATCCCTATGGATGGAACTTCTGGGTACACCTTGATCCCAAGTGGAGATTTTGCCCCAGTGTGTTGGATTTCTAGCCCAGTCAACTTGCTCCTGTAGTTAGTTGCAGCAGCCTTGGGTAGCAAATCTACTTAAGCAGTAGATAGCCTATAGGAAAGCTGACCTTGGCTCTACTTTGTGATGCACAGGTCTTGGCAGGCTCTGGGTTCTGGATGTGATCTGACAATGTGGTATAAGAGGCCACAGGACTGCCCATTCTATTGCTCCTCTGACCCCAGGGCAGCATGGACGTGCTTATCTACTTGGAGCAAGAAAAGGTAGGTGAGTGCCAAGACATTACATAGAAACCTGGGGCTGGTACCAAGCAAACAAATTTTGAGCTGATGCTATACCAACCATGCCCTGCTGATGTGGAGACCCAAAATACTCCAAGTCAACACTCCCACAACCTCATCTACCTTGGACTGAGAGCCAATATGCCTTTAATTCAAGGTCCCCAGAGGTTGCTGCTAAGACCCACACAACCTTGCTGGGTCTGAGAGGAGTGTCCCATGCTCCACTGCTGCTGCCATCAATTGTCATGGGACACGGTAGTGAGAGATCATAGTATAGCATCCAGCTGCAAATAAAGCCAAAATAGGCTACCAAACTGATACTTGAAGACATCTTCAAGAAAAAGGCTTTTTACAATGAAAGCCACTCATTAAAATTTCAAGAACAATCCACCCAAAATGCAAATATCAGTGTAGCAACACAAGAGGTATGAAAAAGCAAGGTAATATGATGCCCCCAAAGAATGCAATAATGCTCAAGTATAATAATATAATAATGATAATAATAATAATGCTCAAGTATCAAACTTCAAAGGAAAGGATGTTGATGAAGTGAGTGACAGACACTCAAAGAATGATTATAAGGATGTTCAAACAGATAAAGGAAATACACACAGTAGAATGAGATCAGGAAAACATTGCATGATATGAATGAGAAATCTTGGAAATGAAGAATTAAATAAGTCAAATAAAAATGTAGTTGAAAACCTCAACCACAGATTAGATAAAGCAGAAGAAAAATATTTGAATTTGAAAGCAGGTCTTTTGAAATATCCCAGCAGGCAACCAAATTTTAAAAAAAAAAACTAGACAGCCTTCGAGAACTTGTGGGGATTGCTGTGAGAAAAGAGAGGAGTAGAGGTCTAGGAAACCTATTCAATGACATGATAGTTAAAAAAGAGTTCCCTAATATGGATAAAATTATGGATATTCCAGAATTGGATTCCCATTGGAAGTGACCATGGGGGCCAGTGCTGTGGTGTAGCAGGTAAAGCCAGCGCCTGCAGTGCTGGCATTCCATATGGGCACTGGTTCAACTCCCAGCTGCTCCACTTCCAATCCAGTTCTTTGCTATGGCCTTGGGAAGCTGTAGATGATGGTCCAAGTCCTTGGGCCCTTGCACCCACATGGGAAGACCTGGAAGAAGCTCCTGTCTCCTGGCTTCAGATCAGCTCAGCTCTGGCCATTGTGGCCAATTGGGAAGTGAACCAGTGCTTGGAAGATCTCTTTCTCTTTCTGCCTCTCCTCTCTTTGTGTAACTCTGACTTTCAAACAAATAAATAATTTTTTTAAAAAAAAGAAGTGACCAGCACTCTAAGATTATCTACTTCATTCATTAAATGTTTGCTGACACTGTGCTCATGTTGAATCCTCTTCTTTGCACAAGTTATACAATGATCTTGATCTTCAAGGATCTCATAATCTCATAAAAGGAAAAGAATAGGATCAAAGAAATAATGGAGCAAAAAGAAGGATATAAACAGATTAAAAAACTATTAAAAGAGAAATTTTGATATTGCTTTGTGGAGAGTGGCAAGATGGCGGAATAGGAAGGAGCACACCGATAGTCAGGGGAGAGACAGTTTAATAAAAGTGGAGATACTGCAGGTTCAAGGAAGAGTAGGGGAAGAAACAGCAGAGGAAACTCTTCTGGAACTGGTGATTCACAGTGGACCTGCGTGGAGAGCATGGGAGCCCGCAGTTTGGGACACCAGCAGCAGATTCAACACACCAGAACTGGAAGGCGAGGTGAGCCAAACCTCAATAGCCCGAGATACCAGCAGGGAAGTGGAAAGAGACTAGAGCGAACAAGGCTTGAAACCCTGCGGGGAAAAGTTCACCAGGCTAACTAGAAGAGAGAGAGAGAGAGAGAGAGAGAGGGGAAAAAAAAAAGTGACCCATACGGACACGAGTTTCTCTCTCTCCGCTCACCTCTCAAAGGTGAGCAAGACAAAGAGCAGGTGCCATTTTGGAATACGTCATAAGCAGGGCGACCTCGGGTCGGCACCGGCCCCGAGCCTAGCAGAAAAACCTGACTCTGGGCGTGGGGGTGAAATAATAGGAGAATAGAACCTAATGAATGTGTGGTGCTAATGAACTGAGACTGTGAAAAAAGAGACGGTGGGGGAGAGAACTCACGGAAATCACGAATTCATGTGAGTACTCTTCAGAGACGCTACAGTTCAGTAGCCTTGGTAGCCCAGTGGGAGACTACAGGAGAATCTGAGCCCACACTAAGGGCTGCAAAGATTCCCTCTCTGGTCCTTGGGAAAGAGCTTCCGATCTCTGGCTCCTGTGGGTATATCATTCCATTCGCCTGCTAACCACCCCCAATTCCATTCAGCTGTGTGGAATTACATCCCTTTTGAACCAAAAAAAAAAAAAAAAGTAACAGAGAGAGATTTACCACGCCTAACCTGGGAGTGTCTCCTTTGACACACCCTCAACCCTGAGGAACCAAACAGAGCTCTCAGGCCACACCCATCTCAAGCCTCTAAGGCTCCATCAAAAGCAGACAGTCCACTTAATCTAGAGTCATAGTATAACAAGAAAAAAACACCACAGTGAAGAAACCAATATGCCAAACAACAAACGCAAAAACTGAGGTAATAAGAACAAGGAAGACACTATGGCGTCCCCAAATGAAAAAGACACCCCAATTCAAGATTATGAAGATGATGAGAGAGAAGAAATGCAAGAAGCAGATCTCAAAAAATCGATAAGAACACTAAGAAGTACTCAAAAACAAATTCTTGAACTACAGAAATCCTTAATGGACAAGGTAGAAAATCTGTCTCATGAAAATGAAATATTAAGGAGGAATCAAAATGAAATGAAACAACTAGTAGAACATGAAACTGTGATAGTGATGAGAAATCATAATGAAGTGAAGAATTCAATAGATCAAATGAAAAACACATTAGAGAGCCTTACAAACAGAATGGGTGAGGCAGAAGAGAGAATATCGGACTTAGAAGACAGAGCACAGGAAACTATACAGTCAAACCAAAGAAAAGAAGAGGAAATTAGAAATCTAAAAAATATTGTTGGGAATCTACAGGATACTATTAAAAAACCCAACATTCTAGTTCTAGGAGTTCCTGAAGGCATGGAGAGGGAAAAAGGATCAGAAGGCCTTTTTAGTGAGATAATAGCAGAAAATTTCCCAGTTTTGGAGAAGGACAGAGACATCCTAGTACAGGAAGCTCATAGAACTCCAAGTAAACATGACCAAAAGAGGTCCTCACCACGACACGTTGTAATTAAACTCACCACAGTGAAACAGAAAGAAAAGATCCTAAAATGTGCAAGAGAGAAACATGAGATTACTCTCAGAGGAGCTCCAATTAGACTCACAGCAGACTTCTCATCAGAAACCCTACAAGCTAGAAGGGAATGGCGAGACATAGCCCAGGTACTAAGAGAGAAAAATTGCCAGCCCAGAATATTATATCCTGCAAAGCTCTCATTTGTGAATGAAGGTGAAATAAAGACCTTTCATTGCAAACAGAAATTGAAAGAATTTGTTGCCACTCGTCCAGCCCTGAAAAAGATGCTTAAAGATGTGGTACACACAGAAACACAGAAACACGGCCATCAACATGAAAGAAGGTAAACTAAGGGAACCTCACAGCAAAAGATCACAGGGGATTCAAAGCATACATTTGGATAAAGAAATTATGGGACAAGTACTCTATAGAATACTATACAGCAGTCAAAAACGATGAAATCCGGTCATTTGCAACAAGATGGAGGAATCTGGAAAACATCATTCTGAGTGAATTAAGCCAGTCCCAAAGGGACAAATATCATATGTTCTCCCTGATCGGTGACAACTAATTGAGCACCAAAGGGGAAACCTATTGAAGTGAAATGGACACTATGAGAAACAGTAACTTGATCAGCTTTTGTGCTGACTGTTGTTGTACAATGTAATACTTTATCCATTTTAGTATTTTTTTTATTCTAGTACTATTGGTTGAACTCTGTAATTAACACAGAATTATTCTTAGGTGTTTAAATTTTAACTGAAAAGTGATCCCTGTGAAATATAAGAGTGGGAATAAGAGAGGGAGGAGATGTACAATTTGGGACATGCTGAATTGGACCTGCCCCAAATGATGGAGTTAGAATCGTACCAGGGGATTCCAATACAATCCCATCAAGGTGGCATGTACCAAGGCCATCTCATTAGTCCAAGTGATGAATTTCAGTTCACAATTGATCACACTGATAGGTCTAAGAGTCAAAGGGATCACACAAACAAGACTAATGTCTGCTAATACTAACTGATAGAATCAAAAAAAGGGAGAGCATGATCCAACATGGGAAGCGAGATACCACAGCAGACTCATAGAATGGCAGATGTCCTAAATAGCACTCTGGCCTCAGAATCAGCCCTGAAGGCATTCAGATCTGGCTCAAGAGCCCATGAGAATATTCTAGGCATGGAAAGCCAAGACACTCTGGAAATAAAAGAAGACCTAAATGAAAGATCTCTGTGAGTGAGATCCCAGTGGAATGAATGGGGCCATCAAAGAAGGAGGTACCTTTCTCTGAAGGGAGGAGAGAACCTCCACTTTGACTATGACCCTGTCAGAATAAGATTGAAGTCGGCAAACCCTAAAGGCTTCCATAGCCTTGGCAACTCATGACTAGACCCTAGGGAGATTACTGACGCCATAAACAAGAGTGTCAAATTGTTAAATCAACTTCAGGAGTCACTGTGTACCTACGTCTCATGTGGGATCTGTTTTTAATGTGTTGTCCAATGTGAAGTAATGCTATAACTAGCACTGAAACAGTATTTTTACACTTTGTGTTTCTGAGTGGGTGCAAACTGATTAAATCTTTACTTAGTATATACTGAATCGATCTTCTGTATATGATAATTAAAAATGAAAAAAAAATCTTGGTGTTAAATTGGAAATTGCATAGAAAATTAATCAATTTTAAAAAAATATATCATGTAGGATCTCTGTCCTTAATGTGCTATACATTGTGAATTCATACTATAACTAGTACTCCAACAGTATTTTTCACTTTGTGTTGCTATGTGAGGGCAAACTGTTGAAATCTTTACTTAATATATAGTAAACTGATCTTCTGTATATAAAGAGAATTGAAAATGAATCTTGATGTGAAGCAAGGGGAGAGGGAGTGGGAAAGGGGATGGTTGCGGGTGGGAGGGAAGTTATGGGGGGGAAGCCATTGTAATCTATAAGCTGTATTTTGGAAATTTATATTCTTTAAATAAAAGCGTTATATAAAAAAAAGTGACCAGAAAAGATCCTAATCATAACAAATTTTTATAAAGATTTATTTATTTATTTGAGAGGCAGAGTTATAGACATAGAGAGGAGGAGACAGAGATAAGGGTCTTCCTTCCACTGGTTCATTCCCCAAATGGCCTCAACAGCTGGAGCTGGACCAATCCACAGCCAGCAGCCAAGAGCTTCTTCCAGGTCTCCCACAGGGATGCAGGAACCCGAGCACTTGGGCCATCATCCATTGCCTTTCCAGACTGTTAACAGAGAGTAGGATTGGAAGAGGAGCAGCCAGGACACAAGTCAGTGCCCATAGGAGATGCTAGTGCCACAGGCACAGGCTTACCCTACCATACCACAGTGACAGCCCCACCATGACAGTTTATAATCAAACTTTCAAAAGTACAACACAAAACAGAATCTAAAATTTGTAAGAGAAAATCATCCAGCAGAAGTTACAAATAGTCCTTTTAAACTTAGAACTGTTGACAAGTAAACATTGGGAAGGATGGGCGAGGGATACAGGGAGATCTGATAATGGTACCAACAGTGATATGAAGTAACAAGTTCTTGAATTCTACAGCACAGTGGGGGGCAACTGTATGTCACAATAATTGGAAAAGAGCCATTGGCGGGCTGCAAGCAGTCTACACTCCAGTATGTTCACCTATGACACAACGATAATACCTACTGACGAAGTTGTGATTGAAGATAATGTGCCTGTCACTTGATATGAATTGCAATACCCTTAACAGAAGCCAAGGCAGAAAGTGGAGTCAAGCTCTAAGGAAGACTGAGTAAAATTATGAAAGCGTTAAATTAAAAGTAATTAAAATTGAATGTATGAAAATGAAAGCCCTATTTTCTTTTATCCTTGGACTCCTCACACATCCTAATTTTTTTTAGGACACAATATGTGGTTTCTACTTAAGCAGTTACATGAATGAGGCTGCTTTTAAGTTTCTTCACTGACAACCCCATTTTAACCATTGAACAAACTGTACTTAATAGCAGTAAAAATGTAAAAAATCAAGCTTAAACATGAAAATATAGAACAACAAAAACAAAAAAACAGGAAGTATCTTCATTACCTAACAGATTAACAAATTCGCAGATACTCAGAAACTTTATAAGGCATATCAAAACATCTCCATCAAAGGTTCCACTCATTTGAGAGGTATCAATACATGTTCAGTGCTGAGACTATTTGTAGCACTTATAGTATATACATAGCAGCATTAAAGCACTATGGTTCACATTTGAGAAACACAGGTTTAAGCTTTATGCTACAACCGGTCAACATTATAGCTAATGCAGTGACTATTATTTCATATTTTGTCTTCTGAAATTCAATAAGCAAGTTATCGTTTAAGGACATAGAATAATGCCATGTCTTCTTCCTTATAATAGTAAATTTTAAAACCCAAATACTTTGTATCATGGAAAATTTACCTAGCTGTACAAAGGCTGCCAAATACAGTACAGTCATAAGGTTTCTTCTTTGTATATTCCATTAATTTCTAGTTATTTTAGTACAAATAAATGAAGGACACTACTCCAGATTATTGGGCAACAAAAATGTCCATGTGTCACCATCTGTATTTAAGTACGAGCACACCACAACCACAGCCATGGCAAGTAAATGCCCTCAGGTGTCCTCCATTGCTTCCAGGGTTCTTTTCCATGTCACTGGAGCTAGTTTAATGGATACCTTCGGGTTTCAACCTATCTCTGAAAGTCTCAACAAGCTGGTTTTTTTTCTTACATTTCACTAACTAGTTCAAATACAATATGTAGTGTTTTAATTTTTATAGACTCCTTATTAAAATGATTCAAGGTATCTAAAATACCATTAGTGGGTAAAATATTAACCAAAAAAAAAAAGACACTAAGAGTATTTTGAGACTATTTTTTTTCCTAACTAAGAAAGCTATGGGGGGCTGGCCTTGTGGTGTAGTGGGCTAAGCCACTGCCTGCAATGCCAGCAACCCATGTGGGTGCCGGTTCTAGTCCCGGCTGCTCCTCTTCTGATCCAGCTCTCTGCTATGGCCTGGGAAAGCAGTAGAAGATGGCCCAAGTCCTTGGGCCCTGCACCTGCATGGGAAACCTGGAGAAGGCTCCTGGCTCCTGGCTTCGGATAGGCACAGCTCCAGCCGTTGCGGCCAACTGGGGAGTGAACCAGTGGATGAAAGACCTCTCTCTCTCTCTCTCTCTCTCTCTCTCTCTCTCTCTCTTTGCCTCTTCTTCTCTCTCTGTGTAACTTTTTCAAGTAAATAAATAAAACAAAATAAAAAAAGAAAAGAAAAGCTATAGGATTCATAATGAACAGTTATAATGACACTTTAACCCTGCTGTTGTACAACATCAACAATAAGAGTAAATGCATGAAGCAGAGAAAAGAAGAGCAGGATTTCAGGAGAAAAGTCTAGTAAATACTTGAATTTTGTATGCTTCAAACATGGAAGGGTTCACAGTGTTTATAAGCAATATCATTATTTTCATCCTTAAAGTAGTGTAAATCTTTATTTCATTTCTAATTTTATCCATAAATAAAATCCTAACTCATTACATAATGTATCTTATCAATTTCAGTTTTCAAGTATTCAAGTAATGCAAGCTCAAGTATTTTCTTTTGTGGCAACAATACACTTATGGATTGAACTTCAAAAACAGGGAAAAATTCATTTAAAATAACTGATACATTCTCTGTACAAAGACATAAGAACTAAGACAACACTGTAATCACACAAATGGTTTGTAATAAGAAAAGGGAAAAAAAATCCAGTCTTTGAAGTGCTTACAGGAGATCTGCGTGGACACATTCAGTAGGTTCTTAGATACATTCGTGTGGATATCAGAGGAAAGTTAGATAAATAGATCACTCATCACATATAGCAAGTAGATGAGTTCAGGAGTAAATTCATTTGTTTACCCATTTATTTGACAAATTTCTACTGAATACCTCTTTTCTGTCAGGGACTGCTCTAGATACTTGGTGAATGTTCATGAACTAGACAGATGAACGCTTCGGCTTTCTTATGTTTTATTTGGGAGCACAGACAACAGGTTAATCTACTAATTCCCTGCCCATAACCCCTTGGCCCTGACAATTCCCATGTCTGCATCCAGCTTCCATCTATCTGCACCCTTTTCCTGAGGACTCTTCATCTGTCACGTTGGCATCACAAGTTGTGGCTTAACCCACTGTACCACAACACTGGCCCCATAAATTTCTTTTTTAAGAGATGTGAGGGTGAATAAATTTGTAGGTTGAGAAGAATGAACAAGTAGAAAGCAAGATATTAATGAGATAGAAGGCAGAGGGCAGAAATGCTAGTATGATATTCTTTTTTTATTTGAAGATTCATTTATCTATTTGAAAGAGTTACAGAGAGAGAGATCTTTCATCTACAGGTTTACTCCCCAGATGGCTGCAATGGCTGGGGTAGGCCAGGTTGAAGCCAGGAGCCAGGAGCTTCTTCCATGTCTCCGATGTGGGTGCAGAGACACAAGCACCTGGGCCATCTTCTGCTGCTTTTCCCAGGCCCTTAGCAGGGAGATGGATTGGAAGTGGAGCAGCCAGGACATGAACCTGCTCCCATATGGGATGCTGGCATTGCAGGCAGCAACTTTACTTGCTAAGTGACAATACTGTCCCCTAGTATGATATACTTGATGAAGTCAAAGAGGTTGGATCTAGTGTAAAAATGGTGATACTGGCTTTAAAATGGATGGTATTCTTCTAAGACACGTATAGTATGGAATCTGGGTGAGTTCACTGAGGGGTGGGTGATTGTGATGAGGGGAGTATACACACGCTTTCTTCTGTATACTTCAATTTACTGTAAGAAATCAAATCATCAGGGGACCGTGAGGCTGGGAGAGCAGATATTTGGAGGTTTGCAAAGAGGAGTATGCAGCAGTCATGTAAGAGAGTGGGAGAGTGCCACAGACTCCTTAGTATGTCATAATTACCAGGTAGCGGGAAGAGCCAACTTTGGACTTGTGGCCATAAAGTTATAGAGGGAGTAATTAATATTTTTCTTCATGATGTTTATCTGAACACATGCAATTATGGAATAGATGGAAAGAATGATTTAGCCAGAATTATAGTTTTGTCAAATGAATGTCATAAGGGGAAAGAGGTTAAGGGAGGAAGTATATGCAGTATACACAGTATTGATTGCACTGGAATTTCAGCTATTGAAAGAAGGTGAAAAGTGATTTGGATAGAGAAAGTGGCACATGGAGTTGAGTTTCTGAAAGGCATGGTTAATGGTAATAACAAAGTTTGTAGTATGAAGATAAGAGTGCATGGAAAAAAATAATAAAGCAGAAAAGATCACTGGAGCAGAGAAGTTCAAGTGATGGAAAGACCAGAATGCTGCAGGCTAATCTACCTGCATATTGACTCCACAAAGGAGAATGCTGATGATACTCCTCAGAAATAAGGGTTATGACTTGGGAGATACATTTTTCTGGCCTAAGGGTTTCTTTTGAAAGGGGAATGAAGAGGAAACCTTTTTTCCATCAGGCCTAGTGGATTGAGAGAAAATAGGCACAGGTTAGATGGTCGACAGAGGAAGCCATGTCCTCAGAGTTGAGTGAGGTAACCTGTAGAACATGAAGATGACTTGAATGAAGAATAGATGGAGGATTTATAAATGGAGCACTATGGATGAGAAAAGCAAAGGAGGAGAATTTCAGGATTTAGGTAATTATGGCAGATAAGGAATGATAGGAGATATGAATACTTGATGAAATTCCATAGGAGACGATAAAATTATTATGTAAAAGTATCTTACTTATCTGAAGGCAGACAGAGACAGACAAAAGGGACAGAGTAAGGGTAGGGGTAGAGGAGTGAGAGAGAGAGAAATAAGAGAGAGAGAGAGAGAGAGAGAGAGAGAGAGAGAGAGAGAGAGAGAGAGAGAAAGAGAGAATGTGGGAGATCTTTTACCCATTGGCTTACTCTCTCAATGTGTACAGCAACCAAAGCTGGGTCAGACCTAATCCAGAAGCTTGGAGTTCATTTGGGGTCTCCCATATGGACAACAGGAATCCAAGTACTTAAGCAATTGCTTGCTACTTCCCAGAGGGTGAGAAAGCTGAGCCAGGACACAAAGTCAGACAAAGCCCTCTGATACAGGATGCAGGGGTCTCAATAAGTGTCTTAACCACCATGCCAAGCACATGCCTTTGAGAATAACATTATTCATGTGATTGTTCATTTCTTACTTGGGATACAACCTCATTTTTCTGGAATTTCCCAATCCCTACTCTTAACTCCTCAGATCCATATCTTATAAGGCAGTAAGCATGATTTCAGGCAGTCCATGCTATCCCATTACAGCTTATTCATGAACTCCAAACTATTTGATCCTTCAAAGGACTACTGAAAGGGTTGTGACCCTCTAGCCCAGTTGGTATAAATTTTTTGTCAACCTATAAAGATTTGTCTTTTCTTCCAGAAGTTGCATTAAATCTTTGCATTCTCTCCAATGTACAGCTTAAAACAGAGGGAAACAGAGGTGTCCTATCTCTCCCTAGCACAAGTAGAAAAAAAGATGGAAGAAATGTGCAAGCTTAGTCTTTGACATTTTTTGAGTTCTTGAATATCAGAACAGAAAACTCAACCATGCTCTGCACCCTTAATTGGAGTTATAACCTAAGAAACAAGTAGTGATCTTAGACACACAAGATAATAAACAACTGGATTCATATTCTTAGGCAGACAAGAAATATACACTTCAAATTAAATTAAGTGAATGTCTAACATATTCACTGGTTCTCAAGATGATAAATTTGGTTCAATGGATTCAATTTCTTTTTTAAAGCTTGATTTGTATATAGACATTTACTTGCTATTTACTATGAGAAAATTTAACAAATTTGTTTAAGTGTAATCAGTTTAGATTTGGTAACTAGGCATTTGTCCAGTCATTTTACTGTGATGCTCTTCTCAGATGACAATGCTTTTGAGGAAATCACTGATGTTCACATGTTTTGTTTTGAAATTTAACCAAGCAAATAAAAATCAAAAGGAAGACACTACGTTTCTCATACAAATAAAATTTGGGCTCATATATGTAACTGTTTTACTGTATTTGCTTTATTTTTAAGCACTCTTTTTCTACATATTTTCTAAACAACAATCAAGCTCTTGTAGAGTCTTCATAATTTCTATTAATTAACTTTTGCTATTTTTATAGTTTTTTTTAAATGCCTTGCAATACGTTAGAGTTCTAAAGATTCTGTACCTTGTTCCAAAGTTCAGACAGAGGAGAAATTGGGATATAAATCTCATGAGGTGATTGTTGATGATTTCCATCTTCTAGTGAAGTGAGAACTGGTAAGAAAACAGCAAAAACCATCTTGAAAGACTGATAGATGATGATGTTTATAAAGCAAGATGAGTCCTAAAACTCATCAAATTAGTCTAACTTGTTTAAAATCTTAATACATACTTAAAGTTATTAAAATGTGTAAATTTTTAGTGGAAAAATAGCTTTGAAACCTCATCAGAAAAAGGATGTTAGGAATCAGTTTCCAGAATGTTGAGCTCACCTGAACTGAAATAGCATCTATATAACCTTACACCTCATCTATGTGCCACAGAAAACGTCTACACTTCTTCAGATGCGTGTTGCTCAGTGACAGAGTTCTTTGAAGAGTGACTCCAGACTTCCCCCAATCCTGAGCCTCAGTTCTCAGCAGGAATATCAGATCTTTACTGGAGAATAGTACCTGCCTTGATTATGCTCAGCAATCTCTCCTAGATCAGCTTGTCTTCTTTCTCCTCTCTGTGTGAGCCCAAAGATTCAATTAAACCTGTTAATCAGTCTCTGAATTTGAAGCAACCTCAAGGAAAGAGGAAGTAAAGTTACTGGGAATGATTTGCTTTTAGTGAACTTGCATGTGCTATTGTGACAAGTGGGAAGATTCTTATCTATCTAAGTCTTTACATCATCTGTTGAAGCAGCTATTATAACACGCTATTGGAAGGTTAACTGTCAAGTATCCATTTTTTTCATCATTTGGAAAATTGTCTCTGATTGGTCATTTTTCTATCTTCTGACATCTTTCCTATCTTCCTGCCATTCCTAAAGATGGATTTGGTTTCAAAGTAGCACAGGAAACAATTTATATAGGTAGAAAAGCTTCCTTTGCTGGATCAATCATCTCCCTCAACATCATGTTTCATGCTCCATCAATGTTCTCTGCACACAAGATTCATGACCTCATGATCCATCTCTTCTATGTAGAATGACGCATGATGTTGTTTGCTGTAAAATGCTATCATTGTGGACCTGATCCTTCCCACAATTTCCTATTAGAAATAATCTGACAATTTAAAGCTATTACAGACACATAAAAAAGTGATGGATGAAATTTACTGAATATATGAAGGATCATTTTATTACCTTCACTTTTATACAGACAATATGAAATAAAATCAAGTATGATTTTTTTCTCTTTCCTTTCAAGTTATCTTTAAGGTTTCCTTCTATATCAGGGGTAATTTGACCACTATCATTTAAGTGATATTTTAATACCTCAGTCTATTAACATATATAATTACAGTATAAATTTGGAAACAAAGGAAAATTACTTGCTTATCATTACTTCTAAAGTGTAAATTACAGGATGGATAGGAGAATGATGATTTATTGTTTACACTGGATACTCACAAATATCTATAAAGTCCTTACAAACACAAAACAGGGAACAGATGAATCATTTCTTCATACATTATAAGTTACCACATCGCTTTTAATCAGTGAATTTGAAGAAGAGCTTTAGAAAATAGAGTGACTAAATTCAGACGGTTTAGGAGTGCTTTTCAGATGCTTTGAACAAAATTACAACTTTGGACTATAAAATACAACTAGAGAAACAAAATTCTATGCAAACTTCGGTGAAAAATTCAAAAGAAGAGGGATGGAAAGTTCTGAATTCTTATTTGAATATTTACTTATTTATTTCTTCAGTGATTAAAAAAACTCCATGATTTAATGATCTCTGAATTAACTATTCAGAAACTCATCATTCATGATTTCCAGGAAATCTGGTAAATTCCCACTAGACCCAGTATGAATTATATTCATCAATAAGATGGGAATATTATGGCAAACAGTTTTCAGATTTTATTAAATAAATGACATTTACAATAACTCCATGAGTATAAATGCTGATTATTAAAGTGACGTTTCCAATCAGCATAGTACAAAACAAGCTGGTTATTCTGCTTCATTAGCTTGTAAGATTTAAAAACTGAGCTTCATCATCTATTCTTTAACATTGCACTTTTCTTGTGCTTAATAAAAATAATTCAGAATGACCCCAAGCTCCCTCCCTCTCTCTACTCCCCTGCTCCTCTCCTCATCCTTCCCTGCTTTTATCTCTGTATTCTCTTCTCTCCCCTTCTTAGCAGGTAACACTGAAGAATGTCTCTAAATCCTGCATTTTTGCCAGATTTTTATCTAATGCGACTAATTAAAATGTTTACTTCACAAAAAGAAACACAATCAGAAATCTAAAAGTCAAGTTGTGATGAGAGTTTTCATTCTGTGATGGGGGATTAATAAAAGGGCAGTGCCATTTGTGCCGATTGGAGGAAAATGCAGGGAATTTATGCAGAATAGAAAGGGTACAGGAGAAATGCTGACTGCCCTTGGCTCAGATTAGAAAGCTCAGCAGTGCAGCAAACAACCCTGGAGGGTTAGTTCTACAACTCTCACCAACTGCAGTGTCCAACTGCATCGAGAAGAACCAGCTGAACTGTCCAAGGGGAGAAAAAATATGTTTCTGTTGTGAAATTCCAAACTTCACTGGTGCAAAATATAGCAGACTTAATTCCATTCTTGGAAAAGAACGGCTAGCTAAAAGTGATCAGAACATGGCCTGGGATGGAAGAAGCACAACAATATGTTAAAAACATAATAATCTCTTTTTAAAAAAGTTATAAGCTGAATGATTCTCATTTCCTTTTTTTTTTCTTTTTTTTATAACGCTTTTATTTAAAGAATATAAATTTCCAAAATACAGCTTATAGATTACAATGGCTTCCTAATACATAATACATCAAGTAAGTAACTTAATGTTTAAAAGTAACATTTGAAAAAGCAAACGGAAAATATTAAAAAGACTAGTAGTTCCGTAATGAAGCCATGTTAAAGCGTATCAAAGCATCACAGTAAATACTGCGCTGGAGAACTCGAAAGAAATAATAGACATTGTCCTTTTCCTCAGTGATCCTGAATTATGGAACTAAAATGGGAAACAACTATGAGAATTTAGATCAAATGCTTTCTCTTGATCTTCTAGACCACAGAATTTTATCCTGTGGCCTTCAGGATATGTTGTGTGTAGGCATAGAAATGAGAATATATTGACCACATATGGTATCTGGGGAATGAACCAGAAAATCAGACAGCTATCTGTCTGCCTTTCTCTCTCTGCCTTTCACATAAATTTTAAAAGAACAATGGAAGGACCAGCGTTGTTGCGCAGGGTAATCCTCTGCCTGCGGCACTGGCTTCCCATAGAGGCGCCGGTTCTAGCCCCAGCTGCTCCTCTTCCGATCCTGCTCATTGCTACGGCCGGGGAAACAGTGGAAGATGGCCCCAGTCCTTGGGCCCCTGCACCTGCATGGGAGACCCAGAAGATGCTTCTGGCTCCTGGTTTCAGATCGGCACAGCTCCAGTTTTTTGTGGCCATTTGGGGAGTAAACCAGCAGATGGGAGACCTTTCTCTGTCTCTCCCTCTCACTGTCTATAACTCTATCTCTCAAATAAATAAATTAAATCTTTAAAAAATGGAATACATTTTTAGAGTTATATAATCCATTTTCAAATAATGTTAGTGGATTAGGTGATAAAGGTTTCAGTACACATTTTGAAAATGAAAATTATAGAAATAATTTCTCTTCATTCAGTTTAGCCTAAAAGTTGTGTTTTCCTTGAATGACACTAACGTAGATCTTCCATACGATTTTGTAGCGGGTAACAACACGCACTATGAAATTCCAGTCTTTTACTCAGATCCCAGCATTTCAAATGTATAATTTCAACAATATTACTATAAGATAGGAATAATGATACCACTTTGAGAACTGCTTGAGGTAGACCATGGAAAATAATTGGAACTGTGGCTGGCACAAAACAAACAATGAAGAATCCTAATTAGACTGCACTTAGTAGAAAGTCCCTTGCGGCGCCGGCACACCGGGTTCTAGTCCCGGTCGGGGCACCGGATTCTGTCCCGGTTGCCCCTCTTCCAGGCCAGCCCTCTGCTGTGGCCCAGGAGTGCAGTGGAGGATGGCCCAGGTGCTTGGGCCCTGCACCCCATGGGGAGACCAGGAAAAGCACCTGGCTCCTGGCTCTTGCCATCGGACGAGCGCAGTGCGCCGGCCGCAGCGCGCCGACCGCGGCGGCCATTGGAGGGTGAACCAACGGCAAAGGAAGACCTTTCTCTCTGTTTCTCTCTCTCACTGTCCACTCT
This sequence comes from Sylvilagus floridanus, assembly GCA_949820135.1. NCBI lineage: Eukaryota > Metazoa > Chordata > Mammalia > Lagomorpha > Leporidae > Sylvilagus > Sylvilagus floridanus. The sequence goes on along the minus strand of OX463246.1, from coordinate 20,073,284 downwards.
GCCTATAAAAAAAAAAAAAAAAAAGAAAGTCCCTCATACGTATCAGCAATATAATAATTAGTTAAACAATGACCTGGGCGTAAGGAAGGAGAGAAGGGGAGGGCAGAGAAGGGAAAGAAGAGGAAGTAGGAAAAGAGTGAAGAGAAGAGGGGAGGGAACAGAGAGGAAGAAGGGGGAAGGGGTGGAAGCGAGATTCTCTTCAGCACTAGACAGTATCTTGCTTCCACAAGATGTGTTACAAAGTGTTGTATCTTTAGGTGATCAGGTCTTGAAGGCCAAAAGGATGGTATCCTCATGTTTGCATCATTTAGAACACCCCACACATTTTCTGGCAACTGATAGATGTACATTTTTCAGTAAAAGGAACAAAACAGCAGATACGTGTTTGTAAAATAAGATTTGCTTAACGTCTGTGACCATGCTAGATTGTAAGCTTTGTGAACGCAGGGAATGACTTGAATTTTTTCACTACTCAATTTCTTTGAGCTAGTAGAGTACTTGGTGCGACTGACTGGACTTCAGAGAAATTCCCAAAGACATCTGCATCCCTTGTTATTCCTCCTACATGAACACGAAAGAAACTCAGAAAGCAGGGGCCGGCGTTGTGGCATAGTAGGCTAAGCCTCTACCTGCAGTGCCAGCATCCCCTATGAGCACTGGTTCATGCCCGGCTGCTCCTGTTCCAATCCAGCTCTCTGCTACAGCCTGGGAAATAGTAGAAGATGGCCCAAGTGCTTGGTCTCCTGCACCCATGTGGGGGACCAGGAAGAAGCTCCTGGCTTTGGATCAGCTCAGCACTGGAGACGTTTGTGGAGTGAACCAGCAGATGGAAGACTTTTCTCTCTGTCTCTTCCTCTCTGTCTGAAATCTACATTTGAAATAAATAAATAAAATCTATAAAAGAAAAAAAAACTCAGAAAGCATTAGTCAGAAGCCAGAGCCAGGGGTTGAACTCGGGCATTCTGCTGTGAGATAGAAGTGTCCAAAATGGAATCTTAACTGCTCATTCTTTGAGAATATTTTAAATCACCAGAAGCCTGATAGTAAAATTACCTTTTCTATTGTAAATTTTTAAGGTTTATTTTTTATTTATTTGACAGGCAGAGTTATAGAGAGAGGAGGAGACACACACACAGAGAGAGCACATTAGTGGGGAGCTTAACCTGTTATGCCACAACATTGGCCCAGTATTGTAATTTTTGAGTAGTTGTATGTTCATAACTTTACCAGTAAAGTATAAAGCAAAGCAGTTGATATCTACAATATTACTGAAAACTTGATTACCTAATTCATAGTAATGCTTTCTGAGTTTCTTTTTTTCTTTTATAGCAAGTGCTTCTCCACAGAGGCTTGGGTTCCTGTCTCCTTGCTTTGGCCAAGCCCAACCCAGGCCATTTTGGGCATGAGGGAGTGAGCCAGTGGATAGAAAATCCCTCTCTCCCTCTGTGTGTGTGTGTGTGTGTGTGTCTCAAATTAATAATTTTTAAATAGAAATATTCTTGACTATATATCTAATAATTTCCATCACAATATATTGCTGTATGTGCTGTGACAGTCCTTGTCACTTGGGCTCAGAAAATTCCAGACAGCTTTATTCTGCCTCCAAGAATCCAGAAAGGAATTCCAGGCTAACTCATATTGGGAAGTGAGACTGATTATCAGCATGTGGCCTGGCCACAGGACTCCCAGAGTTGCCTGTGGGGTTACCTGAACAAGTGCTTCCAACACACAATGAGAAATTACGAGACATGGCCATCCCATGTCCAGAGAGCTGCTCGCTGTTTTTGCTGTCATCCTAATTTCTCCTTTTCGTGTGTGTAACAAAGAAAATGGATCCCATGGGGGCAGCTCTCACACTTGTTACCCTCCATTTCCTCGGCCTAACTGAGTGTAAGTAATGGAACTGTGTTTTAATGGCCCGCTATCCGAAACGTCCTCCTACCTCTCCAGTAGGGCCGCCTTGTAGCTGACAACTATGACAGGCGAGGCTAACGAACCCTTAGGCTAGCAATATTCTCATCTTTAATCCATCACAGACATCAAAAAATAATGAGATTTCTTGAAACCATGCCAGCAGTGAGCTCATATGACACTGAGATGATAAATTTACTCAACCACTTACAAAGAAATAGCCAGCACACGAAAAGACCCAGGGAGTTCCAGTGCTGTGTGGACACCCAGATGTTTCGCCACATTCCCGATAGCGTCTAATTCCAGACTTTAGTCCGTTTCCATTTCTTAATGCTGCTTTTAAGTCATGCTTTTTATTTCTTAGTGTGTTGCACAGAAAGTTCATTCTGCCATCCTTCTCCTGGAGGAGTAATTAGAGGGATACTCAACCCTGTACTCATCCCTCTACTGCTCCTGGAAACCTGGTAATGTGAGGCATTAGAAAAAGATAGCTTTTGTTTTAAAATGAATTTAGGTTTTCTTTTAAGATTTAAGTTAAATTGGTCTAAGCAGGGGGACTTGAATAGATGTTGACGTGGCTCAAGCAGTAGTCATTAATGGTGATGATTTAGGGAAGATATTGTTGACAGAGATCCTGCTTAAGGCTGTTATGGAGAAATGTGATTGTTAAATTAACTTCAGATTTTTTTTATTTGTGAAAACAAATACATATTAAGAGTGTATTTTCCATGCTTTTCATAATGCTTAATAGGTACCACTTTTCTATTTAGCATCAGAATGTAAAGGACCTAAGTTTGGGAGGAAGGTTATGGGGGGGGAAAGCCGCTATAATCCAAAAGTTGTACTTTGGAAATTTATATTTATTAAATAAAAGTTTTTAAAAAGTTTGCAGAATCACATAAAAGTCAGTCATTTATTGACCTTCTCCCACAATGATGCACAAACAAGCTACACAGCCTTTGTCCTGTTTATTGTTATGACTGGAAAAAAATCTCCCCTTTTTTTGTCCTACTTTCTGGTTAGCAAGACCATGTTTTATCTGCATGATATCAGGATAACACCAAGACACAGGCCCACAAGAACATCTGCTACCTTGCCCACAATCAAAAGAGACAGTTGAGGAGCTGCCCCCACAGTGGCCACCCCAGTTACATGGCAGCTTCCAGACTCCCGGGAGTAAGCTGCAGACTGGAATTCCACTAAGAAGGATCCATTTCGTGACCTCTATTTGATTGCCCAAAAAAAAAATAAAAATAAAAAAACTGCCAGCATTTGAGATAAGAAAGACACTTCTCATGTCTTATTAAGTAATAGAGGATACTTCAACAACTTTATGGAGTACGATTAAAAGATGATTATCTTGATGCCAAAAATTAAAATCCATCTGTATTTTTTCATAATACATATTTTTCATGAGCTTTTTGAAGATTCTTCATATGCACAGATTTTATTTTTTTGTATCCAAATGAATTCATCTTTTAATTCCATTCCATAAACTTTTCTAAATATGCTTGCATAAATAAATTGGTTAGGTATTTGTGACTCCAAGTTGGTCTGTACCTAGCATCATCATAATAATCTGAGACTTTAAATTTGGAATGAAGGAGAGAGATACAAAAGCTATTAAGATACTGTGATTGCTAATACAGAGAAAACAGACTTCACATGAAACTTGGCATTTTCTCACTGTGTCCTGAGGTTTTCGTTTATTGCTTCATTGATGATGAAGTATATTGAAGCCTCAACTCTAATTATATTAGTAAGTATTTAATTCACAAGTAAATGTTTTCCTTTGGGTGTTAAGCTGATATGCAAGGATGAAATTTGTAGAAATAGGAGAGGAGAAGGAAAATGGCTCATATTTTAAAAGGAGGATTAATTCTTTCAGCTTACTGTGTGAATCCATGGACAGTTAAATCTTTATTTGAGGACTTTATTAGTAGCTCTCAAGAAGGACCAAGTCCAGTATATCTTAAATTAACATTGTAGGGTGATAGGTAGAAGCAAGAAAACACTTGAGAAACATTGTGTGTGTGTGTGTGTGTGTGTTCTCATTTGAACACTTAGAAAACATATGATATAATAATCTGTCTTAATTATAACCCTTAGGTTAAGTCAAAGAAATAGCCAGCAATACATGTGTGAAATTGTTTGCACATATGAACCAATATATTCCTCATTTATCAAAGCCTTAACCTAACTACTGAGAATGCCTGAGCATATCGAGGTGAAGAAAGAACTCCAGCAAGAGGGTAGGCACGACAGTCATCTAAACCTAGCAAATGCATTCACAGTGAAGGTCAGGATAGAAGGTCACTCCAGTCCCTGAGTCTCTGAGATGCAGAAATAGGACATACCCTTGCTTGCTTCTTTGTCATTCAGATAGCCCGTGGAGTAGGACAGGTGACAAGCATATGGTGCACTCACCAAGCTGTGGAAGATGGCGAGTGAGACAGCTGGTGAACATCATAACCCAGATGTAAACTAGGTGGAGTTCGGTAACTCATGGCAACCCACCAGTGCATCTGCCATGGGAAGCCTGCTGGAAAGTGTCTTGTTAGACATTCTTACCTGGGGACCTGTACACAGCATTGCATTGGTTTTTATCCCAGAGAATGTCCTGATAATCCCACTAGGCAGTTAGCAGTGTGCTCAGATGGTTAGTTGTTGAATTGCTACTGAACATGTAATGTAGACAAGAATTAGGGTGGAAATCACAGCATTTCTTAATGAAGATGCCTTCAGAGCAGTCAGGACATTGAATTTCCACTTTGCTGAGAATAATTCAATGGAGTAGTGGTTTAGATGTAAATACTATATAAATGCAAGTCTCTGAGATACTGAGTGATATGAGCCAATTTACCAAACAATGGTAGGCTGAGGAAGAGGAGGAAGTAGACAGTGGACAGACGCTGCAATCTTTGAGGACCTTAAAAACTCAAAACTGGTGGGTCTTGTGTTGTGGTGCTGCATGTTAAGCTACAGCCTGAGATGCCAACATTACATATGAGCACCAGTTCAAGTCCCAACTACTCCACTTCTGATCAAGCTCTCTGCTAACAGGCCTGGGAAAGCAGTGGAAGATGGCATAAGTTCTTGGCCCTCTGTCACCCATGAGGAAGATACAGATGGAGTTCCAGGCTCCTTGCTGCAGCTTGAGCCAACCCCAGCCATTGTAGCTGTTGGGGAGTGAACCAGCAAATGGAAGATTCTCTCTCTCTGTCTCTCTCCCTCTCTCTCTCTCTCCCCCTGCCCCCCTCTGTGTGTGGGTGGGGGGGTGGTCTCACTCTCTGTTACTCTTTCAAATAAATAAATAAATAAATAAATCTTTAAAGAAAAAAACCTCAAAACTGTTCCAAGGAGTAAATTAATTGCCCTGGCAATTCTGCAAGGTGAAAATTATGTTTGTATGAGGAATATAATATTAAAGGAAGTAGTGTCCTAGAGCCTAGTAGAATTTGAAAGAAGCAGCAGAATGCAATTTTGCCATTTTTGCATGTTATAGTTTAGAGAATGGTTTCATTCTGGGTTTAAAATTTATTGTAGGATAAGATCCAGCAATTCTCTCAACTGGATATATGTTATCACGAGGGATTCAGCATGGACAGGGAAATTGCCCCCTTGGTAAATTAAGAGCACCATCTCTCCACTTATTATAGTATTCTCTTTGTGGACATCAGCAGGTAGTTACTTTGGGCAGGCAGCAACAGGGCTTTATTTTATTTCCACGTTACTTGTGGGAGGTCTAATGGCTGAGTGTCAAAGAGAAAAGAAATGTTAGTACTAGAGCACTTCTGATACTCACAGGGAGGTCTCTGCATTCAGAACTTCTGGAAGGCTGGGGCTCTCCAACCAGCTGTGCATGTAGGACTTCCCTGGAGCTGGGCCTATACCATCGAATCATTTCCCCTTTCTGTCCTAGGATTGGGGCCAAAATTCCACAGGGTAGCGAGTCATTGATTCTGCCCCTGCCAGCATCCACTCATCACATTGGTGAGCATCACCCAGGGGTAAGGCTGTGAAAAATGTTCCTTAGAGATAAGGTACCTTTAACAGGCTTTCTGGTAGAAGGAGAATTATGACCCAAATATCTGGATTCTGTGCAAAGGATGGAATCAAAACTAGCCCTTGGGTGGGAAACAGTGATGGTGGTACTCTTTCTTTTCTTCTTTTTTTCATTTTTTTCAAATTTTTAAAAACATTTTAAAGGTGAAAAATTTTCATGTATTTCATATATACAGATTCAGGAACATAGTCATATTTCCCACCCTTCCCTCCCTCCCGCTCATGCTCCTACCCTTCTTCCTTCTTCCATTCTCATTCTTTCTCTTAATTTTTACAATGATCTACTTTCAGTTTATTTTACACTTATGAGATTAACCCTACACTAAATAAAGAGTTCAACAAATAGTAAGAAGAAGAAGAAGAAAAAAAAAAAACACTGTTCCTCAACAGAAGAGAGAAGAAACAGGAAACAGAAACAGTCATTGAGTCTCAAAATGTCAGTTTCATTCATAGGCATTACAGTATTTGGTACTCTATTATTACCACAGATCAGAGAAACATATGGTATTTGTCTTTTGGGGACTGGCTTATTTCACTAAGTATAATGGTTTCCATCTGCATCCATACTGTTGCAAAAGACAGAATTTCATTCTTTTTTATGGCTGAGTAGTATTCCACACTTTCTTATCTAGTCATCAATTGATGGAAATCTGGGTTGATTCTGTATCTTAGCTATTGTGAATTGAGCTGCAATAAACATGGGGTACATACAGATAACTCTTTCATATACTGATTTCATTTTGTTTGGGTTAATTCTCATGAGTGGCATTGATGGGTCATATGGTATATCTATTTTCAGTTTTCTATCTCCACACTGTCTTCCACAATAGTGATAGTAGCTTCCATTCCCACCAATAGCAGAGTAGGGTACCTTTTTCCATGATATTCTTTCTGATGGACTCAAATTCAAACTCAGACACTCATCTGTAGTTTCAGCATTGATATGTAAGCTACCTACAACTGTGAGTGATCACAGCATAGCATTGAGGAGTCCTGCACACAAAACCCAGGATGCAATCTCATCATCTGAAACAGAAGGCATGTAACTTAATAAACACACAATGGACAATGTCTGTGATAACAATAAATCTGAGAATGGAGACAATTGGTAGACAACCTGAGTCCTCAGGAAATAACTATTTATATGTGTATTTTTTCTGTATACTCTCAGGTCCTTTTTCATTTCCTTCCCTTGATTTGCTCTGAAATGTAGGGAGCTGATCCTACAAACTACACGTTTGCTTCTTGGCCCATTGACTTCTAGCTAAGCTTCATCAGTGGGAGGCACTGGTGGGAGATTGGAATTTGGAAATGAGAAGTCAATTGTTTTCCCTACTTTTTCTGTTTCAGTTGGTCTTTGGAAGCGGCTATGTCTCCTCCATATTCCCCAAGTATGTTATGATGTCTTATTGTGCAGCCCTAGCTTCTGAGTTTTCAGTAACATCTTTTCCCTGAAATCCTAGTAATGCTAGCAGCTTCCTGTTTTGCTAATGTTTGTTACTGCATCATCTTTTCAACTCTGGGACTTTTGTACCTAGTTTCCCATATAACATTCTATTATGTTTACATAATAATTCAGCATGGGTTTACTGGCACAACTGACTATCCAAGAGTCTTTCTTGGGCAAGAGGAAGTGCAGAATGTGAGATATGATTTCAGTTACGTGTGAGCATGGGCTTGCTCCAGCAGGTAGACAAGGTCAGAATCAAGAGAGGAATGAGCCATAGATTCTAGAAACCAAACTATATTCAAACATCATAATCAGCCTAAGTAGAACATTAATACACAAGGTGGAGGGAGGGGGGTGGCACTGTGACATAGTGGGTAAATCTGCCACTTACAGTGCTGGCATCCCATATGGGTACCAGTTCGAGTCCCAGCTGCTCCACTTCTGATCCAACTCTCTGCTATGACCTGGGAAAGCAGTAGAAGACAACCCAAGTCCTTGGGCTCCTGCACCTGTGTGGGAGATCTGGAAGAAGCTCCTGGCTCCTGACTTCTCATCAGCGCAACTCCGTCCATTGTGGCCAATTTGGGAGTGCCTCTCCTTCTCTCTGTGTAACTCTGACTTTCAAATGAATAAATAAATCTTAAAAAAATACACAAAGGGCGAGGCAGAAAGAATGAAACTAGTAGCCTGAGTTGAGTCATAGAGAACAAAACATTACAAGTATTATGACATGAATATTTTAAAACATACTCTATCATAAAAGAAACATATTTTAAATTAAGAAAAATGTTTATTAAACATCTTCAGGGTGGACAGGTTATACTGCCTAATAGAAAGCAAAATTCTTCTCTTTTCCTCTTTATTTAGTCAGAATCATGGCTGTAGGGACTCAGCTTGACATGATCTAGCCATCTTGGATGTAATCACCATCTTCTTGTGGAGGTGACCTGGAAGGTCATTCCAAGTCTCTTAGGATAAACAAAATCATTAATAAAATATGCTGGGTTTGTGTTGCTAGGATATACCTGGAATATTAATATTTCTTGAGTAAGTCTAGGGACATTCTGATTAGCCATGGATCTTCTTTGTCTTCAAAACCCACTTTTTTCTTCCTTGTGGCACTGGAAGCCATATGTCTTGCAACTACCAGAGATTATGCTTCTGCCTGCAAGTCTCTCCCATAAATTATATTTTGTGTACTCTTGGATTTGTCCCATCCTTCTATATCTTGGCCCCTTTCGCCTTTGGCAACTGGTTCTTGTACATGGATTTTTAAACAATGGCTAGCTTTTTCTACATTAAAAGAAAATTTATCCTATATCACTCTTCTATGTACCTAGTATCAATCTATCCATCACTATCTTTCTGTTCCAGATCATGTTTTTTATTTTTTTAATTTAATGTTTTTAACTGATTCAATGCAATTTGTGCATACAATTCTAAAGAACATGATATTCCCTTTCTCTTTCCCTTTCTTCCCCCTCTCTTCCTCCACCTTTTTTCTTCCTTCCTTCCATCCTTTCTTTTTTCTTTCTTTTCTTTCTTCCTTTCTGATTTTATTTTATTTATTTATTTGAGAGGTAGAGTTACAGACAGAGAGAAAAGGAGAAACAGAGAGAAAAGCTGGTTTACCCCTCAAATAGCTCACCAGCTGGAGTTGAGCCAATCTGAAGTCAGAAGCCAGGAGCCTCCTAAGGGACTCCCATGCAGGTGTAGGGGCCCAAGCACTTGGGCCATCTTCCACTGCTTTCTCAGGCCATAAGCAAAGAGCTGGATTGGAAGAAGAGCAGCCGGGACATGAACTGGCACCCACATGGGATGCCAGTGCCGCACACAGAGGTTTAATCTACTACGCCACAGCGTCAACTCAATTTTCATCTTTCTTTTTTGTTAGTTATTGAGATAATACATTTTAAAGTTACATTACAGTAAAATTGCTTACAACTTCACCAAATACGAAATTTAACAACTATAAAGCAAAAAGATCCTATTTCAGTGGGAATATAGACAATGGCTATAACCAGTAATTGAATAGAAAATGAACACTTAACCTCTACCCAGTAAATTTCAGAGAAATCATAGACTATTAAAATATAGTAGTATAACATTCTAAACCATTAGTTTGACAAAGTTTTACAAAACTATGTAAGCAGCAGTACTGATACACACAGATATTTATTTTCTTCTTCTTTTCTTTCTTTTTTACCTCTTTATTTTTTGTTTGCTTTTTAAATTTTAGCTCCCACATATAAGGGAGGGAGAAATATAAAAATGCTATTTTTTCTATATACCAGAAATAAACAAAAATATTATTTATAATAATATCAAAATGAATTAATTAGGTATAAACCTGACAAAATTTGTGCAGGATCTATATGCTAAAAACTACAAAACCCTGTGAGAAATCAAAAAATGATTTAAATGAATGGGGTGATAGTCCATGTTCATTAATTGGGAGACCTGGATGTCCCTTCTTCTATAAATTCTGCACAATTAAAATTAAAATCCCAAGAAGCTATTTTACAGATATTAATAAACTGATTTCAAAATTTATATCAAGTGACAAAACACACACACACACAGAATAGTCAATTCAATATTTAAGAGTGAGAAAAAGTTGAATTCACATCACTCAATTACAAAACTTATTCTAAAGCGAGTAGTAATCAAAACAGTGTGGTATTTGTGAATAGACACTTAGATGAATGGAACAGAATAGAAATACACCCAGAAAAAATGTGACACATTGATCTTTCATGAAGAAACACAAGCAATTCAATGTGGAAAGGTTAGTCTTCAACAAAAGATACTGGACCAATTGGAAGGCACATCCTAAAACTAATCTAGACACAAACACTTTGTCTTTCACAAGAATTCATTCAAACTAAATCATACACTTAAATTAAAATATATAAAAATAGAACATTTAAACTTCTAGAAGGAGAAATAGGAAAATTTAGATGAGATTGGGTTTGACATTGAGTTGTTGCTACAACACTAAAAGCTTAATTCATGAAAAAATATTATATTTAAATAATATTAAAATTTATAGTTTGTGAAAGATATGGTTGAAAATATAAAAAGACAAGAGAAATCAAGAGACTATTATAAGAGAACATTGGGAAAGCACATATCTAATATAATAATTGGTTTATTAAAATATGAAATGCTACATACCTTTTAGAATGGATAAATTAAAAAATACAAAACCAATTTCTGGTTAGAATGAAAAACAATAGTAACTTATTTATTGCTTTTGGGAGCACACTATGACACAGAAAAATAGGAAAAATTTGGTAGTTTCTTACAATGTGTGGCATGGTGTTAACACACTATATAGCATTGAGCCTCTAGGTATTAATTAGCTTGAAATCGTTTTATGCTGAAAATTACATAAAAATCTGTAACAGCTTTTTTCATAATCATTAAAAACTAGAAATAACTAAGGTAGTAAGTAAATGGGTAGATAAACTTCGGCATGTCCATAGAATAGCATATTTATTATTCTGTGATGAAAAGAAATGAGCTACCAAGCTATAGAAAGGTATGAATTAACCTTGATTTCATGTTGCTAAGTGAAACAGCCATCTTGGAAAAGATATCTACTGTATGGTTGCAATGAATAAGACTTTCTGGAGAAGACTATAGAGATAATAAAATTATCAGTACTGCAGAAGGATTTGTGTACAGGTGGAGATGGTTGTATAGTTGGAGCATAGAGGCTTTTTATTGGTGTAGTAAAATTATTGGTTGTGATACTTTAGTCTCAGATGTATAACTTTATGTACATATGATAACCTATAGCACTTTACAGCAAGGGAGGGGGGCTTGGCAGAGTCAGGTTCAGAGTAAGAATTTACAAAAGAAAGAGCAGAGGGAAGAGGCTAGAATGATCTATGCACTCAGTGATCAGAGTTGGAGACATCAACACAGACTCATATTTAAATGATATAGATACAGATGGTTATATACAGTAATAGCTATAGATATGTGTACATATACACATTAGTACATACACTTCTAGCTCCTTGTTCTGCCATCTGAGAGGACCTAAAAGCAATGACACTGCAGTAGCAATGAACACATCTGGTACCCAAGTCTGTTTCTACTATTGTTCTCCTGTGAGGCCAACTTTAAAAAACAATATATTCACGGATTTGCACAGGAAATGTGCAAGAGAAGTCTGGAGTATGTTGGAGTGCCAGCGAGTAAGAAATGCTACGAAAAAAAAATTATTGATGGGCATATGTTGAAGAATACAGAGGCTGAATGAAAGACCACCCAGTGGTCAAGTCGTAACAACTTGAGCAACACAATAAAGTAGTATTGATTTATAACCTAAAATAGAAAATTACTATCTTTGGAACTATATTGATGTGAATAAATAAATAAATAGAGAAACAGGGACATCTCTCATGTGGGAAAATTCTAAAATATCTGACCTCAATTACAGCATAATTCCTCACTGCTTAGAGAGTGAGCAATGCATGATGATTTAAGTCTAAAGAGAATTGAATATAAAGGGGGGCAATGGAGATTGGAGAAACACAAGTTTAGAGTACAGGCAAGCGCAGCTTCAGATTGGTGTGTGAGAATGATATTGTCACTGTTAAATCATGCTGATAGTCAGTTCTCTTATGGTGTGGTGAAAATGATAATTTACCCCATAGTATTCTTTAACTTCAGATGAATCCAGAGAAAAACACCAGGCATAGAGAGACACTCTACAAAATAAATGTCCAGTATTCCTCAAAATACTCAACATAAGGGAAAATGAAAATAAAAATAGAAATTGGATGATAGAAGAGAAGAAATAGCTTGAAATTTCTGCTGGGAAGTTCTGTGTATATCTAGTGACACATGTACAATCCATTGCTCCAGCTGCATGAATTTACTGACTCATAACCTATTTTCCTTTATCCTTGTTCTTCCCCCTAAATAATCATAAATAATCTACAACAAATTGCAAAAAAATTGAGTACAAGCTTTGGAGAAATGTTTGATGTGGCAGTTAAGACACCAATTGGGATATCAGTATCCTGTATTACAGGGAATGAGTTAAAGTCCAGCGTCTTTTTAATGTGCACCCTGGGAGGCAGCACTGATGACTCAAAAATTTGGGTCTCTGCCACCAACATGGGAGACCTGGATTGAGTTCCTGTTCCCAGATATTTGGAAAGTAAGATAACAGATGGGAGTCTCTCTCTCTCTCTCTCTCTCTCTCTCTCTCTTTCTTTCTCTCTCTCTTATCTCAAATAAAATGTAAGAGAAATTTTAAAATAATACAAAAACCTATTTCCATAAGTTATTCTCTTTGCAGAACTATGCATAAGCTTTGCTCTTTTACATTTCTTTGTGAGTTTACTTCGTCCCTCTTAGAAAATGAGCTCTGAGAGAAGATAGTGATATTTTATTATTTCACAATCAGACACTAATTAATATTAGCACATAAGACAAACTAAATTTAATTATTTAGGGTAATTACTGAGAACGACTTCATTTGCCATAGCGTTCAATGGCTTTGTGTCAATGTGTAGAACCTACGTGTAATTGTTACTTGTTTTTCTAAGATATTCAATATATGAAACACTCTTCCCCTTCGGTAGCAGGCTATTCTATAATACCATTCTTCCTGATTTTCTTCTCCATTTTATTTTGTTTATTAGAGTGGTGGAGAGAGAGAATTTCCCATCTGCTAGTTGACTCCTCAAATGCTTGTAACAGCCAGGGTTGGGCCAGCTGGAAGCCTGGAGCCAGGAACTCAATCCTGGAGCCAGGAACTCAATCTTTCACATGAATAACAGGGACTCAACTATTTGAACTACAATCTCTGCCCCAGGTACATGTTAGCAGGAAGTTGGAATACGGAGTAGAGGCAGGACTTGAACAGACACATTCTCATACAGGGTGTGGGCATCCCAAGGTGATTCTTAACCACTATGCCAAATGGTTCTGCACCTTTTTATTTTTTAGTCCTTAAAAGAAAAATTGTGTTCTTTCTCCTTTTTTATTCTAAACATGTGTGTTTGATTCTCCTGAGAGATCAACAACTAACTTTAAGAAGATAGCTCTCAAGTTCATGAGGGCACTGTAAAAAGTTCATGAAAAATGGAATTAAAAGATCAGTGCATGGGGCCAGCACTGTGGCGTAGCAGGTAAAGCTGCTGCCTGCAGTGCCGACATCTAATTTGGGTACCAGTTCACTCCCAGCTGTTCCACTTCTGATCCAGCTCTCTGCTATGGCCTGGGAAAGCAGTAGAAGATGACCCAAGTCCTTGGGCCCTTTCACCTGGAAGAAGCTTCTGGCTCCTGGCTTCAGATCAGCTCAGCTCAGGATGTTGCGGCCTTTTGAGGAGTGAATAGTGGATGGAAGACCTCTCTGTCTCTGTCTCTGCCTCTCTATAACTCTGCTTTTCAAATAAATACATAAATATTAAAAAAAAAAAGATCAATGCAAAAATTGTTGAAATCCATGCAAATGAGGCATCTTCGAAAACTTCATAGAAGATACATTTAATGAAAACTACACATGAATTTCAAAATTGTTTTGGAGTATATAAAAGTATGTTTTATGAACATTTTGAAGTATCCTGTGTATCTTCAACTTGGTCCTCACCCTGTGTTCCAAGCTTACCTATCCAATAATAGTTGTACCTCTTTAGCTAGCAGTAACACAGTTGTATCTAATTAGCAAATCCCAATAAAAATCTAACCACACAGTGGGAGCCATCTTATTCTCAATTCTCTTCTGATTACTCTCCTTGTGTTCTGCCCATTCTATCTCAAGAGATTCTCATAAATCTCTTCTTTTACACCTCTATTGTTTTGGGTAAGATCTTCCTACCGAAATAGTTGCATAATTATCACTCTGTTTTTCATCACCTGGATCATTTTTCATTTGCCTCCAACTCATTCCCTGTGTCAATATCAGGGCAAAATTATTTTCTCAAATGCAAATATGACCATATCATTCTCCTTTAAAATCTTCAGTAGCTTTTATGTTTTTTGGAATAAAGGTCAAACATAAAAATGTGTTCCAGCCGTATTGAATGGATTACCACAATCTGTGTGTCCCTGCTCCTGCTCCTCCTAAAACCTGAAGCACTCTGAGCAACTTTCTTGCTAGGTAAGTCAATCAGGATATTCTTCCAGATCTTGCTAGGCTAAAGGCCAAGACGAGTTCTGTTGTCACCCAATATTTCCTTTGGTCACTTATTTCACTATATTGGAAGAACTATTTCTTTTGACTATCTCATTAGATTGCGAGAAGTTTCTGCAAGGTCAGGAACCAAGTCTTACTTATCTGAAAATAATTTGTATCCGACATTCAAAAGGCACCTAATAAACACAGCATTAGTTCTGGCTCATTAGAAATAGGTATGTTTTCATCTAACCATGAAAACAATCAGAATGATTCTTCTCTGATGAATGAAATCCATTCATCCTTGGTGCACATCATTTAATTTTCTCAATGTTTAGGTTTTAGCTGAATTTGTTCCTAGCCCCCAAGAATCACTCTTGTACCACTTCAGAGGTAGCAGCAACGGTTCTGAGTTTTCAGCTCTAAAGTTAGTTTTGGATTTGTTGGAAGGAATTAGTCTTTGCCTTTGGACAACACAAGCATGCGATTCACTGCCCTTTATTTCTGAGGATTTTTACTTCCATCAGCCTGGTTGGGTTAACATCTGTTGCTTCTGTCTCTTAAGACTCCTCTTAGAACTGTGTTAAATTAAATTAAAATATTCTAATTATTTTTCTGTATGCAAATTGCTTCCACTCTGATGAATTAATTTTGACGTGAAATCCATGAAATTTACTATCTTGACATGAGTTCCTTACTAATTGTTATGTATATGCATTATCTTTATTAAGGCTTTTTTCAATAGGCTACAGTAAGTTCTTGAGAACTGTAGGTGAGATAGGGAGTCTAAAGTCAGAATTGATTTTTGTCGCCAGCGCCACAGCTCACTAGGCTAATCCTTCGCCTGCGGTGCTGGCACTTCAGGTTCTAGTCCCGGTTGGGGTGCCGGATTCTGTCCCGGTTGCTCCTCTTCCAGTCCAGCTCTCTGCTGTGGTCCAGGAGGGCAGTGGAGGATGGCCCAGGTCCTTGGGCCCTGCACCCACATGGGAGACCAGGAGGAAGCACCTGGCTCCTGGCTTCGGATCGGCACAGTGCCAGCTGTAGCGGCCACTTGGGGGGTGAACCAACGGAAAAAGGAAGACCTTTCTCTCTCTCTCTCTCTCTCTCTCTCTCTCTCTCTCACTGTCTAACTCTGCCTGTCCAAAAAAAAAAAAAAAAGAATTGATTTTTGTCACTAAGTTACCTTCTCTGTGACAACTTCAGGAACATTCAACACTCATCCTCTGATAGCATGCTAGTCCACAATAGGAATTACAAACTCTGTTGTTTATGTCCTCCCCAAAATTCATACACTGATGTCCTAATTTCCAGTATTTCAAAATGTTCCCTTGTGTGAATAAAAGTCCTTTACAGAGATGACCAAGCTATATTGGTTTAAGCCCAATATAACTGGCATCCTTATAAAAAGGAAAAATGTTGGGGTGACCCTTGACGTCATGGTTAATGTGATGGTTGGGGCACCTGCACCCCACATTAGGGAGCCATGTTTGAGCACTGGCTCCACTTCCAATTTCAGTTTTCTATTATTGCACACTCTGAGAAGCAGTAGTACTTGGGTTGCTGCCACCCACAAGGGAGACCCAGATGGAGCTCCTGGCTCCTGGCTTTGTCCTGGCTCAGCCACAGCTGTTGCAGATATTTGGGGAGTGAACTGGCAGAATGGAGATATCTCTTTGTCTTTCCCCTTTCAAATAAGTAAAACTTCCATGAGAGGAGAAATCTGGAGAAAGACACACCCAGAGAGAGGGCGCCATGTGAAGATGAAGGCAGTGACCAGTGTTGCTTCTCCAGGCCAAGAGATTCCAGAGATTATCAGCAGACCACCTGAAACGAGGGCAGAAGCATAGAACAAACCCTTTCTGATAGCCTTCAGCAGGAGCCAACATTGCTGTCACCATAACCTTGGACTTCCTGCCTCCACGATTGTGAAAGAATCCCTTCAGTTTGTGGCACTTTGTTATTATGACAGTGCTGGACAACTGACACAAACCATTATTTAATGACCGTCTCTGCAGACCTTTGTGTCGCAAGCCATGGCCAGGTCTGCTCATGAAAAGAAATTAGATGCACATGCGGGAGATTGTTGTCTCTACAACACAAATGCAGACAGACACATACTGAAAACTGGAATGTAAGAGGAGAGAGACAGACAGACAAAGAAAAAGAGAGAGATTGTATAAGTGATGACACAGCAGGAATTTCTATCAAGTGTATTATAGTAAGAGTGTCTTGGCTCAAAATCCATACATTAGACCTATGTGATATTATTTTATGAATAAAAATCCTGTTTATTCACTTGGCATATATTTATTGAGTTCCTGGTATGTGCTAGACATCATTATAGACACTGGGTGTTTAGCAATGAACAAAACATACAGAAATAGTTATGCTCAAGGACCATACATTCTGAGAAAACATCAGGAAATAAGCGAACAAAATATATAGCATATAAGATGGAGAAAGCAAAAACAGGGAGAAGAGGAAGAATGACGCATGTGTAGAACTGGTTTACTTAGCCAGTGGCCAGAGAAGGCCACAAATACTTGTACAAGGTACCATTTTAATAAAGACCTGCTATTTATGAGGAAGTAGGACATGCATATTCCAAGGAGAAAAAACTCAAGGCACAAATATCATGGGCAAGAGCTCTGAAGTGGGGGCACATGAGCATCACTGATCATTGCTCAAAGTGAACTGGGAAGCCCCTGCTTATTTTGAGCAGGATAGAGGCACTCTGCCCTACTGGGTCACTCTGGATACATGTTGAAAGTAGACTGAAGGTGACAGGTGTGAAAGCAGCAGAGTTTATAGGATGGAAAATGTGATTGCTCTGATTAGGATAGTAATGGAGTTGGTAGAGACATTTCTGAATACAAGTATAAGGTGGAACCAACATCATTTTCTAAGAGAAAAGAGGAGTTGTGGCCAACATTGTGGCATAGTGGGTGAAGCCTCTGCCTGCGATACTGGCATCCTACGTGGGCGCCAGTTCAAGTTCTAGCTGTTCCATTTCCAATCCTGGGAAAGCAGCAGAACATGGTCCAAGTTCTTGGGCCCCTGAACCCATGTGGGGAGACCTGAAAGAAGCTCCTGGCTCCTGGCTTCAGATTGGTCCACCTCTGACCACTGCAGCCATTTGGGAAGTGAACCAGAGGATGGGAGATCTCTCTCTGTCTGTCCTTCTCTCTGTATCTCTGCCTTTCAATTATATAAACAAAAAAAAAAAACAAAAGAAAAGAAAATAGGTATCAAAGATGATTCCAGAGTTTCCTTTTGAACTGATTGGACCTGGAATGTCTGTATTATTGTCTGGAGTAAGAGAGACTTAAGTAGTAGTGTGTTTTGGAAAGGGATCACAAATTGAGTTTGGACATAGTATTATCCTTTTCTGTTTTGGATCCATTTATTTCATAAATTTGTGTGGTAAAGTTGGGACAAGGAGTCAAGTTTGTAGTAAGATAAACTGTTACAGATCTTTTTTTTTTTTTTTTGACAGAGTTAGACAGTGAGAGAGAGAGAGACAGAGAGAAAGGTCTTCCTTTTTCCGTTGGTTCACCCGCCAAATGGCTGCTACCGTCGGAGCTACACCAATCCGAAGCCAGTAGCCAGGTGCTTCTTCCTGGTTTCCCATGTGAATGCAGAAGCCCAAGTCCTCCCGGGCCACAGCAGAGAGCTGGACTGGAAGAGGAGCAACTGGAACTAGAACCCAGCGCCTATATGGGATGCCGGCACTGCAGGCGGAGGTTTAACCAAGTAAGCCATGGCACCAGCCCCTGTTACAGATCTTTAAGAAGAGGTGCTGACTGGTTGAATGTAGGATTCTTACATTCAGGAGAGAGGTCTGACCTGGTGACAGATATTTGCAAACTATCAAAACAAAACTCTGAGACCAGATGAGACCATCAAGGGAATGGATTGAAAAGATAAAATGTACAAGGACTAAGTCTTGGGTTCTCCAAAACTATAAGGCTGGGAAGATGAAATAAAAGATGAAAAAAACTGAAAGTGAATGGTTAGTAAGGTAAAAGAAAAACCAGTAGAGTGCATTGTCTTTATGCCAGGTAAAGAATAGTTTGAAGAAAGGAGAAATGTTCAACTGTGCTAAATAATACTTTTAAAAGGGTGGCGGGCATGGGCCAATTTTAAGAATGAAAGGCTAGGGGCCAGTATTGTGGCTTAGCAAGTAAAGTGCTTCCTGCGATGCTGGCATTCCATATGGGCGCTGATTCATACCCTGGCTGCTCCACTTCCCATCAGCTTCCAAAGCAGCTCCCTGCTAATGGCCTGGGGAAAGCAGAAGAAGATGATCCAAGGACTTGGGCCTTGCCACCCAGATGAAGCTCCTAGTTTTTGTCTGACCCGGCCTGGGCCATTGCATAGTGAACCAGTTAATGGAAGATCTCTCTCTCTCTCTCTCTCTAACTCTGACTTTCAAATTAATAAATACATTTTTAAAACTGAATGAAAGGTTAGACTATACAGAAAAGTAGAAAGGTGGATTAAATCAGAATTGTGGATCTATTCCACAAGACAAAGCAAGAAAGGGGAAAAAGAGTTGGAAGGTTGTGGAAAGAATGATTGTAACAGCTCATCATGAAATACAAACTCAAATACAAATATCAAAAAATTGATAAGAACACTAAGAATTACTCAAAA
The DNA here is from genome assembly GCA_949820135.1 of Sylvilagus floridanus. Lineage (NCBI taxonomy): Eukaryota > Metazoa > Chordata > Mammalia > Lagomorpha > Leporidae > Sylvilagus > Sylvilagus floridanus. Next base: position 20,054,061 of record OX463246.1, on the reverse strand, counting down.
ACAAATTCTTGAACTACAGAAATCCTTAATGGACAAGGTAGAAAATCTCTCTCGTGAAAATGAAATATTAAGGAGAAATCAAGCTGAAATGAAACAACTAGTAGAACATGAAACTGTGATAGTGACGAGAAATCATAATGAAGTGAAGAATTCAATAGATCAAATGAAAAACACATTAGCCTTACAGGCGGAGTGGGTGAGGCAGAAGGGAGAATGTCCAACTTGGGGGACAGAGCACAGGAAACTATACAGTCAAACCAAAGAAAAGAAGAGGAAATTAGAAATCTAAAAAATATTGTTGGGAATCTACAGGATACTATTAAAAAACCCAACATTCGAGTTCTAGGAGTTCCTGAAGGCATGGAGAGGGAGAAAGGATTAGAATGCCTTTTTAGTGAGATAATAGCAGAAAATTTCCCAGTTTTGGAGAAGGACAGAGACATCCTAGTACAGGAAACTCATAGAACCCCTAGGAAACATGACCAAAAGAGGTCCTCACCACGACACATTGTAATTAAACTCACCACAGTGAAACAGAAAGAAAAGATCCTAAAATGCGCAAGAGAGAAACGTCAAATTACACTCAGAGGATCTCCAATTAGACTCACGGCAGACTTCTCATCAGAAACCCTACAAGCTAGAAGGGAATGGCGAGACATAGCCCAGGTACTTAGAGAGAAAAACTGCCAGCCCAGAATATTATATCCTGCCAAGCTCTCATTTGTGAATGAAGGTGAAATAAAGACCTTTCATAACAAACAAAAATTGAAAGAATTTGTTGCCACTCGTCCAGCCCTGCAAAAGATACTTAAAGATGTGTTACACACAGAAACACAGAAACACGGCCATCAACATGAAAGAAGATAAACGAAGGGAACCTCACAGCAAAAGATCACAGGGAATTCAAAGCATACATTTGGATAAAGAAATTATGGGACATGTACTCTATAGAATACTATACAGCAGTCAAAAACAATGAAATCCGGTCATTTGCAACAAGATGGAGGAATCTGGAAAACATCATTCTGAGTGAATTAAGCCAGTCCCAAAGGGACAAATATCATATGTTCTCCCTGATCGGTGACAACTAATTGAGCACCAAAGGGGAAACCTATTGAAGTGAAATGGACACTATGAGAAACAGTAACTTGATCAGCTCTTGTGCTGACTGTTGTTGTACAATGTAATACTTTATCCATTTTAGTTGTTTTTTATTCTAGTAATATTGGTTGAACTCTGTAATTAACACACAGTTATTCTTAGGTGTTTAAATTAAAAAAAAAAAAGAAATACAAACTAGATACTGAGGGTAATGAGGACTTGTATGGGGTGAGGTAGAGTGTTGGGGAAAGTGATCAGTGGATTGTAGATCCTTATATGGCTGAGGAATTTTTGGAATTCAATTATGGGAGCAAGCAAACTAGAAAAACTGTATCAAGGATCCCAGGAAATGACTGTGGAGTATGTCATGGAGGGAAACGGAGGAGAAGATCACTGGAGGGGAACCCAAGGAACTGAGAAACCCTGGTGCTCTAGGAAACAACTGTGCTGACGCTAAAATCACCAGTAAAATGGAGTAGCTTACAAGAGTGGCAGTGAGTCTTCAGGAAAAGAGAAGTGACTGAAATGTTGATGAGTGAGGGCGGCAGTAGTGTGGTGAGATGCAAAGTTGAGGGTGTGGGAAGAGTGTGCACGGAGAGACTTTGAATGATCTGGAAGCAGGAATGAGAGCTGAAGAGGACCACTAAGCCCCATCCAGTCCCAGAAGTAAAGGGCTTGAGGTCAAGAGCAAGCCCTCCACTGAGAGGACTGCAGAGGAGATGCTGTCTTCAAGGGAGATTCAGTTTTCACTTAGAGCCAGACAGTAAAGGAAGCAGTGAAAGAAGGGTTTGAGGATGCAAGGAATTTTGCTATTGACGGACTTTAAATTCCAGAGACTACATTGCAGGCGCTTTAGGAACTGGGAAGGAAACAAGACATTATGGGAATAAGAAGGTGAAGAATGACCTGAGACACTTAGGTTTCTTGTGACTGACAAAAGCATGGTGAAATAAATATTGATGTTTCTAAGGCACACAGAAGAAGACTAAGTATTGCAGGTAGGAAGGTTGGAAATCTTGCCAGGAGTTCTGGAGTTCTGGCTTGGTGCCTGCTGATGAATGCATATAGTATGGGAGTGGTGCCATCTTGCTCTGAGCATGTAACTTTTTATGCTTTTCTGGCAGAGCATCATACTTTACTTCAATACCTGTCAATAGACACAGGCTTGCATATCAGAAGGACCTACAGATAGACAGTCGAGGCTTTTACTGGACTTCTCCAGATGGAGGCCAGAATACTAATGCAAGTGGCTTCTAGGCAATGACATGGACCCTTTATGAAGAAGCAGGAAGAAGACAACCTAGAAACCTTCTGCAAATTTGTCACTCATGGGAGCTACAAAGCCACCTTGAACATGTCCTTGGGAGAGAAGAGGGATGTCTTTGGTGTTTGAGTTAACTTAGGAGTATGGACTCTTTATGACTTCTTATATATTTTTGGGGGGCATGATAAGATTTTGTGAGAAGAAGCAATGTGTTCTGTAAGCCTCATTTTTACAATCTTCTGATGTAGTTCATAATCCCATTAACTAAGGCCATGTTTATGACTTTGTGTTGATTTGTAATGTTCACAGCTCTACTGCAAGACACACACATGCTCATACATACACACATGCATACCCACACACACAGTTATGATTCCCTTTTGCATGTGTCTGTAATTCATATGTTTAAACCATGACTCAGAGATAATACAGAAAATGAGACATAAAATGCATTGAAGCTTCAAAGTAGAGCATTTTCTCATTAATTATCTAAGTCAAGTGCCAGTTAGAGTGATAAAAATGAGAAAGACTACATTCCTCTTACAAAGAGGGCTGCTCAAAGAAGATCCATTCAAAACTCCTAAAATCATACTGCATGTTTTGTTCTTTTCCATTGAGAATTCTGGCAACACTTCAAGACAAATCAAGGGAAAAACTGTGCCAATTACTCTGTAAATCCCCATGAGCACCCCAGGCTTTGCAATGTTTTCATATTATTTTTATTTTGGGGTAAACTTATATAGTTTCTGACCACTTTTTAATGATGACAAGTCTCTATACTGTGCCAAAGAATCATCTGTCAGTTCATCTACTGTCCAGTTACATAGAGTGCCTCCAGCTGACATTGTAACTCTAGACTAATGTCAAATCATTGCAATTTACAGAGGTCTGCATACATCCCAAGGTAGAAAAGATAGGGTTTCCAAAGTCTAGAGAAAGATATTCCCACCACATCAACTTGAAAAGAAATGCAAGTTTTATTTTTCTGAAATGAGAGTATGAGTATGGAAACTCCCCCATTCCTCCCCTTGTAGATAGCTCACATGTGTGCTTGGAGCACTTGCTTCCAGGTGCTTGTTGAAGGTGCCCTCCCCTCCTAGGCCTGTTCACACTGCCCCTCACTGACTGTAGGGCTGTCCTTCTCCTTAACTAAATTGGACTTCAGATTATGTATGGTCTTCTGACGGAATAATTTGGCTGACAACTGAGCTCCCACATGCATTCCCAAATGTCGCTCGCTAGCAAACAATCCTGAAATCTGAGAATCTAGCGTGAATTGTGGTGTCCTTGTAGTACCCAAATAATGGTATTCCCAACTGCCATATGGAACCAGCCATATGTCCTGGATATTCCATGTACAGATTACCTAACTAGAGTCAATTGCATAATTTCTGAAATGTTAATTTTCATATCTGTAATATGAAAAGAATATTGCCTATTTCATGGAATTGCTAGAATACTGGAATAAATCCACACCAAAAGAGAACCTCATGTAGCACCTGTTGGGCTATAGTTGCACACACTCAGTTGCTTTTATAATCAGATCTCCCAGCATCACTTGCTTCATTGCAGAACTTTTACATTGCATTGCATGTGAAATAATCTTACCAGTATCTCCCCACTGGATTTGACTTCATGGCATTTAAAGACTAATTAAGCTGCATCTGAGATAACTACGATTTTTAGATGAACTTATTTCAATCTTAATGTTCAATCTACCCAAATGCCCACAACAGCTGGAATGACAAAATCTGGGAGCATGGAACTCAGTCCAGACCTCTCATCAGGGTGGCAGAAAACCAACTACTTGAGCCCATCCCATTGCTGTCCACATTTGCAGGAAGCTGAAATCAAGATCCAGAGCCAGAGATGCAACCCAGGCACTCCAGTGTGGGACAATGGCATCCTGACTGTCACCTTAACTGCTAGGCCAAAGTCCTGTTCTCTTTTTTAAAAAAATTATTTATTTATTTGAGATGCAGAGATACAGAGAGAAATTCTACATTTCTTACAATTTCCCCATAACAGTGGGATCACATTTGGGTAGCAAGTCTTTAGACCATTGAGTCACAACCTTGGCTGTCATCTGAGAGATTTAGAACAATCCAGTGCTCAGACTGAATCCCATCCTTCCTGCCTTCCTAACTTCCAGACCTTCCCTATCATTTGGGAAATATATGCTTGGTGTCTACTATCTACTAAATTCTGGGTAATTAACAGTGACTAATGAAAGAAGCATCCATTTAAAATAAATCACTTTCACAAAAATAGAACATGGTCTCCAAGAAGGAAAATGAGTATTTTCAGGATAAGAGAATGTTCTAGAAGTTACTCCAGTTAAAATAAGGATCCTGATATAGAGTGCTTACTCTCAAGGGCCATTTCATTTCATTATGAAGGAAATAATATTCACCATTTTAAGATGAATTTTCTGAAGTCAAAAATCTAGAGAGACAGGTGTGAAAGTGGGATTTATTCCCTGCTTTCTTCACAGGCCCGCTCTTGGCAACACGTTCCATCCCCAGGTGTCCCATGCCTCCTGTATAAGACCTGGGCATCTGTAGTGCAGGCTCACATCACTGGACACAGTTAATTAAATTTAGGAATGCATGTAATTTTCACTTCAAACACACACTTCCAAGAGGGATACACTATTTATCACTTCCTAAATTTCAAAGGAGCTTAATTTTCTACAATTTATTATGTTAGTCAGGGTAGGTTAACTGCTATTAATGCAATCCCCAAATCTCACTAACTTAATACAATGTGACTTATGCAATAGACTTAAGTTGATGTCCCTGGCCTTAGTAGCTATCCATGGAGCAATGACTCAAGTACACAAGACCTTGTGGTTCTGCTCCACTCTAGGTCATCTTAGTTCTCTCTGAGGCCAGTGGCTCAAGTGCAGGCAGGAGCTCATATATGGGAGAGAATTATGCATCATATATCATTTCCACCTACTTTCCAGTCACTAAAATTCATTTTCTGTCTCTACCTAAGTGCAAGTAAGCCTCAGTATTATAATCTAGCTAAGTGTTCCAAATGAAAAGAGAAACATTTTTCTATAGCTAAAATAATATATACGCTACAGATATAAATGTTTATATGTATGAAACAACTCTTGGTTTACTTTTTCTTCACCCCAATATTTCTGTCCCCTTAAAGCAGTGATGAGGTGGAAAGCCATATAAGGCCCCCAAAATAATTTTGTCTGGACCTGTCAAGGTATACTGTAGGCAGGACTTGAAATTGAATTTCTCTATAGCAGGCTACTTTTTAAGCTGATAACACTGCATGGCTTGCAAATGACTTTATAAATATCCAAATGGCCCTTGCCAGAAAAAAGATTCCCCTTTCCTACAAAGACTACTCATCAGTACTCCCTAGGCAAGACATTACCATTCCCATGTCAGTGAGAAAGAGATGGGAAAGGCCACACCTCTCAACTCACCTGCTTTAATGGCCTTGCTTCCGGGACTCTACATCCAGTGAAACCCCATCATCCTCTCTGCAGCAGAATTCTATGCATGTTTCCATTCCCAGGGTCAGATACATTCTTACACATCTTTATTCCACTGTAATCATTTCATGTTAGGAACAAGACTGAACTCATATCTCAATGCAGTAGCAAAAAGATATCATACTATCTCTGATGCAGGTACTCTTAAAAACCAATCATGCTGGCTGGCACCGCAGCTCACTAGGCTAATCCTCCTCCTGTGGCGCCGGCACACTGGGTTCTAGTCCCTGTCGGGGCACCGATTCTGTCCCGGTTGCCCCTCTTCCAGGCCAGCTCTCTGCTATGGCCCAGGAGTGCAGTGGAGGATGGCCCAAGTGCTAGGGCCCTGTACCCCATGGGAGACCAGGAGAAGCACCCTGCTCCTGGCTTCAGATCAGCGTGATGCACCGGCCACAGCGTGCCAGCCGCAGCAGCCATTGGAGGGTGAACCAACGGCAAAAGGAAGACCTTTCTTAGCAATATGCTTTGGATATTAGATTGGATGTTGACTATTCCCCAAAAGGTTTTGTCCTTAAAGTCTTATTACAGTAATGATTCTAAGAGAGTGTAAACTTAATTCAATTATAGTATTTAAAGTTTCATCCCTTGGGAAGTGATTAGATTGGGCTATGTCATTAAAGTGGAGTCCCATGATTGCATACCCATGTGGAGAGACACCAAAGACAGACGAGGGTGCTCCTCTTACTATGTTATGTTCCAGTTCACCTTGGGACTCTGCCAACAAAAAAACCACTCATTAGGTGTCCAGCTAATGGGGCTATCTGATCTTGGGCTATGAGCCTCCAGAATTGTGAGCCAAAATAAACCTTTTCTCTTTATAAATATAGCTTCTCTTAGGCATATAATTCTAATAATAAAAAGCTGACAAATACAGATTTTTCTGAGGCCATTTCTCCAAATCAGATAGCCTTTGACATTGATAGAGGCCCCAATGTAGTCATCCTGGAAAGTAATATCACATTGAAATATAGGCCACATGGAGTGAGTGGTTTTACCCAAGACTGTGAATAAGGCAGCCAAGGTATAAGACGATTTGGTCCATAGTCTGTCAGCAATAAATAGCTGTAACTATGTGGATTCTTATGCCCAGTTTACATTGTATGTAAGCCAGGTTCTGAATCCCTTCCAAGTCCAACCACATGAGAGAAAACGTATTAACATAAACATGATAGAGATCTGTTTTCACTTTGTCCATTTTTACTGAGATTGAAAAACCTGTAATCTTCCCATTTGAGGACTCATTTGGTAAATTAACGATGACAGAGAAGTCAGTTGGCTAGGTTTGTGTTCCATCTCTCTCTCGACTTGCTTAAATCTCTGCACTCAATCCATCTATCAATATTTTTTAGGTAAAATGGAAATAGTAAAAAAACTATTTATTCATTTTAATTTTATTTTACAGGCGGGGAGAGAGAGAGAGAGGGAGATGGAGCTTTTCTGGTTCATTTTACAGATGCCCACAATACCCAGAGCTGGGCCACATTAAAGTCAAGAGCCTGGGACTCAATCTGGCTCTCCCTCATGGGTGGCAGGGACCCAAGCACCTGAGCTATTATCTGCTGCTGAACCAGGTCTCAAACCAGATACTTCAATAAGTTGCAAGAGTCCTAAACAGTGACTTAAGCTCTGTGCCAATGCCCACCCTAAAATAGTTATCTTTTTTTAGAACTACTCTGGAAATCTAATTAACTGATGCTGTATGGGGGTAAGAACCCAGACTTGTGGTTTAGCAGACCTGGCATCTAAGTTTAGTTATATTATTTAAAAGCTTTATGACTTGGGACTGATAATTAAATTTCCTTGTGAAGTGAGAGGAAATAAGGGCAAGACCTACTTTGAGGTATGACAAATACTGAATGTGCTTCCAAAGCACTCAGTTCTATGCATGGCCTCCGGCAGGTGGTCACTGTCATTGTCATGTACGTAGCCATGAACATTCTCATTTTCAGCACTGAACAAGAGATTTTGCACATATGCTCATCTGTGATCTACCAGAGGAAGTGAGTTTTTTAAACATGATGTCATAGAGGGACAAACTGAAACTCAGTGTTTAGTTACTTAGGTATGAGGCCCATGGAGATGGAAGAGCCACTCTACAAGAACGTTTATGCTATTCACTTGCTCCTTTACCTTAATCTAGGGTGCACTGAATGACAACTTTGAGGGTATTACATACATTTTCTGAGAGAACTACAAAAGCAGAGAAATACCACAATCTTCAATTTTTTAAATTACTTCTAAGAAGTTAATCATTTAGAATGGAAAATATCGATTTGTCATCTGGGCTAAGTGCACGTTTGAAAATTCCAGAACCTGGGTTTGATGACCAAACAATGCCTACTCATCTGGCTGCAAAATCATCAGTGATCTGAGACTAATGAAGTGCAAAGTAATAGAATGTTAGTGGAGCTGGCATGACCAGAAATGGGTAAACTTCGTGCACTTCAGAGCAACTCTGGTACTTGCTACTTGAGATGCCCTGTTCCTAGCACCCCTGAAATATGAGAATGTCTTTCTCTCATCACTGCAGCATCAAATCATCAACCTGTCCTGCTAGAGAAGCAGAGAGACACTGATGCAGTTTTTTTTTATGTGTCTCATTTAGTTCTTGACATAAGGACTGCTTATGTTTGCTAGTTTCTTTTTCCACCATGAGAAGAATGCTCAATCCAGTGTTCAAAATGAAGACCAATTTAATTTCTGCAGTAATCTATTCCCTGAAAGTCAAAACAATAAAAAAGAATAGGACTGTATGTTTGGTATATCATTTTGAAAAGAAAAAAGTGAAATAATAACCTATCTTAGAAATTTTAGTTTATATTTATGACATTAGAAAATAGAGATTGTATGAGGTTATTTATAGATATATATTTGCATATCAAGTAATTGGGGGAAAACAGAACAAAATATTTTTCTCTCTCTTTGTGTACTTTTATGTACCTCATTTTACTGTATAGTTTAGTATTCACTACCCAGAGAATCTGACATGATATCATTCTTACCAGAGTAAGTTAAGAATAAGGAAAGTGTGGGAAAATTCAGAAAAGATGCTGATCATCTCATTAAACTGAAAACATTTGGGGATTTTCCTATACACTTGGAACAGTGAACTGGTAACACTTATGGACTATTGAATAAAACAAGTGTTTTGTTAGTTTAGTTTTACTCATAAAATAACCTATCAGTCTCCCAGTGGGTTCTTAAGTGGAGAAAACTTGATCATCCTCAATCATACAACAAAATTAAACTAAAGTCAACATTTTTGAAATTGGATTTTGACTTAACTGTAATTTCAGCAACAGGTGATTAAAATAATGCCTTATACTTTCTATATTTTATAATCGCGCATGCTTGTCAGGAAAGTGTAATATGTAATGTATCTTCCTAATGGTCCGTGCTTCCTGTGGGAGACTCAAAGCACAGGAATATTTGGAGGATGAGGCACAGCAGCAGTCTTATCAGCTTTAATTTGTCACTCTACAGCTTGCCTTCATATTAAGCCCCCACATCAAGAAATGGTCCATAACTTTGAGATTAGCTAAGCTCATGAGATAATGCATCTTATTTCTTTAACCATCTGTGGTGTGTTGTCAGTGATTTATAAATGCTGGTCAGTGCTTGTGTTCACTACAGGACACTTTTGCAATCCATCTGCAGAGATTTGAACAGAAACCACCCAGCCTGGAGAGAGGGTGACATCTTCTCTCAAATAAAGATAGAGTGAAAACATGAGGATTAAATAAAACATGAGAAATACTATGTAAAATAGAAAAAGCAAATATCCCAGAAGGAGCCGTAGAATTATAAAATAGTAAGAACTTTAAAGATAATCTGGTTTCACTTCCTCACTTTGATAATGAGAAAAATAAGCTCCAATGAGACTTTTCCAAGGTCACTGATATACATGTGTGAGTTGACGTCAGCTATGAACCCACTGGTCTCCACTTCACTAGGAAACTTCCCTCTGCAGCTTATGTCACATAGAGGCTACATCCCAGGACTCTGGGACTCTGGTCTTCTCAGTCAGAACTTAACAAAGGATACAGACACAAGAATCCATAGAAGGATTACTGTTAGCAAACTGATGACTGGCAGTGGGTCTTTCCCACATTTGATTTGAAGGATTTATGATGATTCTCGTAGGCTGACGTGAGAGGCCAGCTTTGGCACAAAAATGTCTGGGAAACTTAGGAAAAGTGAAAAGAGAAAAAGCTGAGGATGAGAAGAGCATTATACACGACAGAGTTAGCCGGAGCCTCTTCAGATGATGTGCCCAGAGTGCACTCCACAGTGGATGCAGAGTGACTCCGGGTCCCTGTGCTGTCTCCTCCCCCAGGCCTCTTAGCTCTAGGCTGGGAAAGCAGAGGACTGGAGAGTAACGGGGGCTCCAGGACTCTATGTGTAACAATTGGAAGCATCCCAATGTTGCCATAGAGCAAAGATGAACTTCCTGAAGCCATATGGATTGTGTAGATTGAATAATTCTGAAGGGAGGCAGAAAAAAAATCTGTGCTTAACACACATGTATCTTTTTTGGAATATTTCATTGGGGCTGGTGATAAAAATCATTGTTTATGATCTAAAATTCTCCAGCTGTCTTGTGAATATGTTCTGGGATCCCCTGACTAAACATACACTGAATATATTTGCATAGCATATGATTAGGCTGATTCTGTAAAAAATGTATAATGTGATTATATATGCTTATGCAGTGAAATGTTCATGTCAGTCTGAATGCATCACCCAGAATTAATTATGACAATGTACTGACAGAGGAAATCCTTTCACTATTTATTATGCATGATGGGGACCTGTGACTATGCATGAGAACAGAAAGAAGAAGGAGAGATCTTTAAAACATTCATGAAAAATGTGTATTATGAAAATACTGTGCATGAATTTCAAGTACTTTTCATGCCAAAGTAAACTCATTTTTAAAAAGTTATTTATTTTTATACATTTGAAAGGCAGAAAGACAGCAAGAGAGAGACAGAGAAAGATCTTGTATTTGTTGGTTCACTCCCCCAAATGCCCACAACAGCCAAGGTTGTGCCAGTTTAAAGCCAGGATCTCAAAATTCAGCCCATATCTTCCATGTGGATAGCAGGAATCCAAGTACTTGAACTACCACCTGCTGCCTCCTAGGGATTAGAAGGAAGCTGGGCTTGGAATCAGAACAAGGACTCAAATCCAGGCACTCTGACATAGCGTGCTAGCATCCCAACTGGCACTCTAACTGCTATGCCAATTGTCTGCCCTTAAAGTGATCTTTTATTTTCTTCATTTACTTTTTTAAGTTTCATCATATTTTGCAGAACATTATTACATAGATTGAAATACAAATGCAGATCAAGTAGGACTCACCTAGTCTTTGCCTGATTCCAAGCTGGCTAGAGGAAACTTTACAAGGGTACAGTTTTTCACCCAGATCAGAATCTCTCAGGCTTCATGTTTGAAGAATCTAATTCTGGAGGACCAACCTGGAGTAGGATCTTGTGTTTTTAAGAAGATTTAGAAAGTCAGATAATTTATTGTACACTTATCCTTGAGAACTTCTGACCCACAGCATCATTACTTGCCCCCAACACAAATCCCAAGCACAAAGCCCACTCTAGGAAGCTTGAATATGAGAACTATACTGATGAAGTGAAGCTATGAAATCATGTGATGAGGTAGACATTTCAAAGAACAGTGTCAAGGTCAAACATTTGGGTAAAGGGAAACCAGGACATTGGACTCTTTAAGGGAAGCAGTTGTGTCTCATTTGCATTTGCATCCCCAGATTCTAGCACAAAGCTTGATTCTGAAAAAGTGCTTAGTGGAATAAAGTAGTGTACTTAATGGGGACAGTAGACCAAAGACATTGATTTGAGACAAGATCAAAAAGCAGAAAGAGCTAAGAGAGGAATGTTGAATCTAGATGGTTGTTATCTAATTTTTGAACTGCATAGGGTTTGGATAAAATAAATGATCAAGAACATAGAGATGAAGGAGCTATATATTTCTGTACTTTAAAATGTATTTTATTCATTTACTTGAAAACAGGAGAGAGAGTGCATATGTGTATGTGTGTGTGTGTGTGTGTGTGTGTGTGAGAGAGAGAGAGAGAGAGAGAGAGAGAAAGAGAGACAGAGAGAGAGAGAGACAGAGAGAGATACGAGTTCCCATCTGATTCACTCCTCAAATTCCCATGATGGCTAGGGCTTGCCAGGGCTGCAGCTCAGAGCCTGAAATTCAATCCAAGTCTGCTCCAGGGACCCAACTGCTTGAGCCACAACTTGCTGCCTCCAAGGGTGCACATTTATTACTATACTTTAGCATGTAAGTGAGCTGAACTAATATTTAGTCCTTGATGTTGCTCAGATTGTCAAGTTTCTATTTGAAAGCTAAAGAACCTGATATACATATGCTTGGTGATTACTTTGCCCTGGAATTGGTGAGAGTGAAAGTAGCTGTTTTCAAGGGATCCCTTGGTGAGAGTACTGAGAGAAGCAGAACACAGAAGTCCTTAGGACAGGGGCCGGTGCCATGGCTCACTCCGTTAATCCTCTGCCTGTGTCGCTGGTATCCCACATGGGCGACGGTTTCTGCTCCCTGTTGCTCCTTTTCCGGTCCAGCTCTCTGCTGTGGCCTGGGAAGGCAGTGGAGGATGGCCCAGGTGCTTGGGCTCCTGTATCCTCATGGGAGACCAGGAGGAAACACCTGGCTCCTGGCTGCGGATCAGCGCAGCGCGCTTACTGTAGCGGTCATTTGGGGAGCGAACCAACAGAGGGAAGATCTTTCTCTCTCTGCCTGTCTGGAAAAAAAAAGTCCTTAGGACCACCTTTCCAGGTGATAACTCTGTGAAAAATGGGAAGGTAGCTCCATGGTGCTCTAAAGAAAAATAACGCTTATGATTTACCATCCTTTAATGACTTAGGTCTAAGACATTAAGGTGAGGAAAAGAGAGCTATGGGAAGGATAGCAGCTGAGACAACATGAACCAGGTCTTTATTAACCATAACTTGACTAACTGGCACCTCATTTCCTGTCAAACGCCAGATTACAAAGGTTTTACTGTGCATGTATTCATGTATATAAGGTAATGAGATGGGGTTTCCATGTGGTTTATGGAAGCAGTTCTCATTATTTCACAGCCACTTCCCGCCCTTTTCCCTATTCTCAGCAGTAAATCTCTTTCTTTTACTGTTCTGTATCCCCACTTTAATTTCTAATCTCTCTTAGGCCAAAAACATTCTAAATGTCCAATAAAGTCAACTTCAAGTTTCTTTCACTTTTTTCATCTTTGATCCATCCGAAGTTACCACTCATTAGGAATGAGAGCAAGAGAAAAAAAAAGTATTTCTGTTGAGAGATTTATATTCAGCTTTTTAAAGTTTCTACTGCTTAGACAGGAAAGTTAAGACCTAAAGAAACTAAGATGATTATTCTAGATCATTAAGTAGTTCATAAATAGGGAAAGCAGAAAAGGAAACCAACCCGTGTTTAAAATATTTTAAGAAATTAAGGATTTTTGTTGTTTGTTTTTATTTATTTTTTACCAACACATTCTTCAATTGAGTAGATGTGGGAAGAAATTGTGGGTTTCTCAGACCATTGAGAATAGAATAGTCTGCAATCACCAGGTTTAGAAGTAGGAAGACTTGTTTGTGGGAAAACGTGTGAGTATGTTATCAATTAGAAGCATAGCATAGCCGTTTTTTGTTGGAAAGGGGGATTATTTTTGGACTGTAGCATGTAGTTTTATGATGTTTCTCCCTTTAGATTTGGAGTTTGAATAACATCAAGAGAAAAGCCTTCTGGTTTCCCACAATCCACAGGAGGCTTTTGTCTCTGCACTCTTGCTCACACCCCACAACTCTGTGATATTAGTCTCCCTACCTCTCTGGGGAGCAGAGGATGCCTCTTCATCCCTTGCAGAGCTGGCCTTCACATGGTAATGAAACTCACGGAGGAATGCAAGAAAAATCAGGAAAAAAGAAACAGCCAGGTTAAATGATACTCCAACTGCTAAATTGGAATGAGGTCAATTCCTCGGGAAACATGTCCACATGTGTTTTTCCCAAGAAATCCTACCAAATGTTCCTACCCTCCTACTCTCTGATACTTTCTCACATTCTCTCCAGCAGAAGAATGCCATCAAGGACCCCTGTGTGGACGCACCTAAATCATCCTGTAATACAACATTTTCAGAAAGGGTTCTGAAGACACTGAACATCTGTTTGGACACGAAGTGGAAATGACCATTGTGAAATTTCTCAGCAAAATCAGTTTTCTGGGAGTGACTTGGAAGGTCAGGAGAGACTTTCTCTGCTGCAGCTGCTTAAACACTGTCAAGAAATTAAGACACTGGAACGACTTCTTTGCTTTATGGCCATGATGCAACTCAGTGGTTTCAAGCATTTTACCAAGGACAAACCAATACTGAAAATAGGTCTGTTTTCCACTAATTCTTTAGAAAAGAAAATGTTTAGCTTTCTCCAGTCTGTCAATCTTGTGGTAAGCAAATGCCACCAGAGTACCTTTTATAAGAATCTGGGCCCAGAAACAGCTGTACAAATCATAAAATGAGGTTTTTTATTTCTCCCCTATAATTCCACTGGTATTCAAGTCAATGGGCATTTTCTGAAACAAAATACAAAGCACATTCATTTTGAAATCCAGTGTGGAAGAAAGACGTACACAACCACGGCAACCTGTTTGGACTTGGATATTTTGATCATTGGCATTGGAAAAATGCGGAAAATCACTGATGACACTGCAATCAAGGCTGTCTTAGCACTCTCTCCTTGCCTATAGACAGAAAAGCAAATCAATGTGAAAGCCCAGAACTTCTGGAGAAGAAAAAGGTCCTTAAGAGATGATATGGAGGATCTTATTCCTCTCGTGAACTAATATTCTCTCCTTGTCATTTTTAATTGAAAAAAGGACTTAAATCCCCAAATGGGAAGCTAAAAAAAAGGCTTAATAGCACACAGCAATGTGGGTGAATTGCTGAAAATGATTTCAACCCTCAGTGACACGCAATGGTAAGTCACCTTCCTCTCACTGCTAAAAAAAATTTGCTGTTACACTTCCCCCATTAAAACATAATTTTGCGACTGGCTTATTTCATCAAGTATAATGGTTTCCAGTTTTATCCATTTTGTTGGAAAAGACAGGATTTCATTATTTTTTTCCACTGAGAGGTATTCCATAGTGTATATATACCATAATTTCTTTATTCAGTCATCACTTGATGGGCATCTGGGCTGATTCTATATCTTAGCTATCATGAATTGAGTTGCATAGAATATAAAGTAAATTGAAAATAGATCTTTGCAAAAACTAAAAGCGGGAATAGGAGAAGGAGGAGGAAGAAGGGTAGGGGTGTCAAAGGGAGGGAGGGTAGAATAGAAAGTATCACTATGTTCCTTTAACTGTATATATGAAATACATGAAATTTGTATACCTTAAATAAAATTAAAAAAACAAACAAATGTATTTTATCTCACTCCACATCTGCCTTTGTTGTTGCTAAGGGTCTAGCTTCCATTCTTTTCCCACCATTTGGAATTAGAACATATTTTCTTAAAATGTATTTGTCTAAAAAATAATAATTATTTATTTCATAAAAGTATGCTTTTAATGCATTTATTTATTGTATATTTTATTGTGGTGGGGGCATATGACATGAACTCTAACCTGTTAACATGTCTTTATGTGTGCAATGCACTATTGCTGACTACAAGTGAAATAGTACACAGCAGCTCTCGATAGCAGATCCATCATGGTAAAACGTTACACACATTGTGTGGAGAGGGATGAATCTGCTGCCTTGGTTGCCACCTGGATGTACATCAGTGATTTAATTGACAGTGCAATGTGCCCTCCCCATGGCTTCTGAAAGCTGTGATTTCAAGGTATCTGACATGGATCTACTTTTCTGGTTCTCTTCTTTCCTATCAGAAGGAATTTAGGTAAGAGGAGGAGATAGACATACAGGTCTAGGACAGGTATTTCAATTTAAATTGGTTCCATATGTTCTGAGCACTTCAACTTGTCCCTCACACAGAGGTTTTGCAAAGAAAATTGAACTCTGCTTCCTTTATGAGTGGATCTCAAAGGAAGCCAACAACAGAATTTGATTACGAGTTTTTATGCAACTATGGTCCTATGGTTTCACCACCTAATGGGCTGTGTGTAGCTTTGCAGAGCAGAAAGATCTGGAGGAAAGGGGTGCTGATGTAATAGACTAGGATATAACTCAGGAATTGGAGAAAGAACCCAGAATTTGGCCAGTGGAAGGCATTGGGCAGGGGGAAGGGTCAAATTGCTAAACTCATAGCTGCTTGTTAACTAAGTATGGATGGGATGAACTCAAGTCATTGGGATGAAAATAATTGACAAAGTATAATAAATAAAAATAAAGAGAGATGACTATATCCCCCCACCACCGCTGCCCCACGCCTTTCTCTCTTCCCTTTCTTCCATATTCATGTTGGACTGCTGAGTACCATTCAATGGTAACCAGCAGTTAATGAGCTCCAGTAATGACAGAGAAGAGATCCTAATCACAATTACAATCAGTGCATGATTCCTGCCTGTAACAACATAAAAATGCTTCATTGTTGAGCTGCTTACTTGTCCTTGCATCTATCATCAGTTGGATAATGGGCACTGTGTGCTTTTTTAGGCCTGCATTTTCTAAGTGCCCTTTATGTGTCAATGACTCTGGCAGTCTCTTCAAATTTGTTTTCTAATTGTAAACATCCCAATTATCTCTGAGTTAAGAATATCCACCATCATTTCACTGACATGAACCCGACTGCAGGTAACAAGGAAACTTGCCCAAGCTCCTTTATAAATGGCAGAGCTACTCAAAGCCAACAGACAGCTGACAAGTAGCTGTTGCTGTTCTACATTTAGGTAGTTCATATAACTGACATGCTTGAACCCATGGTTAATAACCCCTTTCCAGCCCTGTGGCTCCAGAATCATTTTTACACAAAAATGGAAATACAAGGAAAAATGATCATGGGACTCTAATCTTTGTCATTGATAAGGATGGGATGTTCAAATTGGATGTACACTCCCTAGAAATATGCATATGTACTCTCTTCATCCCACAGCAGATGTGACTCTGCAGATCTGCATGCCAGAGAAAGCCTGATGCTGGCAGCAAACATTACAAAGCCTGTGGGAGCCCAGAGTGCATTATCAGTATTACACTTTCCAATTACAGCAGAGATTAAGCTCACAGCTTCCTCATCTGTTATAGAATATTAACAAAGTTCAGCATGAACAGAGAGAATAGATCAAAGCAGTAAATTAACCTGCTTATCAGCAGTCTTGGGCCAGCATTGTGGCATAGCAGGTAAAGCTGCCACCTGCAATGTGGCATCCCATATGGACACTGGTTCGTGTCCTGGCTGCTACTCTTCTAATCCAGCTCCCTATTGATGGCTTAGGAAAAGCAGCAGAAGATGGCCCAAGTGTTTGGGCCCCTGTACCCATGTGGGAGACCTGGATGAAGCTCCTGGCTCCTGACTTTGGCCTGGCTCAGCCTTGGCTATTGCAGGCATCTGGGGAGTAACCAACAAAGAGAAAATGGATCTCTCTGTCTCTGTCTCTGTCTCTGTCTCTGTAAATGTCTCTCTCCCACTCTGAAACTCTGTCTTTGGAATACATAAGCAAATTTTTTATGAAAGAAAAAAAGCCATATTCATATTACAGATTTCAATTTTGAATGTTGTAAATGTTTCATTTTTCTTTATTCATTCACACAAATTAATTTCTATCTATGAAATTAATAAATACAAAGGTCTATTGACCTTTCATAAAACTAATGACACAATAAATTGGTCATAGATTCCTTGCATTATTACTTTGATAATTTCTTTAAATTTGAGATTTACATATCTGGAAAACAAGTGAATTATCTCAAAATCTAATGCCATCAGTTTTTGTTGTTTTTATTTTGATAAATATAATTCATCTGTGAGCATGAGCCTCATGTATAATATTATGAATTCAGAGTTTTGACTTCGTGAAATATTTGGGGAGAATACCTGAGAACCAGAGAAGGGTGGAATGTAAATTGAAGGAATGCTGGACTGAAATCAGAAATAGGCAAATATTTTGTGAAGCCGAGAATAAAAGAATAATATAAGGAGCATAGAATAGAAGCTGCAATTTCCAACTGGAGTTCATAAACTGTCACAGTGGTGGAGGGTGATATTACAGATGAGTATAGAACCAACAACAGCAGATATGGCCAGTAGCTTCATTTTCATGGGGTCTGGAAGAATTTCTCTTGGATCATTGTCTCACACTATATGGGAGTCAATGTTTTCTTTTAAAACCCACTAAATAATTAAATCATCTCATCTATTTGAAGGCACGTTTGCATTTCATCAATTTTACTTTCACGCTGTCTTTAAAAAAATTGTTTCAATTCTCAGGAAACTAAGCTTAAAGAATTTAATCCAAAAAGGCAAAAGGGGAAAATAGGTTATTAAACTCAAATATTTTGACCCTCAACTCAGGAACCTAGTAAGGAGTTGAAACTTTTCAAAATATGTCAGTTAAATGATTTCAGACAATTGAAATTTAAAGTACCATTTGTATATTTGTAAAAAATCAATGAACTACAACCATAATGCAGACCTTAAATATGAACTTCTCTTATACATAATTGATAATAATTAGGAAGAGTTATTAGTTGACAGTTGGATTCTTTTGGTAAACAATCTGCAACTAAGTTGAGTGATGAGATCTTAAATCTCTGGGTGAAACTTCATTTTTGCTTTAGATTTATATTTATTTGTAAGGCAGAGATACAGAGAGGCAGAGGCAGAGAGAGAGAGGGAGGGAGGGAGAGAGAGAGAGAGAGAGACAAAGAGAGAGAGAGAGAGAGAGAGAGAGAGAGAGAGAGAGATGTCTTCTATTCTCTGATTCACTTCCCAAATGGCAGCAATGGCTGGAATTGGGCCAATCTGAAGTCAGGAGCCAGGAGTTTCTTCCAGGTCACCCACACAGGTGCAGGGGTCCAAGAACTTGAGGTATCTTCTACTGCTTTCCCAAGCACATTAGCAAGAAGCTGGATTGGAAGTGGAAGTGGAACAGCCAGGACTTGAACCATGTGGGATGCCCGAACTGCAGGCAATAGCTTTACCTGCTATGCAAAAGTGCTGGCCCTGAGGCTTCATTTTCAGCATAGACAAGGACAACTTAAAGCCTTCTACATGAAGCAGTTGAGTTCCTCAGGTCATATTTAAAGTCAAGGTATGTCAATAGGAGTTTGTTTCCTTGCTATTTGCAAATTTAAAATGAAATAATTAAAGACAAATGCTAAAATTTCTGTTTGAGACCAGGTTTATATGTTTTTGAAAAACAAACCTTATTGCATATAGAGTATTCAAAGAGCTGGTTCCAGAAAAGTGTTTTAGAAAAGAAGATAAAATTTTCTTCCCGTGGCTCACTAGGCTAATCCTCCGCCTGTGGTGCCAGCACCCTGGTTCTAGTCCTGGTTGAGGCACTGGATTCTGTCCCGGTTGCTCCTCTTCCAGTCCAGCTCTCTGCTGTGGCCTGGGGAGGCAGTGGAGGATGGCCTAAGTGCTTGGGCCCTGCACCTGCATGGGAGACCAGGAAGAGGCACCTGGCTCCTATCTTTGGATCTGCGCAGCGCGCCGGCTGTAGCGGCCATTTGAGGGGTGAACCAACGGAAAAGGAAGACCTTTCTCTCCGTCTCTCTCTCTAACTCTGCCTGTCAAAAAAAAAAAAAAAAACTCTTCCCTGATGGTTTTGTGTAAATTCAATCAAGCAGATTGTCAGGGAATGGGTAAATTTAGACTTAAAATGGTAAAACTAGTAAATTTTATGTTATGGATATTTTACCACAATAAAATAAAATAAAATGAGTGCTGAGAACACACACATACAAAAAGAAGAATAACTATGCAATTGACACCTCGGAACAACTGAACACATGGAAATAGAAGCTAGAATACAGTGCCACTGGGTCAAACAGGCTATAATTGACAACTGAAAATATGTTAGACTTGACACAAGTACTCCTAACAAAGATGTAGAAAATCTGCATCAGTTTTTCTTGTCAGAGGACATGTTTTCCTGCCCAGAAGACTTTTGCCAATGCCTAGAGACTTTTCTCTTTTCTTCTTCTGAGTGTGTTTATCATGACTGTGGACGCCACTGGCATCTGCTGGGTAGAGCCGCCACGTGTCTCAATTACACACACAGGACAGCCCCACTACAGATCTAGCAGATCTGGAATGTTAATAATGCCCAGGTTGAGAGATATGGATATAATTGAGGATTTGGGGATGAAACCACTGAGAGGAATTTCTTTTTCTTTTTTTTTCTCTTCTAAATCAATTGCAGTCAAGAAATCAAGTGGATGGCACCATAACCCAGGGCTAGGTAATGTGGAGATGGGAGACTTTGAGTCATAATCACTAAGAGAGAAGCCAGGAGGAACATGATGGATGTCCATGATGGAGAATTATAGCACTTAGAAGCAGCAGGTTAGATGTACATAGAGCATTAAATAAGCACATAGCACTGGTCAAAAGCAAAGAGAAGGGGGACATATGTTTGGCCTGGTGGTTCAATGTCACATGGCAGGCTTGTATCCCCTGTGATAGAGCCTGGGTTCAAGTCACAGATCTGTCCTGGTCCTCACTTCCTGTAAGTGAGGACCTTGAGAGGTGCCAGGTGATGGGTCAAGCAATTGGTTAGGACTCTGCCACCCATATGGAAGACCTGGATTGAGTTCCAACCTCCCCCCCTGCATCCTGGTATGGCTATAGGCACTGCAGACATTTGGGGGGTAAACTGGTGAAATAGTGTTCTCACTCTGTTCCTCTGCCTCTCAAAATAAATAAATAAATACATACTTTTCTTCAAAAGAAAGTAAGGAGCAGAGTGGAATGTCTCTCAGAATACACTTTACAAATATAGCAAATACAATAAGTGACAAAGTACACATGAAATAGGAGTGCACATTTTGCAAGAATGCAAATAAGCAAAAAGATATGTTAAATTTTTTGGCATCATGGCCTGCCTGAATGGGGAATATAGAAATTATAGAAGGAAGAGAAATGACCAATTTGGTCAATAAAACAAGAGCAATGCCCATGAAGATCACGTGCCAGGAAATGAGATTTATCATTACTTCAATCCTCTTCATCAGATGTTCAGATAAATAAAGTGCTAAAAATATTGTCTATAAGTGTGAGTGCACAAAATATGGATGGTGATCACATAGGATCTTAATTAATCACATTTGGATTCATGAACTTTCTCATGTAGGACAGATATGAAAGAAACAGTTGGGGTGATAAGCAACTGTTTCTTAGATCAAGTAATTTTAGAATCTGTGTGGAAAGGAAATACACTCCCTGAGTCATGCTCGAACGACAAGCAGTGAATCAGGAGTACCACAAAATTTTATAGACTAGTGATCAGCATATGATTAGGTTTCACTTTCAGCTGAGAGTGGGAAGGGCAAAAAACATAGACCACATACTAAGTCACTTTTAGAAACGAGACCTACATCAAAATGTGGGCATTAGAAAAAAAATGCATGGGAGTTGGGAAAAAAAAGCAAACAAATCTACCAGAAGCCTGAAGACTGTTTAAAGCACTTTATTAGGAGCACAGGTAAAATGTGTGCCAAGGATCAAGAAACCAAAGTGCTCAAAGAAATCCTGGTATGGCCAACTGGCAAAGCAAAAGAGGTCATTGTGGGTGACAGGGGTGGGGGGGTGGCATCGTTGGTCATGGGAACAAAACAAGAAGATCCACAAAATAATGCATATCAGATGCAAAGAAACATAAGATCATCTAGGAAAGACTTTGAGGAGTTCCTTGCTGTATGCCCCAAAGAAAATAATAAAAGCTCTCAAAAATGAATCAAGAGTAGGGTGCCAGCTTTAGAGTCACTAGGATTATAAAATGATGTTAGTGGAAAAGCTGACCTTTGGGATAAAAAGGGTCAGGCAATGGTATCACTGGATTCTTCATTTAGATTTTTATGTTGAAAAATTTAGCTAAATGTACAGCATCAATTTATCATGAAAATTAATTGCCATGGAATTTTTAAAATGTCATAAATCCAAATAGCCTCCATATCAGTGACTTATAAGTAGAATGAAGGAAGTAACATTTTAAGATTATGGATTTGAAGACCTCAAACTTGGAGGTCAAACACTGTATTTTTAACCAGTTTCTACCTGATTGTAATGATTGACTTGTTAAGAAACGTGTTTTAGGTATAATTAATAACCAAGAATTTAAAGAAACAATTATCAGGACTAAAGTAACTCACAGTTCAGATCGTTTCTCAAGAAATATTGACCAAGGGTGGGCATATGGCACAGTCACCGCATAGGACGTCTGCATCCTATATCACAGTGAGGCATCTTTGACCTTTGGGCAGTCAGCCTCACTCTGGATCATGTTCACAATGACTTATCCAAGTTTCACTGAAGCTGCAGCATCAGGCTGTTCAAAATTTGACTAAGACTGCTTACAATGCAGCTTGTACTTTAAATTTGTAATAATCAATATTCAAATTTCTTATGTACCCAGTTTTTATCCATAAATAATATTGCCCAAGTGAAAGTGCACAGCCATAAAGCTATAGGCATTGGACTGCAGTGTAAATTTTAGAATGAAAACACCAAAAGAATAGCAATGCACATAATTTGATTTTTTAAACTGTGAAATCCTTGATTGTCTTGGGGATGGGTTACTGGAGAATGGATTTCACCCACTAGAAGACATCTTGGATCCAATAAAGTGTCTTGCTAAGAATTCGAAAAGGAAAGAATCAAAGTTGAACTATCTTATTCTCTGTCTAATACATAGCCAAGTGACACCCTGTAATCAACTTCCATTTAAATTTCATCTGAATTTAGTAAAGCTCACTCTGATAATGTCCAAGCTTATTAGAAAAGTTGTCTTAATATAATCACACATTTAATGGTTTTCTCAAATAGAGTATTTGGTTGAGAAGAAAGATATCAGACAAATGCCCCTTTAATCCCCCCTGCTTTTTTTCAGGAACCATGCCTATGCATTGTTGCAAAGAGTAAGATTTTTTTTTCAAGTTACTGAAAAAAATCAATCAGTAATGCTCTTAATTTTACGTGCATCATGTACATTTCACTTCCAACTCCACTGTTTCATCTTCTTCTTTGTTGGGCTCCTTTTTCTGGCTCAGTTCTTTCTGTCTGACATTTATGCACATATAAAAATCATGGAATTCAACAAGGAAGACAATCTTAGAATAAATGAAATATCAAACAAAGACTCTCAGAGCAGTCCATGCAGGTCTGTTTACCTCATCGGCACCCAAGTAGGGAGAGGCATTTAGCTTAGTGGTTAAGATGATCTTGTTCTACATCACAGTAACTGAGTTCAATTCCCTCTTTTGGCTCCTGACTCCAGCTTCCCGATAATGCAGACCCTGGAGCAACAGTGAGGTCCAAAATAGTTGGGTATCTGCCACCCATGTGGGAGACTTGGATCAAGTTCCCAGCTCTCAATGCCAGCTATGGACTAGCTCTGGCTGTTGTAGACATTTGAGGAGTCAACCAAAGGATGAGAGTGATCTCTCTGTCTCTCTGCTTCTCAAATAAGTACAAAAGAAAAAATGTTTAAAGATGAAATTAAATGAAGTTCTTCCACAGAAGCATCCTCTAGAAATTCTGACACAGTACTGATCATCATCATCTAGAACAAACTTAGTACATTTTCCTGAGCACGATAGTACTGCTGCTTTCTTTCCACCACAGTCTAGTTGAAACCATTCAGCGTTAGGATTTTGTCTTCACTAGGACATATTGATTATACCATCACATCCCGAGAGACACACATTTACATACACAAATAACTACACACCTTAAAATAATTTTCACTGCACAGAAACGTCAATGAGCATGAGTTTGTTTCTCTTGTGGGGGGCTTCAATTCAATTCCATTCAGCAAATAGTCATCATCACTCTTTGATATGGTCAAGAAAGTGGATAGAATTAATCAACCTATAACCTGGAAATTCCATGAAAAAAATCCACACAAAATAGAAATCTATTGATTAGATTAATATATTCATAATACACCTATACAATCATTATGGGGAAACATCGGAAAATAAGTAGATAAACTAAAAGTGACTCTTGCAAATATGTATGCGATAAAGTGGGCAGTATCATTACTCAGGATTATTCTTCATAAAACAAATGTGACAGAGTCCCTGAAAACAACTTGCCAGTTGCTAAACAACTGTTATTTTCAAACAAAACCAGCAAAGTGATTACAGGCACATTACCTGAAGACACATAGAAAGGATAACTCTCATTTTTCTTAGTGACATATTTATGTACTCTAGGGACAGCTTCTTTGAATGTGAATAGTTCTGTATATATAAAGAATTCTTTCCCTATGTAAATATAGAACATCTCACGATCATTGAAAAGTCTATCTTGAAATACTTACTCTGCATTTTTTTAATGAATGCTCTTATTTCTAAACCATTTATTTGTCGACATGTAAGGGATCTTCGAAAAGCTCATGAAAATGCAGGGTATGAAAAACAAGATGCATGAATTTCTGATTTTTTTTCACCAAAATGAAAACTTATCTCAATTTCATTTTTTTCCATGAGCTTTCTGAAGAGCCCTTGTCTGTGGTTTTTGCTTTTATTAGCTATTTTCATAATAGTGTTTTGCTTTTGTATATTATTATTGGTATGCTACATGATGTGATTTCTATTACAGCTATTCTTATCCTCTGGAGGAAGATCCATAGGAAAAACAAACCATTCATCAATGTGAACAGTTTTCAATGAAAGGATTCCAACTTGGCTGACTACAAGATGTGTGCAACCTATAATACTGATAAGCATGGGTTAAGGTATCTCATTTAAACTTGAAAGCAAGATAGAGACCTTTTTTATAAAAATTAGATAAGTTGGAACAATAGGCAATATGCATTTTAATAAAATATTTTGCACTGGTGACCTTATCTTTCAAATGTCCATACTTATCTTCCACGACCCTAAAATTTGTTGTACAACTCTACAATGAGAGTCTTTTGATCCAAGGAAGAAGTTCACGTCAAAATTGACTTGAGAGAGAAACAGGGATGGATTCCTGTTTCAATTATTCAGAGAAGCCCAAAGTACACCACCCTCCCGTCCCACCGGAGACAATCTCCCTTAAAACCAGAATCTGATATAATTCTACTTATTCGGGGAAGAAACCTCAACTGACCACCCCCACCCCTGCCCTGCCAAGCACGTTGCTCTTTCTTCTGCATCTTCCCACCAGTACACCTCTCTGCTGTGGCCAGGGAGTGCAGTGGAGGATGGCCCAAATGCATGGGCCCTGCACCCCATGGGAGACCAGGAGAAGCACCTGGCTCCTGCCATTGGATCAGCGCGGTGCGCAGGCCGCAGCGTGCCAGCCGCGGTGGCCATTGGAGGGTGAACCAACAGCGAAGGAAGACCTTTCTCTCTGTCTCTCTCTCACTGTCCACTCTGCCTGTCCAAAAAAAAAAAAAAAAAAGGAATACTGTTCATCTGTGTGTGTCTGCCTGGTAAAAGCCTCCTGCCAACCCAGATCCATCTTCCCCGAGGCATAATCCCAGAGAATATGATAGGCTGGTAAGCGCCCCCCTCCACTGTGCTCCTTTAACATTTGCCCCTAAGATTTGTATCACTCAGAGCTGTAACTATTTACTAAGTGCTAGCTTATCTCACTAAGGTGGGTGTCTCTGAGGAGAAGGATTAAGCAACTCTTAACCATCATCTTCTTGTTCAGAAACCATGAGGTGACAAGCTGCTGCCAACATCATGTAAATTCTACTGATAGGGATGTCTTGTTTTATACCTGCACAGTATTTCACAAACATTGTACTTTTATATGAACACCCTCATCTTGGGTTTATCCCAAGAAACCTAAAGATCTGATACCATTAGGCTTTCATGCCCACGTGATAACATTAGATCAGAGCTGATGGTTTTTCATTTTTAACATGGTTGATGACTCATTTTTGCCTCAGTTCTCACTATTCAAAGTTACCTTTTACTTGTTTGCTTTTCTACTTGTCCATAGTGTTTACTGGTGGTGGAAATTTCTAACCTTTTCAAAGTAACCATTAAGACTACTAAGAGAGGGGCTGGAGCTGTGGCACAGTGAGTAAAGCCTCCTCCTGGGACACTGGCATCCCATTTAGGCACTGGTTTCTGCCCCAGCTGCTACACTTCTGGTGCAGCTCCCTGCTAATGGCCTGGGAAAAATAGCACAAAATAGTCCAAGTGCTTGGCCCCTGGCCACCCATATAGGAGATCCAGAAGAAGCTCCTGTTTCCTGGTTTCTGCCTGATCCAGCCCTGGCCACTAGAGCTACTTGGGGAGTGAACCAGTGGATGGAAGACCCCCCTCTCCAGCTCTCCTTCTCTCTCTATAACTCTGCCTTTCAAATAAATAAATAAATTTTAAAAGATGATGAATGACAATAGGACACACTGATGATCATATGACAGATCTTCACTGGATCTTCCTGATTCTTTCTAAGGAATATTTTGCTTCTTACAATGTTGACTTCCTGTCATCTCAGTTAATATTTTTTTTACATTTGACAATCTTTAAATTGTCAATTCTAGCAATCTCTGCTACTGAATTTTATTAGGATTTGTTTTACAAGATCCCCAAACTTGATAGTCTTGTAGAGAGTGATTGTGTGTGTGCATGCATGAGTGGGTTTTGTAGGAAAATCAGAATAAGGGAGTATAGACAAGGAAAGATTAGCATAGAGAGAAGAGAGCAATCAGGAGGTGCCTAATACAAAGTTAGGGTTCTGGTCAAAACAACTATGAAGCCCCAAATATACATGTTTAAAATACTGGCTAATATAGTCACTTTATACTGCTATTCTTATTCTGTGAAGCAGGGAAACAGAACTGATATTCTTGAAATCATGAACTGTGCATGTCCACACTGTTCATGTTTTCCCATGTAATTTCAGCAGCAGTGATAATACGAAAAAGGCCTATGTAATAAGAACAGTCACATATTCTAAGAAAGTCATACAAGTGACTATGACTGCAGCCACAGAAAAGGGGAGTGAAGAAAAAAGAAAAGAGTTTTGCTGTGCTTTCACAAAAATTTTACAAAATTTTTCTAGAAAATCAGTTATTTCATACTTATATTTCTTAGCACTATGGAGGAATTTGGGGAGACAGGATGACAGAATCTCTGTTTTGTGCTTTGTTTTGTTTGTGAATTTATTTTTTTGGAGCTAGCATTGGGGTGGGTTAAGGTACCACCTGCGATTCCAGTTTCCAATATCAGAGCTCCCAGCTGCTCCACTTCTGTTCTGGCTCCCTGCTAATGTGCCTGGGAAAGTAGTGAAAGATGGCTCGTGTTTGGGCCAGTGTCACCCTTGTGGGAGACCAGATTGAGTTCAGGTTTCTGACTTTGATCCGGCTCAGCCATTGCCATTGTGGCCATTTGGGGAGTAAAACATGGATGGATGATCTCTCTCTCTTTCTCTGAAACTGCCTTTCAAATAAGTAGAGGTTTTTTTTTTTTTTTTTTTTTTTTTTTTTTGTGACAGGCAGAGTGGACAGTGAGAGAGAGAGACAGAGAGAAAGGTCTTCCTTTTGCCGTTGGTTCACCCTCCAATGGCTGCCGCGGATGGCGCGCTGCGGCTGGCGCACCGCGCTCATCCGATGGCAGGAGCCAGGTGCTAGGTGCTTTTCCCTGGTCTCCCATGGGGTGCAGGGCCCAAGCCCTTGGGCCATCCTCCACTGCACTCCCTGGCCACAGCAGAGAGCTGGCCACTGGGGGGGGGGGGGGGCAACTAGGACAGAATCCGGCGCCCCGACCGGGACTAGAACCCGGTGTGCCGGCGCCGCAAGGCGGAGGATTAGCCTGTTGAGCCAGTAGAGGTTTTTTTTACAGGTTTTTTTTTTTTCTTTATTTGATAGGCAGAATGACCACGAGAGAAAGTACAGAAAGGAAAGGTAATAACAAGGGGCTGGTGTTTGGGAGTAGGTATTGGGCAGTGTTGGCCAAAAGCACAAAATTTCAGTTAGAGAGGAGAAACAAGTTCGGATGTGCTGACTGCAGTTAAGGATACAAAGTATTACTGACAGAGGTTGAGTGAATGTAACGGGATCTCAACACAAAAATAACAATGTGAGGTGATTCATGTATTAATTGGCCATATTTACCTATTCTACAATGTATACTTCCAAACATCATGTTGTATACAGTAAATATATACAATTTTATTCAACAGTTCAAAATCTAAAGGAGAGCCAGCATTGTAGTGCTTCTCCAGCATCTCATATGAGAGCAGATTCAAGTCCTAGCTACTCTGCTCCCAATCCAGTTTCCTGCTAATGCACTTGGGAAAACAGTGGAAGATGTCCTGAGTGCTTGGGCCCCTGCCACTGACATGCAAGGCCTGGGAGGAATTTCACCTCTTAGCTTCGGTCTGGACTGGCTCTGACTGTTGTGGTAATTTGGGGAGAGCAAGGTGATGGATGTTTCTCTCTCTCTCTCTCTCTCTGTTTCTCTCTCTCTCTCTCTTTATATATATATATATGGCTCACTTGGTTAATCCTCCGCCTGCGTTTCCGGCATCCCATATGGGCATCAGGTTCTAGTCCCGGTTGCTCCTCTTCCAGTCCAGCTCTCTGCTGTGGCCCAGGAAGGAGGTGGAGGATGGCCCAAGTGCTCGGGCCCCTGCATGGGAGACCAGGAAGAAGCATCTGGCACCTGGCTTCGGACTGGCGTAGCTCTGGCTGTGGCGGCCATTTGGGGAGTGAATCAACGGAAGGAAGACCTTTCTCTCTGTCTCTACCTGCCAAAATAAATAAATAAATAAATCAGTTTAAAAATTCTAAAAAAGGAAGGGGGGTAGAGTTGTGAGTCATGTGTAAAGTTGTCGCCTCCAGTGCTAGCATCCCATGTGGTCATGAATTCGAGTCCTGGCTGCTCCTCTTCTTATCCAACTCTCTGCTATGGCCTGGGAAAGGGGTAGAAGATGGCCCAAGTCCTTGAGCTCCTATACCCATGTGGAAGACCTGGAAGAAGCTTTTGGCCCCTAGCTTTGGATTGGCCCAGCTTTAGCCATAGTGGTCACTTGGAGGATGAACCAGTGGATGGAAGACCTTTCTCTCTCTCTGCCTCTCAACTCTGCTTTTCAAATAAATAAATCTTAAAAAAAAATTCTGAAAAAAGAGAAATATCTCTTTGCTCCCTAATTTATGCAATGGTTGTTTTAAAATCACAAATGAAAATGTTGAAATCTTTTTTGGAAAAGGAGAGTTTCTAAACTCTGTCAAAAAGTCATAGAAATAATAATCTAACCACACATCAGGAATTGTATTTTAAATACTTACAAATTTTGCTGCTAATATTAAAATCAGGAATCTATACACTCACTAAAGTATTTTACAAGTTAGTTGCATAAATAGATACAGATATATAGATAATCATGTACACACACACTGTCATTCTCTGCCTCTTCCTCCAAATATATTTCATTCTTTGATGTTACTCTAGCAAATAAGGTTTTCTTATGTTGATTTTGCAAATGAATGCTATAAGAGTTATTACAAAAAGCAATTACATTTCTGTTTGAATAATAAGCAGAATCATTGCATTCCATAGTTAATCTTCTTATGCTGAAGTTGTCATTCAATTTCTTGATATAGCTGTGCACGATTTCTCAGTCCATGCTGGCCATTTAATCTTATTGAGTATTTATATTACAGTTTACTCCTCAGCATTCTGAAGAACCAAATAAATACTAATGCAAAGCAACAAGGTTATAATGCAAATGATTTTTTATGAACAAATGGCAAGGGCATTTGAATAATCAAATGAACAACAGTAAATCATAATGATTCCATAAAAATGTGTTAAACAAACAAATAGTTTTAAGTCCCCAATGGATAAAATATAGAAAGAAGAAAAATAAAACAATTAATGGATTGGCTTTTAGTTTTGCTGAGTTCTGGTAACTACTAAGATTAGTCTGGTTTCTGGTCCTTGTTTCCCTCATCTCTCTAATTCACCCTTCCCTAATAGGAATGAACTGACCAATTATAAGACTCAGCTTTATCTCAGGTTTGTAGCATTAATCCTCATTTAAGCCAAATGTGAAGTAAGACTGTTTAGCATTATATATGTTATTCTAACTTTGGTATTATTCATGCAACAATGAGGCACTGAGACAATAAACAATGATTGAAGGATGACCCCTGAACTCTGGCAGCTCACCCTCTGGAAGGAGGAGGGCTGTGAATAATATGATAACATAATCCCAATTCAGGATGATTCCTGTTGTAACAGCTATTTGTACAAGTGTTGTGATCAAAAGCAGAGTTACAGAGTTGTGATGCTGACGACACAGAAACTGATGAGCATTTCTTGAGTGATGCTAAGAGTTCTCCAGTAGGCCGGCGCCGTGGCTCACTAGGCTAATCCTCCGCCTTGCGGTGCTGGCACACCGGGTTCTAGTCCCGGTCACGGCGCCGGATTCTGTCCTAGTTGCCCCCCCCCCCTAGTGGCCAGCTCTCTGCTGTGGCCAGGGAGTGCAGTGGAGGATGGCCCAAGGGCTTAGGCCCTGCACCCCATGGGAGACCAGGAGAAGCACCTGGCTCCTGCTTTCGGATCAGCGTGGTGGGCCAGCTGCAGCACGCTGGCCACGGCGGCCATTGGAGGGTGAACCAACAGCAAAGGAAGACCTTTCTCTCTGTCTCTCTCTCTCACTGTGCACTCTGCCTGAAAAAAAAAAAAAGAGTTCTCCAGTAGAAGAAATAGTTCTCATTAAGGGAAGATCCTGTTCAGTGTGCATAGGGGAAGGGGTATGCAATAATTATGGGTGTTTTAGAAGAAAGAAACTAGAAGTATTTTGAAAGGTAAATTAAAATATGATACAAAAGAGAAAGAGAGAAAGATACAGGAATATTTCAAAAGTCTAAGCAAAAGATACTGATGGTTAGAATTTAGTCAAAGGGTTGTAGATGGATAATGGTAAAAGTAAAATTTGCTCATTACTTGATGAATAGAATATCAAGTATACAGTGTGAGTAGGAATTAGTGTTGATTTGAGATGGCTGGCAGGGTAGGTCAGGTGAATTATAATAATCTTCATACTGAGAGAGAATATGAATATGCTTGAGAGGAAAGAACTTGGTTTTGAATATGACTGGGTGTCTGGCAGGAGATGCTCAATAGGAAGTTGGGAATGTGATCTTAACCAAGATGGGGACTGAAGAGAGATGGTTGGGATCTTTAGTATAATTGTTCCCATCACAATGCCAGACTGCATTGCTTATATAGGCACAAAATAACTTCATTCTTTTCCCTCAGTCTCTCTTTAATCTATCACAGTGAACTGTGTTTGGACTTCTTGGGTAAAATCTCCAACAATCTCTTTTTACTTGTATGCATGGATTTCAAGTTTTCACTGGGATAAACTTCTTTTTTTTAAGATTTATTTTATTTATTTGAAGGGCAGAGTTACAGAGAGAGAGAGAGAGAGAGAGAGAGAGAGAGAGAGAGAAAGGAAGGAAGAGATACAGAGAGAAGTTTTCCATCCACTGGTTCACTACCCAAATGGCTGCAACAGCCGGGGCTGGACCAAACTGAAGCCAGGAGCCAGGAGGTTCTTCTGGGTCTCCCACCTGGGTACAGAGGCCCAAGCATTTGGGCCATCTTCCACTGCTTTCCCACGTGCATTAGCAGGAAGATGGATCAGAAGTGGAGCAGCTGGGACTTGAACCAGCTCCATATAGGATGCCACCATTGCAGGCAGTAGCTTAACCTGCTATGCTACAGTGCCAGCCCCTAGTTAAATTTATTCTAATTTTGATTTTCACAAACCTTTTGAAGAAAGTCTTGTGGTAATTTTTTTTTTCATGGAAAAGTCTCATCCATTAACTGCAATGACTAGTTTAGGTAATTCTCAAACTCTGACTTTCAGGTAAACTCAGACCTCCCACTCTTTCCCAGATTGGGATAGATTTCCCAAACTTACCCCTCTTACAGCCTTCTCCTTCATTTCTGTACTCCCTCAGGTGAAGAGGTAGAAGTTGATTGTAAAAACATAGGGGTATTCTATAATGATATATGCTTCAGGGTGAAGACTGAGATAAACCAATGGCTATAAGAACTAGTAGGGTGCTCGTGATGTTGGTGAAGAGAAATTAGAATTCAACTTTGATTTCAGTGAGTTGAGATGCTTGGATTGGAGGAGAAGAAGAGAGATGATGGAAGTTCAAGTGGGAGTCATGGCAGTAGAAAACATTGTTTGTTGTGGCACTAGGATGGACAGAATGTGTTTGAAGGCTCTGTCATCTAGGCATAGTGAGGTTAACTGTGTTTCTTTCTGGTTCCAGAGAGGAGTTCATACCTGGTGCTTCGTGTCACATAGCTATGTTTCCTTTGCTAAGTTTTCATGCTGGTAACTTTCTTCACAGCTGTGAGCACGGATGGTAGATCTGAGGTGACCTCACTAATGAAGGGAATCGTGGTCTAATAATGAAGACTCTGTTCCTGGCATGGCTGCCTAAGTACTCTCTGACCCATTACTGCTCTCACTGTTCCCTGACACCTGTTAGAATGCTCTCCTACTTTATCAGGGAATTCTACCTACTTAGCAACACCTGGTAACTCATTGCCTAAACAAATCTATATCCTGTTTTATATTTTCACATTGGAACTAGAAAGTAGGGTAGATCAGTTATGCCAGCTCTCTTCTGCCCAAGTGTTTGCCTGTATTACCTGCACTGCTAAAAGTAGAATCTAGGGGGCTGGCACCATGGTATAGTAGTTTGTCTCCACCTGCTCCATCAGCATCCTAAATGGGTACCAATCCGTGTCCCAGATGCTCCTCTAATAATCCAGCTCTTTGCTAGTGGCCTGGGTTACTTGGGCTCTTGTACTTGTGTGGGAGACCCAGAAGAAGCTCCTGGCTCCTGGCTGTGGATCAGCTCAGCTCTGGACATTGTGGCCATTTGGGTAGTGAACCAGCATATGGAAGACCTTTCTCTCTGTCTCTCTCTACCTCTGCCCATAACTCTACCTCTTAAATAAATAAATAAATAAAATCCTTTTTTTTTTTTAAAGAAAAGTAGAAGCCAGATCTAAAAACAGTGGACCAGGCCTTGCTCAGTAGATATTCCTAGGCCATATCAAAGTAACTATTAAAGACTTCATTTCTAGGTATCTGTTATCTTTTAGTAGTGAAAGCAGGCCCTCGATGCCCTTAAGAATGTTTCCAACTCTCATCTTAGTTTTTACTTTAATGTGTTGGGGAAATTTTTGTTATAGTTTACATTTCACACTTAAGCCAACACATTTAATAGGGCCTTATGTAATCGAAGTAAGTTTCTTTCTAATTTTCTGGATAAATCAGAACATTTTGTTGTCATTAATTACTGCACAAAAAGAAAACAAAATGAATAAAAATTCAACACCACCTCTTTGTGCCTTCATTAGTTGTTTTAAAAGGGTAATTGATTAAAAACCAGATCTCTGGAAGAGTGAAATATCAATTTTTCTCTTTTTGGGTAAATGTTAATGGAAAGAAAATTGTTGATAATTCTGTTGTTTACTAAATATCAGGCACCTAATGGAATTCAGCATCATTTATAATTCTGTCACCTTTGAATGCTGAGTGGGACTATTGCTCCTGGTGGGTCTCCTTCAGCTTCATGACCTTCTCAGAGAAATGTCATGCTGAAAATAAAAGACTTTCCTTTCAACTGTGTAATTAGGCATAATGAGGGATAACAGTGGGCTGTGAAGACAGCTGAGGTTTAGATTACTAGATATTTGTTATGATGTGTTACTCTTTCATGTGTTATTCTATCTTTTCACACATTGGGATAAATGGTTTGTCTAAGTGTGGATAATGTATAGTTTATAGGCTTACTTATGTATGCTGTATGCTATACCCAGAGCAACACATGTGGGAGTGTGCAACAGGTAAGGCACTGCTTAAGATAACAGCAACTCAGATAGAAATGCCTGGGTTCAAGACCCAGCTCTGCTCCCAATTCCAGCTTCCTGCCAGTCCACACCCTGGGAGACTGTGGGGGATGGCACAGTGCTTGGTCCCTGCCACTGCTGCAGGAGATGTGAATTCAGGTTTCTGGCTCCTGGCTTTGGCCTGGGGCAGCCCTGGCTGCTGCAGGCATTTGGGAAGTGAACTAGTAGATGGAATATGTCTTTCTCTCTCACTCTCTCTGTTTTCCTATTGTTCAAATACATGAAATTTTAAAAAACAGCATATCTACAAAACAGGTTTTTATAAATATTCTTATTTCCAAATACTGTCAGTCTTCACTTTTAATATCCTTGGTCATTTTATGTCCTTTTAAATGCAGTCCAAAGGAGATTAGTTTTCTGTTTATTTTAAATTTTTATTCATTTATTTTCATTTTACTTCAAAGAGATACAGAGAACAAGAAACAGAGAAAGATCTTCTATATGCCTGTTCACTGCCCAAACATCCATGACACTAGGGTTGGGCCAGACTGAAGCCTGGAACCCAATGCAGATCTCTCAGATGGGCGGCAGGAACCCAAGGATTGAAGACATTCTGCTAACTCCCATGGTGCACTTCAGCAGGGTATTGAATCTTAAGCAGATGAATGGACTCGAACCAGGCACATGGACATGGGACACAGGTCTCCGATGCAATCCAACAATTCAGTGACTCTTGCTTCTTATTGTCTACAGCAGGTTATTTAAGATTATATGAAAATGGCAGCCTTATGATATTGTATTTTAACATTACTTGTACTTTGGCAGAATTTTATAGTCTCCCTTTGAAGTTCAATGATTCACATGAAAGTCAATAAGGATTTTTCTGAACATGCACTTCCAGTTGTATTTTCTTAGGATGTTTTTATGGTTTGTTACTTTACGATGACAGTTTGCAAGCATGCCAGAGGGGGAAACAGCATATGAACATTTCCAAGACACTTACTCAGTTCTAGGCATTACTCTACGTACTCAGTCATGGCTTCTGATTTGAGAGGCAGACTAGTGAAAAGAACTGCAGCATAGCGAACATACCACATACAACATGTTCTGTATTTTGCTCAATACCCTCTCCCTTCCTTCTTTCCTACAGAATTCTAGTTTTGCTTATTACAACAACTAAAATATTCATTTTCTCATCCTCCCTGGCTTCTATCTAGGATTTAATTCTGAATAGAGAAAGGAGGAAGGAGAGAATGAAAAGGAGGGAGAAAAAGAAAATGAAGAGAGAGAGAGAGAAGGAAGAGGAGGAGATGGTAGAGATGCAGAAGAAGTGAGAGAAGAGAAGAAATAAAGTTGAGTCTGCCCAATCAGGAAAACCAGGAATAATCTGATCATATTGGTGAGAGTTCATGTTTAGACTTTTTTTTTATTTATTTATTTGTCAGGTAGAGTTATAGACAGTGACAGAGAGAGTCAGAGAGAAAGGTCTTCCTTCCATTGACTCACTCTCCAGATGGCTGCCGCAGCCAGCACTGCGCTGATCTGAAGCCAGAAGCCAGGTGCTTCCCCCTGATCTCCCATGCGCATGCAGGGGCCCAGGAACTTGGGCCATCCTCCACTGCCCTTCCAGGCCACAGCAGAGAACTGGACTGGAAGTGGAGCAACTGGGACTAGAACCGGGGCCCATATAGGATGCCAGTACTGCAGGCAGAAGATTAACCAAGTGAGTGATGGCTCCGGCCCTGATGTTTAGATTCTTGTTTGTAATTTTGTTTTTATTTTTGGAAAATAAAAGTAATTAAAGCAATAAAAACATCACTGCATACATGCTGCTACTCATCAAGTATTTGGAAAACTACAAGAGACAGAACAAAACATTTCAGTCTCAAAGGAGCTAAGTGACAGTTCTGTTAGTGGTCAGAAATTATGACAGCCCACTCTCAACTATTGGCAAGAGATGGAAGAATGTCAGAAGTAAACCAGGCCAGCGCCATGGCTCACTAGGCTAATCCGGCACACCGGGGTTCTAGTTCCAGTCGGGGCGCCGGATTCTGTCCCGGTTGCCCCTCTTCCAGGCCAGCTCTCTGCTGTGGCCAGGGAGTGCAGTGGAGGATGGCCCAAGGGCTTGGGTCCTGCACCCCGTGGGAGACCAGGAGAAGCACCTGGCTCCTGCTTTTGGATCAGCACGGTGCGCCAGCTGCAGCGCGCCGGCCACTGCGGCCATTGGAGGGTGAACCAACAGCAAAGAAAGACCTTTCTCTCTGTCTCTCTCTCTCACTGTCCACTCCGCCTGTCAAAAAAAAAAAAAAAAAAAAAAGAGGAAGTAAACCCAAATCCAGGCTCCTGATAGATACCAAGAGATTGGAAGAATCCTGTGACCCTATCAGAACCCAGTGTCACATCCTAATTTCGTTTCACCAGGCTTCCTTACCCTCAAGCTTTTGGCTCAATAAAAACATGAGCAAAGCAACTTAGAGAACCATAGGTGGTCTGAGTAGTCACAGAGAGAACAGGTGAAAAAATGTGTTGCTAATCCAATATGAACTGTGAGTGCATAGGAGTGACTATTTAAAAAAAAAAAAGTTGTAACTTCCTCATCTAAATGGGTATCATTTATTTCTAAATTGTCTTGTTTGAGGATTCATACCAAAAGCATTTGTTCATCATAGTACTGGAAATTATCTTTACAGATACTTTTTCAGAACACACTGGACATTTTTCATTTCTTTAATTTTTATAGATTTGAAAGGTGGAAAGACATTGAGAGACAAAGAAGAAAGACAAACAGGGAGAGATTCTTCATCAGCTGGTTTACTCCCTAAATATCCACAATAGCTAGAAAAGATCTCGACCTTATTGGTTTAAAATTTCCATTGAAAGCTTTTCCTGCAGCTGATCTGAACAAGACAGTCTTGGCACACATTGAGCTTAATTTTGCTCCACTTCAATTTTTCTGTCAGAATTGCATAGGCTGAATCAATTGAGATATATGTATGGTATTGACTATTGTTCCTGCTGTTAATTATCAGTCCATTTTAATTAAGGCAGAGTTTTTCCTTTTATTTGCTAAGTACTGTCTGCTGCTGGCTTCATCAACATTGTCTTGCCCTCTCTTAAAATGAGAGATACATTTGTAAACAATGGCTTTCTTTGGAGTATTGTTCCCAAAAATGTTTTGTAAGCATCAGTGATTTCATCATTCTTCCACCCAAGTTTTACCATAAACTTGATATTTGTTCTTCCTTCAATTTTAACAGAATGTTCTGATGCTTTTTTCAAACTGATGTCTTTCTTAGCACCTCAAACTAGATCTGTTCAGTTATTCTATAGCAAATTAGTACAGGTTTATTTTGGTGCAAAACAGTTTGCAATGCATGCATAGTTTTTGTCTTAATGCAAATTGCCCATGAACATTTTTAAGTCTCCTTGTATAAAGCAACAATTTGCTCATACACAATAGAAAATACTTCTAAGCAAGTTTTAAGAGTACATGTTAAATCAATCAGCACCTTATTGAATAATTAATATGGTGTGCCACTTAGAAAAAAATATTCTATAAAGGATTCTTATTTCTATTCTACATATTTAAAATACAATGGCTACAATATTTAGAAAATCTATATTCATCAATTAATTATCTCTAAGCTCTTCTTCAAGAGGAAATCAATTACTTAAGTACTCAGTAAACTAAATTTTGCCTCATGCATTATCTGTGATATTCAGCAAAGGCCAAAAGTTAATTTTATTTCTCTAGTAACTTTTAAAATGCTCTAAGTGTTGAAAATATGTCAAGTGAAAAAGCATGTCAGTGAAAATCTTGGAGACAGGCATGTGCTGCATCAGTTAAGAATCTGCTTGGGGCGCTTGTCTTCTGTATTTGAGTACATGAGTTTGAGTCCTAGCTCCATTTCTAATTCCAAGTCCTTGTTAGTGTGCACCTCTGGAATAAGCAGGTAATGACTGACTACCATCCACGTGAGAGACCCAGACTGAGTTCCAGACTCCTGGCTTTGGCCTGGCCCAGTCCTAACTGTTACTGGCATTTGGGAAGTAAAGCAGTACGTGGAAGATCTCTGTCTGTCTCTCTCTGTTTTTCTGTCATTCAAACAGATAAAAAACAAATCAATAAACTAGTTTTAAAAAACTCCTGAATTTTCTAGAGTTTGGAAAACTTTTCAGAGTTCCATATTTATACATGATAAATGTTTCATCTTTAATAAATGAAACTCAATAATTTCTCCCTATTCTACTTTTCTGGAGAAAGGATGAAAATTTTCTTCCTAATTAAATTGATTTTCCTTTAGAACTAGAACCTGGCAATCCCTGTTCTCCAATCCTTTCCCTTGTCCAATGAGGGAGACATGAAGGGGATTAAATGCTCTCTAGTTATTAATATCAATAGCTGCAATGAATCAAATGTCCACCAGGTACCCCATTAAAGTTATCAATCACCACCAGTCTGAAAGGTATTAATGATCTCCTTTTTTTCTTTTTTCAGATCAGGAGCTAGGCACAAGTCACAGTGTTAGTAGAGACAGAACTCAGATTTGAACTGTTTTTCTTGGGCCTGAAGTTGGGTGATGAGCCAGTGGGTCTAAGGTTTCACTTTGGCAGTGATAAGATATGTAACTTGTCCTCAATCCCTTGTCAAAATAATGACTTATCCCATTCTTCCACATCTTACACAGATTTGAATTAAACATGTAAAAGAGGAAGGACATAAAATTGACAGTGGGGAGCAGAAAAACAATAGCCAATGAAGTTCCACCACTCCCACCTTCTTATGGACCCAACTGTTCCAGAAGATTTTTTACCGTTCCTTTTCTTAGCCTTCTGTTCTGATAGAACCTTAGATTCAAGGGACAAAACTTATCTTGAGTTTTGTTAGTGTCATATTAACCTCCCTAATACAAACAAACAAACAAACAAACAAAAATTAACATGGACATAGAGATCTTGCAAAATTCACACACCAAAAAAAGTCTCACAGACAGAGTTCACAACATGGTCTGTTTACAGTTGCTCCATGATCCTCACTTTGGCTTTGCCATTAGTTCTATCCAGCCACCCTCTGTGCATGCGTGTGTGCTGTTTTTACCAACTTGGAGGATTTCTTTTTCTCTTGCATTATGTTTTTTTATTTAAATCAAAGTTCAGTTTTAAAAAAAGCATCTCCTTGCTAATAGTTTTCTTGAGTCCACCCTTTACCTGGATCCTCCTCCCTCCTGACTTCAATAATCTCTAATTTTTCTATTCTTTTCATCTTTCAAAACCAGATTTTTTAGTTAAATAATCCAATTGGCCAGCTAATAGCTCTTTTTAATTTTTTAAAAATTTATTTATTTGAGAAGCAAAGAGATCAAGAGATAATGAGAGAGAGAGAGAGAGAGAGAGAGAGAGAGAGAGAGAGAGGAATTCATCAGTTTGCTCCCCGAATGCCAACAACCAAGACTTGGTCAAAGCCAAAGCTAAACGCGAGGAATACAACCAGGTGTCCTATATAGGTGGCAGAAACCTCATTCCCTGACACATCACTGCTGACTCCAAGGGTCTATATTAGCTGGGCAGAAGCCTGGAGCTGAACTATTAAGTCTAGGCAGTACCATGTGGGATGCAGGTACCATCATCTTAACTGCTAAGCTAAATGTTTAACCCAACCAGCCACGAATTCCACATCCTGCCAAGTCCAGAAAGAGTTAGGTCTCCTTGGGTGAAGAGTCCACAGCTACCAAAGAGCTGAGTAAACTTGGGTGCAGGGTGGCTTTATACCAATGTACCCACCTGCACCGTAACTGTCTTCACACGCTCCCACTCACTAGAAATATTGCCCCATGAATATTTTCACGGTTCTGTCTGGTATCCTCCATTGCCTATACTCTGGTTTGTACTCTTCCCATCCTGATGATCACTCCCCATTCTCTTTGGAACATTCTCCCTGACTCCTCCACTACCATTTCTTGCTTCTTTCTCATATTCTTAAAGAAATGAATTGAGTTGTAATAAAATACATTTTCATTCTTTAAACATTTTCTATAGCCCACTTCTTTCATTTTTAGCCATTTTTATTTAATAATCTGTGCTCGGTCATCTTTTATGGACCTGAAAATTCTGAAGCTTTTGTGAAGTCATCACAGTGAAATTTTTTTAACTTTCTCTTCCTTAGGATGCATGGAAAGATTGCACCTCCATGCCTGGTTGTGATTAGAGTCAGACACCTGCCTCAGAGCACTGGAATGTGACTACCTGCAAGACAGAGGCCTTGTCTGTGCATGCATTAGCATATGCCCTTTCCTTCTGCTGTGTAGACCAACAGCGTCCTACATTAGCTGCTCCTTCTAATGTGGATCCTGGAGTAAAGACAAAGTGAAAATATACCCTCAAACTTAAAATGCATAATAGAATTGTAATTCTCAATTGTTACCAAAAACTGCTCATCACCTATATTCTGTATCTTCAATAGAGCACCAC
This sequence comes from Sylvilagus floridanus, assembly GCA_949820135.1. Taxonomy (NCBI): domain Eukaryota; kingdom Metazoa; phylum Chordata; class Mammalia; order Lagomorpha; family Leporidae; genus Sylvilagus; species Sylvilagus floridanus. The sequence continues at coordinate 20,013,690 of OX463246.1, read as the reverse complement.
TCCCCACTCAGGATTCCTGGCCAAAAATGAAGGCATCATCTTTGATCTCTCTCTCTCTCTCTCTCTCTCTCTCTGTCTCTCTCTCTCTCTGTCTCTCTCTCTCTCTCACACACACACACACACACATACACTCTCAATCTTCCACATTCATTTTATCAGTGAATCCTGCTGGCTTGTACTCCAGTGTAGAAATGAGTGACCAATTCTCACCACCTCTGTAGCTACTCTTCTAGCCACAGATTTTTTTTTCCAAACCAAATCAGATCATTCCCTTACTTAAGAACCTCCCATCACAGTAAATTAATATCTGAAATCCTTGGTCCTGCCCACATCTTCAATCCCATTCCCCATATTCTTCTGGTTTGCTCTGTTAAGCCTTATTAGGTTGTATTTTTCTCTCAATCATCAAATGAGGTGTCGTTGCAGCATTTTTGCAGTTCGTGTTCTCTCTGCTATGATACACATTTTTATGCATCAGCAAAGTTCAATTCCATGTTTGCTTCAGGTTTCTAGTCAGAGAAAATCTTCACTGATTATGCTACGATGTAGACATGCAGTTGTGCCTCCCAGATCCCATTTCAAGGAAGATCGTGCTGCTGAATCCTTGGGAGTACAATCAGCAAGTCAGCAGACGGCCTCCATCTGTCAGCTTCTTTGGGATTTGTCTCCTTTGTGTCTGATCAAAGTCATGCTCTTCCTGTGGCACACATTGACTGAGAAAGACGGGAGGAAAAGGCTTGTGAGGTGACATCCTAGAAGCAATGCCAGCTGCAGAGTTCCCTGGGCATCAGCTATCGCTTTGCCTGGCATGTGGCACAGTTTGATTCCTTCCAATCTCTATTTCCTCTTTTCCCATCATTGCACAGGCATTAAAAACTCACAAAAATTTTGAATTTCAAACTGACTCAGAATCTACTTAGTATTTCCCAGACCCTAGACAGGAAAACCCGTCATAAACTTTAAGGCAGTATTACACGTTTGTTTGCTTCTTTGTCCACTCATTGCACTGTGAATGTGAATTCATTCCTGCTCTTCATGGCTGTATTCAAGAACAGGAAATACAGCCTGGCATATATAGGGTGCTCTATAATATATTAGGACTACAGGAATGCAGGCTTATCTGGGCTGGCCTGGAAATCTAACCTCCTTTAACATTCCCCTGCAGGAAAATAAGTTCCGAATTGGTATATGTTGCTGAAATTCAATCTATTTGTAAAATCAGAGATGGCCAGTGTTCACTGATTAAAAACCAAATATTCTGAGAATTTAAAACGTGTCTACCTATTACAGACTTATTACGTATTATATATAAAAAAGATACATTCTCATCTTTCATTAATGATAAGTGCATCAGCCCTTTGGCCATCCGGTTCATCTTTGCATCATTAGTCATGATGGATAGTCAGTCTACTTACAAAGGCAATTATATTATGTGTGATTTGGATCTTGATAGAAAAAGATAAATTAACTGTAGGTTTATGCGACGTAACAGCTACAATTACATTTAGAAAAGAGTTCTACCTTGAACAGCATCCAGACCAGTCAAATCACCATCAGCCAGGCCTCTTTTATTACACACTCTCAATATTTAATGCTGCCTTTAAGGACTCTAACTGCCTGACCAAGTGGATTTGATAGCCCTGAGTCATTCAGTCTCTTGCCTTTGTGTCAGAATGAATTCATTTACATCTTATTTGCATAACAAATTTCTTGCATACATTTAGAGTTTGGTAAGGCAGGACCACAGCAGCAGTCTCATCAATTCCTTATGCCCCAGTGGAGCCAAATGGGTACACAAGTGGTGTTACTAAAATCTCTTACTATTTTTTCAAAAAGTGTATTTATTTTCATCTAGTTGAAGGCAGAGTTGTCACACAGAGAGAGAGAGACAAAGGGAGATCTCCCATCTGCTAACTCACTCCCCAAATGCTCCAACAGCCGAGACTGGGCTGGGCCAAAGCAAGGAGCCAGGAACTCCATCCAGGTCACTTGTGGCTGGCAGGGACCCAAGCACTTCAGCAATCACCTGCTGCCTCGCAAGCAGGTTCATAGGAAGCTGGATGGGAAGCACAGATCCACGGATGCAGGCATCCCAGTGGTGGCTCCATCTAGTGCGCCACACAGCTGTCCCACTCATCATGTTATTGACAATTGAAACTAGAAGATTGTTTAGGGAGGAATTAACTCACTAATATGAGTTATTATAACTTTAAAATAGGCCTTCATCTTCTTATAATGCTAATATTTATAATATTCAATTAATTTTGCTTTCTCATGTCATTTTCTTTTTATGAAATGAATTATTTTAAAAATTCCTTTCATCCTTTACTGATGGAAAATTATTACATTATTTAAGTTTGCTCAAGGTTAGTTTTATATCATTAGCTTTATTTAAATCAATATTTTATATTAATATTTAAAATTAACTCAAAAATCTCAACTAATAACTTTATCCATCTATATCTTTCAACTTCAGAAGAAAGTTTAGCACCCCAGGGTATCTTAGCCTAATACCAGAAGTTTCTTTTCTACAGATGAAGTAGACAGTTGGGCAATTTGCTTCCATTCATCTTGTTTAACATGCAAAACAGATGCAAGACTTATGTTTTTGGCCAAGATGTAATTAAGGGAAGTAGATTTAACATTTTACCTGAAACAATAGAAAATAAAGAATATATATATATATTTAAATTTTATTTACTTACTCGAAAGGCAGAGTTACAGAGAAAAGAGAAAGAGAGAGAGCGAGAGAGAGAGAGAAAGAAAAGAAAAACTCAAGTAAGAAAACACAGTCCCCCTAATAGCACAGGCACACTTGGGAGTTTGAGGAGGCCAAGGAACTTAGAATTTATATGGCAATGTGCTGGAAAGGAAAGAATTGCACAAAGAATTCCAACAATATATTGATCTTCTTCAAGTCTATCAGCTGAATACTAATGAGCTCATTCATGTAGGGAAATTAACCATGGCTGGGAAGATAATCAATGAAAGTGTTAGAGGGAATAATCCCCAGAATATATGAACTCTTTTACCGGCAGCAAGAGTGAAAAACCATAGAGCATTTGGTAGCCTTTTTTGAAAGGTTTTATTGAAGTAATGGAGAAAAATTTTCCCTTGTCAAAATGCTATTCTTGGCTTATTTAATTAAAGTTAAAAGCAGAGCAGAAAAAAGATAAAACTTTTTAAAAGTTACTTAACTTTATCTAATAACTAAGCATAAGAATATTTGTAGGAAGAAAAATACATTCAAATCCAACAAGATAAGTTGCATATTATTGGTGCCAACACTGTGGCATGGTAGGTTAAGCCTCTGCCTGAGATGCTGGCATCCCAGAAGGGTGTCCGTTTGAGACCAGGCTGCTCCACTTCCAATTCAGCTTTCTCCTAATGTACCTGGGGAAATAACAGAAGATGGCCAAAATTTTTGGGCCCCTGCATCTAGGTAGGAGAACCAGATGAAGCTCCTGGCTCCTGGCTTCAGTCTGGCCAAGGCTCAGGTGTTGCTGTCATTTGGGTAGTAAATCAGTGAATACAAGATTGTTCTCTCTCTCTCTCTCTCTCTCCCTCTCCCTCTCTGTGTGCGTGTGTGTGTGTCTCCTCCCCTTTCTTTAATTCTGCCTTTCAAACAAATAAAAAAATAATTTTTTATAAAAGATGCATAGTACTTGGCAATTAATAAAAAGGTATTAAACATGAAAATAAATAGGAAAATGTAGTACACAAAGAAGATAAAAATTGACAAAAGGATCTAGAGACATACTTAGAAGAAAAAATTATTAAAAAAGGATATTAAACCTGTTACACTGTATTCCATGCATTCAACTCTACAGAGTGAATTTTGAACATTAATTAGTGCTGTAAAATATATAATAAAGATTTAAATAAAACTTCTGGAATAAAAATTATTATGATTGATAAACAACATACCAGAGGAGACTGAGTATATCAGAAATTACACAAGAAGAAATCAAAGAACTTGGAGACAGCAAGAGAAAACTATTCAAAATGAAACACAAGAAAAATAAAGAATTAAGAAAATCGAAGCATATCAAAGAATTGTGGAATAATCTTAGCAGACTCTTATATATAGAACTGGGATTCCAGCAGGAGATAAAAAGAGAAAAGAAAGTACATAAAAATATTGGAATAAATAAATGCAGAAAGTTTTCCAAATGGATTTCTAGCAGGATGAAACTAAAAAATGCTGAGACATCATGATCAACCTCACAGAATCTGTCAACAAAAAGAAAAACACATTTTAAAGCAGCAAGAGAGAAAAGGCACCCTATTTACAAAGAAATGACAGCTAGACTAACAGCAGATCTGTTCATAGAAACAACACAACCCAAAGTATAATGGAATGGGGGAAAAAATCAACCTAGAATTCTTAAGCCAAAAAAACCCATGCTTCAGAATGAAGCAAAATAATAACTTTTAACCATTTAAACAAAAGCTGAGAAAATTTATAACAATCAATCCTGCGTTGAAAGAAAGTTTAAAGTAAGTTCTTAGGACCAAATAAAAATTATGTATGATAGAAATTTGAAACTATTAAAAATATGTATCTCCAGGAATTAACAATATGAGTACATACATTTTTCTCATTATGTAACACTTTTAAAAGATAATTGAATGGAACAAATACAATAAAAATATATCAACTTTTTATACCATACTTAAATGTCAAATGTGCAAAACTTACAAAAGGCCAATGGGTATTAAATGTATTCATACTGATGCCAGATTTCTTTTAGAATTTATTTAATTCATTTGAAATGTAGAGTGACACAGAGGAGGGAATGGGAGAGGGAGAGAGAGAGAGAGAGAAAGAGAGAAACTTCCATAGCCTGGTTCACTTCCCAAATGCCCAAATGGCTGCAATAGTCAGTTCTGGGCCACGTCAAAGCCAGAAGCCGAGAACTTCATCTAGGTTTTCCATGTGGATGGCGGGGTCATCCTTTCATGCCTTCCCAGGCACATGAGCAGGGAGCTGGATCAGAAACGGAGCAGACTGGACTTGAATTGTTGCTTATATGGGATGCCTATGTCTCAGGCAGCAGCTTAACCTGCTGTACCACAATGCTGGCCCCTGATGTCAGGTCTTTATACCATAAATGAAGTGGTAGAGTATTTGAAGAGAAACTGTGATAGTTAAATATGTACGTTGTAAACTCTAAAGGAACCAGTAAAAGTAAAAACAAAGAGATATAGTTAATAAATTAAGGGTGGAATTATTAAAAATTAGTAACATGGAAATACTTAAATAATCAATACAAAGGAAATCATAGAAAAGTCAAGACCAGACAGGACATATAGAACATAAGAAATAGTAGACTTAAATTTAACCACATCAACAATGACATAAATGTGAATGATCGGAACACCACACTTAAAATGCAGACATGGACATCGTGTAATAAAGAATGTACCTTCCTTAAAAAGAGTTGTTGGGTGGCGTTTGGCATAGCATCGAAGTCACCACTTGTTACACCTGCATTCCATACTGGCGTGCCAGGTTCAAGTCTTGGCTACTCACCTTCAGACAACTTCTTGCTAGTGGCAGCAGGTGATGGCTCAAGTACTTGGGCCTCTGACATCCATGTAAGAGACCTGAATGGAATTTCAGGCTCCTGGCAGAAGACCAGGCTGTTGCAGGTATTTGTGGAATGAATCAACACATGGAAGGTCTCTCTCCATCTCTGTCTCTCTTCCTTGCAAATAAATATAAATAAATAAATAAATAAATAAATAAATATATAAATAAATAGTTATAGAGGGGATCTAGGCTCTTTTGTTGGCTTCCGGCAGGTAGCTGACTTCTGATCTGACAGGAGTAGCCTTATTTATGGTAGGGTTAGCCCCACTTAAGAGTCTTCAGTTGGGCGCTGGCATCACCAGGGCCTAACTCTGTGATTAGTGACTGGCAACTCCAGAGTGTGTAATTAAATCATGTGGAAGAAATCAATGAAAGATTGATCTCAAGCGCATGGGCAGTTACTCAATTAGTCCATGCCTATGTAATGAAGAGACAATAAAATCTCGGGATGTGGAAACTCCACAGAACTTCTGTGGTTGGTTGATGTGATGAAAACATTGTCATGCTAACAGAATTAAGCATCTCCTTGAAATCTATATTATTTCAAGTAATTTTTGGAGTATTACATCAAACACAGTGTTTCATAATCAATGAAAAATTTTCAAAATGATGCACAATTATTTTGAACTAAAGGAAACATGGGTAAGTCTCCTAGTGGTGTCATAATGATACATGGTGATGCATAATTTGAAAGACACATTCAATTTAATAATCTTATTCTGAATTTGAGAATCAAAATCAACATTTTTCACACTTTAAAAACACAAATTTCTGAAAATGGAGCAGGAAAAAAAGATTTTAAACTGTTGATCGATAAAAAGTACCAATACTTTCAATCAAAATTATAGCCCACTGAGAGATTTATAGGGTTACATGCTAACACAACAGAAAATAGAATTTTGAAAAGCAAAGAAATATGCTGAAATTGCCCAGATGAAAATATCAGAACAGAAAAGAGATTTCAAGTTTATGTTACATAGAATTAGTATAAGGAAGGTTAGGATTTTAATTCTATGGAGAAAATAATGGTGATTAGAGAGTGAGTTCCAAATATTTGAACAAATGTCATGTGGAAATGGTAATATATTTGTTTAAAAGCTTTATGGCAATAGGTCCTCCCATGGAATTTATAGAAACAGCTGTTTCTCTTGACTCTCTAGATATGAAGACTTCCACATTTTCAAGACTCTTCTCTGTGAGGGTCAATTACAGACCCCATTTGGGGTGAGATGAGATGGGGCAGGCAGTTGTGCTGCCCTTATTTAAAAGCCTTGGGCTCGGAATCCATAAATGTGAAGGATTCCAGCATGCAAAACTTGTTTCCAAGTCACTTAAGGGATCTTCACAGAGCTTAGCCACCAACTGTCTTCCATCTGTGCAATACGGAGAATACAACAATTTGGGCTTGAAGTGAAACTAAAGTGATTTATGTTGGATATGAGAGTTTTCTGACAGTGATGTTTATGAAGGCATGGAATGTGTAACCAATGAAATGATAATCTCTTTATTGGAGGTCTTCACTTGCAGGTCACCTTCTCCTCTTTCTGAGATGGTTTAAATTTCCTTGCAAGCATGAGACAGACATAACGCCTTATTGCAAACACAGAATTCTTTAGAAAAGCAACACTTTATTTATCCAGCTATTCAGGTATGAATTACTGTTCAAAGCAAATATTCCAAGTAACTAGTTTATTTTCAATGTCAATATAAACACTTTTGTTGTAAATCTTTTCAAAATTTATTCAATTTTACAAATATTTAAACATATAGAATTATTTAAATTTTGATTAATTGAATAATGTTGTAATTAAGACCTTAATTATTTTAATGTGCTGGATATATTATCTTGAAAAATTTATACTTTGTTTTTCCACATTTAAGTAATCACACACTAAAACTTAGATCAAAATCTTTTCCTTTTCCTCGTTATTGTTGATCTATCCAAGGCCACAGCTAACTGCTAGATGTATTTTGAAGTTTGCACTTATTTTTTTAATTTGCATATATTGGTTATTGGGAAACTTGATAATTTTGATTCTTAAAATTGTCTCTGAAGTAAGATTAAATGAGTTTAGTGAGAATGTGAGACAATTGTTAAAGAAAAAAGTGTAGGATTATTACCTGTTCAAGAAACTCTGGGACATACCCACTAACCTTTGGGCACTGGTTTTTGTCCCAACTGCTCCACTTTCCATCCAGTTCCCTGTTGGTGGCCTGGAAAAATCAGCAGAAGATGGCTCAAGTGCTTGGACCACTGCTGTCCACATGGAAACCTGGATGAAGCTCCTGGCTCTTGGCTTCAGTCTAGTTCAGCCAGACTTGGGGAGTAAACCAGTGGATGGAAGATTCTCCGTGTGTGTGTATGTGTGTGTGTGTGTGTGTCTCCCTTTCAAACAAATAAATCTTTTAAAAAAGAAGAAACTTTAGGGGAGGTTAATTCAGTTTTTCCTGGGTATTGAATCATCCTGCACAATAGCCATCTGGAGGGAAGTTAATATTTGAGGCACCTATTGATGTAGACCAATTTACCCTGCTCAGGTTGGCAACCCAAAACAGTTTCGTGGACCACAGATCTAGGAGGACTTAAGTCCTGTGTAACACAATCTGTAGTCAGGATTAGGAGTCTCCTCTGAAGTTTCTCCTAAGGAAAGTTCCCCTTTCAAACTCACTCCTATTATGTAACAGAGTTCAGCTCCTCCTGTCTGTTGGAAGGAGGGTTTCAGTTCCTCCATGGTTATTGACCAGAGAACATTCTTAGTTCTGTGCTGCATGGCCCTCTCAAACACAGCACACACTTCATTAGTTCCAGGAAAAGAGAGCCTGCTCACTGGACAGAAGGGAGAGTCTTTTATGCTTTGATATCACAGAAGTGATATCCCATCACTATTGCCATTTTCAGTTCATTAGCAGCAAATCACTAGATCCAGTCCACACTCAACGGGGGAGAGGGGAGAAATTACATAAGGGCATGTATATTGGGAAGTGGACAACATTGGGAGCCCTGTCAGAAGCTATCTATCATAATCATTATGTCTACCTGGTAGCTCAGTAGCCAGTTATAAAAATATACTTGTGTGTGATTGAGATGATCTGAGTGCTTTATTGGATGTGTTGATGTGATGTCATTAAAGGTGGGCGCCAACTTACTATGAATGATTGAATTGATTCAATGCAGACTTAACATCGATTTAAATTATATTCTTCAATGGAAACAGCTATATTTTGAGGTTGCAGGGTTTTATAGAGTGTGGTAGGCACTGGAGCACAGAACCAGAGTTGGTCTTCTGTAAGGCCAAGCTGTCAAGTCAGCTCATCCTGAGGACCAAGCTGCTTAAGCGGGAATGAGTACAATCAAACAGAGCAGTGAGATACGCAATGGTTGTGGCAAGCAGCCAGATGGACAGGTAGCAAATTTAGTCTCAACTCACATCTCCAGTGCTTAAATAACTTGGCATGTGCCTCTTAAAGCACCCAGCCTCAGAAATAACAGAAAAGAAAAGTGAGTTCATTCCAGGAAGGTTGAATGGCATGGTGGGTAAAGTCCACTTCAGCTCTCAGAGTCACAATTACACCCCCAGGGTAGGATAAGCCAATGTCTTTGTCTTGACTTGGTTTAAGACTTCTTGCATCAGGTCTACATTGGCTCACATTGGAAAGTTTTTGCAAAAACGGGTTTAAGGCAGACCAGTACCTTAAAGGTGAGCAGATGCCCAGGTTCATAAGCACATAAATAATAGGCAAACGTTTTTAGAACCCAAGCCAAATGCAGACTCAAATGTATTTAAAGATGTCAGATCAAGTTCAAATGGAAAGAAACTATTTCATTTAAAAATAACAAATGTGTTCAGAATACAAAGATGAAACACGGGGCTTTGATCTTATAGATGAGCCATCTTTTCCCATTTCAGTTTCAATTTCAATTTCAGGGGAAAAACACAACAGATTGTTAGAGAAGTTGGAAAGCAATTATGGCAAAGTTCACAGACATCATTTTTTTGTGCCTTCAGTAATTAAATGAAGTAGCCAGAGAGTAGAGGGAAAGGAAAGGTGAGGTGAGGTCTCTTCAGAATAAAACTATACTCCATTTATTTCATATTAGGATTGTGACAATGATGTTAACGATCACGAATAAGTACTTCTGATAGTTACTTTCTAATACCACTGTTTTAAACATAATTAGTATTATGGATGATATGCATTAAAGAGACCATAATGCTAAAGTAATAAGTACCAGCTTACCTGTAGATATTTATTCCTTTGCCATTTTTTATTTCCAATTAGCTAATGGAAGTTCTAATGGAGAAGTTGATATGACTGGTTAAATTAGAAACAATAATTCTAAGCTGATTTTGGCGGAAGCCTGACATTTCAGTATTTACTATTAGAGATACCTCCTTTAGTCACACTGCTATCTAGGGAATTTCTGTGACACTGTCCACCCACCTTGTCTTCTCCGTTTATCTGTCAGCCTCAGAATAGTGGGCAGCAACTGACTCACTGTCTTCCAATTTCTGTCTCCATCTCCTGGACAGCAAAATGTATCACTGAAGTCACTACAGGCCACCCTTTATCTGTATCCAGGGACTTTTAAAATTTAATCATGCTTACTTCCTTGGAAACACTTAGCCCGCCCTCTCCACGATGTCTACCTACAATTGGTTTTGAAGAACAAGCAAGATAGCCTTCCTCATTCCAGCTGACCTCTCTGAGGCTCTTTGTCTGATGTGTGTCTGCTTCTAACCTGGCTGGTTGTTTGGATGGTTGGGTGAACTCCGCAAGTGTAGCTGCACTGTAGGCCATCTCTTTTCATTTTGCACCCTTTCTCTACAGCATCTCACCTCCCTGTAGAAAATCCACCCTCCTCTTTCTCACTGCAGTTTCTCTCTGTGTGGCTCCAGTCTTCTTCCTGAGCTGGAGCAATGTTCCCATCAGCCCACTGAGCATCTCCATTTGGAAGTTCTAGCGATATGGGGGATTAAGTGTATTTAAAGTTAAACTCCCTATTTTTTAAGCTACCTTTTCCTCTTGGCACTTCCCAGCTAGCGTGAAATCTTTACCGCTCAGCCAGCTGCCTTCATCGTCCTTGACTTCTTTCTTACCGCTGTAGTAACTGCAGTTGGCAAAGTCTCTTGGCCTCTCACATTTGCTCCCACTTGCAGCCCCTGCTCCATGCCCACTGACCTGCCTTCATCACAGGGCATTTCATTTCCCATGATGGTATCAATGGAAATTCTTAATTGTTCCCACTGTTCCCCAGTCTCTCATGCTTCCTGTCTTTTTCCTTTGGCCAGAAAAAATAATCTTTAAAATGAGTGATTTTTGTGCTCACTTCGGCAGCACATATACTAAAATGTGTGATTTATCGGTAATCCATATTATCTATAGAATCAGTTCAAGGTCCTTAGATTATACAACGTTCTCCTAATTCTGGTTCCATTTGCTGATTCTCTTCCCAAATGGCTGCAATGGGCAGGGCTGGGCCAAGTTGAAGCCAAGAGTCAGGAGCTTTATCTGGGTCTCCCACATAGGTGGCAGGCGCCCAAGCACTTGGGCCATCTTCTGCTGCTGCTCTTAGTCATTAGCAGGGAGCTGGATCAGAAGTGGAGCAGCTGGGACATGAATTGGCACCCTTAAGGGATGACAGCATCACAGGCAGTGATTTTACCAGCTACACTACAGGGCTGGCTCCTGGTAGTTTTCTTTAAGTACATCTATCTCTATCTGCATAGATCTATTTTATTTCCTAAATATCTTATGCAGTGTGTGCCCTCAAGCTTTTGAAAATGTCTTGAGTCTTCATTGCTCTAAACTCTGCCAAATTCCCACAATCTTTAAGTCCTTTTTTTTTCAACTTTTGTTTATTAAATATAAATTTCTGAAGTACAACTTTTGGATATAGCGGCTTTCCCCCCCATAACCACCCTCCCACCTGCAACCATTCCATCTCCCACTCCCTCTCCCATCCCATTCTTCATCAAGATTCATTTTCAATTATCTTTATATACAGGAGATCAATTTAGTATATATTAAGTAAAGATTTCAACAGTTTGCACCCACAGAAACACAAAGTATAAAGTACTGTTTGAGTACTAGTTATACTGTTAATTCACATAGTACAACACATTAAGGACAGAGATCCTACATGGGGAGTAAATGCACAAGGACTCCTGTTGTTGATTTAACAATTGATACTCTTATTTATGACGTCAGTAATCACCGTAGGCTCTTGTCATGAGCTGCCAAGGCTATGGAAGCCTCTTGGGTTCACAAACTCCGATCTTATTTAGACAAGGCCATAATCAAAGTGGAAGCTCTCTCCTCCCTTCAGAGAAAGGTACTTCCTTCTTTGATGTCCCGTTCTTTAATGAAGTTTTCCCTAGTTTGAAAGTCAAGACTAATGAAGACTGTTCATTCCCATTGTTTGCACTTGGAACACACTTATAGCAAATAATATCAATGTGTAATTAACACTTGCTAGTGGCTGCTCTCTCTAACAAATTATGTACTCTTTGTAGACAGAGGTCTTTCCATATCTGCAGCTTAATTGTCGAGCAATAAATATTTGCCAAATGAATAAGCAAATGAACACTTTTATATTAAAGTAGTACTGAATTCTCCAAGTGATGGTTACTTTGCTCAGTGTTCCCCCTTTCTATGTTTAGAACCAAATTATCTCACATAATCATATTCAGACCAATGTTAGTAGTTTTTATAAAGTACCCTGTTAAGGGCCAGGGCTGTGGCATATCTGGTTAAGCCGCTATCCGCAGTGCCAGCGTCCCATATAGGTGAGGGTTCAAGTCCTGGCTGTTCCTCTTCCAATCTAGCTCTCTGCTATGGCCTCAGAAAACAGTAGAACATGTCCCACGCCCTTGGGCCCCTGCACCCCTGTGGGAGACCTGAAAGAAGCTCCTGGATCCTGGCTTCAGATGGGGGCAGCTCCAGGCAATGTGGCCATCTGGGGAGTGAACCAGGGAATGGAAGACCTCTCTCTTTCTTCTTCTCCTTCTCTGTGTAACTCTGACTTTCAAATAAATAAATAAATCTTTCTTTTAAAAAAAGTACCCTCTTTGGGGGTACTAAATAATCTATATTTTCCCCACATGTCTTGATAGCTAAAACTGTGACTGCTGTATAATTGTTAACAAGTAAAAATATTTTGCTTAGAGACTTTTTTCGCATGCATATTCAGCACTAGAACATTCCATAAATTAAGAGTAGTTGTCTACAAATGTTCAGGGTAGTCCTCTATGAGATTCAATAGAGGTAGGAACAAATTTGTTACACCAATACCTTTTCTGAACACTCTAGCTAAATATATGCCTTTTGGTTTTATTCTAAAATGCCCAAATGTCCTCACTGTGCCTGTAACATATATTCTGTGAATGAAAGGCTGAAATAATCCAAACTGCAGCTACATGTACATGAGAAGATGCAGAATACATATCTTCACTTCTGCACTTGAGAAGTGAATTTTCCTCTACATGGACTTTAAGAGTTATAGTTCTCTTCTTACTTCATTAAAGATTTTAATTAATGATGTAGACAGAGAGACTAATGATTGGATTTTTGCAGTCAGTATAAAGCAAATAGTGATGATGATGTGTGCTTCATTGAATGGAAACAGAGAGGATCACTCCAGAACTTCTGCATCTGGTCATTCGGTGTCTGCTGCAACAGCTTGCCTACCTCTCCAAGGATTTCAAGCCTTGCAAAAGAGATGAGCTGCCTGAAAAGAAATATGCCTACTATGTTGTACACAGATGCTGAAAATGAAATTCTTCAGATTTCTAAGAGATCAGAGTTGCACAGAGGATGAACCAAAATCTCTGAACTATTAGAAATTAATCTTTAATTTAGAAAATAGTTCATTTTCAGAATTCAGATTTAATATACAGCTAGTTGAATTTTTTATATATGTGAGTACATATGTGCAAAGAAATTTTATAAAAGTGGTTTGTGTGTTTTATGTATTTGTAGGGTTTTTTAGCATGAGAAATAAGTGTATTGTGTGCTCAGTTCTTAATTTATTCTTTACGTATATATAATTTATTGATTCGGAATAACTATCAATTGACTGTTACATGCCTGTGAAAAACATTAGGGATTTTTGACTGAACATGACCAACTCCCTGCGCTTGTAGATGCTTCAGTCCAATAGAAGATGAAGAAAAGAAAAAATAATGAAAGCAAGTCTAAGAAGATTCAAGATATAGAAGGAATGGAAGGATTCAGCAGCACAAAACAGGGTACCGTAACTCAGATTTGGAGGAATTAAGGGACACTTCCTAAAACAAGAATTGACTCAGTTATGACCTGGAAGACGATGGTAAGATGTTGCATGCAGAGAGAAGTCCATGAATTTGAAACATCTGAACTGAGAGAGAACTTGATGGACAAGTGCACGGAGCCGAGTATGGGGACATCTACATGGAATGGGAGGATCCTTTAAAAGGGGCATGTTTTCCCAGCACATTTTGGCAGATTGGGCAATACGGACCTGAGGCATGAGGCAATGGCAGAAACCAAAACACAGAGACTTGCCTATTTTTGAGTAGTCTGTGTAAACACAGTATAAAAAGCCAGGAGTTAGCTGCCCTCCCAGGATCAGCCGCCTTTTCCTCTTCCTGTACGGATATGAATATTTGTCATGTACCTCTTCCCCCAGGCGTGTGGAAGCCAACCCACACCTGTTACAAGAATAGGTCCAGGAAGACAGCCGATTGTATCATCTATCTGTAAGTTCAGGAGTGAGATTGTGATCTGGTTTTGGTCAATGCAACACTAACAGAAGACATTTGCTTGTGTGAGTGAACTATCATAATGACTTACTGTTTTGATCTGAATGATTTCACATCTTTTTCCTTGCAGCCAACACAGGATAAACCTATGAGAGAAGCTGTTTCATGGCATTTAAGAGACATAGTGCAGAGTCTTACCTTTTGTTACAAAAGCTAGTTACCATATGTAGTTCTTTTAGTGAAGAACTGGAACCAACCTGTGTGTATTTTCTGATGAATGGGTAAAGTAATTGGGGTAGTATGCACCATGGAGTCCTGGCTAGCCAAAAAATGGATGAACTCTTGTCGTTTCAGATAAAACTGAAGGGGGTAAAGTATGTCCCATGCAGAAGGACAAACACCACATGATTTTGCTCATATTTGGAATCTTAAAAGTCAATTTCAAGGAAGGTGAGTAAAATGTTGGCTACCAGAGGCTATGGAGAGTGGGGGGGCAGAAACGAATGGGGAAAGGTTGATTAATGAGTACTAAGTTACTGTTCGGGAGTGGTAAGACGTGCTGGTAATCTATTGCACAGTAGGGTGACTATAGATAAGGACAATGCACTTATTTTTCCAAAAAAATGCTAGAAGAAGAGATTTTGAATGTTTTCACCATAAATAAATGATAACTATTTGAGTAAAAGATTAAATTTATCCTGATTTAAACAGTATGCAATGTATCCATATATCAAACCATCACAGGATACCCCGTAAATATGTACAAATTGTGTTAGTTAAAAAAATTAAACCACTTAATGGAAATTTAATAAAAATAAATATTTAATTCCTAAAGCACAGTAGCATGTTTCCAGTGTTGTATATTCCCTGGCTCACTGGATAGTGCTGATAAGGAACATTTCTATCATCGCAGAAAGTTTGGAATCACAATGAAACAGTATTGGATACATTAGATTAAATCAACCCTAAAGCTCACCATACATCTGGACTTCCAGTCATGTGAACCAACAAATGCTATTGTGTTTTAAGCCAGTTTGAGCTCAGCTTTCAGTTCCATCCAGCTAGAAGCATCCTAACTAATGAGAGTGTTTAGCTACTTCAACATTAAAAATTAGGACATTTTGTTTGCCAAATAAGAATGTGATTCCCTTCAATAATAGCTCCTATCATTAGATCTGTCTCTTTAATAGGCAATGAAGCTTTTAGTCAATTAATAAAGAAATGATTGAGTAAACTGCAAAGTTCTCTCTTCTTACTGTTGTGGTTTTCTTATAAAAACAGCTATTCTGAGATTAACTTATTTGGGTCATTGGAAATAAAATGCAACACTCTTCAAACTTTGTGTTAATCAAAAGTCCTACTGAAGTTACCAAGAAAGGAGTCTTTGATTTAACAAGACAAAGGACAGCTTCTCCTCAAAGCCCTGTAGCCTCACATGGTTCAGCATCAGATGTAGCTGTCAACCCTCTTGCACACCATCCTTTCCTATTTGTCATATTTAGGTGCTGGATGGGATTCATTAAAGGGCATTGTAACAACAGGGGGCAATTATATTTTTATCATGAAGCAATCACTTTTCTCAGAAAAGCCCAGGCACCCATCTGGGGCCCCTGCCCTAGGGGAGCAGTTTTCTTTTGATAATCTCACCTATTGAACTGTCATGTTCCATTGCTCAATTAATTTAGCCCAGTAGATGGTTCAATAAAAATGTTCCCTCTGTTCAGGCAATTTGATGACTCTCTTTGCTCTTTGAGAGTAAACACAATGAAGTTGTGGGCAGGAGTTCCTGTGGCTGCACACAAAGGCTCTGAGACCCCAGGCTGCCCCCGCTGTTCTTCCTGTGGCTCTGTGCTCTAAAGCAGATGGAGAGGGAGTGTCGCTGATCTCTCTCTGTCCCTCTGAGAAACAGCCAGGCTGCTTTTTCAGCAGCTATGATATAAAAGTTTAGCAATAACTAAAATGCAGACTTAGATCTGAGCCTCATACCTCACTCCAACAGCTCAAAAAAGCAAACCCCTGTGCTTGTGAAAAAGACAGTGGTCTTCTCTTCTTTACATGAACAAAACACGCTTTTAGTCTTCTTTTAAAATATGTCTTCGAATGTCGATACTGATAAACAGATACAGCGTCTACCACTTTTTAAATTGTCCTTTACTTAGTGTAGGGTTAACCTTACAATCATTAATTAAAGTGGAAACAAGTCTGTTAAAATTGAAAGTGGGAATAAGAGAGGGAGGAGGAAGGATGGGAATGTGGGTGGGAAGGAGTGTTGGGTGGGAAGAACCACTATGTTCCGAAATCTGTGTATATGGAATACATGAAACTTGTATAACTTAAATAAAATTTTTTAAAAATTGATTAAATGTGTCTTGATCTTTTTTAAACAATTGAAAAGCCTCTACAGAATAGAAAGTAAAAATCTTATCCATCCTAAACATCACCATTCCTTAACCTCCTTCCATTTAAGTAATCATTATCGAACAGGTTAAATTTACTTCCAGATATTTTCGTACATTCAAACACACATTAACACACACAAACACACCATGCATGTGCATGCTGCATGTCTATTTTACATAAAGAGAATCCTTCTGTATACATTGCTATGCAACTGGCTTTATTACACTTTTACTTTCTTACTGGACAGTAAAGAGAAGTTTCATAGAATTACATTATTCTCTTTTAAAAAAAGATTTATTTATTTATCTATTTATTTATAAGGGAAAGGCACAGAAAGGAGGGGGTGGGGGAAGAGAGAGAGAGAAAGAGAGAGGGAGAATCTTCCATCCACTGGGTCACTCCCCAAATGGCCACAACTGATCTAGAGGTAAGAGTTTCCTTCACCTTACCAGCTCTTCATATTATCAACCTATAAATTCTTTCTTTTTTTAAATATCATAGTCAACAAATAAATTTATGTTTATTTGAGCAACACTAAGTTTAAGTATGCAGTTTAATTTTTTGCAATTTTCAAATCATTCTTCTAAGAAAAGCCTATTTCAGTATTTTCTCTGGTTATTTCCTTCTTATTGATTTATGAGATCTATGATGCACTTATGACACTCATAATGGATAACAACCTTTCGCTTTATCTGTGACAGATATTTATTGCTATCTGTATTTTTCTCTCTTTTCTTCTTTTCCATGTCATCCTTTCCCCTTACCAATATTTAAGATTCTTTTTTAGACATCTAGACATTCTATTTTGTTTTTTTTATATTTATATATTTATTTATTTAGATTTATTTGAAGGGTAGAGCAACAGAGAGAGAGAGAGATTTCCATCCTCTGATTTACTCCACAAATGCCTGCATCAGCCAGGGCTGGATCAGGACCAACCTAAGAGCCAGTATTTCCTATCTGAGTTTTCCACATGGGAGACAACAAGCTAAGAACTTGAGCCATCCACCACCTTCAGCCTCTCAGTATGTATTAGCATGTAGCTGGATTGGAAAGTGGAATTACTAGAACTCTAACCATGTACTCCAATATGGGATGTTGTCATCCCAACCAAAACTTAACTGCTGCACCAAACCCACAACCATCCATTATTATTTAAAAACATTTAAATTGACAGATAATAGGATACATTTATCATGTACCATGCGATGTTTTGAATTATGTACAAATTGTGGAATGAATGAGTGTAGCTAGCTTCCACATACATTTCTCCCATATTGTGTGTGTGTGTGTGTGACTGTGTAAGAACACTTTAAATCTACTCTTTCAGCCATTTCCAAGAGTAAAACATCTTGTTAATCTCAGATACCATGTGGTATAATGGAGCTCTTGAACTCATTCTTCCTATCTTACTTATCCCATGGACATTCTATTCTACTTCTGTGAGATCAAATTCCTTAGATTCCACCTACAACTGAGATCACCATCACCGGGTACTGGTCTTTCTGTGCCTGTCTTATTTCACTAAGCATAATGACTTCTAGTTCCATCCACATTATTACAAATGACAAAGTTCTGTTCCTTTTTATGGCTGAATAGTATTCTGTTGTTATGTGTACAGTAGAATAATATGTAATTCCACATACTCCTTATCTATCAGTCTGTAGACATGTAATTTGGTTCCATACCTTGGTGATTATGAATAGAGCAATAATAAACATGGGATAGTGATGACTCCTCAACATACAGATTTCGTTTCCTTTGGATATGTACTCAGAAGTGGGATTGCTGGGTCATACGGTAGTTCTAATTTTAATTTTTTGAAGGTCCTTCCTACTATTTTTCCACAATGGCTGTACTAGTTTACATTCCCACCAACAGCGTAGGAGGGTTTCTTTTCCTCCACATCTTTACCAGCATTTGCTGTTTTTGTCTTTTAGATAACAGTGAACCTAACTGGATGGAGGTAGCATCTCCCTGCAGTTTTAATATTCACTTTTCTGATGATTAGTGATGTCGAGCAGTTTTTTCCTATCCAAGTACTGTATTTTGGTTTCTGGATTCTCCCCATCATAATGTAAACTATCATCATCCCAAAGGCAATTAACTATTAGTTTTTTAGATTCTTTTCTATTGAAGTCATGCTTTAAATATGTATCTAAAGCTGCTGGAAATGTCTTTGCAAATAATAAGAGATAATAATAAAATATTTTAGAGTTATTTCCCTAAGCAGATATTAAATTCCCCTAGGTTTCTCCTTTTGCCTTTGATTAGAAACACCACTTACATCATATTAAAATCACACACACAGAGCTTGATATATTTCTACAATTTCCATTTTTATACATAGATTTTTGTGTATTTCCTCACCAATGTTTTGTTACTGTAATTACTCTAGCATTACATTACAGCTGTCATATTTGAATTATTATAGCATATGTTATCAGTAATTATTTTTAATTTTTAGTAAATTTCTTAGTAGGTAATTTCCCATCAAAGTAAAATTTAGACTTAATCTTGCAATTTCCATAAACTGCTTTTTGCTACTTTGTATTTTTTTCTATAGAGCTATAGGAAAATTTTATGGAAATTGACATCACCAAAACACTGGCTCTTCTCATCCAGAATTATGTTATGACTTCCCATTTATTCTAGTCATCTTTTATGTCCTTCAGTAAATTTTTATGGGTTAGCACATATTGGTCCTGTATGTTTTTTTCTTAAAATTTATTTCTTGATATTTATTGTGAAAGACTCTTGGGAATTTTTCTTTATGGGTTCTGACACCGGCAGAAGCCATCATCCATTTTCCCCTTCAGATAGGAAGCAGACAGAATTAATAAACCGTTAATCTTTTGTATTGTTTTAAGCACACATTCTAGATTGCTGAATTTTCTTTTGCTGAGACAAACTTTATATTTTAAAAAAGGTTTTCATCGTTATTTTTAAAGACTATTTAAAATGTTTTATCAGTGCATAGGGGATCAAGAATGAGAATGCCTATCACAGTTTGTCTTTGTTTTTGGTGGTAATATGCAGTTAAACATGGTGCAGGAGTGTGCGTCCGAGGGTAGATACACAACTGACACGATGCCCAAGCAGCAAAATAGAGAGACCGTAAAAACAGAATGGTGAGTGGGAGAAGCAAGAAATAGAATAAGCAATTCAACAAAACATTATTTATGCAAATTTAAGATAGCTCTATGCACAAAAATACTAGTGCTTTACAGTACAGTGTCAACAACAACAACAAAAAATGGATGCACAAATGTTAGATTGGTAACCTGTGAATGGCAGGGGGAAGATTATAGGTCTAAGAAACAGGTTGATTACGAGAGGCATTTTGGTGTTGGACATTCCTCCATATCCCATGTTGGAGTGTCTGGGTTCCATTCCCAGCCTGGCTTCCAGTTTCAACTCCCTCCCAGTGCAGCACTGATTTCTCAAGTCACTGGGTCCCTGCCACTCACACAGGAACCTTGAGTGAGTGCCCAGCTCCTTGCTCTGGCCAGTGTCAGCCCTGAATGTTGCCAACATTTGGGGAGTGAACCTGCAGAGGAGGGCTCTTTGTCTGCCATATGTTTCTCTTCTCTTTCTTCTCTTAAATAAATAATAAAATTTAACTTATTTTAAAAAGAGAGAGGTGCTTTGCTTAGATCAGTTTCACAGAGGGCCAAGAATAAAATAGATGTATTCATTCAGCGTCCTTTTTCTTGGTTGATATCAGGGAACAAGGATAGAAAGGGAAAACGGTTATGTGAATGCTACAGATGGGTTTTTAAAAACGTATTTTATATTTTATGCAGTGCTATATGACATTATATTTAACTGTAATCTTAGTTTTATGATGCTCAAAATTAAAACAGCTTTTTGTATTTTTCATGTGTTTTAGGAGTGAAGAGTTTAACAATGCTCATTCTGATGAAACTCCTGTATTCATGTGGAGTCACTAAAGTACAAGAAAAAACTGGTTTTTACTCACCATTGACTTCTGCCATGCACAAGTGGATCACATTGCTTCTTAAATCAGAATAAATCTTGTGTGTATTATTATATACACAAGACACTCAGAAATCTAAGTATTTACAGAAGCCAGTGCAACTTAACCCTTGTTTTTGAAATATACAGTAGCCAATATTAGTCCTATGTGAAGAACAATAAATTAAAGAAAAAAATGTGTGTGATCAAATGCAGTTAATTAGTGGCATCATTGGAAAGCAGAGCTAGTACGAGTTTAGGGATGCAAGATACGTTTCTGATGGAAAATTGAGGTTATGTTTGCAGAATAATTTTATTTATCTTTCAAGAGGAAATCTTTACATTGTTTTAGAAGATTATACTGTACATGATAAATCAGATACCAATGTTAGTAAGTAGGGGAAAAATATGAGAGTTATAAATAAGAAATAAGGTAAATGTGAAAATGTGAACTAATCCAATGGTCAAATGTGGATGGAGGCCTGCGCCGCGGTTCAGTAGGCTAATCACCCTGGGTTCTAGTTCCAGTTGGGGCACTGGATTCTGTCCTGGTTGTTCCTCTTCCAGTCCAGCTCTCTGCTGTGACCCCGGAAGTGCTCCGGCCCTTCACCCACATGGGAGACCAGAAGAAGCACCTGGCTCCTGGCTTCAGATCACCATAGTGGCCATTTGGGGGGTGAACCAACGGAAGGAAGACCTTTCTCTCTGTCTCTCTCACTGTCTACTCTGCCTGTCAAAAAAAAAATGTGGATGGAGACAGTGAGAAAGCAGTTGATCAGCTTCCAGGAGACAACGTGTTTATCAAGTGTTATATGTGGGTCAGACAAGCTGCTTGTTTACGAAGGCGTGAGCGAGGAATTTTCAAAGTTATGCAAAACCTCATTTAAGAAAAACTCATTTAAAAATTGATCTATGAGTATCTGGTAGAGAAAAAGTTAAAAGCATGTGTCTCTTGGTAAAACTCCAAGGCAACATCTATATTGAAGTTCAACTGCTTTCTCAATCCCATCTAAGTTATATTTTTTGTTTTAAAAGGATTTATTTATTTTATTTGAAAACACACACATGGGAGAGAGAGTGAGAGAGAGAGAGAGAGCTCTTATCTATTGATTCATTCTCCAACCTGCCACAACAGCCAGGGCTGGGCCAGGCTGAAGCCAAGAGCCCAGAACTCCATGTGGGTTTCCCACATGGGTGGCAAGGAACCAAGCACTTGGGCCATCTTCTACTGAA
The DNA here is from genome assembly GCA_949820135.1 of Sylvilagus floridanus. NCBI lineage: Eukaryota > Metazoa > Chordata > Mammalia > Lagomorpha > Leporidae > Sylvilagus > Sylvilagus floridanus. Next base: position 19,991,742 of record OX463246.1, on the reverse strand, counting down.
TTCCCAGGCATGTTAGAAGGGAGCTAGATTGGAAGTGGAGCAGCCAGTCATCAAACCGGTGATCTGATATGAGATACCTGGGTTGCAGGCAACATCATAGCTCACTGTGCCAAAACACTGGCTCCAGTTCTAGGTCCTTGATGAATGCATAACAGGATTATAGAATTGAAGAGCGGAAAAGCTCATTGCTTGTAGCTCACAGAAACCTGGTGCTGAGAAGGGACAGAAGGTACAATTACCCCATAACTGAAGTTCTGTGCTTCAGCTGAAACTACATTTGGCATAGGATGTCAAAAAGGAAGCTGAATATTTTTAAGGAGGATTTGGAGAGAGCTATTGCTTAAACACTGTCATGGATTTTTTGGAAGGAATTATATTAATTACTGCCATATAAGGCTTCAGTAATTAAAATGGTCAATAAAAGTGATACCCACTTTAGTTGGATATTAACTGTGATTCAATCAATTTAAATGGTGATAAGCCTTACCTTGGATTCTTGCAAAATTAATCCAAGAATGCCAAACTACATTATCATTCATCTTTCTGTTTTATTTGATATATATGTGATCAGACTCTGATCTTATGTGTGCTTAAGTCCTAAAGAATATACTTTAATCAGCCATATTTCTATGTTGTTATCTGGCTTGAGCTCTCTTGGGTTCTTTCAATTCTGTTCATAACTTAATCTTGATGAGTACTCACATATACTAGAATCACTCTGTGATGATTGGCATTAAAGCACGTTTGAAATATTATTAAAAATCTATTAATCTTAGTTAAATTTTTTAGTTGATTAGAGTGGAGAGGAATGTAATGTAAAGTATAATAACTTTTAGAATTATAATATTTGGGGTGATTTACTATCAATGACTTTGTATAAAACTATCAATTTTTCAAAGTATTTGTAGTAGAGTAGGCCTTTGGTGTAGAGGTTAAGTGACCTATTAGGATGTCCACATCATAAATCAAATCATAGATCTGATGCCTCTGGTTCCTGACTCCAATTTCCTGCTAATGCAGATCCTGGTAGGAAGCAATCATGGTTCAAGTAATTGGATCCCTACCATCCACATGGGGACCTGGATTGAGCTCCTGTGTCCCAGCTTCAGCCTTGACATAGCCATGGCTTTTACGGGCATTAGGGGAATGATCTAGCAGATAGGAGATCTCTCTCTCTCTCTATCTCTCTCTCTCTGTGTCTCTCAAATAAAATATAAATAAAACTACATATTTGACAGGGATCACTTTTCAGTTAAAATTTAAACACCTAAGAATAATTGTGTGTTAATTACAGAGTTCAACCACTAGTACTAGAATAACAAAATACTAAAATGGATAAAGTATTACATTTTACCACAACAGTCAGTACAAGAGCATATAAGAGTGGGAATAAGAGAGGGAGGAGATGTACAATCTGGGACATGCTCAATCGGAACTGCCCCAAAGGATGGAGTTAAAATCATGCCAGGGGATTCCAATACAATCTCATCAAGGTGGCATGTACCAATGCCATCTCATTAGTCCAAATGATCAATTTCAGTTCACAATTGATCACACTGATAGGTCTAAGAGTCAAAGGAATCACACAAACAAGACTAGTGTCTGCTAATACTAACTGATAGAATCAAAAAGGAGAGAATGATCCAAAATGGGAAGCAGGATACACAGCAGACTCATAGAATGGCAGATGTCCTAAATAGCACTCTGGCCTCAGAATCAGCCCATAAGGCATTTGGATCTGGCTCAAGAGCCCATGAGAGTATTTTAGGCATGGAAAGCCAAGACACTCTGGAAAAAACAGAAGACCTAAATGAAAGATCTCTGCGAGTGAGATCCCAGTGGAACGAATGGGGCCATCAAAGAAGGAGGTACCTTTCTCTGAAGGGAGGAGAGAACTTCCACTTTGACTATGACTCCGTCGGAATAAGATTGAAGTCAGCGAACCCTAAAGGCTTCCATGCCTGTGCCTAAGAGACAGGTGTTCAGAATTAGGAGACACCCTTTTATACCTTCTGATACAGTCTGAATTTTTGTTAACTACCCTAATTTTTTCTGTAATGAGAACAGCTGATTTCTACTCAGTATATCTGTGTTAGCCTCAATTCACAGTGATAACAGTTCCAAGCAAACAGCGTCTGCATTTTACGGAAACATCATCTGACTACAGGGTCTCTAGCCAGGGTTTCCAATGACTGGAAGGAACTTCTAGCCATCCTCTCTGACTATTGCCTAACTCCCAGTAAGGGACCCACAGAAATTTTAACCTAACTGAATTTGTCCAACTAGAGCTAGACTTTATCTTTTTCTTAAAACAATCACATCTGCTTTTCTCTCCTCTATTCTAAAAATCTTTACAAATAGTTGGGCCAGTGTTCCAAGTCTAGAGTATCCCAAAGTATTAAACATGGGAACGAAAACACCAATTTCAGAAGATCTAGGATATATGGTTGTTGTTTGTTGTTATATGCTTTTAAAAATCGACATTTTAGTTTTAAAATTAAAAAAATAACATTTTGCCACATTCATTTCATGTGTAGCTATTATACATATTCACATATGTACTATTTTTCTTGAAAATAGGGATATCAATATCACAAAATGAGGGGTTCATGACAATGATCATAACACAGGGAAAGAAAGGTATATGTCATGCACATGATATAATTCAGTGAAGTAGTATTTATAACTACATACCAAATGATAACGCATGCATAAATTTTTCTAATTTATATATACTAACTTTCACAAATAAGAATAATGATCTCCAGTTCTGACCATTTTGCTGCAAATTTCAGGATTTTATTCTTTTTTTTATGTCTGAGTGATAATCCACTGTGTGTGTATGTGTGTATATATATCACATTTTCTTTATTCAAATCATTAGCTGATAGACAGATAGGTTGATTCTGTATCTTTGTTATTGTGAATTGGGTTGCTTTAACATAGAAATGTCTCTTGGATATGCTGATTTCACTTCCTTTGAATGTATTACCAGGAATGGGTAGCTGGGTTTTATAAGTCTATTTTTAGTTTTCTGAGGAATCCCCAAACTGTCTTCCAGAATGATTGAACCAGTCTGCATTCCCACCAAAAGTATATTAGGATACCCTTTTCTCCACAACCTCACTAGCATTTGTCATTTTTTAATTTTTGTGTAATAATCATTATAACATGGGTGAAGTGAAACCACATTGTGGTGTTTATTTTCACTTCCTTGATGGCTAGTTATCCTGACCTTTTTTTTTTTTTTTCATGTTTATGTTGGCCATTTGTATTTCTTCCTTTGAAAACATCTACTCATATTCTTTGTTCATTTCTTAATGGAATTATTTGGCCACAGTTGAGTTTCTTGAGATTCTTATATATTCTGGATATTAATGCTTTATCAGATGCATAATTATAAATATTTTCTCTCATTCTGTCAGTTAACTCTTTGCTCTGTCAATTGTTTTCTGTGCAGAAATTTCTTAGCTTGATGTAGTCCCATTTGTCTATTTTTGCTTTTGTTGCCTGTGCACCTGGGGTTATACTCAAAAAGTTTAGCCTATGCCAATGTCTCACAGCATTTCCCATATGTTTCCCTTTAGTCTTAAGTTTAGATCATTGATCCATTTTGAATCTAATTTTATAGACAGTGTAAGGTAGGGATTTTATACCTTATAGCAGGCCAACTAACGGATTAGAATTATACCAATGTGTGGATGCCAAGCCAACTTATTGATGTAGATGCTTTCTATTTTTTACCTTGTTCATTGCTTATCTAGTGAACAAATGGCCAATATTTATCAAAATAATACAAGTAAATGTCTTAGAACACAGTCTACTACATAAATACCCAGATGATAGCTATAAATATTATCATTAATAATATAATACATAATTATATAATGTATAATATATATTTTATATAATTATATAATAATTACAAAGGATAGCTTATATAAATTATAAGATTTTCCTTAAATATATTGCTGTAAGTATAAATGGAAAATTAAAAACTTCCCCATATCTCAACATAAAAGTTGAATAGTCATGGAAGGAAAGTAACAACCAGCTTGAAAAAACCACCAATGTTTTCTTTTTTTTTTAACTTTTATTTAATAAATATAAATTTCCAAAGTACAGCTTTTGGATTACAGTGGGTTACCCCCCATAAGTTCTCTCCCACCCGCAACCCTCCCATCTCCCACTCCCTCTCCCATTCCATTCACATCAAGATTCATTTTCAATTATCTTTATATACAGATGATCAACTTAGTGTAAATTAAGTAAAGATTTCAACAGACTGCACCCACACAGACATACAAAGTATAGAGTACTGTTTGAGTAGTAGTTTTACTGTTAATTCGCATAGTACAACACTTTAAGGACAGAGATCCTACATGGGAAATAAGTGCACAGTGACTCCTGTTGTTGACTTAACAAATTCATACTCTTGTTTATGGCATCAGTAGTCACCCAAGGCTTTTGTCATGAGTTACCAAGGCTATGGAAGCCTTTTTAGTTTGCCAACTCCGATCTTAATTAGACAAGGTCATGGGCAAAGTGGAAATTCTCTCCTCCCTTCAAAGAAGGTACCTCCTTCTTTAATAGCCCCGTTCTTTCCACTGGGATCTTACTCACAGAGATCTTTCATTTAGGGTGTTTTTTTTTTTTTCCACAGTGTCTTGGCTTTCCATGCCTAAAATACTCTCATGGGCTCTTGAGCCAGATCCAAATGCCTTATGGGCTGATTCTGAGGCCAGAGTGCTGTTTAGGACATCCGCCATTCTATGAGTCTGCTGTGTATCCTGCTTCCCATGTTGGATCATTCTCTCCTTTTTAATTCTATCAGTTAGTATTAGCAGACACTAGTCTTGTTTGTGTGATCCCTTTGACTCTTAGTCCTATCATTAAGATCAATTGTGAACTAAAACTCATCACTTTGAGTAGTGAGATGGCATTGTACATGCCACCTTGATGAGATTGAATTGGAATCCCCTGGCACGTTTCTAACTCTATCATTGGCATAAGTCTGATTGAGCATGTGCCAAACTGTACATCTCCCTCTCTTATTCCTACTCATATTTAACAGAGATCACTTTTCAGTTAAATTTAAACACCTAAGAATAATTGTGTGTTAATTACAGAATTCAACCAAGAGTATTAAGAAGGACAAAAAATACTAAAAGGGGTAAAGTATTAAGTTGTTCATCAACAGTCAGGACAAGGGCTGATCAAGTCACTGTTGCTCATAGAGTCCATTTCACTTCAACAGGTTTCCTTTTTGGTGCTCGGTTGGTTATGACTGATCAGGGAGAACATACGACATTTGTCCCTTTGGGACTGGCTTATTTCACTCAGCATGGTGTTTTCCAGATTCTTCCATTTTGTTGCAAATGACTGGGTTTCATTGTTTTTTACTGCTGTATAGTATTCTATAGAGTACATGTTCCATAATTTCTTTATCCAGTCTACTGTTGATGGGCATTTAGGTTGATTCCAGGTTTTAGCTATTGTGAATTGAGCTGCAATAAACATTAAGGTGCAGACTGCTTTTTTGTTTGCCAATTTAATTGCCTTTGGGTAAATTCCAAGGAGTGGGATGGCTGGGTTGAATGGTAGGGTTATATTCAGGTTTCTGAGGAATCTCCAGACTCACTTCCATAGTGGCTTTACCAGTTTGCATTCCCACCAACAGTGGGTTAGTGTCCCTTTTTCCCCACATCCTCGCCAGCATATGCTGTTGGTAGATTTCTGTATGTGAGCCATTCTAACTGGGGTGAGGTGAAACCTCATTGTGGTTTTGATTTGCATTTCCCTGATTGCTAGTGATTGTGAACATTTTTTCATGTGCCTGTTGGCCATTTGGGTTTCCTCTTGAAAAATGTCTATTGAGGTCCTTGGCCCATCTCTTAAGTGGGTTGTTTGTTTTGTTGTGCTGGAGTTTCTTGATCACTTTGTAGATTCTGTTTATTTATCCTTTATCTGTAGCATAGTTTGCCTATTCACTTTCCTGACTGTTTCTTTTGCAGTACAGAAACTTCTCAATTTGATGCAATCCCAGTAGTTAATTTTGGCTTTGAGTGCCTGTGCCTCTGGGGTCTTTTCCAAGAAGTGCTTGCCTGTGCCTATCTCTTCCAGGGTTTCTCCAATGTTCTCTAATAATTTGATGGTGCCGGGTCATAGATTTAAGTCTTTAATCTATGTTGAGTGGATTTTTGTGTAAGGTGTAAGGTATGGGTCTTGCTTCATGCTTCTGCATGTGGAAATCCAGTTTTCCCAGCGCCATTTATTGAACAGACTGTCCTTACTCCAGGGATTGGTTTTAGATCCTTGATCAAATATAAGTTGGCTGTGAAAAAACCACCAGTGTTTTCAAATCTTCCAATGTTTCTTTTCTTCAAATTCCAAAAAAATTTTCTACCATGTAGGGAAGCTAAGAGGGTTATGAATCTTTAAAAACCAATATGAATGAGGCAAACTTATGTTTACAGTTTTAGTCTGTGAATCTCCCCAGCTGTAATTTTTAAATTAGACCAATGTTTACTTCTCTGAAATACAAGGAACAGCCCTTCACAGGACTGCTTTTATAAACAGTGCTGCCTGTAGGTAGTGGATAAATTACAGCCCAGAATTCCAAGTAGTAGTCCTCATGTATCTGAAAACAAACTGTTCATGCACAAAGAAAAAATTTGGCCCAATTCCCAACGCAATTGATGACAGAAGCTCACAGAGGCTAATCCTTTCTTGTGTTAAAGCATATTTGTGTATTAGTGTTGAGTTTGGGCAACTACTCTTCATAGGTATGTTATTTTGATTACGAAAGCATTTTTGTACTCATTTTGGGGGAGCACATAATTTTAGATATTGCATTGGTAGTAACATAAGCTGATAAACACACATATAAAATAATTCCATAGTTTTGAAAGATCATGGCTCACTTAGTCAAAAATAAGTACAAGAGCTTTCTATAAATTATATTATTTACATTGTTGGAATAAATACCCATATGAAAATGTCTTTTATAGATTGTGTGGAATTGAAAATTATATGCAAAATCATTTTTTAGAACTTAAATAAAACTCAACCAAACTACTTTTTTTTAACGGAGAAAGAACATTCTATCAATAATATTTAGAGATTTTGATATTAAACTTAAAAAATGAAGAACCTTGAACCATATGAAGAGATTCTGGCAGCTTCTAAAAATCAGCCTAATGCTATTTCACATAGTGTAAATGACAAGAGAAGATAACTGCTTTAAAGATTTTGATGCTCTAACAAATTCTTCTACGAGGACTGACAACTTCCTGAAAAAATCTCAGTATTAAACGATGCACGAACAGGAGAAAGGAGCTTCTTTTTTTTTTTTTTTTTCTAGCAAGATGCCAAAGTAAAAAGTTTGAAATAACCAATGCAAGACTAAATTTAAGAAGAGCTAAGAGAAATTCAAAGACCAAAGTTACAAGACAGCAAAGCCTTTTTAAAATATTTGACCATTCCTTACAGATTAAGTCTGTAGTACAACACTCTGGTCTTGGATTCCAGTGCTTTAAATGTGCAAGTGGGATTTATTACTTTTTTTGTATGTTTCTTGTTCGTCAATGTACTCTTAGGAGAAAGTCACAAGTTTCTAACTTGGACTTAGCATGTATTTAGTGACTTTTGAAGTTTGGCTCAAAAGCACATCTTCAGGATCGCTTTGGATTGTCTGCTTAGAGAAAGTGCATGAAAACCACAAATACAACTGTATAAGAAATTCAGTTCATTAGTATTTTTATGGGACAGCTTTTCCTATACAAAAAGATATCACAAATGCTCATGATGTGATTACAGCTTCATTCTGTATGACTATACACTTCTTTCCTTGTAAATGTTTATTATGGAGATACTGCTTTATACAGTTGAAAACATCCAAAATTCACCACCATAACCAATCAACTATTTTCATTTTTGTGCACACTTGTATAAGAGTAACATTGAAATGCCATACTCTTGACTCATTTAACTTTGTCCAGAAATATTTTGAAGGAAATACATTCCCCCTTTTGACATTTAAAAGTATTTCCTCAGGCTATTATTTTGTATTTCTTTCTCATCATTTGCATATGAAGACAATTTTCTATAAGTTGGATAAAGAACTGTTCTTTTTTGTTCTGAAAAAAACTGTTAATGCAAGTCACTTCAGTACACTCTTCTTGGATTCATAATAGGAAATAAAAACGCTCCATTGTTTAACAGAAAGGCTGAAGATAATTTGCAATCTCCTTTTGTTCTGTATAGGCAGTGACTTCAGCAATAATTGGTGCAGAGCTGTCAGTGATTCTGAACAATTGTCTTGTAAAAGTCTAGTTTTAATTGTCATTATGTATGCAAATGATCCATAGTTTTGGGATGCTTCCACAATTCTTAAGGATCTGGTTTGGATTGTAAAAAGAAAATATGAAACGCAACAAATTCAATGCCAAATAAACCAAAATCACATTGTCCATTTATTTCTGTCCTTTTGGTCACACAATAAATAACAGCCAAGGAAGAAGGAACCCCGAGTTGAGTGTGTAAAACTCATAACATAACCTCATGTAACACAAGTAATGAATATTTCAGCCATACATAAGAAAATTCTCCTAGTGATTTCTATGTACTATAAGTGAATCTCTTTTTTTCATTCTTCTATCAATTCCATGAGAAAGGTGAAAAGTAGGTAAAAAAAAAAGTCCTCCTTCCATATTTCTCATCCTCCCATACCTTCTTTCATCCTGTTCTTTTGTGGTGGTCACATATCTAGGGGTTATAAGGCAATCTAGAGGCTGGCCCTGTGGCACAGCAGGTTAAAACCCTGGCCTGCAGCACCAGCATCCCATATGGCAATGGTTTGAGGCCTGGATGCTCCACTTCTGATCCAGCTCCCTGCTAATGCACCTGGGAAAACAGCAGAGGATGGCCCAGGTCCTTGGTTACCTGCACTCATGTGGGTGACCCAGAAGAAGCTCCTGGCTCCTGGCTTCAACTCTGCTTAGCTCTAGCGGTTGCAGCCATTTGGGGAGTGAACCAGCACAGAAGAACTCTCTCTCTCTCTCTCTCTCTCTCTCACTCACTCTCTCTCTCTCTCACTCTCTTTCTCTCCCCCTATTTCTATAACGCTTTCTTTCAAATAAATTTTAAAAAAGCTTTTTTTTAAAAAAAAAAGGCAATGGGTCAATTTCTCTATATCTGTCGGTAAGCAGCAATGTCTGGATGTGGCTCAGATCTGACTTAAGGGTAAAGCTCAGACTGGCATGCAGGCTCAGACTATCTACTGCCCTGCAGGAACACACACCTGGAAAAAGCACCCCAAGACTGGCACCGCTAGACATACCTGGAAAGAGTACCCCAAGACTGGCACCATGACAAACACGAGCAGAAAAGATCTATGAAATCTGGCAAAAAATAGCTTTCTCAGAAACAGTGACTTGAGCTGGGTTCTGAGAAATATTGTGTTTTATTCTGAAGAATTGAGGTACAATTTGACTTTTGTGTGGACAGGGGTAATAATATTGATCTCTGTTTTCTTTTATGCAGAGGCTAATAGTACTGCAGCATTTCTAATTATTTGATCAACAGTCACTAGGGAGCAAGGTATATGGGGAGGTGCATAACCACCTGCCCCCACCTGAAGTAGTTTTGGTATTGACTTATCCAACAGAGAAGGTTATGACACATGTAAACACTCCTAACAGGTACCTGTATAAATATTAAATGGAAAATCCTACTAGTAAAATATCAGTGCAGAAAACATTTCTTTTACATGTTCAAAAAGTTTCAGACAGGATTCTCAAGTGAGCCCAATTAAACCAAGTATGAGCAAATTTATCTGTCTCTAATGACTAAGACATATATTCAATTTAAATATATATATATATATATATATAATAGGAATGTTTGTTCACATTTCATCCTTAGGTTTCCAATATTAACACCCCATGCTTTTTTTATATTAAAAATGTAAATACTACATAATTCAAGCAATAGCCATTAAGCATTTACTATATGCCTGACATTGAGTGATGAGGCAATAAAAGTAGGTAAGAAAAGCTCTCTGCTCTCAATTTGTCCACAATACAGAAGGGGTGAGAGACATGCGCCCAGCTCACTGCAGTGGAACATGGCAGTGTGCTTCAACTGAGACTTCTGCAGAAGTCCAGATGGGAGAGTCGAATTGGGTCTCTGGCTGGAAGTGCAGAGTGGGATCAGGAAGGATTATTTAAGGGTTTGGAGGATGATTACAAATGACTAGAAATGACTGGAATTAAGGGAGGGACTAAAAATTAGCATATTGTCTTTGTGGGGATGGCAGAGTGGAGCACATGAGTTGGACCTGCTCCCAGCTGGCAGGTGTGGCACAAACAGGCAGGGCTCTGACTGTTGCTCAGTTAACCTTTTGTTTCAGAAATATCTCTGAACATGATTAGAGAAACAAAAGACAAGAAGAAATAAGACTTAAAAAGTGTTTCTCATCTACAGAGGCAGTAAAGAGAACACACAAAGGCAGAAAAACCATGGGAGCAAAATGGAGAGGACATTTGTCTGAGATGTTTGGTAGGTACAAGACCTTGTGACTGACTCAACAGGAGGAGCAATTTATTTTTATTTATTTTTAAAGATTTATTTTTTAATTTATTTGAAAGAAAGAGTTACAGAGAGAGGTAGAGACAGAGAGAGAGGTCTTCCATGCCCTGGTTCACTCCCCAGATGGTCGCAACTGCCAGAGCTGCGCCAATCTGAAGCCAGGAGCCAGGAGCTTCTTCCGGGTCTACCCACGTGGGTGCAGGTGCCCAAGGACTTTGGCCATCTTCTACTGCTATCCCAGGTCATAGCAGAGAGCTGGATGGGAAGTGGAGCAGCCGGGACTAGAACCGGCATCCATATGGGATGCCAGTGCTTCAGGCCAGGACATTAACCCGCTATGCCACAGTGCCGGCCTCTAGGAGGAGTAATTTAGAAGAGAGAGGCAAGATAAGTTTGAGTTTCTATGCTGAATAACTGGGTAGATGATATACAATGCCTTTATAAAGTTCAGCATGTCTCTATAATGTAAAACATATTCTCACACAGCCATTATTATTGCACCTATATGTTAACACAAATGATCTATTATCATTTTACACCAATTCCATAATTAATCAAATTTCTTTAGTTATATTAAAATATATTTTTTATAGTTGGTTTGTTCAAATAAAATTCCAATCAAGGTCCACACCTTTAACTTAGGTCTGTTTATTATTTGATTTTATTTATTCCTTCCTAGAGCAGTCTGTTTCCTTCTGTGTTTAGGCTTATCACAGAGGCCCAGTAAGTATTCTGGAGACTGATTCGGGCTTTGGATCTAGCTGGTTATTTCCTTTTGATACTTTGAAAAGGTGGAGTTATAGAAAGAGAGAGAAAGGCATAGAGATAGTGTGTGTGTGTGTGTGTGTGTGTGTGTGTGTGACAGAGAGAGAGAGAGAGAGAGAGAGAGAGAGAGAGAGGGATCCACCTTCCATCCATTGGCTCACTCACCAAATGGCTGCAATAGCCAGGGCTGGGATAGGCCAAAACCAGTAGTCTAGAACTCATTGATCTGGTTCTCCTAAAATGGGTGACAGGGACCCAAGCATTCGGGCCATCTTCCACTGTTTTACAGGTGCATTAGCAGAGAGCTGGACTGGAAGTGGAGCAGCTGGGACTTGAACCAGCACTCATATGAGATGCTGTTGTAGCAGGTGGTATCTTAACTAGCTGTACCACAGCACCAGCCCTCCTTAGGATGTTGTGTAATATGTTACACTGTTCTTTTCATTTCCAAAAAGTTGAGGTTATTTCCAGAAATGTGAGAACCAAATAAACTTGGCAAAAGAACTTCCCTTCTCAAGTTATGTGTTTTCAGTTGCAACACTTTAGGAAATAGTGTAGTTGCCCAGTTTTGTATATTTTTCTATTCTGCCTACCAGATGGCAGATAGGGAGGTGGCCCAACTCATAGCCTCAACTTTAGGGAAACTAAGATCACTGGTGCTCAGTTGGAGGTAATCAGGTTGCTTCATTGTAAAAATGTTAATTAACATTTCACCTAGTGATTTTGTGAGTTGCCGATCAATGGCTGAATCAGTTATTTCAATAAGAGTTACAAAACTTTCTAACTCTGTGTTTGCATATTTATTTCTTAACTCCCATGGGGGAAAACTGTATTTCAACAACTAAAACTAGAGCTATTGGCTACAAAAAGGAGAGTTTATAAAGGAAGGATAGAATGAATGGTCATTATTTTCTTTCAATTGCCTATTTGTGAAATGGATTAGTGTTGCAAGTGATGATTCTAGACTTTACATCATTATTTATACTAAATGCTGTCCACCCTTTCACGTGCTTGTCCTTGGTTAACTGTGCTATTGTAGCAAGTCAGTCATCCCTGATTTTTCAGTCAGTGAATTGATCAAAATCAATAATTGTACTAAAACTTAAGCATTCTTCATGAAGACCACGATGGCATTCACTAAAGTTTGCCCCTCTCCTTCCTAATTTTCTCCTCATCCTATCACTGACCAGTCTGTATTGTCACTACCCACTGCCTACCCAATGACCTTCCAAATGGCCTTGATGCCTCTATTTTTTCTCCCCTCCCCAATAATACTTTTCCCATGATGCCTTCTTATAAAATTTGACCTTGTCCATTTCACCTCTGTACTTATACATTTGAAAGATTTCCTGCTGTCTTTTAAGAAATTCAAAACTCTTTAAGCTGGTATTTTACATATAAAAGAGCTTTTTAAAAAAATAATTAAACTGTACAATCTTTTCTATCCTTCCTCCCCATCACTGCCTCTCCCAATGCTCCTTGCGCTAGCCAGTAAAACATCGTCTTCTCATTAATTGTGCAATATTTTGTCTTCTTTTTGCTTACAACATTCCTGGATGCTTTATTGCTACAAAGTTAGCTGGGTAATGACTATGAAAATTCTAGATTCAATCTGTGTGTTTAAAAAAAAAGTTTATTTATTTTGAAAGGTCATAGTTACAGAGAGAGAGGGAGAGAGAGAGAGAGAGAGAGAGAGAGAGAGAGAGAGAGACGGATCTTTCAGCCACTGATTCACTCCCTAGATGGCCACAACGGCCAGGTCTGACCAGACCATAGCCAGGAGCCAGGAGCTTCTTCTGGGTCTCCCACATGGTGGCAGGGGCTCAAGAACTTGGGCAATCTTCCACTTTTTTCTCAGGCCATAACAGAGAGCTGGGTTGAAAGTGGAGCAGCCAGGACATGAACTGGAACCCATATGGGATGAGGGCGCTACAGTCAGTAGTTTTACCTGCTGCACCACTGTACTGGTCCTAATACTCACTTCTGAGGAAGTATTCCTGGACGACCCTAAGTGGATGCTAGAAGAGGACCACATTATCATACTGTGTTTTCACCCATCATCTCTCCTTCTCTGTGCCTCCTCCTTCCCCAGGTAAGTTGAAGGTTTTCTTAGTCAATTTGTACTGTTATAACAAAATATGTGAAATAGGGTATTCTTTATAAAGAATACAGTGCTATGTTCACACAGCTCTGGGAAGCCCAGAATGAAGGTGTTGGCAGATTCAGAGTCTTGTGAGGGCTGCGCTCTGCTTCCAAGATGATTCCTTTCAAAGCCTGTGTCCTCACACATCAGGAGGCACAGAAGGGCACAAAGACTGACATCCCATGAAACCTCTGTTGTTAAGGCTTCAGTTCCATTCATGAGGGCTCTGCCTTCATGGCCTAACTAATTGCTAATGGCTCTCCCTCTACATACCACCATCTTGGTGATTAAGTCTCAACACATGAATTTGAGGGTACCCTCAGATCACAGGGCAAAAACATGTCCATTATGCCGGTGCCATGGCTCAACAGGCTAATCCTCCGCCTAGCGGTGCCAGCACACCGGGTTCTAGTCCCGGTTGGGGCGCCGGATTCTGTCCCGGTTGCCCCTCTTCCAGGCCAGCTCTCTGCTGTGGCCCCGGAGTGCAGTGGAGGATGGCCCAAGTGCTTGGGCCTGCACCCCATGGGAGACCAGGAAAAGCACCTGGCACCTGGCTCCTGCCATCGGATGAGCGCAATGCGCTGGCCACAGCGCACCGGCCGCGGCGGCCATTGGAGGGTGAACCAACGGCAAAGGAAGACCTTTCTCTTTGTCTCTCTCTCTCTCACTGTCCACTCTGCCTGTCAAAAATTTTTTTAAAAAATGTCCATTTTGCTCAAAATTACAATGATATCTAGCTGTGTGCTGTGTGTATATGGTAAGTGCTTAATGAATTGGTTATGATAAACACACAACTTTCCGACCATGATACAGTATCCAGAGTTGTGCTGTGTACTTTCACCATGAAGGGAAAGGGTGTTAAATTTGTGGTGGATGTCTCAAGATCTCTTAAGAACAAAGAGGGTATCAACATTCAAATACAGATTTGTACTAAATGACTACCAAGTAATTTTAAAATAACTCATTAGTACTAGTGGGAAAATCAAAATAATTCACTGGTAGAAATGAAATAAAATCAAGAAAAATAAATATTTTATCTTATTACATATTTGAGCTCAATGCAAAGACAAAAACCCAGTTTATTTATTTATTTTTTGACAGAGTTAGACAGTGAGAGAGAGAGACAGAGAGAACGGTCTTCCCTCCATTGGTTCACTCCCCAAATGGCCGCTACAGCCGGCACTGAGCCAGGAGCCAGGAGCTTCCTCCTGGTCTCCCATGTGGGTGCAGGGGCCCAAGCACTTGGGCCATCCTCCACTGCCCTTCCGGGCCACAGCAGAGAGTTGGACTGGAAGAGGAGCAACTGGGACTAGAACCTGGCGCACATATGGGATGCCAGCGCTGCAGGTGGAGGATTAACCAAATGAGCCACAGTGCTGGCCCAGAACCCAGTTTATTCTTAAAAATCAACCTGAACAATTTTTACTTTCAAGGAGAAAAACTTACCGCAAAGTACATAGTATATAAATCCAATCTATAGCTACTTTGTCCACAGTACTTTTGTTTATTGCAGACTGTTTTTATGATTTCTAGGTACATAATAAAAAGTAACAATGTTCACCGAATGCAAACATTTGGACATTTTTTAAAAAGAATTTCTATCTATTTGTTTGAGAGGCAGAGATACAGGGAGAGAGAGCACCAACTTGATGGTTCATTCATTCTCCATATGCCTGCAACAGCCAGAGCTGGGCTGAGGCCAAAGCTGGGAGCTAGAAATCAATCTAGGTCTCCCAGATGGGGATCAAAAGTCCAAGTACTTGAATCATCAGTGCTACCTCTTTTTTACAAAAAAAATTTATTGGAGAGGTAGAGTTACAGACAGTGAGAAAGTGAGACAGAGAGAAAGGTTTTCCGTACTCTGGTTCACACCCCAAATGGCTGGAGCTGTGCAGATCCAAAGGCAGGAGCCAGGGGCTTTTTCAGGTTCTCCCACGTGGGTGCAAGGAGCCAAGCACGTGGGCAATCTTCTACTGCTTTCCCAAGCCGTAGTAGAGAGCTGGATTGGAAGAGGAGCAGCGGGACTAGAACTGGTGTACAATGGGATGCTTATGCCACAGGCGGAGGATTAACAATTGTGCCAAGATACCAGCCCCCAGTTCTGTCTATGTTGGTGAGAGGACAGAGTCAGGAGATGGAGGCGCAAACTGAATCTAGGCACTTTGACACACAACATTGACATCTTAACTGCTGGGATAAACACCCACTCTCTGCACATCTTAAACTGACTTTCTATGAAAATTTATCCGTGTTCAGTATTCATTATTGGGTTGACTGAGACAGGGACAAATGAAGAATGTGAGACAATAAATAAAAAAGTATTATGCTGAATTGCATAATGCAAAAAAATGTAGACACTAAATTGTAATACTTAAAATCTAGATAATATAATAAAGTTGGATAAAACTGAATGAAAACTTTAATTATATCATACACATGTAACTAATGATAATGAAATTTAAAACACAGCAAAAATAACCCCAGGAAGGCAAGCTAATGAAAAGGGAATGTTAAGCTCATGAAAAGGTAATATTTAATATGTGTAATATAGGTGAAAATTAGAGAAGTTAATTATTTCAATAAATATAACCAGATGCAGCATATGTATAGACAATTTCTGAAATAAAGAAATTGAAGTAGTTCAAATTATTGAATGTTCCATGTGATTAATGTAAAAGTGTTAAATTCAAAAATCATGTGCATATATCCTTAATCTAATCATCCTGCAGTAATTAATTTTCATGGATGCTATAATAAATTATGGCCCATTTCATAATTATTACTAATTTCAGCATCTTTTAAGATACTCACTATGCTCTTCTTCATACTTCTAATACTCTTCATAATACTTCCTTCTATTCATATGTCTTTAGAAACCTAAAAGTTATTTATCTTGAGAAGTAATGGTCCACAGCAAGGAGTAGCTCATCATGATCAGGCAGCACTCACAGGCAGTGCTCTGGCCTGAAAAGTCACAGAGGGAAGTGAATTCATGCCACCCATCCATGTCTCAGCCAGCTATTAGGTGCGTGATGCTGCATGTGGACCTTATTTAACTTGTTTCCTTGCAAGGTAAGGAGATCAACCAGGAAATCCTAAGTACTCCTTTCATTTCCCCAAGAGTCTATTGTGACAGCAACCCGAAAATGTAAGTATACCCCACAGTTGTATCCATGGAGATGGACTTCACAGTGATGAAGCTGGAGCGGAAGCTGCGTCTTTAAAAATACTCAAATGTCATCATCACAAACTTAAGCAGAAAAATATGTGTAGAAATTGTATAACTAGAAGGGCTGTAGGAGCTGTATCTTGTCTATTTAATTTCATCATTGAGCTTTACTTGCTCAATGTCATGTTGCCATAGTAGGCATTAGCACTGGAGCTTGATTCTTTTGACTAAAAACTAAGGCTTTTTTCTCATCCCCATCCCTACTGTTCCTTCTTGGCTAATTGCAGATGGTATTACACATGCCTCTGGTGAGCTACTGTTTAGAGACATCACAAAATAGTTATCACAGTTGATTAGTCAACAGTGTCAGTTTCTAAAAATGTATTTCAGACTTTAATATTTATTAGAAGAATTGATATTTTTATGCATAAGGTCTTGGAGGCTTAATTTCAAGATTATTATAAAAATTGTTTTACTTTTAAAGTATACTAATTATGCAAATGCAGAGGTGAAATGTCTAACAATAGCTTTTTAAAAAAAGATTGATTTTATTTATTTGAAAAGCAGAGTTACAGAGAAAGAGAGAGAAAGAGAGAGAGAGAGAGAGAGAGAGACCCTCTATCCAATGGTTCACTAACAAATGGCCACAATGACCAAGGCTGTGCCAGACTGAGGCCAGGAGCCAGAAATTTCTTCTAGATCTCCCATTTGGGTGCAGAGATCCAAGCGCTTAGGCCATCTTCCACTGCTTTCCCAAATGCATTAGCCGGGAGCTGGATTGGAAGTGGAGCAGCAGATACACTAATGGGGTGTCTCAGGGAGAGGTTTGACCTATTATGCTACAATGCTGGAATCAAAATAATAGATCTTAAAACTACTATTATGACAACCTAGAAATAGCCACACTTTATTTTCAAATGAACACCAGATTATTTTCTGTGAAATATTTTTATATATGACTATCACTATTGCTGGTGGAAGTCTTGATGGATGATTTCCAAAAGCAAAAACCAGTATGTGAGGGAGATCCAAGATGGCAGAATAGGGAGGGAGCTTAGTGCTTTAGCCTAGGGAAAGATAGTTTTAAAAAAATGGAGAGAGTGCAATCTAAGGGAAGAGTTTGGGAGAAAACAACAGAGAAAACCACACAAATTA
Organism: Sylvilagus floridanus; assembly: GCA_949820135.1. NCBI lineage: Eukaryota > Metazoa > Chordata > Mammalia > Lagomorpha > Leporidae > Sylvilagus > Sylvilagus floridanus. Next base: position 19,973,920 of record OX463246.1, on the reverse strand, counting down.
GAGAGACACTGTGGACTCATGTGGAGGGGCACAACTCAGGACCCCAGCATCTGAGGGCCTCAGCACCAGCTTTGGAGAGTGAGGTGAGATCAGACTGCAGCAGCCCAAGCCACTGGTGATAAACCTGCAAGAAGAGCCTCACACAAATCCAGCTTGGAGCCCTGTGGGGAACAGTGTATCTGCCAACATAGAGGAGAAAAAAAAGTGACATGTTTTTCTCTCCCTGACCACCCTGCACTGGCATCTTCTAACAAGCTGAGAGAGGGCAGATGCCATTTTGGACAGACATAACAGCTATGCCAGCTCATGTCTCCATGCTCAGCAACTAGCTGAGTGGAGATGCCTGAGTCTGGCTGGGAGAATTGAGAGTAGGGCGGGTGCTCGTGATTGTGGGAGGCTTGTGTGCTGTGACTTTGAAAATACTGTGGCTGTGTGGGAGGGTAGAGGGTGTGGCTGGGACTTTGGGCAGTCACCGTGGGTGACTCCACATACTCTAGACTCCCTGATTCCCTGGTGAGGGTCATTGCTGTGGGATCAATGCTTATACCAAGGACTGTACAGATCCTTCGTGTGGTTATTGTGGCAGTGCGAACCCTGGGTTCTTGTACCCACTGGGGCTAGCACCTGGGCATTATTCTCCTTTGAGGAGAGGAGGTGAGCATGAGGCTATGCCAACAGAGTTGAACAAACCTCCCCTCTTAATTAAAAACAAAACTAAACAACAGAGGAGACTTACCACACCCAACCTGGGTGTCACCTTAGACACTCCCTTCACCCTGGAGCACTAACAGAGCTCCCTGGCCAGGTCCAGCACACTCTGGTATTCACTGAAAAAGCAGGCACTCCACTAAGCCACAGAGGAATAGTCTAAAGAAAAAATCCATCATGGGGAAAAAAACCACAAAACCAGTATCACCACAAATGAGTAATAATAAACACAGCAATTCAAGAAATAAGAATAAGCAAGACAACATGATGCTCCCAAAAGAACGCTTCAATTCTAGAATGTGAAGATGAAGAGATTGAAGAAAAAGCCAGAAACGGAATTCAACAAATAGATCATAGGGTTACTTAGAAATAATTAGAAACAAATCCATGAACTAATGAAATCCATACAACCATGAAGGAAAATTTCTCCCATGAAATTGAGATTTTGAGGAGAAATCAAAATGAAATCTTGGAAATGAAGAATTCAATAGAAAACATGAAAATTGTGGTAGAAACTCTTAACAGGAGACTTGGTAAAGCAGAACACAGAATATCTGAGTTAGAAGACAAATATTTGGAAATCTTACACTCAAACCAAAAACAAACAAAGAAATAAAGAAAGAAAGAAAGAAAGAAAGAAAGAAAGAAAGAAAGAAAGAAAGAAAGAAGAAAAAAAAAAAGAACAGTATTGGAGACCTATGAGATATCAAATGACCCAACATATGATTCCTAGGAGTTCCTGGCTGTGTGGAAAGACAGACTGCATTAGAAGGCCTTTTATGGGAAACAATCACATAAAACTTCCTTATTTGGAGAAAGAAAGAGATGCCCAAGTACAGGAAGCACTTACAACTCCTAATAGACATGGCCAGAAAAGATCTTCAACACAAAGTATTGAAGTAAAACTCTCCACGGTAAAACATAAAGAAGAGATTCTAAAATGTGTATGAAATGCCAGATTATTTTCAGAGGATCTCCAATTAGACTCACGGTGGACTTCTTATCAGAAATTTTAGAAGCTAGGAGAGAGGCCAAGATATATTCCAAGTCTTAAGAGAAAAAACTGTCCACCCATAATACTGTATCCTGCAAAGCTCTCATTTATGAATGAAGGTTAAATAAAGACCTTCAACAACAAACAGAAATTGAAAGAATTTGTCACCATTTGCACAGCATTACAGAAGATACTTAAGGATGTGTTTGTTACACAAAGAAACACAGAAACATGGTTATCACTATAAAAGCAGGTGAAGGCAGAAAACATCCTAGAAAAAAATAAAACAGAGGAAATACAAAGTAATCTACAGGAATAATTATGCAAAATTGGCTGGGCAAAATCCCTGTTTATCAATAGTCACCTTGAATTTAAATGGCCTCAACTCTCCAGTTAAAAGACACAGACTGGAAGAATGGATTAGAAAGCAAAACCATCTATTTGTTGCTTACAATATACTCTTCTCACTATCAAAGAAACCTGCAGATTGAAAGTGAAAGGAAGGAAAAAGATATTCAATGATAACAGAAACCAAAAAAGAGATGGTGTAGCCATCTGAATTCAGTGAAAATAGAATTTAACACAAAAACTGTTAAAAGAGAAAAGGAAGGGCACTATATAATGCTTATGATTCAGGAATCAATTCAACAGGAAGATGTGACTATTATAAATATATAAGCACCTAGTAACAGGACACCTGGGTATTTAGAGAAATATTAAGAGCTCTAAAGGGAGACATAGACTCCAATACAAAGTAATGGGGGATTTCAATACCCCACTTTCAGCAATGGACAGATGAACCAGACAGAAAGTCAACAAGGAAACTAACTGACACTTTACACTAACTGGATCTAACAGATATCTACAGAACTTCCCATTCTACTGTTGCAGAATACACATTCTTCTCACCAGTGCATGGAACTTTTTCTAAGGTTTATCACATGGTAGGCAATAAATCAACTCTCAGCAAATTCAAAAAATTGAAATAATACCATGCATCTTCTCTGACCACAATGGAATCAAGCTGGAAATCAACAACTCAGGAATATCTAGAATATATGAAAACACATTGAGACTGTACAACATGCTCCTGAATGAACAATGTGTCACTGGAGCAATCAAAAAATTTCTGGGAACAAATTAAGATGAAAATACAACAGATCAAAACTTATACAGCAAAAACAGTGTTAAGAGGAAAGTTTATAGAGATTGGTGCCTATATCAACAAATTGGAAAGGCACCAAATAAATGAGCTATCAATGCATCTCAAGAATCCAGAAAAACAGAACCAAACCAAACCCAAAAGTAGTATAAGAAAATAAATAATTAAAATTAGAGAAGAAATAAACAAAATTGAAACAAAAATTACAAAAGATCAGCAAAACAAAGAGCTGGTGTTTTGAAAAAATAACAAAATTGATACATAACTGGCCCAAATCACCAAAAAGCAGAGGGAGAACACCCAACTCAATAAAATTAGAGATGAAAAAAGAAATGTAACAATAGACACAACAGAAATAGAATCATTAAAAATTACTACAGGCTGGTGCCACAGCTCACTAGGCTAATTCTCCATCTTGTGGTGCTGGGACACCAGGCTCTAGTCCCAGTCGGGGTGCCGGATTCTGTCCGGTTGCCCCTCTTCCAGGCCAGCCCTCTGCTATGGCCCGGGAGTGCAGTGGAGGATGGCCCAAGTGCTTGGGCCCTGCACCCCATGGGAGACCAGGAGAAGCACCTGGCTCCTGCCTTCAGATCAGTGCAGTGCGCCAGCGGCAGCATGCTGCCTACAGCGGCCATTGGAGGGTGAACCAACGGCAAAAAGGAAGACCTTTCTCTCTGTCTCTCTCTCACTGTCCACTCTGCCTGTCAATGAAGCGAAATGGACACTATGAGAAACAGTAACTTGATCAGCTCTTGTGCTGACTGTTGTTGTACAATGTAATACTTTATCCATTTTAGTAATTTTTTTATTCTAGTACTATTGGTTGAACTCTGTAATTAACACAGAATTATTCTTAGGTGTTTAAATTTTAACTGAAAAGTGATCCCTGTGAAATATAAGAGTGGGAATAAGAGAGGGAGGAGATGTACAATCTGGGACATGCTCAATCAGTCGTGCCCCAAATGATGGAGTTAGAATCGTGCCAGGGGATTCTAATACAATCCCATCAAGGTGGCATGTACCAAGGCCATCTCACTAGTGCAAGTGATCAATTTCAGTTCACAATTGATCACACTGATAGGTCTAAGAGTCAAAGGGATCACACAAACAAGACTAGTGTCTGCTAATGCTATCTGATAGAATCAAAAAGGGAGAGAATGATCCAACATGGGAAGCGAGATACACAGCAGACTCATAGAATGGCAGATGTCCTAAATAGCACTCTGGCCTCAGAATCAGCCCTTAAGTCATTCAGATCTGGCTCAAGAGCCCATGAGAATATTCTAGGCATGGAAAGCCAAGACACTCTGGAAAAAAAAGAAGACCTAAATGAAAGATCTCTGCGAGTGAGATCCCAGTGGAATGAATGGGGCCATCAAAGAAGGAGGTACCTTTCTCTGAAGGGAGGAGAGAACCTCCACTTTGACTATGACCCTGTCGGAATAAGATTGAAGTCAGCGAACCCTAAAGGCTTCCATAGCCTTGGCAACTCATGACTAGAGCCTAGGGAGATTACTGATGCCATAAACAAGAGTGTCAAATTGTTAAATCAACAACAGGAGTCACTGTGTACTTACGTCTCATGTGGGATCTGTCCTTAATGTGTTGTCCAATGTGAAGTAATGCTATAACTAGCACTGAAACAGTATTTTACACTTTGTGTTTCTGTGTGGGTGCAAACTGATGAAATCTTTACTTAGTATATACTGAATCAATCTTCTGTATATACATAATTAAAAATGAAAAAAAAACCTTGGTGTTAAATTGGAAATTGCCTAGAAAATTAATCAATTTTTTAAAAAAAATATCATGTAGGATCTCTGTCCTTAATATGCTATACATTGTGAATTAATACTATAACTAGTACTCCAACAGTATTTTTCACTTTGTGTTGCTATGCGAGGGCAAACTGTTGAAATCTTTACTTAATATATAGTAAACTGATCTTCTGTATATAAAGAGAATTGAAAATTAATCTTGATGTGAAGCAAGGGGAGAGGGAGTGGGAAAGGGGAGGGTTGCAGGTGGGGGGAAGTTATGGGGGGGAAGCCATTGTAATCTATAAGCTGTATTTTGGGAATTTATATTCTTTAAATAAAAGCGTTATAAAAAAAAATTTAAAAAAAAATTACTACAAAAAGCTGTATGCCAACAAACTAGGAAACCCAGAAGGAATGTATAGATTCCTGGACACATACAACCTACCAAGATTGAGCCATGAAGACATAGAAAACGTCCCGGTCGGGGCACCAATTCTGTCCCGGTTGCCCCTCTTCCAGGCCAGCCCTCTGCTGTGGCCCGGGAGTGCAGTGGAGGATGGCCCAGGTGCTTGGGCCCTGCACCCCATGGGGAGACCAGGAAAAGCACCTGGCTCCTGGCTCCTGCCATCGGACGAACGCGGTGCGCCGGCCGCAGCGCACCGTCAGTGGCGGCCATTGGAGGGTGAACCAACGGCAACGGAAGACCTTTCTCTCTGTATCTCTCTCTCTCACTGTCCACTCTGCCTGTCACAAAAAAAAAAAAAAAAAAAAAAAAAAAAACAAAAACCAAAACATACCCATAAGCAAAATAGAAACAGAATCAGTAATAAAGCCCCTCCCAACTAAGAAAAGCCCAGGACCATATGGCTTCACTGCTTAATTCTACCAGACATTAGAAGATTAACTAACTCCAATTCTTAAATTATTCAAAACAATTGGAAGGAAAGGAATCCTTCCAAATTCTTTTTATGAAGCCAGCATCGCCTAATTCCCAAACCTGAAAAAGATGCAACAGAGAACTACAGACAAATTTCCCTGATGAACATAGATGCAAAAATCTTCAACAAAATACTAGCCAATCGAATCCAACAACACATTAGAAAGATCATTCACCCAAAGTGGGATTTATCCCTGGTATGCAGGGATGGCTCAACATTTGCAAATCAATCAATTTGATACATAATATTAACAAATTGAGGAACAAAAGTCATATGATTATCTCCACAGATGCAGCGAAAGCATTTGACAAAATACAACATCCATTGATGATGAAAACTCTAAAATTGGGCTTAGAAGGAATATTCCTCAAGAAAATCAAGGCAATTTATTGCAAATCCACATCCAGTGTCTTATTGAATGGGGAAAAATTGAAAACATTCACACTGAGATCTGGAACCTGAGAAGGATGTCCACTCTCACCATTGCTATTCAATATAGTCCAGGAAGTTTTATCCAGAGCCATTAGGCAAGAAAATGAAATCAAAGGGATCTAAATTGGGAAGAAGGAAGTCAAATTATTCCCATTTGAAGATCCAAAAGACTCAACTAAGAGAATATTTGAACTCATAGAAGAGTTTAGAAATGTAGAAGGATATAAAATCAACACACAAAAACCAACAGCCTTTGTATACACAGACAAAGCCATAGCTGAGAAAGAACTTCTAACATAAAACCCAATCACAATATCTACAAAAAATATCAAATACCTTGGAATAAATTTAACCAAGAATGTCAGAGATCTCTACAATGAGAATTATAAAACATTAAAGAAATAGAAGATATAAAAAATGGAAAAAATCTTCCATGTTCATGGATTGGAAGTATCAATATCAGGGGTCCAAGCTGGTGGAATAACAACAGGACAATCTGATTTACGTGGTGCAAAATTAATTTTCAAAAGAGGAGTAAATACACTTGTAGACTAGAGCTCTGGGGGAACCCCAGCAAGAGACTCAGTGTGAGCAAAAGAAATGCTCCATACCCATGCCAAGGGAGCAAATTAAACAACAGAAAACAATGGAAGCTTGGATCCCAGGAAGAAGACAACCACTCTGGCAAACTAGGGGACTCCATGGGCCCACAGTGCTGCTGATACAACTGGAGGGTAGCTTGGTGAACTTATTTTAAAGTAAAATACAAATCACCTAAGACAGCAGAGGTAGGAAGAAAGGAAAAAAAAGACTGTGCATCCCTCTCCCTGACCCCCCCCCCCAACTACAGCAGAGACCTGCAACCAGTAGGGGGATGGCAAACAGGCTCATGCTATTTTATTTTATTATTTTATTTTATTTTATTTCATCTTATTTTTTTGGAAAAAAAATGAGTGAGCCCAACAATAAATAAATAAATATCTTTCACATGTTTGAGCTCTTAAGAGCAGCATACCACACCAACTCTAGCCAAAGGAAAGACACCCATAGCACTGCTGCCAAAACAAAACAAATTCCTAGCACCTCAGCGGCTGATGGCATTATGCAGGCGGTTCTCTACATTAGATGAACAGACAGTGCTGTATCAGATTGTAAATATGCCCTGTGCTTAGTTGGGGACTTCCTTGATTCATTAGGTCAAGGTCGTATGCCCACATGGTGTCTCTGGAGCATCACTTTTCTTGAACGAGGGAAAATGACTTGGTTCCAAATTCTGGAATGATCAATCCCTTATGTGAATTCACAACAATTCAGAAATCTTCAGTACATATGCAAACACATGGAAACTGAACACTGTGCTCCTGAACAAATAGTAGGTCCCTGAATAAATCAAAAGAGAAATCAAAAATTTTTTTGAAACAATTGAAGACGACAATATAACATGTCAAAACTTATGGGATACAGCAAAAGCAGTGTTAAGAGGAAAGTTTATAGCAAGTGGTGCCTACATTAACAAATTGGAAAGGCAGCAAATAAATGAGCTATCAATGCATCTCAAGGACCTACAAAAACAACAGCAAACCAAACCCAAAATTAGTAGGAAAAAAGAAATAATTAAAATTAGGGAAGAAATAAACAATCAAAATCAATAAAACAATACAAAAGATCAGTTAAATGAAGAGCTAATTTTTTGAAAAAATAACCAAAATCGACACACTATTGGCCCAACTAGCCAAAAAAGGAGGTAGAAGACTCAAACTAATAAAATTAGAAGTGAAAAAGGAAATGTAACAACAGACACTACAGACATAAAAACAATCATCAGAAATTACTACAAAGAGCTGTATGCCAACAAAATGAGAAACCTAGAAGAAATGTATAGATTCCTGGACACATACAACCTACCTAAAATGAATCATGAAGACATAAAAAAACCTAAGCAGACTCATAACTAAGACAGAGATCGAATCAGCAATAAATATTCTCCCAACAAAAAAAGCCCAGAATGAGATGGCCTCACCACTGAATGATACCAGACATTTTAAAAAGAAGTATCTCCAAATCTTCTCAATCTATTCAAAACAATTAATGGAAGGAATCCTCCCAAATTTATTCTATGAAGCCAGCATTACTTTACTTCCTAAATCTGAAAAAGATACAACAGAGAAAGAGAACTACAGTCTAATTTCCCTGACAAACATAGATGCAAAAATCCTCAACAAAATATTAGCCAGTCAAATCCAGCAATGCATCAGAATTACCATTCACCTGGAACTAGTTAGATTTATTGCTCGTATGGATGAATGTTTCAGCATTCTCAATCAATGTGATTCATCACTTCAACAAATTAAGAACAAAAGCCATATGATTACCTCAATAGATGCAGAAAAAGAATTTGACAAAATGCAATACCTTTTCATGATGAAAACTCTAAGCAAACTTCATATAGAAGGAACATTCTTCAACACAATAAAGGCAATTTATAAGAAATTCATGGCCAGTGCCCTATTGAATTGAGAAAAGTTGGAAGCATTCCCACCGAGATCTGGAACCTGAGAAGGATGTCCATTCTCACCATTGCTATTCAATATAGTCCAGGAAGTTTTAGCCAGAGCCATTAGGCAAGAAAAAGAAATCAAAGGGATCTAAATTGGGAAGAAGGAAGTCAAACTATCCCCATTTGCTGATGACATGATTCTTTTTTTTTATAGCTTTTATTTAAAGAATATAAATTTCCAAAGTACAGCTTATGGATTACAATGGCTTCCCCCCCCATAACTTCCCTCCCTCCCCTCCGAGACCCTCTCCTTTCCCTCTCCCTCTCTCCTTGCATTCACATCAAGATTCATTTTCAATTCTCTTTATATACAGAAGGTCAGTTTAGTATATATTACGTAAATATTTCAACAGTTTGCCCCCACATAGCAGCACAAAGTGAAAAATACTGTTGGAGTAGTAGTTATAGTATTAATTCGCAATGTACAGCACATTAAGGACAGAGATCCCACATGATATTTTTTTTAAATTGATTAATTTTCTATGCAATTTCCAATTTAACACCAAGATTTTTTTTTCATTTTCAATTATCTTTATATACAGAAGATCGATTCAGTATATACTAAGTAAAGATTTCATCAGTTTGTACCCACACAGAAACACAAAGTGTAAAAATACTGTTTCAGTACTAGTTATAGCATTACTTCATTTGGATAACACATTAAGGACAGATCCCTCATGAGACGTAAGTACACAGTGACTCCTGAAGTTGATTTAACAATTTGACACTCTTGTTTATGGCGTCAGGAATCTCCCTAGGCTCTAGTCATGAGTTGCTGAAGCTATGGAAGCCTTTAGAGTTTGCCAACTTTGATCTTATTCCGACAGGGTCATAGTCAAAGTGGAAGTTCTCTCCTCCCTTAAGAGAAAGGCACCTCCCTCTTGGATGGCCCCATTCTTTCCACTGGGATCTCACTCGCAGAGATCTTTCATGTACAATTTGGGACATGCTCAATCAGACTGCCTCAAATGATGGAGTTAGAAACGTGCCAGGGGATCCCAATACAATCCCATCAAGGTGGCATGTACCAATTCCATCTTACTAGTCAAAGTGATCAATTTCACAATTGATCACACTGATAGGTTTAAGAGTCAAAGGGATCACACAAACAAGACTAGTGTCTGCTAATACTAACTGATAGAATCAAAAAGGGAGAGAATGCTCCAACATGGGAAGCGAGATACACAGCAGACTCATAGAATGGCAGATGTCCTAAATAGCACTCTGGCCTCAGAATCAGCCCTTAAGGCATTTAGATCTGGCTCAAGAGCACATGAGGATATTTTAGGCATGGAAAGCCAAGACACACTGGAAAAATAAAAAAAAGACCTAAATGATGACATGATTCTATATATAAAAGATCCAAAAGACTCCACTAAGACATTACTGGAACTCAGAAAAATGTTTGGAAAAGTAGTAGGACATATAATCAACACACAAAAATCATCAGCCTTTGTATATACAGACAATGCCATGGCTGAGAAAGAGCTTTTAAGATCGATCCCATTCACAATAGCTACCAAAAGAAACAAATACTTTGGAATAAATTTAATGAAAGATGTCAAAGATCTCTACATTGAGAATTACAAATCATTAAAGAAATAAATAGAAGACACAATAAAATGAAAAAAATCTTCCATGTTCATTATTTGGAAAAATCAATATCACCAAAATGTCCATAAAACTGAAAATAATTTAAAGATTCAATGCAATACCAATCAAAATACCAAAGACATTCTTCTAAGCTCTCGAAAAAACAATGCTGAAATTTATACGGAAACATGGGAGATGCAGAATAGCTAAAGTAATCTTATACAACAAGCACAAAGCCAGAGACATCACAAGACCAGATTTCAAGATATATTACAGGCCATTTGTAATCAAAACAGCTTGGTACTGGTACAAAAGAAAAAGATGGATAGATCTATGGAACAGAATAGAAATGCCAGAAATTAATCCAAGCATCTACAACCAACTGATCTTTGACAAAGTAACTAAAACCAATCCCTGGGGCAAGGACAGTTTCTTCAACAAAGGGTGCTGGGAAAAGTGGATTTCCACATTCAGAAGTATAAAGCAAGACCCCTATCTTAAAACTTTCACTAAAATCTACTCAAAATGGACTAAAGACCTAAATCTATGACCTGATACCATCAAATTATTAGAGAATACAGGGGGAACCCTACATGACATTGGAAAAGACCCCAGAGGCACAGGCAATCAAAGTCAAAATCAGCAAATGGGATTACATCAAATTGAGAAGCTTCTGCACTGCAAACAAATCAATCAGCAAGGTGGCTAGACAGCCAACAAAATGGGAGAAAGTATTTGGAAACTATACAATTAATAAAATATTAATAACCAGAACATATAAAGAGATCAAGAAGCTCAACAGCAACAAAACAAACAACCCAGTAAAGAAATAGGCGAAGCAGACATTTTTCAAAAGATGAATCCAAATGGCCAACAGACACATGAAAAAATGCTCAGGATCCTTAGTCAACAGAGAAATGCAAATCAAAACCACAGTGAGGGTTCACCTCGCTCCCTCTAGAATGATTTTTGTACAGAAATCAACAAACAACAAATGCTGGTGAGGATGTGGGGAAAAATAATCCTTATTTACTGTTGGAGGGAATGTAAGCTGGTAATGTCAGTATGGAAGACAGTATGGAGATACCTCAGAAACCTGAATATATATCTACCATATGGCCCAGCCATCCCACTCCTGGGAATTTACCCAAGGGAAATGAAATCAGCATATGACAGAGTTATCCGTACCCCTATGTTTATTGCAGTTCAATTCACAATAGCAAAGATATGGAATCAACCTAAATGTCTGTCAACCGAAAACTGGATAAAGAAATTGTGTGATATGTACACAGTGGTAAAAACAAAAATAAAAACAAAGCAAACCAACAAAAAAAAATCAAAATGTGGTCATTTGCAACAAAATGGATGAAGCTGGAAAACATCATACTTAGTGAAATAATAAGCCAGTCCCAAAGAGACAAATGCCAAATGTCTCTCTGACCTGTGATAACTAATAGAGCACCAAAAAGGCAATCTATACAAGTGAAATTGACACTTTGAGAGTAATGACTTTGAACAGCCCTTGTCTCAACTGTTAAGGAACAGGTTTTTTTTTTTTTTTTCATACTATTTGTTGAACTCTTTACTTAACATAGAGTTAATCATATGAGTATAAAGTTAATCGAAAGTAGATCTTAGTAAAAAATAAGAATGAGAATAAGAGAAGGAAGCAGAAGAGGGGTTGGAGTATGGGTAGGAGGATGGGTATGATGGGAAGAATCACTATGTTCCTAAAGTTATAATTATGAAATATATGAAGTTTATATTCTTTAAATAAAGGATTTCTGGGAAATAAAACAGTACACATAAATTGATTTAGAACAACTTTTATTATGTACATAATGTATGTATCATTTTTCCTCTTGAAATCACTAAAATAAATTTTACTTGAAGTTTTAAAAATTATTTCATCAAGTAAATGATTCATTTCAAAAATATTCTATGACTATTAAGATAAAAGATTTCCTTTATTTTTCTATACCCAAATGCAAATATATCACTTTGTTTATATGTTATAATGTCTTGTATGACAGAACATAGATAATTCCTACTGTCCCTTTTTTCTTCCTTCCTTAATTATGCACTGAAAATATTCTACGTGGAAACAATAAGCTCAGGTACGGAGGATACGGGGATGAACAAAATAGATACGGCTTCTTGGTTCATGGATTTTATAAGATAGCAGAGAGGTATATAGGTCACAGAAATTGATATGTAATTAGAGTTATGGTATTTTGTAGGTACATAAAGGACATGATAAAAATTCTGAGATGATGTTGAAATAGTGGGAAGGATCAATATTTTACTTTTGGGGAAAAATAAAAATAGAGACTTGCAGAATATGGGTCTGGCAAGGCTTAAAAAGCATGCCCTGATGTGCAGAGTATACAAAACACAGAAAGACCTCAAAACGGGGAAGAATGGGCCAGTCTGAGCAACTCAGTGGATGGTAGTAGTTGAGGAATATGGGATGAGGAACTAGGTCTTGCATGAGGTTAGAAATACAGGTGCTGCACTTTTTTTTAATTCTGAAATTCTTGGTATTGTAAAGCTACTTTTTTAGCCTGCTGATTTTCCTGCAGCATCCAACTTCTGTGGCTCATTATCAGTAGATTTCGTGGCCTATTGTTTCTGTGCTTCCAGGAGAAGTTTCATCAACCATAGCTGTTCAGCAGCTCCTGCTCTTGCGTTTACATCTGCTCCTCTGTTGATTCTTCATGGGGTTTGCCCCTCCCTCGAAGAGCAACTCCATTTTCCTGGTTACTAAGATATGCTTGCACACATCCTCTTTGTCAAGTCTTTTGAGTTAAATCATTCTGAATTTATTTATTTATTTAAAGATTATTTACGTATTTGAAAAGCAGAGTTACAGAGAGAGAGAGAGAGGGAGGGAGACACAGAGATCAACTTTTCATCTGCTGTTACACTCCCCAAATCGTCGCAAAAGTCAGGGCTGCCCATGCTATAGCTAGGAGCCAGGAACCCTATCCAGATCTCCCACAGTGGTGGTAGGAATTTAAGTACTTGAGTTATTATCTGCTGTTACCCAGGTGCATAAGCAGAGAGCTGAATCACAAGTGTAGTAACTAGGACTCGAATCTGTACTCTGATGTGGAATGTAGGCATTCCAAGCAGGAGGTTAACCCACTGCAGCACATTGCTCATCTCCCCACTCTTTTTTCTTTAAAGAATGAAATGCGAAGAGAATATTACCCTTGTGAATGAGTAGCACTTTGTAAGATTTTCTGGTCTACTCAGTAAACTGAGAAGTTATCACTTCCAAGCCCTGACTGATTCAGTTGTCTTATATATTTTTCACTGAGCAGAGTGAACAACTGCTATCCACAAAGACTACTATGTACGAAGAGCTCCATTGCTTGTATAGGAAACAGGAGCTTGCAGATGGTCATGGAGTGTGCAATAGTATTTTCTATCGCCATTCCATCCATACTCTGGCAGAGGACCAGGTTGCTTCAGAAGACTGAAACTATGGAATACAAGATAAATTATATTTATAATTACTTAACTTTGCAGTTTCCCCAACAATCTGCCATCTCCCACTTCCCCAAGTACTCTCTCACATGATTCATTGTCTTTAATAAATAATATGACCAGTTTTAAAACCTGCCTGTTTCCTCTACAACGTAAGAGCTGGAGAAATCCACCGCATGACACACTGCTTCGACTCACTCTTTTTCGTAGGTTACTTGGACTTTGCACTTCACTATATGTCAAGAGTTTAATATACTTTGTAGGTGCCTAATTTTTAGTACATGCTAAGGATAAGGTTATTTTCTTCTGCTGCTAGGATATATATCCAAGAACATGTACACATAGACAGGTAAGGTTCCCAACAAACTGAAATAAGAATAAATAGTCCCTCAACTCCTGTTGCACTGTTCTTTCTGTAGAGACTGCAAACACACCAAATTGGATAATCTGCAGGAAAGACAGTGATGATTAAAAAGATACTGCTTATGGACTGACATTTATCTCATTAGCACAATCACTCATCACCTTTCCACACCAATTAACCCCTCTCTTCCATCACTTAAGTTCTGCTATTAAGAGATAAAATGCATAATTGCATTCCTACAATGATAGAAAAATCAGGTTGTGGCTAAAATTAAACTAAAGATTTGCAATCTGCTTTATTTTCCATTTCATTTTTTTTGTTGGAATTTTTTACATAAATATGAAAGGTAACCATAACAAATGCATCCCTCTTTAGAAAGACTAGTTTTCAAATAATTAAATAATTATAAGAAAAAAATGAATTCACTAAACCTAAGAATATAGTTAAATTTAGTGTAATTGTGAAAGATATGGAGCTGATTTCCAAGGGTCCCCACTGATCCTTTGTCAGCCTAACATGAGAGAAGTACAATGCTTTTCACGGTTTTTAAATTGAAGATAAAAATGAAATGAAGGAAATCAGATAAATGCTTCAAAGCTAAACGGAAAGAAAATTTCTCTCGTTTCCATGTACTTACTTTAAGGTTGATAAAATGACATAAAAATGTCACCTGGGAATTACCTGAATGTTACCAGATTAGCCATCTCTAAAGCTACAAAAGGTATTGTATACAAATAAAATATATATAATCAATAGCCTTCAGGTGAAAATGCTTCACGTGTCTGTCATGAATATATTCCAGGTGCTTTCCAACTGTGATGTCAATGTGACTTCAAGGCAGGATGCTGCGCTTTCCATAGCTAATAACTTGTAAGAGATGCAATTTGTTGAGCATACACAATATATAGACATATCTAATAAATTCATTTTTATAATTACTTCTTTATTTGAAAATTCCTCTTTATATGGAAAGATTCATTTGCCATGGATATATATATATATAATACATAGTATATTTGTTTATTGGGCATATATATACAACATAATATGCTATCGAGAATGAAAATTATATTTTAAAGAAATCTCACCTTTGAAACTCGGTAAATTTACAAAGTAGGTGTTATTACTATAACTATATTATAGACTGGAAAACCAAGCCTCAGGAATGTTAAATCACTTGCCTGAGTTCAGATTGTTTATCATTCATTCACTTCAATATTCATTGAACAAATAACACATACAGGAAGGTATGTGTAACACATACAAGAAGTAGGGAGACTAATAAATGACAAAGTACCCTGGTCATGACATTCATATTGCAATGATAGACTGACAATGCATATGCTAAACATTTACTCAGTTAAATGAAATACAGCATGAATTGGGATTTCAGGCTTTTGAAATGTGTTTTACAGGAAATAAAGCAAAGGAATGGGATGAACGTGTCTGACAGTTTGAAGGTTTCCCAGAAAAGCAGGTGGTAAAGCCAAAGTAGGGAAGGAGAAGACTGCAAGCAAGAGAAAAACCTCAGAGTTTTGTAGATGGAAGAAGAGCCTGACATGTTTGCTGAGGCAGATGTGGGTGAGGACAGGAGGAAGGTACATTGGAGCTTAGGGAGCAAGGAAAGGTTATGCGTTTAGAGCAATAGAGAGAGCCAATTTGTTTGTACACATCAACCAAATCAATAAACCTGGGATTACTGCTGAAAGCAACCGAATGCTGGCTGCTGCATGTCCCAGTGCTGCTATTAAGTGGAAGGCACACCCTGTGCCTTCTGCAGTGGAGGGTTAGCACAGCCAGAGGCCACAGGACTGCCACGGACTGTGCTGCGCTTGCCTCTGGGTAGCAAAGAATTGCTTTGTGTACAGCTGACTGACCTCCTGTTAGAACACCCCTGTCCAAGCAAAAGTCACTGTCCCATCCAACCATCTCTGTGATAGCGGAGGTACTCGTGGAGGGAAGAATGCCCAACCTGTCCCACCACACCACTGTTTTTTTTTTTTTTTTTAAGATTTCATTTATTTATTTGAGAGGTTGAGTTACAGAGAAAGGGAAAGACAGAGAGAAAGGGCTTCCATCCACTCCCCAAATGGCCACAAAAACCGGGCTGGACCAGGCAAAGCCAGGAGCCAGGAGCAATTGGTCCATCTTTCATTGCTTCTACAGGCCATAGCAGAGAGCTGGATTGCAAGAGGAGCAGCAGGACATGAACCAATGCTCATTTTGGATGCTGGTGCCATAGGCAGAGGCTTAGCCCACTACATCTCAGCATACCCACCTCCCCCATAACTTTTGAGAATGAAAGAACAGACTGATGATTATATTGGGGCAAGAGATAAATGTGTCAGACTGTCTCAGGCAGAACAGCATGTTGGAGCACTGTAATGGAACATATTTTGAAAGCTGACAGTAGGGGGGGAAATATACCTCTCAGAATACCCAAAAATGGTTATGCAGATTAATTTTTTAAAATTCTCTATTATCTCCTAAACTCATTCTATCTAAAATAAAAATTGTTACTCATGTCTCCAAAACTTGTGCAAGGAAGAGCACGATGAATACAGCGAGGTGATATTGCTGCAACACCTATCCTATCTCTCTTTAGCCCAGGTCAATGTCTCCCACCTACATTATGGCGAGTGCCTCCTCAGTTACTTCCATCTCCTTCTCTCATCCCTCCCTAGTCTGTCTCCTCACACTACACACTCTGGAGCCCAGTGCAGATTCTAAAAGAAAATTGTGCTCATGCCAGCCCTTCTTTGAAATGCCGAACAGTTCTGTGTGTCCTCATGTCAATCTTATACCTGCCCTCCCTCCCCCTACAAACATTCATACATCCCTACTGCCTTGCTAGGTGGGCAGTAGCGTTGACATTGCCTTAAATCATGAGAAATCCAGAATCTGGGGCTCAACTGCAATAACCCTGCTATGCTATGGCTTATAGGGAATTGACACTTTAATGATGTTTAAACTTCTCATTGACACACATAGAACAGCTCTCTGTTTATTTAAGGTACTTTTGAACCTTTCAGACATAAAATTTTGTGGCTAAATTTCTTCAGCATATATTGGAATGATTCCTAGATACTGTGAAATATTTGTTGTTTTCACAAATAAAGCCTTTTTGCATTCTGTAATTGATTGTTGCTGCCATGCACAACTATGTTTGATATTTTAATTTTAATTTTCTTATTTATTTAAGAGTAAGAGGAGGAAAGGATAGATGGAGAGAGGGAGAAAGAGAGAATTCCCAGCCACTGGATCACTCCTCAAATGTCTGTAACCAGAGTTGGACTGAGACCCAAGCTGGGGGCTGAGAACTCAACTCAGGCCTCCCACATCAGTGGCAAGAACTCATGCCAGGGTCTGCATTGGCAGGAAACTGGAATTAGGAACCTAGACACTCTGATGAGAAACATGGACATCTTAATCACTAGGTTATAGGCTAAACACCTGCTCCCACATCGGTATTTTTAAATGCGAGTTTAGATCAGAGTTCAGTAGGAATCTGAGCTGTAAAATCAGGATCCATTTTTAAAAAGCTCCTCAGGTAATTTATAACTAAAGAAGAGTTTTAGGAAGTCCAGCAGAGGTTTTAAAGGTGCGCTGGTGGGTCTAATGCTCACACAAGTTTGGGAAACACTGACTCTTACTGCATTAAACTCGTTGATTTCTCTTACATTAGGTTGTTGGCATTTGGTGTTTCTTCTGCCTGAGCATCTCCACCTGGCTCTGTGCAGATCCCTTCCCCTGGCTGCCTCAACCCAGCCTTCAGCCGGGAGCTCCTACTGGGGCACCATGCTTCGTTCTGTAGCCTACTTCAGCTTCCTATCGTTCAGCTCCTCACCAGTCTGTATCTCCTAAACTTTAACTGGCATCAGATTGATTACAATGATTGCTTTTCAAAATATACATTACATATATTTAATTAATGAATGAATTTGAATGGAATAGAGATAGACACACACAGAAACAGACATTAATTATTTCTTTTTGAGCTTCAGGTGTAATCCTTATATTTTACTTTAAATTGAATAGAAAAGAGAATATGATAAACCACAAGCCTCTGATTTTAAAATGTTAACAACTTGTCATATTTCCTTCAGGCCTTTTGTTTTGCTTTTAAAACAGAAGTCTCTTTCTTCAACCCCTCACTTGCAAAGGTAAGTACAATTCTAATGGTGGCTTGTCTTTCCTGCCTTTTTCAATATATTTTCAATATTATGTTAAATAATATAGAGTGCTGCTTTCAGATTTATTTAATAGTTACTGCTTAGTTATCATTTGGTATTTGTTTATCTATAACATTAATGACATTTATCTGTGTCAATACATATAGGACTGTTCTATTAGAACTGGTGATGTGGTACAGTAGATTGCCTGCAGCATAAGCATCCCATGTGGGTGCTGGTTTCTGTACCGGCTGCTCTGCTTCTGATCCAGCTCCCTGGTAAAGTGACTGGGAAAGCAGGAGAGGGCTGCCCAAGTCCCTGGGTGTTTACATGAAGCACTTGGTTCCTGGCTTCAGTCTGGTCAACCCCCAGGTCTTGTGACCATATGTGGAGTGAACCAGCAGGTAGAAGATCGATCTCTCTCCTTCTATCTCTGTAACTCTGCCTTTCAAATAAATTAAATAAAAATGTTTAAAAAAAAAACCTAAAATTGCCATTTAGAAATCTGTTGCAGGAAAGTATCACAGCTTAGCTATCAACTTTTCTATGGATATGCATCTTCATTATTTGCTATGACTTGCAATGCTACACTGAGATTCTCACAAGATATTTCAATGTGTGTAAGTGAGTGTATATGGGCATACACATATGCATGTTAGAATTTTCTAGAGGAAATACATAGAATCTGGGTTCCCTGAACTGTAAGATTCCTACATTTTCAACTTTACTGAAGATACAAAATATTGTCCTTTCAAAAGCTTATAGGTATTAGAACTCTAATAAGCACTATATGAAAATAGTTTTCCATAGTCTTGCTAATATCACTGGACTTAAAATTCATGCATCTTTTTGGATGTCAAATTATATCTCATTGTTGGATTGATTTGCATGACATTTATCATATGCTATATCCATTCACCTTCTTCTTTAGTGACTTATCTGTTCATATACTTTGTTGCTTTCTATTATAGTCTTATTGACTTGAAATGGCTTTTGTATATTCACATTAATTAAATATTCATTATTACTGGTGTGGCAAATTTTTAATTTTTTAAATTTTTTTATTTATTTATTTTTTGACAGTGAGAGAGAGAGAGAGAGAGAGAGAGAGAGAGGTCTTCCTTTTTTCCATTGGTTCACCCCACAATGGCCGCTGCCGCTGGCGCACTGAGGCTGGCGCATCACACTGATTTGAAGCCAGGAGCCAGGCGCTTCTCCTGGTCTCCCATGTGGGTGCAGGGCCCAAGCACTTGGGCCATCCTCCACTGCACTCCTGGGTCACAGCAGAGAGCTGGACTGCAAGAGGAGGAACCCGGACAGAATCTGGCGCCCCGACCAGGACTAGAACCCGGGATGCTGGCACCGCAGGCGGAGGATTAGCCAAGTGAGCCGCGGCGCCGGCTGGTGTGGCAATTTTTTCCACACATGTGGCTTGTTTTTAAACATATTTTTGTTACAGTGAAAGTATAATTTTGATTTATTAAGTTTATCAGTTTTGTGCATTCTATGTTTTTGTCCCAATAATATAAAACATATTATACATTTTGTTATTAGTACTTTTTAACATTTAGGTCTTAAATTCATTTGGGAATTTTTGTGTGTGTTTTATGACATACATTCAATCATATATTGTTTAGTGAACCAATTTTCCAACCTCATTTATTGAATTAACCATTCTTTCCATCATTTTACTTAGTGTTAACTTCACCCTTTGCTGGATTCCCTTCCTAAATGTGAATATGTTTACAGGAGTCCTATTTCATTGGGCTACTTGTTATGCCTGGGACAATATCACAGTATACCAAATACTATGCTATAATCATTGCAATAATATAATCAGCTCCACTTTCCATTGAAATTTTCTTCATGTCCTGCTTCTTCAAATTTATACTCCAAATTTGAATGCTACATTATTTCATGTGAATTGTCAATTCATATTCCATAAGTAAACTCTATTACAGAATAGACTTTTAGGGAATTAATATTTTGATATTAATACTTTATAATATCATAGAATACCTTTCTTTTAATTTAGGTCATTTTTGAATTTTATATGCATTTTAGGTGATTTTATCTCTTGAATGTTTTGGAGACCTAGGAAGGTCTTTTGAAAATGGGAATCTGTCTTTATTGCATTTTAGTGTAGGTTATTGTAGTTGTATCAAAATCTTATAATTAACCACCTCACCAAACATTTTTGATTCTAAGAATTGTCATTATACTATTTTGATTATTGTCAAATAATGAAAGTTTTATTCTTCCTTTCATTTCCTGTAACTTTAATTATTGTGTGGAAAAGGATTCCAATACAATTTTGAATAGCTGGGATGATAGTGCACAACTTTTTTCATTACTGACTTCAAAGAGTACTTCTAAATTCTATGATGAAATAAAAAGATTGCTGCTGTGTTTTTGTAGATCCTCTTCACACAGAACAGAATATTCTATCTGGAACGAATTTTCTAATATGTCTGAAGTCATAAGTGGAGTTTAAATTTTATTCGGTTTTTATTGCATTCATTGTCATGATATTTCCCCCTCAGTCAATAATGTGATTAGTTTCAGTTACATATTTTCTTTTCAAAAGCTCAAACAGAATAATAAAATATTTCAAATATCCAGGAAGCAACAAATTAGTTATAATTATAGCAATGATGGTAGTAGCATCATGTAGATTCACTGTAAGTCTCACTTTCCACCCCTTTCGTCTCCCTTCTTCCTTGGTCCTGAACTAACTAAATCAGTGGCCAGTGTATTTTGCACTTTGACCCTGTATGTATGTGCCCATAAATAGTGTATTTAACATAAAATCTGCTGCTTGTCCTTTTGTTCCTCATCACATTTTTGAGATTTATTCCTGTTTATACAGATTTTTTTTGTTTAATTTCATTTTCTATGTTATCCCATTTGTGTTTAACCCACTATTTATTTATTCCCTTACTAATTAATAGTTGGATTATTCTCATTTACCTGAAATGAATATCCCCTGATAAACGTCTTTATTCACATGCATAAGGTTCTTATCAAGACTATATTTCTAAATATAGAATTTCTGTGCCACAGAATAAAGGCATCTTCAATTTTAAGTGCTGCATTGCGCTCTCCAAAGTGGCCCTACCAATTTTCAAAACTGCCTCATTCTATAACACTTCCAGTTTACCACATTTACCATTCCATCTAACAGTCAGCACTATTCTAGGCATATAGTAAGTGATCAAAAACATTTAGAGAAAAAAAAGCAATGAATGAGGAAATTTAGCACAGGAAGCAATGAAGTCTCAAAATCTTGTACAAAATTTGTTTGTTAGAATATTAATTAGAAGAAAAAGTACTTTCCAGGAGAAAAAAAATTCACAGGCTTTGTATCAGTAACATATTATTCTCTGATGAATTAATTTGGCTTGTATGGAAAGATACGAAGTGACATGAAATAAGTATGCATTCTTTAAGTAGGAGATTAACATTCACTTTTCATATTCTCTATTTCTGTTATTGTTGTTGTTTGTCTATTATCGTTAAGTACCAGGGCTTTTTAAAATATTAACTTATTTAATTTTTTTTTATTTATTTGACAGGTAGAGCTATAGACAGTGAGAGAGAGAGACAGAAAGAAAGGTCTTCCTTCCATTGATTCACTCCCCAAATGGCCACTGTGGCCGGCGCTATGCCGATCTGAAGCCAGGAGCCAGGTGCTTCTTCCTGGTCTCCCATGCGGGTGCAGGGGCCTCCAGTGGAAGACCTCCACTGCCCTCCTGGGCCACAGCAGAGAGCCGGACTGGAAGAAGAGCAACCGGGACTAGAACGCGGTGCCCACATAGGATGCTGGCGCCACAGGCGGAGAATTAACCAAACGAGCCACGCGCCAGCCCCCAAAAATGTTTTAAAGATTTATTTATTCATTTTGAAAGTCAGAGTTACAGAGAGTGGGGAGAGACAGAGAGAGAGGTCTTCCATCCACTGGTTCACTCCCCAGATGTCCTCAACAGCCAGCGCTGAGCCAACCTGAAGCCAGGGTCTAGGACCCAGGAGCTTCTTCTGAATATCTCATGTAAGTGACAGGGCCCCAAGCACCTTGGCCATCTTCCACTGCTTTCCCAGGCACATTACAGGGAGCTGGATTGGAAGTGGAGCAGCCAGGTCATGAGTCAGTGCCCTTATGAGATGCCAATTTCCCAGGTAGCAGCTTTCGGTGTTATATCACAATGCTGGCCCTTTAATGTTTTTGAGAGTTAGACACACACACACACATACACAAAGAGAAGGAGACAGAGACACAGAGACAGAGACAGAGACAGAGACAGAGGGATCTTACTTTCACTGGTTCAATACAACAACCGGGGCTGCACCAAGCTGAAGTCCAGATCTTGGAATTCCATTCAGGTCTCCCATGTAGGTGGCAGGAACCAAAATACTTGATCCATTATCTGCTGCCTCCCAGGGTGCACATTAGCAGGAAGCTGGATCCAAAGTGGAGCCAAGACTTGAACCCGGGCACCCTAGTATGCAATGGGGCCATCTCAAGCAGTGTCTTGAGCACTGAGTCAAACTCTTGCTCCCAAGTCTCAGTTTTTTAATTTCTAGCATTTAAACCTCAAGGTGTTATGAGTATCACAATACATAAGAAACATTAGAACTGGAAGGAGCAGTATTGTGTATTTCAAAAAGAAGAAGTGTCTACTCAGAATGTCATGACTTGGTTTTAGCCCATCTCATCCACAATCACACAAGAAAATGAAATTCTTAAATGTTGTCTTCCCCAGAAAATCATGAGCAATTGCCATCATTTTTATTTTGTGGAAATGCCATGTTATGTTCATTGGTTTTTCATTTAAATTTGTTTTAAAAGTAATTTTACAAGTACACATAGGAGAGTTTGCCACTTTGCAGAACTGATAGAAATTCTATAGATGCCAAGTGAACTCAATGGAAAATATTGGTTCTGAATGTAAGTGATTTGTTTTTTCTTGGAATGAGAGTGATAAAGAACTGATAATTGATGGTGAATAAAAAAGATCACAATGAGACATACACTGGTTTATCTTTCTGTCCAAGAGAAAGTCGGTAGAAACACGAATTACTGCCTAGCACAAACATTACTTAAACTGTGTCTAAGTGTGAAAAGGAATTTGTTTCCCATTCATGGCACAGATAGAGATCGTAGGGATAAATAATGTAAAACACGACAAAGAAAGATTAAGGTGAGCATGGAAGAGAATTATAATAAAACGTGGCAGAGATGTGAAGGTCCAGAGACCAGAAGTTGCACCTGAGCAGTAGTCTCTAAAGACTTCCAGATAGATAGGATTTCAGATTACACCTGGTGGATTGAGAACTTTTCATGTAAGTTTATAATGGGAAGGAGAGATACCTAGAGGAAGAATTGGCATTTTAGCTGGAATGGAAACAATAGTAAAATTAAAGATTCTAAACACATTTTGATAATCAGCCATTTAAATGGCTTGAAGTATAGGGAAGTAGTAGTATAAGGGGTCTTCAAAAAGTTAATGGAAAATGCATATATGAGAAAGACTATGTGTGGATTTCATTTTTTGGTACAAAAATAAAAATAAACATCTTTTAATTCTATTCTTCCAAAACCTTATAGAAAGGTTCTCTGTTTCAAATTTGGGGTAGAAAGTAAGGTTGAGGACATTTCGTGAAAACACCAAGCAGCTTTTGAATTGGAAAGTAATACAACTTGACTTGGATTTTAGGAAATTTAATTTGGCTATTGTCAGGAGGATAAATTAAATGGGCCAGAGGAAGCAATCAAAACATAAAAAGGTTCTCCTCTGGGGCTGTGGCACAGAAAACAGAGCAGCCGGGAGAGACATGGCAGAGAGGCAAACTCCAGAAGTTGGCAGCCAACTGCTTTGCAGGGAGAGGGAGGAGGAGGTGTCAGAGATGATTATGGGTTTACAGCCGGAGGGATGGCAAGGGGCAAATGGAAATGGGACTGTCAGGAAGGTGAGCTGCCTTTGGGCAAGGAGCACTAGGTGCTGCTTTGATTAGAGCTTAGATAAATTGAAATGCCACAGCATGTAAAAATCATGATTGGGGGATGCATTGCAAGTGTCAGACGTTACACATTTGGGTCTTTCCTACATGGGCAGCTCCACTTATAAAAATCATGTGCAAGGAGGACATAACACTCTCAAAAAAGCACTCTGAGGTCCCTACGAGCCCTCAGCCATGGAAGTCTCACTAAATTTAAGCAACCATGAGCCCATGCATTGACCAAGTTTAGGTGAATGCATTCAGATGGAAAGCAGGGAAGCTAAACACATAGTATAGCACATGCACAAACTTTCACTCTGCTCTTCCTCTTCAGCCTTTGTTTCTTGCATTAGCCCAGTGAGTTGCAAATAAGCTGTAGAATATAATCACTGCCTGTGGTTGCATTCAGATATAACTGCATTAACTCAAGATGTCTAAAATATTTTAAGCTAATAGTCTATAGGCTTGCTCATCCACAATCCAAACACCAATTTTATTTTTTTAAATTTTTATTTATTTGTTTGAAAGCCAGAGATACAGAGACAGAGAGAGCTCTTACATCTGCTGGCTCACTCCCCAAGTGACCATAACACTTGAGGCTGGATCAGGTCAAAGACAAGAGCTGGGAACTCAATCTGTGTCTTACATATGGGTTTCAGGGAACTAAGTACTTGAGCCATCATCTACTACCCCCAGAGTGTGTTGTTAGCAGGAATCTGGAATAAGAAACAGAGTCAAAACCCAGACATTCAATATGGGACATACGTCCCAACCAGCATCCTAACCTCACCCCACAAACACCCCATTTTAAATGGCGCTTCTTATGATGTTATCTTCTTCATTATAAAAATGTGTTATTATAGTTTTATTGTTACAGAAATGAACAGAAACAACTGTGAAAAACCTTGCCTGCCTGAATAAGCCTTGTCTGTGTGTGTGTAGAAATCACATACATGATTTCCTCACAGTTTATCTTACCTTGAAATTCTGAGCCTTTCAGGAAGTTGCTCATGCAGGCAAAGTAGAAAGATACGAGGTCTCCTTATGATCACTGAATGTTGTAAATAAACATCATTTATAAATGGCTGCTCTCTCCTAAGGTAACTGAAAATCTGAATGATTGAATTTATTCGTTTAAATGTAGCTGGGGGTTAAGAGAAAAATCTTCTCTCTAAGATCCCTTCTCTCAGCATTCATGAACATGGTATTCCTGATATAAGCATTTTCTCCCCTTCAAAGGTAGTTTGCTTTATGAAAACACAGTGTTCGTCTCCTTCACCCATTTATTTCCCTACCACCATCCTTTACCCATCACCTGCGGGATCCAGTAGTCAATTGTACTCCTTTTCCTTGCCCCCCCTAAAATTTTGCATGACTTAAAATTCTCTACAGGGGAAGGCATTATGACATGGGAAGATACACCACCCCCAGGACACCTGAGTCACATATTAGAGAGTTTGGGATTGAGTTCTGCCTCTACTTCTCATCTAGCTTCCTGTTGATATAGCTAGGAAGCAACAGATGATGGTCCTAAGTACTTGGGTTCCTACCACCCATATTGGAGACATGGATGGAGCTCCTGGCTCCTGGCTTCAACCTGGACCAGCCCTGGCTGTTGTGGCCATTTGGAGAGTGAATCTGCAGATGGAACCTATTTCTCTCAGTCCTCTCTCTATCATCTCTGTCTTTCAGATAAATAAACTTTTAAAAAGTTCATACATTATACAATCTTCATGAAAGTCCTGCACCTCCCTCAAACATCATTGCCACACTTGGACCGGTCAAAAGTTATTATAATCATAGAAGGAATCAGTATTTCCACATTATGAGTGTCTACTGCTTGGAGAGCAGTCATTTGGTGACACTTGTGAATCTTATAGAACAAGTATGAGGCATTTCAAAAAGACATGAAGAATGGAATTAAAAGATAAATTTTACTGCAAAATGATTTAGAATACATCCATAGTTTTTTCATAATATGCATTTCCCCTCAATTCTCTCCAAGTCTCTACATATAGAACATTAATTCATCTTTTCCGTCTTCTAACAAATGTTTACTGAGCACTTATTATTTCTTAAAGTTTCCTTAAGAAAAAGTGATATAAAGATGAATGAAATATCATGCTTTCTTCAAGGGAGTCAGAATAAAAAAAGTGCACATTTTGCTTAATGCAAACATTGAAGCCTATCTTTTGTGAAACTGGGAGTTATGGCATATAATTTTTGTATGCTTATTTTTATTTTTATATTTATCCAGATAACATTAGTAAAACTGGGTAAGATAAGTATGGAAGTGAAATTCAAATCAGAATTTGGGCAGATCATTGAAGACTTGATAGACATTTTGTTAAATCAGAAAATAACAGAGATTGTGGAATGTATTTTAGAAGAGGCAATTCAATCTGCTTTGGTGAGATTTCACAGTGTTGCTTACTGGGGGCATCAGAGATAGAATGAGAGAGAGAGAGAGAGAGAGAGAGAGAGAGAGAGAGAGAGAGAGAAAGGGAGAGAGAGCCCTTTCTGCACTAGGGCAGTAATAGGGCAAACAGTGGCTCTGAAAGTAGGGATTGTCATTTAGCCATTAAGAGGGCTAAATGCAGCTCTTTAGTAGGGAGGTCTTTAGTGCTCTTTGTTTCAAGCCTAACTCAGTAATTCTATCAGGAGCATAAAAACTTAAACAAATTTTTCATCTCTGTGAGCTGAGTCGAGGAGGTACAGATCTCAGGAATTAAAAGATTTACTCACTTAATCTCTGTGCTATCAGAAGTCTCTAGGAAGCATGACAAAAGAATAAAATAAAGTAAATGTGAACTTCCTTGTCAGAAGTTCAGCCGTTTATAGTTCACTCACGAAGTCTGTGACACAGGCAGCGTGCTCCGTGATATAAAATGGAGCAAAACTACCAAAAATCAGCAGAAAAACACGTATTTCCCTAGACAGCTGCCAATCCACAATTTCGTTCTGGAGAAGTTGTGGACCCTTCATCTTGGTGAAAGCAATTTTTCTCTTGGGCCAATAAATATGGGAAAAAGCAAAAGTAAAGCTAGCTTTTTAAAAGTAGGTTATTAAATACTAGTTGGAAAAAATGAAGCTTTTAGTTGTTCTATTAACTAAAGAACAAAACAAAACACATGAAAATTCTGATCACCCCTCAACTCTCTGGGAAAACTTTAAAACATAAAATAAAGCTCCAATTCAAAATCAAATTACTGTAATCAAAGAAAAGAAGATGTAACTATCATTTGGAATCAGAATGATTGAGAAATATAGAAGATATTGTAAATAGTCTTATTATTTTTAAATATTGTAAAGTGTGAAATATGAAAATACTTTCCATTTTAGATTATATAAAGTTTACCTCTTTTTTCATAATAAGTGTATACAAAACATAATATTATGTGTTTGTGGAAGCAGTTTGGAAAATTTATGGTCAGATACTTTGTTTTTATGAGATTTAGCCACTATTAGTGTTTAGAAGAATTTTTTTCTGAAGAGTACTCACTGTATACTCAAAGTTTTAGTTTATTTTCAGAGCCACAATACTGCTATTATGATGCAATAAGGAGACAAAAATACATACTTGATAAATGACGCACAAAGGATCAGTTTCATGCTGAAGCACTGTTTCAACATTTTTTTTTTTCCTGGCATTTTACTATCATTGTGGCTCTGCAGCTTCGTCCGCTGCATGCAACACAGGCTTCTCATACAGGAACACCAGTTTGAGTCTTGGCAACTCCACTTCCAATCCAGCTCCCTGATAAAGGTCCTGGGAAGGCAGCAAAAGATGACCAAAGTACTTGGGCCCCCAGTGGGAGACCTGGATGGGATTTCTGGCCCCTGGCTTCAGCCTGGCCTTGCTCTGGTTGTTGTAGCCATTGGAGGAATGAAACAGTAGATTCAGCATCTCCTTCTCAATTTGTCTCTCCCTCTTTATCTGTCAGTCTGCCTTTAAAATAAATCTTCAAAAATTATTTGGAGGGGCCGGTGCCATGGCTCACTTGGTTGATCCTGCTGTGGTGCCAGCATCCCATATGAGTGCCGGGTTCTAGTCCCAATTGCTCCTCTTCCAGTCCAGCTCTTTGCTGTGGCCCAGGAGTGCAGTAGAGGATGGCCCAAGTCCTTGGGCCCGTGCACCCACCTGGGAGACCAGGGAGAAGCACCTGGCTCCTGGCTTCGAATCAGTGCAGCACCGGCCATGGCAGCCATTTGGGGAGTGAACCAATGGAAGGAAGACCTTTCTCTGTCTCTCTCTCTCTCACTGTCTATAACTCTACCTGTCAAATAAAAATTACTTGGAATCTTGCATTTACCAAGAGAGATTGGTGTTTTTTTTTTCAATCACAGTAGAAAATGAAGTTGCTAAACATAACATTTTTTTAAATATTAAATAAGTATAAGGAAATAGAAATGAAAGCAATTTTCAGATCAGTCATTAACAAAATATTATGTTACATAAAATACTAACACCAAAAATATTATTGCTTTGCAATTTGTAACTTTATATTGTTTTTATGGGTCACCACTATTTCTGTTACATATTGTAAGATGTAAGACATTTACCAAGGAAAATGTTTTATATTTTAGTGTTTTAAACTGCACTTTTTTCCCCAGTTTTTAACTGAGAGTTTCAAAGTTTTTGTTTTGACTGGGACCCACCAACTGTGCATCAGCCCTCACTGGGGTGCATCCTCCTGGGTGAAATGGAAAACACGGGTGTACACGAAGGCACTCCCTGTACATCTGCTCTGGACTGGGTCACTGTGAAGAGCCTCACTAGTGTAAGAGAGGAAGGGATTGTGCCTCTCTCGCTTACACAGTGACACCTGTTCCTTCCATCACTGACAGCAGACTGTGCCAAACACTACGCTTGCCCATTGGATACAGGATGCGCCAAACAGGCTTGATCTCCTGCAGTCAGGGAACTCACAGTGTGGCATAAGAAACAGACAAGACACAAGTAAGAAAGTAAACGTATATATATATATATATATATAAGATTTCTTTATTTATTTGAAAGGCAGAGTTACAGAGAAGTAGAGAAAGAGAGAGAGAGATGTTCCATTTGCTGGTCCATTCCCCAAATGGCTGCAATGGCTGGAGCTGGACCGAGCCAGAGCCAGGAGCTTCTTTGGGGTTTCCCTCTTGGGTGCAGGTGCCCAAGCACTTGGGTCATCATCCACTGCTTTCCCAGGCACCTTAGCAGGGAGCTGGATCAGAAGTGGAGCAGCTGGGACTCAAATTGGCATCCATATGGGATGCTAGCCCTGCAAGCAGGGGGCTTTACCCACTATGCCATAGAGCTGGTACCATGAGTGTATAACTTTAAGTAGTGACTGGTGCTGTACTGGCCACTGATCATTGAAACAGAGAACAGTGGCAAGTAATTTTGTAAGAAACACTGGAAAAGCCCTTCTGAGGAAACTATGGGCTGGAAAGACAGCAACACGCTCAAAAATCTAAAAGAACCTGGATGGCTTCCGTTTATCGAGAATTGGAGATGAAAATCAAGATTAGTTTGTGAGTATTCGCAGGGGACAGAAAGTGAGTACCTTCTTGGCCATGACATATGTTTGGATCTTCTTCTAGGCATCACGGAGAAAAATCTAAAGGTTTTAGGCTGGGGAGTAATAAGATCCTGTTCTCCAAATGGCCCTGGATTATAAATGGCTCAGAAAGAGGTGTGGTTAAGGGATCTTTGCTTCAATCCCAGTGAGAGACACTGCTGGTTCACAGTGATCAGGTAGCAGTGGAATTAGAGGAAAGTTATAATTGAGTTTTGAGTTATAATTCAGGTTTTACATCACCTTTCGGTATTTAGAAGATTTGAGTAAATGGGGAACAGAGATAAATTCCAAGTTTTCAGGCTGGGCAAGAGGGACAAATTGTCATCTACAGTGAAAGAGGAAGTGGGAGCTAGATAACTCAGGTACCGTGTACCATCGTAAGTAAAAACTCTCGCATTATAGGGGCTTATATTAAAGCAATTCAATTTTGTTTTGCCCATTGTACCAGTTGATGTCTTATTAGTGTCTGCCAACTCTCACATCTAAATAATAATTGTCTACCAAAAATTATCTTTCTTGGAAAATCATTTTTCCTGTTATAGCATTAATCCACCTATTTCTTTTTCTGTTTAAATTTCCTAATTATGTCGGTGAATAACACTTTAAAAACCACCTCTTGGCCGGCGCCATGGCTCACTAGGCTAATCCTCTGCCTGCGGCGCCAGCATCCCAGGTTCTAGTACTGGTCCGGGTGCCAGATTCTGTCTCGGTTGCTCCTCTTCCAGTCCAGCTCTCTGCTGTGGCCTGGGAGGGCAGTGGAGGATGGCCCACGTCCTTGGGCTCTGCACCTGCATGGGAGATCAGGAGAAGCACCTGGCTTCTGGCTTCGGATCAGTGCAGTGCCCCAGCCGCAGCGGCCATTGAGGGGTGAACCAATGGAAAAGGAAGAACCTTTCTCTCTGTCTCTCTCTCTCTCACTGTCCACTCTGTCAAAAAAGAAACAAACAAACAAACAAACAAACAAAAAAACACCTCTTATGGCCCAAATGAGGTCAGAAAAATACCAACGACCAAAAAAGTTCAGGAAACTGACCCTTTTCCTGTAGGAATCTTGTAAGATTTAGGAAAAGGGTTTGTGAGACAATTAATACATTACTTCAATATTTGACCTGACACATGGTCTTTTCAAATTCAGTAAAGGAGTGAGTTCATTATTTTACACATTTATAAAATGTTCCCTCCTAGCAAACAGCTTTTCTTCACTCAGTACAGTTTCTTCATTATCAAAATTTTCTCCAAAGAGGTAGCATATTCTTTATGCCACTTTTTCTGATATGTCTATAAATCCACTTTTGGAAGTTACACAAAATGCATTTGCTCATATTCTTTGAGAATTATTTAAAAGAAAAAAACCTGTTGTTCTCTAAAGTACATTATAATCAAAAAAGCTTTTCCTTTTTCCATTCTTCTTCCTCTGTGGTGGAAAAGTTGTATCTAGCCATCCTCAAATAACTACATCTTTACATTTTGTGCAATACTAGAAGGTCTGGGATGAAAGAGGAGAGAAATTTTTAAATATGATGGCTGAGTTTTATTTTTAGCTTGTTTTTTTCTCGGTTGCTGAATAAGAAACTGCTAACAACATCATTATCCCTCAAGAACATTTCATAGAGCTGCTAGTCTCACATTTGAAAACATCACACTGAAAATTTGTAAAGCAAATGAGAAAAACCCACATAGTATTTTCTTAGTCAGGGTCAAGGATCATTATCTCACAGGAAATCTAGATCTTATTTAATAACTTACTCTCTAGGGAGGGATACATAATAGCTCCTTCCCCATACTAGTTGCTAATGAGTACAGAGTACAACTAATGCAATTCACTGCTATTATCAATGATTAACATAGTCAGGATTTGGAACTCAGAGCAGAATGAAATTAGGAAGTTGCTGTGAAGGGCTGAATGCAATGCAGAGTTTTCATAACTGAAGAATGCTTCCCTCCTGTGGGTGGGATCCATGTGTTTCCTACTCCACTGAGCAGCAAATTGATGATATTAATTGGTGGAATAAAAACATGTATATGCACGAGTAAGGAGGGATGTTGTAGAGATGCACTGGGAGGTGGTGGCTGTGGAAGAGGTGAGCAGGTGGGCACGAGTACAGATTGATTAAGAGTAGGGAGGTGGGGTGCTGGGTGAATGGGAAGGGGAGAGGCAGGAGGGGTTGCAGAGGTGAGACTGTGGGGATGGGAGATGGTAGATAGAGAAGGAAGGCAATGCAGTGAGAAAGGACTTAGGAGGAGAGGGAAGAGGGCAAAGGGACCAGGTATACCTACAATCATTAGACCAAAAATCAGAAACAACCTCAGCAACAGCTATGGCAAGTCATGAAGGCAAAGCATGACAATGTATTCTTGGGCCCAGTCCCAAATCTTTGTCATCATTAAGATGTTTCTGTAGGGACAGGCATTTGGTGAAGCAGTTAAGATACCACTTGGGAAGCCCACATCCCTTACCTGAATGCCTGGATACTCCTGGTTATAGCTTTCTGCTATTGCACCTTGGGAGGCAGCAATTCATGGCTCAAGTAATTAGTTCCCTGCCACCCAATGGGAGACCTACACTTAGTTCTCATCTCCTGGCTTCCTTTCAGCCCAGACCCAGCTGTTGTTGGGGCATTTAGGGAGTGAACCAGTGGATCAGAGATTCTCTCTTTCTTTTCCCTTGCCCCGAGCCTCTCTGTCTTTCAAATAAATAAATGAAAATATTTAAAAAGATGTTTCTTTAGATTGTACTTTGCACTAGACACAGGAATACTTACATGTTTTAAACTCAAGAGGCTCCTATATCCCTTAATATAGTTGTTGCTATACCTAAGTAGAAATTAATTCAATTAATTGATGAGGGGAACCCCTGGGACTGACAATGCTCATATGAGTTTTGAATTTAACATCAATGCAAAGAAAAGTATTAATCTAGCCATCCATGTGGGTGACACTGTACCTTGTGGGGAGTCTGCCTGCCCTGCCCATGCGGGAGGTTGAGAGGGCGTGGCACACCATGCCTCCCCAGAAGGACCCCACAACCTGACTGCTGGTGGGCGGTGGGAGCCCCAGCACTTTTCCTCACCCACACTCCCTGTTAAAGGGCCCTGTCATTGCCAATCAAGTAAGCAGATCCCAGGGGTGTGGCCCAGGCTCATTAGGACCACCTTGGAAGCTATCCTGGCTTTGTGACCTTCAAGCTGATTGGAGAAGCATAGCAGTGCCAGTATCGGTTCTACCCTATAGAATTAGTGTACCCTATAGAATTAGTGTACCCTATAGAATTAGCCCTGAATTAGTTACGCCCTTTCTGCCTGCCTTTTGAAAAGTGTGCATGGTTATTAATAAAGCAGACATGTCCACCCAAACTTGTCTCCAGTGATTCTTGTGGAAGAAGGCCATCACCCCAGCATCCCAGCAGTGCACAGGCCTCACAGGTCAAATTCGCACATCCATGCATGTCTCTGAATAATTTGTTGTCAAGAAATTGTATCCAACGTTCTACTTCATTCTATGTAATTTAATGACATATAAAATTATGCAATATATATAATAAATGTATAATATTTATTTATAAATAATTTATTACATAAAAGTGCACTTTAAAAATTCATAGAAAAATTTAAAAGAAGTAAAAAGAATTAAAAAGCAAGTTTACTTTGTTACAAAAAACTGAAATCCAGGCCATCTGTTGCTTTCCTAGGAGCATTGGCAGGAAGTTGGGTTGGAAGTGGAGCATCCAGGTCTTGAACCCACATCCATATGGGATGCTGGCATTGCAAGTGGCAACTTAACCTGGTACACCACAATGGTAGCCCCAGGAAGTGACTTTTGAGTGGAGTTTGGTAAGATCAAGAGATCAGGATGGGGCAGATGTCAGGAACTGAACAGGATTTGGCTCACTGAACAAATACTGGCAGTTAAGCCCCAAAGTCATGTTGGTTGTTAATGAATTAAGAGTAGAGACACGGGCCAATGCTGTGGCTCACTTGGTTAATCCTCCGCCTGTGGCACCGGTGTCCCATATGGACGCCAGTTCTAGTCGCGGTTGCTCCTCTTCAAGTCCAGCTCTCTGCTGTGGCCCAGGAGTGCAGTGGAGGATGGCCCAAGTGCTTGGGCCCTGCACCCGCATGGGAGACCAGGAAGAAGCACCTGGCTCCTGGCTTCCCATCAGCACAGCGCCAGCCATGGTGGTCATTTGGGGAGTGAACCAACAGAAGGAAGATCTTCCTCTCTCTCTCTCTCTCTCTCTCTCTCTCTGTCTGTCTATAACTCTACCTGTCAAATAAATTTTTTTTAAAAAAAGTAAGAGTAGAGACATGATCCAACTACGGCATCTAAAAGGTAGGCCCAGGAAGAGGTCTTTGGATCATCAGGCCTTGCCCAGTTCTCCAGAAAGGGTTGGTTATTTAAGCATGTTTGTTCTGCTGTTCTCTACTTCCTGACTGGCCATGTGATTCCTCCTCTTCCACCCTCTTCAGACACTAGACCTTCAAAGCTGCAAGCCGAAATCAGCTTAGTCCTCCTCAGAAGCTTCTCTCAGGCCTTTTAGTTGTGGTTATGTATGTATTTCTCAACAAAACACCCAGCATGTGCAGAGGTCAGGTGGGCAGGAGTAATGAAGAGAAGTTGAGGGAGGTGGGAGACCAGAGTTGGAGTTGGGGGTGGAGGGAGAGGGAAAAGGAGCATAAATGCCAAGCAATGGTCATTCTCTGAGCAACTTGTATGTGCAGAAAAAAGAGAGACAGGACTGAAATAAATGGCTGTGTCAAATTTACTCCATCGATGACTAAGGAAGTCTAACAGACTGGATTAAATTGCACCCAGCTATAATGTGTTACCATGCATAGCCAACAAGATTTTCATCGTCTTCTTCAACATAGTCATGATCACTTCAGCCATTGGCTTACAAAAGAGTGAATCTAATTATTCTAATGTGCGTTTGGGGTTCACTGAGCATCTGTTACCAAAACAACCAGGAGCTAACATTCAGTTAGCCACTTAAAAAAAAAACACTTCTTAGAATTTACAATACATAATGGCATCAAATAAATGCAAGTAATATCTTCAAAGAAAAGAGAATTAAAGACCATCCATGCTTCTTTGTTCCTCATCTCATTCCAGAAAGGACCCTAAGAGAAGGATCACTCATGGGTTTAAATGAGCATATGCTCTCTGTCTCACATTTCCATTTGTAATGGAGCCATTAAATTAACACTACAACTTCAGAAATTTACTACATGCTATAAACAGTCTAGCTCTGCCAAAATGCTCTCTCAAAGTAGCATGGTTACATTTCTAAACAACTTTAAAATCACCAGGAAGCCATTTAAAGAAACTCTTAATTTGATTAAACCCATAAATGCCATATTCTTTGTAGAAATTCAAGGACAGAAAAAACACTAGTGTTAAAATTTCCTAATCACTGTGCTCCTCATTTTCTACCTACAGTAACATATTGACTTTAAAATATCTCAGACAGATTAAGAAAGACATTTCAATAAAGTAGTAGGAATAAAATCTATGCATAGCTTTTTCCATAATAT
Organism: Sylvilagus floridanus; assembly: GCA_949820135.1. Taxonomy (NCBI): domain Eukaryota; kingdom Metazoa; phylum Chordata; class Mammalia; order Lagomorpha; family Leporidae; genus Sylvilagus; species Sylvilagus floridanus. Next base: position 19,938,653 of record OX463246.1, on the reverse strand, counting down.
ATATTTGACATGGATATTTCAAGACCCTGATTATGTATGAATTTCAAAGCCATTTTCTATCAAAAATAAATTATCCTTTAATTTCATTTTCCACAAATTTTTGAAGTATCTTTTTATAATCAGGCAACAAGTATAGCTATTTCATATGTATGCTAAATATATTAAGAAGTTATACTTTTTTCAGATTAAGAAGCCTCTTAGAATGTAGGTATTCTCCATAGTATTGAGAGCTTTGAGTTTGCAAATACTGGTACAGTAGTTCTCTCTTTGAGGCAATCACATTCATTCCTTTTATAGGAATGTTTGAACGCATTCACTATACATCTGAAGACTGGCACACAATATGGAATTTAGTTTCCAAAAGTGGGAACAATTGCAGAAATTGAATAGTTACTGCCTCTAATTGCTCATATCCCTCAGACCGTTTATTCTTTACAGTCTACATACTGAAAGGAAAAATGCATTTTGAGAAATGTACCTTAGATGGGAAAGAAGAGTTGGGCAAGGCATAGATGAGGGAGATGGTTGCCCCGGAGGAAAGTAATGCTACCCGCAAGGACTCTGTAAGAATCAGCCCCTGGGCAGCTAGGGATACTTCAGGACTCAGGAAGGGCCCTTGGAGGACTGAGGTTGAAAAGTCCCAGATGGTATTTGCAGGCAGGAAGGACATTTCCAAGAAACAGCTGGCCACATAGAAAGCCAAAAAGTCTATGAACAATGAATACAGACACAGAAGCCAGTTCTTAGAATAGAGATGTGGAATCTGAAAAGAAGAAAGACACAGGGAGTGGCAACAGTACGAGAAGCCAGGGTTATATGCACAAAGGTTCTTACTTTTAATCCTCCACCTCCCCCTGATAATCTGGGCATGTCAGTTTCTCTCCCTCAGTTTCATCTGCTACTAAATGGAGACGAAAATGCACGGGTTGTTGGAAGAATTAAATGTGGCAACATTTCTGAAGTTGCTTCACAAACTGACAAGCTGTGTACACATGCTATTTATTTTTAGCAAACACACAAGATTCCCCATGGAGATGGAAGTATGTATGCCAAAAAGCTATTTTCTGTTATCCATCTGAGGGAGGAATAGTTTGTGAACTTTATTTTAAACTAAGCTTTTGCTTGGGGATAATTGTGTTCACACAAAGCTGTAAGAAATAATGCAGCAAACTCTCACATACTCTTTGCCTTCTTTCTCCCAAAGGTAGTAGGTGTTAAAAGGATAACACGGTGCAGCAGGAGTATTAGGGCAATGATGCATCTGAGTCACAGAAGAGCTCCCTCACCACCAAGCCACCCACCATCTTCACCTGTGTCTCCACTACTGACCCCTGGTTACCATTGCTGTGATCTCCATTTCTATGATTTGTCATCTGAAGAATGGGTTATAAATAGGATTGTGGCATTGACGTTTTTCTCTCAGCACAATTCTATGGAGATTCACCAAACTTATTGCAGGTACTATAATTTCCTCTTTTTAGTTGTGACATCAGATGTTTAACCATTCCTGTTTTGAAGCATACCTGGGTGGCTTTCAGGGTTTTTTGTCTGTATTATCAATAAAGCTGCTATGAATATCGATGTTCAGATTTTTGTGTGCATGTATTTTTTTCATTTCTATGAAATAAGTACCCAAGAATGCATTTGCTGGGTCATGTGATAGTTGTATAAGCAGTTTCACAAATCAACAACAGAAACTCCAGTGTTTTCCAGAGTGGCTATATCATCGTGCATTCCCCCCAGCAACATGTGCAAAACAGCTTCTCGATATTCTGGCTGGTATTTGGCGGAATCACTACTTTTTTTGTTTGGTCATTCTGATAGCATTTTAATAATACCTCATTTTTCCCTAATAGCTAAGGAAGGTGAACATGAAGTTTTTATGTGGTTCTTTGGCATTTGTTTGTCCTTTTCAGTGAAATGTCTGTTTGTGTACTAATTGGATTGTTATTTTTTTATTGCTGGGTTTTGAGAGTTCTTTGAATATTTTATATATTAGTCCTTTGTTGGATGTATATTTTGAGATGTGAGATAGGTTATTTGTTATTTTTTTGCTTATTACAAATCCAAATGTTCAAGTATTGATTATTGAAAAGACTATTACTCCACTGAATTGCTTTTGCACCTTTGTCAAAAATCAATTGACCATGCTTCATTGGGTTATTTGTGATTTCTTGGTTCTGTTCCACTGATGTATGTGTCCATTCCTCTACTAGTATGACACTGCCTTGTTCACTGGAACTGTATGGCTGGTCTTGATATTACAGACAGTAACTACACCCATTTAACTCTTCTCTATAAAATTATTTTATTTATTCTGGGACCTGTTTCTTTCCTGTGAGTTTTAGGATGAAATTGTCTATGTTTAAAAAAGTGTTTGGTTAGATTTTGATAGAAATTGAATTAATTTAGGAGGAATAACTTCTTATGAATACTGTATATGTTTCCATTTAGGGAGGTTTTGTTTGACTTTTTTTTGTGACATTTCATAATTTATTTTTTTAAAGATTTTATTTATTTGAAAGACAGAGTTACAGAGAAAGGTAGAGACAGAGAGGCCTTCCATCCACTGGTTCACTCCCCAGAAGGCCACAATGGCTAGAGCTGCGCCAATCCTAAGCCAAGAGCCAGGAGCTTTTTCAGGATCTCGCACAGGGGTGCAGGGGTACAAGCACCCGGGCCATCCTCCACTGCTATCCCAAGCCACAGCAGAGAGCTGGATCGGAAGAGGAGCAGCCGATACTAGAACTGGCGCCCATATGGGATGCTGGCACTTCAGGCCAGGGCATTAACCTGCTGCGCCACAGTGCTGGCCCTGACATTTTATAATTTAACAACATAAAAATACATATCTGAACTATATGAAGCATTTCAACTTTATGTGAAGTGGTTGTAATTCAGATACATGATTTGTGTATTCTGTTTAGATTTCTTAGTCTTTTTAGAGACATCAGTTTCATTGTCCTTTTTTCTAAGAATCTGTTGTTTCATTGATTTTCTTCATTTCCCCATCTCCCCCCATTTTAAATTTCATTGCTTTCTGTTTTTATCTTTATTATTCCCTTTTGTTTGCCCTGGATTTATTTTGTTCTTCTTGTTTAAAGTAGAGCTCTCTGCTGTGGCTCGGGAGTGCAGTGGAGGATGGCCCAAGTCCTTGGGCCCTGCACTGGCATGGGAGACCAGGAGAAGCACCTGGCTCCTGGCTTCAGATCAGCGTGGTGAGCTGGCTGCAGCATGTCGGCCACAGTGGCCATTGGGGGGGGGGGGTGAACCAATGGAAAAGGAAGACCTTTCTCTCTGTTTCTCTCTCTCTCACTGTCCACTCTGCCTGTCAAAAAAAAGGAGGAATTTAGATGGTTTTCTTTTTCTGATACAGCATTTAATGCTATAAATTTTCCTCTCAGCATACTTTAGCTGCATCCCACATCCTTAGATCTATTGTAGTAGATGTGGAGGCCTGACTCATACTACTTGTTGTTGCAAGGTTATCATGAACTCAAGTCTTGCTAACTCATAACACACAACAGCCAGGGCTTGAGTAGGCTGAAGTTAAGAATCTGGAACTTAATTCAGGTATTTCGTGAGGGTGGCAGGTATCCAAGACTCAAGTCTTGCTTTCCTTTTGACACTGGGGGAAGATGGTGGCATGCCCATTAGACTCGCCTCTGATTACCTTATTTGCCCTCTTGACCTTGGGTAGAGTTTGAGATTAAGGTATCCCCTAGTTCCTATTTTGGCAAAGGGAAAGGGGAAAATAGAGTGTTGACTCCATGCCCTCATACTGCCTCATTCTGTCTCACTGACACTGGAGAGCATGGATGATCAATTCCTTACATGGCTCCACTGACACCAGAGGAGATAAAAGAAAAAAAAAAAAAAACAGCAGTTCCCAAGGAATCTATCTCAGACCACCTTGTTCAGTCTTGTTACTACCAGGTTTGGTGGTAGGGAGATGGTGCAGCACTTACTAGCCCCAACGTGCACCATCTTGTTTAGTCTCAGTGACATCAGATGGAGCCCAGGGTGTCATCTACTGTGCTGGAGTTATACCGTGGAGAGGGGATATGTGAAGCCTGTTGGTGAGTAGTCTCACTTGCTACCAGGTAGTCATGGATGTTCAGATTGCAACTGGACTCCACTGAAACTACTATGGTAGAATTGGGGCAAGTCTGTCCCCACTAAAGGGGAAATGAAAGAACAGTTCTGAGTCATGTTCTACTAAAACCACTGACTAGAGGATGAAAGCTATAATACCTACTTCCTTGTGATAGATTCAAATACTGGATGTTGTTTATTTAAAAATTTTACCATTAAAATTAAAAGGGGATGGCGGGTGTTTAGCACAGTTGGTTAAGACATTGCTTGGGATGCCCACATCCTGGCATCCTGTATGGGAGTGTGTGGGTTTGAATCCCAACTCTGCTTCCAATCCAATTTCCTGCTAATAAGCACCCTTGGAGGTCTTGGATACCTACCACCCTCATGAAATACCTGAATTGAGTTCCAGGTTCTTAACTTCAGCCTACTCAAGCCCTGGCTGTTGTGTGTTATGAGTGAATCATCTCTGTTTCTATTTCTTTCAAATAAATGAAAATAACTAAAAATCTTATAATCATAATATATTATTTATAAAAAAAAATTTAAAACTAGGAAAATATAGCATGTGAAATAGAAATTTCCCAGATTTTTTCTAAATAAATGGACATTTGAGCCATGAAGTAGATGGCTAGACTTTTTATACTTGTATTATTTCTTTAAAGATGTATTTATTTGAAAGGTAGAGTCACTCACTCACACACACACACACATACACACACTGATCTTCCCTCCCTTGGTTCACTCTTCAATTAACTGCAAGCCAGGGCTAATTAAGGCCTAATCAGGAGCTACGTTGGGGTCTCCCACATGGGTAGCATGAACCCAAACACTTGAGTCATCATCTGCTGCTCCTATGGGACATTAGCAGGAAGCTGGATCAGAAGCATGGTGTACCTGGGATTCCAACCAGGCAGTCTAATTTAGGATATGGGCATCCCAAACCATGATTTAACCCATGGGGCAAAATGGTTGCCCTGATTCTTAATTTTTTTAAAGAATTGCTGAACAATGAACTCACTACAGATGCCAAAACCAAGACTACATAAAAAAGAAAGCAACTAGATAATATTTTAAAAAGTTTTTTTCTGTTATATAATGAAGGGCAAAATTTCTCTAGTATTAAAGGACAAGATTAAAATTATGACAACATTGAGTTCTGCAATGATTGATATTTCATACTGGAATCCATAGAAATACTATCATTTTTCTTAAGATACACAAAAGTATTCTGTTTCTGTATGTGCAATACAGCAATTAGGTACTATAGTACTTATTATATTTGCAGCTCCACAGAAATATTTATCTTTGAATTTCAGAAGCTCCTGAAATCTCTCTTGTATACTTCAACTGAGAAAGGGCAGCTGATTAGTTATAAAAAGATATATACAATCTATTTCATATCCCAGCATATTAGAGATGGTTGTATTTGCCTTCTCAATCATTGATGCGGTTGAAATGGATGGCTCTGTTTGCCATCTCAGCCACAGCTGTGATGATTTTTGCACCCTCCCCATCCTTGGCAATTCTTACAAAGTCATGGAGGAACCTCTCAAATGTCTTCTTCCAAGATGCAATGCATATGCTCTTTGGTGACGTCACCTCAAGCTCAAGCAAGGTTCTTGATGCAGTCACAGATGTCGCCATCCTCCCCAACTGCATACATCTTCTCAGCTGCAGCTGAGAATCTCCTGGGCAAAGATTCTTCCCTCCAGGCAGCAGGCTTTGAAGGCTGATTGGATCAAGAGGTGATGTTTGGTGGGAGAAGCACCACTTTGATACTAGATGACCAATTTAAAGCACTACCAACAATAATCAAAATCTTAAAAGGCATTTTATTTCCAAGCAGTGCTTCTCCATTTCACAAGCACAGAAGTTCTGAAGATATCTTGGAAGAGGAGTTGAGTCATCTCTGACTTATTGCTGCTGTAGTGTGCTGGCTGTGTATGGTTGCTGATATGCTTGAAGACCATAGGGTTCTTCCTGTGCCATATCACAAAGGTCTCTAAGTGCAGCCTGCACCACTGTGCTCAAACAAGACCATTACTTGTTCTTCAAAGCCTTGAAGCCCAGCATTGACCTGGCCTCCTTATAGAATCAATCATTTCAGATGTCTGTTTCCATACAGATTTGCTCTGACAAATACTTTTCCTCTATAATCAGCCTGTCTGGAATTCCCAAAAATTCCTCAACTGCTTTCACATCAGCACTCCCAAACTCACTACTCACTTTCATGTTATGTAACAAATAGAGATTTTTGCATCATTTAAATCACCCAGAGTTCCAGTTGGCTCCAGCCTCTCTTTCATCATCACAAATTCACCTTTGGTTGCAATGACCATGGTGCTGAGGGGGAAACAAGTCCATGTCTGTCTTTAATCCAGGTCCTTAGAAGACGTTCCACATCAGCTGCAAGTTCTCAAACACTTCCTGTTCCTTCCCTTCAATGAAGCAGATCCTTTAACACTCTTTGCCACTTTGTTCTTATTCTTCAAGATCATAGCAATGGTGAAAAGGGACATCCCCAACAGGCAAGCAATAATCATTGCTCACTTTCCACCATCTGCTCCTTATTCATTTTTAATTTTGTAACCAATTCAGTCACTCAACATGGCCTCTATTGTCAATATTATCAGGGGATTGTGTATGCGTAGGAGCCATGATACACAAAACAACCAGAGAGTAAATGAAACACAAGAGAAAATGATGCAATGAAGAAATGCACTAATGTGAAATGTATGAGGCCGCTGCCAGAAAACATGCCACAATATTTTATGATGACTTTTCTAATAAACAGAAATTCAAAGTTAATGATAAAATAAAGTTTTATGAATACATAAGCTAATAATATAGTCATTTACTATCATCACCAAGTATTATCTGCTGTACATAACTGTATGATGATATGTTATACTTTTATGACAGCACACACATTTGATTAAAACTGTATCACCACAAACACATGAATAATGTCTTGTGCTACAACATTATGATAGCTGTGACATCAGTAGATCATAAGAGTTCTTAAAATTTTTATTTATTTTATTTATTTGAAAGGCAGAGAGACAGAGACAGAGAGAACTCTCATCCTTTAGTTCATTTCTCAAATACCCACAACAGCTGGGGCTGAGTCAGACCAAGAGCTAGGAACTCCATTTGAATCTCTCAAGATTATGATAGGGAACCAACTACTTGAGCCATCACTGTTGCCTGCCAAGGTGCTCATTATCACGAAATTGGAATTAGAAATGAATCAGGCACTCTGATGTGGGATATGGATACCCCAAATAGCATCTCAACCACTAGGTCAATCACCCACCTGGTAATAGGAATTTTTCTACTCCATTGCATTTTTTATGGGACTACTAGCATATATGTAGTCTGTTACTGCCAAAATGGCATTATGTGGTACGTGATTGTACATTGACCAGTAACATCAACATTACATGGGGGTGTTAGAAATGCATGACTTTGGGTCCTATCTTGGGTATTCTGAGTGAATAAAAATTTTAAGAAGATCCTCAGGTAATTCCTTAGCATAATCAAATCTGATAAGCATTCGTCTAAGACTAAAATCTCAAAGTGAAAAACCTCTGGACCAAATAAACATATCTGGAATCTGTACATGATCGTACAGCTTCTGAACCATAGTAGAAAACAGAGTAGGAGTCACTGGGAAGACCCCTTCCCTTGGGTGAACATCCTGATTACCAGGCATCAGGGACCATGTTAATGGGCAAATGAGTGATTTTACATCTTCAAGTTAGAGAGGTAACAAATATTTTAAATATCACACAGGAAATACTAAAAGATAGTCAACTCTGAAGATTTCACTTTTGGTTTTCATGATACTGTTAACAGAATTAAATATATTTTATCCCACTATTAGAGTTTATTTTTGGCTAGAGTAGAATATATCACAGAATTTTTATCTGTGGTAATCATGAGATAAACTAGTAACATAGCTGCATAAATTTAGGAAAAATATAAAATCATTAACAATTTAAAGATGTTGACTTAGCTCATTTTAGGTTCTTCCTTTGCCTCTCTATTTGATAGAGTCTATCAATCAGTTTCTTAGATTGGAAATGCTAGTAATTTGTTTCAAAGAAAATGCAATGGGCCTGGCACTGTAGTGTATCATGTAAAACTGCCGCCTGCAGTGCCAGCATCCCATATGGGCACCAGTTCAAGTCCTGACTGCTCCCTTCTAATCCAGCTCTCTGCTATGGCCTGGGAAACGGTAGAAGATGGCCCAAGTCCTTGGGCCCCTGTACCTGCGTGGGAGACCTGGAAGAAGTTCCTGGCTCCTGGCTTTGGATCAGTGCAGCGCCAGCTGTTGAAGCCAATTGGGGAGTGAACCAGCGGATGGAAGACCTCTTTGTCTCTCTCTTTCTCTCCCTCTCTCTCTTTCTTTGCCTTTCCTTCTCTCTCTCTCTATAACTCTTTCAAATAAATAAATAAATAAATCTTGAAAAAAAAAAAGAAAATTGAGTTTCCATTCACAAAGACACTACTGATAAGACCTATCCTTTTCATTCACCAACTAGACATTCTTGAAATTGACCACTTTTAATATACTATATTAAATTATCATATTTAAAACATATAGTTATGAGTACATGCACAAAAAATGTTTTTTTAAATATTGTTCCCTTTCCCACTTACAAACCATGATATTCAAATACAATTCTACTGTAAAGAAATGCCTTGTATAAGCACATTTTAATATACATTGACATAAGGAAGGTTGGTGAGACAAAAAGCATTTGTTATGATGTAATGAACACACCTCAGTTCAAAAAATCATGGACATTTTCCAGGTTTGGAAGAGATATTAGAGATGCTTTCTTAAATTGGAGATTTTCATTGGCCCTCATCCAGAAAAGACTGAAATTGAGATATTCTGTGGATTGCTGAGAAAATGTCAATACTAAACAATGTGATGTGAGATTTGTGTGTGCACAATTAGAGATTAAGATTCCAGTGATAGAATTTCCAATTATGGAGGATAAAGGGGAGATTAAAGTAAAGTAAGAATTCTTACGCTATATAATGAGTCCCTTCCCCATCTCACTCTCATATTCCTTGAATGTCTGCTTTACTTTTATGTAACATTAATTTAACAACTGATCTTAAGCAATTCATGTGTTTCTGTGACAGTAGATCACAAACTTTTTAACAAACTGTTACAGCATCTACAAAGAAATGTCCAGTTAAAAATACAAAGTTAACAAGATATAAGTCCAAATCAGACAAAAGAGATGGAGGTATCCGTGTTTTAACACACACTATGACTAAGCCACTGCACTTTTCAAAACCACCCTTCAGCATTCAGGAGCAGCCTCAGAGTTCTCACACAGGCACTTTCTGAGCTGTTTATCCTTTCGGAAGTGCTGACGCCAAGGCTATAAGTTAGAGAATTCTGTTTTGACATAATCAGTTCTGGTTGATGTGTCGTTAGATATGATGCAACGAGCCAGCTGCACACAATGCTATTCATTCCAGCTGATTGGTCTTTGCCGACCTTTGTCACAACCCTGAATGCTTGGTTTTGACCAAGAATAGGTTCAGTATACGGAATGCTATTGGATCTCAGCTTCATAGAGCTGCTATCCTCAGCCTTAGGAAAGAAAGCATTTGGCTAAGGCAGCTAAAATCTGGAAATCTGTCACTTACATTCCTTTTCCACAAATATAGCCTGATTGGGGACAGCGATCAGGAAAATCTTACTAGTAAAATAGTTAGAGTAAAAGATGCTTTCTATTTATGAGGTATTCATTACGGACAGAGTGCTTTCCAAATACACTGGATAAATCAAGCATGCAATGCTAATTAAGTATGTTTACAATCTAAGCCTAACTGAATCTGTGCCTTCCATCTTCCCTAATTCTGTTCTTAACTCTTTCTCCTTGGTTTCATCAAATAAAAGATTTGCTAAAGTACTCGTTTGGGGTAAATATTCCTGATGTTGTTGTTAAGAGAGTTGGCAAGCCAGTGTTAACTACAAACAATACAACTTGCTACAATGTGATGAGTTCAAATTATAAAAGTTACATAAATGATTTAGACAGTGACTACTATAAAATTTTATAACCAGTTTTTATCATGATCCTTTTAAGATAGGCCCATGCATATAATATCTGACTCAAAAAATCACAAAATCAAACTGTGTGCCTATATATAAAACCCATGTTACAGAGGACATGTACATAAAAATCAGTGCAATGACAGCACTACCTCTTCTGGGACAAACACATTATTAGTGATTTCTGATCCAAAATTCTGCAATATAAACGAATCTATTTTTTTGTTTGTTTTCAAAAGTTCTGATAGTTACAGAAAATAAAGCTTTATGGTAGTCAGACAGGCACCTGCTACAAGTCCTAACAGACTCGATGCTGTTGACTACTAATAAAGAATAGCAAAGCACTTTTATGTTAATTGTATATACCAGGAATTATTCTAAGTTCTTCACACACATATGAATACATTTAATCTACACAAGATATTATATGGGTGTCAATGTTTTCCCATTTATAACACCTCTTAGATTTCTTTGCCCTGACTGTATTTATGATTATTAGAATCTCCAAGTGGCTGCTGCCTGGGTGGGATGGCAGTAGGTGGATAATGGGAACTGAACTCTTTCTTAGGATGAGTAATTTTTCTTTACAGCTTTTTTGTTTTTAATTTCAAATCTGAAGGTTCACAGAGTGGAGGATTAAAGAGGTTCTACATGGTTAAAAGAAAACATTGTGAATCACTGGTTAATATGCATATAACCAAGGCTATTTATTTAGGGAGAAGTTGTTTTATGATTTGTGTATTGTATGCATTTTGGAAAGAGATTCAACATGCATGAGATCAGGGATGGCAATTGTGACATTTTTCTCCTTAGAGGGAAGAGACAGAACAGAATTCTCATTTCAGAGGCCTTTGAAACTCAGCCTGGAACTATTTCCCCTAAGCACACAATTCACAGTTCCTAAGAGCTTAGGGGATTCTGTGCTGTGGAGGTGGGAGATGGAGAAGGCAGCCTCTCTAAGGCCCACTCTCAAGTGGGACAAAAATGCAATTAGTTGTTGCTGAAGCTGATAGGTAACAGCAGATGGGATTTTCATCTCCTCATTTTCTTGAGGTTTTCTCTAAATGGTTCTTGAAAGACCATTTTATCCAGGCTGGGAGACCCAGCGAGCTGTCCTATCCTGTCTCAGTCCTGACGCTCACCAGCAAAGCCCTCAGTTCCAGGTTTAACACATTGAGCTTCTAGGTCTGAACTATAAGATGGGGTGATTCCATTTCAGGCTGTGAAGGTCTTTGAAATATTCCTGTTGGTAATTGAACACGCCCTTCCTTCCCTTGACCCTCCTCTCACATAGGCACAGTTTTATTAGCTGTTCCTCAGCTCATATCCCATCAAATTCCTGGGCACTTCACTGGACTTCTGTCATCCTACTTGAAACTGGAACAATGCTCTTTCTTTTCAGACTCATTTCCACATGGATTTTCACTGCAACCTCCTTGAATGGGAAATGAGCCTTAATCGCTGTGCATGCTCAGACCTTTTATACCTCCAAGATGATAATAACTTAATAAACAGTAAATTTGAACACTCTCCAGCTTGAAATACATAGATAGAATCTTCCAATGCACAAATTAAAGGAGATCTTGGCTTAGCAAGTGTTCAATTATATTTAGGGCTTTTACTTTAAAAAAATTTAAAGATATAAAAATCATAATTGTTTATGGTATACTATGTGATGTTTTGATAAATGTATATATTGCATAATGTTCAACCACAGTAAATATATCTATCTTCTCAAACATTTACCATTTTGTTGTGGTGAAAACATTCAATGTTGTACTTTCTAGTTTTCTTAATTTTTAAATAGAGAGAAACATACAGTTCATTACCATCATCTATAGCCATTGTACTGTGCAGTAACGCCTCAGAGCTTGTTTCTCCTATCTAACTACAACTTAGCACCCACTAGAGCCAACATTTACTAGTCTTTCCCTCCCTGCTTCCCTCGCCAGTCCCTGGTAACCACAACTATCTTCTTAACGTCCATGAGATCAAGTTTTTTTAGTTTCTACAAATGAATCAGTTTATGCACTGCTTGCTTTCTGCTGCCTGTCTGACTAAACATAATGACTTCTAGTTCCTTCCATGCTGCAAGATCCTTCCAAGACTCATCCTTTTTTATGGCTGAATAGTAGACCATTGTATATATGTCCCACATCCCCTTACCCATTCATCAGTGGACAGACACTTAGCTTGTTTTCACTTCTTTGCTATTGTGAGCAGTGTTACAATAGGAGTGCAGAGGTCTCTTCAATAGAATGATTTTATTTCCCTTAGATAGATTCCCAGTAGTGGGACTGCTGGGTCATGTGGTAGTTCTATTTTTACTTTTTTGAGGAAACTTCATATTGTTTTCCACTTTGATTGTACTATTTTACCTTCCCACCAACAGTGTCTATGCGGTTCCCTTTTCTCCACATTCTCACCAACACTGTTATCTTTCATCATTTTTTATAATACCCAATCTAACTAGAGTGAGGTTATTGTAGTTTTGATTTGTATTTCCATGATTATTAGTGATGTTGAGCAATTTTTTACATACCTGTTGGCCATTTAAATGTCTTCCTTTGAGAAATGTCTGTATGGATCTATTGAAAACAAAGAAAGAAAGAAAGCAGAGGCATGCATTGTGCTGTAGTGGGTTAAGCCTCCACTTGCTATGCTGACATCCCATATTGGAGGGTCAGTTCAAGTCCTGGCTGCCCCACTTATGATCCAGCTTCCTGCTGATGTGCCTGGGAAGGCAATAAGCAATAGTCCAAATGCAGGGGCCCCTGAGATCCATGTAAGAGACCTGAATGGAACTCCCTGGCTTCAGTCTGGCCCAGTCTTGGTTGTTGTGACTGTTTGGGGAATGAACCTGAGGATGGAAGATCTCCATCTCTCTCTCTCTCTCTGTGTGTCTCTCCCTCTCTCTCTGTTGCTCTGCTTTTAAAATAAATAAGCAGTTAAAAAATCATACAAGAAACCCTCAAATAATACAATTTAAAACTGATACATATCAGGCCAGTGTTGTGGCACAGCAATGTTAAGCCTCTGTCTGCGATGCTGGCATCCCATATGAGCACCGGCTCAAGTCCCAGCTGCTTGCAATCCAGTTCTCACTTGCAATCCAATTCTCTGCTAATGCTCCTGGGAAAGCAGCTGAAGATGGCTCAAGTTCTTGGGTCCCTGCACCCATTTTGGAGACCAGGATGAAGTCCCAAGCTCCAGGCTTTGGCCTGGCCCAACACTGGCCATTACAGTCATTTGGGTTGTGAACCAGCAATATAAGATCTCTCTTTCCTTCTCTTCTCTGTCTCTACTTCTCTCTGTAACTCTGCCTTTCAAAATAAATGGATAAATTTGATACATATCTTCACACATGAAGCAAATATATTTTCTTTGTAAAGCTCGAGTATTTAATCAAATCGCAAACAAAATTTATGCACTTTTTGAAAAATGTAAACAAAGTGAAGAGGTAGAGAGAGAGGGAGGGAGAGAGGAGAAAAAGAGAGAGAAATAGAGAGAGAAATCAGCAGAGGAAAGGAGAAAGAAAGGAAGAAGGAATGACAGGGTAGGAAAAAGGCTGACAGTAGGGAAGGAAGAGAGGGAGGAAAGGAAGGGGAAAGGAAGATTATTTATGTCAAAAATGGTATCAACTATCCTCCCCTGGTATAAATAGCAGATTGACTCTAGAACACACAGACACAGGCACACTCACACACACACACACACACACACACACACACACATATGTTCCAGTGATACCAAAATCCTCAGATGCTCCAATTCCTTATATGACATGGCATAGGATCTGTCCATAACTATGCACATTCCTTTTGGATATTTTATCATCTCTAATTTACTTATAATATCTCATATAATATAGATAGATGTTAGGTAAATAGCTGTTATATAGTCTTGTTTTGGGGTACAATGACAATGAGAAATGTACATGTTCAGCACAGATTTTTTGTTCAAAAATAGGAGTCACTGTGTACTTACGTCTCATGAGGGATCTGTCCTTAATGTGTTATCCAATGTGAAATAATGCTATTACTAGTACTGAAACAGTATTTCTACACTTTGTGTTTCTGTGTGGGTGCAAACTGATGAAATCTTTACATAGTATAGACTGAATCGATCTTCTGTATATAAAGATAATTGAAAATGATTAAAAAATCTTGGTGTTAAATTGGAAATTGCATAGATAATCAATTCTTTAAAAAAATCATGTAGGATCTCTGTCCTTAATGTGCTGTACATTGTGAATTAATACTATAACTAGTACTCCAACAGTATTTTCACTTTGTGTCTCTATGTGAGGGCAAACTATTGAAATCTTTAGGTAATATGTACTAAACTGATCTTCTGTGTATAAAGAGAATTGAAAATGAATTTTGATGTGAATGGAAGGGGAGAGGGAGCGGGAAAGGGGAGGGTAGCGGGAGGGAGGGAAGTTGTGTGGGGGGAGCCATTGTAATCCATAAGCTATACTTTGGAAATTTATATTCTTTAAATAAAAGCTTTATATAAAAAATATTTTTAACCTGTGGCTGCTAGAATCTGCAACACAGAATCCACAGATGTGGAGAGTCAACCATATGTGTGATGACTCTGACCTGCCAACAACAAGCTGCCTGCCTCATAAGTAGAATGCTCACACCATGCGCGATGTATATTATAAATCGATTGTGATCTCTTCAAACAAAAGCAGTTATCTAGTTTTCTTATGGATGTTTCATTATGAATTTAATCACTTGCCTTTTTACTTATTCTGGTCTAAGATATAACAAAAAGAAATATTTATCTTCCTGGATATAGGTGGACTCAGTCTGGGATAAGTAAACATTTGCATCCCTTAAGGAAAAATAAGAAAAAGAAACACCATATTCCACATTCACACCATCTGAAAATATAATGATCATGATGTTTCTAATTATTTGCACACTTTTTGTTTGTGTCATGTTAGGATTATATTTGACTCTATGAACATTGCCATTTCTTTATCTCATGGACATTTTTTTCATTAATGCTTTAATCCTTTCAGGAAATTGCAATGCAACTGGGGAAAGGGAAGCAACATCTGACATGACCTAGCTTCAAAGCCTCTTATTTCAGGTCCTATCTTTTGAGAGGACAGACTCTTCCTTGTGGTGAGACAGCTGGTAAGAATGCTTTATATGTGTGTGTGTGTTCACAGGTACATGCATGATTAATCATATTTGCATTTGATACACACAGACAGACAAACACACTTACAATGTTCAAATCCATGGTCAATGAATACCAAATACTTCAAGTGAAACATCTTCACACCCTATTTTAATATTCTAATACTCTAGCAATAAATATGTAAGTGAAATAAGATGAATTTAAACCAAATATTTTGAGAATAAATGTTAATTTTTATGGAAAGTATACCATAACTTTAAACAGACTCTTTCACCAATAGAATCTGTGATATCATTACCAAACTGCAGGATAACTTACTTTGGCAAACACTTACTACACCAGCTACAGAATACACTGTACAAATTTCCTCTTTCCACATAGATCCTGTGCTGCATGTGGTAAACAAGTCTTATAAATCCCAGTCCTGATAGTTTCCCTGCAGTCCCCAAATGATACTCATTTGATTCCTCCCTTTTGGTGATGTTTTTAACCTGCTGGACACTGATTGAATTTTAAGTTGTCAGATTCTCATGACTGGTACTTGGACAGAGAGCTTTCCAATGTGGAAATTCTTGTAGGAGTATTTGGCTATAAAATGCAAGGCTGAGCTCCCATACTTTAGTCTGCTATATTAAGTGGAAGCCACAATTGCGGGAAATCAAGGCTCCAAAGTGAAAACTCAGGATGCCGCTGGCATTAATCACTTCATTCTATATACAAACAAGAAAATGAAACTTAGGGGATAAGCTTTATACCACATGGACAGGTTTTTTTTGTTTTTGTTTTTTTTTGTCTTCCCGTTGGTTCTAAGATCAGAGTAAAAGAGAGAGGAGATATATATTTTCTGTTTTGTGTTCATAATAGCCTTTAGAAATTCTTATTTTTAATAGATATTGAGTTTCTAGTTGAAAACGTCTTGGCTGAGAACATATAAATTCTGTGAATTTTTTTGAAAGTAAAAGATGATCAGTAGTTTTTAAAACAGTGCAAACTTGAAAACAGGTCAGCTTGAAATGCACATTTATCACACAAAATTTTGAAAAGAGACAATCGGAACTGGGGAGATGCAACACCAGTAATGTTGCTTTTGAAACTTTGTACTTGGAGCTGGTATTTGGCATAGCAGTTAAAATGCCACTTGCATCCCTCCATCCCATGGTGGAGGAGCTGGATTCAAGTTTCATCTCACCCCCAATTCTAGTTTTCTGTTAATGTGAGTCCTGGGAGGCAGCAGATGGTCCAAGTACTTATGTCCCTACCAATCAAGCGGGAGACCCAAATGGACATAAGGGGTCCTGGGTTTGGCATGGTCCAGCCCTGACCATTGTTGGCATTTAGGAGTGAACAGTGAATGGAAGATTGTTCTGTGTTCCTGTCTCTTCCTGTCTCTATACACTTCAAATTGTTAAGAAATAAATATTTTTAAAAAAATACTCAGCATTATATTTCAGTGATCTGTAATTATCTCGGTCTGAATTTGGAAGACCCCCATGACCGGAGAGCAAAGTTTAGAAACTGATAGGACGTTGGTTTCATGGTGGGGTTTGCATACCCCCTTTCCAATGACCATTTCACACCAGAGTCTAGTGCACTTAAAGTCTTTGGCACTTAAAGGTCATAAAATTGAGTTCAGAAAGGAAATTCCTCATTTTTGTTTTCTATTTAGCCATTACTATAAGTTGGTGACTTTAAAAATCAGGATTCTTTGAAAATACAAAACATCTGCTTTATATGGTCCCAGTCGTTTCTCTATCATAGCATCTTTATTCTTTAATAAGTACTATAATTATTTTTATAACCATAAAATAAACATGAATTATATACAATTATTTATTGCAATATTTTGAAGTGATTAATTTTAAAGATATATAAAATAAATTATATCAGAGATTTGGATTCTATTATTCCCTTCAATTTCAGCTCATAACATCCTCTATTTTGTATATTTAAGCTACTTTATTTTCTAGAACATGTTAAGAAATAGCTAATCGATGGATGAATGATTACATCTGCTTGATACGTAGTCTTGTCATGCTGAGCAACTAGTTTTGTAATATTCTATCTCTCAACCAGACATGATTTACATGCACTAAACTAGTTACCTGGATTTCAAGAATAGGCAGCCTAGAAAGTGGCATACATTGTACTGAAGCAAAGATAGACCCAAAAGAAAATAAGAGCACTTCTGTATCATCTTCTTTTCTTTTTTTCTTTTAATTTTATTTTCTTTTATTTATTTTTTTATTTATTTGAAAGGTAGAGTTATAGACAGTGAGAGAGAGAGAGAGAGACAGAGAGAAAGGTCTCCCTTCCGTTGATTCACTCTCCAAATGGCCACTGTGGCCGGCGCTGCACCAATCTGAAGCCAGGAGCCAGGTGTTTCCTCCTGGTCTCCCATGCAGGTGCAGGTCCCAAGCACTTCGGCCATCCTCCACTGACCTCCCAGACCACAGCAGAGAGCTGGACTGGAAGAAGGGCAGCCGGGACTAGAACCCAGTGTCCATATGGGATGTTGACGCCACAGGCAGATGATTAACCAAATGAGCCATGGCACCAGCCCCTATCACCTGCTTCTGATGTGTTTCTAGGTAAGAGGTAAATTAGAATTTTCAAAGCATCAATCAAAGTAGTCTTGAGGTAGCCTTAATGGTCACTCATGTTTTTTGTCATTGTTAACCAGTGGCCATAACTGAAAAAAAAATGCATTTGTTATATTCAAACACATGGAATATGATAGAAGCCCAGGGTTGGTGTCTCATGTTGGCAAATGCTCCATTCCTGGTTTCTTGTCTGATTTGCATGGCTACATTCAACTAATATGCAAGGACTCATCTGATAGTTTAGTACCTCATGGTAAACCTATAGGATATCAAATGGATAAGAAATTGGACTATGCAAGTACTAGATCTTTGCCAAGAATCCAATTCTTCTATAAACAAGAGAATAGTAAATAATGTCACCACTTGAAGTAGGATGTGATAAAAACAAAACAAGTCATGGAATATTTGAAAAGGTGGAGGATGTACTTCAAAATAAAAAATGCAACAAATATTTCAAATAATGTTGGATTCTGCAGATTTCAATAGTGTTTATGCTGCCAGCAATTTGAGTGATTTTAAATGTCCATATCAAAAGCAGACTTTGAATAAATAATTAATTAATAAATATTTCCACTGTGTTATAACTCATGATGGAGTCTGAATACATTTGTTGCTTTTTCTCAAATACATTAATTGGCATACATTAGTTTCTCAGTAAATACTCATATAATAAATTAATGCTTATTTTTAATATCACTAACTAATAAAAGTACACAATGCACTTGCTTAAATATTAATTCTAATTTTTAAATACTTATTTATTTATTAGAAAGGCAGAGAGGCACAGTTACAGAGAGGTAGAGGCAGAGAGAGACAGAGAGAGAGAGGTCTTTCATCCACAAGTTCACTCTCCAAATGGCCACAATGGCTGGAGCTGGGCCGATCAGAAGCAAAGAGCTTGGAGCTTCTTCCAGGTCTCCCAGATGGGTGCAGGGTCCCAAGCACATGGGCCATCTGTTGTTGCTTTCCCCGGCACATTAACAGGGAGTTGGGTTGGAAGTGGAACAGCCAGGACTCGAACTAGTGCCCATATGGGATACTGGCACTGCAGGTGGTGGCTTTACCTGCTATGCCACAGTGCCAGCCCCTAATTAATTCTAATTCTGCTAAAGTTTCATGTCAAGAAAAATTAGAGAAGGATTAGTATACAAACAAAAATAGGGTTTGTAGTGAAATCTTGTGGTAAGGGGATTTGCATACAGGGGGATATATTCCAAACGCCCTTCCAAATGAAAAAGCATGTATGTACTTAATAGAGTATTTTTTAAAGATGTATTCACTTATTTATTTGGAAGGCAGAAAGAGAGAGAGAGGGAGAGTGAGAGAGAGAGGGAGAGAGAGAGAGAGAGAGAGAGAGAGAGAGAATCTTCATCTGCTGATTCTCTCCCTAAATTGCTGTAGCAAATGGGGCTCAGACAGACTGATGCTAGGAGCCAGGAACTCCATCCTGAGCAGCATGAGCCCAGGCACGTGGGCCATATTCAGGAGCTTTCACTGGTGCATTAGTAGGGTGCTGGATAAGAAGTGGTGTATCCAGGACTCAAGCCAGCATGCTGATGTGGGATGCATGTGTCACAAGCTGCAATTTAGCCTATAGCACTACAATGCTGGCTCCTGATACAGCATTTTAACACGTGCGGAGGCCTAAGTTCTATGCAGGTATTAACTGCTGAAATATTTATATCATCTCTATATTACATGGAGAGGTTGGAGAGAGAAAAGTTAACCAATTTGCCCAAATTCATTATAGTTAGACTCCAGAGTCTGTGTTCCCAGCTATAATATGTATTGCTTTTGGAAAAACAACCTTATGGATATTACCATATTTTTCATATATGGGACTGCATTCATTGCCTGGGAATGCCATAACAAGTATTGCAAACTGGCTTCCTTGAAACAACAGAAACTTATTCCCTCACACTTAGAGAAGTGAGAAGTCTGTAAGCAGTGTTGTTGGAAGGGTCGGCTTTCCTGTAGGCCACACAAAAGAACCCTCATTCCAGTGGTTGCTGACAACTCGTGGCACTCCCTGGCTCACAGTGGCATCACTCTAATTTTGGCCTCCATCTCCACATGGCTGTCCTCCTTCTGTGTGAGTCTTCCTATAGCTTCATCTCATGTAATAAGGACATCAGTTGTTAGATTTAAGGCCCACCCCAATCCAATCTGACTTCATGTTAACTTGACCACATCTGCAAAGACTCCATTTTCCTTAAGGTCATATTCACTGTTACTGAGAGTTACTACTTGGAAATGTTGTTATTTTATGTTTTTAAGTGTTATTTATTTATTTATTGTTGAGAGGCAGAAAAAGAAAGAGAAGACAGAGAGAAAGAGGAAGAGAAAGAGAAAAGGAGAAATAAATATCTGTCATTGCTGGTTCATTCCCTGAATGCCCATAGTAGTCAGGGTTGGGCCAGGCCAAAACCAGGATCCAGGAACTCCATCCAGTTTTGCCACATGGGTGACAGAACCCAAATCCTTGAGCCATCACCTGCTCCTCTGTAAGAACATTAGAAGGAAGCTGGATTAAAAGGAGGGGTAGGACTGAATCCCAGACACTCTGGTATAGGATGTGGGTGTTTCAAGTGATAGTTTAAGCTATTGCTATTATGCCACAATGCCCACTTTTAAGAGGACATATCTTTTAACAGGACACAATTCAGCCCCCTACAAGATCCTGTTAGTCTTAGGAAAAAAATCTTATCATGCATACTCAGTTGCAATGAAATTAGATTGAATTTATATCTATCACATTCATGTCTATTTTTTAAGTAATATAGGAACATATGTAGCATTGAATAGGTATGAATGGAGGTTTGCAGTGAGACAAAAAAAAAACAGGATTTGTCATGGGCATGTTGTCTTCTGATAATGAAAACTGATATTTCAATTTGCAAAGTAGAGGAGCCCATATGCCAGAGGAAGGTGGATGGCATCCTGGGACAGCAGGGAAAGAGTTGTAAGGTGCTGTTCATGCGAGGACCTGGAGTAGCTCAGGGCAGCTTGGTACAGAAGGGCCAGATGAGACCACTCCTAGGAGGAGGTAGTTCTGCAAAGACCTCACACATGACAGATTACTTCTCACACATCTGTCTTAGACGAGTAATTGTCACAGCCAAAGAAATGGCATTTAGCTGGTCTCATAGGCTGATGATAATATCATCAGAACAATAGAAATTTAACAGTAGAATTAAGTTTATGAATTACATGAAGCCCAATATTTGCTATGAAAAAGATATGGGAGTGAGAGTTCCTCAGGTATGGAAAGCCAAGACGCTGTGGCAAAATTGACCTAAATGAAAGATCTCTGTGAGTGAGATCCCAGTGAAGAACGGGCCATCAAAAAGGAGGTACCTTTCTATGAAGGGAAGAGAGAACTTCCACTTTGACTATGACTTTGTCTAAATAAGATTTGAGTTTGTGAACTCAACAGGCTTTCATGGCCTTGGCAGCTCATGACAAGAGGCTTCCATAGCCTTGGCAGCTCATGACAAGAGCCTCAGGTGATTACTGACCTCATAAATAAGAGTGTCAATTGTTAAATCAACAACAGGAGTCACTGTGCACTTGCTCCCCATGTAGGATCTCTGTCCTTAATGTGTTGTACTATGAGAATTAACAGTAAAACTAATATTCAAACAGTACTTTATACCTTGTGTGTCTGTGTGAGTGCAATCTGTTGAAATCTTTACTTAGTATATAATAAGTTGATCTTCTGTATATAAAGATAATTAAAAATGAATCTTAATGAAGAATGGGATGGGAGAGGGAGTAGGAGACGGGATGGTTTGCAGGTGAGAGGGTGGTTATGGAGTGAAAACCGCTATAATCCAAAAGTACTTTTGAAATTTATATTTATTAAATAAAAGTTTTCTAAAAAAAGAAAAACATATGTGAAGAATTTGGAAGTAATTGTGTATTTTTGTTGACATTTAGGTCAATATGACAATTACATTTTTTTCCCCAGAATCATGGCAATGGGACTGGTAGAGTGACCAAAATTTTTGCAGAAATTTCAGAAAATACAGTTTGATTTGGTTGAATATTTTTTTCTTTTTGTGTAAGTACAAGTGATTTCAACTTACCAATATACTTATCCCTTCTTTCTATATGCTGATTTATCATTACTATTCATTACCTCTCCTTTTCAGTTGTCATTTAGTGGTCTCTGAACATGGAAATTTTATCTTTAAAAATATCTGGTTTCCTGCCCAAAGCATCTGCTCTTCAGGTTTGCAGGTGCAGGTTATGTAAAAATGAACCAACACCTACAGAATTCCCACAGAAGCTCCTCCAAAAAAGATTGTTCAGTCATACATGGGAAGCTTTGTACACATTTTTCTCATCTGACTGTCCACCCAGAATGGGAAATCAACTTTGCTTTAAAGACCCTGGAGAATGAAATGAGAAGAGGTTGGGGCTCTGGAGCTAGAAGCCTGAGTTCCAATTCTTGGCATTCTACTTCCTAGCTATGGAAGTTATTTAACTTCTCTGTGCCTCTGATGCAACTTCTGGAAATGACATTGACCGCAGTCCCTATACTACTAGGTTATTTCATTACATAAGTTTATACACACACACACACACACACACACACACGTGTGTGTATATATATATATATATATATATATATATATAGCTCACAGAGGCACTGCACAAGAAATATTTTTCAGATTACATTCCAGGTGGAGAATTTATCTGAAGCTAGAGATGGTGAAGAATTTTGGAATTTAGAAAGTTATGACAAAAACAAGAAGCATAACGTCTACATAACTACTTAAATAAGGTAGTATCTGATATACTGCAAAAGAGTAGGAATGTGAGAAGTGTTTCATTAGGTTATACAGGAATAAACAGAAGTTACTCAATAGCAACTACATCTTCATTCCTGACTAAAAGTAGGGAAGTTAACCTTACTGTCAAAAGTGATTTAAAACATATCTCTAGTTCTCCATCCTTCCCCTACCCCAGTGATACCTGGAGGTAAGCTCTGTAAAATCTCTTCAAAATCCCCATGTGGTTAGGGAATTATCATGGAATTTTTGTTTCTAACATTAAAATCTTCCCTGTTACTTTTGTTACATTAAATTCTACTTCATAGATCAAGAAAATTGGTTGTAATGAGGTTTGCATTTAAAGAGTGTGGATGAGTTTCCAAAAAATCATTTCGAAATCCTGAGTTAAACATCCATTAGGGGCATTATTATGTAATCAGTTTACTAAGTCAGAAATGGGATACCAACAACAGATGATGAGGTCTATACATCTCAATCAGCTCACCAACACTAACTAAACCATAGGAAGATCCCAATATTTTTTTGGTTGACTTACTTGTTAATAAAGTCATTTTCAGGTGTTAAAAGTTCGGCTAAATCTATTGTTATAATATCTCTCTCCCATACAGTCCAGGCTTTCCTGTGCCAGGAAACCTGCAGGGAGACATGGGGAGTGGTGGGACCCTTCCCTTACTTTCCTCCCACTCCTGCATTTGCTCTGGTGCTCCTGGGCCCTCCCAGAAGCTCAAGGGGAGGAGGAGGGTGGTGAGAGAAGAGGAGGGAAAAGCACTGAAGGATCCTACTTGACTGGTAGTATTAGAATCTGAAGATCACAGCCCTCAACCAAGGCATAAATATTAGTGTGCTCTCTCAGGAGTACGTCTGCATCTTCTGCCTTCCTCCTCTCCAGGTGCTCTCTGCTCACAAACATTCTGCATGACTCATTGCCCTTGAGACCATCCAAACCTGGCTCACGCTTCGCTACATCACTCAACATCTCTCAACTGCAACTCATGGGTCACACGCTGGAAATAAAAGCTATCTTCCACGGAGCCCTCTTTGTTCTGCTCCCCAGCTAACACCAGTCAGCCATTAGCCCTTTCTTTCCCAGTGAAAAATAGGCATGCATTTTCTCTACCTTTAAGCTCTTCAGATAGTTCCCCCTGAAAGCCCATTCACTGAGTTTAAGTTGTAGAAAAGCACATTTTCCTATCAAAAAGTAAAAGGAAAGTACAACACACCAACATTTTCCTCAAGAAAATCTTCACTTATCAGTCTTTACTCATTAATTTAATAGCTCTCTTATGTATAGGTGTGTGTGGGGGGGTGGATTAAGTGTTGTAGAACCAATTTAGGCTATTTTCCAACAAGTTCAGCATTGATGGCCTCGCTCCTGTTTAGAATGTGTGGCACTTAACACTCTTTGTGCTCAGCTTTTGTAACTCTGGCCAGAAATCCCAGTGGGAATTCTCACTTGCTGCCCTGTCACAGCTAAGCAAAGGCAGCTGAACCAGGTGGACCTTCCTGGTAGGGCCAAGATTTTTACTCCCTTAGGAGGAACTGCCAAGAGGATAGAAAACTGACCACATCTGCCCTCCGTGTTCATGCAGTGAATTCGCTCTTAATCACTTTCTTTTCCTCAGTCCCTAAGCACTTTTCATCCACATATATTTGGAAGGCACAAGGAGTTGTTCTGGAGACATTAAGCAACCAGAAGAGATGATCCTTGCTCTTGAAGAGGGATTATTTTAGAGACCCTTTGCTCTAACGCAGTGCTTCTAAAATACATGCATACCATTAAGAAGAGAGAAAAGTGTACCCACTAGTGTTTGAAAATATATTCTGAAGTAGTAAGTAGTTGTGTCCTTCATGGTGACTGAGGAACACACGCCCTGAGGGTTTATAATGTGTTCACAGAGAATATGCAAAAAGTGATATTTTAAAGAAATTCATTTTCAGATCCTCAACTCTGATGTGCACAAAAGCAGAACTGATTTACCCATGAAGAAACATAGGTTTTTCTCCATTTCCTAACTTCCTTTTATAATTTTTTCTTCTCTGACTTGGATCTTATTTCCTGCCTCGCTGACTACAATCGTCTATTAGTCGAGAGGGAAAATTCACAGAAGAGCAAAGCATAGCAATTATTTTCAAATTATTACTTTTGACTTTGAAAAAGGGAATTACTCTGATGGACAATAAGTGATCATTTGTTTTTCAATTTAATGGTTCCCAACTATCTGCATTCCACAGAAGTTAAAGGGGCACATAAAAGAGCCGTCAGCTGACACATCACTAGTTTTTGATGATAGATTACTATTTGACTTTAATTATGTGATTCAAAGTGAGTTTAAAGAATTGTGAGATACTGCTATAACTCCTTTAATTATCATCTACCTAGTTGTTTGAACAAGATTTCTAAGAGCTAAAAGGAGTTGATGTTGAATCTTACCTCATTCCAATGTGTAATATGATATGTCCTGAGAAAATAAGCTAATTATAAAAAGTTCAACTAATTAATGCAAATTTTAACACAACTGACCTTTTACTCTTCGATAAATGCTAAAATTAATATTTCAAAAATGTCATGTTTATGTATCATTATGAATTGGGCAGGACTAAAACTCATGCAAGAAGTGTACATTCTGATGTCTGACAGTTAATAGCTGGTGGATTAATGGTGAATACTTGATCCAATTATGACATGTCAAACGTGGATCTGGTGGGAGGTGTTTAGGTCATTGGGAGACTCCCCTCAGAGAGTGATTCCGGTGAGATGGTCATTTATCTTGGTTAGTTCAGGTTCTACCTACCTTTTCTAGCCACATCCTGGCTTGCCACGTGACCATTTTTTTTCCACACTTGCCATGACCAGCCAGCACAGATGGTAGATTATGGGGCCATCTAATCATGCACTGTAACCTCTAATCTATAAACTGAAGTAAATTTTTCTCTTTTCCAAGAAACTACTCTTGGGTATTTTAGTTAAAGTAATGAAACACAAACATCTTTATGTATTTATTATGTTTTTATATTTATATGTAATGTATGTTTGGTGTGTGCAGGTGCTACAGGTTGTATGTATAAGATTATGTGTTGCAGTATTGTCTCTAAAAGCAAAACCAATGTTCATTAATGGCAAGTTTGTTAAATGCAGCATAGTACAACTATTTATGGAACACTTTGCAGCTATAAGGAGAAAGACAGCTATCAGCTAATAAGAGGTATGGAATCCAGGATATATTACTGCATCAGGCTGAATGCCCCCACAGAAGATAGCCACATGCTAATTCTCAGGATCTGTGAATGTGTGACTTTATATCACAAAAGGGACTTTGCAAATATGACTAAATTGATGATTGTGAGATGGGGAGATTACCCTGAATTATCTAGGTTGGCTCTAAATGTAATCTCAAATTATCCTTATGAAGAGAAACTAGAGGGTCTGGCGCTGTGGCATAGTCGGTAAAAGCCGCTGCCTGTGATGCTGGCATCCCATATGGATGCCGGTTTGAGTCCCAGCTGCTCCACTTTCAATTCGGCTCTATGATATGATCTGGGTAAGGAGTGGAAGACGGCCCAAATTCTTGGGTCCCTGCACCTGCGTGGGAGAACCAGAGGAAGCTCCTGGCTCCGGGCTTCAGATCAGCACAACTACGGCTGTTGCAGCCAACTGGGATGTGAACCAGCGGATGGAAGACCTCTGTCTCTCTCTCTCTCTCTACCTCTGCCTCTCTGTAACTCTGCCTTGCAAGCAAATAAATACATCTTTAAAAAAAAGAAAAGGAGGTTGGTGACAGAAGAAGAGAAGGCAACAAGAAGTTGGAAATAGACAATAGAGTAGTTTGGCTATTAGCCAGAGAATGCAAAAGCAACCTCATCACTTTGGAATAGACAAAAATTAATTAATTAATTAATTCTCCCCTAGAATAAAAAATAGAGTTTTTTTTTTTTAATTCTCAAAATACCAGCTCTGCAAACCTTGGGTTCGGTTCTGTTAATACTTATTTTTGACACCTGACATTCAGAACTGTAAAGTAATATATTTACATTGCTGTCAGCCACTAGGTTTATGGTAGATTGCTACAACAAGGGTAACCATTGTTAAAAGAAACAATGGCAAGGTGTATATACTGTGCTCCGTTTTAGGAAAGAACTGATAAAGGCAGAAAAATGGTTGCCAGAATATGCCTAAAAATATTAGATTTATTCCTAAGAACTAATAAATGTGATTACTTATATGGGTCAAGAATAGAAATAAGACTTTTCAGTGCAAATGTTTGTTATATCATTTGATTTCTGAACCAAGTGCAGGTATGACCCATTCAAAGCAAGCAATAAATAAATATATAAAATTTATAGAGGAAACAGATGGGAAGTTGAAAGGCTTGGTTCTTAAAATAATAGAGCTTTATTATCTACTCATTAAAATAAATAAATCCATAAGTACATAATTAGATAAAAGGAAGATGAAAGTTTTATATTAAAGTTAATATGTATAATGCACTGGAGATTTCTATCAATTTCAACTTTTATCCTTTTTTATTTTTTTTTTATACACAGAAGATCAGTTTAGTACATATTACATAAAGATTTCAATAGTTTGCCCTCACATAGAGACACAAGTGAAAATAATGTTGGAGTACTAGTAATAGTATTAATTCACAATGTACAGCACATTAAGGGCAGAGATCCCACATGATATTTTTTTTAAAAAATTGATTAATTTTCTATGCAATTTCCAATTTAACACTAAGATTTTTTAATCATTTTCAATTATCTTTATATACAGAAGATAGATTCAGTATAGACTATGTAAAGATTTGATCAGTTTGCACCCACACAGAAACACAAAGTGTAGAAATACTGTTTCAGTACTAGTTATAGCATTACTTCACATTAGATAACACATTAAGGACAGATCCCTCATGAGACGTAAGTACACAGTGACTCCTGATGTTGATTTAACAATTTGACACTCTTGTTTATGGCATCAGGAATCTCCCTAGGCTCTAGTCATGAGTTGCCGAGGCTATGGAAGCCTTTAGGGTTCTCCGACTTCGATCTTACTCTCAACTTTTATTTTTTAAAAAGATTTCTTTCTTTATTTGGAAGGCATAGTTACAGAAAGAGAGAAAAGAAAAACAGAGAAAAGAGCTTCTTCCACCATGTGGGTGCAGGGGCCCAAGGACTTGGGCCATCTTCTGTTGCTTTCCCAGGCACATTAGCAGGACATGGATGGGAAATGGAGCAGCCAGGACTCGAACTTGCACCCATACGGGATACCAGCACTGCAGGCCGTGGCTTAACCCATTGAGACATATTGTCAGCCCCAATATATGGCTGGCGCCGGGACTCAATAGGCTAGTCCTCCGCCTGCAGCACCAGCACACCAGGTTCTAGTCCCAGTCGGGGTGCTGGATTCTGTCCTGGGTGCCCCTCTTCCAGGCCAGCTCTCTGCTGTGGCCCGGGAAGTGCAGTGGAGGATGGCCCAAGTGCTTGGGCCCTGCACCCCATGGGAGACCAGAAAAAGCACCTGGCTCCTGCCATCGGATCAGCGCAGTGTGCTGGCCGAAGCGCGCCGGCCACAGAGGCCATTGGAGGGTGAACCAACGGCAAAGGAAGACCTTTCTCTCTGTCTGTCTCTCTCACTGTCCACTCTACCTGTCAAAAAAAAAAAAAAAAAAGAGAGAGAGAGAGAGAGACATAGTGTCAGCCCCAATATAAACTTCTATTTTAAGTATCAGTTTTTTTTTTTTTTTTTTTTACAGGCAGAGTGGACAGAGAGAGAGAGAGACAGAGAGAAAGGTCTTCCTTTTTGCCGTTGGTTCACCCTCCAATGGCCGCCGCGGCCGGCGCGCTGCGGCCGGCGCACCGCGCTCGTCCGATGGCAGGAGCCAGGAGCCAGGAGCCAGGTGCTTTTCCTGGTCTCCCCATGGGGTGCAGGGCCCAAGCACCTGGGCCATCCTCCACTGCACTCCCGGGCCAAGTATCAGTTTTAAGAAGTTATATACACAAAGTATTTTTAAATTTTGTTGTTGCAAATTATGAGAACAGGAGAGAAAAGGTGTTTGAGATTTGCAAATCTCGGCTGAGATGAAAATCCCATACACCCAGGTTCTTCCTCTTCTCTGCCCTGTGAGTCACATAAATGTATGGATGGAGATGGCAACAGTGGATTTATTAGTATTGGTCGTTTCCTAACACCAGTAAATGCAGCAGCATAAATCACTCACACATCTGGGGAGTCACCGAGAGTTTCTGCCTTCAAATGTCGGTCAGAACATCCATCAGGGCAACCCCACTCCCAGGTCACACTCTGGAGCTTGGATTAGAGGGGGTGACACCAACGAAGGCTGCTAGGAAAATGTTCCCTGGAGCATCTTGTTTCCACGTTGGAGACTAGAAGCTCCTGGGATTTCAGAATTTAGAAACACTTTATCTCCTATGAAAACTTGGCCTTCCCACCAGATGTGCAATAATTACAACTTGAAACCCAAAACTCAACAACAAAACATTGTCCTCAAAATGAGTCCACTAATTTTGATAGGTGGGAGTCTCCAGGACAACATGTATCCAGAGATTGAAGTACATTGTGTTGATAGCTCATAAAATGTACAGGTTTGTTCCTAATTCTATTCTATATACAGAACAGGTTAACAATTTATAATAAGATAATAAATCCATCCTACACACAGGACTGGCCAACAAATTAAATGAGATAATAACTATCTTATACATGGGAATGATTAACAATTGAAGATGAAAGATATTAATTAAAAGAAGATAAACAGGGAGTTACTTGGAAAAAGGGAACACAGTACAGAATCTCCGAAGCAAAAGAAAGATCCCTCGTGAAGGAGGGTGTGAGTAGCCAACAAGGCCAATATCTCAGAGAAGCCAGAGAGAGAGAGAGAGAGAGAGAGAGAGAGAGGTCTTCCATCTGCTGGTTCACTCCCCAATGGCCACAACAGCTGAAGCTACGCCGATCTGAAGCCAAGAACCAGGAACTTCTTCCGGGTCTCCCACGAGGATGCAAGGTCCCAAGGACTTGGGCCATCTTCTACTCCAACTGGGCCAACTGGGGAGTGAACCAGCTGACGGAAGACCTCTCTCTCTTTGCCTCTCCTTCTCTCTCTGTGTAACTCTTTCAAGTAAATAATAAATAAATCTTAAAAAAAAAAGAAAGAAAGAAAACAAAGCCAGAGGGGCTGCATTGTGTTGCAGCAGGTAAAGCCACCACCTGTGATACTGTCATCCCAAGGGGCCCTAGTTCAAGTCCTAGGTGCTCCACTTCCCATCCAGCTTCCTGCTGATGAGCCAGAGAAAAGTAGCAGAAGATGGCCCAAGTGTGTGGGCCCCTGCTATTCACTTTTGGTTCCCAGTGTCAGCCAGGCCTGGATGTTGTGGCCATGTGGTAAGTAAAGCAGTGGATGGAAATCTCTCTCACTCCCTCTCTCTATCTCTCTCAGGTGGGAGGCTCAGATGGAATTCCGGGCTCCTGGCTTTGCCTTCCCCTATCATTGTGGACATATTGGGAGTAATCAGCAGATTGAAGATTCTCTCTCTCTCTATCAGTCTCTCCCTCTCCCTCCATAACTCTGCCTTTCAAATAAATAAATAGATCTTTACAAGAAAAAACAAGGCTAGAAATAGAGGAGCTCAAATACATTTTAACAAACTCTCTTCTATGGTTTAAAATGAACATATGATAAATGGTAAATTCTGGATAATTGTATAGGAACGAAAATCAAATTAAACCCTCAATCTTAAAAAAGACAGATGTAAGTAAAATATAATTAAGGTATTTTGAGCTGTAACCCAGAAAACGGATGATTGTTTTTCATCATGCACTTTGTGCTCACACAGTGAGGCTTACACCTGCTTATCTGAGCAGACATCAGAGTTGCTGCCTCCGAGTATGTCCCCAGGAGCACTGATTTTCAGAGGACAGCTGCATGAACCTATCAGAAGATAGTTCTGATGTAATGGAAAAAACTTGGTACCTGAACTCCTAGGATTTGGTTGCACTGGCTCTGCCACCTGCTGTGAAGCCCTGGTTAGAGTGCTTGACTCCCAATTCTCATTTTCCTCTATCAGGCCAGGACAGCACGCTGCTCTGCGGACCCATTCTGTACCAGGAGGGTGAGCGTTGACGGTCCTGGATCTAATTTCATTCCCATCACTTACAACTTTATAACCTCCCATAAAGCACTCTGAACTACATAAATTTTAAAGTAATCTACTTTAAGCACAAACATAACTTATTTCCGTTTAAAACATTTCAACAGTTTCCCTGTATCACTACCAAATGCATTCCAGATTATAAGGTGTACACACTCTGCACTATCTCACCACCCTCTTTTACTCTCTAATCTCAATTTCCTCTAACCCTTGCCTCACAGTTTTTGTTCCAGCATTCATACCTTGTTTTATTTTCCTACGTTAAGACTCTTGCTTTCACAAGTGCTTTTAGCTCAGATAACTCCTCTACCCACACTTCTATTCCTATCGCTGTGTCCTTTCCAGTAACTTAATTCTTACTCCTTCTTTAAACTCAGCTCCAGAGATCCTCTTCTCTAAGATTCTTCAACTACCTGCCCGCATACCTTTCTCGATCCACCTCTCATTGGAATGTAGGCACTTCAGTTTGGTCATTACTATTTACTTTCCGTTAGCCAGTTTCTATCAACACATGGAAAAGGGGCTCAACATATCACTGCTGAATTAGCATATAGATGAAGGACACCAACAAAAAAATGTTATACCATTGGCCTAAAGACACACAGCTATTTCCCATGGGAACAAATCTCTCCACATTCTTTTCTCCTTAAATGTTGTAGAAAAAATAGTGACAATAATGTTAATATAGCACATATAGGCCGGCGCCATGGCTCAATAGGCTAATCCTCTGCCTAGCAGTGCCGGCACACCAGGTTCTAGTCCCGGTCAGAGCGCCGGATTCTGTCCCAGTTGTCCCTTTTCCAGGCCAGCTCTCTGCTGTGGCCCGGGAGTGCAGTGGAGGATGGCCCAAGTGCTTGGGCCCTGGCACCCCATGGGAGACCAGGAGTAAGCACCTGGCTCCTGGCTTCGGATAAGCGCGGTGCGCCGGCCGCAGCACGCCAGCCGCGGCGGCCGTTGGAGGGTGAACCAACGGCAAAGGAAGACCTTTCTCTCTGTCTCTCTCTCTCACTGTCCACTCTGCCTGTTTAAAAAATTATATATATAGCACATATATTGATTATATATATATATATATAAAACATAACCAAAATACTTGCTTGCCATGTCAATGTTTTGAAATATTATTAAAGAAAATAGACATTTCACACTTCAAGAAGCAAGGAACATTGACAAAGGGTAAAAAATTACAGAAGAACACTCATCCTGTCCACATAATGTTCTGATGGGACAATCTGCTGGAATGCAAAAGATAAACAATAAGCAAGTTGGTGTTTTTCTAATAGAAATGCAAAAATAATCATAACATTTGAAGGAAGATAAGTAATTTGCCTTTTAAAAAATCTATTTTTTAATGTTCTTATTTGTCATTGAGAAGACATACGAAGTCCAAGCCGAACAGCACAGGAAAATAAATTAAATGAATGTTGGCATATTTAGAAGCCAAATGGAAAGAAAATAGCTCTTGCCTGTGCACAGAATGAGATTAGCAGGAAACATTACAGACAAGATCCTCTGAAAGAGGGACGGAAGCCAGCAACAAAGCAATTAACATCTCTGATCATCTTCAGGTTCCCTAAAGAAAACCCACCAGGCTAAAGCATACATTTGGCCAACCTGCTTTACCTTTCTAACTATGAAGACAAATGACTCAGATGGAGAATAAATAGGTTAAATTAAGTAGTGATTCATAATAATTGGAATTTGCCACTAGACACATAACTTCTTTTGTATCTCACAATATCACACCCAGGAAGGGCTCCAAAGCAATCCCATGCTGAACTTTATGTATTGTAGTTTGGACCAACACCAAGAAAAATGCTACAGCAGAAGGAGTGCTGTCCCTAGGCTTGAGGAATAAACCCCACCTCTAGCAATTAGCAGACACGTGACTTTATAGGGGGAAGGATACATTTCCTCTTTTCCTATTCTCACAGTCATGAAGCAAGATGCAGGGCCCGGGGAACTATGATGGTGTTTCTTGGAATTCAATGGTTCATGACCATAAAATAAAAGCAAAGCCCACTAGAAAACGTTGTGTTGATGTTGCTGGCTGGTTATTTGTATGCATTTTTTATTCTTTTTTTTTTTTTTTTGACAGGCAGAGTGGACAGTGAGAGAGAGAGAGACAGAGAGAAAGGTTATTTGTATGTTTTCTTAAAGTATATTCTGCTCAGATTTTTATTTATGCATTTGCTATGATTCTGACTAATATTTGGCCTAATAAGATGAAAAAGGGTGTTTATAATCAATTTCTTGGTCAAGCATAAAATGCTGATGTGTGACAAAGAGAGGCCAGGGTTCTCAGATCATGTTTATCTGCTGTCCTTCCTGTTAAGAACAAATTTTAGATGAGATAGAGTGAAATGACAACAACTTAGAGGATGCTGTCTAAGATGAATGAGGCAATTTTGAAATCAACTGTCCTTTGCAGGCTGGTGAATTGTGCTCACATGAAGATAATGAGGCCAACATCCAAATGACAGCAGAATCACATATGCCGATGATTAGGATTTGATCATGGTGATGGCTATTTGGAATGAAAAAAAAAAATGAAGAAGTGTCCCAAGTTGAAGCTGGTGAGAGGATCAAGCTAGGAACGAGAGGGCAAAGCAAAGGGAGAGAGCAGGATGGGTGTCTTCAGATGTCTGGTTTGGGCACGTCATAAATCATGTGCTGTGTGGCCTCCACGGGGAGTGCAGGGAATTCGGTGGAGAATTTCAATATGATCAGGACTTGGAGCACTTGTTGGGAGAATTATAAGGGACATGAAACACGGCTTTACTACCACAATTTTGAAAACAAAGCACAGGCAATGCAACGGCTACCAAGAGGTGGAAATGGTCCAGTCAAAGAAAAAGCAGACCAGCCAAGATCAAAAGTAATGGCAACCGTTTTTTGAGATAATCCAGGCATTTCACTTGTTGACTGGAAAGCCAAAGAACAATAACATCTGCTTCTTACAAAAAAGTTTGGAGAATATTAGTCCAAGATTTGGAAAAAAAAAAATCGAAGAAAGGCTTCACCATAGAATTTTTTTCTACTGCAATAATGCTCCTGCTCATTTCTTTCACTGAACAAGGGAAATTTTGAAAGAGCTTTGATGGAAAATCATTAGGTATCAACCTTATAGTACCAACTTAGCTCATTATGGTTTTTTATCTCCTAATCTTAATCAATCTTTAAAGACACCAATTTTTCTTCAGCTCATAAAGTAGAAACATCTCATTAACATGGTTAAGTGCCCAAGATGCTCAGCCCTTGAGGGGTACACTACACAGCTGGTCTCATTGCTGACAACAGTATCTTCCACTTGATGGGGCTTATGCCAAGAAATAAAGTTTACACATTTTGAATTTTGTCTCTTAATTCCATTTTCCACAGATTGAATTCTTGTAAATGTGAGAGATAAATGCTGAAAGTACTGACAATAATCTCAGTGAAAGCATCGGCTTCCCTGAACACTGTAGCTTCTGCCAAATCTCAAATCTCCACTTAGAGCTCCTTCTGTGTCCCCTTTCTTGCTGTCTCTTTTTTTCCGACATAGATTCAAACCTACTCTGAACATATTTAAGGGATAAGAGAAATGGAGACAGAAGAAAGTGCGAACAGGGTGATTCCATTCCAAATTATACAGTGATGACGGTGAGTCATTCTCCAAGATGCCAGAGCAGGGTGCTCACATGTCACACAGCTTCCCCAGTTTCCTCACAGTACAGCTGCTGTAGGAATTTGCACATCAACCTTGGCAGATGGGGTTCACTTGATTTAAGAAGAGTAGCGAGTAAGCTCCTTTGAAAAGTTTCAGTTGCTCAAAGCTACAGAATACAAGGTCAAGTCTATGAGGAAATCCCTAAAGCTCCTCTTCCTTGGACTGGGATGAGGGGATGGGAGTAGGAACCTGGGCATGCTAAGGGATGAGAAGGGGATAGAAGGTATTCTGTATTAAAACCAGAATAATCTGTGGCCGGCGCTGTGGCCTGCAGCACCAGCATCCCATATGGGCACCAGTTTGATTACCTGCTCCTCATTTCTGATCCAGCTCCCTGCTAATGTACCTGGGAAAGCAGCAGAGAATGGCCCAAGTCCTAGGGCCCCTGCACCCATGTAGGAGACCTGGAAGAAGCTCCTGACTCCTGGATTTAGATTGGCTCAGCTCCAGCTGTTGCAGCCATTTAGAGAGTAAACAGCAGATGGAAGACCTTTCTTTCTGTGTGTCTCTACCTCTCTCTGTAACCCTTTCAAGTAAATAAAATAAGTCTTAAAAGAAATCAGGAACAATCCCTAGAGTTCATTGTTACCCAAATATTCCTAGGTGACACGGTAAGGAGGCAAATCCCAGGAAAATGGGGATATAAAAAGGGACTTAAACTGAATATATGAACTAGAGGATTGGTAAATTATTATTTAACCCCATATTCTACTTAAAACTTATTGTGACTATATTGTTTTTGTTTTTCTGGGAAAGCTGAAAAAAGTAGGGGTGGGAGCAGAAGAATGCTAATATGTGTAAATGGTTGCATAGGATTTGACGAAGACTGTTTGCTGCGTTTGGAAATATGTAGGCAATTATTTCTGAAATTATCAGCAACATTATTCTTAATATAAACAGTTCTTATTCTCATAATAATTGTTATATAATATATAGTAATATATATGAGGATTTGTATCAGATGCCAATATTCTACAATTTGAGTGCTAAATTTGAAATTCCACAAAGCACATTGAATTACTATTGGATCCTATATGCAAACATGAGCAACCAGTGAGATTTAGGCTTTAGATTCCTAAGTAGTGGCCATACACCTTAACATCCTAGTGTTCTATATATACACGAGGGCACAACAAAAGCTCGGGGAGGGGCTGCTGTTATGGTACAGCAGGTTAAGCCACTGCCTGCAATACCAGAATCCCCTGTGAGTGTCAGTTTAAGTCCTGCTTGCTCCACTTCTGATCCAACTCTGGCTATTGTACCTGGAAAAAGCAGCAGATGTCCTAAGTGCTTGGTCCCCCGCCACCAATGTGGGAGACCCAGATGGAGTTCCAGGCTACTGGTCTTGGCAAGGCGCAGAGTTGGCTGTTGCAGCCATTCTGGAGAAGTGAACCAGCAGAAGGAAGAGCTCCCTCTGTCTCTCTTTACCTCTCCCTCTCTCTACAACTCTACCTTTCAAATAAATAAATTTTTAAAAAGTCTTTGGAAAATTTGTTTTTGGAAAAGTATGCATGGATTTGAAATTTTTGCATAAAAATAAACTTACCCTTTAATCTCATTTTTTCCATGAATTTTTAGTAGTTTTTGGTATTTGGTCATTTATCAGTGTTACACATACAGGCAATGAAAACTATAATTTCTTACCTACCTATGGTGCATTGTTAGACTTTTTTCCATTTTGAGGGGTCAGGAGTCATAATACTTTGAGCAATCCTGACAACACATGGACACATCTGAGAAAAACATTGATACATTCCACTTGAGCAAGAGTAAAAGAACTGAAGGAACTGGAGTCACACAGAGCTGAGTTTGGAAACAGTTTCCTTGGGCTTACAGGAATATTTTTTCATTGCCGCACATAGGCTACATCACAACCCCTCAGATGTGGAAAACTGAATTCATAGGAGGGGCTCTAATTGAGAATCAGCGTGGTTCTCAGAGACGGAGTGCCAATTCTCATCAATTTCTTCAGTAGAGTTCACACCGCAGAATGAATTAACATTCTATGCTGTGCAGTTTTCCAATTTTTAAATCACTTTTGCTACAAGGGAAATTTGATGTGTGTCATATTTTCTTTCATTTAATTCACTGAATTAATTTGGACAGCAAAACTTATGCGGCAGTAATGGAATAATCCTAAAAACATAATGACTTATTACAGAACGTGGTGTCTCTCCTGCTCACAGGAGACAACTCATGTGAATTGCTGGGGGAAACGGTCTTTCAGTTGTCAGAAACTATGGTGTCTTGTAGCTTCTCGGTAACTCACTATTTTCAACAACATAGGAGAACCGAAGTTATCGCTCCTAACTACTTCATCCTGGAAGTCATACCTATTACTTCTGATTTCGGGAAATGGTAGCTATCACAAAACTGAAAGTCACAACTTTTCTACTACAAAAGAGTCACTGTCACAGCAATCCCAGCTTCTGATTGGCTTGGGTTATGATGGTATAACGTTAAGTATATTTCCTAAGCAGGGCTATAACTTCTCTCTATAACATACCTAATTTTTTACATACAAAACTATATATAGTCCACCCTGGCTATCCAGAGACTTCCCATCCATAAATTCTACTTTTTAAAAAAGGATTTATTTATTTATTTGAAAGGTAGAGATACAAAGAGGCAGAGACAGAGACACAGAGAGAGAGAGACAGAGAGAGACAGACAGAGAGGTTGTCCTTCCACTGGTTTACTCCCTAGATGTCTACAATGGCTGGAGTTGAGCCAATCTAAAGTCAAGAGCCAGGAGCTTCTTCAGGTCTCACATATGAGTGTAGAGCCCAAGGACCTGTGCCATCTTCTACTGCTTTCCCAGGCCATAGCAGAGAGCTGGATTAGAAGTGGAGCAGCTGGGATCCAAACAGGCGCCCACATGGGTTGCCAGCACTGTAGGCAGCAGCTTTACTCGCTAAGCCCCAGCCCATCCATAAATTCAACTGACTTGTGGATTGAAAATATTTGAGAAAAAACTTTCATCTGTACTGAAAATGTTTGGACTGTTTTTATTTCTTGTCGTTATTCCCTAATACCTACTTATGCAGCATTTATATTGGACTCCAAAAAGTTTGTGGACAATGGAATTTAAGAATAAATTTATGGCCAGCACCACGGCTCAATAGGCTAATCCTCCGCCTGTGGCGCCAGCACTCCAGGTTCTAGTCCCTGTTGGGGCGCCGGATTCTGTCCCGGATGCTCCTCTTCCAGTCCAGCTCTCTGCTGTGGCCCGGGAAGGCAGTGGAGGATGGCCCAAGTGCTTGGGCCCTGCACCCGCATGGGAGACCAGGAGGAAGCACCTGGCTCCTGGCTTCAGATCGGTGCAGCGCGCTGGCCATAGTGGCCATTTGGGGGGTGAACCAACGGAAGGAAGACCTTTCTCTCTGTCTGTCTCTCTCACTGTCTAACTCTGCCTGTCAAGAAAAAAAAAAGAATCAATTTATTTTGGTGCAAAAAATTCGATGTGTATACATATTTTTTACATAACATGGATCTTCCATGAACAGTTTGATATCTCATACATATATTTACAACATAAGTAATTTAGAGATAATTTAAAGTAGTTACATAGGAACTTGAGCATCAGTGGATTTTGTAATCTGCTGGTGGTGCTGAAACCAATCGTCTACAGATATTAATGGACTTCCGCATATATACAACTATACAACATGCACCCTTTTAATGGCACTAGAGAGTTTATTATGCCTTTACAAACATAATTGCAGCCTATTTTGCTTTTATTGCTGATAAAATTAAACATAGGAGAATCAGAGCATTTTCAAATCCAAATGTAATATATTAATGTAAATGTAATAATGTAATACAAAGCAGACCTAAAGAACAATAACAAAAAAAAAAAAAACACAATCTAGAGTTAGTGATCTGATAGTTGATATTTTAGAAAACAGATGTTTCATTACTTCCTGAGCATTGTCCTGTCACCCCAGGAAAAAATAAGATTATGTGAGATAATTTTTTTTTCAGGTGCTAGAAAAGAAGATAGATTGATATCCTTAAAAATATTGCAACACAGCCAACAATCATGAGAAATTTCTTAACCTATTTTGACAAGGCTGTCCAACAAGGTCCCTTGCTGAGTTGTAATGATTCTATTCATGATCTTGGTCACCCATTCCAGTGCAATTTTTATATCATTCAAAATAACTTTACCCAAAGGGAGAGGTAAATAGAATAGTCAATTAGAATTATGTGACAATTGGGTAGTAAATTAATGCCTCTTCCAGGTTTTTAATTATTCATCTCCCTTTCAGTATAATCAAGGTTATTTAGTATTGTTGATGCCTCCTATAATGTAATTACACAAATATCAGGTCCTAGGATGGAACAAGAATTGACAGCCCTGATCAATAGTCAAGCAGCATTTGTAATAGGAAATCCTGGGAATAAAACAAAAACCCTCTTGGTGAGCAATGTAAGGAACAAATAACAGAGCATTTTCTGGTTTTCTGTAAGTTCATTAATTATTTCAAACATATATTCATCTAGTTGTTACACATGCATGATACTGTGCTTATCATTATAAGTTACTTCAAAGTTATATTCAGAAATATTTAATTTTACATTGAAGCAATCTCAATGTTCAAAAATAAAGAAATGCTTGCAATGTAACTGTTAATCAAACATGCTGAATTTTCCCCAAATTGTTCACAGTGTTTTGTAATGTAAAATATATGTTGCATAAAAGCTTCTGTCAATCTATATTTGTACACGAAAAATATTTAAGAACATCAAAATGATGAAAGAGGTATTTTCGGTTTGGTCTAGTTTCATGTTTATCTGCCCTTTGTAGAGGAGGCATGAAGCAAAGAGGCTCACTAGCTCTTAGCAACTATGTTATAAGTTGGATGATATTTTATACAATCATATGAATAAATAAATTAAGTGGGCCCAAATTCATATGGTTTGTTAAGGAGCACAGACTTGAAGCCATATGGTCTTTTTGCTTTCCAAAGTTATGCATAAGACTATAGGAGTAGATCCTGTGAACTGGAATAAGCAGCTGTCTTTTGGGTAATGAAATAATGAAAAGTGGAATAAAATTTGACATCTCAAAAATTCTTTCATGAGTAAGTGAATGTGCTCAAAAGGATATTTAAGGTGCCAAGCAGGATGATGAATATTTGGACCAAAAGGAAATACTCCAAAATTTTGTAGGTAAATTATTCAATATTGACTTACCCCTGAGAAAATATGAGGCTATATAAATATATTATTTTAGTTTCTCTTTAATGTATATATTAACTTGACAGTTAACATTTTTGTCATTTAAAAAAAATAAATAATTGAAGAGGGATGTGTAACCATTGAGAGAAGTAGATAAGTTTGACATTTTCCCTTCTCATTTGTTTATCCAATTATGTTAAGAAAAAATAATAAAATGCATGTGAATAAAGAAAGTTTTTAGACTTTCTGAATCTAGTTATGCTGTTTTTTAAAAAATAGGATTACTAGCTAGTGAATCTGAATATTGGCATGAAGATGCTTATAATAAATGATGTAATGTATAAAGACAACAGGGCAGAAAGTGCCAAAAGAGACTTAAACATTCAAGGCAGGGGCCGGTGCTGTGGTATAGCAGGTTAAAGCCCTGACCCAAAGCACTGGCATCCCATATGGGTGCCGGTTCTAGATCCAGCTGCTCCACTTCTGATCAAGCTCTCTGCTATGGCCTAGGAAAGCAGTAGAGGATGGCCCAAGTCCTTGGGCCACTGCACCCACATGGGAGATGTGAAAGAACTTCCTGGCTCCTGGCTTCGGATCAGCACAGCTCCAGCTGTTGTGGCCATCTGGGGAGTGAACCAGTGGATGGAAGACCTCTCTGTCTCTACCTCTCTCTGTAACTCTTTCAAATAAATAAAATAAAATCTAAAAAAAAAAAAATCAAGGCAAAAATACCTTGGTGTGCAACTTTAGTTAGTCTAATGGATTAGGGTTTTATAATATTTGAATAATCATTGGTCAAGAAAACAAAAGTTACATTTTCATAGAAAATAGAAAAACACAAATGGCAAGACTATGACTAGTTTTGCTTATATCAACTTTGAAAAAGAGAACTTAGTAAAAGTTAAAATAAATAAATATAAATAAAATAAAACATGTAAGATAACACACAGGGAAAATGCCCATATATGTGTTGGATAAAAGAAAAAATATTAAAAATAATAATTATAAAAATACATAAAAATATAACAGGAATTTTACCAGTTAGAAACTACAATATTTATCAAGAAATTTTCCTGTGAATCACAAAATGAGCATATTTGAAAACAGTGCTGGCTAAAATTTAATACTGCAAATGAGCATGATGATCTAGACATGAACTGAATAGTTTTATACCAGTAGACTGGATATCCCCAACTTGAAATAAAGCGTCTACAAAAACCTAGATACTACATTTCCTTGTGAAGCTAAATGAACAAGCCAAAAATGTCAAAGCACACTGTTTAGATTTAAGATTGTATGGGAGGTCTCAGTACCATTAGACTGGAAGTAGAAAAAAATCACACATATTTAAAATCCCCCCAAGTTTTACTCTTAGTGGAAAATATTTTATATGTAGAAAATCCTGAGGACTATAGAGAATAAAAGCAACTAGAACTGATAACTATGTTTAATCATTATGTCCCATCATTATCTATATGGGACACCTATAAAAACAGGGTAAGCAACATATAAACTAATTGTAATAACTTTGAAATAAAGATTGTGCCACTGAAATATCACAGAATTAAAACTTAATGAGTTATTAAGGTCAATGGATTCAAAATCAGTATCAAGTGGATTTCCCTTTACTAGCAGTGAAAATATGAAATATAAACATTAAATGTTATTTACTAAACAACATCAAAACATGAAATAGGAATGAATTTAATAAAATGTGCTTAAAATCTCTACAGTCAAAAAAGCACAAATGATTAATGAGAGAAATTAAAAAAGACTTGAGTATAAAGATGTACGGTGTTCATGAATTTTGTGCAGCCATGAGTTTATCAACAATTCATCAGTATATTCCAAGCCATGAAAGCTAAAATCCAGCAAGCTCTATTTCATAATAGAAATTGACAAGCTGATTTTAAATTTACATGGAAGTCTAAGAGATCTAAAACGGGCAAGATACTTTTGAAAAGTTGGAAAACTGATCCATCTGATTTCAAGACGTGTGCCTTAGTCCATTCCAGGCTGCAGGAACAGAACATCATAGACTGGTTGGCTTATAAACAGCAGAAGTTTGTTCCTCCCAGTTCTGGAGGCTGGAAGATCAAGGCAACAGCAGGTCCTGTATATTTTGAGTCTGTTTCTTGGATAGCAGCCTCCTCTCACTGTGTCCTCACCTGGCTAAAAAGGCAGGGTCTCTCTGGGGCTCTTTTTAAGGACACTAATTCTGTTGGGGAGGGCTCTACCCTCATGACTTGGGAAACTCGCAAAGGTCCTACTTCCTAGTAGGAAACTGTCCCATGAGGTTTAAGCACACAAATTTTGGGAGGACAAAGCGTTCAGTCTATTGGTACATTACAAACTGACCATAATAAAGACAACATGTTGACTGCACAAATAAAATGATATATGGGACAGAAGAAATATTCCAGCAAGAAAACCAGATTGATAGGTTAGATTGATTTTAACAAAGATTCCAGAGTAACCCAAGGGTGACTGTATGGTTTTTACAATAAATGATGTTGGAAGAACCAAACATCCTTGTGGGGAAAACAACACGAACATAGACCTATACCTTGTATACAAAGGAAAATTAATTTGAACTGTGATTACTAGCTAAAATTTTAAGAAAAGTTGATAGTATGAAGCTTCTGAAAGTAAACAGGAGAGCATCTTTCTGACGCTGGGGCATGCCTATAGTTTTTCTATGGAATACACACAAAAAACTGCAAACTACAAATGCATATTAGATTAATCAAAGTAGTACAGTTCTGACCTCTGGAGCCTGTGCAGCTGTAAGAGGTGGTGTCTTGCTGCTGTCCCTGTACCAGGCATGTTTTTTGGGGCACTGGACAACCACACCTACTCCTAGATGCCCAAGGTAAAGGTGGCAGTCAAACAAACGTGGGCAGCCCAAACTGAACTGGTGTCTCAGATGTCAGTGCCCATGCCAGACTCCACCTGGGGGGTTTCTGTGGAAGACAAGTTGCTTGCTAAAGAAGTTGCAAAAAGTTGAAAATTGCCAGCCTTATGAAATCAAATGCATTTTCCTGTTCCAAACAAACTATACACCTGTAAAAAATGTCATATTGTACTCTTTAAATATGTTCAGTTTTACATCTGCAAAAAATGTTTTAAAGATAAATTTAAAGAAGAGAAAAGCTTGTTGCTTTTAGTGAAGTGAAATCCCAGAGGAGAGTTATGACCAGGGTGGGAAACTTCTGTTGGAAACTCAAGTTGCAGGTGCTACAACAAGGCGCAAGTAAATGCTAATCCAGGGTCTGGCACCCTTGCATCACAGAGCAGGGAAGCTAAGGCTGAGCTCACTGACAGGTCATTTGATTGATAGCCCTGTTGTGTGAGGATTAAAGTATTTATTTTCCAGCCTTCTTAGTTTTTCTCATCCACTGAGAATTGAATCAGCAGGACAGCCTTCCTGGGACCAGGTGGACTCTGGGAACAACACGGCTGATTGCATCAAGCCTTGTGCCAAACAGTCAAAGGGGAAGGCTGTGACCCTCAACTGGAGGTTAGTTATTTTTGTCTCTAAGGTCAAAAAGCAGAAATAGTGCAGCCTCCATGGCCTCACCTCCCACCCAGTCCCCCTGGGTTGTCCCAGTCCTATAACCACACTGTCCTGAAGCTCATCTCTGTGACTGTCCATGGTGTGTATAGACTTCAACATAAACACAGCAAAAGAGTATGTTTGGGCTTCTAACATAGGTAAATAAATAAAAGTTCTGCTTTTGTAGAGACTCTATTGGTAAAATAAATAAGAAGGTGAGCCAGAGTGGCAAAATGCACAAAGAATTTGCTTTTAAAAGATACAAAAAAAATTTTTATACTAATAAAAAGTGTCAGTTCTGGCCGGCATCACGGCTCACTAGGCGCCGGCACCCCAGGTTCTAGTCCTGGTCGGGGTGCTGGATTCTGTCCTGGTTGCTCCTCTTCCAGTCCAGCTCTGTGCTGTGGCCTGGGAGTGCAGTGGAGGTTGGCCCAGGTCCTTGGACCCTGCACCTGCATGTGACACCAGGAGAAGCACTTGGCTCCTGGCTTCGGATCAGCACTGAATGCTCGCCGCAGCGCGCCGGCCACAATGGCCACTTTTGGGGTGAACCAACGGTAAAAGGAAGACCTTTCTCTCTGTCTCTCTCTCACTGTCCACTCTGTCTGTTAAAAAAAATGTCAGTTCAAAATCAGAAAATATACTTGTGTAGAAATTTCACAAAAGAAGATAAGTG
The DNA here is from genome assembly GCA_949820135.1 of Sylvilagus floridanus. Classification (NCBI taxonomy): domain Eukaryota; kingdom Metazoa; phylum Chordata; class Mammalia; order Lagomorpha; family Leporidae; genus Sylvilagus; species Sylvilagus floridanus. The sequence goes on along the minus strand of OX463246.1, from coordinate 19,894,626 downwards.
GATGAACAATAAAGACATGAAAAGTTAGTGATCAGGGAAATGCAAATAAAAAATCATGAAACAGCAACACACATTCATCATAATGACCATTTTAAAAAATCAACAATATGAAGAACTGGTTTGGATGTGAAGTGGCTTTGGTTAGTGAGGATGTAGACTGGTACAAAGCTTTGCAAAGTCTGGCTGGAAAGGAACCAGTTAAAGTCTAAACTGGATTTTTGGCATCTATGTCCAAGAAAAGAGTAACAGCTGGCAACTTTTTGTGCCATTATTAGTTCATGTCCCAAAATATGTCTATAGAACTAACATCCTGGGACCACTGTGGCATAGTGGGTTAGGCTGCTACCTGAGATATTGGCATCCCATATGAGAACTGGGTCCTATTTTGACTGCTCCACTTCTGATCCAGGTCCCTGCTAATGGGGCTGGGAAAGCAGTAGAAGGTGGTCCAAGTGTTTGGACCTCTGTACTCATGTGGGATACCCAGAAGAATTTCCTGGCTCCAGCCTGGCTCAGCCCAGACCATTGCAGTCATATGGGGAGTGAATCACCAGGTAGAAGAGAGCTGCCCCCCAACTCTGCCTTTCAAATAAATAGACATCTAAAAAATATTTTATTATCAGGTTGTATGCATCATAAGAATCTGCTGTTTTCCAACTGCAAAGAATTACCACAAATACTGGAAACCAGGAGAAACAGGAAGAAGGGGAGGAAGTTAATTCCACAAGGGTGTGTCTTCCCATTGGGTTAAGCTGAAGAAGGGTAAAGATCATCAGTGCAAGGGACCCGTACACTGGTGATGAGTCACAGTCCTTGTTAAATCCTGGTGGCAGATCCATTCATCATCACCATTCCTCCTGATTAGAGACACAGGCGCCGTGTTCAGAAATAAAACAAAACAAGGTTTATTCACAAATGAAAATAGAACTGTGGCTATGTTTAGAAAAAGAAAGAAAATATTCCTCAAAGCTTGTAACTTTGATAATTCCCCATAGCACTAGTAATTTTCAAAGCCAAGAATTCTTAACAGTCCCCAAAGTCAATTTACAAAAAAATTTCCCATAAATAACTAAATAAAATCCTTAAATAAAACCCTGAAATTCGTGGGTAAATTATATGGCTATTAAAAATACATCTCCTCAAATCCTTATTTTATGCTTAATAAAGTCAGTTCCCTCTCCCGAATTGAGGTGAAAAATCACTCTTACAAAGCACCCAACTATTCTGAGCTGTATTTGTAGGAGAAAACAGGAATTCACTACTTTACTTTTTATTTTGTTCTAAAACAAAACAGTGCTTTAAAAATATTTCTGCCACTACTTATGACTCACTGAACTCACACAGCTGCAAGTGCAAAAACAGTCAGCTAAAATTAGAAAAAAAAAAGTCATTCCTAGGATGACATATTTAACAATGACAGTATCAGTAAAATTAAGTTTCTCTGGTTTATAAACTCTGTCTTGGCAGAAGTTTACATTTTTCTTTTTTGGGGTAATTTGAAGTCACTTTTATTCTATTTCCACACACAAAAATGGCAAATTCAGCAAGCATGATGCATCTCATATTAAGTAAAGGTCTTAATATCTAGTAAAAATACTAATTTTGACAGGAAGTTAAAGACACATAAATTCACTAGCATGGCAAGAGATATAAGCATCTAAATTGATGAGCAATCCCAAGAGATGCCTATATTCTTTTCCTACACAAACTCTCCACCTATCAGTAATAGGTATTTTTAGGGAGGCGACGTCTTCTCCAAAAAGTTCAACAAGATTTATGTTTCATGAATGCGTTACCATTCATCAATTTGCCGTTATTTTATAACTTCATGAGGATCAGTTAGGTGGGAAAAGTACCGCAGACCTGACTACCTGCCATCTGCACTGTGGGGCAGAGAGGGGAGTATATGTACAAGGTGGGGATGGGACAAGAAAGCTCCAGGCAGGAAGGCAGTGGGTCATTTGTATAACTAATAAATCAGCATTCTATTAAGAATTATTATAAGTAGCCTTCTATCAAAACCACTGTACCCTATCAAACCCTACCTAACAGGTAGTTTTCCTCCAAATTAAAGATGAAGTGTTCAGATAAGAGGAAAACTCTGGAGGTGAAACAGTGATCTCCATCTATTCATGCCTGGGGTAAAAAAAATCTATCTCTGTAGGATACAACAACAAACAAGAAAACTGTGTCAGTAAATTGGGACTTCGTTGACCTTCTGGTATGGCATTTTCTGTTCACTTGTCATTCTGTCAAGCTGAGTTCAATTTAAAAACTGCAAAATAAAAACTAAATATCTGGGTATGCATTTCAGAGAACTCAAAAATTTTTCTCTACCAAAATTTAAATTCCCAGGGCTCAGGAGTCACTGTGTACTTACGTCTCATGAGGGATCTGTCCTTAATGTGTTATCCAATGTGAAATAATGCTATTACTAGTACTGAAACAGTATTTTTACACTTTGTGTTTCTGAGTGGGTGCAAACTGATGAAATCTTTACATAGTATATATTGAATCGATCTTCTTTATATAAAGATAATTGCAAATGATTAAAAAATCTTGGTGTTAAACTGGAAATTGCATAGACAATTAATCAATTTTTAAAAAAAAAATCATGTAGGATCTCTGTCCTTAATGTGCTGTACATTGTGAATTAATACTATAACTAGTACTCCAACAGTATTATCATTTTGTGTCTCTATGCGAGGGCAAACCGTTGAAATCTTTACGTAATATATACTAAATTGATCTTCTGTGTATAAAGAGAATTGAAAATGAATCTTGATGTGAACAGAAGGGGAGAGGGAGCGGGAAAGGGGAGGGTAGGGGGAGGGAGAGAAGTTGTGGGCGGGGGGAGCCATTGTAATCCATAAGCTGTACTTTGGAAATTTATATTCTTTAAATAAAAGCTTTATATATATATATAAAAAAAATTCCCAGGGCTGGCATAGTGGCTTAGCAGGTAGTCACCACATGCAGTGCCAGAATCCCATATGGGCACCTGTTTGAGTCCCGGCTGCTCCGCTTCTGACCCAGCTCCCTGCTATGGCCTGAGAAAGCAGTAGAGATGGCTCAAGTCTCTGGGCACCTGGACCTGTATGGGAGACCTGGAAGAAGTGCCTGGCTCTGGGCTACAGAATGGGTCAGTTCTGGACATTGAGGCCTCTGGAGAGTAAACCAGTGGATGAAAGACCTCTCTCCCTCTGCCTCTGCCTCTCTGTAATTCTGCCTTTCAAATAAATAAATAAATCTTAAAAAAAATTTAACTCCCCTCCCATGTTCTTCAATATTAAATGTACTAGTCTGTATTCCCTCTCCTGCTTCTGTTCCTTTATCTCCTGGCCAGTTTGGCCATGGTATCTTAAGGCTCATATGTTTCTCCTGCCCTTTCTTTCCAATGTGTCTTCCCATCATATCTCTGATGTAATTTCACTTGGACATATGTGATCTTAAATGTAAACAGTTTTTATTAAGACAAAATTTATTCAAAATGATAACTTTAAAATTTAATATAAAAGTGGTTCTTCTGTGTTGTGAATTTGATTCAGCAATAAATGCTCTTCTGTCCAAATCTAGTAGAGAAGGAAATTCTTGTTATCTACACTTACCTTATCAATTAAACTTTCAACAGAATCATTTAGTGGGAAAGAAACATAACTTCAATAAACAGTATTGAATTACTGGCTGTCTATAAGCCATAATTCATATCTCACACCAAATACAAAAATTGATTTGAGCCAAATCACAGAATTAAAACGTAACATCTAAATCTATAAAAGATTCTAGAAAAAAACATTTATTACCTAAGGGTAGGCAGAGAAAGAACAAAATATAATCACAAAAGAAAAAAATAATGAATTGTACTTGATAATAATTTAAAATACCTCTGCTCCTCAAAAGATACCATTCTGAAAATTAATAGATAATCTACATTAATACAGAAGGTATTAATACATACTTCACAAAGGATTTGTACCAATCCCTTCATAAAAGGATTTGGGAGTTACCCTATATTACATATATAGCCATAATGCTATATATACATTGCACAGCACAATTTATAGTAAAAAATACATTGATTATTGTAGAATAATTAAAAGATAAGCAATTCAATAAAACAAATATTTGAACAGATGATAGTGAGGTGCCAGACATACTCACACTAGAATGGAATGAAATTAACAGGCAGACAACATCAAATGTTGATGGGAATGTGGAGCAACTGAAACCCTCAGATGTTTTTGGTGGAATTATAAATACAACCACTGTGATAAAAGTTTCAGCAATACTTGTAACAATTTGTCTTATGACCTAATTAGTCTGCTCCCAGGTATTTTACTTAGAGAAAACATATATCCCAAAAAAGTCTTATACAACAAAATAGTTTATGATACATCTTTACCCAGAGATTCTACTAATTCTATGTATTTAGTTCTTCACCAATTCTACAAACACTCACTGAGAACCTTTGGCAGTCGTGTCTCTAACTGGCAGAATAACGAAGAAATGCAAGTCATGGTTTTAGAGGTCATGAGACGCATGTCTAATTAGGAAGAAGAGGTTTACACATATGAAAATCTTAACAACATTATGCAGCATGTGATCCGGAATCAAATAAATCACCCAGTAAAAATAAAATGTCAAAGAATTAAACCACTTATGTAGAATACTTCCAGGGGTCTCACTGACCCGTTTCAGTTATTCCCCTCCTCCCCTCATCACACAGAAACATCAAACAATACATTTTAAGAGCACCTAACTTTTATTTCAAATCATAGAAATTTCAAGGGGAAAAGAACTTAAAAATCATCTGGACCTGAACCTCTTTTGCAGATAGAATATTGAAGCTTCAGTAAGATCTCACAATTCAAATGACCACTGTGCATGACACTGTAAACAATCAGCCCTCTCAGCAACTTTGCATGGGAAATAACATGCTCATTGCCCAGGAGAACATTGAGGCTCAGGAAACTAAACAACTTACAATCAGAGAGATGCGAATTGTTTCACACAAGATTTCAACTCCTTTTTTTCTAGGCTCATACCACCCTCTGCTTGTCGTAAGTCTTTCCTTCGGAAAGCTGTTTGCCCCAATTCCACTTGAAAATGGAAGGTGTCCCCCATTGCAGTGTTCTAAAATTTCTACTACTTAAAATACTATAAAGATATGGAGAAGACAAAAAATTACTTTGCAATATCACAATCAGTAGTTTAAAATCTGCATGAGATTTCTACTATACAGGGTGACATGATGAATAAAAATTACAATTGGCCACTCAACATTTTATTATGCCAATACAGAGTCACAAAGTATGCTTTCAGGGAAAGAAAAAAAGAGAAAAGGAAAAGAAACACTACACAGAAAGAAGAAAGACACCTGAGGAGTTCATTTTACGCTGAAAAGTGTGCTACCAAATTAAACCACTTTAGATAGGATTAGACACAGAGACACTGGAGCGCTTAATTGTGATTGCATGTTAGGAATTATGTTTAAGGGTTCACTATGTTCTGAAGTTGAGAGAGTCATAAAATGAATTCTGTTAGTTTCCATCTCAGACCAGGTAAGCAAGGCTGGCCACTGAAAATGAAAGTGACAATCATATCCATTCGACAGTTAAACAAAGGAAAAGATTCCACCAACTCCTAGGTAGGCAGACAGGGAAATGGCCATGCACAAACCAGCACGTGGCAAGCTGAGTGCTCAGGTTCAATTTCTCTTGTACTTTCAAAGAAGTAGTATGTTAGATGCTGGAAAACACCAGGGGACTTCCTGCTATAACTCCAATAAATGACCCTAAGAAATTCCTAAAAAATTTTGGGAAAATAACTTTTCATCCTAGTAATGCTGAATGTTATGATCTCTAGGTACCAGGAACCTAATTGAGTGGGTAGAAATAACAGATTTTCCTTTGAGATGAAAAGAATAAAATCAGAAATAATTGTAGGAAAATTAAAAGCAAAATTCTGTCTTCCAAGTTGTTAAATAACAAAACTAGCTCAAGGAAATTCAATCAATTACATGAAAGACATGTATGCTCTTGAACAGGCTGGGAGAAAAATTAATGAATGTAAGAAATAATTAGACTGAGAATAATAGAAATAAAGGATAAATCACCTATGCAAAAATTACAGATGTTTCTGAAAATGAGAACAGAATAACTGGGACAATAACTATGATAAAACGTTTAATAGAAGAAAACTCTTCGGGATAATTAGAAACCTGTATTATTCAGGTGAAAATATTTCATAAAGTCCCAGACAATATCAAAGGGAAAAGACCCATACCTATACCAATCTTGACAATTTTTACAATGATGAGAATTTTAAAAATCAGGAAATTTCCAGTAAATATAATTCAATTTTTCTTGGGCTTCTCTCCAAGCCTAGATATTCCATAAAACAATAGAGCAAAGTTTACAGTTTTCAAGATAAAAGAATGGTCCTAGTTGGGATTCTTCTAAATAGCAACTCCTAAAAAAGATTTGAGGGCAAGTAGTATAATTGGGAAAGGATCCCAAGAAACACAAGTCGGAGAGTACAGAAGTGAGACAGAATTGATGGGTTTGGGTATGTTATCACTCAAGTTTCCTAATCCTCCCAGGGAGCTCTGAGAAACAGTGTCAAATATGCACTTCATACTTGTTTCCCTCTGAACCAACTTCTAGAACTCATAGGTGAGGCTGTTTCTGGCAATGTTAATTTGAAGAAACTTCCCACTTAACAGCAAACATGGGGACAACCAGCAAAATGGTCTCTGGCAGCCAGGGAAGGACCTCATGCAAAGAGCTGCAAACATTGGCAGCTGTAAGCCTGGGTGATGCTCCTGACGTGAAAGTGCCAAAGGGACATGGGTGGGCACTAGCTGCAAAGTCCCACTCAAGCATCCTACAGGCACTGGAAAGTCAGCAGGACATAATCAAACAGTCAAGAGTTCAGAAAACGCATCTTTAAGGGCCAACACAGTGACACAGTGTGTTAAGCCACCACTTACAGCACTGGCATCCCATGTCAGATCATTGGGTAGAGTCCTGGCAGCTCTGCTTCAGATCCAGCGCTCTTCTAATCTGCCTGGGAAGGTCCAGCAGATACTGGTCCAAGCGCTTGGGCTCCTTCCACATATGTGGGGGACCCAGAAAGAGTTCCTGGCTCCTGGCTTCAGCCTGGCTCAATCTTGGCTGTTGTGGCCACTTAGGGGGGAGAATCAGCAAGTGGAGGGCCTATCTCTCACTTTCTGTCTGTCTCTCCCTCTGTCACTCTGACTTTCAAATAAATAAACAAATCTTTAAAAAAATGAAAATGCATCTTCAGAATAATTAATTGAAGGAAGTTTATAGCTGAACAATGGATGGGTCAGAATTAAGTATTAAAGATTCAGGACTTTTTTGTGTCAATCATAGTACAACTGTCCTGTGGGACTTCCAACAAGTACCACCTCTACCTCTAGCCACAGAATATCAAGGAGAGACACTTGCAAACCATTCCTGATTTCCTAAATGACACTAATGAAGTTACAATAAAAATAAATAATAGCTGGCATTCGTTGAACTTTTGGCATGCATTACACTGTCCTAAGCATTTGACATGAATTATTTCATTTCCTGAACAAATCTTTGAAGCAAGTGCTATTATTATCCACATTTCATTAGATGAGGAAAGTTGAGCAAAGTATAGCTAAGTAAATGCCCATTCACTAGTAAGTGGTAGAGAAAGGTTATACCCTTAATCCACCTTGAAATGTGCTCTTTTCAATGGATGTCCAGTTAATGCCTAAAGGCAAATACATTTCATCTGGATGCAAGTTGTCATCACAGCAGGCGCCATGTCTGTGTGCTCAGTGTTATCTCTTCAGGACCTGGCAGGGGGCCTGGCATAGAGCAGGAACTCATTATGCAATTCTCCAACACTGACTTCCACAACAACTTGTATTTCCTACTAATGCAAGGAATCAGATTGGAAATAATAAATTCTTCCAGAAAAGACTTCTCCTTAGGCACAGTATATCACAATACTGAAATTTCCAGTTACTGTTAATTGGCTAAACTAAAAAGAAAAATTCAAAATCTACAGAAGAGAACAAAGTTTGAAAGCAACAATCAAGTCTTAGTGTCATTAATTTTGTTCATTAATTTTATGTTTATTATATTCCGTAGGATGAGTATCATTCAAAGAGGACTCAGTGCACAACCAATTTAAGCAACTCAGAGGCTCTCTAGAGAATGGTGAGGACAATAGAGTTCCCATTATCTTAGACTTGGAATTTTTTATTTACATATAGATGCACCCATGTGGTTTTAGATCCTAGAGAAACTCTTTACTATTGTTTCAGCTGCTCATAGAAATAAATCCAGGAAACCAAAGCAGTTAGCTATCTTCATGTGCACCTGCAGAAGCAAATAAAATCTAAATTCTTTGGGTTTAACCATTAGGTCACCAAAATAATTTGCTTTAAATAATCTCAATTGGGTTTAGTAATAGTTTATTCTTTCTTTTTTTATTTTATTTTTATTTTTTTGACAGGCAGAGTGGACAGTGAGAGAAAGAGAGAGACAGAGAGAAAAGTCTTCCTTTTGCCATTGGTTCACCCTCCAATGGCCGCCATGGCTGGTACACTGCACCGGCACACCATGCTAATCGGAAGGCATGAGCCAGGTGCTTATTCTGGTCTCCCATGGCGTGCAGGGCCCAAGGACTTGGGCCATCCTCCACTGCACTCCCAGGCCATAGCAGAGAGCTGGCCTGGAAGAGGGGCAACCAGGACAAAATCTGGCACCCCGACCAGGACTAGAACCCAGGTGCCGGCGCCACAGGCAGAGGATTAGCCTATTGAGCTGTGGCGCCGGCCATTAATAGTTTATTCTTTCTAGCATCTGAAATGATGCCCGTTCCAAATCTTAAATAGATTTATGTAAGTGTCTTAAAATATTTTTCTTCCTTAAGTACAGTTTCTTAGTTAGCCTGGAAGGGTCTATTGTTTTCTTTCATTGCATTCGCCTAAAGACTGATATCACTTGACCTCCAGTTGGAAAAGTGCCCATCACATACATTACTTTCTGTATTCAATACAACCAAGGCAAATCAACTACTAACAAGAAGGCTACCAGGGTGGAATCAGGTCATGATTCTCCTCCTTCTTTCTTTGAGAAAGATAGTCTTACTCTGGACCTTTCCTTGAAAGTCCTATAGTTAAAATGATTAATGATGGTATATAACTGACTATACATAAATAACTAATAATAACCAAATATAAAGTGACAAAATGTGGGAAATATATTTCTTTGCTTCACTTAGGTTTTGTCATTCCTAATGATTCAATTGTAAGCTTTATTCTTGTATTATGCCATAAATCTACTAAAAGAAAACTGTAGATATAATACACATTAATAAGCAAGATGTCTTTTAATACTGTCAGTGTTACTAAAATAACTTAAGGGAAAATATCACTACACATTTGGTATTTATGTAACATTTCATATATTCATAAGCTAGTTAATTTTTTAAAATCAATATTGGTTGGGTATAGAAAAAAGTGAATACCAATCTAAATCTAAACAACAAGAACTATTACTCTGAATATATCGGGCTTATTCCTCCCAGATATTGTTTTTTGCATACATATTTACATATACAAATATATAGAGAGTTTGAGATGTGTATAATGCTCTGGGTGGTAGAATGATGTATTCATCAAGTATATATCATGTTCCTTAAAAATATTACTATTAGGATTTTTGTTTGTTTTGAAAGTCAGAGATTCGGAGAGAGAGAGAGAGAGAGAGAGAGAGAGAGAGAGAGAGAGAGATCTTCCACCCATTGGTTCACTCCCCACATGGCCAAAGCCAGGAACCAGGAGTTTCATCTGGGTCTCCCACATGGGTGGCAGGGACCCAAACACTAGAGCTATCTTTTGCTGTTTTCCCAGGCCATTAGTAGGAGTTCAATAGGAAGTGGGGGAGCCAGTTCAGGAGCTGGCACCCACATGGGATGCCAGTGTCTCAGGTGGCAGCTTTACCTTTATGCCATGATCCCGGCCCCCGGTGTTTCTTAAAATTAAATGTGGCTCTATATCATTTTACAATAGCGTGGCATTTAATTATATGGTTTCAGTTATTAAATTAATTTTTCATTAATAGATTTTATTTCTAATTTTATATTTAAAGCCAATATTATAAAATATTTACTTATGTACACTTTTGTGCTTTTGTTCAATCATACATCTCAGGAGTAGATGTCCTGGAAGTGGAAGTGCCAAATCAGAATGTTTCATTTTCCATTCCCGAAAGTAGCAAAGGAATTTGCAAATTTGCAAGCCACTTTCCCTTATGCCCATAATACTGCCAGGAATTAATTCTAACATCATCTGTGGTGCTAGTTATAAACACTGATGTGACTATCTATTTCACATTAAAATTATCATTTTAATTTGTATCTGAGGAAAGGTAATTAAACAATTTCATTCCTACTCCCAACCTATCCAGGAGTCCTGCCTTTGGGTCTCAAAATATAAAGTCCTCGAGCTACAACTGTATGAAGGTTTGTACATCCATCCTTGGGCAAAGAATCTTTTTTATTGAATTTAGATGGGTATTAGCATATCTCATGTCTGTAGGACTACCTTTATGAAAATGGCCATAGTTGTAAATGTATTGATTGTGTGAACTTCAGAAAGATGAGTGAAAGGAATTTAGAAAAGACAAAAACAAGTTGAATTGATGACTGGCAACTGAACCCATGGGAAATACTGTAATGCAGTATTATTCTCAGACTGGATATAGAGATCATTCCCAGAAGAAGAAAAAAGAACCTGAGATAAGAAAAACACTTCTCACAGTGTAATAGCCAAAGAGATGGGAAATGATTATAAATATTGGCTTGAAAAAGCTCTTCCTCCTGCCCCCTAGTTCCATTCTCCTAATATTGAGGGCTTCGTATGGCTCAGTCCTTGTTCTTTGCACTCTTTACTGATCATTCTATCAGCAGGTAATGCTTCTCATTATTTTTACAGAAGGTTAAAGATCAGTGTCCACAACAGGCTTGTCATTTTTCCTCTTAAGATATTTTCTCTGCCACCGTCCTGGTGAGCCTCCCTTTCTGCAAGACCCCTTCTCCTTCAAAGATATAATTCATCCAGGATTAATGATGTCAGGTTGTCTTGGTGCTGTCAAACTTAGTTATTTCTCCCAATCTTTCAAGACTCGAACATTTAAAACTTCAAACTTGCTTTCCCTCTTGAATACTTTCTACTCTGCAGTTGGATCTAATAGGGAATGGAGTGCCCAAACTAGTTCAGAACAACTTCTGAACAAACTCCTTCTTTCCTTCTATTTTTCTTGCAAGAAGGTATGAAACAATGAGACTTTCTGCTTTGAAAAGGAATAATCTATTTGGTTTTCATTTGTATTCAGGTTGTAGACGCTTTTGCCAAAGTAAAAGACCTTCTATCTCAGATTAGGACTTTATCCCTAGGGTCCATCTACATTAAGGTTTGGGATCAAGCCAGTGTCCTCTGCATAGCTATTTTCCCCCCTCAGCTACCTAGAAGAATGTCACGGTAGGTTTTAGATGATTCTTAGGCCTTTATTCAAAAGCTTCTTAAAGTCATCTCTTTTTTTTTTTTTTTTGTAGCATGTTTTTGTAGGTAGCACTCTTTTAGCAGGTTAAGCAAGACACATTGAAGACATGCAAAGGCAAAATCTCTACTGGGAAGTTATTATCCAACATTTATTCCCTAACCATGTCACAGAGAATGCTGGCAATGCCCTCCCAGCTGATGGCTCTTCAACTCTGCAGAGATGACAGAGGAGGCAGGAGATGGGTATACTTGTATGCGCTATTTCACAGTAGTGGCTCTATAGATTAGATTATATATTTAAAATCTGTACATGTTCTTAACTATCTCAAAAGGGTAAGTTGATGCATTTTTTTGCTTCCCATCTCTTTCTCTTTCCTAAAAGCCTCACAACCAGCACTATGCAACCAAGATAAGAAACTGACAGTTACTGTTGTGTGAAAACTGAACAGTCTACCTCCTGATAAGAAATATAATAAAGACAAATGTTTAAGGAATTTCTCCATGAGACAATCCTCTACTGAAATTCACCAATCAACAAGCCTTATCATGCAATAGTTTTCATGTCCTCTCAACATAAGAACATCACCAGATATTTGAAAAAGGCCTTTAATTAGAAAGATAGACAAAAACAGAAACCAAGCACACAAATGGAAAAATAATGCTATGAGGATATACTTAAACAATACAAAGATCATTAGAAATTTATATTTAGAGCCGGCGCCGTGGCTCAACAGGCTAATCCTCCGCCTTGCGGCGCCGGCACACCGGGTTCTAGTCCCGGTCGGGGCGCCGGATTCTGTCCCGGTTGCCCCTCTTCCAGGCCAGCCCTCTGCTGTGGCCCGGGAGTGCAGTGGAGGATGGCCCAGGTGCTTGGGCCCTGCACCCCATGGGGAGACCAGGAAAAGCACCTGGCTCCTGGCTCCTGCCATCGGACGAGCACGGTGCGCCGGCCGCAGCGCGCCGACCGCGGCGGCCATTGGAGGGTGAACCAACGGCAAAAGGAAGACCTTTCTGTCTGTCTCTCTCTCTCACTGTCCACTCTGCCTGTAAAAAAAAAAAAAAAAAAAAAAAAAGAAATTTATATTTAAAATCTGCAAATATAAGCTAAGAACCTCTTAAATATTCCTTATCCATAAAGCAAGAACAGCATGCTATCACCCTGTGAAAAGTAGCATGAAGAAATAAAAGTGGTCTTGGAAATTAAATATATGATTAGAACTAAGAAGCTACTCATAAAGGAGGATACTTGTGAAAGAAATCATTATAGGAATGTACTGAAAAGGGTTAGTAGAAAATAAATGATTTGAACTTGACCTTGAAGTAGTAGAAGATGATGTAATCAATAAGTTTTGTGTACCTATATATACAAATAACACAATCTAGCATTGCCCATGCTGTACTATTTAATTATCCCAATGTCCCTACAAGGAGAAACAATATACAACTATGCATGCATGAGTCACATATGAAATAAAAAGGGCATGTTAGTAGAACTAAATAAATCTACATGGACATGTTTGTCCATACTCAGGACCTAATCCACAGCTCTCCGTTATGTCTGAAATAATCCTCTGAACTGAGAAAAATCCTTAGCTCTTCTGTAGGGAAAAGGAATCCCATTAACACAGCTAAGGCCTTTTTTTCAAGCTATAGCTCTGTCAATATGACTGTACATTGGAACCACAAACTGTTGAGACCCCATGGGCTACATAATATATGAAAAATGAAGTGACCAGACTGTAGAAATGTCTAAATGCCAGACTAACTGAAACATAATCCTGTAGTTACTTCAAAGACAGTTAAAATAAGCAAATTCTAATGTGCACAAATACTTTTAAGATTATTAAACACATTGTAAATATGATTGCTCAAGAATGGGTCTTTTTAAATGGTTGAAAATAAACATCCAACGAAGTACAGAAAGAAAGTTAAACACTTAAGCTCTCAATACATACTCACCAGATGAACTTAAAAATAAAATCTTAAAAATTGCCAAATACAAGCATTGAAAAAGATATTGAGTGACTGCCATTCTCTGGGAATGTAATTTGGTAAACTGCTTTGGAAATTTTTGTCATCATAAACCTAAAATAGCATAAGTGATAAGATAGCAATTGCAAAAGTAGGAAACACTAAACCAAATAAACATACATAAAGAGAAGCAGAAAAAGACATGCACAAAAATATTCATAGGATGATAGTTAATAATAGTATCACAGTGCTAACAGTCAAAAGTCCAATAAATAATACAAAACATTGTGGGCCGGCACCACAGCTCACTAGGCTAATCCTCCTCCTTGCGGCACCGGCACACCAGGTTCCAGTCCCGGTCGGGGAGCCAGATTCTGTCCTGGTTGCCCCTCTTCCAGGCCAGCTCTCTGCTGTGGCCAGGGAAGGCAGTGGAGGATGGCCCAAGTGCTTGGGCCCTGCACGCCATGGGAGACCAGGAGAAGCCCCTGGCTCCTGCCATCGGGTCAGTGCGGTATGCCGGCCACAGCGCGCCGGCCACAGCAGCCATTGGGGGGTGAACCAACGGCAAAAGGAAGACCTTTCTCTCTCTCTCTCTCACTGTCCACTCTGCCTGTCAAAAAATAAAAAATAAGGCCAGCGCCGTGGCTCAACAGGCTAATCCTCCGCCTTGCGGCGCCGGCACACCGGGTTCTAGTCCCGGTCGGGGCGCCGGATTCTGTCCCGGTTGCCCCTCTTCCAGGCCAGCCCTCTGCTGTGGCCCAGGAGTGCAGTGGAGGATGGCCCAGGTGCTTGGGCCCTGCACCCCATGGGGAGACCAGGAAAAGCACCTGGCTCCTGGCTCCTGCCATCGGATGAGCGCGGTGCGCTGGCTGCAGCGCGCCGGCCGCGGCGGCCATTGGAGGGTGAACCAACGGCAAAAGGAAGACCTTTCTGTCTGTCTCTCTCTCTCTCACTGTCCACTCTGCCTGTCAAAAAAAAAAAATTGTGGTATATTTGCACAAGGGAATACCATAGAGTGATAGACAATTAAACTAATGCCCTGTACAGTGTGCATGAATGTCATTGAAATAAAGCTGAATAAAAGAAGTCAGACAAAGCAGATTACATTATTATCTGATTCTACTTATATAAGTAGAAAAATGGAATAATATATTTAAAAAATAAGTGAACGTGTACAAATAATGGTTATATTATAGGTGATAATGACTCAAGTCAATAAATTATAAAAACAAAGTACAAATCAAAATTATTCTTTTGTCTTCATATTCATAGACTTTATAGCATGTAAATTTTACCTGTCAATAAACTGAGTTTTTTAAATGACCCTATCCCAGTTATATAGACGAACTGCTTGTTGGAGGGTTAAAAGAAGAATAAATATGGATGTACAAAAAATATTTCATTTTAAAAATGTTCTCCTGTCAAAAGGAGCAAGTAGGAAATTTCAAAAATATCTAGATTACTAAAGACTTTTTTCAACAATGGCTCTGATTCTGGAAGATTCTCTGAACCAAATGGGTAAGAGTTTTGTTCCAGAGACTGTGAAAAAAGATGGACTAGGGGAAATTGAGAATTTAAAGAGAAATCAAAATAAAATTTTAGAAATGAATAATTCAATGTATCAAATAAAAAATATGGTGGAAAGCCTTAACAGCAAACTTGATGAGGCTGAAGAAAGAATATCTGACCTAGAAGACAAATATTTGGAAATCTTACAATCAGACAAGAAAATAGAAAACTTAAAAACAGTGTTGGAGATGTATGGGATACTATCAAATTACCCAGCATATGGGTCTTCCTGAAGTAGGAGTAGAAAGAGAAAAAAGGAGTAGAAAGCCTATTTAATGAAATGACTACAAAAAAACTTCCTCTGTTTGGAGAAAAAAAAGGATGCTCAAGAGAAAGCACATGGAACTCCTAACACACATGAACAGAAAAGATCTTCACCATGACACATTGTAGTCAAACTTTACATGGTAAAACATAAAGAAAAGATTTTAAAATGGGCATGACAGAAATGCCAGATTACTTTTCAGAGATCATCAATTAGAGTCACAGATGACTTCCCATTAGAAACCCTATAGGCTAGAAGGGAATGGTGAGATATAGCCCAAGTCTTAAAAGAAAAAAACAACTGTTAACCTAGACTACTGTACCCCACAAAGCTTGCATTTGTGAGTGAAGGTGAAATAAAGAACTTCCATTACAAACAGAAATTGAATGAATTTCTTGACACTCATCCAGCCTTACAAGGATGTAAGAAACACAAAAAGATAGTCATCATTATGAAAGAATGAGAAGGCAGAAAATCCCCCAGTAGAAGTAGAAAATAAATCCAAAGTAAACAATAGGAATATTTATGGGAAAATGGCAGGGCCAATTTGTTGCTTATCAATAGTCACCCCAAATGTAAATAGCCTCAGTTCTCCAGTTAAAAGATAAAGACTGTGGTGTTGGCACCCTTGGTTCTAGTCCTGGCTGGGGCGCCGGATTCTATTCAGGTTGCTCCTCTCCCAGCCCAGCTCTCTGCTGTGGCCAGGGAAGGCAGTGGAGGATGGCCCAGGTGTTTGGGCCCTGCACCCGCGTGGGAGACCAGGAGGGGGCACCTGGCTCCTGGCTTCGGATCAGTGCTGTGCGCCAGCCATAGCAGCCATTTGGGGGGTGAACCAATGGAAGGAAGACCATTCTCTCTGTCTCTCTCTCTCACTGTCTAACTCTGCCTGTCAATAAATAAATAAAATTTAAAAAGATACAGACTGAGTGAATGGATTGTAAAATAAGACCCATCTATTTGCTGTTCACAAGAAACACATCTCACCAACAAAATTACATGCAGACTGAAAGTAAAAGGTTGGTAAAACTTAGTCCATGCTATCAAAAACCTAAGAGGAGTTGGTGTTGCAATCCTAATATCAGACAAAATAGACTTTAACATAAAAAGTTTTAAAATATATGAAGAAGGGCACTATGTAAGGACCAATCAAACAGGAAGTTGTGACTATAATAAATGTATATGCACCCAGTTACAGGGCACTTGGCTACTAAAAAAATTGTTAATGGACAAAAAGGGAGATAGAGAATCCAATACAATAATAGCAGGGGACTTCAATACCCTACTTTCAGCAATGGACAGATCAACCAGACAGAAAATCAATGAGGAAACAACAGTTAATCGACACTATAGGCCAAATGGACCTAATTGTTATCTACAGAATTTTCACATCACAGTGGCAAAAAATTCTTCTCATCAGTTCATTGAACTTTCTTTAGGATAGACCATATGCTAGGTCACAAAGCAAATCTCAGCAAATTCAAAAAAAAATCAAATTCATTCCATACATCTTCTCTGATCACAATGGAATAAAGCTAGAAATCAACAACTCAAGAATCTCTAGGACATATGTCAATACATGGAGACTCAACAACATGCTCCTGAATAACAGTGGGATCGTGGAAGAAATCAAAAGATAAATCAGAAAAATTCTGGAAACAAATGGAGATGCCATACATCATATCAAAACATACAGGATATTGCAAAAGCAGTGTCAGGATGGAAGTTCATATCAATTGGTGTCTATATGAAGAAACTGGAAGTACTTCATAAATGAGCTATCAATACATCTCAAGGATCTAGAACATCAACAATGAACCAAGCACAAAACTAGTAGGAGGAAAGACATAATTAAAATGAGAGAAGAAATAAACAAATTTGAAACAAAAATCAATGAAATAAAAAGCTGTTTTTTGAAAAAATAAACAAAATAGATATACCATTTTCACAAATAACCAAAAAAGAAGGAAAATACTCAAATCAATAAAATCAGAGATGAAAAAGAAAATGTAACAACAGATATCACAGAAATTAAAAGAATCATCAGAAATTATTACAAAAAGCTGTATGCCAATGAATGAGGAAATCTAGAAGAAATGGATAGATTCCTAGGAAC
Organism: Sylvilagus floridanus; assembly: GCA_949820135.1. Taxonomy (NCBI): domain Eukaryota; kingdom Metazoa; phylum Chordata; class Mammalia; order Lagomorpha; family Leporidae; genus Sylvilagus; species Sylvilagus floridanus. The sequence continues at coordinate 19,877,139 of OX463246.1, read as the reverse complement.
ATAAAATCTACCAAAATTGAGTCATGAAGATCTAGAATACCTAAACAGACCAATAACCAATATTGAGAAAAGCCCAGGACTGGACAGGCTTCACTTCTGAATTGTACCAGACATTTAAAGAACTAATTCCAATTATTCTCCAGCTATGCAAAACAATCAAAAAGGAGGGAATCAGCCCAAGCTCCTTCTATGAAGCCAGCATCATCTTAATACCTAAACCTGGAAAAGATATGACAGAGGAAGAGAACTATAGACCAATATTGCTGATGAACATAGATGCAAAAATCCTCAACAAAATATTAGTTAATTGAATCCAACAACAGATCAGAAAGATCATTCACCCTACCAAGTGAGTTTTATCCCTGGTATGCAGGGATGGTTTAACTTTTGCAAATCAATCAATGTGATAAACCACATTAACACACTGAAGAACAAACATTAAATGATTATTTCAATAGATGCAGAGAAAGCATTTGATAAAATACAACATCCTTTCATGATGAAAACCTTAAGCAAAATGGATATAGAAGGAACATCCCTCAACACTATCCAGGCTATATAAGACAAACGCACACAAAGCATCCTATTGAACTGGGAAAAACTAGCAGTATTCCCCCTAAGATCTGGAACCAGACAAGGATATTCACTCTTACCATTCCTATTTAATATAGTCCTAGAAGTTTTAGCCATAGCCATTAGGCAAGAAAAATAATCAAAGGGATACAAATTAAAAAAGAGGAAATCAAACTATCCTTATTTGCAGATGACATTATACTCTATATAGGGTATCCAAAAGACTCCACTGAGAGACTATTGGAACTCATAAAAGAGTTTGGTAAAGTGGGAGGATATAAAATCAACACAGAAAAATCAATAGCCTTTGTATAAACAGACAATGTCATGGTTGAGAAAGAACTTTTAACATCAGTATCATTAACAATAGCTACGAAAAGAATGAAATACCTTAGAATAAACTTAACCAAGGATGTCAAAGATCTCTACGATGACAATTACAAAACACTAAAGAAAGAAATAGAAGAAGACATTAAAAATGGAAAAATCTTCCATGTAAATGGATTGGAAAAATCAACATCATTAAAATGTCCATACTACCAAAAGCAATTTAAAGATTTAATGAGATTCCAATCAAAATACTAATGATATTCTTCCCAATTCTAGGGAAAACTATGCTGAAATTCATATGTAAATACAAAAGACCCTGAATTGCTAAAGCAATCTTATACAGCAAAAATAAAGCCAGAGGCATCACAATACCTGATTTCAAGACATTTTAGAGGCCAGTTATAATCAAAACAGCATACTGGCACAAAAACTGACTATAGACCAATGGAATATAAAAGAAACTCCACAAATCAATCCATGAATCTATAGCCAATTTATATTTGATAAAGGAGCTAAAATCAATCTGAGGAGCAGGGACAGTCTCTTTAACAAATGGTGCCAGAAAAACTGGATCTCCACATGCAGAAGTATGAAATTAGACCCATACCTTATACCTTACACAAAAATCCACTCAAAATGGATCAAGGACCTAAATCTATGAGAAGATATCATCAATTAGAGAACATGGGTAAACTCTGCAAAACACAGGCATAAGCAAAGGCTTCTTTGGGAAGACTGCAGAGCACTAGGCAATCACATACAAGATTGACAAATGGGATTACATCAAGCTGAGAAGCTTCTGTACTGCAAAAGTAACACTCAAAAAAATGAAGAGACAAAGAATGGGAGAATTGTGCTTAATGTTTTGAGAAATTCCTTCTTTGATGTGATCATGGTCTCAATAAAACAAATTAGGAGATTCTCCAAAATTCACTGATAGAGAAAATCCTTAAAAGCAAAGTTAGATTTTCTCATCACCTGAAATTGGTTAATAATACAACATACATTTTAGAGAATAGTTTTCTCATTTAGCCCATATAATAGACCATACACCTTCTACTTGCATCAGTGATTCATCAAATTAAATGTTAATTCATTCAGAATAGCTGGGCACCAATAACATCTATTTTATATTTTGTATTTTTGTATATACATAGCCTATATCAATATTTTGAAAGTTTATATCAACTCTATAAAGCTTACTATTTTGAAAATAAATTCAATGCTTTTATCCAATTCTGAAATTTATAATGGTTAGAGACCCAGCTTAGTAGGGCATGGGGACTTTGTACATTTCTGGTGGGAATAGGAGTTAGCATTATTATTTTGAAAGAGCTATTGCCAGTAGAGAGTACTTCCTTAAACATGAATATCATTATGCTCTTAAATATGCATATATGAAATACATGAAATTTGGTTACCCTATATAAATACAGACATTTTTAAAATATGGATTCTCAGAATCAGAATATGTTGATAGTTTGGGTTCTGAAAATTTTTCCTGAAGTTAGAAAGGCCACTTAGGGTAATTTTTAATAACAGGAAATTTATTGTGTTAACTATGGAGTACTATGTAGCCACTAAATAATGGGTTAGGATTCTGGAAACAATCCATAACTTTAATATATAATTGAGAGACAATGGTAGCAAAGAAATATGTACAATATAATACTACATTTAAAAAACATTAAAATTAGACTTGTTTCATCAATTCATTTAACTATTGAGTCACAGACTACTATGCATCTATTTGATTTTTCAGTTAACTGGGAAGACATCTACTGATTGATTAACAATGATCACTTTGAGAAAGAATACAGAAGATGTTATTTTCACTTTCAATTTCTATTTCAATTTCAATTTCTAATATTTCTTTCATAAACATCATTTGCATAAAAATATAACATTATATTTCAAAAGATTTATTTAAGAATTATAGGTTTTCCACCCATGTAGAGGACAACTTTTCTAAAAAGCAGTGTCTTGAAAGTGAGAATTCATGTATTATTATACCAAAATAAATGTATTTCTAAAGACATAGACATATGAATATTCTCTATCACAGTTCATTATTATTAGTTTTAAATACTGTTCTTTTTCTGCATTCAAAATGCTTTATACATATTCTCATTAATCTGAATATTATTTCTTTCTGGTACGTAGTGCTGAAAGCTATTTAAAATCACTCACTGCAGAATGGCATAGGACATGTATGAACAAACTATATTTTAGCATCAAGAAGACAAATAAATGCTGCAAAGGACTATTGTAGGACAAAGTGGTGACTTTTTAGGAATTTAAAATCTATTAGCAAAATATTATAGGCTGTGAACACAAGACATTTAATGATTTTTTTACCAATAAGTTTGATGCTTTCTGGGTTCAATTAACAGTTGTCTGCAGTGTCAGAAGGGGGACAGCCTATTTTTCTTTAAGCAATTGTGCTTTCTGGGACTACAATATAATGCTGGCTCACGAACTAGTAAAATAATCAAATAAATACACCATCGTGTTCAACTTTAAATTACCAAATAGATCATCCTAAAACTTTCAAATTAAAGGAAAGAAAGGAAAGAAATGGCACTCTGCAATGCACCAAAAAATTTGAATGTGTTATTTGATCAACACTCATTATTTTGAAAGGTGGCTTCTCATGATAAAATAAAATATATTGGATATCTAGGTCTGGCAATCTCTCTGAAATTCTCACCCTCACTCTCTCTGTGTCTCACTGTCTCCTATTTTCATCTATCTCTTTCACTCTGTGCAATGCAAAACTAAAAACAAAACATACAATGAGAATAAATTGTACAGTGCTACTTTCTAAGTGAATATTGAAGTGGCTCATTGACCCCAGTAAGAATGAGCAGTTACCATCTCTTTGCAAGCTATGCTTTTAATCAAAATCTAGGAGAGTGGGTCTTTTCTTAAGTGACAGTGCCTGGTTTGTCTTAAGTTTGTACAACAATAATGAAATACCATACTGGGTAATTTATAAGGAAGAGAAGTTTGCTTTTCATAGTTCTAGATGCTGGGAAGTCCAAGATCACTGGTGTCTAGTGGAGGCCTGTTGCATAGATGGGGCTTTTTCATGGTGACATCCTCACATGGAAGGAGACAGAAGGGAAGAGCAAATGCTGTCTGAAGGCTTTAATCCCATTCACCAGACCTCTTCCTCCGTGACTTAATCATTCCCTAGTGGCCTAACCCCTTAATATATCATCCTGATGACTAAGTTTCAACAACATGAATTTTGGAAAAGACATAACCATTTAAGCCACAGTAGAATTCATTTTCTTTTTTTAAAAATTTATTTGACAAGTAGAGTTATAGACAGAGAGAGAGATACAGAGAGAAAGGTCTTCCTTCCGTTGGATCACCACCCCCCCCAATGGCTGCCATGGCCAGAGTTGCGCTGATCTGAAGCCAGGATCCAGGTGCTTCTTCCTGGTCTCCCATGGAGGTGCAGGGCCCAAGCACTTGGGTCATCCTCCACTGCCCTCCCAGGCCACAGCAGAGAGCTGGAGAGGAAGAGGAGCAACAGGGACTAGAACCGGCGCCCATATGGGATGCCAGCGTCACAGGTGGAGGATTAACCAAGTGAGCCATGGCACTGGTCCCAGTAGAATTCATTTTCAATAATGCTTTTCTGAATAACAAGTACTTAGAGTAATTAAAGCCTATGTCAAGAATTTGCTATTCTTCAAGTTAAGTTTGAAGAATTTTAGATCCTTAAGAGAGCTCATACCACTGATTGGCACATGCATCTTTTGTAAAAAGCCTCTACAGAAAGGAGCTGTGCAGACCTTGGGTTTCATGTTAAATGCCTGTGTTTATTTAAATTGAGAAGTTATTTTGACTTTTTGTGCTCTTAGAGTGTTTTCATTTGCATTATACAGTAGGCCCTCCATATCTGCCTGTTCCCCATCCATACAGTCAACCAACCCCAGATAAATAGTACTTGGAAAAAAATTGCAGAATGACAGACTTTGTCTTGTCATTATTTTCCAAACAATACAGTAGAAAAGCTATTAAATAATATCCTACTGGCCGGCGCCGTGGCTCAACAGGCTAATCCTCCGCCTTGCGGCGCCGGCACACCGGGTTCTAGTCCCGGTCGGGGCACCGGATTCTGTCCCGGTTGCCCCTCTTCCAGGCCAGCCCTCTGCTGTGGCCCAGGAGTGCAGTGGAGGATGGCCCAGGTGCTTGGGCCCTGCACCCCATGGGGAGACCAGGAAAAGCACCTGGCTCCTGGCTCCTGCCATCGGACGAGTGCGGTGCGCCGGCCGCAGCGCGCCGACCGCGGTGGCCATTGGAGGGTGAACCAACGGCAAAGGAAGACCTTTCTCTCTGTCTCTCTCTCTCACTGTCCACTCTGCCTGTAAAAAAAAAAAATAATAATAATAATAATATCCTACATTGCATTAGGTATTATAAGTAGTTCAGATCTGAGTTAAAGTGAATGAGAGATATGCATAGGTTATATGCAAAGACTACAGCATTTTACATTAGAGACTAGAGTGTGCATGGATTTTGGTATTTGTGAGGGGATCCTGGAACAAATCTCCCATGGATACCAAGTGATAATGTGTTTTTAAAGTAGAATGAATTATTCTTCATAAACTCTTTCAAGAAATGGGAGAAAGAATGCTTTCCAAACTCATTCCATAAGGCCAATATTAACCTGATATCACACCAGACAAAGATGTCACAAGAATATATGCAAAGAATATATGCAATATAGAGAAATTATACAATGGTATCAAGTGGGATTTATTACGGAAATGGAATGTTGATTTGATATCAGAAAATCATTTATTTAATTTAATACATCATCACTATGGTTTGAATGTGTTTTCACCAAAATTCACGTTGAAATTTAATCTCCATGTGGTGTCATTAAAAGATGGGAAGTAGTCAGTGTCTTATAAAAGGAAATAGTTTGGGCTCTTTATTGCTCTTCTGTCCTGTTGTGTAAGGATGCAGCAAGAAAGCCCTCACCAGACACTGAAAGCTGATACCTTTATCCTAGATCCCCTGGCCTGCAGAACTCTAAGAAACAAAGAAACATGGTTTATAAACAATTCAGTCTTAAATGCTTGGTTATGGGCTAAAACAAATGAGCTGAAACAAACATATTAATAGAATAAAAGACAAAACCTCATAATGTTGTCTCAATAGATGCAGAAAAAAATATTTGACAAAATCTAACACTGCTTTTATAATAAAAAGCATTCAATAGGAATAAAATAAAACTTCTGCAAGCTGGTACAGAACATCTACAAACAACCACAGCTAACGTTACAATTAATTGTGAGAAACTCAAAACTTTTTCCGAAAATGTAGGATCAAGACAATATTTTTTTCCTCTCATCATTTCAGTTCATTACCAAAAGTTGTAGCCAGAGAAATTAGACAAGAAATAGGAATGAAATTCAAAGCATTCATATTGGAAAGGAAGATGTCAAAATACATGACGAAATGATCATGTAGATAGAAAAGCATAAGTGGGGGGAGGGGTGTTTGTCACAGTGGTTTTGATGCCGCTTGTGTTGCCCACAGCCCATTGCAGAATGTTTGGCTACAAATCCTGGCTCGGCTTCAAATTCCAGTGCTAATGCACATCTTGGAGACTAATGCACACCCTGAGAGGCAGAAAATAAGTCTCAAGTGGTTGGGCTCCTGCCACCACTTAGGAAACTTGGATTGACTTCTTAGTTCCTGCCTTCACCATGGCCCCACCCTGGCTATTACAAACATTTGGAAAGTGAACCAATAGGTGGGGAGATATTTCTCTCTCTCTCTCTCTCTCTCTCTCTCTCTCTCTCTCTCTTTCTCTCTCTCTCTCTACCCCTTCCTCCCTCCCTCCCTCCCTCCTTGTTCCTATTTTTCTATCTCTATCTCTCTGATTTTAAAAATAAATAAATTCAATAATACATAAGAAAACCATAAGAAATTCCCCAAATAAAAAATTTTAAACTAATAAATGAGTTCAATAAGATTGTAGGACACAAAATGAAAAATATAAAATCAGTGCTTATCTACACAATAGTGATGAAAAATCCAAAAAAATGAAATGAAGGAGAAAAAAAATCAATTTACAATCATATGAAAATTGGGAATTTTAGGAATTAATTCCTAAAAAAATTAGGAATTAATTTAACACAGCAAGAATATATATATATATATATATATAACAAAGCAAGTATATGTATATTAAAAACTATAAAACATTGTTGAATGAAATCAAAGGAGAACTGAGTAAACTGAAACACACAGAATGTTAAGATTGGAACATGATTTTCAAGAGAGTAAGAGAGTAGAGTTCTTTAAGATGATCTATGGAAAAAAAAAAAAACCTCTCTCAAAATCCTAGCTTTCTTTTGCAGACATTTATGAGATATTTCTAAAATTTATATGAAATTTTAGGGCACTCAGAAGAGCTGAAATAATACTCAAGGTGAAAAAACTTAGAGGACTCACACTTTGCAACTTTAAAAATTATTTAACAATCAAGACATTGTGCTGCTGGCATAAAGAAAGACATCCAGATAAATGGAATTAAATTGAAAGGCCAGAAATACAATCTTGCATTAAAACCAACAGATTTTTAACAATTCACTGGACAAAAAATAATCTTTTCAATATATGGTGCTGGTACAATGAGAAATTCACACATAAAGAATTAGCTTGACCATTACTTGACAATTACTTGACCATTACAAAAAATTAATTCAAAATCCATTAAAAAGAGCTAAAGAGGCAAGACTATGGAAAACACAGGGATAAATCTTCATGTCCTTGGGTTTGGCAACACATTTGGGGTCACCAAAAGCATCAGCAAAAGACAAAATATATAAATTAGACATTATCAAAAATTTTAAAATTGTACTTCAAGAAAACCATGAATAAAATGATAATGTAGAGAAGGGATAAACTATATCATGTATTTGTCATCTAACTTTTTAATTATATATCTGATAAGGAATTTGAAACCAGAATATAAAAAGAAACTCTACAACTCAAAAATAGAAAGACAATAATTCAATTTAAAAAGTGGAAGGTATTTGAATAGACATTTCTGCAAAGACAACAAAGGACAGCATAAAGAGTGGTGGTTCTATACGATTATATGGACTAGCAATGTAACCCTCTAAGTCTGTGTAAGTACAGTCTATTAACTTCACAAAACAAGATTATCTATTAATGCACTGCTCTGAACATGTCCCTGTTATTAAGTGGTTTCTGACTGTACACAGATGGCTAACAAAGACATGCAAAGATATTTAACCAGAATCACTAATTGTTGGGAATATACAAATGAAAGCCCCATTAAGATATGACTCAAAACTCATTAAAATGGCTAAAACAAAAAAAAATATAACAAGTATTGGAAAAGATCTGGAGAAACTACCACCTGCATGCATCACTGATGGAATTGTTAAACAGGGCACTCACTTTGGAGAACAGCTCAACAGGTCCTCAGAATGATAATACTGGAGGTATTCATCCTACAGAGAAACAATTTACATTCTTCTCAGCAGTACATGGAACCTTCTCTAGGATAGACCACATACTAGGCCATAAAGCAAGTCTCAGCAAATTCAAAATAATTAGAATCATACGGTGCAGCTTCTCAGACCATAAAGGAATGAAGGTGGAAATTAGCAACTCAGGAATCCCTAGAGCATATGCAAACACATGGAGACTGAACAACATGCTCCTGAATGAACAACGGGTCATAGAACAAATCAAGAGAGAAATCAAAAATTTCCTGGAAGGAAATGAGGATAACAGCACATCATACCAAAATCTATGGGATACAGCAAAAGCAGTATTAAGAGGAAAGTTTATATCAATAGGTGCCTACATCAAGAAATTGGAAAGACACCAAATAGACGAGCTTTCAGCTCATCTCAAGGATCTAGAAAATCAATAGCAAACGAGACCCAAAGCCAGTAGAAGAGAAATACTTAAAATCAGAGAAGAAATCAACAGGATTGAATCCAAAAAAAATTACAAAAAATCAGCCAAACGAGAAGATGGTTTTTTGAAAAAATAAACAAGATTGACACCCCATTGGCCCAACTAACAAAATAAAAAGTAAGGGAAAAACCCCAAATCAATAAAATCAGAGATGAAAAAACGGTATCTGCACATGATAATGAAACTTCTAATACTAGGCAGTAATGATCATGGCACACTGCTCAGCTCTGTGACTCAGAAAACACTGCTGAACTGTACACTTTAATTGCGTGAATTTTGTTTCATGTGAGTTACACCTGAATAGAAAATTGAATTAATTTTTCTAGCTCTTCATCTAAACTGACTTTATTTTTGGGGGGCCACTTTTCATGGTCACTTGGAGGGAAATGGCAAGTACAGACATCACTGGAAACAGTTTTTTTTTTTAACTAACAAATGATCAGATTATCCCAAACGCAGTCTCTCCTTTATGACACAAAAATCAAATCCTAAGAATGCTAGTAAAATTATTTCCAGCACAGTCATATACCCTCTTTTTCTTATTTTTGTGGTTTGTTTTCCCCTTTATGCACTCCATTGAAATAAAAGTACTCAGCTCTCCTCAGATCAATCTGCTGTATTTTCATTTGATGGTTTCCATTTGAATAAGAAAATTCACTTTTATTTTCCTCATGAGGAATTCTTTCTTTTCTCCTTATCTCTACTATTGAAATTCTCTCCAATTTTAAGATCTAATTAAAATATCACATTCCCCAAATTTTGGCTCTTATGAACAGTGCTGCTATAATTATGGTAGAATCAGCCACAGTGTCCATCATCAGCTGAATGAACAAACAAAATGTGATATATATACATCATGGAATATTAATCACCTATTAAAAAATGAAATTCTACCATTTGCAGCAAAATGGATACAACTGCAGGACATTATGTTGAGTGAAATCAGCCAGACACAGAAAAATGAATACATTTTCTCCCATATATGTGGAAATTAAAATAAAGAAAGAAATTAAGACAAGCCTGTGTTTATCAGTATTGCTGCACACATAATTTTGTAAAACTTTGTTTTATAGCTTTGTCAATTCAATGGTTAAGAATCTTATTCTACTATAATTTTAATAATCTTTGATTACTTTAAAATTCACTGTACATGGGTGAAATGGCCATTTTTTCATTCAGCTGTTGTTTACAGCCTTTGTCTATACTCCCACTACACTAGGGTCTTATTCCTTTTCACTTGTTAAACTCCTCATGCAGTGAAGCATTAGCCTTTTCACTGTAATGTAAATGTAAAATATGTTATTTCAAAAACTAAAAATAAACAAAAAAGAGGGAGAAGGAAGAAGAGACAGGGAGGGAGGAAAGAAGAAAGTTAATATCAATATATTCTTAGAATTCTATCTATGAACTAAACTGAATCTGTTAAAAACTAATTAAAATTATAATAAAAACATTTTAGAATGTCACCTTTTCCAAGGGCTTTCTTCATTTCATCAAATGCAAATAATTTTCTCAAATTCATACTACTAGGAACACTTTAATGCCTCTCATCACACATCAAATACTGATTTTATTATCACAAGATAGAAAATTTTTAATTAAATGAAAGTGTTTCTCATGAACACTTAAGTCTAAGCAATCTTTAATTCTCTCGCCTCAAAATTGAAACAATATTTAAGAGAAAAGTGCTAACTTGTTTTCAACCCAGTTCCATTATCTTCTGTTACCAATTGCTTGGGGACACAAGACAGGTCATTTTTATAGCCGCATTAATTCAACAATCATGTTTTTCTTCAGTGATAGCCAAGGCAGTCAGAGTGTAATTGTTCTGGGACCATGTGACTGCTGTCTTGAGTCAGTCATCTGTCTGAAAAATGAACTGGACGACCTTCAAATGGCAATGACTTCAATTCCTTTGGGATTTGAATCAGCCATAAAACTAACAATAAATCGTGGTGTATGTAGCGATTTCCTGTTGGCAACTTCCATGTACTTTATAAATATATCTCAGCTTTGATGGAAAAGATCATTATTACCATTCAAGATTGAGAAACTCTAAGACAGAGCCATGAATTGCATTGAGCGAGGTCAGAGAGTTTACAGTACGATCAGTGAGAAAGAATATCCCAGAGGTTGCAAGTTTGGGTCTCTCTGCCAGAAGACATAACTCCTGGCTAAATGTTTACTGCTTTGCCCTGGTGTTCAGTGAGTCACAATCCAGCAAGCTCTTACAAAATGATGTTTATGTCCCTAAAGTAAAAACCTTGAAATTAATCTATAGGGCACCAATATAATATTTTTATAGAAACTACTCTCCAGTGAATTAAACCCATTGGAGTGCTTCTGAGAGCAAAGAGCTGTATAAAAATAACACACTAAAGTACAAACTCTTGTTAGAAGAAACCCCTCGGACTATCATTCCATCTCTATTTTACATATTTCTAACCAACTGATACTCTAAATGTAATAATTCACAGTAAAGTAGTAGCAAAATCAAATGGGGAGAATGTACAATCATCAAGTAACTCATAGTGTCCACTACATGTGACACTGACATCTCTATGCTATGCCCATCATTCTTTTTGAAACTCTTCAGAGAGATATTGCTAATGTCTACCACTGTGTCTATCATAAATTCTCAATAAATATTAATCAAATGGATCTAAAAATACCTTACTTTATCAGTAAGTGCAGGTATCATTATTATTTTCCTAGAGTTATCATAACAAAGGACACAAATTGGGTGGTTTACAACCCCAGAGATGCATCTTTCAAAGTCTGCCTGAAATCAAGATGTCAATCCACTATGCTCCTGTTAAGGCTCCTTCCTTGCATGTTCTATCCTCTAGGTGTTGCCGGAAATTCTTGGCAAGGCCTGATGTATAGATAACACCATTCCAAACTGTGCATCCATATTCACATGGCTACCTCCTATTCCTAACTTGATTATGTATGCAAAGATTGTTTTCAAACGAAGTCATAGTTTCCAAATGGACATGAAATGTTAGGGAACACTATGTGTGATATGATATGTAGTTTGTTCATTTTCTTTCCTGGTTCCTGGCTCATACCAGGCTATGGAAAGCTACTTGATAGTGAACTATGTGCATGTTCCAGGAGTGAGCGAACCCGGAGACAGCATGGAAGCTCCACTCCCCTTCTCACACTTCTCCCTATGAATCTCTTCATCTGTGTCCTTTCCAGTACCCCTTATAAGGGACTGGTAAATGTTTCCTTGATTTCTCTGAGCCATTCAAGTAAATAGATGGACTCCAAGAAGTAGGTTGTGGGGATCCTGATTTATAATTTGTTAGAAGCAGAGTAAAAATAATCTGGGGTTTGTAACTGGAATCTAAAGAGATGCATAGGGGTGGAGTAGCCTTGAGAACGGAATCTCAACCTGTGGTGCGTGACAATCCATGCCAGGAAAACTGGGACTAGTTTTGTGTTCTCTGCTGAATTGATCCCTGGCTGGCTGCTGGGGAGAAATTCCCCGCTTTGGATGTCTCAGAAGCCTGCTGTGGTAATTGTTGTAGTAAGAGCAGAGGAAGAAACAGTAGCTTGTGTTTCAAGCCAGAATACCGTCCACGGGTCTAGTTACGGCACTCGAGGTCTGCTTTAGTGCATGGTGTCTCTGAGTTTCCACACAGTTGTCCATGTTAAAACAAAATGGGAGCCCTCAGATCACGTGCAGAGCCATTTTCCTGACTTGATCTGGAATTTCTATGTGAGTTCAAACAACTTTGCACTTGATCAAAGATGAGATTTGCATATTACATATAAATATTCATGGGACTCTGTAGGAGCAGAAGACTTGAAAGGAACTTCAGGATTCAGAAGTCGTGTGGTTAAGTACATTGATTTATTATTAAGGGGATTAGTCAGTTTTAGTTTACTTCTATTAGCATTTATTGAATACTTTATTAGACATCTAACACTTTGCTGGATATTCCAGAAATGAAGCAGAATAACATAGGGAGACAAATGAGAAAAGAGAAGGCCCACAGTTTCGACACTGACTGATAAGGACTCAAAGACTCACAGGAATCCATCAAGTGGAAAGGGAGCTCAGGGGAGAAACACACAAATGGGATTTTTCCCAGAGACTAAACGTGGGGTGGGTATCCCAAGCCAAAGAACAGCATATTTAAAGGCTGTCTATGCCTTGGGGACAGGCGGGGTATGGGGGTGCAGAACACAGAGGAGAGCCTTAAGAAAAAAAGAGGTGATAGGAAGTGAAGCCAAAAAGAGAGAGTGAGGCCACATTGAAGCAAACTCCTGAAAAGCAACTCGACGACAAAAAGCAAAACTGTTTTTTCCTCAATAAATGGATAATATTTGATTTTCTTTTTTCCCTAAATATAATATAAATAATTTGAAAAATGGAAACTTTATAGAGATTAAGGCCAAAGTTCAGAGACAAAAAGGTTTTGGTAATAGTCTATTACAATAATTAGGCTCTTTAATTTCAACTCACTTATCCTAAATAATTTCATAGCTTGATAAGCAGTGGTCTCAATTCATAAACAGCCTGATGACAACCCTTTGATAATAAAAGTACTGAGCAAAAATGTGACAGTGTCAAAATCCAATTTAATATAATTGATTCTTAATGCAAGCCAGAAATGGAAAAACTTACCTGTTCATTTCATTTGATACCAAGTTTATTAACCTAAATTTATCATTAGTATTTAAATGAAACTATATTGATATGATTTATTGATGTTGAAATAAAACAAGTCAGACTTGAGTAAGAATATTAACACACTTTGCCCACGGGTCGCGGCAGCCATTGCAGGGTGAATCAACAGCAAAAAGGAAGCACTTGGTCTGCCTGTAATAAAAAAATAATCTCCACAGTGCTTTCACCTACTTTAATGAAAAGGATACAAGTGTAGAGAACAATGTAGACATTTTCCTGCACTAATACTGAATAACACACTTGGACTGCAACAAAAATGCTCTGTGCAATAAGAACAGCATAAGAAAAGATTTCTCATACAGTTACTGGCCAAGTAAGAAAAGAAAGAAAGAAAGATATGAAAAATCAAACTATTAAGTTACATCTTCCTTTTTGAGCAACAATCATTTCTACTTTATAGAAATAACAGAAAACATCACCTCTGGTTAAAAACCTATCAAGATATGAGGATTTATTATTAAACATAAATTTCTTCATAAAACTGAAACCAGCTACATAAAGTATTGAAGGTATAAAGATAAATTCGCAATTTTTACTTTAAAATTGCACTGCATTGAAGGGGGACTTGTAATGAAGAGCTTCTCAGAGCAGACTCCTTAATCTCTGCTACTCAAGAGCCTTGCTTTCCTCCCTAAGAGCCTCTCTGGCTCTCATGTATACTGAGGCTTTCTCTTGTGTAGCAATGCAAATTTTGCTGCTGGAGTTGCAAGCATCTGAAGTTTAATTGCCTTGCTCCCAATTTGCTTTAAAGGTATGCTTGGGATTATTCGTGAAGAGAGCATGAACGTAAGATGAAAAATAAACTGGGCATAGAAGAAACTGGCAGTGAGCAATCCATGTGCTCCTCCCAGTACAATATAAAATAATCATCTTTCGTATAAAAGCTTGAATTCTTCACTGAGCATGCTAAATTACTTAAATGTCAGGGGGATTCATATTTCTTATTCACCTTGGATGAAACTAATGAATCCTGGAGGAGGCCCTGAGAGTATAATACCCTCCAGTGAATAGCAGCTCCCAACCAAGCCTGAGACAGCTGAATGAAGACTTTGAATAATAGACTCAGGGCCCAATGTACCCATGCACCTGTATACTGTGCATTATTAACTCTATTTTGAAAAAGCCAATTTGCATAATTGTGCTCTTATATCAATTCAGAGCTGATATTTGATCTAAAATTCATAACTAGACATTGAGTATGTACCTAGTCAGCACCGCCAAGAAGGTCAATTATTCCATATGCAATTTTGGATATTTTAAAAAAAAATAGGAATATATTTTTCTTTTGTAACAAAAAATAAAATAGCACATTACTGCTTTCAGAAGATGAATCTGAAATGAGACAGCAAGGAAAAAAAAATACATTCAGGCAGAGAGAGGAAAAAGGTATTTGCCAAACAAAAACCATAGATGTAATCATTTTGTGCATCTCTATCTCAGTATGAAACAATGAAGATGTTTGTGATTCATTATGTCCTGCTAAGAAGAATACTTTTTATCATTCAAAGTGCCCTGCTGAAAGGACAATGCTTTATATCAATGAAACAATTATTCTCTGCTGGGCAACATATAAGCAAATCAAACAAAATCTGTTTCTACTCTAGAAACATAATTAAAATTCAGACAAAAATATTTTTCACATTTCTCTTTGCATCCAATTTTTTTTCCTTAAGCAATACTGTATGCCGTGATGAGTAAGTGATAAAGTTATAAATACTCACACTAACCATGTTTGCAGGTTGTCAGCCTCTTAGCTCTACCATCGATTCATCAGTTAGCTGGGTGTCACATTTAGCAACAGTTGCTTCTAGAAAGAATCTTTCAGTCTACAGAGGCTACATGCCCAAACCCATGAGCCCTGTCACTCCGCACAGTGGGGCCACACCCTGCATCCTCCTGCTCCATTCTTTCCTCAAACTTTGTCTCTGATAACAGCAAAGTACTTCACATGTTTAGGTGTGTTACCAGGTGCACCCTGATCTCATCATTCTCTTTCATGAACTGAGTAGTGCTTCTTACCTAGGAGACAGATCCTGGCCCCACTGCTTACAAACTAGATAAGATTGGGCAACATACACAGCCTCTGTAGGCTTGTTCAGTTTTCTCTTCTATAAAATTGAATAACGAAACTATCTATCTATTATGTGGAATAAATGATTTCACAGAGAGAAAATAAATAGAATACTGATAGAACCTGGTACTCAAAATAATATTCACTGTAATTGTTACAGATCCTATGCTATATATCATGAATACTAACTACACATTGTAGAGTATAACAGCTATTTATATAGTATTTATATTGTGCTATTTATTTCAGTAATGTTGGGATGATTTAGAAGTTCAGTATATGGGAAAATATACACAGGTTCTATGAAATACTATATCTTTTTATAAAAGGGACGTGAAGGGCCGGCGCTGTGGCTCACTTGGTTAATCCTCCGCCTTATGGCGCCGGCATCCCATATGGGTGCCAGTTGTAGTCTTGGTTGCTCCTCTTCCATTCCAGCTCTCTGCTGTGGCTTGGGAAGACAGTGGAGAATGGCCCAGGTGCTTGGGCCTTTGCACCTGCATGGGAGACCAGGAAGAAGCACTTGGCTCCTGGCTTCAGATGGGCACAGCGCCGGCCATAGTGGCCATTTGGGGAGTGAATCAATGGAAGGAAGACCTTTCTCTTTGTCTCTCTCTCTCACTGTCTATATCTCTACCTGTCAAATTAAAAAAAAAGCGATGTGAACATCCATAGATTTTAGCAGCCAGAGGAATTCTTGGATCCAATCTTCTGAAGATGCTGAGGGATGATTGTGTATGTTGTATGTAAGTATTCCTGAGTATTCATGGTGTGCAGCACAGGATCTATGATAACTATAATAATATTATATAAACTGCATCAGATACCCAAGCCCTGATTTATGGAATTATGACACTGGAACAAAATGGGAAAGTTCGGAGAACAATTACATAATTAAGTGTTTAAAGCTACCACCAGCCTATGAAAGTAGACTATTAATAGTGAAAACAAGTTATTGCAATTAACTTGGATTTTTCTTCATCTTCTGATTGATAAATTATTAGATCTATATTAAATGTAAAATTGATTTCAGCCCTCTCTACTTCCATTTGAGCTCTTGTGCAATCTGCCTTGAGTTTCACAAAAATTCTTTTAAATAGCTTTGCAATATACAATAATAAATAAGCATCCCTATACCCTAAATCAGTAAGTCTACACTAGAAATTGATGGAACAAGTTTATAGTTGCCATGAATGACTCTAATCTCCAAAAAAAGTTTATCCTTATATTTAAAAGAGTTTTAGAGCTATTCTCTTGTAATTAAATTTCCAAAAGGGAGGTAGCATCTGTGAAATTAATGAATCCATTACATTAATATCTTGTTATTCCTTATTCAGGTATATGTCAGGGCTGCTTTTGCCACAGATTCTTTGCTTTCCTTCTTTCCTTTGCCTAGAACATTCTTCCCAGCTTGCTTCATCATTCCCTTTCAATTTTTATGAAATGTCACTTTTTCAGCACTTGGTCATTCTACTTCAACTGTTGATGTTATCTCTATACTCCCCATCACCTCACTTGTTTCATGTGTAGCACTTATTATTATTATTATTACACAACACAGCCTGCCACTGTATATATCTGCCTTTCTATATTTTTTTCTATATTACCCATTAAAAGGCACAAATTTTGATCTCTTTTATTTGTTTCTACATCTGCAGTGACTAAAACAATGCTGGGTATAATAGACTCAAAAAATATTAGTTGCATAAATGACTATTTCTCTGATAGCTCTGAAAGCATGTTTAATCCCTGGGATTACAATATCTTCTTGTACACTGTTATTCTTAAAAATAACAAAGGATATGCAGTGGCTGAGAATAAGTCACTAAATTACCATTTCATTATATTCCTTAAATAATAGGAATTCTGCAATTAGTGTTTGGTATAATCTTTAAAATATTCTTTTAGACTAATTAATTTCACAGATGAGATAATGGAAACTTACAGATGAAATAACTTGGATAAGAACTAGTGTTGGAGCATGGATATGAACTTTGGCCATTACTTCTAAACTCATTCTCAGCTAATCACAATATTCTGTTTCTAGTTACTGTATGACTGATGCAGAATTTGAGTGCTTTTTTTGTATTCAAAGAGTTATGGTTTTTTCAGTTATACTGTACCGCCAACCTAAAATGCTTTTCTATTTTGAAATTTGTTATAACTTTTGTGTTTACTTTCCTAGGCCTTTAAAGAGTCCAGGAGTCCCCCAGGCCACCATCACTTTTAATACCAAGTGCAAGTTTGGGGCTCCTATACATCAGTGCAACCTTTTGACATCAACTGCAGGTCTGAGAGTCACTGAGACTCTGCTCACTTCTAGTAACAACACTGGTTCCTGTTGGGTTTGGCAACTGACTGCAGGGACTCATAGAACTCTCTGAAAGCTGTTCTCTTTTCAGTGGTTGTTTATTGCCATGAAAAAAAGCAAAGAAGTAGGGGGAGTTCTAGGAGATCCACAGATGTGGAGCTTCCTGCTGCCTTCACCAAGTGGAGTGGGGCCAACGCTATGTACTTCTCCAGAAGTGATGTGGGACAACACATACGGAGCATTGCCAACCAGGGAAGCTGACTTGGCATCCAGATCATCCAGATTTTTCATTGTGGTTCAGTCACCTGCATGCTTGAAGTTATCTCCAGTTCCTTCTGAGGTCAAGTTCATATCGCATGGTCCAAGTTCCCCTTTAAAGTCACTTTGTTATAAGGGACTAACTGACATGGCCCAATGCCTCCAGGTAAATAGACACTCTTACCAGAACATCTCAAGGGATTAGAGTACATCCCAGGAGTAAAGAGTAAAGGCCAAATCTCATTGGGCAACATTAAGTCTTTCTTTCTTTCTTTCTTTCTTTCTTTCTTTCTTTCTTTCTTTCTTTCTTTCTTTCTTTCTTTCTTTCGACAGGCAGAATGGACAGTGAGAGAGAGAGAGACAGAGAGAAAGGTCTTCCTTTGCCATTGGTTCACCCTCCAATGGACACCGCAGCCGGCGCTGCAGCCGGCGCACTGCACTGATCCGATGGCAGGAGCCAGGTGCTTCTCCTCGTCTTCCATGGGGTGCAGGGCCCAAGTACTTGGGCCATCCTCCACTGCACTCCCTGGCCACAGCAGAGAGCTGGCCTGGAAGAGGAGCAACCGGGACAGAATCCAGTGCCCTGACCGGGACTAGAACCTGGTGTGCCGGCGCCACAAGGTGGATGATTAGCCTTTTGAGCCGCGGCGCCAGTCAAGTCTTTCATTAAGTAGGTTTAGACCCCAGAAACTACTATTCTCAGGCTCAAGTTCTCTGATTTACAGCCCTGTGGACAAGTGTTGATGTAAAGCCACCCTGAACTGTCAAGGGTCATTACCAAGAACTTTATCTTCATTTGGTATTTCTGTCACATGGAAACCTGCTGTGCTTCTATGACTTTCAAAGTCATTCCAATTTTATAAAATTTTATTTCCCTAATATCTAAAGATTACTGAATATTATGTAATAGTCAAAATATCAATATGAATAATCCTCATGTATTTAATGATATTTATTACTTGTATGATATGGCTAAAGCAGTATTCAATAGTAAACTTAGGCTAAAACCCATTTGCTAAAACCCATTTTTTTAGGCTTAGAGGGGATATATAGCCTATGGGATATGGGTCCTAAAATAATTCAATATGAACAATCATAGCGATGTCACCAAAAGGAGAATTTTTTTTGGTATTACAAGTAAACTATTAAAGCCTCCATAGTTCTACCTACTATGAGATCAAGTTTAGCTTATATTCCAATCAAAAAGTTTTTCACCTTACCAAATGACAATGGAAATCCCCCACCATCTATTTGCTCAGCATGTTGATAAATAATGTCATTATATAGCATTGAGATCTTAAATTAGAGAAGAAACTGCAGAGCCCTGCACACAGAGGAGAAGCCAATGTCAGCTAAATTATATGTAATTTCAGAGATTGGTAGATGAAATCAAAGATGTTTTTTATATCATTACTAAAGTTTTTTCTGAAAGTTAAAATGTCTAATAAACAGAAGAAGGATATGAAAATCTGTCCTGGAATTATCAAAAGGAAATTGATATGAGAAAGTAATATCACAGATAAGTGAGGAAGAGAATTAGACAATTTGTGGGGACACAGGACACGGCAGAGGAGTAACTGTACTGGGACACTTGTTTGAGTAGAAGACAGGCAATTCTCTTTACCATGCCTAGAGTAATATTTCATTGTTCCCTTTACAATATATCTTTGGCTGAATATTTTTGTTAACAATAGAGAGATCCATATATCTACAGGGTGGCTCACTCATTTACTGTTAATAGGCTAATATTCCTAGATACGTTATTTATGAGGGTACCTCCAAATGTTTGTGGGGAGTAGAAATAACAGGAAGGTTATTTAGGTGAAAAAAATTAATAGTCATGCACAGCTTTTTTTTGGTAATACACACTTCCATGAACTTTTTGAAGATCTTTCATATGATTGAGCCATCTCAGATATTCAGATATTGATCCAGATAGATTGTGTTGAGTGAGGAGACAACTTGGAGCACTCACTTTATGCTAAACAAGATAACATTTATCTCTTAGGGAGTTCTTCACACAGCAGGCATTGCATAGGTGAAGCCTTTCACAATTGTTACTCAAAATTTGAAATACGGTTTTATTTTTTCTTGCATAAGAATAACTGGCAATATTTATCCCATAAATATTTTTGAGACCTTAGTAGTGTGTGTTTTCTTGGTGTTTTTGAGGAGGGAGATTTTTTTTACACCCTTTCCTGGATCTTATCTGTGCCACATGCTTTCTGTCGATTGTCTCATATAATTATTCTACTATGTAAGGTATGGGTATGATTCTAGATGGAAAGCTGAGCCACATACTTCAAATTCTTAAGCCAAGATAGCAGCAGAAATGAGGCGTGGAGACCAGCCTCTCCAACTTCAGAGCACAAGCCTCTACCCACTTCCCTTTGCAATTCCTCCTCAAGCAGGTAACAGAGGCCTGTACCCATCTTGGGTTTTTGGCATAACAATCACAGGGAAATGCTATGGTGTGAAATAAGGAAGCACCCTGCAAACGTCTATGTCCATTACTGACATACTCTAATATTTAAGACACTAATTTGTTGAGCTAATTGAATCCCTAAAGGGTACTATAGATGTATTATAATTTTTCAAAGATTAAATAATTAAATAACACCCTGGTATACACATAAACAGATGTAAACAAAAATCTGTCAAGTTGGGTGATTTGTCAATAATTTTCCAGGATCATTTGACCATGAAGGCATGGCTCTTGAAATCCAGATTTCTCTCTGCAAACTCTTCAGTGTACAGATCAAAGCAACGCAGAACACTAAATAAAAAATCTCAGTAAGAAAGGTAGATTCCTCTTTAAGTGAAAGAGTAATTAGTTCCTTTTTGGTTTTGGGACAAATTATGCCTCCACCATCACTGTTGAAGCCCAAACACCTAGGGGCCAGGAATGTGAGTGTGAAGACATGGATTTTAAAGAGGTGATTTAGTTAAGAAGAGGCCTTTAGTCTGGGACCCAATGCAAGCTACTTGCTGTCCATATAAGAAGAATTTTAGGGGCCCGCATTGTGGCACAGTGGGTAAAGCCACCCACATGGATGCTGGCTCATGTCCTGGCTGCTCCACTTCTGATCCCGTTTCCTATCAATGACCTGAGAGAAGCAGTGGAATATGATCTCCACCCACATGGGAGAGCTGGGTTGAGGTTCCTGACTCCTGGCTTCTGAGTGGCCCAGCCATGGTTGTTATGACCATCTGGGGAATGAACTAGAAAATGTAAGATCTCTCTTTGTTTCTCCCTCTCTCTGACTCTGACTTTCAAATAAACAAATACACCTTTAAAGAAATGAAAATGTAGTCAAAAAGTGTGATAAAATGCATAAAAATTAGTTCAAAAGTGCAACAGTACATGCAACACCTTCACACAGCAATGGTTCAAAACTTTAGGCACAGAAGTAACACCAGTCACAAAAATCTGGGCCACACAGTCAGTCAAGAAAATAGAAGTGAGGTGGGAAAGCAGATGTGGGTTATCTGAGAGCAGAGAGCTGGTGCTGCACACAAAGTCAAGCTCAACTAGCTAGTGTCCTCTTTAGGTAAAAAATAAACCGAGTTCTAGAATTTCCAGAAACTACAGGTGGAGCAGCTAGGTAAAACCTGAAGCACAAGGTCTGCATCACACTCGTCCCTCTTGTCTCCAGGGCATACTTAGCACAGTGCCTTCCTATAGGTAGTGCTCAAGAAACACTTGTTGAATAACTGGCGCAAACCACAGACTTACGGATGTCAGAGTGTGTGTACCCTTGCGTTACTCACTGCCTCTAAGCACTGTGCTTGTCACAGGTCAGTGAATATTCGATGACAGGTTGCACTCATGGCTGTCATCAAGTATTGTTGTGAAGGATTAATTCTGAAAGGTTTTCACGGTGTCAATCTGCCCATGGTCTGCTCTGAAATTATTTACAAGGTGTGTATACTCCACTATTCTGTTATGGAGCTTTTAATTTCTGGTCTTCTCCTGGAAAGCTGCTTGTCAAAAAAATACCTTTCTGATTTTGTTTAAAGATTTATTTATTTATTTGAAAGGCAGAGTTACAAAGAGAGAAGGGGAGACAGAGAGATTTTCCATCTGCTGGAGTTCCATCTGCTGGTTCACCTCCCCTAACATGGCCATAACAGCCATCTGGGCCAGTCCAAAGCCAGGAGTCAGGGTATCCCATGAGGGTGTAGGGGTCCAAGCACTTGTGCTGTCCTTCATTTCTTTTCCCAGGTAATCAGCAGATCTGCATCAGAAGTGGAGTAGCCAGGACACAAACAGGCACCCAGATGGGATGCCAGCATCACAGGCAGAGGTTTCACCTGCTATGCCACAACACTGGCCCCTCTGACTGGTTCTTTAATACATAGGCATAAAATTACACTTTCTTTTAGTGAATATCATTGCTTTATACTCTGGGGTTTTATATGCTAAAGTTACAAGATTGAAACAATTTCCTGGATTGGACAATAATGCCACTTGGAAAATGAAACCCAGAGCCTTGTATAAGCACCTTAGCCCCATGGCCAGTGTTTGGACAGTGCTACAAATCTGAGGTTGAGTTATGTGCATGATTAACACTTGAACTGGATAGCTTCCTAGCATCAATTCAGCACATGAATGCTATTTGCTATAGAAGACTTACAGGATAGAGAGCTATTGGCAAGAGTGAAAGCACATTCCTACTAAAGAAGAAAAAACAATTTAAAGAGAACATTCTATTGGTGTTAGAGCAGCAGTTTCATTTAAATTAAATAAGCACACCACAGAGAAAATGTTAAAAGACACATTCATCCTGTTTCTACTCATTTACCAATTAATTGATAGATTTTAGTACATTATGAAATATGGAAAATGAAAAGTCTGGCAAAATACTTAATGAAAACCTTTTTAAAAAAATAAGTAAATAATACTGTAAATATTTACAGCACATTAGGAGAACATTGTCTTTTACTAAGAAACCGCTGAAACTTGGGACAGTTATTTTATAAAATATTTTCTAGTTTTTCTCTTTTTTTGCCAATGTTGTTATTTTATATTGTCTAAAACAATGCATTGTACTAGCTGAAGAATCTCTAAAGTGTCTTTCTCCTTCTAACACTTTAATATGCTCTGAATTATATATTCAATCCACATGTGTGATTATAGCCTGCCAAAAAGTCCCTACTTAAGATGCTTAACATTACTCCAGTGGCATTATCCTTTAATTCTCTCCATCACCCTGATTTCTTCCCGGTGTTAGGATCTGTGAGAGGACTACCAGTGAGTCTGGAGGGGAGAGACATGTGGTCAGCTCTTCCTTGCTGCAGGTATCCCTTGCCACCCCCCACACACAGCATGGTAGGTCTTGCACAACTCCAGGTCAGGCATCACGCTTGGTGTGCAATGAGGCACAGCCGAGCCGCTTTGCAACAGGAAAACAGGGGATCCACTGGCAAATCAGCCCAGAAAGTCAGAAGAACCTGCCAGTACAGGATAAGTGGCTCCAGGAGAAAAGACAGCACAAGTCACACTGTTGATTCTAATTACTAGTAGATGGACTGAAAAGAAACCAAAAGGAACTTCCCTTCAACTTTCAAAACAAATGACCGTGTTTTATGAATACAAGCTTCTGATATAGTCATTGGTTCAGATTTGCTCCAGTTTGTGAGGCCTATTTCTTTTTTAAACATATTTATTTGCCCATTTATTTATTTATAATTTTATTTGAAAGACAGAAGGAGAAACAGAGACATCTTCCATCTACTGATTCATTCCCCATATATTCACAACTGCTGGGGCTGGACTAGGCTGAAGCCAGGAGCCAGGAGCTTTTTCCAGGCCTCACACGCAGGGGTACGACTTCTTGGCCCATCCTCTACTACTTTCCCAAGTGCATTAACAGGGAGCTGGCTTTGGACTGGCCCAGTGTTGGCTGTTATGGCCATGGTTGGGGGAGGTGAACCAGCAGATGGAACTCCAGTGGATGGAAGATTTCTCTCTGTCTCCCCCTCTCTCTTTGTAACTCTGCCTTTCAAATAAATAAATCTTAAACAAAATCAGAAAGGTATTTTCTTGACAACCAGTTTTTCCTGAGAAGTGGAGCATCCAGATCTTTAACCAGCGACCATGGGATGCCAGTGTCACAGGCACCAGCTGAACCCAGTGCGCCACAAAGCAAACCCCTCTAAAACCTATTTCTAAAGGGCATATCTAAATTCACTCTTTCTGTCTCTCTCCCTCTCCCTCCTTCCCACTCTTTTAATTTTTTTACTTGACAGATAGAATTATATAGTGAGAGAGAGAGAGACAGAGAGAAAGGCCTTCTTCCGTTGGTTCACCTCCCAAATGGCCGCTACGACCAGAGCTACGCCAATCTGAAGCCAGGAGCCACATGCTTCCTCCTGGTCTCCCATGTGGGTACAGGGGTCCAAGTACTTAGGCCATCCTCTACTGCCTTCCTGGGCCACAGCAGAGAGCTGGACTGGAAGAGCAGTAACCAGGACTAGAACCCGGCGCCCATATGGGATGCCGGCGCCATAGGTGGAGGATTAGCCAAGTGAGCCACGGTGCTGGCCTTTAATTTTTATAAATATAGCTAAGCGGAACACATCATTGTGGGCACAGGCATGAAGGGCTTAGAAGAGAGAGCTGGTTAGTGTATGTGTGTCCTGAGTTGAATTCTACCTTCCGAATCCATCTAACCTCCAGTACCTCACAATGTGACAGAATCTGGAGACAAGGCCTTCAAAGGGGCAACTAAGGTAAAATGAGGCCAATAGTGTGGGATATACTCCCCTCCAACACCTGTCCTCATGGGAAACGGCATTCAGAAACAGGCTCAGAGGGAAGACTGTGGGAGGACAAGGAGAGAAGATGGCCATGGACCAGCCAGGGAGGGAGGCCTGGGCTAGATACTTTCCTTGTGGCTCTCAGAAGGCATCAATCCTACCAACACCCGGATCTTGGACTTGCAGAAATGAGAGAAATGAATTTCTGTTGTTGAAGATGGCTAGGTCATGGCACCTTTTTATAGCCACCCTAGCAAACTAATGGCAGGTCTTCAAAAAGAAAAAAAATGAGCATTATGAAAAACACTATGTGTCCACTTCAAAAATTTTTTGTACTGATGATAAACATCTTTGTCGAGTTTTTTTTGCTTTATTATTACTCTATTTGAAAGCAGAGGGAGCAAAGAGGAAGAAGAGGAGGACAAGGAGGAAAAGAAGACAGGAGGAGAAGAAGAGGAGGAAAGGAAGAAGAGAAGAGGAAGAGGAAGAAAGAGAAGTGAGGGGTGGGAGTAGAAGGAGAGAGGAGGAGTTGGAGAGGGAGAGTGAGTAGAATGAGAAGAGATCTCAACTGCTGGTTTGCCCCAAATGTTCACAACAACGTGGGGTCAACCAGACCAAAGCCAGAAGCCAGTACTTGGTGTGGGTCTCCTGCATGGGTAGCAGAGACTCAAATACTTGAGGCATCATCTGCTGCCTCCCTGAATGCACACTAGTAGAAAGCTGGAGTAGAAAGGATCTCTAACTCAGGCATTTTCAGTACGGGATGTGGGTGTCCCAACGAACAGTGTAATCACTGAGCCGGATGCATACCCCCTAAACTTACCTATTAACTCCATTCCCCCACAAACATGAAAAATGTGTATTTATTTATTTCCATCTACTTGAAAGACAGAGAGAGGAAAGGGGGAGGAGGGAGAGAGAAAGAGAATGACGTCCTTCTGGTTCACTCCAAAATGCCAACAACATCCAAGACTGGGCCAATCTCAGACCAGGAGCTGGGAACGCCATCTGAGTTTCCCATGTGGATGCCAGAGGCCCTAGAACATGAATCATCACTTGCTGCCTACCAGGATGCATTAGCAGGAAGCTGGATGGAAAGCTGAGGGTAGCTGGGACTCCGACCAGCACAGGGATGATAGGATACTGGCATCCCAAGCCTGCACTACAGCATCCACCCCTCCACAAACTTTTTGAAATTTTTGTTTGTGAGCAAACAAAATCTCCTCAAATCATGATGAGGGAACAAATCACAAGTTGAAAATACTGAAGTTGAAAACTGCATTTAGTATCCCTATCTTACCCAACACCCCAGGCTAGCAACACAGTGTACTCTAGAGTACCCAGTGATTGCCAGGCTGCCTGGGAGCCACAGTCCTGCATCTGAAGACAGCATCATACTCACATCATCGGCCTCCCTAGCAGAAGACCAAATTCAAGCTTAGTAGAATTTCTACTGAATATGTGTTGCAATGATAAAATTATAAACTGGCAAAGAATGTATAAAACAAAAAACATTGCAAGTTGGGATGATCCGGATTGTCCATGAGATGCTACTATTTTCCCAGGTGATGTGGTCTCTACTAAACCATGGAGTCAAAGTAGTTTTCTGATGCAGAAAAAATTCTACCTTCTGGTGCCTTTACTGAGCTGCTTTAGGGAATTTTCCAGCTAAGCATGTACATGACTGACTTTTGCACATTAGTTAGGCTCTGATTCTGGTTTAATAACCCTTTGGGAAAAAAAAAAAAAAACTAGTGGTTTTAATTTCAAAATAATTTAAAAGGAACAAATATCCACTAAAGTGACAAAACTCCCAGAAAATCCTCTTCTAGAGAAATAACAAAATCAGGAGTGGTTACTGGGGAAGACTAAAGATGATCACAAATTCTTAACCACCCTATCATGCAGAAGTTAATAAGCATGCTTCTTCACCAGCTGAATCTGTCTGGGCAACAGAATAGGACAGCAGTGACCCTGTGCTACTGCAAGCCCAAGCCCTAAGAGGACTAGTATCTCCCACTCCCTCCTCCTTGGAAACTAGTCACCATGTAAGAAATCAAACTACAGTTGGAAATACTCCCTAGCAACACAGAATGACAGCAAGGCCAAATGGAGAAGCACTGAGTGACCAGACATGTGGAAAAGCCTTCTTTGCTCTTGGCACCACCATCATATAGGAACAACCTCAGCCAGCAGCATGAACTAAAGTTACTCAAATATGGTCCTGTCTTAGTCAGTTTGGGTTGTCTTAGCATAATACCATAGATTGGGCAATTTAAACAAGCATTCATTTTTTATAGTTCTGGAAAGTGGGAAGTCCCAGATCAAAGAGCTGAAAAACCCAGTGTCTGCTGACAGGCTGCTTGCTGGTTAACAGACAGCTGTCTTCTCCTTGTACCTGCACATGGCAGAGAGAGCGAGAAAGAGGGGACAATCTCTTTTTATTGGAGCGCTGATCTCACTCATGAGTGCTTTACCCTCAAGATATGATTACCCCCACTAAGGCCTCATCTCCAGACACCATTCCTCCAGGCATTAGGTTTTATCGTATGAATTTTGGAGGGACCACACACATTAAGTCCATAAAATATTCAAGTAAGTAATTCCAATCAATCCATTGTTGTTTGAGGCACCTCAACAGAGACCCCTGGGCCCATGAGGTAAAGGTGAGTACCTCTCCTTGCTTGTGACCCTCAACTCATGAGCAAAATAAAATGATTGTTGTTTGAAGGTACTAAGTTTGGGGCTAGTTAATTATGCAGGAAAAGCTAGCTGAAATAGTCATAAATGAGCTATTGAAGCTTTAAAGAGATCTATTTAGACACATGGTTTTTATGTCATGTATACTGAAAAATTTAGACAGTTTTGGAAAAGAGCAGAAAAAAGCACTGTTATATAAATGTTGACAGATTGTGAACTCCCAAGTAAGTGTAGAGTTTTATTTTGCTTGGTTTTACTCTTGGATCCTACAGTGGTAAATATAACATAAGTGGTGTTGTGTTCCTCTATTGGCATCACAGTTCTGCCATCAAATTAGGAAGCTCTGTCAAAGTTCATTAAGGGACTCCTTTGGTCATGACCACAACCCTTTGGCCCTTGAGGGCAGTTTAGATATGAGTGAGCTCAACTCTTATTTTATGCAGTAGGGGGAACTCTTAGAGAGTTTAAACAACCTCCCCAATCTCATAGGACCAATATTTGACTTGAGTAAGATCACAGGTTGCCTGATATCCAATGCAGTAAATGCACTTTGCAATCTTTGTTGATTTTATTTTTGTATTGGCAGATAAAAACTATATATTTACTGCATGTATAGCAAATTCATGCAATTATATACGTTTATATTTTGTAATACATGTGCATATATATATATATATATGACAAAAGCAGGCTAATATATGCACCATATGACAATTATCATTTTTGTGATAAGAGGTAGGTATTGTGGTACATGGTTAAATTGTTGCTTGGAATGCATGCATCTCATATTGAGTCCTAGCTACTCTGTTCCAATCCAGCTACCTGATAATGGCACTGGGAAGGAAGCTAATGGTGGTCCAGGTACTCGGGCCACCATCATCCATGTGGGAGACTTGGATGGAGTTCTACATTTTCAGCTTGGGTCTGGCCCAGCTACTGCTGCTTCAGACATTTGGGGAATAAGCCAGCATATGGAAGAACTCTCTCTCTCTCCCCCTCTCTATCTATTTCTGTCTCTGTCTCCTTATCTCTTGGTTACTCTGCCTTTCAAGTCAATCAATAAAATGTTTTTAGAAAAAAAAAACTCTTTTTTTCAAGACCACAATGTATATTTTTAAAGATTTATTTTTATTTATTTGAAAGGCAGAGGGATAGAGGAAAGGAGGGAGGGGAGAGGGAGAGAGGGAGAAGAAGGCAGAGGGAGAAAGGGAGATGGAAAGGGAAAAGGAGAGGGAAAGAGGGAAGGTGGGAGAAAGGGAGAGAGGCAGAGAGAGAATGAATCATCCAACTGCTAGTTTATTCCCTAAATGGCAGCAACAGTCAAATAGCCAGGCAAATAGGCCAGACCAAAGCCAGCAGCCTGTAACTCCATCTGAGTCTATCACATGTGTAGCAGTAGTATCTACTGCTTTCCTAGGTGCGTTAGCAGGGTGCTGGATTAGAAGCAGAGCAGCCAGGACCCAGACAGGTAGTCCAATATGGGGTGCCCAGGTTACAAGTGGAACCTTAATCCTCTGCACTACAGCAACAGCAACAAGAATACAATTAATTAACTGTAGTCACCATTACACTGTATTCTTGTAAAATGCAATAATATTTTAACAGAACTTCAGGATTGTTAAAGATGATCCTTTTAGTCATTCCTATATTTTGAAGGTCAAAAAATTCAACCTTAGCATTTACCAAAATTTTCATCTTTGTTCCACAAATAGATAGATAGATAGTAGACAGGTAGGTATATACTTATTATATACTTATTATATATTATACTTAGTATATACTTATTATATCAGTATATACTTATTACTACTTTAACTTTTTATGTGTGTATATATAATCCAATGATAAGCATTCCAGCTGTTCTAATGATATGGACATTATGTCTTTGTCTATTATATAAACATTATGAGGTAGAATGCCAACCACAGAGTAATCCTGGAAAGCGTTAGATTGAACAGAGATTAGTAGCTTATTAATATAATAAACCCTAGTTGTATCTGGCAATATTGAATGGGGCAGATCTTTTTCATCTATTTAAAGCCAACCTGCAGAGGCAGCAGCCATATGTGACCAGAGATATTGTCTTCCAATGTGTGCCACTGGCTGGTGCTCAGTCAACACATACCATACTGTGATGTAAGCTAGTGGGACCTCTGCACAGACACACTGAAATCATTCCCATATTATAGTGAACACAAAAGAATAAAAATCCTATTAAACACAGATTAAGTTAATTGTTGTATAACTCTCTCTTTGGAAAATGAAGCTAATCTTTTGCCCCAAATATTAAACACAACACTGATGTTACAGCAAATATATAGATAATGCTCTCCTCTCTTTCTTGGCTCACTCCTGTCCTGGTAATGAGGCAAACACTTGACAGCTGTGGCCGGTGCCTGTGGATAGCAGAGACCACCAACTAGATTTGGAGTCAGATTCTCTATCCAGTTGGCTGCACCATCTTTCCCACAAAACCTTTTCAGAGTGAGCTTTACTCAAAAAGACCTCAGTGCAAGCTCATCTAGGGTTTCATGTCGCAAAGGGCTTGGACGGCAAACATTACGTTTGTGTTCCTCAGTAATTATATTTGACTGAAAACACATTTGCAACCAGCTCTGTACTCAGAGTGGGAACTCCCCGGGGCCAGAGTGAACACCACCTTGAGACCGGTCAATTCACAGAGGGCTGGACAGCAGCCCGCATTTATTTTATACACATCTGCCCTTTTCTGATGAAGTTCATATATTTGTTCATGGATGCGACAGCTTTCACTGAATGGACACGTCCACTAAATGACTTTTTTCTAAGTTATATATGAATGTTCTGTGACAAAAGCTATCCAGTGAAGCTGAGTATTAACTCAAACCTAGGTGAATTTCCAGAGAATGATTAAAATGAGACAAGTATACTTCCAGTAGAAATTAAGCCTTGCCTCTCTCCCTTAAGCAGTGAAATGTTTTGTTGATATTTGGTATAACTGGAGTAGAGGAAGGGAAGTTAAAAGCAAGCAGGAAACAGAAAATGAGAGGACAAAAGAAATGGAAACAAGACAGAAAATTTATGAATTAGGGCTGGAAACACAACACGCTCTTAGAATTTAACTATGCTCATCTACCCCTTGTCAGTGGCTTCCTTGCTGCCAAACATTTGTCCATCTGATTTTTTTGTAAAGTATAATTGGTAGAACAACACAATAGGAGGTTCTGATCAGATGAGGCCATTTTTTTTCCTTCTTATCTAAATTCATACTCAATGTTCTAACAGCTGTGCTCATACAAATTAATCAAACAAATAATAGCCTTCTAATCTTGTATTTATTTATTTTTTCAGACATGGGATGGAAGGTTGCTTGCTAGGCACCAGTCACAGATTTTTTAAAAAATCCACAAATGTTAGCACAGGAAAAAATTCTGAATGCTTTTACTAACAATGCCTCTTCATAAACTGGAAAATAGCGAACCGGGATAGCAAACTAACATCTCTTTTTCAAATTATTGACATTTTCACTGGAGAATATTTCCTTTTATGTGGAATTAAACCCTTTGTTCTTTGGTAGCTGTTGACAGAGAAACTGACATGGGTAAAAACTGTAGGTATTTCATAAACAAACTTGAGGGTCTGTTAGTCATGAGCGAAGAATGTAGGGATTTTTCTAAATCTACAAGGACTAATTTCTGCATAGTATTAGTGTTTCCGTTCCAGTCTCTGGGTTTCTAGGCTTTTGGACAAATGAGACCAAGCAGAGAGGGCAGTGGAAGGGCCATGGATCTTCAGTGATCTTCACGCATCTTTCTAGGAGCTGGGCCCTCGCTGTCAGGGATCAACGTCCTCGTCTCCCACTTAGCCAGATGCCGTTTCCTGCACCACTTTTCAACCCATTCACAGTTTTCTCACCTCTGTATCTTCCCATTCCCATTTTATTTTTATAAAAGTCCTATCAGTCTTCATGGGCTATCTGAAAAACAACTTTTCTTCTTCATTATAAAAGTCAGAAATAATTGCTTCCTTCTCTGAATTCTTATAACAGTCTGTTGCAATCATTTTCAATCATTTTAAAAAAATTTTAAGTGTTTCAAATTATATACCAAAAAAATTCAAAAGAAAATTAAAATTTCAAGAAGAAAGGTAAGCCCAGAAGCCAAAAATCAAGAAATTTATATATATATATATATATATATATATATATATATATGTATATATATATATATATATTAAACTTCTATCTGGAAAATGTATGGTAACATAAAGGACAAGGTATTATTATTTATTTTTATTGAGTATAAAAGTGATCAAGAAACCTGACTAATCCAATATAAAACTATGCAAAAATGTGAAAAGGTAGTTTACATGAAAAGTTTATGTGACAAACAAAATGTGAAAGTATACTTAATTTTACTTATAAAAAAAGACAACTCCAAATAACTTGGAACTTTCCTTGACTATACTGATCAAAATCTAAAAAGTGATACTGTCTGCTTTTCTCTATCATTAATGTGTAAGATGGCTAAGACATAGATCCTGGCTCCATTGCTTTTTAGACACAAGTCATTTGCGAAGTTATTCAGCCTCTCCACTTACTGTCTCAGTGCCTTATCTATAAAATGTGGGTAGTGCTATAGAATCTGACCCATAGGGTAAATGTAAAGATTACATAAGTTAATATGTATTAAACATAGTAAACAGTAAGTGCTTTGCATTCTAGAAAGTTTTCTGTAGTATGCTTTGCAGGGGCCAAAATTGGTACAACATTTTGTCAAGCAATTTAGAAATAGTTATCAAAAATTTAAATTTCAACAAAAATTTAATACCGATACTCCATGACATAGTGACTAAACTTCTAAAAACGTATCATTTGGATCTGATAGAAAACCAAAGATGTTTAGGGCAAGGGTTTGTAGCTTTCCTACTATAAAATGTAAACCTAGTATCATGGCAAACAAATGGGAGGAAATGTTCCATTAATAGGCTCTTTCAATAAATTAAGAAACCTTAACATGAATAAAATACTGTGCATAATAAAGTTTCCACAAAAAATAACAGAATTGTTTTTGATATATAAGCAGTCCCAGGAATTATCATCAAGTAAAAGAATCAACATATGGGGCAAGGTATATGCATGATCTCTTTTGTTTAAATAAAAGGGCACATATCCACATAATGTTCTGTGTCTACTTTTATGTGGAACACTAAACAGTAAGTTAACCCTAATTCTCTTTGTTGGCAAGGACTAAGAAGGTGAAGGAGATTTAATTTTCATTTTATACCTTTCTCAAATGATTAATTTTTTAAAATCAGGATTAATTTATTCTTTAAATACACCAGAGATTATCTGATGTGAAATGATGGGCTATTTTTCTGTTATCCTTTATAATTTTCTATGTTAAAAATGTTTTAAGACAAAAATAAATCCTCCTTAAAGAACTTAAATCATAAATCCCAAAAATACGGTCTATGAGTGTGATACTTTTACTTTATCTTTTAAACATAGCCCAGTCTTTTCAGTTTAAACTTTCATAAGTAAAAATATATTATGTGATGCTATAAGCAAAAAGAAGCATTTAAAATTGCATGTATACTCTGCTCATAAGTAAAAGCAATATTCATGTTAAGAAATACCAGAGGACTATATATAAAGAAATGCTTTTTACATTGGAGTAGTATCATTTGCTTCATTTATTATTACCATGAAATATGAAAAAGGTGGTTAATGTGTTCATACAATTTTATTGGGATGACTAAATTGAAACCAATTCCTAATAAGAAAATCAATCAATGAAGAGAATAAGGTTGTTTTGATGATCACAAAAATTGGAGTCAGACATTATTTGATGATGGGTAGAATCTCATACAAACCTCAACATCCATGAAATCTAAACCAAACATCTGTGGTTTAAAACAAACTTTGAATTACCCTCCTAGAATTTTTATGCTTCATGAAATGAACTTTCACTTTTTCTAATATTTTTGCTCTTCAGATGAACTTTTGGTCAATCTTGTACTTTCCATCATTGCTGGGTCATCTCTCTGTTTACTTCCCCCATAATACCATAAGGTCCTTGAGGAAAGCAGCACAGAATCATTGGAAGCATGAACTTGGGAGCCTTTTCCAGGTTTCAATCCTGATGCCTTCATTTTCTAGAAGTGATGCAACCATGATCAGGTTGCTTAACCTCCCTCACCCTCTGAGCCTCTCATGTAAATGGAAGGATGTAAAACACTTCTCCCAAAGATTTTGAAAGAATTAAATGAAATGATATGTTGGCAAAAATACAATTGTAATGAAAAAAATGTGCATACTCAAAAAAATAAAATTTTTCCTTTAAATATATTGACAATTCCCCAAAGTATTACTTAAATTATTAACACAATAATCATTTAATTAATATCCGTCACATAACAGAATTAGGTGATTGTGGAAAACTTGCATCGTCTCTACATTCAAGAAAGGAAAAGTAGAACTATCTGGGATAAAACCAATCAATTAACTTATCCCTTTAAAACACTCTTTTCCAAAAATTGCTTTGCAATTTGAATAGCTGGCTGAAATTTGAATGAGAAAGAAAAGATAAATTTTCTGCAAACTTGAAATGAAATCCAGAAATGCTAGCCAAATACAACAGCTGTCAATGAATTTGCCATTCATAGCCATATATATAATAAAATGAAAAAGAGTGATTTTTTTTCTTTATGAAAGCATTTGGCTATAAGACCTGCATTAAAGTTGGCAATGGATAATTGAGACTCTGAAAAAAAAATAATGGTGGGTTGAGAAAATAAAGAAGGAGCAGACTTGATGAGGTGGGAGTCACAACATTGTTCACAGTGATTGTCTCAGTGCCTGAGTTCTCTGAAGCCAAAGCCAGACATATGCATGTAGGAAGCACTGGACAGAGTAGAAGCAAC
The DNA here is from genome assembly GCA_949820135.1 of Sylvilagus floridanus. Taxonomy (NCBI): domain Eukaryota; kingdom Metazoa; phylum Chordata; class Mammalia; order Lagomorpha; family Leporidae; genus Sylvilagus; species Sylvilagus floridanus. The sequence goes on along the minus strand of OX463246.1, from coordinate 19,842,543 downwards.
CAATGCCCTATATGCTGTTCTTTTATTGTTTTCTCAAAAATTCTCCACTTTTAACAGTTTCTAGAGTGATGAAAATTGTTAAACAGTGCTCACAAACACATCCAAAAAAACACATGTGACTATTATTTGAAGTACAGAAAGGACAGCCTTCACTAAATAGATTTCCTGAACTGAAAACACTGCATTCACCCATAAGTTATTTAAATAAAAGTTAATTCCTATTTTCTAAACTAAAAGAAAATGACTATCAGAGTGTGCTTATTCTTGAAAAATAATCAATTTGGATGTCCTGCAATCTAAACTTTTAGTATATTTTATTTTTTTAATGTGACAAAGTTTACAGAATTTTAGACAGATTGTCCGGGGGTGTCTATATATATAAGCTCACTCCCTAATCATTCTATGATCGAACATTAAGCATGGTTGTCTTTTCCTAATTTATCAATCAGGTATCACTGCAACTTCTCTTTGGAATTTCAGCTATTCTATTTGCTAGTAGATCAGTATAGATAAGTTCCTTTAATTTATCATTAAACAATAGAATTAAATACGTGCCAATAACTTGAAGACTCTTCAAGGACTATTAGTTTTAGAATAAAGAAACTAAGTTCCAGAGTAGTGAAGCCTGCACAGCTACAAGTGATGTGTGAAGAACTGACACCACAATCAGCTATCTCCCAGTTTCATGTCATATCTCCGCTATCGTATGATATTATTGAATGTTTGAGTTAGTCCTTTTAAGACCAAGGTGGAAAGCAGGTACATGTGATTCCAGTGGAAGCTCCCTGCAAGACTGAATGCTGAGCATATCAAAGCCTGCATTGGTTCTTTCCCTCTTAAATTTTGGGAACACAAGGCAACACTTCTAACGAGACTAACTCAGCTTTCATAACCCACCTGCCTTTATAAGGTTGTCTAAGGCAGCCTCTGCCTCCAGGTGGAAAAGAGCTACTCAATAAATTGGGGTGGAACCGTAGAGGCAGCTTGCTCTCATTTAGGGTCATGAAACCCTTGTTCCAAGCAGGAAACCATCAACAAAACAAGAGAGACACAGAGAAAGACAACAGAAAGAGAGAGACGGACTTTCAACTAGTGTTGCAGAATTTGTGTTCAAAGCATTACAAGTTGAAAGAATCAAGAAGAATCCTTACATCATCTTTTGAGATCCTTGGGAAGAAAACATCAAAAGAATGACTGTTTCTTACCTCCTCGATGCCACTAAGCCTTCAAGTCGCTTCTTTGGCAGCACTGTGGTCTGGTCGGTGAGTCAGAAATAGATTGTGAGCTAAAATTGGAAAGGACAAGATAGATAGTCAAAAAAGCACCATCTGGAATAATTACAACAATGGGGATTTTCTAAAAGAGAAGAAAAACTAGGAGATGGAAGTAATAAAGAAAATGCCAGCATGTGACTGAAGAAATTTTGGCAGTGGTACTGGTTGCTTTCATTCAATATACATACATTTCTAGAGATTTAAATTTTGGAAAATATACTTAACAAAACACAATCTTATTTGTTAATCTAGGATGTCAATATAGAACTATCAAAATTTAACTAATGCATAAAAGCTTTAAAGTATTAATAAGAACAAACATTTAAATACAACTTTTCATGACTCTGATGCAATTTCTACACCAGGAACCCCTTTCCAACACAGTACAAAAAAACAAACAAACAAACAAAAAAACAAACTCTCCTTCTTTATCATTAGATAGGTTGGTTTTTCTCAGAGAAAGGTTGAGTATCTGAGAATTCATGATCTATTTTTCCTAAAAGTTTCTTTTGAAATTAGGGTTAGGATACTTTAATGTATTAAGGACAACATATTCAGAATTTAGGACCATGTGCTTGGCATTCTCAAGACGTAAGTGGCCTGTCACTGTCCAGATACTTAGGGATCTAGGCCCGGCTCTTTGCCATGGAGATCATAATCTCATGGGTATCCTAACAGGTAAATATTGAGTTCAATGAAGTGACATGTCAGAAGTATGCCAACGGACATGTATGTCTACAAAGTAGAGAGGAGTTAAATACGCAAGGGGATCTCAAGAAGTTAATGGAAAAATGCAATTAAATGATGTTTATTTTGCTGCAAAACACTTGAATCCCAAAGTTTTCTTCATAATACAAATTTTCTGTGCATTTTTTGAACACTCTTCCTTTCTCTCAGTTTAGCTTATCTCAACCAAAAAAATGAAGTTGGATTCCATCAATGTTACAAATCTTTAGCAATTCTAGTATCTTTTATATGGCAAAGTTTTTCCAGTTTTACATAAAATCAGCACAAATCAAAGATAATTCTTTTTGCAGCATTATACATTTCATCAAGATAGCTCAAAAGCCCAGTAATATCTATTTTAAAGGTAGTTCTTCCTCCACATGCAGCTGTGTAGTATAGTAAATATCAGCACAAATCTCGACAGGAGTGCTGGCACTGTGGCATAGTGGGTTAACGCCCTGGACTGAAGCGCCGGCATCCCATATGGGCGCCAGTTCTAGTTCCAGCTGCTCCACTTCTGATCCAGCTCTCTTCTATGGCCTGGGAAAGCAATAGAAGATGGCTCAAGTCCTTGGGCCCCTGCAGCCACGTGGGAGACCCAGAAGAAGTTCCTGTCTCCTGGCTTCGGATCAGCTCAGCTTGGGCCATTGTGGCCAACTGGGGAGTGAACCAGCGGATGGAAGACCTCTCTCTCTCTCTGCCTCTCCTCTCTCTGTGTAACTCTGACTTTCAAATAAAGAATTGATCTTTAAAAAATATTGACATGAGCACAAGTATGTTCTCTGTCTTGAACCTAGATGTACACATGCAAATACATCAGAAACCATGCTCAGTGGATAACTTCTTTAAACAGATACTAGTGACACCTCAGGAAGTGACTTCAGTATTTAATAAGTAAGTATATAACAATTTTAAATGGAAAAGCACACAAGCAGCTTTGCACATGACAGAATTTAAATCTCTGGGGAACAAATTCTACTTATGATTGATCACACAGCAAGAATCACACAGATCTATTCACATCAAATTCACATTTACCTCATTATTTTAAGTTTGAGATAAAGGCTTTAGCAAAATATCTTAGCAATAAAAAATAACACTATGATTTAATTAATTGAATTTATAGCTGAAAATACTAAAGGCAACTGATTATTTCAGCAAGCAATATAAAGATATTGGATGAAACAGTATTTATTCTTGATTAAATAAACAAAAATATAAACTCTTGGAAAACTAGGAACAGATGAATTTATCCATTACCTTAAAAGACTTTTACCCTTCATTATAGAAGATGGTTTTTAAAGATTTGTTTTGTTTATTTTAAAGACACAGTGACAGGGAGAGAGGGAGATTCAAAGAGACACAAATAAAGAGATTTTTTTTTTGTCTGTTAGTTCACCCCCATAATGGCTGCAATGGTTGGGTCTGAGCCACACCAAAGTCAGGAGCCAGGAAATCAATCCAGTGGCAGCGGTCCAAGTACTCGAATCATTTTCAGCTACTTTCCCGGGCACATTATCAGGGAGCTGGATCAGGAGTGGAGCAGGTGGGACTGGAACTGGCTCTCTGATATGGGATTATGATCTCCATGGCAAAGAGCCAGGCCTAGATCCCTAAATATTTGGCATAGCAGGTATGACTCCACCCACTGCCCCCACAACACCAACCCCAACATAGCAAATTTTGATCCCTCCTTAAATGCCAAATTTACAGCTCAGGTGATCAGATGGACTCAAATATGAGGTTACTCAAAGAATGAGGTTGGAAATAATCACAGATGGAGAGAAATAAACATTTTTATGATGAAATAAGAGACCAGGACAAACTGCACTTAACAGAGCAGAGGCTCCTAGGAGTGAAGTGCTGGCTGAGGGGTGAGAATAACACCTGCCGTCGGTGTACCTCACAGGACTGCACGAGGTACACCGGAGCATGCGCTTGAGACATCGGGGTGAAAATGTGGGTGTGTAACTGTTTTACTGAAGATCTTAGAAATCTGCAGCCAGAGAGCCATTACTTCCACTTTGCAACACAGCAAATGTTCATTTCTTAACAAAACCCAGGAGACAGATGCTCTGAACTCCAACATACAAGGTAAAAGTGATAGTTATAGTTAAGTAAACCATGGAGAACAGTTTTTCTTTGGAAGCAGAGGAAGCGGCCCCAGAGAGAATGAGCGTAGATACTGACATTCGGAGTCTCCCAATAAAAATATTGTGAACTACTCACTAACAAGCAAGGAAATCCACAATTTGATACAAACTTTGCCTTCACCAACAATTTCTGGTTTTGTTTTTTGAAATTCAGAGTTAGAGAGAGAGGGAGAAACCAAATGATAGGTACTTCCATCCACTGGTTCACCCCAGATGGCCCAACTGCCAGGGATAGGTCAGGCTGAGGCCAGAAGCCAGGAACTTCTGGATCTCCCACATGGAGAGCAGGGGCCCAAACATTTTGGGTCACCCTCTGCTGTTTTTCCCAGGGGAATTAGCAGGGAGCTGGATCAGAAGTGGAGAAGCTGGACATAAACCAGTGCCCATATGGGATGCCAGCATCACAGGTGCTGGCTTTAACCCACTGTCACAGTGCCTGATCATCTTTTTAAAACTTCTTTGTTAAATATGGAGTGGCAATGATTGCTGATTATTTCAAAGTGTGAAAATAAGAGGTAGAGGGGCCGGCACTGAGGTGTAGCAGGTAAAGCTGCCACCTATAGTGCCAGCATCCCATATGCGTGCAGGTTCATGTCCCGGCTACTCCACTTTAGATCCAGCTCTTTGCTAGGGCCTGGAAAAGCAATAGAGGATGGCCCAAGTCCTTGGGCCCCTGCACCCGTGTGGGTGACCTGGAAGAAGTTCCTGTCTCTTGGCTTCGGATCGACTCAGCTCCAGCCGTTTTTGTATGGGGGACATAATCCCCAGTGCAACAGTCAGAGGTGGGACCTGATGAGGCGGAGAGGGCTACAAGGCTCTGCCTATAAAAAGGCTGACATCATTATCTCAGAAGGGGCTTCTTTATTTATGGACAAGTTTGATCTCCCTTTACCTCTCTCTCTCTCTCTCTCTCTCTCTCTCTCTCTCACACACACACACACACGCACCCTCTCCTGTCCATTCTACCATGGGAACATGACATAGAAAAAAACTCTCAACAGTTGTCAACCCCTCAATTCTGTACTTTAGAGCCTCCAGAACATTAAGAAAGTAAACTTTCATTCATTAAGTATTTCTCTTTTTTTTTTAAGATTACAGAGGTATTTTCTTTAATATTATTATTTTATGTTTTTTGTAGTTTATTTATTTATTTATTGAAAGGCACAGAGAGAGAGAGAGAGATCTTCCATTCACTGGTTCACTTTCCAAATGATTGCAATGGCTAGGGCTGGGCCAGATCAATGGAATTGGCCAGGAACTCCATCCAGGTTCCTTCTTCCTTTGCTTTCGCACACACATTAGCAGGGAGCTGGATGGGAGGTCGAAGGCCAGGACTTGCAACAGCACTCCTATGGGCTGCCAGTGTCTCAGGCAGCGGCTTAACATGTTGATCCAAGATAGGGGGCCCATTATATATTCCCTAATCTATGACATCTGTTATAGAAGGACAAAGCAGATGAGGACAATTATATTATATAACAATATTATAATATCACAGGATAAATCATTGCAACTATAACACAAGAAGAAAATCCTTTAAAAAAAAATTCATGAGGTGAATTGTTCTTTCTTGTTTTTTTTTTTAATTTATTTGACAGGTTGAGTTATAGACAGTGAGAGAGTGACAGAGGGAAAGGTCTTCCCTTCGCTGGTTCACTACCCAAATGGCCGCTACAGCCAGTGCTGCTCCCATCCAAAGCCAGGAGCCAGGTGCTTCTTCCTGGTCTCCCATGTGGGTGCAGGGCCCAAGCACTTGGGCCATCCTCCATTGCCCTCCAGGGCCACAGCAGAGAGCTGGACTGGAAGAGGAGCAACCGGGACTAGAATCCTGCTCGCATATGGGTTGCCATTGCCACAGGCAGAGGATCAGCCATGTGAGCCACGGCACTGGCCCAACAATTGACATTCTTAAGAGAGTGAATTGACGGTTTGGGAAATAAAGATAGGGAACTTAAAATGTAAAGTACATATACAAAAAGGGTACATAATAAAAACAATTAGGAAATCATAGGATAAATGCAGTAAGATTGGCATATAACTATTAGTAATTCTGTAAAGAATAGAGAAGACTGAGAGAGGAAATTTTCAAAATGTGTTGTAGGAAAAATTCCCAAAACTGAAGTAGATTACTTTTCATCCTGAAATAGGGCAGCCAGTGTCCTGCACATTGCACACAAAAAGATCTGCATCAAGGCGTGCTGGCACGCCTTGCTGTGAGAGGTGAAGAGCTAACCCTTACAGCTTGCAGAAGGAGAAAAAGGTCACACAAAACAGCACTGGAGCTAGTGAGGTCACAGCAGCTACAGTGATAAGCAGTAAAATAAAAACTTGTAATTGCCTTGAATGAAGTAAATTAAGCATAGGATTCTATTTGTAAAAGCATTTAGCATCTTTTTAAGATTTATTTTTTATAAATTATATTTTTTGAAGATACAGAGAGAGAGTGGAGAGAAAAATAGAGAGATTTTCAATCCCCTGGTCCACTCCCCCAAATGGCCTCAAAGGCCAGGGCCAGGCCAAGCAAAAGCCAGGAGCCAAGAGCTCCATGCAGGTCCCCTACATGGGCACAGGGGCCCAAGAATTTGGGCCATCTTCTGCTGCTTTCCCAGGTGCATTAGCAGGGAGCTGGATCAGAATTGCAGCAGCCAGGACTTGAAGCAGAGCCCATATGGGATGCTGGCATTGCAGGAGGTGGCTTAACTCATTACGCCACAATGCTGGTCCGTAAGCACAGAATTCTATATTTAAGAAAACTCCTGGCATGGTAGTTAATTCACATGTCATGGGAGAAAGAAAGTGTAATCAGAGTGTACCTTATGGGAACTTCAGAAAATGGAATTAGAAGATAAGTTCACTTAGGTGCAAATTTTGAAAATCCATAATAATTTTTCATAATATGCCTTATCCATTTAGTTTCTGAAGATTCCTCAGAGAACACTGTGACGCTACATCATTCAACGAATTTGCAGAAGAATTTTCCCAGAAGAAATTACACAGAAGAGTCGCTCAAAGCCAGTTACTTGGGTCTGAATAGTTATAAAAGAGATCCTTGGTTGTGGTTGGGCCTTCCTGATGGAGGCCTGGATGCCTTTCTCTCCATCTCATACCTTTTCAAGCTTTGTGCTAACACTCGATAATGCTACACGGCCAGACACCCTGGATTTGCACAGTCTATTCCTCTGTGTTTATTTCAGAGGATGTGAAGGAGTCTGAGGGAAGGGGAAGTCTTCCTGTTTTGTCCATGATGCTTCATCCTCATGCGAGGCTTTGGATGGCAAGAATGCTACACAGCCTAGGAACATGGTGAAGATGCTGACAATTACAATTTCTCAGGGCGGATTTCCTCCGACCACCAATTCCATTGTGAAAGCTTTTGTTCCTTCTAAAATTTAAGACTGGGGTTATTTCAGAGGCTTCTATCACTGTTGTTGCTATGATGGTTATAACTAGTTTGTATAAGCAGGGGATTCTGTACCATTTTAATAATTACTCTCTAACCAGTCACAAACCCCAAATGATATTTGAAAATAACTAACTGAACTATATCCCTAATTCCTATTTTTAAATTCTTATGTTAAAAAAATTTATGCTCAAGAAACCTATTATGATGAAAATACCGGAGCCCCTTGTTCACATTTATGATATTTGCCAATATGTGAAAAAAAATTGAGGATTTTGAGGGCCAGTGTTGTGATGCAGGAGGCTGAGCTGCTGCCTGTGATGGTGGCCACTCATATCAGAGCACTGGTTGGAGTCCTGGCTGTCTTGCTTTGAAATCAACTTTCTGCTAATGCCCCTGGGAAAGCAGTGGAAGGTGGCCCAAGTCCTTGGGCCCCTGCCACACACATGGGAGACCCAGATGGAGTTCTGGGCTCCTGCCTTCAGCCTGGCCCAGTCCTGACAGTTGCAGCCATTTGGGAAGTAAACCAGTGGATGGAAAATTCCTTGTTTCTCTGTCTCTGTCACTCTGCCTTTCAAATAAACTAAAATCTTCAAAATAAATGAATGATTAAATAATTATCATAGTTTTCTACCCTTTTCAGTTCCACCAATAGTGTACACACAATACATTCTTGAATTTTGACAGTACCATAGTATTGTAACATGATAGATTATTCTTTTTGTTGATGTGCTGTTTTGCAGAATTCATATGTCAGAACAATTTTGACCTACTTATCACTCACGCAAAGTAAAAGGACAGAATTGATTCCAAATACTCTAGTTCTCCAGTGTTAAATTTATTTTGCAAAGTACTAGCAATATTTTCTTAGAAGCTAGAATCTAGGATCTTATACAAGAAATGAATAATACATTAAAAATCATCACAAGGGGCCAGTGCCATGGCTCACCTGGTTAATCCTCCTCCAGCGGCACTAGCATCCCATATGGACCCCGGGTTCTATTCCCAGTTGCTCCTTACCCAATCCAGCTCTCTTCTGTGGCCCGGGAAGGCAGTGGAGGATGGCCCAAGTGCTTGGGCCCTGCACCCGTGTGGGAGCCAGGAAGAAGCACCTGGCTCCTGGCTTCGGATCAGAGCAGTGCTGGCCATTGTGGCCATTTGGGGAGTGAACCAACAGAGGAAGACCTTTCTCCTTCTCTCTCTCTCTCTCTCTCTCTCTCTCTCTCACTCTCTGTAACTCTACCTCTCAAATAAATTAAAAAAGAAGAAAAAAAATCATCACAAAAGATGCATATGATATATGCATATGAATGCATATGACACTGCATATGACACAGACATCCCAGATACCTGTGCCGATTCAAGACCTGGATGCTCTTGAGAGAGGCAATGGATGATAGTCCAAGTACTTGGGTCCCTGCCACTGATATGGGAGGCTCAAATGGAGTTCTTGGCTACCGACTTTGGCCTGGCCCAGCCCTGGCTGTTGTAGCTATTTGGGGAGTGTTAACCAGTGGGTGGAAAATCTCTTGTCTCTATCGCATCCATTTTCTCTATCATTCTATCTTTCCAACAATTAAATAAATCTTTATAAAATATTTAATCTTTTCAGATTTATGATGTTTGATAAGTAATTGTAGCAAAATATACCAAATGAAAAAGGCACATGTCCTCCAATTTAAAGCTCAATATGGAAAAAGCTTAGAAGTGCTCATCCTGCCCTTACAGGAAAAATTTGGAAGAACCAAAACTTAGTGACCCTCTTAAACCTGTCAAAGAGCTGAGGTTTCAGTGTAACCTCTCCAAAATCTGGAGAAACTCCCAGCAGAAGCTGCTTCTGGAGCCATAAATTTGTAGGAAAATATCAGTGGTGATTGTGTTGAATTTGTAGAGGTTGAATATAGACTATAATGACAACAAGAAACTATTGAAGACATAGTCTTAGAGTGGGTTTTAGTAACCTCACTGAATTCTCATAGATCTAAGATCTTCATGTGGCTCTCATAAGGTGAAGGGTGACGGATTAATAGTAAGAGCACTGATAGCCTTCTCCACAGTGAAGGTCTACTCTCAGGAAGACAATACATTGCAGGAGCCCTGTCTCAGCTGGAGAAGCGCATTCATGCCACTTAAGCTCACTTGAGCCTTCCTCCCACATAGAAGGAATTAAAAACCACAGTCAACAAGACCAGGGCTTCAAAGAAGCAGGTTGGGGATGATGCAGCCAGAGAAGGAAGATAAAGCGGTCGCTGGAGACATGCTTCTGAAGTTGACAGATGCAAAACACAAGAAACACAGAAAGGCTGAGATAATTATACACCACTCCCCTTTTCCTTTTCTATCACTCCAACAAGGTTCTGGTAAAATGATAGTGGGTCATAGCTGGAGGAGCATCTAGGTGCAGCCTCTATCCAGGAGGAGAAAACTTAGGGAAGACCCAAGCTCAAGACAGCAGAGTAAAACAAGGACACCAAGGAATTTAGAGTACCTGGAACTCACAACCGTTCAACTGGCAGCCAAGACTGACATTTCCAATTTAATGCAGTTTCTATTATCTGATACCACATACTTCCCAACAAAAAGTTACGGAGTGTGCCAAAAAATAAGAAAAAAAATACACTCTGAAGACACAAAGCAGTGAAAAACCAGAATAAGACATGAAACACATATCAGTCATCAGACCTAGAATTTTAAATGACGGTGACAAACATAATACAGATCCTAATGGGAAAATATACAAAGTGTGTGAATAAATGGTTAATGTAAGCAAAGAGAAGGATACTCTAAGAAACATTCAAAGTATTGAAACAGTATAAAAACATAAACAAACAAACAAGCCCAGGAGTGGGCACTATGGTACAATGGGTAAAGCTGCTGCCTGCACTTGCCAGCATCCCATATGGGTGCCAGTTCATGTCCAGCTGCTGCTCTTCCAATCCAGCTCTATGCTATGACCTGGGAAATCAGTGGAAGTTGCCCCAAGGGCTTAGGTCCCTGCACCTGTGTGTGAGACCCAGCAGAAGCTCTTGACTCCTGGCTCTGGATTGGCTAGGCTCCAGCCACCTGGGCCATTTGGGGAGTGAACCAGCAAATGGAAGACTTTTCTCTGTCTCTCCCTCTCACTATCTGAAATTCTACCTCTCAAGTAAATAAATACATCTTAAAAAAACAAAAACAACAAAAACAAAACCAGGCCCAGTGCCTAGTAGTTAAGAATCCAGTTAGGATACTGTGTCCCACATTGGAATACCTGATGGGATCCGAAGCTCTAGGTCCTGAATCCAGCTTTCTACTGATGCATACCCCAGAGTCCTTGGCTGAAGTGATTGAGCTGATTCCACGCACATGGAAGACCTGGCTTGAATTCCCAGCACCTGGCTTCAGTCCTGCTGGCTGTTGCTGCCATCTGAGGAGTGAACCAGGGAATGGGAGCTCTCTATCTCTGTCTCTGTCTCTCAAATAAATATACAAGCAAGTAAATAAAGAAAACAATTTTTTAAAAGGTTCATTTATTTTTGAAAGGCAGAGTGACAGAGAGGCAGAGGCAGAGAGAAAGAGGAGGGGGGAGAGAAAGGTCTTCCATCTGCTGTTTCACTCCCCAGATGGCCACAATGGCCGCAGCTGTGCCGATCCTGAAGCCGGGACCTAGTAGCTTATTCCAGGTTTCCCACATGAGTGCAGGGGCCCAAGGACTTGGACCATCTTCTACTGCTTTCCCTGGCCCTTGCAGAGAGCTGGATTGGAGGTGGAGCAGCAAGGACTCAAACTGCTGACCATCTGGGATGCCGGCACTGCAGGCGGCGGCCTTACCCGTTACCCCACAAATTTTAAGAGACCTCTTAAAGAGTGTGTTCCAGGAATTTAAACATGTCAGTGCACTCTTTTTACAGTATTAACTCAGGAAAAACAAGTAGCCTTTCAAGATTTTTTAAAATTAGGAAACAAAAAGAAGTCTGAAGGAGAAAGGTCATGACCATCAGGTGAATGCCTAATGATTTCCGATCTACACTCTCACAAAATTGCACTTGTCTGAGGAATCATTGAGCAGGTGTATTTTTGTGGAGGGGGACTCCCTGGTGAAGTTGTTCTGGAGGATTTTCCTGCCAATGCTTTGGCTGACCTTCTCAAAGATGCTCATAGTAAGAAGATATCATTGTTCTTTGTCCCTCCAGGAATTTTCACACACAAAATGTCTTGAGCATGCCCCCCAAAATTGTTACCATGACCTTTTCTCTTGGCCTGTCCACTCTGCCGTAACTAGACTATTTCCACCTCTTGGTAGCCGTTATTTTGATTGTGCTTTGTCTTCAGGGTCATCCTGGTAAAGCCATGTTTTAGCTGCTGTAATAATTCTTTTGGAGAAATACTTCACATTCTTGGTCCCACATGCTTATAGTTTTCACTGAAAGCTCTGTCTTGTCAGCAGCTAGTCTGTGTGCAACAGTTTAAGGCATCCATCAAGCAGAAAACTTGCTCCACTATAATTTCTCAGTCAGCATTGTATAAGTTGCACAAACTGAAATGTCCATGGCGTTGACTGTTGTTTCCACTATTAAGCATCATGCCTGTTCAATTAAGGTATAAACAAAATTCATTTTGTTCCCTTAAATTAATGTGGATCAATGCATGCTTCATCTTTTTTTTTTAATTTTTATTTATTTATTTATTTGACAGGCAGAATTAGACAGTGAGAGAGAGAGACAGAGAGAAAGGTCTTCCTTTGCCGTTGGTTCACCCTCCAAGTGGCCACTAAGGTCAATGTGCTGCGCCAATCCGAAGCCAGGAGCCAGGTGCTTTCTCCTGGTCTCCCATGCAGGTGCAGGGCCCAAGGACCTGGGCCATCCTGCACTGCACTCCCAGGCCACAGCAGAGAGCTGGACTGGAAGAGGAGCAACCGGGACAGAATCTAGTGCCCCGCCTGGGACTAGAACCCGGTGTGCTGGCGCCACAGGCGGAGGATTAGCCTACTGAGCCAGGACGCCGGCCAATGCAGGCTTCATCTTCAACATTGTCTTGTCCCTTCTTAAAATCAGCTGTCGGGGCCGACGCTGTGCCGACACCTTGGCTCACTTGGTTAATCCTCTGTCTTGCATTGCCAGCATCCCATATGGGCGCCGGGTTCTAGTCCTGGTTGCTCCTCTTCCAGTTCAGCTCTCTGCTGTGGCCCAGGAGGGCAGTGGAGGATGGCCCAAGTGCTTGGGCCCTGCACCTGCATAGGAGACCAGGAAGAAATACCTGGCTCCTGGCTTCGGCTCGGCGCAATGCCGGCCATAGCGGCCATTTGGGGGGTGAACCAAAAGAGGGAAGACCTTTCCCTCTTTCTCTCTCTCACTGACTGTAACTCTACCTGTCAAATAAAAAAAGAAAAAGAAAAGAAAATCAGCTGTCATTTGTAAACTGCTAATTTCTTTGGTGCATTTTCCTCATAAATTTTTCATAAAGCATTTATGATTTCATCATTATTACACCCACACTTCACCATAAATTGTATGTTCTTGCATCAATTTCAGCTGAATTCAGGGTACTCTGATAGGAGTTATCTTTCTTATCCATACTCCCACCTCAAAGTAGACTTTGTTTAGATATGCTACAACAAGTTAGTGTAAATTTATTTTGGTGCCAAACCATGTTGAAATTCATGCATAGCTTTTTCATAATAAGTATTTTTTCATGACCTTTTTGAACACTCCTCATAATTTTCTGTTGTTCATAAGTCACTTGGTTTATGGTGTCACAGCAACTAAATAGATTGAGATACTTGGTATCTAGGGCAACTCATCTGCCATGTCAGTTTGTTAAGATAAAAGAGCTCCTTTCATTCCCTCAATTGGATACAGGCATAAATGGAAGTTGGGTAATTTGATGTTACCTGCCATGGATCTTGCCCACTCCTCTTTAATCCTTCTCAGTGGTATTCTAAGTCCTCAGTCCAATAGAGCATGACTTCAGTCTGCACTGCTCTGTTTGTTTCTTTTGTTCTTGTTGTTATGTGACAGGGTATCTAAGAAAATTCATGGAAAACAGAATGCAAACACATTTTCACCTTGGAGCAAAATTTTTTTGAAATTCATTTACATGAGGAGGTCTTCAATGTGTGTTATGAAAACTCTTGATGTGAACTTCAGAATTTTTCCATAAAAATAAACAAATTTTAAGTCCTCATTTATTTATTTTTTGACAAACCTTTTAAAACATCTATATTAGTTTCCTAGGTCTGCTATGGTAAAGTAATGCAACTGGGATGATATAACAGAAACCAATTGCCTCAGAGTTCTTCAAGACAAAATTGCAATAGCAATGTATCAACAGGGCCAAACACTCTCTAAAAAGTCCAAGGGAAGATCCTTCCATGAATCTTAACTTCCACCTGAGAGTTTTAAAGCTCCTTGGCTTGTAGCCGTGTCATTCCAACATCTTCCCCAGTCTACACATGCCTTTTCCTTGTCTGTCTGACTCTATTCAAATTTCCCTCCTCCAAGAAAGATGCCACCAAGTTTGGCCCCACCCTAATCCAATCTGACCTCACTTTAAATGGATTGCATCAGCAAAGATCTTACTGCCAATTAGGTTCACATTCTGGGGTTGAAATAGACATGAATTTTGGGATGGCAATATTGAGTTCAGTACAGATAGCATCCAGCCCTGGCATCATTAGATGGTGACCTCGATCAAGGTTAATACATTTTCTCTTCTGAATACCTATCAGGCCTCCAAATGAGTCATTTTATTTTGTTTTGTCAGTTACAGCTGCACTTTCTTTTCCAGTCTTTGGATGGATTTGTCTAAAGGAAAAGCACTATAACACATGCATCACTTCAGTTTTACACTGTTCCAGGTGGCTGAAACATGTAAAGACAATAACATATATCTTTTACACATAGAAAATGTATCTATATCATTTTACTAATTCATGATATAGCCTAAAGGTACATGAACATAAATAACTATAATTTCAGTTTCAATTATTCTGTGGGCTTGTGAACATGACTGTTTGCTCCTCCAAAGCAAAAAAGCTCCAGAAAAGTGAGATCAACAAAATCTGCTTTTTTTTTTCCAGATGGTAAGTCAATAAGGCAATTTTAACATCTGATGAAATAACCATAACTTAAAATGTTTAAAAAATTGGGATGATGAACCTAATGCTCCATGAAAGATAATACTCAACTTCTTTGTAGATGAGAAAATTATTATTTTCCTTAAAGAAGAAATACCTAAAATTTCTAAAAACCAGTGAAATAGTCTATAACTAAAAGTGACTTCATGTAATTAAAAATATAGTTTAAGGAATCAAGTAAATTAACATAAATTAACATATAGAAATTGCTTCCAAGAAAGATGTTGAAATAGAAAAGGCATTACATTAAATACTTACAGAATAAAAGGATAAATAAGTGGATATTTATGGTCAATTTAGGTAGTGTTCACAAGCATTTTAATTATTTGGCTTTTTCCCTTCTTCTGCCTTTAAAATGATATTTTTTCTTGCTTCTTTTTGGTTTGTCATCAATTTATTTCTCAACTAATACTAAATTTGTACAAGGCTATTTGCTAACACTAGCATGCAATGGAAGACATAGTCCCTACCATCAAAGAAAAATACTGTTGTGAGTGACATAGAGAGTGGGCAGTATGTCCAATGGGGCTAAGATGAGGGTAACAGGACACAATAGGAGCACGGCACTTGTTAAAGAACAACTTACCAGGAAAATTTCTCAGATAAAGTAACTGTAGATCTTGGACAGACGGTGAATAGTAGCCAGCCATGTAGGAAGAATGGCTATAAAGCCCCAGAAAGAGAAGAACATTGTGCTTGTAATGGGGATGACACAGAGAATTAAAGAAAAAGAGAACAGAACAGCCTTGAAAAGAAAAATATAGCCACAATTGGCAAGTTCTTACAAAACAAACTAAATTTTTAATTTATTTTCAGGACAAATTTCAGTACCATTCAAAGGAATTATTTGGGGATGGGGGGGACAGAGAGAAAGGATATTCACTTGGGCCTGCCCCATGGCTCAATAGGCTAATCCTCCGCCTTGCGGCGCCGGCACACTGGGTTCTAGTCCCGGTTGGGGCGCCGGATTCTGTCCCAGGTGCCCCTCTTCCAGTCCAGCTCTCTGCTGTGGCCCGGGAGTACAGAGGAGGATGGCCCAGGTGCTTGGGCCCTGCACCTGCATGGGAGACCAGGAGAAGCACCTGGCTCCTGGCTTCGGATCAGCGCGGTGCGCTGGAAGCAGCGCGCCAACCACAGTGGCCATTGGAGGGTGAACCAACGTAAAAAGGAAGACCTTTCTCTCTGTCTCTCTCTCTCAGTGTCCACTCTGCCTGTCAAAAAAAAAAAAAAAACAAAAGAAAAGAAAGGATATTGACTTGCATAATTCAGGCAATTTTGCAACAAATTGATTCAGAAAAAAAAAATGTTCCATATACCCCACATATATCCTGTATTTCCACATGTGTGTATCTACCTATATATGTGTATCTCTATGTGTATCTTCCATATGAAAAAGAAACATTGACTAATATAAATGTATTTTTCCATCAACACAATAGAGACATCAAAATTATACAGACCTCTCTTGCTTATTTTATGAACTCTTAAGCATGTAGTATTTCTTTTAAGCATAGAATCCTGTGAGATGCTATAAAAATCAGAATATGAAGAAAAAATAGAACAGTCATCCTGTCAGCCAATTGGAACATGACACAGAGCCGTCACTTTCCTTATTCTGTCTGTTTCACCCCACTCACATCTTGGCTCCCTGCAGTCAAGACAGTCTTCTGAAGGTGAGGCCTGCAGTGCACAAGGATCTGTGCTGAGCAATCAGGGACCCAATGACAACAGGACTTAACTCTACACCAAAGTAAAATGTAAGCGAGAAAAAAAAAGTAAGTGAATTCATTTCCATACATTTTAAAAAGAGATCCCTAAGGAAAAAGAAATAGGGCAGAGGTTAAAGCAGAATGTAACTGGTTCAGGGTTTGGGAACTATCTATGGATTTCAATTTTCCAAAGTGCCTCTACTCTGCTGGGTCACAAATGAGAGATGGCTGCACTTTCTCCAGTGCAGTGTGCAGCTATGAGCTGGGTGTGCACAGAGCTGTCTGCACTGTGTTGGAGGAGACCTGCAGCTGCAGTGTAAGGAATGGAAGTCTTTGAATTTCCCACAAAGCCAAGACTATCACACAGGCGGATCTTAACCAAGCCAGTCTACGTGGTGATGAAGGAGATTCTAAAACAGAATTTCACCATCCATGCTACTGTTCCCAAATAGGAATTATTAAAAGTGGATTGTGTACAAATGGTAAAGAAGTAAAATCACCAGTCTGGCTTTTATGGAAAGATATTCTGGCAGATAGGTTCTTTGAGTTGAGTTCTTATTTTGGTGTTATAATTACTTTAAATCAATAAATATTGCATTAGAGAAAGTACAACAGCAGAGAATTTGATTTTGCCAGTTGTACTATTCACTCTCCAACATCATGATGAAGGATCAAACAGGCATGGGGTTAATCCTTACAGTCGTAGCCAAAGCACATCAGTCTCTGCCTGATGGAAAGCACACTGCCAAACGAGATGACAGACAAACCGAAAGGTTTGGGCTCCTGGACTTCCTACAAACCACTGTTAATCTTGTTAGCATTTTAATAACTTCCCCCTGCCAACTAGGATGGATAATTACCCAAGATTTTGCTGTCAGTTCCATTTCTACAAATGTCAGGCTTATTTGCCATCTGATTATTTTTTTTTCATTGATGGAAAGGATTTAATCCTCCTGGGAAAGGTATTATATCGGCAGGAAAGATAACAGCATCAAAAACATAATCATTACAACTAAGACCATGCTAATATTGAGAGTATTGCTGTGAATCTGAATAAAAAACAATAAAAATGTTAGCATCATTTCATCAACAAGCTCTTTCTGTGAACCCTGGAAAGTAAGAGCTATTTCCGAAAGTAAATACACAGCGAGGCAGTGGAGGGGATACAATGATGTATAGTTAGACTGAAATAGGATGACAAAACCTTGAAAGAAGAGGAGACGTGAGAGGCCTGTCTACCTAGCACTGCCCTCGGTTCAACACACCTCATGGGATCCACTAAACGCTTCCCCAGTGCTACAGTGTGAATAATTCATTGCCTGGCCTTCCCCTCACAGTCAACATGAAAGTGGAAAGGTCTTTGAGAGTTCACTGGTGAGTGAATAATGACGCCACTCACACGTGCAGTCGTGAATAAAATGCATGTAAGGCGCCAGCAGGTGATGCACTCACTCGGGACTGTCCAACAGCAGTGGAATGCAAACCACTCAGCATAGTTCTTCGTATATTTTCTAGTAGACACACGTAGAAAGTAAAAAAGAAACATGTTAAATTAATTTTAAAAATACAAATATTTAATGTATTCAAAATGTGTTTCCATGTGTGGTAAGTCTAAAACTTACTGATGAGATATTATCTGCTCTGTTTTCCAGACTATGTGTGAAATACAATGTTTCTCTGACGCCATGCATCTACCTCTACTCAAACCAGTCACACTGCAAGTGGTCCATACTGCAAAATGCAAGTCGAACATGCATTTCCTCTGATTTTCTACTGGCTTGTGTGACTTCTTGAAAGTCATACTCCATTTCCACAGGTCACATGTAGTTTCCAAAGAACTAAATTAGAAATGATATGTGATGGGTTATCATTTATTTTAAAATGATTTTTTGAGGAACTGGTGGGCTCCAAAAAACAAAGGAAAGGGAATAGAAAACTAGTTACCTGGATTCATAGGTTTCTGCTGTATACATGTATTGAAATATTGCCCTGGTCCCCATGAAAACATACATGATAAAAACTTAAACAATGCAGATAAATAAGTGAAAAAAGAAGACCTAAATAAAAGATCTCTGTGAATGAGATCCCAGTGGAAAGAACGGGCCATCAAAGAAGGAAGTACCTTGCTCTGAAGGGAGGAGAGAACTTCCACTTTGTCTATGACCCTATCGGAATAAGATCAAAGTCGGCGAACTCAGGCGAACTCAAAAGGCTTCCATAGCCTTGGCAACTCATGACTAGAGCCTAGGGAGATTACTGACGCCATAAACAAGAGTGTCGAATTGTTAAGTCAGCAACAGGAGTCACTGTGTACTTATTTCTCAAGTGGGATCTGTCCTTAATGTGTTGTCCAATGTGAAGTAACGCTATAACTAGTACTGAAACAGTATTTTACACTTTGTGTTTCTGAGTGGGTGCAAACTGGTGAAATCTTTACTTAATATATACTAAATCTATATTCTGTATATAAAGATAATTGAAAATTAATCTTGATGTGAATGGAATGGGAGAGGGAGCGGGAGATGGGAGGGGTGCGAGTGGGAGGGAAATTATGGGGGTGGGGGAAGCCATTGTAATCCATAAACTGTACTTTGGAAATTTATATTTACTAAATAAAAGTTTTAAAAAATTTAAAAAAAGAAAAGTATGAAATTTGTGAGATTTTAAAATGACACCACAGATTGAGCATTATAGCATTTTAAATTACTTAGTTTAAACAAGCATGTATCATTTGGTACAAATAAATAGTAAATTGTGCCACTAAGAATTATTAAAATATAATTATAAAAGTAAAGTACAGAAATATAAGGTTCCTTAATGTTTTTGAAAATTTTGTGCTAGTTTTGACTCTTATAATGTTGTTTTAAAAATCATTGTCAAGGGGTTATCACCATGGCGAAGTAGGTTAATCCTCCACCTAGTCCCAGCTGCCCCTCTTCCAACCAGCTCTCTGCTATGGCCTGGGAAAGCAGTAGAAGATGGCGCAAGTCCTTGGGACCCTGCACCCACATGGGAGACCGGGAAGAAGCACCTGGCTCCTGGCTTCAAATCGGCTCAGCTCCAGCAGTTGCGGCCATCTGGGGAGTGAACCAATGGAAGGAAGCCCTTTCTCTCTGTTATTCCCTCTCACTGTCTGTAACTCCATGTCTCAAATAAATAAATAAAATCTTAAAAAACATCATTTTCAAGATATATTTTATCGTATTTCACTTCACAAATATCAATATATTACAGATCACAACCTTACACATCTTAAAGATGGGTGTTAGGTGCTAACACTCCACTATGATGAAATCTTTTAAAATGAATATGATATGAGTATGAACTGAGGCTACCTTTTTTAAAGGCTTATTTATTTATTTGAGAGATAAATACATAGAGAGAGAGACACACATACACACACACAGAGAGAGAGAGAGAGAGAGAGAGAGATGGTTTACTGGTTTATACCTCAAATGCTCACAAGAGCTTAGGCTGTGCCATGCTAAAGCCAGGAGCCAGGAACTCTATCTGGTCTCCCACATGAGTGGCAAAGACCAAAGTATCTGATCTATCACCTGTTGTCTCCTAGGGTTCACATTAGCACAAAGCTAGACAGAAAATAGAAGGGCCCAGATCAAACTGGCATTCTGTTACGAGATGCAGGCATCCCAAGCAGTATCTTAACCCTCTATGGCACAATGCCAGCCCCTGATGATCAATTTTTAGGTACTAGAAGCAACACTTCCTTGTCTTAAGTTACTGATATTTAGTTAGATTAACTAAATCATATCTTTGCTTTCAAAAAGCTTCATGAAAATGAATGTTGCAAGAAACTATCTGTGTATTTCAAAATTTTTGTATCAATATAAACTTATTTTAAACCCCATTTTCCACCAAATGTTTTTGAAGTATTCTTGCATGTGTACACATTGGTCCCATTTATAATTAATTGGTACTGAATCCATTGTCCCATTGATCAATTTGTGAGCACTAAATACAACATCAGAATAGTCTACTGTATGTGGTAGTTTCTAGGAATCAGGGGCATCTGTGTAAGAGAACACCTCTGGTCACAGTATTATTACCAGTTAGAAACTGCACCCCATCCCAACCTTATAATTTATATAGGACTAAAGTTACCTTCAATTGTATCCTCATTAGAGAAAGTAATATTTGTCAAATCTTGACATCCGGACCAAGTTGCCTGTGACAGAGAGAGGAAAACAGAATACCACATACAGTCTAAGAAAGCTCAGAAACCCTGAGTCTTTGAAGAGAAGTCCCAGGGAACATTGTCCTTCTAAGCTGGTGAAGGGCTGCATGAATACAAGATATAGCGTTTCAGGAAACAGAGCCTTGAAAGGGATTTCCTACTTCCCTCCTTATCAGCTCCCAAGAGGAAGATATGAATATGTGAACAAGCACTTTACAGCCTTCAAGTACCAGCAGGAGGAAAGTCAACGTGTAAGTAAGTGCTGCAACACATTTGATGATTACTGTAATTATATTCACTCATGTACCTCAGCTGTATAAATACTCAAGTAAAATGAAAACTACTCACAAGTCAAATGTTTATAATTGAATTTATTATAGTGATAATTTTTTTTCTCCCTTCCAGCAATAACAGTGAAAATTCCTTGCTATAGCAAAAAAGTCCTCAATGTACTTGCTTTGATCATCACATTTTATTTCCCTTGTTTGTATTGGGGAATTCCCACAATATTTGCACACACTGCCTTCATGTGGATATCTAGGAATGATACATGAGCTCCAAAGAGTACACTGTTATTTAGGGAAGTGTCACAAAATAAAGTTAAATTTACTACCATTTTTGGACTACCATTGAAAGAAGTACAAATAAATAATATGTACTCTTATTTCTAGCATACAGAGTTGAAAGGTATTTCTCAAGATTACATAATTACTACAAAAGGCAACAAATTTTTTCCAATGTGTATTGCACAACTATGTGCAACCTCATTGTAGTCCATGCTTTGCAAACTGGAGATGTATTAAAAACTTAGTATATTGAAATAAAGCAAATCTAAAACCCAAATGTTCTTCCTAGTATTTATTAGACACTCATTTTTTCTTCTTTTCAGTTTTTTTTTCAGAAAGTGAAAGAAAAATCTCATCTTCTAATTCTCTACCCAAATGCCTGCAACAACCAGGGATGAGCTAGGCTGAAGCAGTGACCAAGAACTCTATCTGGGTGGCAGTAACCCAAGTACTTGGTCCGTCATTTTCTGCCACCGAGGATGTGCATTAGCAGGAAGCCGGATCAGAAGTAGAGGTGACTCCATCCCAGGTACTCTAATATGGAATGAGGGCATTTCAAAGAGGACCCTCAACCTACTGCCTACTTCAGAATCCTTACTTTTAGTTATGGTTCTGTACTATTTAAGTGTGAAGGTTGTAAATGAGACACAGTATCTGTTCTCATTGAGATTATAATCTAATTTTACACGAGATCAACATAAAACTAACTCCAAGTAATACTGAAATTCCCTAAAAATAAACAGGCAAACAATACTCACATTTTTAGCATAAGTCTTTCAATCTTTAGTATTAAGTTGATCTCTAGGAATAACATTCATTACACATAAAATTTACCATGTATTAATTCATTCTTCTAAAGTATTTTAAAATGACCTTATCAAGAATAATCTATCTTAATCATATGCATCATTCCATTAATTATGACTAATAATTTATCAGTGTGTACCCATGAAATCAACACTTGATCTTAGCCAAAAGGCCGAAAAGCTATGTGTATCCGTCAAATCTAATGATTTCAGTGGAACAAAGCATGTATTTACAAGTAGGAAGTCACACTCTAAAAATAGTCAATACATTAAAATATACTTCATAAGAAAACAGTATTTCATCATAAAAGACACTGCCATAGAAATAAAAATGATCATTTTCTGGGTTCCAAAATAATAGATAACTTGTAAGCAAACAACTTTGGACAATGAAATGACCATGGAAACTATAGGTTAGATTATAGTAATAAATTTAACATACTTGTTTTATAAGTTCTAAAATTTGGAGAAAAAAATGTAAGAAGACTGATGAGGTAGAGCTTAGCATTTTACAAATACAAGATAGTGTCTCCATCTTTGTTATTTTTCTGTTTTCATCCTTTTTATTTAAACAAAGGTTTACAAAAATTAGATCAAAAAATGAATGAGTTGTAACTTCACATAGAAATAATGAGTATATACTATAACTGTAAAATCTAGATGGAGATCTGGGTGTTCATTAATGAAAAAGCTTTTGATTATTAATTCAATCTCCTTATTCACTATTGCTCAGTTAACGTTTTTCTGTTTCTCATGATTGGGTCATGGTAGGTTTCATTAATCTAAGAATTTATACATTTCTTCTAGTTTATCCAATGTATATTATATCATTATTAACAGTAATCTCTTATGAACCATTATTTCTGTAGTATCAGCTGTAATGTCTTCTCTTTCAATTATAATTTTGTTTAGGCAAAGATTTGTTGGTTGTTCTTTAAAAATCAAGTCTTAGTTTGGTTGGTATTTTATGCTGTTATTTTAATCTATTTAATTTCTATTTTTTATTACTGCTCTAGTCTTTATTATATTCTTCCTTCTAAAGTTTGTCCAAATTTTTTTGTTTTATTTTTATTTTCATGAGTTACATGAGGTTTGAGATCTTTCTGTTTTCTTACTGTAGGAATCTGTAGACATAAACATTTCTCTCAGATTGCTTTTTTTCAACTTTTATTTAATAAATATAAATTTCTAAAGTACAACTTTTGAATTATAGTGGCTTTTTCCTCCATAACGTCCCTCCCACCTGCAACCATCCCATCTCCCACTCCCTCTCCCACCCCATTCTTCATCATAATTCATTTTCAATTATCTTTATATACAGAAGATCAACTTAGTATATACTAAGTAAAGATTTCAACAGACTGCACCCACAAAGACACACAAAGTATAGAGTACTGTTTGGGTAGTAGTTTTACCATTAATTTGCATAGTACAACATATTAAAGACAGAGGTCCTACATGGAGAGCAGGTGCAAAGTGACTCCCGTTGTTTATTTAACAATTGACACTCTATTTATGACGTCAGTAATCACCTGAACCTCTTGTCATGAGCTGCCAAGGCTATGGAAGCCTTTTGAGTTCACCAACTCCGATCACATTTAGACAAGGCCATAGTCACAGTGGAAGTTCTCTCCTCCCTCCAGAGAAAGGTACCTTCTTCGTTGATGGCCCGTTCTTCCCGCTGGGATCTCACTACAGAAATCTTTCATTTAGGTCATTTTTTTCCCACAGTGTCTTGGCTTTTCATGCCTGCAAAACTCTCATGGGCTTTTTAGCCAGATCTGAATGCCTTAAGGGCTGATTCTGAGGTCAGTGTGCTGTTTAGGGCATTTCCATTCTTTGAGTCAGACTGATTTTGCTGCATCACATTACTTTCAGTGTGTTATGTTTTCATTATCTTTCATCTCAAGATTTATTAAATTTCCCTTTTATTTTCTCCCTTGATCTAGTAATTGTTCAAATATATTAGTTCCCACATATTGTGAATTTTCTAGTTATCCCTTTATTACTGATTATTTATTTCTCATTTCATGCCGCTTTATTTGGTTAAGTTTTGTTTAGTGGACCACATAACATATGATCAGCTATGGAGAATGTTCTGTGTGCCCTTGAGAAAAGTGTATTTTTGGTGGATGGGGTGATCTTTATATGTCTATATATTAGAAATCTGTGTAGCTCAAGACTAAATTAAGTCTTTAATAGGCAGTTTATAATTGTATCTGCTTGTGGAGCCTGTTTAATCAATTCAACCACACTATGCTTCTTAACTGAAGAATTAATTCATTTATGTTTAAAGTAATTATTGTAGGTAAAAACTATTACATTTTTAAATAATTTTCTGACTTTTTAAAAAATATTTATTTCTTAATTCCTCTCTCTCTGTCCTGCTTTGTGGTTTTATGGATTTTGTAGTTTTGTTTTTACTTTTCTTTGTGTGTGTGTGTTTTGGTGATATACTATGACTATCTAATAGAAGTTTTTGTCTGTTGCCATCAGGAAGCTTAAATTTGAATATCCTATATTAAGCTGAAAAATTTAATCTCCATCATACACAAAATTTTCTAGTCAGTACTCCCTCTTCAAATTCTTTGTTACAAATGTTCCATTTATGTAATGTATATTGCATACACCTTGATGAATTAATATGTTACATTATTTTAAATATGTATATTTTAAAGCTTTCCTATAAGAGATGAAAATGACCTAAATGAAAGATCTCTGCAAGTGAGATCCCAGTGGAAAGAAGAGGCCATCAAAGAAGGAGGTACCTTTTGCTGAAGGGAGGAGAGAACTTCCACTTTGACTATAACCTTATCTAAATAAGATCAAAGTCAGTGAACTCGAAAGGCCTCCATAGCCTTGACAACTCATGACAAGAGCCTAGGGAGATTACTGATGCCATAAACAAGAGTCTCAATTTGTTCAGTTAACAACAGGAGTCACTGTGCACTTACTCCCCATGTAGAATCTCTGTCCTTAATGTGTTGTATTATGTGAATTAATTGCATAACTAGTACTCAAACAGTATTTTACACTTTGTATTTCTGTGTGGGTGCAAACTGTTAAAATCTTTACTTAATATATGCTAAATTGATCTTCTGTATATAAAGAGAATTGAAAATGAATCTTGATGTGAATAGAAAGGGTGAGGGAGTGGGAGAGGGGAGGATTGCAGGTGGGAGGGAAGTTGTGGGGGGGTGAGGCCATTGTAATCCATAAGCTGTACTTTGGAAATTTATATTCATTAAATAAAAGTTAAAAATATAACATTACAATTTTAGATAATTCTGAATTTTGCTATACATTTACCTATACTAGTGAATTTAATACATTTATATGCATTTACAGTGTCAATTAGCAATTCATTAAGAGATTCCAAGATGGCATAATAGGGAATGCATACTGCAATAAGCTGGGGATAAGTAGTGAAAAAAAATGTGTACAAAGTACATTCTCAGGAGAGAATTAAAACGAAAACCACAGTGAAAATTCTATGAAAGGAAGAGAAACACCATGGATCTGTGTGCAAGGTATGGATGTGCAGCACAAAAACAGACACAACACAATACCCAGGCAGCCATGACCAGAAAAGATCACCATGGTAGGCTGTAATAAAACTTTCAATAGTAAAACATTAAGAAAAGATTCTAAAATGTGTACAAAAGAAATGTCAGATCACTTTCAGAGGCTCTCCAGTTAGACTCACAGCTGACTTCTCATCAGAAATTATATAGGCTTGGAGAGAATGGAGAAATATTGTCCAGGTCTTCAGAGGACAAAAAAAAAAAAAAAAAACTGTCAACCCAGAATACTGTACCCCACAAAGCTGGCATTTATGAATGAAGGTGAAATAAAGACCTTCCATAACAAGCAGAAATTAAAAATATTTGTCCAGCCTTACAAAAGCTGCTTATGGATGTGTTATACACAGAAACGCAGAAAGATAGAAACACAGAAAGATTTTGCCCATTTTAGAATATTTTCTTTTTGTTTTACTATTGGGAGTTTTACTACAGTTTCTCATAGTGATTATATTTTCTGGTCATGGCTGCTGAAGTGGTGTGTTGTGTCCGTGTTTGTGCTGCACTTCCACACCTTACACACAAAGTCACAGCATTCCTCTTCCTTCCATAGAAAGAATGTGAAGGCAGAAAAATCTCCCAGTAAAAGTACAAAAGAAATAAAAAGTAAGCAGCAGGAATATTTATGGAAAAAAGTCAGGGCTGGGGCTGGTGCTATGGCACAGTGAGTTAAAGCCCTGGTATGCAGCAATGACATCCAACATGGGTGCCAGTTTGAGTCCTCACTGCTTTACTTCCGATGCAGCCTCCAGATAATACACCTGGTAAAGCAGTGGAGGTTGGCCCAATTTCTTGGGCCACCACACATGGGAGATCAGGAAGAAACTCCTGGCCCCTGGCTTCAGATCAGCTCAGTTCTGGACATTACAGCCATTTGGGGAATGAACCAGCCAATGGAAGACCTCGCTCTCACGCTCTCTCTCCCTCTCTCTCTCTGCCTCTACCTTTTTCCAGAACTCTGTCTTTCAAATAAATAAAATGAATGTTTAACAAAATGGCAGGGCCAACACATTACTTAGCAATATTAACCTTGAATGTAAATGCCTTAAACTCTCCAGTTAAAAGATACAGACTGGCTGTATCTATTTGCTGCCTACAAGAAACATACCTCACCAACAAATATACATGGAGAGTGAAAGTAAAAAGATGGAAAAATATATTCCATGCCAACAGAAAACAAAAAAGGGTAGGTGTAGCCATCCTAATATCAGACAAAATAGACTTTAACACAAAAACTGCTAAAAGAAACAAAGGACACTATGTAATGATTAAGGGATCAATACAACAGGAAGATGTGACTATAATAAATGTTTAAGCATGGTGTGCCTGTTTATTTAAAAGAAATATTAATGAACCTAAAAGGTGACATATACTCTAGTATAGTAGCAATCGGGGCTTTCAATAGCCCACTTTCATCAAAAGATGTATCAGCTAGACAGAAAATCAACAAAGAAACAACAGAGCCAATCGACAGTAAGGACTGAATGGACTTAACTGATATCTACAGAACTTTTTACCCCACAATTGAAGAATACACATTCTTCTCATCAGTGAATGGAACTTTCTGCAAAATGGACCATTTGCTGGTATCATCAAATTAAAAAAAAATTGAAATCATATCATGTATCTTCTCTGATAATGGGATAAAGCTAGCAATCAATAACTCAAGAATCTCTATGTAACATGCAAACACATGGAAAATGAACAATAAGCTCCTGAATGAAGATGATCATAGAAAAAATAAAAAAAATTCTGAAAAAATGAAGATGACAATATATCATATCAAAGCTCATGGGATACAGTAAAAACAGTGCTAAGAAGAAAGTTTATAGGAATGGTTGCCTACATCCAGAAATTGGAAAGGCACCAAGTAAATGAGCTATCAGTGCATCTCAATGACATTAGAAAAACAACAAACCAAACCCCAAGTTAGAATGAAAAAAGAAATAATTAAAATTAGGCAAGAAGTGGGGCTGGCACCATGCTGCAGTGGCTTAATGCCCTGGCATGAAGTGCTAGAATCCCATATGGGTGCCAGTTTGAGACTCAGCTGCTCCACTTTCAATCCAGTCTCTGCTGTGGCCTGGGAGGGCAGCAGAAGATGGCTCAAGTCCTTGGGCCCCTGCACCCATATGGGAGACTTGAAAGAATCTCCTGTCTCCTGGCTTCAGATCAGCACACCTCTGGCCATTACGGCCAGTTGGTGAGTGAACCATTGGATGGAAGACTTCTCTCTCTCTCTCTCTCTCTCTCTCTCTCTCTCTCTCTCTGCCTCTCCTCTCTCTGTGTAACTCTTTCAAATAAATAAGTAAAGGAGAAAACTCAAATCAATAAAATCAGAGATGAAAAAGGAATTGTTACAACAGATACCACAGAAATAAAAAAAGAATTTTCGATTTACTATAAAGAGCTGCATGCCAATAAACTGGGAAATCTAGAAGAAACGGATAGAGTCCGAGACACATACAATCTTCCAAAATGGAATCATGAAGACACAGAAAATCTAAACAGACTAATAATCAAGATGGAGACTGACTCAGTAATAAAGACCCTCCCAACAAAGAAAAGCCCAGAAATGGATGGCTTCACTACTGAATTCTATGAGGCATGTAAGGAAGAACTAATTCCAATTCTCCTCAAGATACTCAAAACAATAAAAAGGGAGGGAGTCCATCCAAACTCTTTCTATGAACTTAGCATCACCTTAATTCCTAAATCAGAAAAAAAGAAAACTATAGACCAATATCCCTGATGAATGTAGGTACTAAACTCAACAATACACCATAAGGAGCATACATCATAAGGAGACTAAGTGGAATTTATCTCTTTTATGCATGGATGGTTCAACATTCACCAATCAATAATTGTGATACATTACATTAACAAATAAAGAAAAAAATCCATACGATTATCTTAATAGATGCAGAGAAAGCATTTGATAAAATACAACATCCTTTCATGACAAAAACCTTAAACAAATTGTGTATTGAAGGAATATTCCTCAACACAATCAAGGCATTTATGACAAACACACAGCCAACATCTTACTGAATGGGGAAAAGCATTTTCATTAAGATCCTGAACCAGACAAGGATTCACACTTTCATCATTGCTTTTCAATAAACACTTGGAAGTTTTAAACAAAGCCATTAGACAAGAAAAAGAAATCAAAGGCATACAAATTAAAAATGAGGAAGTCAAACTATCCCTATTTGCACATGGCATGATTCTATATATAGTAGATCCAAGGCTCCACTGAGAGACAATTGGAACTTATGAAAGAGTTTGGTAAAGTGTCAGGAAAAAAATTAAAGCAGAAAAATCAATATTCTTTGTATACACTGAGAATGCCTTGACTGAGAAAGAACTTCTAAGATCAATCTCTTGCACAATAGCTACAAAAATATATAAAGAAATAGTTACATAAAAATGGAAAAATCTTCCATGTTCATGGATTGGAAGAATCAGTATCATCAAATGTACATAATACAGACCCATTTACAGATTGAATGTGATCCCAATAAAAATGCCTACAACATTCATTTCATATCTAGAAAAAATGATGCTGAAATTCATATGGAAACACATGAGACCTTGAATAGCTAAAGCAATTTTATACAACAGAAACAAAGCCAAATTTGTATATATCACAATACCTGATTTCAAGACTTATTACAGGGCAGTTATATTCAAAAGAGTCTGGTCCTGATACAAAAACAGATGTGTAGACCAATGGAACAGAACAGAAATTCCAAAAATCAATCCACACATCTACAACCAACGTATCTTTGACAAAGTAGCTAAAATCAATCCCTAGAGCTTGGAAATGGTGTTGAGAAAACTGGATCTCTGCATGCAGAAGAATGAAACAATACCCCCATCTTACATCTTACACAAAAATCCACTCAAAATGGATCAAAGATATAAATTTATGACTTGATACCATCAAATTACTGGAGAACAAATTGGGAAAACTCTGCAAGACATTGGCATAGGCAGAGACTTCTTGGAAAAAATCCCCAAAACACAGGCAATCAAAATTGAGGAGCTTCTGAAACTGCAAATAAACACTCAGCAAAGTGCAGAGGCAACAGGCTGAATGGGAGAAAATAGTTGCAAACTAGATAACTGATAAAAAATTAATATCCAGAATCTATAAATAGTTTAAGAAATTAAATAACAACAAAACAAAAAATCCATTTAAGAAATGGGCAAAACACTTGAACAGGCATTTTTAAAGAGGAAATTCAAAAGGCCAACACACATTTGAAAACATGTTCAGGATCACTAGTCAACAGGGAAATGCAAATCAAAACAACAATGAGATTTCACCTCACCCTAGTTAGAATGGCTCTCAAATAGATACCAACAAACAAGAAATGCTGGGAAGGATGTGGGGAAAATGGTACCCTAATACAATCTTGCGAGAAATATAAACTGGCACAGCTACTGTGGAGGATAGTATGGAGATACTCAGAAATCTAAATTTAGACCTTCCACATACTCAGCCATCCCACTCCTGGGAATTTATCCAAGCCAAAAGAAATCAGCATGTGAAAAAGTTATCTGTACCCCCACATTCATTGCAGCTAAATTCACAATGGTTAACATATGGAATCAACCAAAATGTCCATCAACTGTTGACTAGATAATGAAATGATAGTATATATACACTATGGAGTTGTGAAAAAAAAAAGGTGAAATTCAATCTTTTGCAACAAAATTGTTGCAACTGGAAACCATTACACTTAGTGGAATAATCTATTCCCTAAAATAGAGATATCATATGTTTTCCCTGACCTGAGGTACCTAATAGCATATCTAAAATGTCATGCATTGGAGTGAAATTAACATCTTGAGATTTGATGATTTGTATAGCCTTTGTCTCTAGTACTGAAGAACAGTACATTTTTCTTTTCTTTATACTATTTTTTTAACTCTTTACTTAGTGTAGTATAAGTTTAAAGTAAACTGAAAGTAGAACTTTGTAAAGAGTAAGAGTGGGAATAGGAGGGGAGAAGGAAAAAGGGTTGAAACCTGGGCTGGGGGAGAAAAAGCGGGAAGTATCACTATGTTCCTGTATGTATGAAGTACATGAAACTTGTACACCTCAAATAAATTTTTTTAAAAAATAGCATTTCATTTAAATTTGAAGAATTTCCTTTGGTGTTTCTTGTGAGGCAGGTCAAGTGGTAATGACCTCATTCAGTTTTGCTTATTTGGAAAATCTTTCTCTCTCATGTTTAAAGGACAGCTTTGCTGTATATAGTTATTGACATTGGCAGTTTTTTTCTCTCATCTCATTCTCTCCTGGGCATCAAGATTTCTTCTGAGTAATCCTGGTCCTTTTTATGTTACAAATTGATTTTTTTCTCTTTCACTTTCAAAATTCTCTGTATCCTATAATCATGGCAATTTAATTATGTCATAGTGTATATCTTTTCAAGTTCAACCTATTTGAAGATCTCTATGCCTCATAAATATGCATGTCCATCTCTCTTCTTAAATTTGGGGTATTTTCCTACATTATTTTTTAAATAGACTTTTTGCCACTGTATTCTTCTGGAACTTCCATAATGTATATTTCACATACCAGTGTCCCAAAAGTTCTGTAGACATTCTTTACTTATTTTCATTCTTTACTTCTGTTTATCCTTGTGATTAAATAACTGCAAGTCACTTGTCTTCCATTTTGCAGACTATTCTTTCTGCTTGGTTAAATCTGCATTGAAGCTTTTGAAGTTTTCAGTGCATTCATTGTACTTTCATATTTAGGGTTTCTGTTTGGATTCTTTCTATTGTCTATTTCTTTGTGGAACTTCTAGTTCTAAGTTCCTAATATTGTTTTCCTAATCTCATGTAATCACTTCTTATATCGTAGTTCCATGCACTTCTTTAAGAGGATTATTTTTAGTTATCTGTCACGTATTAAAGGAATCTTATTAGATCTTTGTCCCCTTTGGTGGTGTCCTATTTCCTTGAGTTTTCATGAGTGTTCTATCATTACATTTTTGTCTGTGTACCTACGGAAACGTCCAGCTCTTTCAGAAATCACAGTTTCACTTACACAGGATTGGCTTTCACAAGTTAATGAAACCATAGAAAGGGAAAGACAGAAAGGGGCCAGCTGGTATCCACCACAGAACACTGGGAAAGCTGCTGGGCCTGCGTGCTGTCAGGTTTCCTCACTAGAGAGCTGTGGGCTCAGGGAAGTCCTCGTGGTGTGGTGCTCTTTCAGGCTAAGGGAGGAGCAATGTGCTTAAAGCTGTTCCATTCACCCTACTAATGTGTTGCTTTTTTTCCCTTGTTTTAATGGTCCACGCTCCAGCCTTATTCTCAGATTCTTCTCTATGAATACTTGCCAGTTGGTATTTCTATGAAAGGAACTAAAGGCAGAGCCTTCCATCTCACCTTCTTCCTAATGTTATTCTCTAATGGTCACTTCCTAAAAATTGGCTATGCTTACTTAAGCACTTGATAGAACAATAACTGAGGGATACTTCCTAGAATATATTAACCACATGCTTTTAATTTAAAAAAAAATAATCTACATGAACTCTTAAATTACAACCCATTTTTAAATATGAGAGATTTAGAATAATTAGTATAGAATTATTGACAAAACTAGACCAAGTGAGCATAAAATAAGACAAAGTATGCTAACCAGATATTGCTCTCAGGCAACTGGAAACAATTATGAGCAATTCAATCCTTACAAGTGAGTCAGGCCTTAAAGATGAGGGAACTGAAGTTCAGTACCAAGGATGGAGCGCTAAATATTATTACCAGGACTATCTTATGAAAAGAGCTAATGCTTTAAATATAATACGTATGATCCCTAAGGAGCCATCTGGTGGGATTTATTAATCCAAAATCTACATCTGATAGTAATTAAAAATCACCCAACTAAATAGCTATAAGTAGAAATTCATATGTTTTAAAGAGCTTTAAGTAGTAATTCAAATGTTATAAAGAGATATAAATAGAAATTCAAATGAAGTAAGAGAAAGATGAAGAACATGGAGGTCACTTGTAGACAGTAGAAGTGGAGAGTGTGAGTAGAGACTTTTTTTCATGCAGACACAAAGAACTAGTTCTAAGTAACCAAGGAAGGCAAGAACTAAAGCTGAGGAGGAGTCTTCTCAGGATATGGATTGCAGAGTAATTTGTTGTACTATAAATCAGAAAACCACTGTGCATTTGGGAAATTGAAAATATAATGCCCAGGATTCCAATTTAGTAAAATGGCATTGCTGCTTAGGAGAGATAGAGATACAGATGGCAGATAGATCAAAGATGACAGATAAATGACAGAACAAAGAGTGGGAGGGGGGGTCTCATCGAGTTTTTACATTCATTTCAGGCTTTTTTCATTTCTTTGTTTGTTCCTCTACAATCACATAAGTTACATATTTTGCTTGTTTTGCTGATCTCAGACAGCTTAATTGAATTTCTCAAAGCTGTATAACCTTGAACCCAGTGCTAGCTTTTTGCAACCCAAAGTTTGTGTTGCAGGATAAAACCACAAAAGTTCATTCTGTACAGGGTGAAAAGAAATCTGTATCATTTATAGAGATGGAATAGAAGGAGAATTTAGAATTTAATAAGAAAGTCAATGAGTATCAAAGTTCTTGATGTTTCTTCATTAATGATGGAGGATAGGATACAAAATAAATAATCATTTGTTTATTAGAGCATCTTCATCAGATGTGGACAGCATAAGATCCTGAACATGGGGTGAGAAGGACAAAGAAATGGAACACTCTGCAAAAGAAAGAAGTGTGATTTAAGAGCTTGGAGAAGAGATTTCTAGAAAGAAAGAGCAGCTCAAAAAAAAAATGAATTTAAAAGTTAGGGTCTGAGACCAGAAATTCCCAGGAATTGATGATGACAGACTAACACTATTTAATGTTGCATTTTATATTGTGGCTTATAATCCATTCTACTACTCCAAAAACAACCTTTTTAAAAATTTCATTAGAAAATAACTCTGCATTTGTGAAATTAGGGAGGAATAATTAAACTCAAAGTCTTCGGTCTAGTTTGAAGGAACTCAAAACAATTAGCAATGTAAAGTTAAGAAGTAACACCATGTAGGAAACAGATCAAACTGACTAGGAAAAAGGTGACTTGCTCAGAAAACAGCTTAAATACTGGGTGATAATTCCCATAACATATGGCCAGGGATTCTAGGCAACATCTTCGAACGCTGAAGCAAAGGATGACTTTGAAAACCTGAAGGAAACAGAAATGTTTGAGCTGGCTTAAGATAATTCACCAACATTGTGGGACAGACAACGTAAGGTCACTGTATCTGGCTCCAGGCAGTGGCTCCGCTGCTATGGAGGCCGAAGCTGTTTCCTACGATTCCTCTTCTCCTAGTCGGCACAGCTGAGACCTCCAGAGATCTGTAATGATGGCAAATATCCCTTCTCAAACATTTAATTCTTTCCAGTTGGAAATCCATAGTGTTCCACAAAGTTTTCACAGTGGATCATTCCCGAAATGGATGAAAGTGACAACACATATGGAAAGCTGTGTTACTCCTCGTACTAGAAAAATCAAATTCCTAAAATCACTGTCTACTGCTGTTTCCTCCGGAAGACCTGATAAAATGGATTTGGGGTTAGAAACCAAATACTCACGTAATACACTTCTATAAAACCTATGAAAGCTAAATAAATAGGATAAATTATATAAAATAGATGACTTAGCAAGACAGTGATTTTTTTTTTTTTTTTGGAACACTCCCAGGACAAACAAACTTCTTATTGTATTAGTGACTGATCCAATAAAATTAATACACTGCTGTAAGTCACATGTATCACAGTTTCAAGGAACAGATGGTTGGATATGCCTACAGAACCACATTGACACACTACAGTTAAAGACTTAATGAAAACTATTAAAAGAAATCCGTATGTGAGTCAAACATCTGTTCTTTTATAGCTAATGCAAAAAACCCCAGAACAGCAACAGGCCAATTTTGTTCCAAAGATAATCATTGTGTTGTTTAAATTGACCACTTAAGGGAACTCTCATTATTTTTTTTTTTTTTGGAAAAAAGGACTATTGCTGTATTCACAAGTTTAAATAATTTAAAAAAAATTAAGAACAAAAGGTGATAGCTGATTTTTCTCATCTGTGTAGTTCTCAGATACCCAGAGCAATGTATTTTACACACTTGGTCACAAAGCAATAGCATTTTGTCTTCCTACCACATTAAAAACATTCCATCTTGCACAGAATTGATTTTATCACTCTTCATGCCATTGACTTGCAGGCACACATATCTATTTGTTGCTATCAAGTTTGGCCATACGTGATAGATTGTCTCATACTGGTGAAAGAATTTAAGAGACATTTTTTTGCCAAAGTAAAGATAAAAAATGAAGATAATTATTGTTTCCAAAAGCTTACCTCTTTTACAAAGCACTTGAAAATTCATATTAATTTATATGAATTTTAAAATATGCGGAAATGGGAGTCAGCATTTTACCTGGTAGCTAAGACACCTACATCCCACATTGGCATACCTAGGTTTGATTTCCAGCTTTGACTCCTGACTCCAGCTTCCTGCTAATGAAGACCTTGCAGGCAGCAGTGAGTCTCAAGTAACTGGGTTTCTGCCACCACATGGGATGCCTGGGTTGCATTCCCAGATCCCAGCTTCAACTCTGTTCTAGCCTTGGCCATGAAGTATTTGCAGAGTAAATAAATGGGTGGCAGTGAACAGCTGATGTGATTCCCTTCTCTCTCTCAATCTCTCTCTCTCAATCTCTCTCTCTCTCTCCTCTGCCTCTCAAATAAATAAATTGAGTTAATTTGAAGTATGCAGAAAGAATGTCTCATTGTTAACACTGATGATTAAATTTCAAACTAAATATGAAAGTTTCATCCAAATGTGTTGCCATTTTCTATTATAAATTAAATCTGAGTTGGAAGAAAGAATTCAGAGTATATTGAGAATAGTCAGAATGTAGTTTGCCATTTGGTTATTTTCATTAGGCACATTAGTTATGCCACAAAATACCTATGATCTCTATTGTATATATCAGCATTTGAATGTTAGATGTTAAATTTGCATAGCTCCAGTTTTCAAAATATCTTCTTACGATTCAGACCAATTCACATGAATCTGAGAGTTGATCAAACATCTGTTTTAGTGAATTCTTTTGCACCCTGCTAGTAATCCAAAATATCAAAATTATACATACATTTTACCTATTAACCCATTGAGATACAATGTTAATTTAAAAAAAGTGTTTTCACATGATCTTGAATTCTGCTTAATATTTTTTTTCTGACCTATCTCCAATTCATTCAGATTAAGTTTATGATACGATATTTTGGAAACAAAACTTGGATAGAGATCTAAATAATTGAATTATTAAGAATAATTTTTCTAGAAATGGTAGGCAATGTTTCTGTTAAGTAGTGCTGCTTAATACTCATGCTGTCCTACAGGGATAATGATAATTTTCCCCCACAGCCTAACAGTGCAAGCAACAGCATCTAAGGTCACAGATTATAAAGAGATATTTTGATAAATCAACACCTTTTATTCTATTGGTTAGTTGTTTCTTCATACTACAATTTTTTAAAAAGATTTCTTTAACTCTTTGAAAGGCAGAGTGATAGAAAAAGAGGAGAGACAGAGACTTCAAGTGATTCACTCCCCAAAGGACCCCAACAGTCAGGACTGGGCCAGGCTGAAGGCAGGAGCCAGGAAATCCATCCTGGCTGGGCCATCTTCTGCTGCCTTCCGAGGTGTGTCAGTAGAAATCTGGATTGGAGACAGAGCAGCTGGGACTTGAATTGAGATTCCTCTATGATATGCTGGCATCACAAGCAGAAACTCAACCAGTGCACCACAATGCAGGCCCTTGTACTATAAATTTCATATAAAGCGCCGGCACCGCGGCTCAACAGGCTAATCCTCCGCCTTGAGGCGCCAGCACACCGGGTTCAAGTCCCGGTCGGGGCTCCTGATTCTGTCCCGGTTGCCCCTCTTCCAGGTCAGCTCTCTGCTGTGGCCCGGGAGTGCAGTGGAGGATGGCCCAAGTGCTTGGGCCCTGCACCCCATGGGAGACCAGGAGAAGCACCTGGCTCCTGCTTTTGGATCAGTGTGGTGCACCGGCCGCAGCGGCCATTGGAGGGTGAACCAACGGCAAAGGAAGACCTTTCTCTCTCTCTCTCTCTCACTGTCCACTCTGCCTGCCAAAAAAAAAAAAAATTTTTTTTCATATAAAGCCTGTAAGACCTCTCTATAATAAATGAAGAGAACATGGACATTGATTTTTTTTAGGCCTTTCTGCTCTGACAGTTTCCCAGGAAATAATAGGAGATGAAAAAAAAAGAAAACTTTTTTTACTATTTACTATTATATGAATCAATACAAAAAAAAAGAATTTTTCTAGGTAAAATGAGGCTAAAATAGGCTAGAACTTCAATCAGACTTATTTTGAACTATTAAGATCCACTGGTTTTTCTGAATATTTTAGGAAAGAATACTTATGGTGCAAATAATTTCAGAGCCACGATAGATTTCATATTTCTTCTTAATGGAAATTATGGACGTTTGTATAGTGACTGATTTTTTTTTTAATTTTAGGATTAGAGATACAGAGACAGACAAAGCACTTCTATTTGATGTTTCATTCCCCAAATGCCCACAATAGTCAGGGCTAGGGCAGGACCAAAGCCAGGAGTTGGGAACCTAATGTCGTTCTCCCACAGATGGCAGGAACCCGATCAGGTGAGTCTTTACTGCTGCCCCAAGAAGTCTGCATGGGTGGGAAGCTGGAGACGGGAGCTGGAGCGGGGATTGAGCCCAAGCATCGCTACATGGGAACATGTGATGTGCACGTCTTCCCTGGCATGTTCTCCGCCCTGCCACAAGTCCATCCCAGTGTCTAATTCAGAAAAGCAATCATTAAATAAATATAATTACATTTTTAAAATTTTTGAAAAAAATGACTTTCTGATGTAATGAGAAACATATTTCCAAAATACCTTTTTCTTAGATTCTTTCAATATCATTAAAATACTTTTGTTCCAAATTTATATATAAATAGTAGACTCACAATGGCTCCCAACTTTAAAATTTATATCCACCACTCATAATTATCTGGAGAGGTATGACTAGACATAAAGATTTATATTTAAATAATGGTAACTTCTTGAGAAGCATAAGGGACCAATAAATTAACCAAATTAAAAGAAGGAAGTGAAAGAATTCAAAATTATAAGTAACACTGCAGCTTCTGTTAGTTTCGAAGCTCTGACTGATTAGAGTTTTACATGCATATTCAAGCATATAAATAAGCAAAACGTGTATGACTAAGGTCAACCCAACAATCATGGATACAACAAAGCACCTGAGAGTATACTCACTAGCTATGATGAGGCTTCTATAAGATAATAAATGTGAATGTCCTTAGGAAACTGTGAAGCACTACATAAATGGAAGGTGCTATTATCATTATTACGGTCTTCCGATTGTATACCAGAAGAATGGCAGCCAAATCCATTTTAAAGCAGCACACTCAGAAGACAAAGAACACAATACCCTAAAGCTGCTTCGCGGGTGTCTTTTGTGTCTGGAACACTAAGCAAAATGAGCACGCTGAAAAGATAATTCTGATAAACCTCACAGACATCCCAGAAACTCCCTCCCATTGAAAAGAACTTGTGCCTTTATTTTGTCACTGTATAATCAGAATTTCTATTGTCTTTTCTGGTACATTCGTAGACTTTATAAAAAGCATCCAAAATAGGGAATTGGAAATCTGGAACATGGCCTTAGTTTTACTTCTAGTTTGCCCTATGATTGCAAGCATACTTATTCCAAACGTGGTTTTTGCATTGCAAATTTGTCTAAAATGCCTAATTCACAAGACTTTTAGAATGAAACATTTGAGCAACTCCCACTGATCTTGGTATGTAACATGTTTAAATATAAAACTGAAAAAATAATCTACCAAATCATTCACATCCTCTTCAGCCTCTCATGAACCACTGATACCTTAGCATGTCTTCACCAACTTTGTTGACTTAACTCTTGCCTGCTCACATATGGCATCACCCACTGTGACATATCTCCTGGAATGAGATTTCCGGAAGTCTTCCTGGGCACCTTGATTGGCAGCACTGTAAATGTGCAGAACTGAAATCCCATGAGGCCTCAGGAACCAGGAGCCTGACCAGTGTTCCTCTGGTCAGGTCACTCTGCTTCCCGCACAGTGTCTTTCCCCAAGCTCCATCCCCCAGCCACTGACTCACCCACTTCCCATCTCACTTTCAGCAGGTGACATTTGATTTTTGCAAACATATCCTCATGTTGTTATTTGAATATTTGTCCCCAGCTCAAACTCAGAGATAAGTTACCAAAATCTTGTGTTGATAGTACTAAGAGGGTAGAAGCTGAATTCAATTATGGAGGTTGGAGGTGGGACCTTTGGAAGGTGACTGAACTAGAGTGGGACATTGCAGGGGAGCTCTTGTGAATGGAACCGGCTGCTTTACAAGTAGAGACATAGACCTAGAATCACATGCTCTGTCTTGCCATTTGATGCTTTGTGCTGCCTCAGGACTCTGCCATCAGGGGGCTAATATTGGGCTTTGAACCTACAAATCCATGAGCCAAAGTAAACCTCTTTCCTTATGAAGTTAGCCTTCCTCAGGCATTTTGCTGTAATATTAAAGCTGACTATTGTAAAAATAAAAAAAAAAATTGTTTCCAAGGAGTGGAGCTGTTATCTGAACTCTACCTGAAGACGCTGAAGTGATTTTGGAGTTCATTAATGAGAAGAGTTTAAAAGAGTTTGGGGTAGCAATCTGGCAAAAGCCCAGAGTGCTGTAAGTGGAATGTTACAGGTAATTCTGATGAGCGCACCTAAGATCAGAGCCTGACATGTAGACAGCGAAGGCCATGCTGCCCATGCAAATGAATCCTACAGAAATAAAGATCTTATGGGGAACTTACTACATGCAGCAAAGAACCTATGTCCATGCCTGCCACTGTGTGGAAGGACAGACATCAGAATGATGGACTAGTTTAAATGGGAGAGGGGATTTCAGAACAGCAAAGTGTTAGATTGGGCCATGGGCATTATTGGCTGATGTTAGTAAGTTTTATGGTATGAATCAAGACTAAAAAGAAACAGAGCAGAAATATTTGAAAATTGTGCAGCCTGGCTGGCGCTGTGGCTCAACAGGCTAATCCTCCACCTTGCGGCGCCAGTACACCGGGTTCTAGTCCCCGTCAGGGCGCCGGATTCTGTCCCGGTTGCCCCTCTTCCAGGCCAGCTCTCTGCTGTGGCCCGGAAGTGCAGTGGAGGATGGCCCAAGTGCTTGGGCCCTGCACCCCATGGGAGACCAGGGAAAGCATCTGGCACCTGGCTTCTGCCATCGGATGAGCGCGGTGCGCCGGTCGCAGCGCGCTGGCCGCGGCGGCCATTGGAGGGTGAACCAACAGCAAAGGAAGACCTTTCTCTCTGTCTCTCTCTCTCACTGTCCACTCTGCCTGTCAAAAATAAAAAAATAAATAAATAAAAAATTTAAAAAAAAAGAAAATTGTGCAGTCTGGTCAGAGAACTAGCAAAGACAAAGTACGGTCAGGAGAATGCTTAGCACAGGTTAAAGGGAGCCATGTGCTAATCTGCAAGGCAATGGTGGAAAATACCTCAGTTCACTCTCATACAACAGGTCCAGAGGTCCGGGAAGGCAGCACTGTTTCACAGAATGCCCTGGTACTCTCCACCGGCTTTCCCAAGGCTGCATCAGAAATCATCTCCCTGCATTGAGTTCTAAGGAGGCAGTTAGGTTCAAGTAGATCCCGGTTCAACATGTGCTGGTGGCAGAACGTGTTGGTAACCATCTGGTGCTGGTTCTGCAGCTGTACAGAAACCAAGTGTTAGGGGTCACAGTACTTCCCCCAAGATTTCAGAGGAAAGCCTAGGAGGCCAGGCAATGTGTTGTAGGGTCAAATTTCCTGCAAGGAGTTCCTGATGGAACCAGTAAGGCCGTGAGAGGAGACCTGCAGAGGCAGCTCCAGGCAGATGGAGGGACCAGCAGCAAGCTATGCAGCCTTGGAACACCTCACACATCTGCATGCAGTGACAGAGAGCAGCCATATAGCAAAGCTCAGCCCAGGTCCTAGGAATTCAACCTGTGCCAGAGTGGGTCCCGGATGCTATACATGGGTCTTTAGGATTTAATGTTTATCCTACTGGGCTTCAATCTTTCAGTCTTGCTTTGGACTGATTCATTCTTCTTTCTATTTCCTTATTTCCCCCTTTTGAAGTGGAAATACATACCCTATGCCTGTCCTACCATTGTGTCTGGAAAGTTTATAATTTGTTTTTGCTTTTATAGAGGTTCATAGCTAAAAGAGTTTACCTTGAGTTTCAGAAAAGAATTCAGACTTGGGGCTTTTAAATTCATGCTGGACTTAGTAAAGAGTTAAGAACCACTGGAGATGAAATGATTGTATGTTTTATATATATATATATATATATATATGTGTGTGTATATATATATATATATATATATTTATAAAAAAACACAAATTTTTCAGGAGCCAAAGGAAGAATTCTATTGTTTGAATATCTGTCTGCCCGAACACAGGAATTTTGTTTCCAAAATCTTATGTCAATGATACTAAAATGTGAAAGTTTAACCCAATTATGGTAGTTGAAGCTGGAGACATTTGGGGGGGGGGTTGGGGTTGGATTAGGTCATTAGTGTGTAGCCCACAACTCCTGGTACCTTAGGAGGCCACGTAGATGTAGGCTGATTTGTAACTCTGTCTCTCACTCTGTGCTGCCACGAATTTCTGCCTGCAAGAAGTGTCAACAGAGGCTGAATCACCAAGGCCAACTTGGAACATTCAAAATTGTGATCCAAAATAAACTTCCTCATAGAATTAGCTTCCTTCAGGTATTTTGTTATTGTAACAGAAATTTAATATGCCTGTTCTCTACAAATCTCATTGACCTATTCTGCCTGCTTCCATGTGTGGCAGGATTGTGATTTACCACCTAATTCTCTGCTTCTGTATCTACTTTGTACTTTGTTTTAATTCTTCCAGAATGTGTTGAACTATTAGATTTATAGTTCTGACACATATACAATTTGGGAAATTTCTGAGTCAAAAGTTGATTTGCAGTGAATATTTTTCCTTGATATGTTGTATACCATTTTTGGTTTCTCTTGAATTTTTCCTGCCTGACCTAGCTCATGCTCTCCCAAGAGAGGGGTGTATTTCAGATGTGTTTGTGTAGACAGACT
Source organism: Sylvilagus floridanus (assembly GCA_949820135.1). Lineage (NCBI taxonomy): Eukaryota > Metazoa > Chordata > Mammalia > Lagomorpha > Leporidae > Sylvilagus > Sylvilagus floridanus. The sequence goes on along the minus strand of OX463246.1, from coordinate 19,800,726 downwards.
TACACCCTTATCTAGTAAGAATCAATTTTGAATTTATAAGCCAGAGTCCACAATATTTCCTTTCTTTCTTCCTTTTCCCTTTCCTCCTTCTCTCTCTCCCTCTCACCCTTCCTTCTTTCTTTCCTTTACTGTGGTAGTTTGTTTATCAATTATATTATGTTTGTCCACCATATGAGTTATCTCATACACCTGTGTTCAAATACACTCCATTGCTAATTTGCGATTCAAGGCTATTTCAAAATATTTGTGAAAAAATGATTTAAAGTTGTACATTTTGTTGCAAAAATTTTGAAATCCATGCTTAGTTTTTTCATAATATGCATTTTCCATGAACATTTTGAAGACCTTTCATATGCATGGGTTTCAAAAATTTTTGGATCAAAGTCTATTTATTTCTTATACTTCATATGTATTATGAAGTATCCTCATATATTGGTCTTTTATTAGCTTACTATATATATTATGATATGTGCTCCTTTAGACTAGGCCTCTAAAACTAGAGATAGCCGAATGTGTTCTCTTAGCTGGTAAATATTATGATATTTACCACACATGGAACAAAACACATGTTGTAGGTTGTCCCATGGTCATCCTCTGCACCATTTGGGCCACCACCCTGGTCAAGTGTCCTACTCCACATCATTGTCTCATCCCTTTCCCTGGTTTTATTTCCCCTACAGCCTTTGTCATTATCTAAAATATTAAATCAATATCAAAATGATTTTTAAAATTTTATTTATTGCCTTTTTTTTAATGCAAGCTTAAGGTAGGGATTCTTTCTGTCCCATCTAATAGCACTTGATAAATGATATATAATGAGTCAGTGCTAAATAAATTCACATTTCACATGAAGTTGATGGCATTATTCTTATTTTGTGGCTACAGAATCCAAGGCTCATGAAGGTGAAGGGATTTTCCTGGTGTTACATTGCTAGTTAGTGAAGTGTTGAGGTGAGAAATCTGGGCTATTTGATGCAGAGACAATCCTGTTACCTAGAAAGGTATCCTCCCTTCAGCCACCCCGTAAACCCTCTGCTGGCCTTTGTGAGGATGTGCAGTTTGTTCCCATCAGTACCATGGCAGCCCCTGAGATACCATGCATGATTAACATAGCCATCTTTCTCAATCTTAATATTGTGCTGCACATTTTTCATGTCCCTTTCCTTAAGGAGTTACAGAATGTGTTCTAGACATGATTAACTCATTAATCTTTGCAAAGCCTTTGCAAGGTTAGTAAAATTAATTATTCTTATTTTACAACAAAAGAACTGAGACCCACCAAGATTACTAGGCATGCTCAAGGTCAGGTGGGAAGTATGCAATAAGAACACAGAGTTCTGTTTCTCTTCTCCTCAAGCTGGTCCCACATCTTTATTAGAGAAGTTTCCAGACCATACAACTTAATTTCATGTGGTTATGCCGCTTATAAAGAAACCATCAATTATTATGTAAAATGAGAATGATAGTTTAATTCATATCTTCCATTCATTTGGTTAATCCTATAAAAGAAGTGTAGAGTAGGATCTCAGATTTTACATAGACTTCTTGAACTCTATTTTCCAGATTCACTCTGAATGTTTGTCACATGTGTCAAACATATGGATGTGGATGTGAGCTGAAATGGAGGCACAGTGATGTTGGTAAGATGGTACAGTATGGGATTTGCAATCACAGTGTCTAGGGTTAACATCCAAGCCCTATCTTGTTTCGGTACTGTGTTCTTACGCTGGTATTTCAATTCTCCCAAATTATTAGTTTCTTTATCTGTCAAGAGTGGGCAATAATAATACCCACCAGAAAATTCTTTTGAGTACTTAATGCTATGGTGTATTTTCAGGACCTGGCATTCAGTCAGCTCTCAGTAATAAATGACAGTTTTTTTTAAACTTTTTTTTTTGGACGGGCAGAGTTAGACAGTGAGAGAGAGAGAGAGAGAGAGAAAGGTCTTCCTTTGCCGTTGGTTCACCCCTCAAATGGCCACTACGGCTGGCACGCTGCACCAATCTGAAGCCAGGAGCCAGATGCCTCCTCCTAGTCTCCCATATGGGTGCAGGGCCCAAGCACTTAGGCCATCCTCCACTGCCTTCCCGGGCCACAGCAGAGAGCTGGACTGGAAGAGGAGCAACCAGAAGAGAATCTGGCACCCCAACTGCGATTAGAACCTGGGGTGCCGGTGCTGCAGGCAGAGGATTAGCCTAGTGAGCCATGGCGCCAGCCTTAACTTTTATCTAATAAATATAAATTTCCAAAGTACAGATTTTGGATTATGGTGGCTTTTTCCCCTCATACCTTCCCTCCCACCCACAACTGCAACCCTCCCATCTGCCGCTCCCTCTCCCATCCCATTCACATCAAGATTCATTTCCAATTCTCTTTATATACAGAAGATCAATTTAGTATATTAAGTACAGATTTCAACAGTTAGCAATCACACAGAAACACAAAGTGTAAAGTACTGTTTGAGTACTAGTTATACCATTAATTCACATAGTACAACACATTAAGAACAGAGATCCTACATGGGGAGTAAGTGCACAGTGACTCCCATTGTTTATTTAACAATTGACACTTTATGGCGTCAGTAATCACCCAAGGTTCTTGTCATGAGTTGCCAAGGGTATGGAGGCCTTTTGAGTTCGCCAACTCTGATCTTATTTAGACAAGGCCATAGTCAAAGTGGAAGTTCTCTCCTCCCTTCAGCAAAAGGTACCTCCTCCTTTTATGGCCCGTTCTTTCTGCTGGGATCTCACTCACAAAAATCTTTCATTTAGGTCATTTTTTTTTGCCACAGTGTCTTAGTTTTTTATTATACTTTTACTTTATCACTATTACTACTATTAAAATAAGGAGCTATGGTATTTGACATAGACAGACTAAAATTTTACTTTTCATTATTTACAGAAAAAAATTTGAAAAAGATGTCATGCTGTGTAAATATGTTGGGAGGAAATGTCCATCCAGCTTCCTGGTGTGCAAGTTACCTTCAACCACTTTGTACTAAGTGTGATGTTCATTTGTTTTCCACTGTATGCTTTGTGCAAGACAATGTTCCCCATTTACTTCAAGCAACCACTGTCCTGTCAAGGTATTAAACCTGTTTTCATATTTTTTTCTAAACTTCAAATGATTTGTTTGTAGGGGTTTTCTCTTTAGGTATAAACTTAATCTTGGGAATAGTTTGGTAGCAAACAGAAACCAGCACAAGTCAGATTTGGGGCAAAGACCTAGGGAGACCTCTAAGACCTGCACGCTATGGGATCATCTGAGAGCTGGGAAAAACGAAAACAAAAAATAAAGAAACACTAATAGGCAGATATTCTCTCTTAGCTCACAGGGAATCCCACACGTGCTCATGTGCCCAGGGGTGTTTTGCTGTATGTGTGGGTTCCAGTCACCTCTTGTGAGCCCAGCAACCTTGCCATGGTGTTCAGGTTTAGTTTCTCCATCACTGTCCTTTTCAAGTGGCTTTGTGTTGCCAGGTCATCTGATCTGGCGTGACCTCACCACTAGCTTTCATTCCCAGTACCCAACACCATGCAACTGATTCAGAACCTCGAGGTGACTCTCAAATTTCTTGAATATTGCTATGAACTGGAAAATTATGCCTCCACAAAAAAAAATTCCTATGTTAAATCCCTAGTCCTCAATGTGCTGATAACAGAAGGTGGGGCCTTTGGGAGAAAGACGCATTCAGATGAGGTCACAGAGCTGGAGTCTCCCTGATGGGATTCGTGCTTTTATAAAGGAGGAGGGAGGGACAGTAGCTCACTCTCTCTGCCATGCGAGGAAACATCAGTAAAGCAGCCATCTGTGACCCAGGAGAAGGTTGGTCCCTAGAACCCGGCCATGCTAGCAGCCCAGTCTCAGACCTGCAGTCCCCAGAACCAGAATATTGGCTGTGCAAGAAAATGTAAGGACATGATTTATATCAGATATTTTTGAAAGAATGGGTCATTATTTTTGTTTATTTACTTAAAATAGCTAACTATATATACTCATATGCATATGAAGTTACGCAAAGGCATATACATTTGATTGACTTAATAAATAAAAGCAATAATGAAATGATTCCCAAAAGCTTGGACAACCAGCATTACAGACAGCATGTTTTCCAAGCCAGATGAAACACGTACGCAGAGAGCATCTAAAAACACAAATTCTTTGGGCCCAGATCGAAGCCATTGAACAAGAGTTTCTAAAGACTGAATTCATACCTTGATATTTATAATCTCCACATGTCAGAACTGAAAACCATGCCTGAGGTACCATAACAAAATTCCCACAATGCTGAGTAGTATTTTTCATATATATCTAGTAAAATGAAAAAATATTTTCAGACCCAAAAGATTAATGGAAATGGCTCACATTAAGTTTTCAAAGAAAACATTCAGAACGTAGGTTTGCATTTTAAAGACTTGACTTTTTTAATAAAAATATTAAATGTTTCATATGATCCATTTGTGTAACAAAATTACAAAAAAATTCTTCACTAACCCTTGTTAAATAACTGACTTGCATCTATAGATTAGACTGTACTCGGCAAAGAAAAATATCATCTTTTGGTTATTCCTTCCAGAGTAAATATTATCCATAGTGTCTACTTCTATTTTTATTTTAATTAGAAGTGTCCTCCCCAAACTATACTTGTGCATTCCTTCAAATAGAAAGGGTCTTCCAAAAGTTAATTGAAAATACATGTTATGAGAAAATTATGCACACATTTAAAATTTTTGCACCAAAATAAACCCATTTTAAATCCTTTTTCAGTAAACATATATTCTCTCTGAGATAGACACAGAATGCTCCCATCAACTTCAAAATGTCAGGAGCAGGGAACTCAGTCCAGGTCTCCCACACAGGGGGCAGGAACCTGGTTCCTTGAGCCTCACTGCTGCCTTCCAGGGTCAGGAAACTGGAGTCAGGAGCTGGAAATGGACATCAAACCCAGGCACTCGGACCTGGGAGTCTGAGCTGCCAGGTCAAGTGCCCACCATTACACACACTTGTTGAAATATCCTTATAACTTCAGCCATTTCTTTGTAGAGAACAGGCAAAATAAATAAATATAGATAAAGAAGGAAGAAGAAATGAAATACATAAAATTCTAAATATCAGTATAGTTAAAAGGAATACTTACAGGTCATTAAAAAAAACCCCAAGAATATAAAAATAGAAAATTATTGAAGATAGCCACTACTTTTCAGAACACAGGGGAAAAAGAAAATAGAATGAAGTAAGGAATAATCATTGACCAACAATGAAAGCCTGCAGGCCTGAGGCACGTAGCCCAACAGTTCCTGGCTTGATAAAGACTTTTGATATTGATGTTCTCAAATTTTAATTCTAAATTAAATTCTAAATTATCTTCTAAAGATAAAACCTAGGCTTGAACACGTAGGCATTAGACAAGAATTAGCAACATGTTTGTGGAAATTTATATATTCTGACTTATTTCCTTCCTTCCCAGTAGATTTCCCAGGCTACAAGGACAAAGTTAAACAGTGGCCCAGCTGCTCAGGGCACAGAGTATGTGACTGATAATCGGGGGGATCAAATGGAGTGGTCTGAACTAGACACTACTTACTCAGACCTAGAAAATGTTCACAGTTTGCTTACTATAGATGAGGCACCAGAAAGCTGACCAAATATGTTTTTATTTTTTTAAACTTTTTTTTTTTTTGACAGGCAGAGTGGACAGTGAGAGAGAGAGAGACAGAGAGAAAGGTCTTCCTTTGCCGTTGGTTCACCCTCCAATGGCTGCCGCGGATGGTGCGCTGCGGTCGGCGCACCGTGCTCATCCGATGGCAGGAGCCAGGTGCCAGGTGCTTTTTCCTGGTCTCCCATGGAGTGCAGGGCCCAAGCACTTGGGCCATCCTCCACTGCACTCCTGGGCCACATCAGAGGGCTGGCCTGGAAGAGGGGCAACCGGGACAGAATCCGGCGCCCTGACGGGGACTAGAACCCGGTGTGCCGGCGCCGCAAGGCGGAGGATTAGCCTGTTGAGCCACGGCGCTGGCCTATTTTTTTTAAACTTTTATTTAGTAAATATAAATTTCCAAAGTACAGTTTATGGATTACAATGCCCCCCCCATAACTTCCCTCCCACCTTCACCCCTCCCACCTCCCGCTCCCTCTCCCATTCCATTCATATCAAGATTCATTTTCAATTATATTTATATACAGAAGATTAATTTAGTATATATTAAGTAAAGATTTCATCAGTTTGCACCCACACAGAACATAAAGTGTAAAATACTGTTTCAGTACTAGTTATAGCATTAATTCACACTGGACAACACATTAAGGACAGATCCCACATGAGAAGTAAGTACACAGTGACTCCTGTTGTTGATTTAACAATTTGACACTCTTGTTTAACTTGCCTTATTTCAACATATGGTGACTTTCATCATCCTTTTGGTTTTCCATATCTTCTACTGCTTTCCATTTTCACAAGCCTCATCTCAACTTGTTTTATATTTGAGATCCTAAACCCTTATTCTTAAAATCTTAAATATATCTTTCAAATGGAATGAAAATTGGTCACGGAGGTAAACAGAGGTAAGCCATATGACAGATCAATGCACCTTCTCTGCCTCCCCATCTTGAAGGTATGTTTGTGAGCAGTCTCAGAACTATCAAACTATAGAAAAAGAGAAAGGAAAGGTGGTGGCACTGATAGATGGTAGAGAGTGATTAATAATTCCTCACATCAAAGACAATTTTACAGAACTTAACAATTCTAAAATGTATGTGCAAGGCTCCTTTAGAATCCAGTGTCTATTCGGCCTGTTAACAGCCCTATCAATATCAGCTTTTAGCTGATAGTGTGGAGATGTTTTGCTTTATGTCTGAGTAATGTGTGTGCTCTAACTGGATGATTGCAAGCATTATTTTATTGGATCATATTTCAGAAAACAAAGAAGAGTAACATCTCTTTTTTTCAACAAATGCCTCCAGCTCACTGCCCTTTACTAATGTCTGAGTTTAAATTAACTGGTTACTGATAATTGAGGCCAAAATGACACAACCTTAAAATTTGCATAAAGAATATTGATGAGGTATCTTAAACTAATTTTTCTTTTCACCTCTGAAGCACTTATCATCCATCTCCTCCAAAAGACTAATGACCTTAAACAAACAAAATATGACCCAAGGAAGAATAAGATTTAAAAGTGCCTGGCCTTAGCACCTTCACAAATTCACTAGAGAAACAGGCACTGGAAAACAGACTAGAAGGTAGATGTTAAATCCTACAAATACAGAATAGAGGGATAGCCAGGGGAAAATGTGAGTTCCATAGTGAAAAGGTTCAATTTCCTATAATTATTTCACTTAAATATTTTAGGAATATTAAAGGAATATACAGCAAGCATCCATTTCAGCAAATTACGTATAATTTTTAAATCATCTTCGATAATTCTTTGTTTTATGGGACAAATATTAGTCAGAAACAAAAACAAGGAAACTCAATCTCACTATTTTAATAAATTATTTCATTGTCTAATTTGCTCCCAAGTCCTGTGTGCTTGCATACATTCTCAGCTGTAATTGTAACATCACTTTTTGTAAGAATTGGTTATGTGGCCTTTACAATTCAAATAACTTGATATAATGCTACTTGCAGAGCTGCTTCTCAATGCTTGGACATTTATGACAACATTCTGAAAAACGTTGACTGTTTCATTTTTAATAACAATATGCCATATTTCATATTCATATTTTGAAACTTTATTATAACTTTATAACTTTATTTATTATAGTATTTTATATATGGCAATTTTATCATATTTCTATGAAAATCATGAATAGTAGAAAATACAGTGTTAGTAGGATGGTTTATGATTGTGTATAACTGTAGATGGTGCTTCATGATATACTCTGAAAAATGTTTAATTATCCCCTTTCTTAAATGCTGCATGTTTTTCTGATTCCAACAGCAGAATTTGTCAACACCGGACTAAGGTTAAACAAGTACAGTCTTTTAATTTACATGAACCAGACTATATTTCAAACACTGAACGTCACCTACACGACAACACGTCTATGAAAAATCACATCAGGATTTATGCTTTCAGTTGCAATATTCTAAAAGGTCACAATATGAGCCCTTTTTTTACATGTGAGTGTTTCTCTCTGCCTGTTTTTCATTCTCTCACTCAATACACAGCAGCTGGGTTTCTAACATTCATCAGACATGAACAAAACCTATTCTTTGAGGTCAGTGTATCCCTCATTGTCTTCTATCTCCTTTCCCATGGTTAGGCATGTATGTTTCTATTTCTCTAGTGCCAACTCCACATTGCCCCCTCCATTTTTAATTTTAAAGAATGGTATTGGATATTTTACATTTTAAAGCAATGTAATATATATATATATATATATATATATGTATGTATATTTGCTTAATCCAATTAATCATTAAATTTTTAAGCCAAAATAACTATTTATTCAATATACGATAAATAGCAGTCAGCATTGTGGCATAGCCAGTAAAGCCACCACCTGTGATGCTAGCATGCCATATGGGCACTGACTCGTATCCCAGCTGCTCCACTTCCAATCCAGCTCCCTGCTAGTGGCCTGGGAAGAGCAGCAAATGATGGCCCAGGTGCCTGGGCTCCTGGTGCTCATGTAGGAGACTTGGAAGAAGTTTCTTTCTCTCTCTCTCTCTAGCTCTTTCAAATAAATAAATAAATAAATCTTTTAAAAAAGAAATATAATAAGGACAAAGTAGAAATTCACTGTACCTTTGTTTCCATAATCATTAAAATACATTTTATGCCGGCACTGAGGCTCACTAGGCTAATCCTCCACCTTGCGGTGCTGGCACACCGGGTTCTAGTCCCGGTCTGGGCGCTGGATTCTGTCCCGATTGCCCCTCTTCCAGGCCAGCTCTCTTCTGTGGCCAGGGAGTGCAGTGGAGGATGGCCAAGTGCTTGGGCCCTGCACCCCATGGGAGACCAGGAGAAGCACCTGGCTCCTGCCATTGGATCAGCGCGGTGTGCCGGCCGCAGCACACTGCCCGCGGCGGCCATTGGAGAGTGAACCAATGGCAAAAGAAGACCTTTCTCTCTGTCTCTCTCTCACTATCCACTCTGCCTGTCAAAAAATAAAAAAAAAAAATACATTTAAATATAAACTAAACTTCTGTATCATACTGTGCTACTTATTTTTAAATTTTTAAGCAATCTATATTAAAAATAAACAGAGGCAAGTGTTTTGTCTAGCTGTTAAAGGTGCTGCTTAGCGGTGTTCCAAGATAGCAGAATAGCGACAGGGTGGTCTGATTTAGGCTGGGCAAAATTAATATAAAAAAGGTGGAGAAAGTACACTGTCAGGGTAAAGATGCAGGGGGAACCACAGTGGGAAATCCTGTGAACGCAGTAGAAATGGCCCAGACCTGTGCAGACAGTGCAGACACACAGCAAGGTGCAAGGAGACAACAGAAGACCCTGCAGCTTGGATCCAGGGAAGAAGGTACCCGCCTGCACAAACTTGGTGAGCTTGGTGCATGGGCCCACACTGCTGTTGATACAGCAGGTTGGGAGAGCTCAGTGAACTGCACCCTTCTGAGTCTGGACTGGATCCCTCAGGACAGCCAAGCCACTGCTCACAGCGGGGATTGCAAGGGGGAACATGCATCTCCCTCCCCTTCTCATGGCCACAGCAGTGACCTGCAGCCAGTGGTGGGAAGGCTGGCACAATTTTGGGGCACAGGCAGGTAGTGGCTACCTCAGCTCATGTGCAAGCACCCAGCAATTACTGGGGTCGCCCTCCATCCATTTGGCAGGGGCAACCACAGAAGTTCAAGAGAAATGCACAAATCTCTTGAAATCTTTGCTTAGTATATACTAAGTTGATCTTCTGTATATAAAGATAATTAAAAATGAACCTTAATGAATAATGGGATGGGAGAGGGAGTAGGAGATGGGATGGTTTTCAGGTAGGAGGGTGGTTATGGGGAAAAAAACCTCTATAATCCAAAAGTTGTACTTTCAAATTTATATTTAGTAAATAAGTTTTCTTAAAAAAAAAAAGAGCAATGCACAGAGACAATCTCCACCTTGCCAGCTGCATCCACCCAGCAATGTGAGGGGACAGGGAGCCATTGCTACAGAAGGGAAATACCACCGATGGGACTCTCCTATGCACCCAGCACAATTATGAAGCAAGCAGGCCTGCAGCTTGTGGGTATTTTGCGTACCTGTGAAGCACAGATCTTACCAAAGAGAAAAACCTGTGTTCCCCTCTATATCAATTCTGGTTGGGAGGACCAGACTCGATCCAGTGGGCTGGAACACACAGGGACAGTGGCTCTGGGAACACCTTACTTTCCTTGCAGACAGGACGAGCTAGCAGGGCAGAGTGGCCCCACTGGCACTCCTTGGTCCTGTGAGCTCTGGGAGCTGAGACTGAGAAAGCACTATGACTATGTGGAGGAGACAGGGTGTAGCTGGGTTCTGAGCCATCAGAGTGCTGCTGCACACTCTCAGAGCTTCTTGATTTCCTAGAAAAGCTCATAGCAGAGGGAATCGGGCTCACAGGAAGAACTCCACAGATCATATGTGTGGTTCATACAGAGGTGTGAATGCATGTCGAACACACTAGGAGCTAACATCTGGGCATTCCTCAGCTTAGAGAAGGGGTGGTTGCACCTGTCCATCCAGTTAACCAGAGGAGAGTTACCATGCCCAACTTGGGTGTTACCCTGGATACTCACCATTCTGGAACACCAAACAGAACTCCCTGGACACATTCACCACACACCTCTTGGTACTTACTGAAAATGTAGACATTTTACTAAGCCACAAGGCATAGCTCAAAGATAAAAGCTAACAGACTATAAAAAAAAAAAAAGACCTACAAATGCCTAAAAGTAAATGCAGAAATTCAAGAAGCAAGAATAAGGGAGACACTATGATGTCCCCCTCCAAAGGAACACAACAACATTTCAATATTAGAATGTGAAGATGAAGAGATTGAAGAAATGCCAGAGATGCAAAGCAAAAAATTAATCATAGAATTAATCAAAGCAATAAGAAGTAAAGCTACAAATTAAAGAAAACCATATATGATATGAATGAAAATTTTTCCAATGAAATTGAGATCCTAAACAGAAATAAAAATTAAATACTAGAAATGAAGACCAACAGATAAAAAAATGTAGTGGAAAGCTTTAACAACAGAGTTGACAAGGCAGAAGAAAGAATATCTGAGCTAGAAGACAAATCTGTGGAAATTTTATATTGAGACCAAAAATAAGAAGAAATTAGAAAACTTAAAAACAGCATTGGAGATATATCAAATTACCCAAAATATGGGTTGTAGGAGTACCTAAATGTGTGGAAAGAGAGAATGGAAGAGAAGGCCTAATTAGTGAAATAATTACCAAAAAGTTCCCTAATTTGGGGAAAGAAACAAGTGTCTAAGTACAGGAGGCACACAGAACTCCCAACAGATATGACCAGAAAAGACCTTCACTATGACACCTTGTCATCAAACTTTTCACTGTAAAGCATAAAGAGAAGATTCTAAAATGTGCACAAGAGAAATGCCAGATTAATTTCAGAGGATCTCCAATTGGACTCACAGCTAACTTCTCATCAGAAACTCTACAGGCTAGAAGACAATGGCAAGATATAGTCCAAATCTTAAGAGGAAAAAAAAAACTGTCAGCCCAGAATACTATACCCTACAAAGCTCTCATTTATCAATGAAGGTGAAATAAAGACATTCCATAAAAACAGAGATTGAAAGAATTGGCCACCACGCATCCAGCATTGCAAAAAATGTTAAAGGATGTGCAACATACAGGGAAACAGAAGGAAAGCCACCATCACAAAAGAATGTAAAGACAGAAAATCCTTCAGTAAAAGTGCAAAGGAAATCTGAAGTGATAGGAATATTCATGGAAAAATGGCAGGGCCAAGCACTTACTTACCAATATTTACCTTGAATATAATACGCTCAACTCTCCAATTAAGATACAGACTGACCAAGTGGATTAAAAAACAAGACTCATCTATTTGTTGCCTATAAGAAACACATCTCACCAACAAAGATACATTCAGACTGAAAGGAAAGGATGGAAAGATATGTCAGGCTAATGGAAACAAAAAAGGGCTGGTGTAGCCATCTTAATATCAGACAAAAGAGATTTTAACATAGAAGCTGATAAAAGAGATGAAGAGCACTATATGATAATTAAGGGATCAATCCAACATAAAATATGACTATAGTAAATGCATATGCACCCGATTCCAGGGCACCTGGCTACTTAAAAAAATGTTAATGGAACTAAAGGGAGACAAACTCCAATACAATAACAGAAGACTTCAACACCCCACTTTCATCAATAGATAGGTCAACCAGACAGAAAATCAATAAAGAAACTATAAGAGAGCTAATCAACACTATGGACTAAATGGACCTAATTGATATTTACAGAACTTTTCACCCCACACTGGCAGAATACACATTCTTTTCAGCAGTGCGTGGAACTTTCTCTAGGATAGGCCATAAAGCAAGACTCAGTTAATTCAAAAAATCAAAATCATATCATGTACCTTCCCTGATCACAATGGCTTGAAGCCTGAAACCAAAAACTCAAGAAACTCAAAATCAAATACAAACGTATGGAAACTGAACAACATGCTCCTAAATGAACTGTGGTAATAAAAGAAATCAAAAGAGAAATCAAAACATTTATGTAAATTAATGAAGTCAACAGAATACCTCATATCAAAACTATGGGATACAGCAAAAGCAGCATTAAGAGGGAAGTTTATAGTAATTAGTGCTTACTTCAAGAAACTGCAAAGTCACCAAATAAATGAGCTGTCAATACATCTCAAGGACTTAGAAAAACAAAAGCAAACCAAACCCCAAATTAGTAGGAGGAAAGAAATAACTAAAATTAAAGGAGAAGTAAATAAATTTGAAACAAAAAATACAAAAGATTAATGAAATGAAAAATATTTTTTAAAAAATAAACAAGATAGACATACTATTGGCCCAACTAACCAAAGAGAGAGAGAGAGAGAGAGAGAGAGAGAGAGAGAGAGAGAAGACCCACGTCAACAAAATCACAGATGAAAAAGGAAATGTAACAACAGAATCATCAGGCATCAGTACTAAAAGCTGTATGCCAAAAAATCGGGAAACCTAATATATTGGTAGGGTCTTACACACATACAACCTACCTAATTTGAGTATGAAGACATACAGCACCTAAACAGACCAATAACCAAGATGAGGGTTATATCAGTAATAAAGACTCTTCCAACAAAGAAAAGTCCAGGTCCTGGCACTTTACTGCTGAAATCTACCAGACATTTAAAGAAAAACTAACTCCAATTCTTTCAAGCTATTCAAAACAATTGAAAGGGAGGATATCCTCCCAAACTCCGTCCATGAAGCCTGCATCACCTTAATTACAAAGACAGAAAAAGATATGACAGAGAAAGGGAATTATAGACTAATATCCCCAATGAATTTAGATGCAAAACTCTTCAACAAAATACTAGCCAATCAAATCCAACAACACTTCAGAAAGATCATTCACTAAGACCAGTGGGATTTATCCTTGGTTTGCAGGGAAGATTCAACATCTGAAAATCAATTAATGTGATAAACCATATTAACAAGCTGAAAACCAAAAACCATATGATTATCTCAACAGACACAGAGGAAGCACTTGACAAAATTCAACACCTTTTTATGATGAAAACCTTAAGCAATTTGTGTATAGAAGGAACATTCCTCAAAATATCCAAGCAATTTATAACAAAACCACATCCAGAATCCTACTGAATTGGGAAATGTTGGAGGTATTCCCATTAAGACCTGGAACCAGACAAGGATGCTCACTCTCACCATTGCTATTTAATATATTCCTGGAAGTTTTATTCAGAGCCATCAGGCAAGAAAAAGAAATCAAAGGGATACAAATAGGGAAGGAAGAACTCAAACTCTCCCTATTTGCTGATGACATGATTCTATGTATAGGGAACCCAAAAGACTCCATAAAGAAACAATTTTAATTCATGAAAAAGTTTGGTTACGGAGCAGTATATAAAATCAACACACAAAAATCAATAGCCTTTGTATGCATAGACAATGCCACAGCTGAGAAAGACCTCCTAAGATCAATTCCATTCACAAGTGCTACAAAAAAAATCAAAGACCTTGGAATAAATTTAAACAAGGATGTCAAAGTCTCTTTGATGAAAATTATAAAATATTAGAAATTGAAGAAGACATAAAAAAGTAGAAAAATCTTACACGTTCGTGGATTGAAAGAATCAATATCTTCAAAATGTCCATACTAAAAAAAGCAATTTATAGATTCAATGTGATCCCAATCAACAATATTCTTCCCATATATAGAAAAAATGCTAAATTCATGTGGAAACACACAAGATCTCAAATAGCTAAAGCAATCTTAAACAATAAAAATAAATCTAGAGGCATCACAATACCAGACTTCAAGACATACTACAAGGCAGATATAGTCAAAACAGTCCAGTACTGGCACAAAAACAGACTTGTATACCAATGGAACAGATTAGAAACTCCATAAATTAATCCATGTATCTACAACCAACTTATATTTGACAAAGAAGCAAAAATCAAACCCTGGAGCCAAAACAGTCTCTTCAACAAATGGTACTAGGAAAACTGGATGTCTACATGTATGAAGTAAGACCCCTACCTTACACCTTAGACGTAAATCCACTCAAAAACCGTCAGAGATCTAAATCTATGACCCAATACCATCAAATTACTAGAGAAAGTTGTAGAAACCTTGAAAGACATTGGCATATGCAGACTTCTTGGAAAAGACCCCAGAAGTACAGGCAATCAAAACCAAAATTAACAAGTAGGATTACATCAAACTGAGAAGCTTCTGCACTGCAAAAGAAACACTCATCAAAGTGAAGAGACAACTGACACAATGAAAGAATATATTTGTAAACTATGCACTGATAAAGGATTAACTTCCAGAATCTATAAAGGGCTCAAGAAACTCAACAATAATAAAACAAATAGCCTAGTCAAGAAATGGGCAAAGGACCTGAAAAGACAGTTTTCAAGAGAGGAAATTCAAATGGCCAAAAGACACATGAAAATTGTGGGAAATAGAGAGAACCTGCCCTGGTATAGGATGCAGCTGCTTCACAGGTTTTTCTGATTGTTTTCTTTCACATATTGAGAACTAATATTTCCACTCCTTCTTTTTCTCTCTCTTTTTCTTTGAAAATTTCACATCAGTTTACTTAGAATAATCATCACCTAAAAACATGTATTATTTCTTTGTGTGAGAGTATTCGAAGTCCTCTCTCTGAGGTATTTTGAAATATGTAATATAATATTGCCAAGTGCAGTCACCCTAGTTTGAAACAGTACACCAAGATTTATTTCCACCAACTAACTGTAATTTTTTTTACATTTATCAACCTCTCTCCATGTCCCTCTCTGCTTCCTTCCCCAGCTTCAAGAACTATAAATAGACCTCATCCAGTGTGGACTGTACAACCCCCAGCTTCTCCCAGAAAGCAGCAACTGCCAAGGAAGTCTGAGATGATGAAGGTTAATGCTCAAACCCAATCTGCCACACTCCAAGACTGTATTTTAAACACTCAATAGCAAGCAAGAAAAACAAAAAGTTAACAAATCTGTTCTTCATGGAAACCTCACCCTGGCCAAGTGGGTGCTCTGACCACAGCACCGTAGATGCTTGTGCCAGGCAGCGACTCCCAGATGCCTGAGCGAACGTTCTGTGATGCCTTGCCACCAGCACGCAGTCCTGGCAGCTCCCCACACGATGGTAGCCAAGGTCATGCCGTCAAGGACAGGGCACAAAAGGGCAGCAGGACACAGATCCTGCTGTGACTCCTAGTCATCTCTGCACATCCAGGTGAACATTTTGACTCCCCAGTGGAAACCCAATCCTATTGTTCATTCAAGCTGGGTAGACAGATCAAAGAGTCACCAGCAAAAATCCATTTTTGGTAGAAAACAAAAGGAGCTTAAAACATTCAGAGATGCAGCATCATTATACTCAATACACCAGTATTTTAAGTTACAGACACTGCATCAAGGAGGAAATTCATGTATTAAATGTGAAAAATCTCCATTTTAAATGGTGACATCTAATTCAAGTTCCTTTTAAAATATTATCTACCAATATCATCGTCAAAAGCTACAAAATTCCAATTTGATAGGAAGGGCAAGTTTAAAAGGCCTATTGTTTGACATGGTGACTATAGTTAATAAAAACGTGCTGTGTTCTTGAAAAATGCTAAAAGAGTGGATTTTAAGTGTTCTCACCATGAAAATAACAATGTGAGGTAATGCATTTGTGAATTAGTCTGTTCTAACCATATGAGATGTATACATTTCAAAACATCATGTTGTACATGCTAAAT
Source organism: Sylvilagus floridanus (assembly GCA_949820135.1). Lineage (NCBI taxonomy): Eukaryota > Metazoa > Chordata > Mammalia > Lagomorpha > Leporidae > Sylvilagus > Sylvilagus floridanus. Next base: position 19,784,293 of record OX463246.1, on the reverse strand, counting down.
ATATATAATTTTATGTGCCATTTGAAAGAATAATATAAATTGTTAAAGTAAAAACAGATAAAATAATAGCAATGAAAAAATATTCTTTACCAAACAAAACACATATGTATTTGTCAAGCTTTTTAAAACCTCTGTTTGAATAAACATTTAAATATTTTTGCGTTAATTTTTGGGTAAAGTTGAATATTAATTAATAGTTACATAACTACAAAATGCTAATAGGAGATTAATGGGGCCAATGCTGTGGCATAGTAGACTAAGCCTCCACCTGCAGTGCTGGCATCCCATTTGGGTGCTGGTTTTGTGTCCCAGCTGTTCCACTTCTTATCCAGCTCTCTGCTTATGGCCTGGGAAAGCAATGGAAGATAGTCCAAGTGTTGAGGTCCCTGCACCCATGTGGGGGATGTGTAAGAAGCTCCTGGCTCCTGGCTTCAGATCGGTTCTGCTTGGAACATGGTGGCCATTTGAGGCGTGAACCCATGGATGGAAGACCTTTCTTTCTGTCTCTCTGTCTGTCTGTATCTCTGGCTTTCAAATAAATAAATAAGTTATTATAAAAATATACGAAATTTCAATGAGCTAGGAAAATCGAGTTCAAAAAATCTGTTGTTTGACATAGTGGCTATAGTTAATAAAAACGTGCTGCATTCCTGAAAAATGCTGAGTGGATTTTAAGCATTCTCACCACAAAAATAACAATGTGAGGTAATGCATTTGTGAATTAGCCCGATTTAACCACTCTACAATGTATATGTTTCAAAACATCATGTTGTACATGCTAAATATATAATTTTATTTGTCATTAGGAAGGATAACATAAAGTGTTAAAATTAATTAAAATAAAAACAGAACAAGTACTAGCAATTAAAAATACTGCTTACCAAATATAACACTTTGTCAAATTCTTTTTTAAAAATCTCTTCAGTAAAAGTTTAAATATTTTTGTGTTTTTAGCCAAAGTTAAATAATTACTAATTAATAGTTAGATAACCACAAAATGCAAATAAGAAATTAATGAATTAGAAGGAACAGGTTTACATCAGAATATAAATGCTCACCAACCCATTTTTGTTAAAAGAGGAATGAAGGATGAAAGGGTGATGGAGAGAACATTGTTCTGATTTGGAGGAATGGGCTATCCAGAGGTCTCAATAAGCACTAGAATCCTTGGGAAGCTTGCACAACTTTGCAACAACTTTTTCTATCCAGCCTCCAGTGCAGGGATGAGGAACAGGAGCTGCTCCATAGAAGGGGATGTCTATGTGTAGGTGTACACCTTCTATGTCTATCTGTAGGCAGACTTAGAAGTCTCTGAATGATGACCTCCTGGCATGTCTTGTGTCTGTAAGTATTCTGACACTAAAATATGTGATTCTATTTTCCAGTCTCTAATTGCAGTGGTTTTCCATCTTTTGAAAGAGGTGCCACTTAAGAATCACTGAATCATGATCTTTGGGAGCTGGATCTGCTCATGTATTTTTAAATGCTCCACTGACAGTTGTAAATCATGCTAAAGTTTGAAAATTATGCTCCATAACTTCATTGGGTTAAACAACGAATACAGAGCACAGGTGGCTTAAGGCAGTTTCCTACCACAGGGGACTCATAACAGCAAAAGATAATAGAGACTGGAGAAAAACAAGAAAGGTGGTGAAGTCCCTGGGCATGAAAATAAACCAAACAACAGGAGTCAAACTATTTCCCCTCCTTGTATTGGCCTTCAACTTTCTAATATATACATAGAAATTTAAGTATAGGCATAGATAGAGATCTAGACATGGACATAAATAAAGATATAGATTTAGTTATAGTTACATATATAAACATATAGATATGTATATAGTCTTCTTCCCAGAGCCCTAATCCCCACTTTATCACTCACAGGCCATGCTTACATCTCATGTCCTTTATTGGACTTTCTTCACTTTACTTTCCTGTTCTCTCTTAAATACCTCTTTCATGGGCCATAGGCTGTAGTGTAGGGGGTAAAGCTGCCACCTGCAGTGCCAGCATCCCATATGGGCACTGGTTTGAGTCCCAGCTGCTTCACTTCCAATCCAGCTCTCTGCTATGGCCTGGGAAAGCAGTAGAAGATGGCCCAAGTTCTTGGGCCCCTGCACCAGCGTGGGAGACCTGGAAGAAGCTCCTGGCTCTTGACTTCGGATCAGCACAGCTCCGTCTTTCGCTGTCAATTGGGGAGCAATTGGGGAGTGAGCCAGCAGATGGAAGATTCTCAATGTCTCTGTCTCTCTCTCTGTCTCCCTCTCTGCCTCTCCTCTCTCTGTGTAACTCTGACTTTCAAATAAATAAATCAATCTTAAAAAAAAAACTTCTTCATTTTCTCAAGGCCTTGTTCACTCTCATCAACTTATTCTATTTCACCACCTCAGTCAGTCATTCCTCAACTCATCATGTCTCTAAGAGGTTTTAGAAACAAAAATTCCCATTTTGATATGTTATAGCTGGATTATGGTGATGGCTATACAACTCTGTTCATTAAAACTCATGGAACTGCACAACTCTAAGAAAAGTTTTATTGTATGCAAACTATACTTAAATAAACCTGACTTTAAAGATAAACTGTATATTATAAAATTCGTTTTCAGTTCCATTCATTTCTTTATGAATCTAAAAATAAAAAAGAGGAGAAATATGTACAGAGATCGGGGGGCTTAGTGAAAAGAGTATATTGTAAGTGCATGCTAACTTCTCTCTATCAGGTTGAGCCGTTAATGTAACTTTGCTATTACTGTGAAATTGAAGTAGGCTGGCATATAGGTTAAAATTGATCAGATTTGTGAACTGGAAGATCACACCCCTGTGTGACCTCATGCTCCTACCTGATGCCTTTGCCAAGCCCCTGTGTGGCCTTATTCCCCTACCTGGCCACGCCAGGGTGCTCACCAGCCAATCAGGTTAATTAACCACTCCCCTTTGGAGTGGGTTAAAAGCCTAGGGCACAGTGTGCCTGGGCCCTGCTCTTCTTCCCTGGCCTCTTGCCAAGACAGGGCTTGCTATAGCTCTGCGCCTCCAGGGCACATGGCCTTCGGGCCATGTGCTCTAGGCTTCCTGGCCTAAATGCTCATCCACGTGGCTGGTTCCTAGTGCTCGGTATGAACCCTCATTTACTTCTCTCCCCTAAATAAAGCTCTTACTCTCTTATGCACCTTTCTCACTAAATAAAAGCTTAAAATGTACCATGCTGCCTTGTTTATCTGTGCCAGTATTTAGAATTCTTCTCTAAATATTAGGCAAGAACCCTCTTGGGCTTATTAATATTTGGGGATTTAGTAATAAGCCCGTGGTGAAATCATAAGGCACCCCAAATTCTGGTAGCACATGTGGCACCCCGGATAGCATCTCTAGGGAACTTCACGGGTAAATTTCAGGGTAAATTTTAGGGGGTCTTTTCCGATTTCAAAATTAGCACTATTGATACAGCCAATGAAAAATGACCAAAAGAGCATCAATAAAAAAGAAGTCGCCAACACAAACTTTTGCTATTTTGTAACTTGAGTTTAAAAGTTCTTTTGGGTTGAAAGAAAAGAATAATATTTTTCTCACTGCTTACTTTTTTCGAGTGCAAAACTTGCTGCTTTTAAGTAGAGATGCTTTGGGGTCTTTCTTAGATAAGCAGTGATCTTCCATTCAAGTTTCACCAGTAGGAAAATTAGGTGTTCAAAAGATGACATAATTAGCAAAGTTTGATAAATAGGCTCCCCTTCAGAACTTTGACATTAGGTGCTTTTAATATTAGAATAATAATTACAGCCCCAGAAGTGCAGTAGAGATTGGGGTCATGATTCATCAGGTTACACAGCTCATAAAGAAGTCCAACCCATAAATTGTCTTTAGTTCCCTATTTGGCAGAGTTTTAATTACACTAGGCCACATTAATTTGATCAAGGCTTCTAAGTCCATGCAGATACAAAACTAAGGAAGAAATACTATTTCTAATCTTATTTGTGTCCATATATTCTCATGATGAATTACTGATGAGATTTTTTTAACATTAGAATTGTTTGTATTGACTGTTTGAAAGATTTGCTTTAATAGTACAATGATAAAGGGCTTGCCCTACATTTTCTCCGATGTACATCATTATTTCAAATCTGTAACTATGTGTTTATTTCTCCTGTGCCAAGTCCTGTGCCCACTGTCAGCTTGCCTCCATTTTCCCACAGCAAAGCATCCATAAGAAGAGAGAAGCACGATGCTCCCAGCGGCCTCTGATAAAGGATTTCTTGGTTTGTTTCTCCTTATAAGGGATCCCACCATGCATTTATGTGTCTCAACTAAATGTCAGATGGCCCAGATGGAGGAAACAGAAATACAAGCCATCCAAACCGCAACTCTGTAAATTGGAAACCTAGGTAGTTCCCAATGTGCTGTGATCTATGAATCCTAGGAAGAATTGTCTCCTCTAAACTTGACTGCTCTCCATGCCCTTTGATGGTTGCTTCACAGAATCTTTCGATCTTTCCATATATTTCTGTGCTTCAAGATCTTCCAGAAACTCTGATTTCAATATTTCAGACATTAAATGGAACTTTTAATGGAAATACCCTCAGGGAGAACTATGAGCCACTAATAATTTCATGTAAATGAGTTTCATGAGAGATGCAATGGAAAGAGGAGGAGAGAAAGGGGAGATTATTTTACAGCTCAGAGAGGGCTGAGTTTTCTTTAGGATTTTAATGGTCAGGACAGCCAGAGATTCATTTATCTCTCACTCACTCTCCACTTTAAATATGCTCACCTCTTATTGTCAGTACATGTTTATAGGAAGACAACAAGTAAAATGTATATTAAGGGAGAGCTGCAGGTGAGAGTCTGAAGTGCAAAAATTAGGCAGGTAAGTTAACCAACATTGGAACAATATGTGACATAAAGAGTGAGAAACAGCAAACGGCTCAAATTCTTATTGATTGTAAATCCAATGGGGATCCTCTTCAGATAATCCATGAACTGTTTGGAATAAAGTTTTCAAAATTATCTTTAAAATACAATATACCAGTTTTGATTTGAGTTATCATTTAATTATTTTTCTTTGTTGAGATTGAGGCAAGAAGAATCTCATTGCACTTTCACTAACAATGAGCACTCCTTTAAATCCTATTAAGAGCTACCCATTGTCTGAACAATCTATTTTTATCAGAAAAAAATAATATATGGGTAAGTTACCAGATAATGGATTTTAGGCTTCCATTAACAGCCATTTGCTAAGATTTCATGTTGCTACTTCAGTGCCTATTTTTAGTGCGCTGTTTAATGAATTAGACTAAGTGGCAGCTCAACTTCACAGCCAAGGTCATGTGATCACAGCTATGGAGAAAGGGAGGGGCATCTGACCCAGAGAAAGATCCCTGGCCACAACTTCCATGTTAATTACACTATACATAAACAGTCTCCACTGGAAAGCTCTGATTGAGGTCTTTTGTAATACTTAAAAATTTCTTTCCACCTTCTTGGCTAAATATCAGTGCCCAAGCTAAAAAATCTGGAAATTATTTTTAATTTTCCTCTACTCCTCATTTTTTGGCATCCTAACAATTGCTAAGTCAGTATAAGTTCATCACTATTTTCTTCTTGTATTTAATCACTACTATGTTTAAGAAATTTTATAGACTTCCCATTATCAACAAAAAGAAATACCCTTGAAAGATACACGTATATTCTACAAGCCATCTCTAAAGACAGAGGAGTCACAGCACACGGCCACAAACACAGTTCTCCAGGCTTTCTAAACTTCCTGTTACTCTGCCAGCTCTCTCAACTTTTCAACCATCAGCTTTCACTCCTGCTTTTCTCTGGGTATGAAAATCCATGTCATGTGGTCTCCTTATTGAAGTCTTACTCAGACCTCATGATCCAAAATTTTCATTAGACATTTCAGTGAACAAATGTATTTTATTTATTGACTTGAGCATGCCAGCCTGAGTGCTAAATGCTGGGTAATCACATGCTCACTCCTCTGCGGTCATCTTCACACTGCTACATGAGAAATTAGAGTGTGTGTTCTCCAAAATCAAACTGTTCTCTGCATGCGACTCTCCTCCAGCTGCCATTTCACCTCACCTGTGTAGAGTTACATGTTCAATGCTTACCTGCTTCATTACAGTGCAAACTCTTAGCAGAATATGTTCAATTATCAATTAATGCTTGCTGACCATCATCTGTTGGATAGCCAATAAAGCGCATGTTCCTGCTTATGGCTCTTTCTCCTGGAATGCATGGCAGACATAAGCAGCGGCCAGTCAGAAGCCATGATATTCTTGTTAACCCATGTTGGCTAATTGTAACAAGTAGTTTATGGGAATACTTCACTTTATAAAAAGAGCTTGTACATTCAAACTGCTCAGGTGCCATTTGGGAGCTCCTATTCCAGGCAATTTTGGCTAAAATAAACTCCTTTGTTCTCACACACACAAAAGCCCACTATGATGCTTTATGTGTGAAAGTAGTTCTTCTGTCAAAATGAAAGAAATGAATGAGGAAATGTTGGTTAGAATGTAGATGAGTGGACTTCCTATTCCGGAATGTATCTTAGACACTTAAAAATTTATTCATCACACTTGCCTCCACAACACTGAATGACTACAGAATTACCAAATTTGGAAGAAGTTCTTTAAGATTCTGAGAATGGAAGGAGAAAAAAAAAAACACTGAACTAAGATTTTAAAATATTTCTGGAAGATTGAAAGAAAAATACCCATACAGGAAAAGATGCAGTGAGGAAGGAGGTTTGTTTCTTGGCTGTTGTTGATTTGTCTGTTCCTTTCCCATGAAGAAACGCCTGGAGTTGATAGAAGTACCCAGTTAAGAGAGGAGGGAGAGCACACAATGAGCTGGATGAGGAAACACTGATATTTCACAGGCAACACAAATCAGTATCTCTAATAATTACCATGGCTGTTTGCCATTCTCTGCCCCTGTGCAAAACCAGAGCTACACAGAAAATTGATTAACACAGGGAAAGCAAACATGCATTAAGACTAGAAAGTTGGGCCTGTTACACTTATCTATTGATGTGTAAACAAATGCTCCAAAAGTTAGTGATTAAAACATCATTTCCTTAGCTCATTCATCTATGGGTAGGGATTTGAAGAGTTAAGAGCCTTCTGCCGGGTAAGAGTCAGTTGGCTGCAGATGGCTGGTGGCTGGACAGAGCTGGGAGGTCCAAGAAGACTTGATTTGCATTACCAGCACCTTAGGGCCCCTCTGGTGACTGCCCCCTCTCTCCATGGTTAACAAAGAGTTCTCTCTCTGTAGAATGGTGGTCTCAAAATGGTATGTCTTTTGAACAGGGCCTCTGGCTTCCAGGTGGTAAAGGCATAGGTTCTAGAAATTTTAAAGCCCAGACGAGGAAATTTCACCGTCACTCGTACTGCATTAAATTGGTCAAAATAGGGACAGTCCAGATTCCAGTAGAAAGGAAGTAAACTCCATAATTCAAGAAGTCAAGGAAAAGTTACATGGAAAACAGCATGTGGAATGACAAGCATTTTTATATCCAATTTCGGAAACCCAGTTCTGCTGTGAGTCCACCAAAATTCCCTCTCATGTGAAATATATTCACTGGGGCTGGCTTGTGGCATAGCCTGTAAAGCTGCTGCCTGTGGTGCCAATATGCCATATCAGTGCCAGTTCATGTCCCAGCTCCTCCTCTTCCAACCTAGCTCTCTAATTATGGCCTGTGAAAGCAGTAGAAGATGACCCAAGAGCTTAGGCCCCCGCACCCACATAGGAGACCCGGAGAAGTTCCTGGCTTCAGATTGATCCAGCTCTGGTGGTTGCATTCATATGGGGAGTGAACTGGCGGATGGAAGAACTTTGTCTCTATTTCTCTCTGTCTGTAACTTCTCAAATAAATAAATAAGTAAACATTAAAAAAATAAAGACATGCCTTCACCTCTGTCATCAAAATTTCATTTTATTACAGCATTAGGCCCAGGCTTAAGGATTAAGACTTCTCTATCCAAATCAGGTCCAAGTGAGAAAACATCTCTTCAGGTGCAATTCTTTGAAAGCAGCATCATAGCTTCAGAGAGACACGCACAAAAGACCTCAAGGTATTTAACCCTCACTCATGCCCAACATATAATGTGAGAAGAAAGACAGAATAACTGCAATAGACCATCTCATTGAACATGGGGAGATCGAGACACACAACAGTCACTCATCCACAGCAATACTGAAATCCACTGAGCATACGTCCACTATTTCTGCTGCCCAGGGAACAAGGGAGTTGCAATGATGGCATCCAGCTTTGCTCCTGGGGAGTCTCTGTCCTCAGAGCTTTTCTCCAAGTACTGCTTTGTGTTCCAAAAGATACCCCCCTTATTTGTATTTGAGGGGTCTTTTCGGCGTACTTCCTATGTGTAGAAGTTCAGGGGCTTAGCGGTGTTTCTCAATTTGAAATCTTTGTCCTTTTCAGTCCAAACAGAGATGAAAGCAGTTATTGTTTAAATTTTTCTTAGCTCTTAACAAAGGCTCTTCCAAGAAGATCCTTGACTTAATACTGACCTTGAGTCCTGTTTTGCTGATACCTGGGGACTCTGTGCCAGCTGGAGAAGCTGGGGTTGGGAAATCACAGAATCCTTTAACACCTTCCTTTGACCCAAGAGCTCCACAGCACCTGAAATCAACTATAATATGATTCAGTCTAAGACTCAACCTACCTGGTCTTTCTTCCTTCTCTCTCTCTTTCACAGACATTAGGCCTACTTCATTGTCTGAAAGATCTCCCTTCTTTATTCTCTCTCCAGTTTCTCTAGTGGGTTTACCTCTTGCATCTCTAATCTACCTCTTGCATCTCTAATCTCATCTTGGTGGATCTAGACTAACACAACCTAGAACAGTGACATTACAAAGGAGCATGTGGGATTAGGGATAGATAGTCTGTGGTTTGGATGCCTAGAGAACTACAGAAAAACCCACACTCAACACACTCTGCTAATGTAGAGAATTTATTGTTGTAGAAAAGTCAGCAACAGCAGAGGAGGCCCCATGAATCTACCTAATTCTTCATTTGTGGATGTGAAGACTAGATGTTTGAAGCAGACCTGCATCAGAAAAGATAAGGCATAGGCGGAATAAGATAAAACACCATCTCCAGCTAGAACTGGAAATAATTAAGGAAACAGATGAGAAGTTTCCTCAAAATTTTTCTTCTTTGGAATCATTTTGGGGTAGAAATGTAAGCATTTAAAGACATACTCCTAGATTCTGGTTTCTCTTCAGACTGTACAAATATTTTGCTTTTTAATTACATACTCCTATAAACTAAAAGATAAATGTGAAAAAAAGCAAGGATGTATATCCTGGGGAAAATCGTATGAAAATTGCCTCTGAAAATGTACATGCAACTCTCATGAATATTTCAAAAGTCAGAAGCAAAGAGCATCAAGGAGAAATGAGAATGGACCATGGCAGAAGCCTAGGAACTCTCCCTCCTTTCTTCTGAGGTGGGGGTAGGGGTCATCTCCTCCAAGAAAAGGCAGCATCCCCTCTTTCCTGGCTGGGTGTCCCATCTGTCCATAGGGGCAGGGGAATAGAAGATCTTCCAGGTTCTTTTCAGCTCCATGATTTAAGATCATTGCTAACACCTCAGTTGGACTGGATCATTTCCTATTTTTTATTTCAAAGCCATGGTCAGGTTCTTGTAAGTGCCAATGAAATACAATCAATGCAGCTACTGCAGCTGCACTGCACAAGCCATATTCTCTCCAGCCTCAATTCAAATTCTGATGTTGTAGACAGAGTGTACTCTTTCTTTCTGCATTTAACTGTGAGAAGCAAATTGGCAGAACAGGAAAGAGTGGCTTTATCACTTTAAAATGAACCTTTGCCCTAATTAACAAATATGCATAAACATAAATTCATCTCAATGTGTAACACCTAATGTATGGTAGGCATGTTATATGAAAGTTTAGATATGTCTTATTTAAATATGATGTTCTTCATATTGATACATTATATTATTTTTTGATTGCTCAGTTAGAAGTTTGAATGGAAAATGACTTGGAAAACATCAAGCATTTAAATGGAATCATAGTTCTACTACAGGGATGCTGTTCTACTAAGAGAGAAAAGGAAAAAGGGAAATGGAAGGGAGAGGGAGGGGAGAGAGAAGGAGGAGAGGGAAGTGCAAACACAGAATAGAGGTTTTACAGTGCCTTAAGCAGTGCCAACATTATCTACACTCCCACAGGATTTTGAAAAGCACTGGAAGTTATGCCTTGCCATCCAATAAAATAATGTCTTTGCAATGACCTGTTTCTAATTATCCTGAGTGTGTAAGTAAAAGAAACAAGGGTAGCATTAATGGAAATAACTCAAGAGCATCTGCTTTGTGTACCAGATCCATTGCAAGAAGTGAAGTGGAAGTGCTTGGGGAATCTGTTTCGGTACCTACATCCTCATGCATGAGGATGCATGTGAAAATCTGTGCCATGATTCCAACTTATGATTTAATATCTAGGATTTCATAAAGGTGTTAAGGGACCACACTGTTGGTTAAGTCTGATCTTTCCTGCAGATACATGGCATAAGCTGTTCTCTTCTGGATACAGATTCAGCAGGATAGCCTCTCATTTCTGTTAGATGTACACAGAACATTGGGCTGATCAAGCCACATTTATAGTAGCTGTCCAACTAGGAACTGTGGAACCATGACAAATTATCCTTGAACAGGAAAGTCTGAGTGATATTAATTAAGTGGTCTAAGAATTTGATTTCAATTAGAACATTCCTAGCAAACTTTCCGGCAATCAACAATTCTTCACTTTGTTTACTCTACTACGCTAAGAAAACCAGGAAAAGGCCATAATGATCCAGGAAATACCAAGCACGTCACAAAGAAAGATGTGTCCTCTGGATGAGACTGTGCATGTACTACTGCTTTCCTACTTTAAATTCTGCAAAAGTAAATCTGGCGTCTATCCAGTATGTACTATATCAGACACTGCCCTATGGGAAATATATACAGAAACACACACACACATACACACTATATTTATATATGTGTGTATGTATACACACACTATAAATATGTATGTACGTATATATATATGTATATACACACACACACAGACATGCAGAAGTATGAAGCAAGACACCACTTTACACCCTGCACAAAATGCTACTCAAAATGGATTAGGGCCAGCGCTGTGGCTCACTAGGCACCGGCACCCCGGGTTCTAGTCCAAGTTGGGATGCCGGATTCTGTCCCGGTTGCTCCTCTTCCAGTCCAGCTCTCTACTATCAATTTTCTAGGAAAAGAAATAATTCAAACTTAATAAGTAATTAAAGATTTCCATATTATAGGGAAATAAGCTCCTACAAAAAAATGCACAGAGAAAGTCAACATTCAAGAATAGTTGTCCTTCATGATAAATCTTCACCAATGTGCTACATCAATTACGCTGGCTTAACTGAGTCATCTTCCTCTAACTCCTGAAAATGTAGACATATTAGCAGTAACCAAGATGACTCATAACCACAGTAACACATTTCACAATCATGCTCAACAGCTAGAGAAACATTCATAACAGCTATTACCATGTAAGCCAGGAGCCTTTCACACACACAGCCAATCTATACAAGGAAGCTAAATTCTGCAGCACTCCCTTGCTTAATGCACTGTTGTTTACAAGCATCACATTGGTTGTTCAGTCAGTGATTGCTTTAGATCTAAGGTGAGTCTTTCATTTTTCAATCTCATATGAAGATATTTTCCTTTTATAAGAATTCTTTTCTAAAATATTTCTTTAAATATTATTCCTATTTTAGGAATCCATAATTCCTAAAATTATGGCATTTTAAATATATATCTTAGTTATGTTCTTTACATATTTAAAGAAATTAATCTTCACCTGATCTAAGAATTTTCTACCTAAACATGAACATACTTACTTAAATTTAAAATAATTCTGTAGAGCTCAACGATGTAATTGTAATTGTCCTTGATGGGATTTGATGTCTAATGCATCAAAAATGAGGTCATCATATTTTATTCAAACTAGCTAAATGATTGTGTTTCATCAAACATCTGGAATCAGAGCAACATTTTTCCTATTTATCTTTTTTTAAAGATAAATAATCTTGCAATGAATCAAATCAAATATTGACTTTTATATATAATTAGTCTATATTCTTATTTAAAAGTCAAATTTTAAATATCTAAAATATGTATAGTGGAGATATAGAACATATTAAAATTCGCAAAGTCATAAATAAAAGGTCTGATTCAGGTTGTAAAATAGGTAGAACAAATAAACAATCTCAGAATAACATTATTTCCTACAAGCAGCTTATCTTATATGTATTCCATTTTCCTTCCAAATCAATCTACTATTGGACCCTGGGAGGTTGATCAGGATAAACTATGCCATTGTTTTACTTGCTTTTTGGCTTCCACTCAGGCTAGGCCAGTAGTAGGCAGAAGTAGAACAGTTAGCAGAAGGAGAATATGGTAGTTTGAACAATGGTTCACTAACAATGTTTTGCATTTAAATTCCCAAACCTATGATTATGTTACCTTACACAGCAAAAGAACATTTGCAGGTGTTAATGAATAAGTTAATGATTTTTGAGATGGGAAGATTATTTTGGATTACCTCAGGGGGTGCTGAGACAAAGGAAGGCAAGAAAGCCAGGGTCAAAGAAAGGAGGAACTATGAGGACACAGGAAATACCAGAGTCCAAGAGAGGCTTGAGGGTGCTGCACTGCTCACTTTGGAGATGAACAAAGGGGCCATGAACCAAAGTTTCAGGTGCCCTCTAGAAGCTGGGACAGGCAAGGAATTAGAGTGGAATGTCCAGGAGGGAAGCAGCCCTACAACTCCTTGACTTTATCCTTAAAAGACTCACGGAAGATTTTTATACCTCAAGAACTGTAATATAACAAATGGTTGTCTCTGTAACCTACTAAGTTTAGGAAGCTATGTTCTAGCATCACTGGGAAATACACAGAGCAAGCATGGGTGATTTTTTCCCCAAGCTCCTTCCCTTCAGCTGAGTGACTTCCTCTACTGATGGTCACAGCTCAGGCCAAGTGGTCCTTCACGTAGCCAGATGCTCTGCTGTCTGTAGCCACCCCATCTGTTCCTATTGAGGTCTCAGGGTCACCCTTCACATCTCTTCTTGGTTTCTTCAAATCCTGCCCAAAGTAAGCTGTCTAATGCTCCAGTGTGAGAGTGAGAGCTGAGATCCTACAATTTGCATCTACCGATATCTGGTTGTGCATACTCTGTTTACCTTGTGCACTTTGTCGATATTCCAGCTTTTACGCCAGTTATTCGGCACACAGTGTTGAGCATAATTAAACAAGGAATTCTCCTATACATCTTACTCAGGTCAGGACGTAATATGAATCCTTTTCAACATACAGCCTTTCCATAGATGAGTCCAGAAGAATGAAGATCATCTACACAGAAGCTATACTTTGAGAGAGATTTGAATTGTGCTTTGTGTTACTCAGTTTAATTTTGAAGTATAGAAGGACAAATGTCCTAGGGCACAGGGAAGGGATGGGAGGAAAATCAGGAGGGAATAGAGTCATGGAATTCAGAGGGAGAGAGACGCTATAGGAATTGTGGTTCATCGAGATGGTAAGATATGCTACTTATTTTCAGATTCTTCTCTATCTATAGACACATGAACAGAGTGGCCCATAAGAAATACTTTTAAAATACTTATTTTAAAAGTTTACTTATTTATTTTTCATCTATTGGAAAGGCAGAAAGAGAAGAAGAGAAAGAGAGCAATCTGCCACCCACTGTTTTACTACCCCTAATTTCCACAACAGCGAAGGCTGATTCAGGCCAAAACCAGGAACCCAAAACTCCACCCAGATCTCCCACATGGGTGGCAGGGGCCTGAGCACTCAGTCCCTCATCTGCTACCTCCCAGGATGCATCAGCAGGAAGCTGGATTAGATGCTTAGCAACCAGGACTGGAACCATCATTCCAATAAAGGATGAGCACATCCAAGCAGCAGCACAACACACTGTGCCACAGTACACTCCTGTAAAAATATACATTTTAAACCAACATGTTGTCATATCTGTTTACTCTAAGGGATGGCTCCTGCACAGGAATGCTTCCTCTGTGGTAGTACTGGTCAGGCATGCTCATGGCTGCCCTCTCCTGCTTCTTCTTTGCATTTCTTTCCCTTATGAAATAGCTCCAAAATTGTATATCCAGCAAGCTAGTAAATGAAATCACCATTTTGCTTTAAATAGTTTGCTACTTCCTAGCATAGCAATTGCGATGGGCAGAATGTTTGTGCCTCTGCCATTCACACATTGAAATCCTTATCCCCAGTGTGATGATATTCAGAGACAGAGCCTTGGGAGAATAACTAGGTCTGGATAATGAAGCCCTCAAGAATGAGATTAGTACTCTTATAAAAGTGAGCCCTGAGAGCTCTCTCAATGTCTTTCCATCTTGTAAAGATATAATAAAATGTTAGCAGTCTCTAACCTACAAGAAGAGCGCCCTCATGAGAATCTAACCAGGCTGATATCCTGTTCCTGGTCTTCCAAACTTCAGATCTGTGAGAAATATTTTCTGCTGATTAGCAGCCTGAACAAGCATAACAAATAATGAAATGATACTTTCATAATGGTAAAGAGGCTTCCCCAACCACGACCATTATAGAATTTGGAACAAGCAAAGTAGCAATAAGGGAAGACTATCTTAATGATTCTTTAGTGTTTAGTGCTTGCTTCAGAATTGCTCTAAGTCCCAGCCAACTAGCTGAAGGCTCCCATCTAACTGCTAACATGAGTGCGAAATCTCTGGATACTCTAGATCAAAATATTTGTTTCTCTATATATTTTCAAAAATTATTATAGCAAAACAATAAACCTGTAATCCTGGCCTAGGAATGATGCACTATATGCACATAGTCAACAGAATGCAAGGAAGAAGAGGAAGGCGGCTTTCCTGATTGGAGAGTGGACAGGAAGTGGTCAGGCATGGCGGTAAATCTCCATTAGGATAAGTTCACATTTGGATAAATTCACACAGAGGGAGGTCAGTTTTGTAAAAGAGCAAAATAAAAGTAGGCATAAGATTCATGTCAAATGCATCTTTAGCCAATTTCTTAATGTTTCCACAAGATATTTTGCAATCTGCTTTCTTGTTTTAATTTTATTCCATTGTTCAAAACCCCAGATCAGATTTTACTAAGATTTTCTTTGTGTTATTTATAGGAAGGAAGGGTGAATGCAGCTTTATACACATTCAGTCAATAGCCTACGGATGCTACTGCAAGGGTTGGGAAACATGAGCTTCTTCGCATCCGAGTGGGGCACTGAATGATCTTAATCAAGGTTTGTCTCAGGCTGTAATTCAAATTGGCTGGAAGGAGTAGAACAGGTACGGCAGTAGATGAGTTCTGTGCAATTTGAGGCCACAGTTCAGACCGCATGTGGCCCTTGCAACCCCTGCAACCCATCAAGCCAAGTGGAACAAAATCTAAGAGTTGACATGAGGAGTAAGAGAACACCCAGAATGACAGTATTAGAACAAGCATTCCTGTGGCTAACTTCTTTTTTCCTGTAATATAGCACTTCAAATGTTGCAAAGGAAAATTCTTGGTAAACAAGAACCTCACCTCATGCCCTTGAATGCTTTCAAAGATTGCAGCCCTACAAGGCCCTTCCTGTGTTATTATCCTTCAAAGCTCAGCAATTGTTTTCTTTTGGAGCTGTTTTTTTTTTTTTTACTTTTATTTAGAATATAAATTTCCAAGGTACAGCATATGGATTACAATGGCTCCCCCCCCATAACTTCCCTCCTGCCCGCAACCCTCCCCCCTTTCCTGCTCCCTCTCCCCTTGCTTCACATCAAGATTCATTTTCAATTCTCTTTATATACAGATCAGTTTACTATATATTAAGTAAAGATTTCAACAGTTTGCCCTCACATAGCAACACAAAGTGAAAAATACTGTTGGAGTACTAGTTATAGTATTAAATCACAATGTACAGCACATTAAGGAGAGAGATCCTACATGATATTTTTTTAAAAAATTGATTAATTTTCTATGCAATTTCCAATTTTAACACCAAGTTGTTTTTTTTTTCATTTTCAATTATCTTTATATACAGAAGATCGATTCAGTATATACTAAGTAAGGATTTCATCAGTTTGCACCCACACAGAAACACAAGGTGTAAAAATACTGTTTCAGTACTAGTACTTCACATTGGACAACTAGTACTTCACATTGGACAACACATTAAGGACAGATCCCACATGAGACGTAAGTACACAGTGACTCCTGTTGTTGATTTAACAATTTGACACTCTTGTTTATGGCATCAGTAATCTCCCTAGGGTCTAGTCATGAGTTGCCAAGGCTATGGAAGCCTTTAGGGTTTGCCAACTTCGATCTTATTCCGACAGGGTCATAGTAAAAGTGGAAGTTCTCTCCTCCCTTCAAAGCAAGGTACCTCCTTCTTTGATGGCCCCATTCTTTCCACTGGGATCTCACTCACAGAGATCTTTCATTTAGGTCTTCTTTTTTTTTTTTTTCCAGAGTGTCTTGGCTTTCCATGCCTAAAATAATCTCATGGACTCTTAAGCCAGATCCGAATGCCTTAAGGGCTGATTCTGAGGCCAGAATGTTATTTAAGACATCTGCCATTCTATGAGTCTGCTGTGTATCCCACTTCCCATGTTGGATCCTTCTTTCCCTTTTTGATTCTATCAGTTAGTAGTAGCAGACACTAGTCTTGTTTGTGTGATCCCTTTGACTCTTAGACCTATCAGTGTGATCAATTGTGAACTGAAATTGATCACTTGGACAAGTGAGATGGCATTGGTACATGCCACCTCGTTGGGATTGTATTGGAATCCCCTGGCATGATTTTAACTCCATCATTTAGGGCAAGTCCGATTGAACATGCTCCAAATTGTACATCTCCTCCCTCTCTTTTTCCCACTCATATTTCACAGGGATCACTTTTCAGTTAAATTTTAAACACCTAAGAATAACTGTGTGTTAACTACAGAGTTCAACCACTAGTACTAGAACAAAAAAGGCAGAGTGACAGAGATAGAGGTTAGGAGGGAGGGAGGGAGAGGGAAAGCAAGGTAAAAGGAAAGAGAGATAGAGAGATGGAGAGAGAGAGAGAGAGAAAGAGAGAGAGAGAGAGAGAGAGAGAGAGAGAGAGAGAGAGAGAGAGAATCTTCCATCTGCTGATTCACTCCCTAAATGGCTACAGCAGCTAGGCCAAAGTCAGAGCCTAGCACTCCCTCCCAGTGTCCCACAAGTACAGGGGACCAAGCACTTGAGCCATCTTCTGTTGATTTCCAAGGCACATATCTGAAGTAGAGCAGCTAGGACTTGAATTAGGGCCATGATATGAGATGCTGCATCACAAGCAATGGTTTAACCCCCTTCTTCAGCATAATGCTGGTCCCCTTTTGGAGTTATGTTTTGCCCAGCTTTTACAATATAATATACAAGCAGTTCATTGTGATCTTTCTCCTTTCTTGTCGATGGATATTTTTCACTGGCAATGACATATTAGGTTATTTTCCTTCAACACTTTACAGATACGTTTCCAGTGATTTTGGCTTTCATTGCTTCATTTGAAAATCAGTAGTTGGCACAATTGTCATTCCTTTGAAAATAACCTATTTTTCTTCTCTGGCTTATTTTTAACATCTACTCTTTCTCTTTATGTCTCCAAAGTTTACTATGAAGTGTCAAGTTGTAGACTGCTTTTTATTTATGTTGCTTCTGATTTATAAGTTTTCTTAAATCTGTATTTTAAAATCTTTCTTAACTTTTGGAAAATTTCAAGGCATCATCTTATCAAAGATTGAGTCTAATATATTTTTCCTCTCTAAAATTCAACCCCATGTTAGTCGTTATCTCTGCAACACTTCATAAAAAAAGATTTATGTATTTATTTGAAAGGAAGATTTACAGAGAGAGCAAGAGAAAGAGAGGGAGAGAGAGAGAGATTTAATACACATAAACAAAGAATTAACAGATGATCAACAACAGAAGTCACTGTGCACTTGCTGCCCACATAGGGCCTCTCTCCTTAATGAGTTGTACTATGAGAATTAATGGTAAAATTTGTCTTCAAATAGTACTTTATAGTTTGTGTGTCTGTGTAGGTGCAAACTGTTGAAATCTTTACCTATTATAGAATTGATCTCCTGCATATAATGATAATTAAAAATTTATCTTAATGAAGAATGGCATGGGAGAGGGAGTAGGAGATGAGATGGAAGTTGGGGTGGGAGGGCAGGCATGCAGGGAAGAACAGTTATATTCCAAAAGCTGTACTATGAAATTTATATTTATTAAATAAAAGCTTTCTAAAAGAAAAAAAAAGAAGGTAAATAAAGTTATATGAGGCCATAGGGTAGATCCCTTACTTCCCTCCACCCTTCTTTATCTACTAAATAAACTTCTGCCATTTAAGCCAAAATAAAAAAGAATTAACAGCTATAAACAAGTAAGAAAAATTGGGATATACCCCCTCCATTCCAGAAAATAGGACTCTGAAATATCTCCATCTCTGTCTGTGAATAAAGTATTTGGAAATAAAATCTCAATGAATGTGAGCAGCAACACTGATTCATAAGGAAAAGTAAAAAGGCCAGAATATCCAACAATGAATATTGGAATGCCAAAAACTGAAGAAGAACAAAGTCATAGGACTGACATTTTCTACTTTCAAAACTTGCTATAGACTATGGTGATCAAGACAGGGTGGTATTGGTAAAAGAATAGTCAAATCAATGAAACTGTGTGCAGAAACCAAAGTAGATCCAAACAAATACAGTCAACTAATTTTGGTCAAAGGAGCAAAAACAATCAAATAGAGCAAGAAGTATTTTCAAAAACTTGTGCTGGAACAACTAGAAATCCACATAATCCACACACAAAAAATAAAAAACAAAAAGAAATCTTGATACAAAGACCTGACAAGCTCCAATAATTTAATTCAAAATTGGTCATAGACCAAAAGGTGAATTTAAAAGACTTGTAGGGTCTGGTGTCATTGCACAGTTAGGTTGCTGCTTGTGATGTCAGCGTTCCATGCGATTACCTGTCCTAGCTGCTCCACTTCTGATCCCGATTTCTGTTAATGCGCCTGGAAAAGCAGCAGAAGATGGTCTAAGAACTTGGAACTCTGCCACCCATGAGGGAGACTCAGACGGAATTCCAGACTTCTCTCTCTCTCTCTCTCTCTCTCTCTCTCTCTCTCTCTCAAATCTCTCTGTAACATCACCTTTCAAATTAAGAAACAGTTCTTTAGATAAAAGTTCACAGAATGCAACACAAAGATATAAAGGTATACAATTATTCACAGGAAGGATTTAAGAGATGAAAACAGAATGAGAAAATCTATATAATAAACCTTATTTAAGTGTAAACAAAAAAATAATAGAGATATTGGACTAGCTGCAATACTTGATAACATATTAGCTAAGAAATCCCTTGAATTGATGAAATATAGGAATTCTAATATTCAGATGATACAAAGTTTGATAAAAGTTCAAAAGCCACAGCTGCAAATCAGTAGTAAAATTTTGGAACACTAAAGTAAAACAATGATGCAGTAGAACAGCCTTTTAGAGAGAAGAGATGACAACTAGATTGAGAGCAGATTCATAATTAACAACAATTCAGAACAAGATACAATATATAACGGCTCCAAAAACCTAATAAATATAGAAAAAATGTATATTTGCCTAACAAAGAAACTGATTAAGATTTATTTTAAGAATTACTTTATTCATCTGAAAAGTGGAGTTGCACAGAGTGTGGGATAGACAGACAAAGAGGGAGAGAGAAAGCATCTTCTATCTTAGTGGTTCATTCATCAAATGGCCACAATCGGCAGGGTGGGGCCAGGCTGAAAGCAAGAGCCTGGAAATCCATCTGCGTCTCCCACGTGCATGGCAAAGCCACAAGCATTTGGATCATCTTCTGCTGCTTTCTCAGGTGCAGTAACAAAAATTTGGATCAGAAGTGGAGCAACTGGGACTCAAACCAGTGCTCAAATGGAATGTTGTATCACAAGCGGCAGTTTAATCTGGTGTGCCACAATGCTGCCCCAAGATTTTTATATGTAACAGAATTTCATGTCAAATATACTTAAAAATATCACTGATATAAACAAATAAGAAATAGTTTAGTCAAAATTTTGGCTAGTTAGCAAAATATTCTTCAAAAAGCTTTACAATTACTGAAATGATGTTCTGTTTAATAACGAAGCATAATAAAACAGGCAATTTAATTTAGCTGATATCAAGTGAAAGGAAAAATATCTTCATGAAAGAGGATTATATAGTCAGCCTAAATAACTTGAAGCAAAAAATGTACATGTCAAGTCTCACTTTCAAAAACAATGTAATCATTCTAGGAAAACAAAGACAATGTAATCATTCTATTAAAACAAAGACTCAAACATGAGCTAGTATCAAATAATACAGAAAACCATACTCATTATTACAGTAATCTTGAAACACAGTAGAGTTTTATGAAGAATTTATATAGAGAAACTTATCAAGTAAAACCAAACTTGAAAAAGGCCTAATGAAATTGATACGGCTTTATGCTAAGTGTTTCTATGTCCAAAGCAAGAATAAATAAATAATGGTTCTTCAGTTCATTCTGTCATAAATTTTAATGAAAAAGTGTGAATATATACACCATGAACAAAGGGAGCAGAAATTTACCATCGGAAGTGGGATCTGAGAAATGAACAGTGTTACGTGAAGGTGAGAGACTCTAAAAAAATGTTATAAGACAATAAAAACATATAGGAAATTGGAAATATGGGTAAAGAGATTTTATTTAGAGCTTTGAAACAAACAGATCCCTTGAGAAAAATCATTATTATAAAAAAGAAATGAAAACAAATATAAAAATACATTATAGAGCCAGGCTTTCTATATAAAAAAGGAAATTCAAATATATTATGTTAGGATTATAGATTTCTTCATATTTTTATATTGGTGTTATAAAGTAAAAAGAAAGAAAGACAGAAAATGCAGGCTGTGCATTTCTGTGATCCAGAAGCGTGAGCTCTGAGTAGGCAAGAAACACAAATCCAATAACTGAAAGTAACTCAATAATTCATAGTTTGTGGAGATTTAATTGAAAAAAACAATGATTACAACTATTGGAAAGAAAGAATGAGCTATGTTACCATTGATGTTCCTCAGAAAACACTGTAGCAGCGTCAACAAAATGTAAACAAAAGGAAAACAAACCACATCTCAAACAGATGTTGAAGGGAAATATTTGGCTAGTAATGAAATGAATGACAGACCAAACACTGGAGGGTCTGCACTCCATCAAATCATTTATGCAATGCGTGTGAGGGGAAGTATGCTTTCTAAAAGGGTATATGGATTTCTTGACAAATGCATTATTTTACCAGGTACATTGATTGACTTACTATAAACATTCAAAGAAGACATGCCTTTAAAATCTCACAAAAGAAACCACTTGCACATGATACACACAAAAAGTAAGAGTACCTCAGAGACAATTATATGTTGACTAATATAGATAAATCTAAAACAACTTTGAAAATAACAGTATTACATTATACAAGTTATATTTAAAATTAAAATATTATAATTTTCAATTGATTGGAAAGAACAATTTTAAAATGAAACTGAAAGAAATGCTGAACCCCTGTAAGATATTTTATCATCTAAAATAAAACTCTCTAGATTTAGAAGAGATATCAAGAGAACGAAACCATGCCTTTATAGTGCATATTTCAAATGTGGATAGCATATATTGGTTTATTTTATGAAATGTCTGATAAATGACACTCTCACATTGTCATCAAAAACTTCCCCCATCCTGAATATTGACTTCGTGACTGTCAAGGCTTATTGGATTGACATTCTATTTTGTAAGCATTTTCCCCACAACTGTTCAGAGTTAAGTGAATTCAGTGCTCACCACCAGTTCTTAGAAGACTCCATTATTAGCCTTTTGTAAGTATGCATCTCTCACCTGTATTTTCATCCAAAGGGATCCATGAGCGCATTATTACAGGAGTTCTTTTACAATAGAAAATGTATACATTGGTGTCTGAATTTACAAGATATATTAATATAAAATAATCTTACACCATTGGGGGTTATATGCTCATCCAGATATATCCTAATTGTCTTATGACACTGAATATTTCTGTTTAAAAATCTGAGGCCAGGGCCAGTGTTGTGGCATAATGAGCTAAACGGCTGCCTGTAACGCCGGCATCCTATTTAAGTGCCAGTTCAATTCCCAGCTGTTCCACTTCTGATCCAGCTCCCTGCTGGTATACCTGGGAAAGCAATGGAGAATGAACCAAGTGCTTGGTAACCTGAACCCAAATGGGAGACCCGGGTGGAATTCCAGGCTTCTGGTTTTGGACTGGTCCAGCCTCAGCATTTGCTGCCCTTTGGAGAGTGAACTAGCAGATGGAATATCTCTCTCTGTCTCTCTCTCTCTTTAATTCTGCTTTTCATATAAATAAATAAATCTTTTTAAAAATCTAAAGCCAACTGAGCATTTTTTCTTTATATGTCTCTAGACATTTTCTATTTGAACATCCCTTATTTTCACTTGGCTTGCAATAATTTTCATAGACCATATCAATGTGTTATTGGTTATTATAAATCAACATGTCAAGGAATTTAATTTTGCTCTTTGATATGTAAAATTAGTTCTTTCATCATTTAAAAGACTTTTTTCAAATTACTGCCTCTAATATACATCAAATAGTTTTCATTTTTTGTTTCTCAAAAAAGTATAAGTGACATAACAAACTACTTATATTAAAATTACTGGTAACACTGAAGTTATAAAACTGATATGAAATAAAAGACACTTATATACACATGATTTGAAAACAACTGTGTGAAACTCTACATTGAAATGGTTCAATGCTTATAGTGGGTTACCATGGATGATTCAGATCCGAATCTCCCTCCTCCAAGATACAGGCTTTGTTTATTATTCTGCTTTAAATAATGATCACTTAATGCTCTAAAATAGAACAAAATAGAACAAAACTTACAGTCAGACTGGTTGGGATGTCCAGATTCAGCTTAAACTCTTTATTAGATGATTTTAGGAAAGGTCCACTGTTCAGTTGTCTCATCTGCAAATTGAGGACAAAAAGAACTATTGGCACACAGTAAAGTCAAACACAAGTAATTAACTTCCAATAAAATACATTCTATCCCTTATTTTTTCAATATCTCCATTGCTACCACATTAGTCCAAATAACCTTTATTGCTTTCCCTACTCACAATCTTAAGATTATTCCATATACATGAAACCACAATGGTTTTTAAACATAAATAATTTATGGCACTCCCCTGCGTCTATAACCAATACCATCAGTTCTGTGAACTAGGAGTACAAAAAATCATGCATCTTTTACTTCTCACTAATGACCATCAAAGACACGTGCACATATGGAAGAGGACACAAGTCTCCCACGTCAGCTTTCCCCAGCCCTCATTTTCAAGAACACTTGGAACTTATTCAACACAAATAAATCTCTCAAAACCCTAATTTTATGATCAGAGTGTAAATGGAGCAATTTTCCTGGGAAACAATTTTGCAATAACTCCTGAACTGCATGCGTGTGTGTGTTTTTTGATTGAGCAACTGTATTTTAGAATTAATCAATTTTTTTTTGACAGGCAGAGTGGACAGTGAGAGAGAGAGACAGAGAGAAAGGTCTTCCCCTGCTGCTGGTTCACCCTCCAATGGCCGCCGCGGTCGGCGCGCCGTGGCCAGCGCACCGCCCCCATCCGATGGCAGGAGCCAGGTGCCAGGTGCTTTTCCTGGTCTCCCATGGGGTGCAGGGCCCAAGCACTTGGGCCATCCTCCACTGCACTCCCGGGCCACAGCAGAGAGCTGGCCTGGAAGAGGGGCAACCGGGACAGAATCCGGCACCCCAACCGGGACTAGAACCGGGTGTGCCGGCGCCACAAGGCGGAGGATTAGCCTGTTGAGCCACGGCGCCGGCCAATTAATCAATATTTTGGAAATATGAATGTACAAGAATGCACAAATCTAAAGAATATCATCTGTTTCATTTGTAGAAAGGTTAGTGACAATAGTAACAGTCATCAATAGGGTAATATGTTGTATCTTATTCTTACACTATAATAATATGACATTATAGTGTAAGAACTATAAATTGGAACTTGAATTGTAGAATAAAGTCATCTTCCTTCAGTGCTCTTCACTGAAATCCCCAGAATGGAATGAAAGGAGTTAGAGATGTAGCTATTCCTTCTTGACAGCTCTGACAACTAAAACACTGAAGCTTACACAAGGAGGATTGCAGGGCAGAATAAAAGGGGTATGGGAAGATATGGAGAGAGGATGCCTATAGCTACAAAGCTGTGCACACTCTGGCAGGTTTACTGAGTGGCAATCAAGGTACATAAGGAGACACAAAATCATCCACGCATGTGCAAGGGCAAAACTGGACGAGCTGCAAGGCAACATAGCATATTTAGCAAATTTCAAAAAAAAAAAAAAAAAAACCTGGAAAAGTGGAGCTGCACAGAGAAACGCACAGTGAAGGGGCATTTACATCACGCACCCCGACAGTGAAACAGCATAATTAGGGTCAGTGTTATGGTTGTATTGTTTTGTTTTGGTTGCCCAGAACTTTTCAGCCTCTCCTTCTTCCCTTTCTGTTTCACATCTAGGCAACCTGGGGAGAAAGGCTGGCGACTCCTCCTTTGGCAATTGCAGGAGATTCAAACCATGCAAACCCTGGCCTGTGTAAAAGAGCTCTCATTCCTGATGCACTCCCAAACTAGAACAAAGCTCTGTCTCCTTTCTCTTCAAAGTCCTGCTTTCCCTTCAGAGACCTCACGTGAATAATAAGCTTTTCCATTCCTTCTTGCTATATGTTTAGAGTCATCGGTTTAGACATCAGAGCCAAACTTTGGATGGGTCCATCTGCCTGTCAGGTGGCCACAACAGGAAAAGGAGATGCAGCAGCCATGTCGATTTCAGTTATGGTGGAAAACTGAAGACCAAACAACTGCACTCACACATTCAACTTTGCAACATTAGAAGAGTTACTGACTGTCTGGTATATATCTCTGATCATCATCTTCTCTGCTTCCTCATTGTTATTAATATTTTTATTTTTTATTTAAATGATAGAGATAAAAAAAAATGCAGACAGAGCTGGTGCTGGGTCACTTCCCAAATGCCTGCAATGGCCAAGGCCAGGCCCAAGCCAAAGCCAGGAACAGAGAACTCTGCCCTATTCGAAGCAAGAACCAAAACATGTGAACGATCACTGCTGTCTCCTTGAGTCTGCATTGGCAAGAAGTTGGAGTCAGAAACAGGAGTCAGGTATCAAAACCAGTATTCTGCTGCGAGATGTCAGTGTCTTTCTTAGTCAGCTAGATGCCAGTACTTATTGTTATTATTACCAGTTTTATAATATATATAATTCCCAAAGGAATGCATAAAAGTCCTATATAAATATACTAGAAGAATAAGGAGGAAAATAACAAGAGAAACAAATAACCTAAGAATAATATCCAGGGAAAAAATGGTATCAGAAGATAACTTTACTGCAAAAAAAAACACTTAAATCTATGAATAGCTTTTTCATAACACACATTGCCATAAACTTTAAGGTCTCTTCATATATCTTTGTAAGTTTTAAAAAGTCAAAACAATTCTCTCCATACTACGTACTAAAACCAGAAATGTAATTGTTTAAGGGTTAGTAGAAGGAGAAGAAATTTAAGTTGGCATATTTCAGAAAGAAAAAAAAATCACAGAATTGAGGGTACTTCAATAAGTTTATGGGAAATGGAATAAAAGATAAATTTAGTTTTGTGCATAAAAATTAAAACCCATGCATAAGAGATATATTCAAAAATTTCACGGAAATGTGTTTTATGGAAAAACTGTGCAAAGTTACAAAGGTTTTTTTATTTGCAAAATAAACCTAGTATGTTTCCATTTATAGAAATTAGACTACAAAGAAGTAAAGTAGGCTAGCACTTGCCGTTAGCTGAGGATGGTGAAATGGAGTAACTGCAAATGGACCCTGGAGAACCTTAGTGGTTCACTGAAGGGTTCTCAAACTGGTTAATAGTGATGCAAGCCTGTATTAATTTACTAACAAGTCCCTGAGCATTAGACCTATACTAGCTGAATTGTATAGTATGGTGAATTATTCGGTAAGTTCTATCTCCATAAAGTTAAAAGCTAACAGAAAAAGGAGAGATATCTAAATATACTCCCTACTATATTGTAAGATTTAAAATAAAAATTACGTTTTATTTTATTTTATTTTATTTGACAGGCAGAGTAAGACAGTGAGAGAGATAGAGAGAAAGGTCTTCCTTTACCATTGGTTCACCCACCAGTGGCCACTGCGGCTGGCACACTGCGCCAATCCGAAGCCAGGAGTAAGGTGCTTCTCCTGGTCTCCCATGTGGGCACAGGGCCCAAGGACTTGCGCCATCCTCCACTGCACTCCCAGGCCACAGCAGAGAGCTGGACTGGAAGAGGAGATGCCGGGACAGAATCCGGTGCCCCGACCAGGACTAGAACCCAGTGTGCTGGCACCTCAGGTGGAGGATTAGCCTTTTGAACTGCAGCGCCGGCCTGAAAAATTACATTTTAATAAATATGAGGAAATTTCAAAAGCTTGGTGGGAAATACATACTATGAAAAGGTATACATAAAGAGGGAGGAGATGTACATATCGGCACACATTCCCACAGACTTACCCCTAAGTGTGAAGCTAAAAACTTGCCAAGGGACTCCAAATCCCATTAAGCTGGGTGGCACTAATCCCATTTTATGTGATAAAGTGATCATATTAAGTGTGGAATTGATCATATAGATAGGATTAAAAGTCAAAGGGATCACATAAATAAGACCAAGTGTTTGGTAATAACAACAGATAGAATTACAAAGGAGAGAATGTTCCAGTATGGGAAGCAGTCCACACAGCAGACTCACAGAATAACAAATGCCATAAACAGCACTCTGACCTCAGACTCAGCCCCTAAGGCATTTGGATCTGGTTGAAAATCTCATGAGAACATTTTAGGCATGGAAAGCCAAAACATAGTGGCAAAAACTGTTTAGCATGAAAGATCTCTGTGAGACCCCAGTGGAAAGAAGGGGCCATCAAAGAAGAAGGTACTTTTCTCTGAAGAGAGGAGAGCACTTTCATTTAGCATATAGCCCTGTCTATATACCAACGAAGTTCGTGGACTCAAAAGGCTTCCATAGCCTTGGCAGCTCATGACAATAGCCTCGGGTGGACACTGACATCACAAATAAGAGTGTTAATTGTTAAATCAACAACAGGAGTCGATGTACACTTACTCCCCATGTTGGACCTCTGTCCTTAATGAGGTGTACTATGAGAATTAACGGTAAAATTTGTCTTAAACTGTACTTTATACATTGTGTGTCTGTGTGGGTGCAAACAATTGAAATCTCTACTTAGTATAGAGTTGGTCCTCTGTATATAAAGTCAATTAAAAATAAATCTCAATGAAAAATTGAATGGGAGAGGAAGTAGGAGGTGGGGTGGGAGTGGGAGGGCAGAAATGTGGGGAAGAAACACTATATCCCTAAAAGCTGTACATATGAAATTTGTATTCATTAAATAAAAACCTTCAAAAAAAAGCCTATGAACCTAGAATCTACATAGAGAAAATATTGTTCAAAAGTGAGAGTGAAAATAATGTTTTCAGATAAATGAAATCTGAAAGAATTGTCACCAGTGAATCTGCATTTTGTACAGATTAAAAGAAACTGTTAAAGGAAATTCTCCAGGCTGCAGGGAAATCATACAAGCTAGAAACACAGATCTACAGGAAAGAACGAATAATGCTTTTACATATTTACAAAAATGAAAAGACCATATTTTCCTTTTAATTTCTTTGAAAGATGATGGTTTAAAATAAATAATTTTGTATAATGGGTTTATTGCATATTCAAATGTAAAACATATAACAACTGTTGTATAAATACTGGAATGAATAGAAAAAGAAAAAGGTATACATGGATTTCAAAAATTTTGTACTAAAATAAATTTACTTTCCAATTCTGTTTTCTATGAACTTTTTAAAGTTTTAAGCTATACTCTTGTATAACCTGAAAAAGATAAACCATAAAAATAAGAATAGAAAATTTCAAATTTTTTTTATGTTTCAAAAATAGAGAGGGTGGCCGTTGCCGAGGCTCACTAGGCTAATCCTTCGCCTGTGGCGCCGGCACATCGGGTTCTAGTCCCAGTCGGGGCGCCAGATTCTGTCCCAGTTGCTCCTCTTTCAGTCCAGCTCTCTGCTATGGCCTGCGAGTGCAGTGGAGGATGGCCCAAGTCCTTGGACCCTGTGCCCGATTGGGAGACCAGGAGTAGCACTTGGCTCCTGGCTTCAGATCAGCACAGCATGCCGGCCACAGCGGCCATTGGAGGGTGAACCAATGGTAAAGGAAGACCTTTCTCTCTGTCTCTCTTTCTCACTGTCCACTCTGCCTGTGAAAAAAAATAAATAAATAAAAATAAAAAAAGAGACAGCCAGCTCTGGGCCAGGCTTAAGCCAGGAACTTCTCCTGGTTCTTCCATATGGGTGGCAGGGTCTCAAGTATTTGAGCCATCATCCTGCTGCCCCCTAGACGCAATAACATGAAATTGAGACAGAAGGAGACTAGCTAGAACTTGAACCAGGCACTCGGGTAAGGGATGCAGGCTCTCAAGCTATGGTTTAACCCGCTGCACCACAATCTCCACTGTGGGGACCCATGGATAGGCTTGCCATGGGACCCCCCCATGCTGGGCTTGGCTTATAGCAGTAATGTGGATGTAGCAGCTGATTGAACTTTTCATCTAGCTGAGGATCGTGGAAAACAAGATGGCGCTGATGCCCTGCCTGCTGCGTGACTCCACAGCTGATCGTGATCAAGTGCCGGATTGGAGAGCTCTGTGCATGGACTGTAATTGATTGACTGTGATTGGTTGAATTCTGGATATAAGCGGAGAGCGAGAGAGAGAAGGGGGCTCGCCAGCTTTCCCCCTTAAGGAACGTGCGTGCCATCTCTCCCCCTTCTCCCGGTTCCCCCACTCTCTTTCCCACTCCTTCTAAGTAAAAGTCTCTTGAAGACCGATTAGCTGCGAGCAGCGTCGTTCCTTTTGTGGCCGAAGGATCGACAAGTGGTGCCGTGACTCGGATCCACAAGTGGTGCTGTGACTCGGATCCACACTCCACCCCTATAGTTTGTTTTTAAACTTTACATTCATCCTGTCCTCAGTAGCCATTCCAACTATTTATAATTTATATAATTATATAATATTTATAATATAGAAACTAAAAGAAATGGTTTATGGAGTATGTAATAAGTATCCAGAGAAATTCTGTTCTAACTCTTGAATATTTCACTGAGAATTCCTACATTTATTTACACACCTGTTGCTGTGGAACAATGGACCTTAAAATATAATGCATTATATCATGGTCCCTCTAAGTTCAACTGGTGTGCATCTCTTGCTCCCTGTACTCGCCACACAAGCACTTTAACTTCCCAGGTGATCTATGCTATCAAGTCCACCAACACTAAGTGCATGTCAAATCCTGTAAATTTCCAAAAGCATATCCCTAGTGTTTGTACTCAAGTCATTACAGACCAGAAACTAAGAGTCTGCAAATCAACACTAGTTCAAATTACCCTTTGAAGTAGAAATGATAATAAAGGCAAAATAGTCTCCAGAAAAAATTTCAGAAGAAAGATATATGAGGGTAAATAAAAAGTTGGTGGGAAATTGGATTAAAAAGTGTGTATTTTGATGTAAAATTTTTTTGCAATCTATGCATATGAAAAATCATTGAAAAGTTCACAAAAAAGATTATTATGAAAAATATTTTCATGAATTTCAACTTTTAGCATAAAATAAATCTTTTAATTCCACTTTTCCGTGAACATTTTGAAGTATCCTGATAAAAATCCAAAGATAAAAATACATTCCTGATGGGGAAAGCTGTTAACAGAAGCAATAGACACAGTAAGCATGACATATGTGTCTGGGACTAGAAATGTTTGTATCAGTAAGTGTAAATCAGGAAACCTAAACTGTAAAATGCAAAAGATTTCTGAAGTATATTGCAAAGTACTTAAAAACAGATGTACAAATGATATTTAACACAGGAATTGTGCAGAATCATAGAAGATAATTACAGAAAAAGATGCAAGAGCTCAATCCTCCTGTCATAAGAAGCGCATTCAGGAAAAAAATGCAATAAATTAGACAAATAAGGCCATTTATATTGCTAAAGAGCACCATACAAGAAGAATTGGAAAATTCTAAAATATCCATGCATAATAGTGTGCAATTAATATTCATATGCAAAAAACCAGGAAATAAAAGAAATAATTTTTAAAACACAGTAAATACTTTTTCAGGATCTTACAGATTAATTAAGCAAGGATGTAGAAGGCCTACGGAGCACACACACTAACCTAAACCTGAAAATAAGGACCATACCTTCCTTTCAGCTTCCCCAAGATCAAGCCATATATTAAGACACATAAAACTCTCCATGTTTCAAGAAGAAAAATACAACAAACAATATCCTTTGAGCATAAAACCTGAAAACAGAAATAAGCAACTGAAAACACAAACAAGAGTAGAAAAGTTCATTTTCACTCTTAAATACTTCTTAGAGAGGAAGTCTAGATATTTATATATATATATATATTACATGTAATATATAAATATATATAATAAAACATATATGTGTTTTGGATAACAGGAAACATGAGGTGATAAAGATTCTCATTGAAAATATTATTATCGAATTTCTTAGATAAATCAACATTATTATCAGTACTATTTCTACTACCACATATAATAATATAATAACAATAAAATCATTATTAAAATATTAACAAAGAATCTGATAATGTGACATTGATGGTGTAGAAGCACATGGTGCTTACTTCAAAGATCCCTGTGCTTCTACACCATCCATGGTGCTTACTTCAAAGATCCCTTGGATACCAAACTCCATTAGAAAATGGGGTAGTAGTTGCACACGATCTATGCATATCCTCCCATGTACTTAGCATCATCTTTAGATTACTATTGCTACCTAATGCAATGTGAATGTCATGCAAATGGCTGTTGTACTTTATTTTTCAGAGAATACTGAGAAGAAAACATTGTCTATCTATGTTCAGCACAGATACAATATTTCCTGCCCAACATTTTCTATCCATAGATGTAGAGCCCACGGAATGTGGAGGGCCAACTGTACCTAACACTCAATTAGGAAACATGATGGTGTTCCACTGCACTGTGGTGCAGTGGGTTAAGTCACCCATAATGATGCCCACATCCCACATCCCAGTATCTGAGTCCTAGCTGCTCTGCTTTCAATCCAGCTTCCTGCTAATGTATACCGGGAAACAGCAGGATGGCGGCTCTGGTTCTTGGGTTCCTTCCACTCAGGAAGAAAACCTGGGTGGAGTTCCCGGCTGCTGACCTCAGCCTGGTCCAGTGTGGCTATTGTAGGCATCTGATGAGTGAAAGGCCAATGAAAGCACACACTTCCCTCCCTTTCCATCCCATACCCTCTTCCTCTCTCCTTTTCTCTCCTCTCACTCCTCTCCTCTCCTCTCCCCTTTCCTTTTTCCCTTGCTCTATCCATTGCTCTACCTCTCAAAAGATGAAAATTAATAAGTAAACATTTATTTTTAAAAAGAAAATATCATAGGACCAAATTATCAAAATGGCATCAAAAATACAAAGTGAAAATTAAGAATTGTTTTAAAAATCTATGACAAAATCTTTATAGGGGTAGACATTGTGAGGCAGTGGATTAAGCCATTGCCTTAGGAGCCAGCATCCCATATAGGTGCCAGTTCAAGCCCCCCTTGCTCCACTTCCAATCCAGCTCCCTGCTCATGTATCCTGGAGAACAGCAGAGAATGATCCAAATACTTGGGTCTCTGCTCCTGGCTCCTGGCTTCAGGGTGTCCCAGCCCTGGCTGTGGGGTAATTAGGGAAGAGTTCTCTCTGTCTCTCCCTCCCTCTCTAACTCTGTAATTCAAACATATAAAATAAATCTTTAAAAAACATAAATAAATATAGATAAAAATGAAAGCAATATTTTATTCTTGTTTGAAACATCTAATGTCAAAAAACTGCCAATGCTTCCTAATTTAATTAATAAATGTAATTCAATACCCTCAAAATACCAGTATGTGTTATGCCTGAATGCAACAAGAATAGCCAAAAAAAAAAAAAAATCTGAAAGTGTGATAAGAAGTCCACCTTCACCAAATCTTAAATATTATTCAGCTAAAATAAAGAAAGGTAATGTTGGCTCTTGGAAGGACCAGCATTTCAAAGGAACAAAATCAAATCTCATAGATAATCCCAAAGACATCTAGGAACAAAGAGTAAAAAGTCAACATTTTGGTGCAAGCGATGTGGCATACCAGGTAAAGCCACCACCTGAGACTTCGACATCCCATGTGGGTGGCAGTTTGTGTCGCAGCTGCTGCACCTCTGATGCAGTCTAATGGCCATGGAAAAGCACCAGAAGATGGTCCAAGTACTTAGGCCCTTGCCACCCACGTGGGAGACCAGGACGATGCTCTTGGTGCTTGACTCTGGCCTGGCTCAGCCCTGGCCATTGCAGTCACTTGGGGAGTAAACCAGCAGATGGAAGATACCTCTCTCTCTCTCTCTGTCTCTGACTCTCTCTCTCTTTGTCTCTCTCTCTCTGTCCTTCTGTCTCATTGTAACACTGACTTTCATATAAATAAATCTGTTAAAAAGGAAGTTGACATTTCAAGTCTATATTAAAAACTAATTATTCTGCATACAGTGTTCAAAACACGAGCTAACTATCCCATATCACACTTGATTACATGTTAAATTTCATATTATTAAATAGCTCAAATCCAAAGCAGAAGCCATAAAAGTAGTTAATAAATTTGAATCCATGAAAAGTTGTGTGACTGGAAAAATGTAATAAGCAAATTAAAAAGCTTCTGATGCTTGAAAAATATGTACAGCTTCACTTGGACATACAGAAAATTACCTCCATATGTGATTTTCAGCTAAATCAATCATAAAAATATTAACAATGTGATAGAAATATCGGAAAATCGTAGCAATGGAGTTCACAGAAGTAGAAAAGCAATTACACTAAAATTATAAAAAGATACTCAACTGGGACCAGCACTGGGGCACAGCAGGTAACGCCACTGGGGAAGCCAGCATTCCCTATGGGCACCAGTTGTGTGCCGGCTGCTACACTTCCAATCCGGCTCCCTGCTAATGGCCTGGGAAAAGCAGCAGCAGATTGCCCAAGTGTGTGTTCCCTTGCACCACATGGGAGACTTAGATTAATCTACTGGCTCCTGGCTTTGGCTCCAGCCCTGACCATTTCAGCCACGTAGGGAGTGAACCAGTGGGTAGAAGATCTCTCTATTTCTTTCTTTCTCTCTCTCTCTCTCCCTGGAACTCTGACTGTCAAATAAATAAATAAATCTTAAAAAAATCCAACCTCATTCATATTAAGGAGAGGAGGAGAAGAAATACAAAATAATAAAGCCATAATGAGGTAATTTTTTTTTCAAAAGTCAATTACATTTTTTAAAAAAATAAGCACAACATGTTTTAGATTATGTTGTGAAGGGTGTGGGGAAAGAAGTATCCTTGAACTTCTCTGGTAAAATGTAAATTTAAATAGCAACTCTGGTGAGCAATTTGATATTATTTACAAAAGATTATTTGTATAAGGTTTAGTTCCACTTGTAGTATACCCTACATGCTTTATTGTATATCTAAAGTATGCACTGTAGACTTCTGCACAGAAAAATATAAGAAAAATTCAAATTTTCACTGAAGGACACTGGATTATAATCTATAATTCTATGCCATGGAATATCACTTAATTGTAAAAAAATGAAAGAGTTACCATGTAGATAGTGAAATGGAATTATCTTCCAGGCAAACTTGTTTCATTTTTAAAGTACAGAATAGGTGGTATATTTTTAAGCATTAAACTGAATGTTTTACTTATTAGAACTGCAGCAAAAATTAATGATGATTATAGAATGGTTTTTGCTTTTTTTGTTTTTTTTATTTTTTTATTTGACAGATAGAAAGGTCTTCCTTCCATTAGTTCACCTCCCCCAAATGGCCGCCACAGCCAGAGCTGTGCCAATCTGAAGCCAGGAGCCAGTTGCTTCCTCCTGGTCTCCCTTGTAGGTGCAGGGCCCAAGCACTTAGGCCATCCTCCACTGCCTTCCCGGGCCACAGCAGAGAGCTGGACTGGAAGAGGAGCAACCAGGACTAGAACTTGGTGCCCATATGGGATGCCAGCACTGCAGGTGGAGGATTAAGCAAGTGAGCCATGGTGCCAGCCCCTTGGTTTTTTTTTTTATTTTAAAAAGTTTTAACAGCTATATAATTATACATATTTGTAGGGTACTTTGTGATGTTTCAATACATGTATACTTTGAATAACATCTAATCAAGGTAAATATATTTATCTCTTCAAACGTTTTACATTTCTTTGTAGTAAAAACATCCAAAACTCTACCTTTTAATTTCCTGGCTTTCTTAAAAAGAGGAGCTATCAGTACAACAGCATTATCTATAGTCAACCTACTGAACAAATGATCACACTGATAAGTCTAAGAGTCAAAGGGATCACACAAACAAGACTAGTGTCTGCTAATACTAACTGATAGAAACAAAAAGGGAGAGAACGATTCAACATGGGAAGTGGGATACACAGCAGACTCATAGAATGGCAGATGTCCTAAACAGCACTCTGGCTTCAGAATCAGCCCTTAAGGCATTTGGATCTGGCTGAAGAGCTCATGGGAGTATTTTAGGCATGGAAAGCTTAGACACCCTGGCAAAAAAAAAAAAAAAAAAAAAAAAAAAAAAAAAAAAAAAAACACCACCTAAATGATGAAAGATCTCTGCGAGTGAGATCCGAGTGGAAAGAATGGGCCATCAAAGGAGGAGGTACCTTTCTCTGAAGGGAGGAGAGAACTTCCACTTTGACTATGACCCTGTCGGAATAAGGTCGAAGTCAGCATACCCTAAAGGCTTCCATAGCCTCGGCAACTCATGACTAGAGCCTAGGGAGATTACTGATGCCATAAACAAGAGTGTCAAATTGTTAAATCAACAACAGGAGTCACTGTGTACTTACGTCTCACGTGGGATCTGTCCTTAATGTGTTGTCCAATGTGAAATAATGCTACAACTAGTACTGAAACAGTATTTTACACTTTATGTTCTGTATGGGTGCAAACTGATGATCTTCTATATATAAAGAGAACTGAAAATGAATCTTGATGTGAATGGAATGGGAGAGGGAGCAGGAGATGGGAGGGGTGCGGGTAGGAGGGAAGTTATGGGGGGAAGGCCATTGTAATCCATAAACTGTACTTTGGAAAATTATATTTACTAAATAAAAGTTAAAAAATAAATAAAATAAATATTTTTTAAAAAGAGAGAAAAAACAAGAAATAGTCCACAGAAGCATAAAAATTGCAATTGTATCTGTGTGCTTCTGTAGTGTTTCTGTACATGTATTCAAACTTGTAAGAGTCAGATTTTGTCTGTCAGATCCTAACAACCCATCCCTTCCTCTTTCCTCCCCCCATCAACATCCTCACAGCCACCATCAAGTTTTCCCAAGGGCCCCTTAATATGAAAGTTCTCATATTTCTTCATAGCTAACTCTGTCACACCAAATTTGTGCTCAAATGTCCCCGCATACAAGAGCTCTTACCTAAACCCCCTATCTGAAACTACAACCTCCTTAAACTCCTCCCACTATGTTTTGGCTCTGTTGTTAGCATTTGCTATTATCAGGTAGATAAACAGATGATAGATGATAGATGGATGCATAGATAGATAGAGATTGATTCATATAAGTATACACAAATTTGTTTTTGCCATCCACACCCTCCTGGAATTTAAGTCTCATGAGAGCAGAGAGCTTGGATGCTATTTTTACTGTGGTATTTCCAGTGCCTACAATAGTAGCTGACAAATTAAAGATGTTCCCCAAACCGTATCAGTTTAATGAACAGAACATTAAATGGAATCTGTTTTAAAAATCATTGGAAAATTGTTGGTTATAGCTCATTTGCACAACCCTAAACAACCACATATTTCCTCATTGAGTCTAAGATCTTGTCCTAGAAATGCAACTCCTAACGGGTGTTCAGAGAGGCAGGTGGAAGAGAGATAGCGTTATGATCTTTATGAAACATGCAAACTCAGTAGATGGATCTTTCTGTATTCTGTATCATGCATGTTAGCCTAGTGTGACATAAATTATAATAAGAAAACTTTCATAGGCTTGATTAAATGATTGGGTCCGTTTCAAGACTTCTCAAATTATTCTTGAAGTAAACACATGCAAGACTGTACATTCTCAGAATCTGAAGCCATATCAGGGAATCAGTTCAGTACAATATAATATGGTGGCTCATGCTAGAAGCTGGAGTCACCTTGCTTCTTTCAAATTCTAGACCAGACTCTTAGTTGTTTTAGAATACTTGGACCAACAGAGCTTCTCTAAACTAGTTTTCCATCTATCCTAACAGTGCTTACCTAACAGAATGTTGCAATGATTTAAATTTTTTAAATGAACAGAAATCACTTAATCATGCTTGGCACACAGATAAGTGAGCTCTTATTATGTTTGTGTTTGTTTCATAAAATCCAGGATCATATCTTTCGTTCAGCTACTAATCATTGAATATTTCACAGGTGCTGCCTCATCTTAGAAACACTGTGGAAACTAAACTCTTAAATCACAAAAGTACTTAATTTTTCTTATTCCCAAGCTGAGAGCTCCCCAAGAGGCTAATCCTCTACCTGCAGTGCGCGGCATACCAGGTTCTAGTCCCAGTGAGGGCGCCCGATTCAGTTCCGGTTGCTCCTCTTCCAGTCCAGCTATCTGCTGTGGCTCAGGAAGGCAGTGGAGGATGGCCCAGGTCCTTGGGCCCTGCACCCACATGGGAGACCAGGAGAAGCACCTAGTTCCAGCCTTCAGATCAGCACAGTGCGCCGGCTGCAGTAGCCATTGGAGGGTGAACCAATGGAAAAGGAAGACCTTTCTCTCTGTCTCTCTCACTGTCTACTCTGCCTGTTAAAAAAAAAAAAAAAAAGAAAGAAAGAAAAAGAAAAAAACTCCTCAGCTTTCTACTAAAGTGCCTGGGAAAGCAGCAGGTGATGGCTCAAATACTTGGCCACTGTTACCATGTGGAATGGAGTTCCTGGCTCCAGGCTTCAGCCTGGCTCAGTCCTGGCTGCTGTAGTCATTTGGAGAATAAACCAGTGGATTGAAGACCTCTGTGTGTGTGTGTGTGTGTGTGTGTGTGTTTCTGTATGTATGTCTCTCCACCACTACTCTGCCTTTCAAATACATAAATAAACCTTTAAACAAACAAACAAACAAACAAAAACCTAGAATTTAAAGAAAAGAGAAGCTTGGATCCTGACTCCCCAAAACCATTAAACATGTTTTATTTTAATTATCCAGTTTAAATCACTGCCCCTCCCAGATGACCTTCATCAGTTCCTCAATTCTTCCCTGACAACCGTGTCATTTTCTAATATCCTAATTCCACAGAAAGATTACATCAACATGCAGTTGACTTTGGGAGGACGGCATTGTTTTCCTTCCTCTAATTTGCTGTTTTCCCTTAAGAAGCTCCCATTACTACTAGACTGAAACCAAAGTCAGTATCATTGAGTGCCTGTCTTCATCTGTCATTTGGGAATTGTAACTTCTTATGAAGTTCCATCTAAGACAACAGGGAGTTTACCACCACCTGTCGAAAGGGTTGGGCTTCTATCTTGTTTGATTTTGTATCTCCATGAATTGACCAATACTTAATCCATAAATGCATCTCAGGGAGTGATCATTGTAGAATCATTGTAGAACAAAATTAGTAGGGAAATTTTTTATGAGCTTTATGACTAGAATAAATTCAGATGGGACACACTCTTGAAAATAGTGTTGAAAATTAAAAAAAAAAAGTGAATGGAAGAGTGTCCTTGAATTCTAAATAAAATAAAGATTAAAGGTCTTAAAAAAACCTTTTGTTCTAGGAAATAAGAATTATAATCTAAATCACCAGAAAATTCAAGACAATGTTGGTAACTCAAGACCCAGTGTTGTTGCCTAAAATGACTACCATAAGTGGCTCATTCATGTTTGATGAGAGCTGGCAGCAGGCATGTTGAAGGATGAGTGTTCTGTTCCTGTGTTCTTTCCACCCTTCACTTTTCTCCATCTCCCAATAAAAGGGCACCTTTTCTAACTCATTTCCCAACTTTTATTTTGAAAATGAGGGGACAGAGATCAGACTAAAGTGTCAGGAGGAAAATCAAGACACATCAAATTCATGAATTGAAGTTCAGGTTATTCCCTTGGAGAGAAAGGATGTAAGATTCTGAAAACAAGTGTCTCCTTAGAACCTGAAGGCTATCAGCAAATCAGAAAAGAAAAATAGGAGGACTTTGGAAGTATTTTTGTGAGTCATAAGTTTCTTAAAGTTTTGTTATTTGAGAGATAAATAGTTAAATAGGTATCGCATTACAATTATTGTTTTTATGTACTTTTAAAAAAATTTATTTATTTGAAGGGCAGAGTGACACAAAAGGAAAGCCAGAGAAAGAAAGAGGTCATTCATCTTCTGGATCAGTTTCCAAATGCTTGTAGCAACCAGGGCTAGGCCAAGCTGAAGCCAAGTTTCCAGAACTCCATCCGTGTCTCCCATTTGGGTGGCAGGAGCCCAAGTACTTGGTTATTATCCATTGCCTGCCCTGGCACACTAGTGAGAAGCTGGAAGGGGAGCAGAGTAGCTGGGACTCGAACCAGTGCTCAGATATGGGATACTAGAATCACAGACAGTGGCTTAATCCACTGTAACACAATGCTGGTTCCATTATATACTTGTCAAAAATATGATATGATGCTAATACTTGGCCATATGAGTCACGGAGGAAATAATTAGATTTATTTTAAGGATTGGAAATGTGACTTACTGGGGAACAATGATTTTAACATTTATTGAACATCAATTATTATGTGCCGTACTCTATAAGTAATTTGTTAATCTTATGTTGACAGCCATGCTGTGATTACAAATGAGTAAATTAAGGTTCAGAAACACTAAGCAATTATCCAAAACTAACAAATAGTATATCCAATACTGAAATCCAGAAACCTTATTCTGAACTTACAGGCTTCCTGCTACACTCTACTATATAAACCAAAGAAACTGACAAGCCAGTAGAACAAACCAAAAACCAATCCTCATACAAAAAAGCAAACTAGAAAACAAAAAGATCCCCCTTTATCTGAATTGCTTTTATTACAAATATTTGGGTTAAAAATTCTACCTTTCAACATGATGGAAAATGTTTTGGTTACTGAATGGAGGTTAAAATTATTTCAGAAAAATCTTGGTTTCAAGGTAACTTCTTTTGTTAATTAGATATCTGTATGATACCGTTTGCACTGTGCTAACCATGATGCAGTTCATCACCCTGTAGTATCATGTAATGGTCTCCTTCTATTTATTTCCAGACACCTGTAATTGATGCAGAAAGCAGTTGCTGTGTTTGGAATGAGGCTAGCAAGAAAGAAATGAATGAGCAAGAGCTCTTTTCTTCATCTGCTTGCCTCTTGGCCAGACTAATCAAATTTGTCTAGTCAGAAAATACCCAATAGTAAGTGCTCTTGTTATTCTGAAACACTAAACATTTTCATTGAAATGTCATAATGGAGTCTTTGGGAGGTAAACCCCAAAATATAAATAAATTAGAAAATGCTTTCTCAGTTCCCAGATCACTGTATACTTTATGATATTGTATGATTTGTTTTTCTCTGCTGTTTTCTAACATAATTATATCAGTTTATATCATACTATCCATTAAATCATAATAAGAAAAGGTCATGAGGTGAATTCTGTTTTGTGAGGCTTTTATATGTAATAACAGTCAATTTCACTATCAAATGTGCAAATGATTAAGGAAATAAGACTATATGAGGAAGCAAATTCAATACAAATAGGAAATGCTCATCTTATATGTAATCAATCAGTTTTGAAAAGGTAAACTTTAATAGTTCTAAGTTAATATTAAAATAATCTTGTGTGTTATAGCTGTTTATCTTGATTTGGGAGTACATAAGGAGAAAATTTCTCAAACCTAAATAGGGATTTCTTGACATTAGTGGTAGCTAAATGTCAACGCACTACTGGAAAGATTTTAAAACAAAAGTAGTTTTCCTCTCTGAAATTATTTCAACACATTATGCCAAACCACCAATATGCATTGTACTTTTGCTGTGAAATATAATATAAATGCACTTAAGAGCAGAAGGCAAGGCAAAAGGCCAATATTATAATAGCAAAACTTACATACAGACATATAACAATTAACAAAATTGAGGTGTAAGCACACAGCAAATGAGTAAGTACACATAGGAAATAAAAGACAGGAATAATTATTGATGGGGGAACAGAGAATCATTAGACAGAGTTTAAAATAGAATTTGTTAAAAGATGAATCTATAAAGGGAAGGAAAAGGGAATTCTGTGTGAAGTTAAGATCATGTAAAACAGAATGAAATTTGGAAAATACAAGGAATGAGGCAGTCTTCTGCCTCTATGCTTGGAGTAGAGCATTTATATATGAGAATATTTGGAAACAGTATTGAATAAGTAGTTTGGGACTAAGCTGTAAAAATCCTTAAATGCCAGGTTAAGAAGGATTTTCCCCCTATGCTTAGTGGGAAATTATATGGCCAAAGTGACATTTTACAAAGATTAATTTTATAAGACTTGGCATTGTATTGAGGTGTGGGTGGGTAGGAAAAGTTAACAGGACAAAGAATCAGAAAAAAACAGCTACTCCTTAGGAAACTGTGCTAGATACTGTCATTTGGCTGTCTCAGTCCCCATTCCAGTCTCTTTTTCCATAGCTGTCCTTAACATAAAGGGTGGTGAGCTAAAAAACACATCTTCACAGCTGCCTATTCAAGTGGGAGAAATCAAGTGTCTTGCCTGGCCAAACACAGAGAAGAATTCTCTCAGGGTATCTGGAAAATCTTTGGTTCTCCTAATGCAGTTACCATCCCTTTCTCTTTCCTGTACCTACTGTACCCTCCTGCCAGGAATGGGAACACTTGGGTAGCCTAATTGTGACCTTATGTGAGTAAGGCCAAATATGAATAGAAATCGTTGTTCCAGCACCCTGAGACATTAATCTGATTGGGGCATTTGAAGATAGGCACATAAACTATTGGCATTTACATAGCTCCAGATGGTTAACTTGTATGGAATTTTTAAAAATACAACTCATTTGTTTAAACCACTCTAAAGCTGCAAATAAGCTGACACAGAAGCTCCCAGAAACAATCCATGTGGCACATGAAGAACATCTAAGACCAAGTTGTAGGAGAGGATATCAAAATACTTGTGAGTTTTCCCACTAGTGAATAAAGAATTAGGATTATTGCATGGCTGACCGGATTAGGAATAGATTTTTTTTTTAGCTTATTTTCCTCCAAATTAAGGAAATGTAGAGAAAAAGAGAGTGAAATGTGTGCTGAGATAGCCAAATTACTGTATCTGCCACACTACCACAAGTAATTTTTTTCTGATGCTTTGTTCTATTCACTTTTCCCACTCACCCACATTCCAATACATCACCCAGTCTTATAAAATTAATCTTAGTAAAACATCATCACTTTGGATGAGAACGAGTAACTCACAATGAATGTAACCCCTGCCATCTGGAGGACCAGAAAAATAAAAACACCACTAATAGAAACTGTGTTTTCCTATCCTAAAGAAAAGCAATGAAGTAGAACGTATTTTCAGGGTCTCGGAAAACCTATGACTATATGATCAGAGATAGCTATTAAGTTCCTAAATATAACTGTATAGAACGCTGTGAAAAGAAAGATTAAGAAGTCATGTTTTGAGCTCCTAAAGGACCTCAAAAGGACAATATGACAACAGTCACTGCACATATTATTACTCCCCAAAAATATGAGAATTCTTCAAAAAGGGGAGAAATGAAATGGATAGATATGTATTTTGGTGCAAAAATGCAAATTCATGCATGGCCTCATACATAGAGTCTTCAAATAGTTAAAAATAAAATGTGTATTATGAAAAAATTATGCATATATTTCCAATTTTTTCAAAATTTGATGTAATTCCATTTTTCCACATTTTGAAGCCCACTGACTCCTATTTCTTTTATTTTACATGTCATTACTTGAACCTAATCCACCATTACTACCACCTGATCTACCTAGTCTATATTTATTTTCACTTTAAAATTGTTGATATATAATATTTATACATATTTATTAATAATTATGTGATGTTTGATCTATGTATACAGTATGCAATGTCCATTCAGAATAAATATATCTCTCTTTTCAAATACTTAACATTTCTTTATGATGAGACCATGCAAAATCCTGTCTTCTAATTTTTTCTAGAGAAATATATAGTACATTCCCAATACTGTGCAACAGAACCCCAGAACTTCTTGTTCCTATCCAGCTACAACTTAGTACCTGTTAATCAACATCATCCCATTACTCTCTTCACCCTTCCCTTCACCCAGTCTCTGATAACCAACATTATTTTTTTTTAACTTAGCTTATTTGATACCAAATACTTTTACAATCCAAATATGATTTTTCTGTGTTTGACATTTCAATTTATATAATGACCTGCAATCTCATACCCATTGATGCAAATGATAAAACTTCACCCTTTTTATGAATGAGTAGTATTCTATTGTGTATATGTACCACAGTTTTTTGTATCCATTTATCAGTGGATGCACAGATAAGTAGTTTCCATTTCTTGGCAATTGTGAATCATGCTGCAGTGAACATGGAATCCATTCTGTACAAACAGTTCACTTCTAGTTGTCTTCCTTTTCCTTTTCTTGTTTCCTCCCTGCTTTCCTTCCTTCCTTTCTTTCTTTATTTTTTGAAATACACCTCTGAATATACCACCTTGTTGCTTAAAACAATTCAGTTGGGGTTGGCATTTTGACATAGGAGATAAAGCTACCACTTGCAACACTGGTACTCCATATGGGCTATGGTTTGGGTCCCAGCTGCTCTGCTTCTGATTCAGCTCCCTGCTAATGCACCTGACAACATAGCAGAAGATGGCCTAAGTACATGGGCCCCTGAACCCATGTGGAAGACCTGGAAGAAGTTCCTGGCTCCTGGCTTTGGTCTGGTACAAATCTGGCCATTGAGGCCATTTTGGGTGTGAACCAGCAGTTGGACGATCTTGATCTCTTCTCTCTCTCTCTCTCTCTCTCTCTCTCTCTCTCTCTCTCTCTATGTGTGTGTGTGTGTGTGTGTGTGTCCTTCTCTCTGTAACCCCCACCTTTTAAATAAATAAAATAAGTCTTTAAAAAAAAATTCAATGATCTGCTCTTTCCCTTAAAGAATCAATTCTTCAGCTTGGTGCTCAAGACATCCTGTGGTTTGACCCCCGCTGATCATATCATGGAAATATCTTTCACAATGACTTTTTCTCAGGTTTGCCTTTGCTTTATATCTTCCCATGTGCTTCTTTGTCTGTAAAGATCTCCCTATATGTACCCTGCTGCCTCCCACGCTTCTCTTAAAGCTGTCAGCCCAACAATTACTTCAACAGAACAGCTCCTGGTTCCATGCTAAATCAAAGCCCTTTATAATATCAGAGCCCCACCACACCCTTCTTTCTTCATAGCATTTATCCAGTTTTAAGTTCATAATTCTGTCTATGATTTTTGTGATCATTCTCTATCTCCTAAATGTAAGTACCTTGGTTCTTATAGAAAACAGCTTAAGAGCTGACCGACATTTGTATAGTGATTGATTGCTCTGAATCAGTTCCAGGAAAATGAACTCCCTGAGTCCAAGGACAATGTTCATTTTGACTCAATGTTGTAGCAACAGAAATGAGTGAATGACGGAGCAGACAGATGAGGTGGAAGAAGCATTTCTTTTAATGGCTCCTGGAGGACCAAGACACAGAAACAGATCATTGCAATAGAACATAATATTGTGGTGAGAGAATTGGTGGGAGGGATTCCCCACAAACAAAACGGAGTGGTACATGCAGAGCTTAAGAAAAGCACAACTTGAAAAGGGGATAAAATAACTTTATCTGGAGCAGGTAGCATCAAACTGGGCCTTAAGGAATATATAGATTTAGTAATAGGGAGAGAGAATAAGATGCCATTTTTGATGGGAAATTACAAATCATTTTCAATTATTAGCAAGGATATTTAAAGAGGAGCATAAGCTGATGGGAAGCGAGATACACAGCAGACTCATAGAATGGCAGATGTCCTAAATAGCACTATGGCCTCAGAATCAGCCCTTAAGGCATTCAGATCTGGCTCAAGAGCCCATGAGAATATTCAAGGCATGGAAAGCCAAGACACTCTGGAAAAAAAAGAAGACCTAAATGAAAGATCTCTGTGAGTGAGATCCCAGTGGAACGAATGGGGCCATCAAAGAAGGAGGTACCTTTCTCTGAAGGTAGGAGAGAACCTCTACTTTGACTATGACCCTGTCGGAATAAGATTGAAGTCAGCGAACCCTAAAGGCTTCCATAGCCTTGG
The DNA here is from genome assembly GCA_949820135.1 of Sylvilagus floridanus. Lineage (NCBI taxonomy): Eukaryota > Metazoa > Chordata > Mammalia > Lagomorpha > Leporidae > Sylvilagus > Sylvilagus floridanus. The sequence continues at coordinate 19,739,566 of OX463246.1, read as the reverse complement.
CAACTCATGACTAGAGCCTAGGGAGATTACTGAGGCCATAAACAAGAGTGTCAAATTGTTAAATCAACTTCAAGAGTCACTATGTATTTACGTCTCATGTGGGATCTGTCCTTAATGTGTTGTCCAATGTGAAGTAATGCTATAACTAGCACTGAAACAGTATTTTACACTTTGTGTTTCTGTGTGGGTACAAACTGATGAAATCTTTACTTAGTATATACTGAATCAATCTTCTGTATATAGATAATTAAAAATGAAAAAAAAATCTTGGTGTTAAATTGGAAATTGCCTAGAAAATTAATCAATTTTTTAAAAAAATATATCATGTAGGATCTCTGTCCTTAATGTGCTGTAGATTGTGAATTAATACTATAACTAGTACTCCAACAGTATTTTTCACTTTGTGTTGCTATGTGAGGGCAAACTGTTGAAATCTTTACTTAATATATGCTAAACTGATCTTCTGTATATAAAGAGAATTGAAAATGAATCTTGATGTGAAGCAAGGGGAGAGGGAGTGGGAAAGGGGAGTGTTGCGGGTTTGGGGGAAGTTATGGGGGGGGGAAGCCATTGTAATCTATAAGCTGTATTTTGGAAATTTATATTCTTTAAATAAAAGCGTTATAAAAAAAAAAAAAGAAGCCTATTGCTAAGAACACATCTGGAGAAGGATGGCGGTGATGGTGACAGAATGGTGTAGACCTAAAAATGATTAGACTATTAAATATCATGTAATGTATATTTTACTATAGGAAAGATTTTAAAAGGAAAAAAGAACTCAATGGAATTGATTTGAACTAGATCTGCTACATAATAGTTGTTTAATTTTGGGCATAGAATTAGGTCTCTTAACCATTTTTCTTATTCATAAAAGGGCAGCATTACAGGAATTAAGTGCAATAACAAGTTTCTGATAAGCAGTAGGTCTTCTGTGAGTACAGAATTTGCTAGATTTATGTATGTTAACAAAATTCTCGGAGAAGCGTAAGTAGTCTATTGTTTCTGCGACAGCATTAAGGAAGGTTGACAAGAAGATACTGTAAGTAAACCCTGTCGTCGACAGATGGCAATGATGAGAATTAAGTAGAGGGTAAAAATCTGAGTATTGTAAGGATCACAGGTGCCATTTCAATTCAGTTTTGGACAAAGAGGGCCCGACTTGATTCACATCTCAAAAAATAGTTATCTTTGGGGATGTAAATAAAAGCTGAACTATTTTAAGGTGAGCAATTGGTGTCGTGGTTATGTAACTTCTTAGGATACACACATCCCATATCAGAGTGTGTTGATCAAGTCAAACCCGACATACTACCCGCTTCTTGCTAATGTGCCTGGGAAGCAGCAAATAACATCCCAAATACTTGGGCTTCCGCCGCCCATGTGAGAGACCCAAATGCAGTTCTTGACTCTTGGCTTTGGCCTGGCCCAGCCTCAGCTGGTGCAAGCATTTGGGGAGAAAACCCTGGATGAAAGATCTCTTTCTGTCTTTCCCTCTTTCTGTAATTTGCCCTTTAAGTAAACACAATTTGTTTTTAATTTTACGTCTTTCAATTTATACCACTAATGTTTTGTCTCTCTTAATCTAATTAACCTTTCATTTTATAAATTATACAGAATTGGCGGGCGCTGCGGCTCAATAGGCTAATCCTCCGCCTGCGGCACCGGCACACCCGGTTCTAGTCCCGGTCGGGGAGCCGGATTCTGTCCCGGTTGCCCCTCTTCCAGGCCAGCTCTCTGCTGTGGCCAGGGAGTGCAGTGGAGGATGGCCCAAGTGCTTGGGCCCTGCACCCCATAGGAGACCAGGAGAAGCACTTGGCTCCTGCCTTGGGATCGGCGCAGTGAGCCTACCGCAGCGCGCCGGCCACAGCAGCCATTGGAGGTGAACCAATGGCAAAGGAAGATCTTTCTCTCTGTCTCTCTCTCTCTCACTGTCCACTCTGCCTGTCAAAAAATTAAAAAAAAATAAAAATAAATTATACAGAATTATTTGCATAAAAAATTAATAGCAATACAATCAGATTTCCTCCTGATAACTGTGGCTTTTGTTTTATCTCATTGAAGGAAGAATAAACTTCCTATTCTTTGAATAATGTACCTCCAGACATCCTCATCATGATACTCCTTATTTCTTTTCTTTTAAACTTTGTATAATTCCTCAAAGCCATGATCCATATATTGCTGCTTTAAAGCAAAAAAAAAAAAAAAAAAACAAAAAAACAAAAAAAAAACAAAACTGGACCTGGAATGCATGTTAATTCACCTTTTCACTAAGCAATGTCATTCTCACTGGTTGAAAGGCAGAGGAGGGATGGAGATTTAAAAAGCTCACAGTGAACATCTGGTGGAAGACATTTGATGGTTGAATCAAAATATGAATAAACCTGCCCCATATGGTATCATTCACCACCATTAGTACAGGTGTTCTTTTAAGAAAGTTAAAATGGCATGAAAACAGCAATATGATACTCTCTTCACATGAGTTATAGTACCAACCAAAATCAGAAAGAATATAATTTGCCTCAATTGTATGATCATTTTTGTGCATCTGAATGTATTGCATATACACGAGGCACATATTGATTTGTTAAGAGTTTCTTGAGTTCCATATTCTTAGTTTTTGAAAGTCAAATGCAAATTTATGAATTAAGAGCAATTTTAAAATCCCACTTTTTTTTCATAGGACTTTGAATTAATCAGCCAGAGGAGGGTAAATTAATATGCCATTTTGCAATTCTTAAAGAATTGTGGGCAATAAACATAGCAACATGAAAGTAAAAAGAAAATAAGGCCTTGATAAAACAGCTCTCCAGTTCTCATTTGTTCTATCATCACTCTTCAGTAGTAACAGCTGGTGATTAAATGTAACAGCCATGTTTCTACCGTAGCAAGAGAGAAATTGGCAGAAATAATGTGGAGAGAGGGAGTTAATCAAGGATCCAGAAACCCTCTATCCCTGAAAGAATACCTACTATGGGCACTCTGTGCCCCAGAAAATAGGTACAAATTTGGAGAACAAGATCAAGTGCCACTCCACATGATCTAATCCAGCTGCATTTGGGAGGCAACAGCCCAGGTGATATCCAGTTGTATGCATGTACTTATCCTATCCTTTGTATATCTCTGTAGAAAATGCATGTGGCAGTAGGAGGATAGCTCAGGATTCAGGACACTTGAGTCTCATCTAAATATTATCAAACTGCATCATACACTATATGTATGTGCTGGTGGTAAACAGCATAGAAAGTAGACCAAACTGGATGGAGGTAAGTTCAAACAGCAAAGGCATGTTATGAATTCAGTTGAATATACTAACAATAACAATAGCAGCAGTAATAAATTTAAAAGAAAAACTATGATTATGCACCCATCACGTGGAGGTTCTGTGTTCAATGTGAGAATGCAGAGAAAAGGACACAGTGCTGCCTCCAGTTTATAACCAGTGGGGGATGATTTAAATAATTAGATTCTAAGTACTACTGGAGGCCAAAAAAATGTCTAACCCAACAGACAGTTCAGGGAAGGCTCTTGGAGGGAGAGGATTGCTAAATTGAGTTCTGGAAGGCAAAGACAGTTTATCTGAGTAAATAAAGATTAATAAAAGGAGAATAAAAAGCCTAAGTTGGGTAAAACTATATAATGTGAGTCATTATTGCTAGAAGTTTGAGTTAAGAAGAGGAGCTTAAGTTAGAAGGATTGCCACACACAGGAGACTGAACTTTATATTGTAAAATCAGTGAAGGAAAGACAGATCATCATGGGCCCTCAGCATTCCTTCATATGCTTGCTAAATGTAGCAGATTGCAAGGCTTACCCATCTCCAGATCCTGAGGAATTTCTGAGGTTAATCATATAAGCAAATAAAAACAGATCAAAGTGACTACAGTGTACCTACTGCACAAGTGCAAGAGGAGCTGGCTGGTTTACTTCTTGCTAAAATGTGGTGCTAGGGGCCAGCATTGTGGTGTACTGGGTTAAGCCACTGCCTATAACACCAGCAACCCATATGAGCATCAGTATGTGTCCTGGGTGCTCCACTTCCAATTAAGCACCCTGCTAATGTGCCTGGAAAATCAGTGGAATATGGTTCAAGTGGTTGGATCTTTGCCACCCATATGGGAGACCCAGATGCAGTTCCTGTTCCTGGCTTCAGCCTAACCCTGCCCCAGCCATTGAAGTCATCTGAGAAATGAACCGGTGGATAGAAGCTCTGTCTCACCCATTTGAAAGGCTTACTCCGCCTTTCAAATATATACATATATTCATATATATATTTCATATATGAATATATTCATACATATTCATATATATCATACACACACACATATATATGTATATGTATGAGAGAGAGAGAGAGACCTCACCCCAGAAGCACTGGGTTCCTCAGCTGAGAAGTAAGCCCATTGTCAATGAGTAGCATCCACTCACACCCATTATTCCATTCTGGTGGAACAAGGAGAATTGATGCAAATGTGCTGATACTTGAAGTAGTTGCTGGGCCTTAGGTACTAATCATTTGCCTCTGACTCCAGAGATAACATCTAACTGTGCCAGCATCCAATAAATAATGGCAGGCTAAATTATTAGTGGACATTTGGGTATAAAATCTCATACCCTTCAAAGTCCTTAGCACTTGATTGTAGCAGTAAGAATAGATTTGAGCAGGGTGTTGTTTCTCATCCTTGGAGCTACTAACACTTCAGGCTAGGCAATTCTCTTATTGTATTAGTGTATGTTTAACTGCATGCCAGTACAGTGTGACCACCACAAATGTCTCCCCACACTGTCAAATATCCCCTAGGAGGACACTATTGAGAACCACCAGAGTAGGGGAAAACTAGAGCCATAAAGCTCCACAAGAGAATATTGCAATCTCTACAGCAAAAGTTTGAAGTAGGAGGGTGATAATGATGATCGTATTAGCAAAATTCAAGAAATATATTTTTAAAATTTTTACTTATTTGAAAGGCAGAGTGAAAGAGAGCGAGGGAGAGGGAGAGAGGGAGAGAGAGGGAGAGAGAGAGAGAGAGAGAGAGAGAGATTTCCATCTGCTGATTCACTCCCCAAATTGCCCAACAGTCTGGGCTGGACCAGGCCAAAGCCAGGAGTTAGAAACTCCGTCCAGGTCTCCCATGCGCATATCAGGGGTCCAAGGACTTGGGCCATCTTTTAACACCTTCTCAGGCACACTAGAAGCAAGCTGGATCAGAATCAGGGCAACTGGGACTCAAACCGGCATTCCAAAGTAGGATGCCAGCATTACATACAGTGACTTGAGCCACAACCTCAGCCCCTCAAGACCTATTTTGATGTCTGATTAATGTGATATCAACAATTCAGCAAAAAACATGCTTATGGAAAGCCCAAACTATTAAAAGTTTTTAGACTATATTGTGGCAGGTCAGGTAGTTATCATAGTCCTGTAGTAAGATCATGATGTGTGCTGTTGTCTGTCCCAGACGAAGGTTAACAGCTTTTTATCATTTTTTTCCTAATAGGGATTGAAAAAAAAATTAATTTGACATGTCTACAGCCATGTTTCAGGTGCCAGGAGATATACTGATATAGTTTAGAAGAGACAGCAAGCCACCATACCACCTGCCACTCAAATAACCTTTGGTCGACTTAGCACTTGATTGTAGCAGTAAGAATAGATTTGAGCAGGGTGTTGTTTCTCATCCTTGGAGCTACTGACACTTCAGGCTAGGCAATTCTCTTATTGTATTAGCGTATGTTTAACTGCATGCCAGTACAGTGTGACCACCACAAATATCTCCCACACTGTCAAATCATCTGTCACAACATATTTATTTGCTGGGGAGGGGGAGGTAGAGCTGGGAGGGTTTGCTTGTACATTTAACAGAGATATGGTAAGTACCACAAACCCTGTACTATTTAAGTCTATTAAGGTGGAACGAATTATAGCAAAATGTTTTCTAACTGAAGTTCAGTATTTTTCTGATTTCCTGTCTTGGTCAGAATCAGTGGAAGGGTACATTTAGGTGCTTCCACTTTACTTTCTTACTACGACGAGTCTCAAAGTTCCTAGCAACAATGTCAATAGTGGGCTGAATGTTAAGTATAGCCACCCTCGGCCGGCGCCATGGCTCAACAGGCTAATCCTCCGCCAGCGGCACCGGCATACCCGGTTCTAGTCCCAGTCGAGGTGCCAGATTCTGTCCTGGTCACTCCTCTTCCAGTCCAGCTCTCTGCTGTGGCCAGGGAGTGCAGTGGAGGATGGCCCAAGTGCTTGGGCCCTGCACCCGCATGGGAGACCAGGAGAAGCACCTAGCTCCTGGCTTTGGATCAGCACAGTGCGCCAGCCACAGCGGGCCGGCCACAGTGGCCATTGGGGGGTGAATGAATGGAAAAGGAAGACCTTTCTCTCTGTCTCTCTCTCTCTCTCACTGTCCACTCTGCTTGTCAAAAAATAAAAAGTATAGCCATCCTCTTTACACACTCAGAGTTTAAGGGCATGGCCTGAGGGTTGGTCCACATATGCATCGGACATCTGTGGAGTGGGCATGCAGTAAGATTTCATTATCATGAGCCTCCACATGCCTACGTTCTTCAGTTGGAGCTGCATCATGATATTTTGGGCCCCCAGTACCAAAATCAGCATAAATTCTGTCTCCGCTAATACTTTAAATTGGCTTTTTTCCCCTAAAGGCAACTTATTGTGGGAAATGGCTATGCTCTATTTCATGTTCTGGATTCTAGGATTGTTAATGTCTATCCTCAGGCATGTTTTCCTGGTTCTCGCTAACATGTATTGGCCAGATCTGCAGCTCTTGATGAATAATGCTTTCCTTCTGTAGTAGAGACAATGCTTCCATACTCAAGCCACTATTTCCTGCTCAGCCAAGGTTTTCTGGATAAGGCAACCCAACTTATTGGTTTAGAAGCAACCAGGGAATTAAAGGTCTGGTTTAGAGGAAGGGAAGTATCTTGTGAAAATCTGGCCTCATGTGGAGTTTTTGCATGGTGTCCAGAGGTTGGGAAGTCAGTCTTCCCTAGCAAAGGTGGGTAGTGCCATTTATGCTGGTCTATAGGTTTAGGAAAATCTTGGTGTTCAAATATTCTCAATACCTCCACCCAAATACCCTTACTCAAGGCTCAAGGCTACGCTCAGATTATGATTTTAGCACAGGAAACTTTCCAGTGCTGTGAATTCGACCTCATGTCATACTCTACTTTTGTTACTATTATCTCAGTCTGATTTTTACCAAAGCCTGTTCTCTGGCTAGATGAAATAAATGTCTCATTAAATACTGACATGGAGATTATGCTCTGAGTTGACAGTTGGGTACTGTGGTTTTCCTTTTCTTCATTTGGCATTTTAATGTCAATTAACAGCCAACAGTACTTTAATCCTTAGAGTTATTGGTGTCACCACATTATTTAAGTATTAGACATTGCACGAATCACTGCATCTCCCTCTACCTTTATGAAAGCTTGGTTCCTTCTTGCCTTTTGAGTGTTCCTATGTGGAAGTTGGACATCAGCCGCCATCTGTAAAACACTTACATGCACCTCTTTGCATGGTTTTATTGAACCTTCTTTTTAACACGCTTTCAGTAATGAGTGGAAATCTTCTGAGGGTGGACGAAGGAAATTTCCCAGATCATCCCTTTACAAACTCTTCTCTACACTGTCTTCTCAACTCCATATACCCACAATGAATAGCAAGCGTTTAAGAATTATCTCACAAATTCTTAGCCACCTACATTTATGCAAAATCCTTCATGGTGGTCTATCTCATAACTCACTGTGGTTTCTGATATCTACTGTCATTAGACCTCCAGCAAAACTGAGACAGGAAGATCCTATTTTAGCAACTTGGTATAGACATTTTAAAAAAATCAAACAATTCCTGGAAATTCAAAATGTGGTTGCACAAATAAATGTAGAAACTAATTTCCTCATAATGGAAAAATTAGGGGATGGGGAGAGAAAGTGTAGAACACACAGACAGAAGGGGAAAACATGTACCAAACTCTCTAAACCACAGACAACCAACAATATGTCATTTTGATTTACTTCCTCAGAGCTGGTCTTTATTCTGTGCATATGGTTCTTTACATGTTATGGTAATACTCCATATAAAATTTCCCATGGGGATTTCTTTTGACTTAATTCTAGCATTTTCCATATGATTCTAAATGTTTCACAAACAGGAGTAATAGGAATAAACTAGCCCACAGGGGAGATGTGCCACAATTTATTTTACTCTTCCTCTACTGTTAAACATTATGATTGGCTCCACATTTTAGCAATTAATATCATAAACACCCCACCCCCCACACTTCTTGCTCTGAGTTTGGGATTAGACACAGTGAGATAATTATTGGTTTGAAAGGAAACCCTCAAGATTTAAAGGCCTCTCAGTGGTCTAAGCCCAGAACCCCTCCGTGTCGTTTTATCCTGGCAGGATAAATTTTAAAAGTCTGGGGGAGAAGGGTTAGAACATTTCAGAGGCCAAGACGCAGTCTAGTGGCCACTGCTGAGATGTTTAAAAAGATAAGGAGGAGCCAATTGGCACAAGGGTACTTACATCTGACAAGTAGTTTAATGGGATGGTTGTGGCTAAAATAACCACATTCCATCAGTGGAACGGGAGATAGAAATACTGTCAGAGACCCAGTTCTTTAATAAGACAGTGGTCAAAACCACTAATGCTCACAAGTCATGCAGGCCACATAAAGAAGTGAAGTGGGCTAAATGAATCTGCAGCAAACTGGACAGCTTGCACACCACCTAGGAGGAACCACTGTTCATTCTCAGCTAGGGATGTCAGATTTAGCAAACAAAATTGCAGGAAGCCTGGTTACATTTGAATTTTAGAAAAAAAAAGATGCATTTTAATATGAGTATGCCCCACATATTGTACAGAACATAATTATGCTAAAATATTTTTGTGTTGCTGTCATTTACTGAAATTCTATTCTATTGGTTGGCTGTGGGTTGTTCTAACAACCCAGGTTTCACCCAGCTCCTGCCACCTAAAAGGGCAAGAGCAGGACTGTCAGATTTTCAGGTCTTTCAAGAGCTACCAGAAATCTGGAGTTTCTTCTAAAATATCCTTATTTCTAAATTCTCACAACTAGTTAAAGGTGTCCTAAAATCACATAGTGGGCCAGATGATGGTAGTAAGTCATCATTTAGGGACCTCTGATACTAGATTATGATCTAGAATCCAGCCCAAAACATGTCTACCATTGGAAGGAAGTTACAATATGTATTAATCATGTCTTCTTCAAGCCAGTGTTTCTCTGAGGACAGTTGTGGACAGGGGCATGATGAAAAAATCAGGAGGCCACAATACTTTCAGAGGAAGTTGGAAAAGGGAGGGAAAGTTGGAGGAATGCTGGATAAAAGAAGACTGTGAATACCACAGATAGTCTTCCTACTTAGTTGTCTGGGGTAGAGCCAGCCTCTGGTATAGAAAAGTCAAGGTATGTCCTTGAAATTCAAATGTTTCATTAACCAAGTCATGTTAACCATCTTAAGGTAGTATCGATGAAAACACATTTTCTCCCTTACTTAAACTCCACAAGGGGCCGGCGCCGTGGCTCAACAGGCTAATCCTCCGCCTTGCGGCGCTGGCACACCGGGTTCTAGTCCCGGTCGGGGCACCGGATTCTGTCCCGGTTGCCCCTCTTCCAGGCCAGCCCTCTGCTGTGGCCCTGGAGTGCAGTGGAGGATGGCCCAGGTGCTTGGGCCCTGCACCCCATGGGGAGACCAGGAAAAGCACCTGGCTCCTGGCTCCTGCCATCGGACGAGCGCGGTGCGCTGGCCGCAGCGCGCCGGCTGCGGCGGCCATTGGAGGGTGAACCAACGGCAAAAAGGAAGACCTTTCTCTCTGTCTCTCTCTCTCACTGTCCACTCTGCCTGTAAAAAAAAAAAAAAAAAAAAAAAAAAAAAAAAAAATCTCCACAAGGAAGAGCCTCCACAGAAGAAAAAAAAAAGTTACTAGGGTTAACACAAGAATAAAGCTAACTGTTGCCTCATTTTAAACCTCTGTTAATTAAACATGTTTGTGTTTCTTTGGTACTAAAACTTGCTACGATTTTAATTGAAAAATCTTTTGTATCTCCACGAGGCAAGAATGATTTCCCCTGAAGATGTGCAAGTCCCAACTTCCTAATTAAAAGAAAATAATGGCTTTCCAATCCGTTGTGGGAAGGAGACATTTAGAGAATTACCACGAAGCACTTCACAAAGAACACCATTAAAAATGATGAATACAGGGAGCAGAGCATTTTGCTGCTGCTAGATTGAATTCAATGGATAGGTGAAAAGGGTTTTATTTACTAGGAGCCAAGCCTGGATGTGTCATAAATTGTTTGGCATGTGCAGTGTTGCAAGTCAAGCAGCTTTGCTTCTGTAGAATCATTCTGAGTAGTGTTGCCTGGATGTACTTTTCAGAGCTGAATATTCACACATATAGGATTCCGTTCCTCTTCTTCATGGAGCAGGGCTAACAATGGCAAAGGAGTGGACTTCTGTCACTATCTGGAGTCCGAGACTTTAGTTATAAACTAAACTCCAGATTTCTTAGTGAGCCGTTTAATTTAGTCACCCAAGGATTGAGTATCAACATTTATTGAATCAAGGATGATATTAAAAATCTTTAGCCTTCCATATGGCTTTAAGTTTTGAACAGACAGAAGAGACAAAAATCCATCAGAATAGTTATTTTTGGTTAAAAAAACATATATTCTTGTACCAGCATATCTATACCATATACAATCCAGAGAGAGGTGCCTCAGAGGAGAGAAAAAAAATTAAAGCCAGAGTCTGCCTTCAAGAACCGGATGTTATAGCTGATATTAATATTACAAGTCATGGGGCCAGTGCTGTGGCACAGTGGGTTAAAGCCCTGGCCTGAAGCACCGGCATCCCATTGGGCGCTGGTTCTAGTCCCAGCTGCTCCTCTTCCGATCCAGCTCTCTGCTGTGGCTTGGGCAAGCAGTAGAAGATGGCCCAAGTCCTTGTGCCCCTGCACCTACATGGGAGACCTGGAAGGGGCTCCTGGCTCCTGGCTTCAGATCTGTGCAGCTCTGGCCCTTGCAGCATCTGGAGAGTGAACCAGCGGATGAAAGACCTCTCTCTCTCTGTCTCTCCCTTTCTCTGTAACTCTTTCAAATAAATAAAAAAATATATAACAAGTCAGTCTCTCTGGTTATCATTTAATTCACTGGTTTTTAGGGATAAACCTCAGGGGAAAAGAAAGAGGAAAAATCAGAAAATGAAGCATCACAACACCCGGTTCTCTTCTTGCCCATGACACCCAATGGTTGGTGTGGTTTGCAAAATAGACACTAGTGTGCCTATTCTGGTAACCCTGCAATGCTCTAAAGGGACTTAGAAACTCCGCCCATCTGGAAGGGGCTATGCCCAAGAGGCGTGGACACTTCTAAGCTTCTATTTTGGAACTTGCTGCCTCCAAAGGCATAAGTTTGAGTTGTCTGCTAAATGATGACCCCGGAGGCCTCAGCTGAACTTCCAGGTGCATATAGATAGTCCAGACCATCAGCAGAGGCACCTAGCTGTTATGTAGAATTGTGAGATAAATAATTATGCATCTAAGAAATAACTGGAGTGGTTTGTTATGTATTAATAGAAAATAGATAGAGTTGCTCTAGCAAACTGGAGAGAATAGAAAGTATAAACCAGGGTTTTTATTCAGAGATATGGATATAAATATAGTAACACCCCAAATTATGCAGGAGTGTCAGGAATGCTTCAGAAATGTGTTCCAGTTTTGCTCATTTTCATAGTGCTGAGGTTGACAAAAAGGTTTCTGTTAGAATCCAATGCAATTTATGGTTGAGGGAGAAGATATTGATTATCTTGTGTTATATTACAGTAAGAAAAGGAACAGAAACATAAAGGTACAGTAGGTAACCTCTATTTTGTTGTTCTCATTGATGTTTCCAATCACAAAACAGGTAGAAACCACACTTCATGAAACCTTCCGGACACAAGTTCTAATGTACTATGTGAAAATCTTCTGAAACTGAAACAGATCTTTAAAAAAATATATGGTTCTTGAATGGTATTTCTTTAAAAACACATATCCACAGCATCACTTATAATGTCAATTTACCAAGGATCAGCGGGGAAAGAAACTGACCTTTCTCTTCATGTAAATGGAAATATTGGGGTTCATGTGGGGCTTTTGATTTAAATGTCGTTGATTTTCAACAAAGGATATCAAGAATGCTGGCAGGGACTGTTCTTGGCTATGTAGCTTCCTCTTTTTCCCCCCTGTAGAGTGCCCAGACAGCACAGAATTAGAACTTGGAAATTGCTGTTAAGGGGTAAATACTGCATAAGGTTTGGGACAATGAGAAGTCTGAACTTCAGAAAACATCATAGTGACTTTAGTTTCAGAAGAATTACAAATGAGATGGACATTGCCGATTCATAAGGCCCTGAGTCCTGACAAGATAGCCACAATGAGTGTGCTGTTGGCCAGCTCCCCTTCTTTTAATGGCAGTGCTCAGATCCAAGTTTCTGTGTAATTATATGGAACTGAGGAACTGATATGAGAAGAAGCCCCTGGGAATCTAACATCAAAAGAATGAAACAAGGGCCGGCACCGTGGCTCACTTGGTTAATCCTCCGCCTGCGGCACCAGCAGCCCATATGGGCGCTGGGTTCTAGTCCCGGTTGCTCCTCTTCCAGTCCAGCTCTCTGCTCTGACCCAGGAGGGCAGTGTAGGATGGCCCAGGTGTTTGGGCACCTGCACCCGCATGGGAGATTAGGAAGAAGCACCTGGCTCCTGGCTTTGGATCGGCGTAGCTCCGGCCGTAGTGGCCATTTGGGGGATAAACCAATGGAAGGAAGACCTTTCTCTCTATCTCTCTCACTGTCTAACTCAATCTGTCAAATAATAAAATAAATAAAAAAAATATAAAAATAAAAAAAAGAAATAAAAAAAAAATGAAACAAAAGCCGACATGGAAGGAGCAACTGGGATGAAGTTTAAATTGTTTTGCTTATTCCCCACAAACCCCTGAAACAATCCCAGCCCATGTCACTCACAGATGGCAAAGGAAATCTGTTGAATTGAAGCATAAGCCAGCTGGAAAGCCCCTGGGGTGAGGGAGGAAGGAAAACAGGCTAGGGCTGAGCTGCCTGGCTCGGTGGGTCACGCACACTCCTCCTCTCACTAAGGAGTTAGCACATTAAACACTGCAGAGTTGATGTCTTCAGGACAATACCCTCAAACAGATGAGCTTCCTAAAGTCATGGCAGCAAACTGGTGTTGTTCCTGGGTCAGTTGGACTCATATAACACATTGTCTCCCGGACAATTCTCCTTGACTTCTTCATTAAGCACCTAGTCTTCACATGTCCATGTTCAAAATAGAGTTTATCTTCTCCCCACTGTTATTCCTCTTTCATGGGGGACTGTCATCCATATATCTATTCAAGCTAGAAACTTGAGAATCATATCAGACTCTTATAATACCACCTGATACTATTCAATCATGTCATTTTTTCCTACCAAATATCCATTCTCTCCATACCCACTGCTAGTATCTTGGATATACCATTTTAATGCCATATATAATCTATATAATGACATAAATAATTGTGCAAAGAATGTTCTTACTGTCCCTGGCCCTATTATCATCAGAGTGAGCTACCAAACACAAAAATCTGATCACACAGCAGAATTAAATCTTAAAGTCCTTCTACTAGTCATGTATCCAGCTTTTATGTTCAATCATAAACCATTCCACAGAGGTGAGAATCTGTAATGTTTTTAAAAGACATCTAGAGGAAAAGAAATGCTTATAACCAGTGCCTAAACATCTATGCTCTAAAGATTATTTTCCTTATGACAGCCTTTGTAATACTTTTTGAAAATCTCCCTTCTGTCTCATAACGTTAATGATTTTAATGAATAGTTATAAATTACCTACTATGTGATTATTTAAAGATTTATTTATTTGCAAAGGGGGTGGGGAGAGAGATCTTCTAGATGCTGATTCATTTCCAAATGGCCTCAGCAGCTACAGCTGGACCAGATTGAAGCTAGGAGCCTGGAACTCCATTTTGGTCTCCCATATGGCTGGCAGGGGCCCAAGCACTTGGGCCATCTACTGCTGCCTTCCCAGGCACATGAGCAAAGATCTGGATCAGAAGTAGAGAAGCAAGCCCCACACAGTATGTGATTTAATAATCTGTTGGTTTTCCTCATTTATAGCCTAGATGTCCACCCTCCTCCCATTTCAAAGACCAGTCATATTCCAAGAAAAGGATCCAGAACCTGGCTGAGGAAGATAACTCCCCAGTTTCATGGGTTCTTTTTCTCTAAAATAAGTGGTGATTGTTGTTCCGCCACCAAAACAAATCTCAGGTCTTCTAAATGAGATGCTGCTTTGTCTCCATTGAAGGTGATGGGATAGAGCAGAGCTCTCCTTAGTATTACTTATCTGTCTCTTCATTCTCCCTAAGGCAATCAAGCATATGGGAAAAGTCAAATATGTGTGTGTGTGTGTGTGTGTGTGTGTGTGAAATATGTAGGATAATGTCCATGGCTGGCATATGTAGAAAGGGAGACATCATGTTTTTATTCAATTTGACTCACCAAAATGACACATTTTTAAGGAGCTTGTTATATGTTCCCTCATAGCAATTCCCTGGTTTTAATCTCTGTCTTTTACCCTTAGGTTTGAAATCCCCTATTCATGATCCTTTTCTTAGGTGAACTATCCCTGCTTCAGGTTTTAGGAATCCTCATATCTAACCACAAGTAGGTCCTTGTTTGTTAGATTCATTATATACTCAATCCATTTATAGAGTCATATATAGTGCAGCATTCTGTCTAGAGCAACATGGCAGGATTCTGAAAGCCAGCCAGAAGTCACTTGGAAGAATGGAGGTAAGGGAGCATAGGATCTCCAACTTCTAAGATCTATTTGAGAATAGATCCTGCAGCTTGGATTTAGCTTTTAATGTTTCCACCAACATGAGCAGAAATCTTATAGAGTTGTTTGACCAAAGAAGCTATAGATTAAACAAAAGACCCTCCCCCAGGAAAGCACTGATTTAGGGGACAACACAATGGATATCAAGACATTTCTTTTCCTTTGGCATCAGTGGACCCCCTACCGCACAGTTGCATGCTGGGCTTCTCCTTGAGTTCAAGCAATGTGAGAAAGGAAATGGATTACCCGTAATGGCTTATTAAAAGTGTTCAATTCTGATCATTCCAGGAAGGATTCGGTTGAATCCTTCAGTTGCCCTCAATCTTTATCTAGTGGAGTTTAGAGATGGGGGAAAAGGACATAAGCAGTTCTTTCCAGTACATGCATTTTTGTCCGGTTTTCTCTATCTCTAGGATGCTGCATCTGATTGAAAGTTTTCTCTCTTTCCTAAAAGATTTATTAACTTATAAATTTGAAAGGCAATATGACACACAAACACACACACATAGAGAAAGAGAGAGAGGGTGAGAGAGAGATCTTCATTCCACTGATTCACTCCACCAAATAACCATAACAGCTGGAACTGGACCAGGCTGAAATCAGGAGCCAGCATCTCCATCCAAGTCTCTCACATGGGTGGCAGGGACTCAAGTACATGAGTCATCATCTGCTGCTTTCCAGGTGCATTAGGAGGAAGCTGAATTAGAAGCAAAGCAGCCAGATATTGGATGTGGATGTCCTGAGTGGTAGCCCACCTTGCTGCTTCACAACACACACCCCTATAAGTTTGCTCTTAATCAGTAAGCCCCGGTGTCAACTTAGGACCTGACATATAAATCCCTAAATATATGATTACTACATTAATAAACTACTGAATAAAGGGAAATGATTTAGATCTATTTATATCATGGTCACTATAGTTAACAATGTATTGCAATCTTGTAAATTGCTAAAAAGGTGTGTGAGATAATAAGTATGTTAGTAAACTCAATGTAGTCATTCCCCAATGTACACATCTCAAAACTACATGTTGGACATGATAAGTATATAGAATTTATGTTGGTCAATTTAAATAATAATTATTATTTATTTAAAGATTCATTTATTTATTTGAAAGGCAGTGTGTGTGTGTGTGTGTGTGTGAGAGAGAGAGAGAGAGAGAGAGAGAGAGAGAGAGAGAGAAACTCTCCCAACTGCTGGTTCACTCCCCCAGTAACTACAATAGCCAAGGCTGGGCCAGGCCAAAGCCAAGAGCTAGGAGTTTCATCTGGATCTCCCCTATGGGTGTAGGGGCCCAAGTACTTGGGCCATGTTTCATTGATTTCCCAGGCACATTAGCAGAGAGCTGGATTGGAAATGGAGCAGCCAGGACTTGAACCAGTGCCTATTTGGGATGCTAACGCTGCAGGCAGCGGTTTAACTCATTACACCACAGTGTTAGCCCCAGTAATTATTATTTTTTAAAAGATTTATCTGTTCGCTTGAAAGACAGGGTTACAGAGAGAGTAGAGACTGAGAGAGAGAGAGAGAAATATTTTCTATCACTCTCTAAATAGCCTCAATGGCCAAGACTGAGCCAAGTCAAAGCCAGGAGGCTTAAATTCTATCTGTGTCTCCCATATGGGTGCCGGGGCCAAGATACTTGGGCCATCTTCTGCTGCTTTCCCAGACACACTAGCAGTGAATATGATTGGAAATACAGCAGCCTGGACTCGAACCAGTCCCCATTTGGGATGCTAGCATCACAGGCAGCAGCTTAACCTACTGTTCCACAATGCTGGGCCCTAAATAATTATTTTGTTTCTAAAAGAAATGTAACGTATGGTGCATGTGCACGTCTGCTGTAGAAAAACCCTTGACTAATTATGGGACATTTTGCCAGGAGTTAAGTTGACAAAATTAGCAAATGCCTTTCCATGGCCACACTGCCATACTTCTGTGCCTTGAGCAGAAAAACGGATGGTTTACTAGCTCATGAAATACAGAATATGCAGGGGTGCCATTCTATCACTGCAAAACAAAATGTTAGCACTAGTGACCCAAAAACTCTAGCTACGTGAAGCTAGAGTTCAACGACACATACACCAGTTGGATTCATGCAGAGGCTCCTCATGGTCTATACACAGGAACCGCAGAGTATTGTAACTGCATTTGGAGAGAGAAGCCAGCCAGCTGTTCAGCTCTGACCTGCTTTCTTAGTGTGTTCTCTGCTCCTAGAGCTACAATGACTGAAATGTCCCCAGAGGGTCTGGAGTTTGGTGAGCAAATCTTTTTCGTTTTTTTGTTTTTTTTTTTTTTTTGAGCAAATCTTATTAGCTGAAATATTTCTACCCTGTCAATGAAGACCATGTTATTTGAAGGCATTTTCACTTCTCCATGAGGATTTATAAGCTTCCACTGTTGACTAGCACTGCCCTGGGCCCTGTGAGGGTTCAAAAAATTATACTGTCAGTGAAAAATAGGAGGAATACACAAAATATTTGAGAAAAATGTAAGTAAAAAACTAAGAAAATGTATATAAGGAACAATGAGAAGATCAGGCAGGATTGAGAAACAGGACTCCCAAGGTGCACCTGGAAACAGGTGGCCAGCAGAGTGGGGTTGCCACTGAAGTGCATTTGCTGAGTTCCTCATCCTCATCACTCACCTCTAAAGTTTTTTCTTAGCTCATCTACTGATAGCATGTACAAAAAAAAAAAAATTGACACTTACAAAGCACATGACAATAGCCTTGAGTCAACAAGAAATGGACTAGAAAAAAAAGTGAAAATTACAGCAAAATATCATGTTTAACACTGTTGAGGGTTTTTTGCTTTATTTTTGGCACAGTGAAAAACAGAACAAAATTTGAGTGAAGAAAAGTGCTTACTTTCCATCCCATGCACTTTATTTTACTTTGTTCTGATCCCACGGTATGGTTTATGGTCCTGTACTGCATAAACCTTGATCATGTGCAACTTTAGGATGCATCAATCATAGTTCATGCATCTGTCATGAGGATATTGGGATTAGGCATCCATGAGCAAGATGTGCAGGGAGTTCTTCACATTGAGGCACAATATTGCTGAGGTTAGTGGAACGATGAGAACCAGGACATTTAAAAAATTTATAAAACAAAAGGGAAAACAGCTGTAAAAGATAGGATCCAAATAGTCAAATCTGTCCAAGGAGGAAAGCAGATGTTGCTCCGGTTTATTTCCTGTTTCTTCCTGTCAATGATGTAACTCTCTGAATCAGACATTAAGCCCAGATGGTTTAGCCAAAAGGAGATCTGTAGCCAGAGACCTTGTCTCAACAAATTTTGGTAAAAATCTATTAACATTTTATGATGGTATTCCAGTTTTTCATTTGCATGCTTTTTAAGTGGGGACTACTGTATGTATTATTTTTACTTACTTTTTTATTTTATTTTTCAGACATTTATTAATACATTAGATTCCCAGGGTCACAACAAATGTATAATTACTGCAACACAATTGTTGCCAATTCTCAGATTAATGCAGTATCAAAACCAAAAGAACAGATTTAATGCAGTTCACTGAAACAATTCTAATAACTACAATATTTCCTTCCCTCCCATGCCTTTCAATTCCTGGATTTAAAACATACATTGAGGTATTTTAAAGTCTTTACTCCAAAAAAGATACCTATTTGGGCATGTTCAAGCAAAAAATTATTTTAAAACATTATCAGAATCAAATCCAAGGAGAACTTCCCCTGGCATCATTTGTAGGCAAATGAATTATATGATTATGCATAGCACATTATTAATCAAATACTATAGGGATTAAACTGATGCAACCTTATGAAAATATCAATGACATGTTTTATAGAACTAGATAAAACACTACTGAAACTTGTATGGAACCACAAAAGATCCCAAAAAGCCAAAGCAATCCTAAACAAAAAGAATGAAGTAGGAGGCACTAAGCTACCTGACTTTAAGACATATTTATAAAGCTTTCTTAATTAAGGTAGCATGGTATTGGCATACAAACCCATAAGCCAACAGAACAGAATAGAGATCCCAGAAGTAAACTCATACCTCAATAGCCAATTGTTTTTTGACAAAGCTGCTAAGTATATACATTGGAAAAACGATAGTCTTTTCAATAAACAGTGCTGGGAAAATTAGACATCCACATGCAGAAGATGAAAATGGACCCCTCTGTCTCACACCACTTATAAAAATCAACTCAAAGTGGATTAAAGACCCAAATGTAAGATCTGAAACTTTGATATTACTAGATTAAACATAGGAGAAATGTGTCAGGATGTTGGGATGGGCAAGGAGTGTGTGCGTGTGTGTGTGTATGTGTGTGTGTTTGAAACCCCAAAAGTACAGGAAATAAAAGCAAATATAGAAAAGTGCCTGCAACACAGGCATCCCATATGGGTGCTTATTTATGTCCTGGCTCCTTCACTTCCAACCCATCTCCCTGCTAATGGTCTGAGAAATGGCAGATGATGTCACCCAGGTGCTAGGGCCCCTGCACCCACAGGGGAGAGCTGGATGAAGTGAAGCTCCTGGCTCCTGGGTCCTGGGTGTAGTCTGGCCATTGCAGCCCTTTGGGGAGTGAAAGAGTGGATGGAAGATCTCTCTCTCTCTCTCTCTCTCTCTTTCTCTCTAATTCTTTAAAATAAACAAATACATATTTTAAAAATGATTTTTTAATTTTTAAAAATTAGTAAAAATAACTCATGGTTAAAATAAAATTGATGATAATCACTCAAGAGGTTTGAAGAAAGCAAAATAAACAAAGTTGGATATATAAATAAATGAAAATAGAAAAATATAGAAAAATTTAAAAAGTGATATATTTGAAAAAAAAAGTAAGTTATATATCTGACAAGAACAAATAAATAACAACAACAACAAAAAAAGAATGCACTGTGATCTCTATCCACACAAAGGCCCTCCAAAATTCTGAGGTAACATGGGGAATGGGGAATTCTCTCACAGCGATGTCTACCGTGGGTTGTGGTTCCACTCAGCTTCGTCTTGAAGTCCTGGTAACAGGCACCACAACCTCCCATGGACCCTATGCCTACCACGGGCTCTACGCCTCACCGTGGGCTCTATGCCTTACTACAGCCTTTATTCCTTACCACAGACTCTACGCCTTACCATAGGCTCTATGCCTTACCACAGATTTATGCCTTACCATAGACTTTATGCCTTACAACGGATTTATGCCTTACCATACACTTTTTTCCTTTCCACAGACTCTACACCTTACCACGGGCTCTACACCTTTCCACAGGCTTTAGGCCTTGGGATCTAACGGGTGCATGAGTGACAATCCCCACTCTCTGTTCCCATACCCTCCCTGTCAGATGGCTGGATCTTGGGGATGCCCAATATCAACCAGTCCGATTCCACGAGTTGCCATGAAAACTTCCTCATCCCACGTTCCATCCAAGAATGGTCACTTAACAGCACATTTGATCTTGACATACAGGATCTCTACCACTTTTGTGAGCATGCAGGAAAGTGGAGGAAAATCTCTATGTGCAGGCTTTCTCCCATCTCAGCTCTGAACCTTCTCTTTACATCTCATGCTCTCTGGCTCAAGCTCTAACTGCAAAAGCACTCACTAAAAAAAACAAAACCCCAGCTCTCACTGCCTCGCTCACTGTACCTCCCCCCTCCCACCCAGGAATTCTAAGCTCCTACTCATTCTTGCTTCAGAACCAGTCCTTGTTCATGTCTACTCCCCCTGCCGTACCTATGATCCTATATAACACCCTTCTCCCAGAGAAGCAAATGCAAGTTTGGGAATCAGGCTGTCTCCATGCCGTCACCCTCTGGCATGGGTCCTCCAAGTATTCTTCAACCCTCCCCCTCCTGATCCAATTCTACAGTAAGACTAGCAAGGGAGTGGCAATTCAACCCTTTTTACAGTAAACAAGTCACCTATCCCACGCTTATGCTGACTCTGTGCTATCATGAGCAAGCCAGATAGGATAAAGGACTGCAAATCAGGTCTTTAGAGGGGTTTTGACCCCGCCTTATAACTGAACGTCAAGCTGACTTCGGCAGTTCTCCTCAGTTCCTACAAACTCCATTTCCTGATCCCATTAGCAAGCATTTCCTAGATATTTCATTCATTAGCTCTGAGTTAAAGTCTAATTATCCCAATTACAGACAGGCAGTTTTTCAATCCAGATTCCCATTAGATACAGTCCACACATGGCCTGAACTTGTGTAGACAAGTTTAAGCATGTCTCTGGTATCCCCTGTCTTTCTTAAGTTTCTTCTTTTGGGTCAGTTCTGTCTAGTCCTCCCTATGTAGTATACACTTCAGAGGAGGTTTACTGGGGAGAATTTTATTCCCTTGCTATGCTTTGTATGCCTAGTCACCAACCTAGGTGGAAACCAAAGCTGGCACTCTCTAGTTTAAAAGCACCTCTGCTAAGGCTCTCGCCATGAAGGCTCATTGTCTGATCCTATTAGATTAGATCCTATTAGATTAGATGTCTATTAGACAACACTCAAGGTTAAGAGGCATAGAACAACTATTTTTCTTCGTGTAGGGAACAAACCATATGCTAGACTTAGTCTAGCATATGGCCAGTAAAGGGATCTAATCACTCCATGTGTGTGCTACTCTGACAAATACATACTCTAGGTTACAGACACAGACACGGAAGGCTGAGAGTGGGTGGTAGGTACTAATCCCACCCTCACCTTCCTTTCTTCCGTGCAGGGGCTTCAGTGTACATCTGGACACCACAGGCAGCAAGAGTTTTTAAGCTCTCATTCCAGCCAGGAGGCAAACCACCTACTTTGAGATCTATTTTGACCCCTGAGCTTACAGAAAAATGTCTCATTTTCTGCATTACCACCCAGCCTACTTAGGAGCTGGAGGATGCAGCAGTTAGCCTACTTGAGTTGTGAAGAGTGCCAGCCCCTGTAATCTGACTCCCCATCTCAGAACTGTCTCCTGACTGGCTTCTTGGCTCTACACCCTGCATCTGCTCCAATATGCATTCAATTCTTCACCAGAGTGGCACAGGGTCCTTGGGTCTGTTTAGTGAGCCACCAGAGTCATCCCTCTGTTATCACATTTGACTATTGTTGAGGCCTTTAATCCTGGTAGAGTTTTTATCAGGTGACCATTGCCCAGATTGTTTTAATTTTGCCTGAGGGTTTCTAGGCAAGAATCTAGGTCCAATAATCTCAGATGCTACTGAATACTTCTTGAGACACCTCCCACGTGACCCCTCATCCTTGAGGCTGGTTTGATTGACAGCCCCATGATTAGACATTTCCAGTATTGGCTTTTGGTTTAGGGGCATAAGGTTATTGTCTGTTTACAGGGCCTCCAGTTTTTCTCTTTCTACTCTGCCTCTTCACAGGATCTTACAGGAGCCTCTTATAGGTCATAGCCCTTTATTCTATCACCTATCAGATTTTCCTTAGAAATTTCCAGAGGGGTGCCCATCTGCTCTGACAGATGCCTTCTCCCATTGAAAGCAACATAATGGTAAAAAAACTTGACAAACTTATTTTGCAATTTGTTTTAACAGGTTTCTGATGATACAGCAATGCTGAATCAGTACTCGATGAAACAGCAATGGGCAATCAGCACTCGTTATAGCCCTTAAAGTGGATTTTGCAATCTCTGGCTTAATGTCACTGATTTATAGCTAAAAGGAGTAGAATTTCATATAAATAAAATTTTGACCTTAATTCAGATGGAGGTATGATATAATATCAGCATCTCCAGCCATCCATGTATAATTGCTAGATGCAAATTGGATAAAGGCAAATGAGATAAATGTGACTAAATGTAAACACTGGTACTCTTAACACCTTATATTCTATAGAAAATCAATTTGGGTTTGTTGACATCTTTTCATAAATTGTCTACATGAATATAATTCAACACCACTTGAAAGTAACTAAGGTTGAAATTTGATGTGTTATCTTATTTGGAAAATGTCTTAATATAGAGATTTCTAAAGGGTTATTTCAAAATGTAAATCAGCGAAATCAGCAGGCAGAAAGCAAAAGCTATTATTTGCCTTTGACATAGAACTAGAATCTGATCCTCTGTTAAAGCAATGAGGTTTTTACAATATTTTGAAATCATCTTAAAAATCTGTTTAAAACCCGCAGCGTCTTCTTTTATAGTTTTGTTTAATTGGTGACTGTCAGTTTTCTAGCCAGCTCCAGTAAGCTATTTTCTTTTCCCCAGTTCTGAGTCCATTAAAACTGTTCCAAGTTATGGGATATGATTCCCTGTACTAGCTCTTAAGTTTAAGGGTTTCCTTTCAATTTTTGGAACGACCAAAAGACACAGATTTTGTATTCTGTTAAAGTAATCTATTATGTTCTGTTAATGTCTCTGTTAAGTACTATTTAAAAGAATTGAGTTTTTATTAAGAGTTACAGTTTGCTTAAATATATACTTTTCTAAAACATCTGAGCAATCACTTTGTAACAATGATCAAATCTGATCTATATTATGTTATGATGTTAAAGGGTCCTATTTCTACCAAATATTTTAAACCTCCTTGGCATCCTTGACAAGCATTAAAAAAAATCGAAGTTCCAAATTATTTGCACTTTGATATTTCCAGTAGGGCCCGTGGAACTATCAAAGGATATATGTCTCTCACCTTGTGGAGACATCAACTATTCAGGCTATTTGGATGATATTACAGGTACTGTCAAGATGGGAATTGGTGCTAAAGTTTAAGTTATGATCATGTAAAATGTTACTGATAGAAATGTCCAAAAGTTAAAAAGTCTAGTGATCTTCTGTTACCAGACATGATGGCTATCTTAATGAGAAAGACCCAGAGGCCTAAAAAGGATAAATGTTTTGTAAAATCCTACCATAGACTTCTAGTTTATACCATGAAAGGTTAGAAATGAGACTTTAGCATCTCCTTGACTTGAATCCTCCTAAAAGCTTCCTCTGATGTGCTTCAACAAAACCAGAAGGAAGCTTTCTAGCTTTCTAGCTAGGCAGCAGAAGCAGTGCAAAAATTTGTGGCAGGCCAATTAATGGCTCCTCTACACAGTGAGCTGCCATCAAGAAGACCCACAAGGCCAGTCCACTGCATTGGTCTAGATGGAAAGCCAGGGCTTAAGCAGAAATCAACTTAAGAAGAACTCTGGCAGCTCTGCTGGCCAAGAGTTGGGTCACTGGAAACAGAACTGCCCTGAAGTCGAAGGACACCCAAATCAGAGCCACAGAACTTGTTGGCTCTAAGCTGAAAAGTCTTTCACTTGGCCCAGCTTCCAAAGTAACCACTGCTGCTGAGGGGATGGCCAAGCAACATTGTAGGCAGAACTATAAATTTACTGTTAGAAATTCCACCTGCTTTTACCTGACCCGCTCTCTTCCCAGGCCAGCTGGGCAATGGAAGTCAACAGGGTGTGCCATCTCCAAGGAGGTTCGCACCTCCCTTATGATGTACCCCATGTAAAGAGATAAGTAGGTCTGGACTTCATGACTTACAAGGCTTTAAAACCTACATGATTATCATCAAGCCCCTTCTGTCAGTTTCTATTTGCCTCTCAATCAGAAAACTTATGTGTGGTTTGAAGAGCACCTTTCTTAGGTCCTCCAATAATGACTGTATCCTTTGTTCTAGACACTGTCTAGCCTACTTGGGGTCTCATTCCTTGGTATCATAGCCTTTATTGTTGCATCAGTGGCTGTACTCCTGAACTGTGTGTATTGGTGGTCCTCTCCCCGACTTAACGTTGTATGTCTGGTCAGAATTTTACTAGACAGGCGGGCACCACGGCTCAATAGGCTAATCCTCCGCCTTGAGGCGCCAGCACACTGGGTTCTAGCCGGTCGGGGCTCCGGATTCTATTCCAGTTGACCCCTTCCAGGCCAGCTCTCTGCTGTGGCCCGGGATTGCAGTGGAGGATGGCCCAAGTGCTTAGGTCCTGCACCCCATGGGAGACCAGGAGAAGCACCTGGCTCCTGCATTTGGATCAGCGCAGTGCGCCAGCCACAGTGCACCCACCGCGGCGGCCATTGGAGGGTGAGCCAATGGCAAAAGGAAGACCTTTCTCTCTGTCTCTCTCTCTCTCTCTCACTGTCCACTCTGCCTGTCAAAAAAAAAAAAAAAAGAATTTTACTAGACAAATTATTCTACCTGCATAAGATAAGTGGCCTTTCTCCCAGTGTGGGTGGGATTAACTTCACAGCATCCCTTTCCTCAGTAGTGATCTCAAAAACAGCTTTGGGCCACAACATTATCTTGGCCAACTGACTCAAAACAACTCCAACTGTTACAGGATGTCACTAGGTCCATTGAGACCCCAACAAAAGCCATCTGAGGTCTCCAAAGCCAAATCACTATCAATGTTTACAGGTAATAATGGAGTGAACCAAAGCCTTCACCAACCAGGCAGTCAACCAAATGCTATTACAGGGATATACTCAGCTTCCCACGCAGGACATCACAACTTTAGTCATCACCCCATGCCAGCAGAGAGTAACTCATCACCCCATGTCAGCAGGAAGCAGCTCTAGAAGATAGATCATCATCCCTCCACCCTTCCTGGACTTGGGGGCTGATGTAATCCCATACAATACTTGCTTTATGAAAAACAAAAGGGGAGAATGTTAGTAAAATATGCCGTCTTCCTAAGCCCAGCTTGGCTTACTAGAAATCATGTGAACGAATGGCTCAATCACAAGTGTCAGTTCCACCCCCACCCTAATGGGATTTGCTGCTCCCACTTCCTTACCTCTGCAAGGCTATATAAAGCCTGTTCTCCTAGTACAGGCTGCTGTTCTGCCATGCATGGGGAGCAGCCTGTCAAGTTTCCCCAACCTGACAATATATTTTCTCCCTTACTCAGGTGTTTGGTGTATTTTTGCGGTGATCTTTCATCCACCTCTAGATATTTGCAGATGTTGTTCCTTTAGGAGTTGGAGGTTGAAGAGCTGGTTTCCAAAGCCCTGAAGAGAATAAGGGACTCTCCTATGGTCTTTTAGAAAGTGAAGGCAGAATCTCACCAATGCCTTGGCTAAACCCAGGATGCTTACTTTCTATAAACTAGAAATGTAAAGAGCTTTTCTGCTCTGTTATAGCCATGATTCACTTAAAGCACATTTTGAATCAAGATAACAAGCTGAGTAGTATTCTGTTGTGTATTTATTTATACCACATTTTCTTTAGCAAGTCATCAGTTGATAGATATCAGGATTGATTCTATATCTTAGCTATTGTGACTTGAGCTGCAATAAATATGAGAGTACAGATCACTCAAATGCTATCTGGGTAACACAGGAAAGGAACTCTCTCTGGAGGCAATAAAATTATGTAGAGAACCTGAGAATCTTTTACATGTAAAATTAAGTGCACAATACAGCTTTACTATAAATGTAAAGAGGTAAGAAAATAAGACCTCTGTTCAAGAGAAAAACAAAACAGTAAAACAGATCCAAATGATATTGGAACAGGCAGACAAGAATATATATTCTTATGTAGACATAGAGAGAGACATGTTTTTAAATGGTTGAAAAGATGGGGGCCGGTGCTGTGGCGCAGTAGGTTAATCCTCTGCTTGCGGCGCTGGCATCCCAATGGGCACCAGTAATAATCCTAGCTGCTCCTCTTCCAATCCAGCTCTCTGCTGTGGCCTGGGAAGGCAGTGGAGGATGGCCCTAGTGCTTGGGCCCCTGCACCCGCATGGGAGACTAGGAATGAGCACCTGGCTCCTGGCTTCCGATCAGAGCAGCTCCAGCCATTGCAGCCATTTGGGGAGTGAACCAACGGAAGAAAGACCTTTTCTCTCTGTCTCTCCCTCTCGCTGTAACTCTGTCAAATAAATAAACAAGAAATCTTTAAAGAAAAGAAAGATGAAGAATTTCAACAAAACTGTATTATTTTGAAAGCTAAGTAAATATCCTATTATTAAAATGAAATGTCTCAAGTGTGAATTGTATTGGTGAGTATAAGGACTCATATATGGATTGAAGAGCAGATAAATGCACTGGAGGAGAAGGTTACTAAGTTGAGGAGACAGATATATTTACATTGATTTGAACATTAAGCAATGTATATATGTATCAAAACAGCATGTGGTAACACAAAAACACATACAATTTTATCAGCTAATAAAAAATGGACATTAAAAATAGAAAAAAAAGTTAGAAAATACCTCATCTTTTTTTTTTTTTTTTGACAGGCAGAGTGGACAGTGAGAGAGAGACAGAGAGAAAGGTCTTCCTTTTGCCATTGGCTCACCCTCCAATGGCCGCCGCGGTGGGTGCACTGTGGCTGGCGCACTGCGCTGATCCAAATGCAGGAGCCAGGTGCTTCTCCTGGTCTCCCATGGGGTGCAGGACCTAAGCACTTGGGCCATCCTCCACTGCACTCCCGGGCCACAGCAGAGAGCTGGCCTGGAGGAGGGGCAACTGGAACAGAATCCGGAGCCCCGACCAGGACTAGAACCCAGTGTGCCGGCGCCACAAGGCGGAGGATCAGCCTATGAGCTTCGGCGCCGGCCAATACCTCATCTTAATCACATGTGTGAACCTCTTCTGTATATGAAGAAAAACTCAAAACCATGTGCAACGGAGAAATGTAATCAAATATAATTTATTGCCTTATGACAAGATTAGCAGAAATCAGAAAACTGAGTAATGCTAAATTTCAAATGAAATGTGTAAACATAACAAAATTTCTTTCATTGATTGAGTGGGCATAGGCAGGTGCAAGAATTTGGGAAAATTGCCTGGAAGCATTTAATTCAAAGTAAACATGGCACCAGCATTGTGGTATAGTAGGCTAACAATTGCCTGAGGCATTGACATCAATGAGATGCTGGTTCAAATTCCAGTAATTACATTTCTGATACATCTTCCTGCTATTACACCTGGGAAGGTAGTGGATGATGGTCCAACGTCCAGGACCCTGCCACCCATGTGGGAGGGTAGGATGGAGTTCCCAGCTCCTGACTTTGGCCTTGACTTCAGCCTAGCCCATCCGTGTCCAATGCAGCCATTTGAAGAGTGAACCAGAGAATGGGAGATCTCTGTGTCTCTGTGTCTTTCTGTCACTCTGCCTATAAAATAAATAAATCCTTAAAAATAAATAAATAGGGTCTGCACAGTGGGTTAGAGCCATGGCCTGCATTGCTGGTATCTGATATTGGTGCTGGTTTAGGTCCTGGCTACTCCACTTCTGATCCAGCTCTCTACAGAGGCACCTGGGAAAGCAGCAAAGGATGTCCCCAGTACTTGGGCCCCTGCACCCATGTGGAAGACCCAGAGGAAGCTCCTGGCTCCTGGCTTTGGCCTGGCTCAGCATTGGTCATTTTAGCCTCTGAGAGGTGAAACAGTATATGGAAGATCCCTCTCTCTGTCTCTCCTTCTTTCTTTGTAACTCTGCCTTTCAAATAAATATGTAAATCTTAAACAAATAAATAAAGTTATCTTTTTAATGATTTTCCTGGATACATAGTGCAAAAAAAAAAAAAAAACAAAACTTCATAGGGAACATGTACAAAGGTGTTTCATTGGCATAGCTGGGAACTGGATCAAAAATCCCAATTTCTATATCTGAAAATTTATAAGCAAATGTAGTGGGATTATTTCATGTGATATTCTCTGTAAGTTAGAAACAACAAAATCCCATACCACTGCAATTTGGACAGACCTTAAAAACAGAATGTTGCATGACCAAAGAGTGGTAAACTATGCATCTGTACACAAAACATTGCATTATTAGTAAAATATAAATAAAAATGTATACCTAAAATAGTGCAAAACCATTTGTTGTGGAACCAGGGAGGACACATGAGAAAGAAATAGGAAAAAATGTATGATTATCCCTTTGTCCAATGACAGTTGATGCCATAAAATAATGAAGGTGAATAGTTAAATCCTCAGCACCTGAGATCCAAAAGCCAAACTAAGAAAAGGATGAGAAACAAGAAGGAAGAAGTGGAATGGAGAAGGAAGAGGACAGAGGAACAAAGGAGGGAAGAGACACAAAGAGACAGGGAAGAGTTGAGTGGAGAATAGGGAAGAAAATCAAGACTTCCAGCTTGAAAATGTGTCATAGTGCTTTTCTCTAGTTGTTAGAATTCTGAGATATATTTACTTTAATTACACTTTTTTGTGTTTTCCAAATATTCTGCATGTATTGCATTCTTTAAAAGGAATAATTCATTTTAAGTGAACATTCATTAACAAGCAAGTACTTTTTTACTAATGCTCTAATACATCTCACTTTAGTCTGATTTGTTCAAAAGTATTACTTACAGCTAATGAAACCAGTCCAAGGCCATATTAAGTTATTGTTAGATAATTGAAACCTATCTAAATTTGGGGAAAGAAATACTCAATGGAATCATTAATGTCAAATGAAAGGTTGAAATAATAAAATCCCTCACCTCTCATTCCAAACATAGGTATAAAAATATCTTTAAAACAGTTTAAAGTCATGAGCAATTAGAGAAATGAAAATTTGAGAATCAGCACTATAATTTTTATCCACCGAGTTGGCAAATATGGAGGAACTGGCACTTAGGAAATGCTGGTAGGAGGACAAATTGATACAGTCGTGAGGGAGCAACTTATAATCGACCGCTACGTAAACCAAGCTCAACAATTCCATTCTTAAGTACTTTGAACTTTTGCTCATGTACACAAAAGGACTAACATGATGACATTCATCACAGCATTGTCACTGTGCAGAATTGGAAACAGTGTAAATGTCCGTCTTATGTGCTCATTCAGAGGAATACCAAATACATGTAAAAGGGGTTTAGATCGCAGAATCTCAAAGTTCAGGACAGCATATACCATTTGCCAATTATGTAAAATTTAAAATGCTCATATAAAACATATATACATAACATATAATTTAACGATACTGATACAATTAAAACATTTAAAATGATGGTTGTTGTGGGAAGAAGGGAAAAGGTAAGGAGACTGAAAACGTCAGCTAAAAATGAGACTTTGGCTGCATCTGAATTACTTCATTTTGTGAGAAAAAAAGACTAGTAGAAAGGTGACAGAATGATAATAGCTTTCTGGAAAGATGGCAGCAGCAGCAGAGGTAAATTTTTCAAACTTTCCAAATTCTTACCAAAAAATAGACAAAGCAACTAGATAGCAAAACCAAAACTAGTGGCAACCATTTACAACAAAATTAGATGGCAAAATGTCTCTAAAAACCCCCAAGATATTGAGAGGGTAGGGACAAACGGCCAACAGCCAAATGATCTCCACGGTATTATGATCACAGGAAAGAAGAAACCACAACATCGAGGGCCACAGTTGAGTGCTAAAACTATAAAAGGCAAATCATCAGGGAGTGTTTTTCTAAATGCCAAAACAGCAGCTACTCATGGCAGGAGGGAGGTCCTTGTGAATTGGATAAGGATCACACTGGGGTTTCTGCGATATCAGAGAAAGCTATATTTGACTTACAATTATTTCAAAATTTAATAATTGCTGCTGTTTCTGGACAATTGGAATATAGTTGTTGACATTATTCCTTGCAGCTTGTGTTCCACTAAAATTCTTGCAAAAATGCAATAAAGTATGTAGTGGATCAACACTAAGGTAAATGAGGAAGTACCATAAAAACTTTCCCCCAAACCAAAAGCCATAAGCCAGAAAAACACTTAGCTATCTTTCTAAGCCTGAGGCAATAATGAACTCCATCTTCTTTGATAGCTATGTCATATTCAATCATAAAAATATATACAGAGTACATATTTAGAAGTATTGCTCATTCAAAATTCTGGAACCCTCCAAGAATTTCTAAACTAAAGCATTAGTAATGTTTTACCCATGATACCTAAATGTAGGATTGATACCATGAACATTTTTGTGATTAACTGCTATTATAACAAAATGATAGGCTGTATGATTATCCATTCATAGGTTCCATTCGTACTTCAATAATAATTAAACATATACCAAGAGTATTCATTACATTTCATAGTTTAAAATTAATGGAAACTATATTATTATACTTACTTTTTCACTCTTTAACCTGAGCAAGTTAATTGCCTTGCTTAAGATTATGTAGCAAGTTTGTAGAAGACATAAAATTCCAACTGAGTGTTATCTTTCTGTAAATGTGATATTTTTGCTATTCATCTTACAGTATTTTTTTTTTTTGGATTTTGAGCTGAGTCCAACATATTTGGCTATTACATTCATGGATTTAACCTCATTAACTTAATGTTCCAACCATGTTAATTGAGGCAAGGGACAAGCATGATTAGATATTGAATTTTACCTGAGAAACCTAGGAAATCCTTGGAAATCTTTTATTCTGCTTTCAACCTCATCAAAGAGCAGCAGGCAACCAAAGCAGATTAGAGTAACAGGAATGGGAAGCCCATTTTGTTTGTTATCTAACAACACTCACAAAGCCTCAAGGAATTCCCCAGAAGTAGTCTTTCATAGAATCCCTAGGCTGCAGGTTAGCTGCAATTAGGATACTAACAAGAACATCGACATAGCTCATGAAAACTCAGTTTGTCTGGGAATTGAAAGTATAGGAGTTTTAGCTCTCAGTAATTGCCATGCATCTCTGGGTGCTAAACACTGACCTGCTGACAACAAACTTGAGAGTTATGTAAGGGAGGTTTTTACATTAGTTTATCACAGTGAGGCATGCTCAGTTTTCCTTACACTACAGCAATAAAAACAAATGTCACAAAAGAGAACATGGCTGTGAGTTATGACACCTCACTTATGCAAGCCTTCCTAATTTTAATTGTTATCTTTTAAAAATCAATAGGCTATAAACTATTTCTTGAGTGACTATAAAGTCTATTACTGCATTGCTTATACAAAGATTTACAAGAGAACCATCCCTAAATATCTATTGATCCCTCACAAAGAACTCTGGGAAGCAAATCAATTCAACAAATCAATTGAAAAAAACTTATTGTGCTAATAGAACCAAGCATTGAAGGAGGTACTAAACATACAAAAATAAGTATGAATTGAGGCTCTTCGCTCTCAATTAGCAAACAATCTAGGAAGTAGAAAACATAAGAAATTTAATAACCATAAAATAACCTAAGTGTATTTTTACCTGCTGTTAAAAAATTGAATCTTTTCTCTGTAACCTACATATGTCACAGTCCACAAAGGACTTAGGCTCTCTGAGCCAACAGATGAGGGAGTGATAATTCCACAGTGTACTGGGGGGAAATTAGAGAAGGTGTTCCAGATTTTAAACATTCAGCTGACTCCTTCTGAATTTCACATTTGTGCCCACAAACAATTAAAGGCTCCATGGCCTTACCAGAAGTTCGAGAGGATACTGCAGAGGAAGAGGGAAAAGAAGAAGGGAAAAGCTTGCTTAGTGGGTAAGATGTCACAGTTTAGACAAGGGAAATATTATGCTGTTCTATTACACAGTAGATAGACTATAGTTAACAAAAAGGTATGGTGGATTTCAAAATAGCTAAGTGAGAGGATTTTGAATGTTCTCACCACAAATGATGAATATTTAAAATAATGTATATGCAAATAATTTTAATTTGATCATTATACAATGTATTCATGTATTGAAACATCACATTATATGCCATAAATTTGCACAATTATAGCATGTCAAACAAAAATAAAATAAAACTCACATCACCTCATCACAACTGAAACCATCTACTAGGGTGTTGGTTTTTTAAATTCTTTTTCAGTTTCTCTTTGCCCGCTGCATAACTAAATAGTCCTTAGATTGAAAGTACAGGCGGAGTATCCCCTATGCACAACATTCATGCCCTGAATGCTTGCAAATTTCAGAGTCTTTCAGATTTGGAAATATTAGCATAGGCTTTCTGGCTGAGCATCTGTAATTGTCATGTTGGCAATCAAAAGGCTGTGAGTGTGGGAGCAATCTGAATCTGGGATTAATGGATTAGAAATGCTCAATCCATGACAGAAATTAATTCACTGTAAATTTGGCAAAATTTAATTAACTTGGAGAGATATGATGATATCAAACTTATAAAAGTCAAATGGGCAAATTTGGAGAACAGGAAACAAAAATGATCCAGAAAGCTACACAGAACAACTCATGAACAGCTTATTCAAAATGCTATTCTGGCAGGGGGAATTGAGTTATAGTCATATATTAAATGTGTCACGTATGAAATGAATGCAAAATAAACATAAATTATAAATGTATCCCTTAACTAAGTATGAAGCAAATACTGTAGAACAACCACTCAAAGAAAGACATAAAATATTATCAGTACTATAGAAGTATTAAATGTGTCTCTTCCTGATTATAGTCCACATATTTCTCCATAAAAATAATATACTTGCTTTATGAAAGTAATTTTCTTGCTGCTTCAAACTAGTGTAAAGGTGAAAAATAAGCAAAGCCCCAACCATTCTCTATTCTCTATCACTAAAATCAAATTCAAATTTTAGGATAGAAAGGAGGGGAGGAAGAATGAGAGGAAAGAGAACAGGATTGGGAGAAGAATGGAGAGAGGAGGGAAAAGAGATTGACTGATTCAAGTTGACCTGGCTTGGGGAACAGCCCCAACCTTGATTGACATCCCAATAAAAACTATATTAAAAAAAGGAGAAAAATAGTAGCTAAAGCAATATGTGGATGTCAATATCAGCAGATATGTGAAACAATTCCTATCAGAAAAAAAATAAAAACAGACAGATGTCCACTATATGAATTTTTTATTAGTGGCACTGTAGCAAAAGTTCCTATATATTAAAAGGATTTCCAAATGTCAAGAAACTGTCCGATTTTAGACTATATATCCAACCTAAATCAAAAAAAACAATGTCTTGTCTCTTGACATTTTTCTAGTGCCATTTGACTTTGCATCTTCCACCTTCTTTACTTTGTGAAATTCATTTAAGATCTTGATCAAATTCAACCTCTTCTTAGAAAAAAATTAAAGCCCTTTCAAATCTTCTGCCCTAGACTAAGAATTAGTATTCACCATTCAGTATTATACTGTCTTTGTTCTAACCCTTAACTAATTTCCATGTAATGAGTACACATTCTGAGCTATGTACTGTGCTAATCATTCATGCACGCTACTCTAATTTTAACAATAACCCTGTAGGAGAGATAATTTTATCAACCCTATTCCATTGAAAAGGAAACATGAGGCTTAAATATATTAATAACAGAATCATTGTAAGAACTGCATTCTTCTTATATAATCCATGGCATAAAGTCAAAGTGAGTGATCACTTGAGTACAGGAAGAACAAGTAAATTGAAATTTATTTTCAGTGCTGAGGTGCCTTTGGGAAACAATCTATGTTTATAAAAGTTTCATATCTTAAATTAGAATTTTCCAAACTTTATGACATGAAACATACTGCTTAACAGCAAAAGTTATTTATTTATCAACAAATACCACCTAGCCTTTGAAAAAAAATTAAATTCATTTTTAATTATCTGTTAGATTATTGCTTTTAATTACATATCCCAGTACTTTCATATTAAATTTAAAAGCAAGATGAATCACATGATAATATGCTAATAGAATCCAAGGAACCACATTTCACAGTCACATCCTGTGTGTTCCCCTTCCACACGACCTTGGTTATGGTACTTCGTTAGTGGACAGGAAAAGCACATATGCATGTATATACATGTATATACATGTATCTTTCTCTCATGGAATGCTGCTGCTGCGACTCCAGACTTCTGCAGCATCACAGACCACATGGAGTGGGAGGCAGCCGTCACAAGTGCCCCAGTGAAGCTGAGCTCTCAAGTGAGCCAATAGTTGAATGAACTCAGGATAAGTCTCCATAACCACCAAAACCCATGGAATCATAACAAATAATAAGTTTTTGTTGATTTAAGTCAACGATAGAGAACTGATTTGGAAACTGACACCCCAAATGGATGGCTGCTAAAACATAAATCTAAAAATTTTAGTTTTGATTTTGGAGCTGGGTAGTGAACATACACAGGAAGGATTGTGAGGAACAAGCCATCAGAGCTAGAAAGATGTCTTGTAGCATTGAAGCTATAGCAAACTCTTTTCCAAAATATCTTGGAAGACAGAGAATATGTCAAATAGTTCAATAATAAATCTATAGGTCTAGCTAAGGAGAACTACACAGGCAGATGATTAGAAGCATCAGTTGTCTTTTAATTTTTTTTTTTGGCTTGTGTGTGATAGAGTAAGGTGAAAGGAAAATAATCTATCAAGGGAATTTCACTTTTCAAGGTGAATCTAGGAAATATATATAAAGGAGCTAGGAGTTGGAAAATAAAATTATTCCACAGATTCAGTCTCAGCAGCCAGCAGAGAATTCTCAAGAAAGCAATGCCTCTAAAATAATTATCAAATCAGTAGTGTAACTGTAAGACCCTTGTTAAAATCTCAAAAACAATATAAGTAGATGCCTATAGCCACTCTTATCTAAACAAATAGGCTTCTTAGAATCTCAGAAACCTTCTCCTACTAAAGCAACCACACATGGAGTCCAGGATAAAGAGGGAGGTCTGCCTTAACAGTAATTGTAAATGTGGCTATGAGGACGTCGAGAGAACTCCAATCTGACCTGTAGAAAGATCACACAGTTTTTAAGTGAATTTATCAATTTGGAGTGAAAGGAACAAGATTGTTTAAAAGGAAAGAAATTTCTGGCTCCCTAATTTACTAACAGTGTTTGGCTGACAGAACCACTCAGCTGCAAATGAGGGTCACTTCTAATTAAAAAAAAAAAATTCATTGGCCTGTAAGAAATTTTTGGAGACAAAAGGAAAGAGCAAGGAGTCACAGAGAACAATGTTTTAGAGCAGGATTCTCAGGGAACAGAACAGGGTCCTAATCCAGTGGCACTGCCTGCCTTTAGAGTGGGGTACCCTGGCAACAAATGTCCTTTCAATTGCTGCAGCCAGTGTTTGCTGTATTCTCCCCTTTCCTTCACCTTTTGAGCAGTGAGGAGTTTCTAGTGATGTCACCTTTCCCTGATTCACTGTTGTATTATAGCTATGTGAGGGGCAAATGACTTGTTTTTTTAGGTCATGACTATTTGGATCAAGAGGAGTTCCACCCAAAAGACCTCATCCATATTCAGACCTGATTCTGTTTATGAGATCATGGCCTTCTTAATTGATGCCATGACTGGATGAAGCTATGGGAGCTTAGGAGGTGAGGAGTGTATTTTGTGTGTGGAACAGGCATGAGTCACTGGGACCAGAGGGTGCACTCTTTTTAACAAAATGGAGCCCAGTGAATCATACCTTCCAATAATCACACTCTTGTGAGATGCCCTCCCCCACGAAGTTTGCTTTTGTGAATGAGGCATCCATCCGTTTCATGCAAATTGAGATTCTATATGCATGTGCACATTGGGACTCACGCTCTTGAAACTGCTGCCACCACATTAGGAAGCCCAGTTGAACCACAGGAAGGTGAAGGGCTGCATGCAGAGAAACACCAGGTCATCTTAGTTTCCTAAGTTGAGCCCAGCCTTTGATCAGTTTTCCAGCTGGGTGCAGATGTCTGAGTGACACCAGGTAAAAGCAGCAAAAGGGATCCCCAGTCACAGGTTGGGGACTGGTTTCAATTTTTTTCATAGCCCTTGCAATGCCTAAATAATGCTGAGAAATGGTAAACTTTCATGCAGTACTAACTCACAGATGGTTTGACCCTTCAATATTTATTGTTTTTCTTTCTACATGATTTGGTTTTTAATCATTTATATATACATAAATAAATACCACATCAACAAGATCTTCAAAGAATGGAGATTTTATCAGTCATCCTTAACTCTCTGGTACCTCCAAAATAGAAATTAAAATCTCAATGTTCATTTTACTTTCCATACTTTTAGCATGTAATAATGTGGAAACAGGGATGTGTTAAGAATTCCATCATTTAAATAAAGTCCAAAATCACTGCTTTACACACATTCATGGCTGATGCTTGGATTTTAGCTTAGAAGCCTGGGTTTGTCCTAAATAACGCTCCGGTAGATATAAAAGGGAAAGGAGAGGAGGAAGAGAGAATGCCACTGACTCTGATTATTTTTATCAACCTTCAACAGTTTTTATTGAATAAATACTTCCTAACTTACTATAATCCTTTAATAAATTAACAGAGTCCTAAAAAAGTTGTATCAGACAATTTTGCCCAATTTCATCATGGCTTTTTGGGAGAGGATTTGCTAAGCCCTCTCTTACCATGCTGGAAGTTCTGTTGCCCCTTTATTTCCAAATAAAGAGTCCTTATTTACTGTCTTCTTACTAATTTCCAAGTAACCTATCAATATTCATTGATATGGATCAATTTATATTACAGCATACATTGTTGTTCACTACCATTTCCTTTCTTCTTCATCTCCTTTCTTTTTTTCTTCTTTTTCTTTTTTCTTTTTGTTTTGTTTTGTTTTGTTTTGTTTTTGACAGGCAGAGTTAGACAGAGAGAGAGAGACAGAGACAGAGAGAAAGGTCTTCCTTTTCCATTGATTCACCCCCTAAAATGGTCTCCATGGCCAGCACTGCGGCCATCCGAAGCCAGGAGCCAGATGTTTCCTCCTGGTCTCCCATGCAGGTGCAGGGCCCAAGCACTTGGGCCATCCTCCACTGTACTCCCGGGCCACAGCAGAGAGCTGGACTGGAAGAGGAGCAACCGGGACAGAATCCGGTGCCCCAACCAAGACTAGAACCCGGTGTGCCAGCGCCTCAGGCAGAGGATTAGCCTAGTGAGCCGCGGCGCCGGCCTTCATCTCCTTTCTTTAGGATACTGTTATGATTCATTTACTTTGTATAATTCTTGCCCATATATTTTCCTCAGATAGGGTTTATGTAAGTGTATGTTCTATACTTATAATATTAGCAACAAAAAAACTGTGGTACATATTTCTAGTTCTGTGGGTGTTCTAGCATGGAACATTAGCATAGAGGTTATGCATTCCATGAAATGAACTTGCTCTGCGTGAAGTATAGAACTGTAATCAAGGAAAATGCTCCACAAAATCTCAAAAGGAACCAGAAAATCTTTGCTTACTGATGCAGGGACAAGTTAGGAGATGAAATAAATGATGTATAAAGATAGAATTCCCTTCAAGAAAACAAGAGTACAAGTCTACCAGTTTATAGAAGCAAATCTAAATTCACGCTACATGCATGATTAAAAGCTGAAATCAAAAAACTAACATAAAAACTGGACTAGACCTAGTAAAGATATCAAGACTGAGTTAGAAGTATGCCCAATATTAATTCATGGGAATAATTTTATTTTCCACAGAACTCAAAGATTCTTAAGCAAATACCTGGGAAGATGAATTCATACATAAAATTACAAGACATATGAGAAAACTCAATACTAATCATTAAGCTTCAAATTTTAAATGGAAACTTTTCATTGAAAGGACTGGAGCAAATAGAACAATCTGAAAGGGCAATGAAAACAAATATAAAGTATAAAGTATATATGAAGATTTTAACTTGATAAACCAATAATAGAAAACTTATGAAGTAAGAAAAACTAGATGTGAAAAATATCCAAAAATTGGCCGGCATCGCAGCTCACTAAGCTAATCTTCCACTTGCGGCGCCGGCACACCGGGTTCTAATCCTGGTTGGGCGACAGTTCTGTCCTGGTTGCTCCTCTTCCAGGCCAGCCCTCTGCTGTGGCCCAGGAGTGCAGTGGAGGATGGCCCAGGTGCTTGGGCCCTGCACCCATGTAGGAGACCAGGAGAAGCACCTGACTCCTGGCTTCGGATCAGCATGGTGCTCTGGCCGCAGCGGCCATTGTGGGGTGAACCAATGGAAAAGGAAGACCTTTCTCTCTGTCTCTCTCTCTCTCTCTCTCACTGTCCACTCTGCCTGTCAAAAAAATTTTTTTAATTAAAAATAAAAAATATATATAGTCATCTAAATACAATTTTTTCTATATGTACCAATTGAGGATGCAACATTGCTGAAGAAAAAATTAATGAGTTGCAACAGAGATTTCAGTAAGTCATCCAAACATGGAGAACACTGGAGAAAATGTGAAAAAAGATTAGGTGGAACAGATCACTATCCCAGACATGTCATACTCCAAACGTGTACATTAACTTGTCTACTCATTCATTTCCACTTAAATTTCTGCTTGGGCATTTCAAGCCCAGCATATCTAAAACTGAACTCTTAATTCTTCAGCCAAATCTGTATTATTCACTGCCTTCTACATCTCAGTTGATGCCAATTCTATCTTTCCAGTTTTTACCTCTCTGTAAACTTGCCTTCTCCTTGTACTCATATCTTCAATTCAGCACATCATCAATTTGTTGATTATAGTTTCATAATACAGTCCAATAACCGATGACTTCTAACCATGTTCACCACTACCTCTCTGATCTAAGCCATCATCATTTTTCTTTTGGACAGTTGGAACAGCCTGCTGTCCTGTCTTCCTGCACTGCTTGTTACAGCACTATACTGTATTCCCAACAAAGAGGCTAAAGCAAGCTCTTTATAGTATAATCTAATCTATGTCAGTACTGTGACTAAAACTAGATAAGTAACACTTCCAGTGGGAAAAAAACAAAATTCTAAGAGTGACTCTCAAGAGTTTTCACAATCTGCCACCTGCATACATACTACCACCTCTGTCTTCATCTCTTTCTCCCACTTTCTGTCACACTGCTCCAGTGATTCTTCTTACTTCCTGATCATATCAGACATGCTACGCTCTCGTGATCTTCTCTCAAGTTGCTGGGTCTTGTTTGTTTGTTTGTTTGTGGAATATTCCTTCTCCAAACAGCCGTGGCTAACTCCCTTGTCCGGTAACCACTTCAATGCTATATTTTCAAAAAATACCATTGATTGTCTGCTATTTAAAATTCACTCACCTCTCTTCCCATGCACTTTAGCTAATGTACTGAACATGTAGATCTCAGAAATGTATATATTCTGTGTAGAATTTTTAACAAAATGGATTGATAGACTGCTGATATGACAAACTATTGAACTGAAAATGTGACTTCATTTCCATCCACTATGTTAGTTATTGAGCACACATATAATACCACATGGTATTATTTGTAGAATATTCGGGAATGATAAAGATTTAATTAACATACTCTGCGTACAGAAACTTGAGCCAAACAAATTTGGTTGCAGAATTCACACGAGATAAAGTAGAATGAAGATTGAGTCTGGCCATTCACAGGAATTATAACTCAGATGCCAGTAGAAATCAGGGTGGCAATGTAAGTGTGTGTGATGGACAGAGTTTCACACAGCAGGAAGTGGTCAGACCTGTTGCAAGTGAGAACAAGCACAACCTGTGATGAAAATCAAATACATCATACCTGAGTTATACTTCCTGACTGACTCTCAGTACAGAATGGTAAGTCAACTGGCCTACTGCTGCACTGTTTCTGTTGCAATTTCATTCTTGCTTTAGAGAATTTTGGGAAGGGAGGATGTTTAGACTTATTTGAATATGTGGTTCTCAAAAAGAGGTAAGACTCTGTTGCTGTGGCTAAAATTCCAACTGAAAGATTCATTTAGATGCTCATAGGGTTTAAATGTTGATTCTAAAAATAAATGTCATGCTTCAATTTGATCAAGTATTTCAGATTCCAAGTCCTTATTGTCTTTAACTGTGATTTTATTTCTGTGCAACCTAGACCTTCGGAGGAAGACAATTTTGGAAGTGACATACGGATCTCTTGCCATATGGTTTGCACATGCATTTCTGCATGCATGGCTAATTCAAGGGCATGAGAAAACATATGCAAGAGCTATTGGGCATAGAAATTTCGACAGTGCTTTGAAATGTTGGCCTTTAAATGTTTAACACCTGTAGTATTCAGGATACGATACTATCTCACAAAGCTACAAATCGTGATGTCAATATGCTGGGAAATGGTCATCCTCAGAAATGAGAAGTAAATTTTACCTTCTCTGCACAAGACAATCTCTAATTTCAAGCAGGTAATTTTGCAATGAGAATATTTGTTCACCCCAAAGTCATGGAGTTTTTCTTAAAGTAGACAAGATAGTTGACTTATACCATCATGAGAAATAAAATGTACATTATCCTGAAACCTTCACAAGATAACTATACACAAATACCAAAATATTCAACATAGAGTTTTGTGCAGCACAAATAAAATAAGTGCTATAAATTCTCAGTTTTCTGAACTAAAGTTATGATAATCTATAAGTACACATTACTTTAAATTTTAAATATAATGGTTTGTAGTTCATCAATCTAAAACAGCACAATCTAAGGAAAACTTTGAGTTGTGGAAATAAAATACTCTGGTGACACTACAGCTGTAACTTTAATTCTTAAAATTATCTGATACAATTGAGACAAAATCCATTTTAGTTCACTGAACTTCTGCTTAATCCTCTATAAAATGAGCTTAAAAATACTTTCATCACAGGCTGTTATAAGCATCAAATGAGATCTTGTAAGTCAACTGG
Organism: Sylvilagus floridanus; assembly: GCA_949820135.1. Classification (NCBI taxonomy): domain Eukaryota; kingdom Metazoa; phylum Chordata; class Mammalia; order Lagomorpha; family Leporidae; genus Sylvilagus; species Sylvilagus floridanus. Next base: position 19,698,226 of record OX463246.1, on the reverse strand, counting down.
CTTTATAAAATTACTAAGTGTTGTCTATTTGCTACTTTAGAGTGTTGCTAGATCATTTTAGGTCTGAATAGTGACTCTACTAATTGATTCATTAATTCTAGTTGTAGTGGGGGCAGAGCTGTTTCTATAGTGTGTTATGATCCCAGCCTCCAGTATGTTATTTTCTGTTCGTTAGATAAGGGCTTAAAGGTAGCAAGGAAGCGTGATGAACGCCAGCAACCAGATGAAATGGATTGGCAAATACTCATGAATGATCATATGGTGCATCCACAAATAATGATCACTTAAAGAGTTTGATATTTTTGAGGTGTTATTTGGTTCAAAGAATTTTACTAGCATCCAACATGGGTATACACGTACCCACAACCCTTATGAAATAAATGTTGATGTTAATTTTAGTAGTAACAAAACTGACACTTAGGCAGATTAAGTAACTAGAGGAAGACACAGAGTAAGCAGAATTAGAACTGAGAATACAAGGAAAATGTGTAAAATTCACAAACTATTAATATTGTCAATAATCATGGCATAAAAGGATCCATTATATTTTTACCATACTAAATGTTGAGTTACTTTGACTGTAATGTGAAGTAGTTGTGTGTCTTGGGTGTCTTCATGTGTATGCGTATATGTGTGGGGAATATCTAATCATAGAATTCACTCTTTAGTAAAACTACAAGCAACAGTTACATAAAATAAAACTCCTCAGTATTATGAGATATGCATGGCAGGCCTCACCATATGAGTAAAGATCAAAGAACTAAGGAATGAACTCAAGGTTCATGAGGGAAAACATCTAGTTGGAAGGCCACAGTGAGGGAATGGCAAGAATCTGATGTGTGAACTACTACTCCCTTCTCTAGTACTGTGGGCAGACACCAGGAATGCCATCACAATGCTCTTTGACCTACAGAAGACCTTGAGATCATTCTCAATACTCTTCTCTGGGCGGCTGTTAATGGTCAGTGCTGCCGCATGACATAAAAATCTATTTGTCATCCATAGCCTAGACCACTATTTCTCAACTATAATTGTGCATCAGAATCCCTTGGGAGAATCTCAAAAAAAAAAAAAAACCAATGCCTTGGCTCTGCCAAGGATTCTGATTCATTATCAAGGTGGAATCCAGGCCTCTATATGGTTTTTAGAGTTCCCAGATGTTCTATTAAGCAACTAAGTTGAGAAATACAGGCTAAGTATGGATAGATGTGGTAATCGGTTTGTTAAAGGGACAGCAAATGTGGACAAAGAATATATTGGTATGGATATTTCAGAAAAGAATACAATTTTCTAATAATTATGAAATTAAGACCCTAAATATTTAAAAATTTGAATGTGTACAGCCTTTAAAAGATTGAATTGTAGATGGACGATGGGCTTGATGGGGGACAGGAAGGGAAAACTAAGGCAAGTCTGTCTTTCCAGCAAACATTTGGTGAGGTGCCTCAGAGACTGCTAGACCACTGGGATGAAGCTTGCTAGCCAGAAGAACACAGAGAAGACAAGGTCTCCCCCAGTGCATTCCAGAGCAATACTGTAACTATAAAATGCACGCCCTTTTCACTCCACATCATATCCATTTCTTGTGAGTGCCCACTACTTTTCTTTTTTTAAAAAGTTCTTATATTTCATGTTCCATTAAATCCTTCATTAGTATTCACAGCCATTTTAATAAATGTAAAACACAGCAAAATTGCAAACCCATCTCTTATTTAACACTTTTTCTTTGACTTAGGAATATCAATGGCAATAGATGGGGGATCTAGTATATATTTTCCAACCGTGTTCCAAAGTGAGCAACACTTAACATTCCATTCTTACCCCTAATCTACTAAAAAATCATTAAGCCAGACATTTCTGCCAGTGACAAATTACAAGAGTATCTTCAGGACACTCCATGGTCTTCTGCTAAAACTATAGTCAAATTGCCATTTTCCACTGACATTCTCCAACCATTTGGCAGTTAAAGCCTTTGAGGTACAAATCAGCAGGTTTCATTTCAAACATCTGTGGGCATTTAAGTTCACTGGAAAATTGGCAAAATTATCCTAAAGGATAAAAGACACTTGAGAGTGATATCAGTCATCCATCATCTCTCACAATCTTTCCAGCAGAGCAACAGATTTAGAAAATTGGCGTTGGACTCTATGTCTTGTCTTCTCATTCTTGCTAAGCCTGCCTTCCCTCTCTTGCTCTCAAGAGTCTGGCAAGGTGTTTTCATAGAGGAAATTGCTCACACGAGCTCTCATCGTGGCTGATTGATGGTCAGGGCAAAGCATGAAAACTGCCTCTGAAATGACCCCTCATCAAACATGGCACACAGCTGCCCTAAACCAAAATGGGAATGTGACAAAAAGACAAGTTATAATGGGCATGTAGGAAAAAAAAAGTAAAAGGAGAATGTATAAGAGAGAAAATTTTACTAAGTGAAGATGAATTGTCAACACCAGGAATTATTTAATTTTACTTGCTTTGCCGAAATGTTCATCAACAGTTAGTGGAACAACATGGTCCCACTGAGCGTAAAAGGCTTATGCTAATTCCTCCTCTGTCAAAGAAATAAATGAAAAAAAAAGTATCCTGTGAAAATGACTGCTGATATTAAATAAGCAATACTAAAAGACCCAATATGTCTGCTCTCATTTTCCCTCTTGAAACAGTAGATGCATCTCTTATGCAGAAGAATTCAAATCATTTATGTAGATAGATATTCTTCCCTCTAGGATATAGGTTCTAACTCCCCAGACCTTCACTCTGGTTAGTTAGCTACTGACGAGTATGTAAAGGAGGGAAAAAAGAAACTCAAGAAAACAAGACTTCAGCCAATAGACCAATGGTACGTGAAGAGAGATAAATTATGTTGATAGCAAGTCTCTTTATGTGATGTGATAAAAGTGGCACTGATCTTCCCCATAAAACTCTTAATTCCAGTGGAACCATAGAAAAATAAAAGACAAATCCCAATAAAAGGATGCTTATTACTGTGCCCTTCAAAACTGTTGAGGTCATAAAAAAACAGAAAAAGTCTGAGAGACCACTACAGCCAAGAGGCTCCTGAAGAGATCTGATAAATAAGGATAGCGTGCTAACCTGGATGGAGTCCTGGGACAGAAAACAGACATTAGGAAAGGATGCCAATTTGAATAATTCAAAAAATTCATTTGGTTCATTAGTTGTGACAAATGTACTGTATTAATGTATGAAGCTAATAACAGGAGAAACTGGGATACAGGATTCATGGGAACTTTGTAATATTTATTTTTAATAAATAAAAATTACTTTAAGAAGCTTATTTTAAAGTTAATTATGGGGGCCAGCGCTGTGGTGTAGCAGGTAAAGCCAATGCCTGCAATGCCGGCCTCCCAAATGGGCGCTCCTGGCTGCTCCACTTGTGATCCAGCTCTCTGCTATGGCTGGGAAAGCAGTAGAAGATAACCCAAGTCCTTGGGCCGCTGCACCCACGTGGTAGATCCAGAGAAAGCTCCTGCCTCCTGGGTTATGATCGGCCCAACTCCAGCCTTGCGGCCATCTGGGGAGTGAACCAGTGGATGGAAGACTCTCTCTCTCTCTCTGCCTCTCCTTCTCTCTCTGTATGTAACTCTGACCTTCAAATAAATAAATAAATCTTTTTAAAAAAGTTAATTATGGACAAACATGTCTTTGATCAGATGTTTAGTATACAGTAAAGAAATAATAAGTGAGGAGACTCCATTTCACCATTTCTCAAAATGTCCTAGGAACAACTGCATGAGACTCTGACAAAAGAATTTGATTGATTCCAGCAATCAGATTCCTGGAATATTCGCCACCAAGTCCACTAAGATGGAAACCGTAAGTAGAACATAAGAATCTTTATTTGAACGCATTTGAACTCCACTGATTATTGAAGCATGCTACATTATTCATCAAAGTACTTATGCACCTTGATTTCTCCTCAATACAAGCTAAAAAAAAAAAAAAGTAACGACCAAAGCAGCAAGTCATGTAAATAAAAACCATCTCAAAGAAGCACAATATATTGAGTTTAAATAATTTAATCATTTATAATCATATATGATGGATTGATTGTGATTATTTTCAATATGTCCCCAACACTGTCAAAAGAAATTTATCTCCAAACAAACTCAATAGGTAAATGCATGCATCTGTAACTTAAAGCAGCAAAAATTTACTCATTACTCATGTGTCAAATTAGCCATTCCCCATCTTATTATGCTAAGAAAATCTAAGGAAGGAGAATTAATTTTACCCAATTTTTATTCAATTTAAAATTTATAATGTGCCAGCTGCTTCATCAAACTTTTAAGAATCAGTTAATTTGCATTTAGTGCTGCACTTGTTTCTGAAATAAATAAAATTTTTAGAGGAAACAGATTACATTATGATGGAATGATCAAGGGAAAGAACTACCTGAGTGGTGGAGGGAATAACTGACATCAGGACTCTTCACTTCCACATCAGTTAAGGGCATTATTAGGACAGTACCAGTCCTGCCAACATTCCCTACGAAAGGCGGTGGGATTTTTGCAAAGCAGACATTAAAGGTCATTGTTAAGCTTATTTTTCTGGTGCAATTTGATTCATAGAAATGAGACAAAGGTTGTGTTTGTGTTTTCTACTTGTCCTTAATATTGACAATTTAGAACTATGTCAAGAGAAAAAGATAAAATATTCCACTGTATTTTTCTTACTTTTTGGAAAGTTTTATTTACTTCCCTTACTCCAAGAGAGAAAAAATAAAGTGCTAAATATCTAACTAACTAACTTTGATGATACTATAAAGTAATTGTGAGAAGACTAAAATGGTCAAAAAAACTCATTCATTAAAGTTTCAGTTACAATCCTATAAAATTCGAACTTCTTCTGTATGGAATTCTAATAGAAATAAATAGAGGGAAATGAAGTTCAAACTACTATAGCTGCCAGGAATTAAAATGAGAGTACATATAAAACCAAACATAATGAATATAAATCTCATTCTATCAAATAAGATATTCATGAAATTTAGTTTTCTTTTTGATAACTCAATTTAATTTATAATCTAAGAATTTATACTCTAATCATTAAGTGATAACTTAATTTAAGTTATTTCAGTGTCTCTTCCCATCTTTTCCTTGGGAGGTTAATGGAAGACTGACTCCATATCTTAGAGACTTTTTTCACAAATTCACCAGGGACTAATCTATATTTTTCCCCTCCTATTTCTCCATACCACTCCAAAGTCTGGTTATCCCTTATAGCCAATAGGGCAAGGGAGTTTGGGATTATTGTTATAATTCATCTTATATTTTTCCAAATCTTTTATCTTATATTTGGGCTATGATGTGTGCTAAATCAAAAATTTAAGAAATTGGGGTTTGATCCTGTGTGTAGTAGGTTAAGCCTCCTCCTGCAGCACTGGCATCCCATATGGGTGCTGGTTCAATTCCCAGCTGCTCCACGGCTGATCCATCCTCCTGCTAATGGCCTGAGAATTCAGTGGAAGATGGCCCAAGTGCTTGGGCCCCTGCACTCACATGGGAGACCCACAAGAAGCTCCTGGCTCCTGTCTTCGAATTGGATCAAGTCCAGCCATTGCTAACCTTTGGGGAGTGAACCAGCAGATACAAGACACCTCTCTTTGTCTCCTCCTCTCTCTCTGTAACTCTGCCTCTCAAATAAATAAATATATTTTTTTTAAATTTTAAAAATTGACTTATATTATCTGCTTTCTGCTATAACATAACTGCCTTGACACACATTGGATGTCTCATAGTCAAACATCTAGAACAAGGGCAGGTCACCAAGCAATTTTCAAACACTGGAGGAGGTCTAGTTAATACAAATGTCATTCAGCCAAATGTGCATGTGTGTATCATAGGAAATAAATCCTCCAGACTTCTATACTTGGGTTCTTATTAAAATTGTAACTGATATTCTTGAAAAACCATAAAATTGAAAGGAAATATTATCAGAGTAGAAAATGTATACCCTGGTACTAATTATCATTCCATTCAGGCTAGTTTAGTCATCCAACACATGTATGTATTCTATAAATGATGAATTGACTGGGTTTTCAGCATTGCAAAGATACTAATTAGAATAAAGACATTCAAAAATTTGTATTTATCAGCCAATGTTATTTTTATAAATAAGAAAGAATGACTCACAAATGTGCTATGTGTATATTCAAAGATTCTTAGAATGGTCAAGGAATCAAGCATAGGGAAACATTTTCATGTACATTTTCACTAATATTTAAATTTAAACCTTAACCATGAAAAGCCACTTTTCTTCATTATGAACAGGGGATTCCTTCCCTCTCTCCAATTACAGTCTGACAGACATATTCCTTTTAGGAAGAAATACACCAAAGCAAGTGATTTAAGTTGTTTTTTTGCCAGTTGTTATATTTTATGTAAACATGTAAAAGGTATCTACCATGAGCATTCCATCTTTGTAAAATGGAGTGATCAAGAATACAGACAAATGATGAAAAAAGAATTGAGAATCAATGTGTAGCTTGGAATTCATCCAAAAACACAAAAAAAGCTATTAGGACCACTTATAGTTTGACATAATATGCTACACTACTTTAGTTCTAAGAGAAGTCCCAAGCTTCATCAAACTTACAGAAATCACCTGTATCTAATTCCATTCAGCAAAGAATGTTCATAAATTGAGGTAATCTCTGAGTTCTATCTGTAAATATAAAAACAAGTCAAAATCAAAATAAACAGATGTATGTAGAGAAGAAACATTACTGGGAAGGACCCAGACAAATCCAAATGGCAAGTGCTAAAACTAACAAAATTTTATTTCAGAAGACCGTCCTCAAACGAGACTGATTTCTTTCTTGTGGGGTTAATATTTTTTTTAAATGCAAGGTGGAGATTTTTCCATCAAAGTATTTATCTTTTCAAACGTGAGTTTTGTATGCCATAGATCTATTCTTTTAGTGATTCAGTGATTCTTACTGGTGCAATGTATGCTCCTGTGTATGAGCTTTTGAATATGTAAAAGGGACCCTTCAAAAAGTTCATGGAAAATGCATATTATGAAAAACCAATACATGGATTTCAAAACAATTGTACCAACGTAAACTTGTCTTTTAATCTCACATTTCCATAAAAGAATTCAGTTTCCTCACACATATCAAGTAGCTGTAGTTCTAGGCACTCTCCACACTTCGTCCCTACCTTTATCTGGCCCAACAGATTGTTTAAAGAGTTGTGCTTTTGGCCGGCGCTGAGGCTCACTAGGCTAATCCGTTGCCTGCGGCACCGGCACTCCAGGTTCTAGTCCCAGTTGGGGTGCTGGTTCTGTCCCGGTTGCTCCTCTTGCAGTCCAGCTCTCTGCTGTGGCCCAGGAAGGCAGTGGAGCATGGCCCAAGTCCTTGGGCACCTGCACCCGCATGGGAGACCAGGAAGAGGCACCTGGCTTTTGGCTTCGGATCAGTGCAGCACCAGCCATGGCGGCCATTTTGGGGGGTGAACCAACGGAAGGAAGACCTTTCTCTCTGTCTCTCTCACTGTCTAACTCTGTCCAAAAAAAAAAAAGTTGTGCTTTTAAAAAAATTAGCTTTGGTTGAGACCAAAATGTTAATTTTCTAAGAAATTCATTTATATTAGTTTAGCCACAATGGTGAAATTTTTTTTTAAAAAGGCTTAAGTGTAGTAAGCAGTATTCTTCTTTAAGAAAGAGAAACATAACCTTTAAATTGTATGTAAGACAAAAATGAAGTCACAAGTATTTTCTCTTCCTCAAACAGGATGACCTATTAGACTGACTGTGCATGCTGGAAACATTTTTACACAGACTCCCTAACACCACATTATCATTTCTAACCATTAAAGAAACTTTTCCACGGATCATTCCTTCTGAGTTAAGGACATTCTCTGCACGTCGCTGTTCACTTGTATTCTAAGTAGTCTGAGCCTGAGAGGTCCAACCTGCTCACTCTTCATATTCAGTCTCCTCATCTAATTGGCCCACTGAGAAAACAGCTCTCTTAGCCCTTATCTCTTCTTTCCATCCCTTGCATAATGTTAACAGATATGAACCTGACAGTAACTCTGTAAAAATGTACAACTTGGCCCTCAAGTGTGTAGCCCTTTGTGAGTTGTCTCCCTTTGTGCTGGACTGACACAAATTGCCTTCTGACAAGAGCAGGATCAATTAAACTGATAGGAGCAGAATTGTATAAAAACAAGGAGATGTGCCTCCTCCTCTATAATGCCAGAATTTTCCTTATACACAACATGTGACTCATAATGAATAAAGAGACATATTCCCCATTGAAGTCACTTAGCTTAGGGGAACACACCTTACATGCTCTTTGAAAGTGCTGACACCTCACAGAACTCAGGACAAAGAAAGCTCCATGTCCAAGGACAGACAGGAGACTGGAGAGGCAGTCACAACTCACTTGAGGCACGAATGCAACTTTGAAATCTACATGAAAATGTCAATCACTTTTTTCAAAAAGAGAATGTAAAATTTATATTACTTCTAATTCTTAATATACAAATTCTTGAAATTGATGAAATTCCCATTAGCTGTCACTGGTGACAGGCAAGAGTAAGATTCTCAGCCTTTATCCATAATTAAAGCAAAACGGAAAAAATCAATTTTTATCTGGAAATCTGTACATGAGATTTGATTTGTCACGATAGCTGTCTCTTGATTATTGAGAATATTTATTTAACACTTTTTCATATATAACTTGAAATATGGCTATATATGATTCTAAATGACAGACCCAGATCATGGAGAATTTACAACGTAGACAAGAATATCTAAGGTTTTACACAACATATTATTTAAAAACAGATTTGACACTCCCAGTAACTTTCTCTGCAGAACTTCTAAGTCTTCCATGAATGTCTGTTGGTCCCCTGTTTATCTACCATCCCATTTCAATATCATATCTTTAGGGCAGGCTGTGGGAACTACTCTTCTGGTAAACATGGAAACTCATGAACTGAGTTGTCATTGTTCTGTCTTTGGGTTATGTGCTCAATAGAAACACAAGTTTGCTAATTGCCTTTCACATTTTATGACTGATTTTATTAGTCTGTAAAAATATTCAATATAACTGACTTGAAATGTTTTGTTATTTCCTAGAATTGACAGCTTTTCTAAAGAAAGTAAATTGCAATTGGATATTCAGCCAACAGTAAAATCCAGAAAGATAAATGAACATTTCTCATATAATATTCCATGCATAGAATCACTCTGTATTTCATAAAAGGATAGCTCTGATAACTAACCTAAGTAGTAGGTCAGTATTTTAAAAATATCTAATTATTTTAATATATAATTCTTTTGATCAATTCAAGAAGCTTAATTTGAGACAATTAACCAAGAAAGCAACCTTGAAAGTACTTTCAAGTCTTCAGTGTCTGGCCCAGGAAATTTCTGTTGTGAATCATGGTGTGATGGTGCAGGCATTTGGTGCAGTGGTTAAAATACTACTTGGGATGTTCACATCCCATATCAGAGTGGTCAGTTCAAGTTCCAGCGCTTCTCTGATTCTTGCTAATGTACACTACAGGAGACAGCTTCTGGAATACAAGTAGTTAAGGCTCTGCCACCCACATGGGAAAGCTAGATTAAGTTCCTGGGTCCCAGCTTCAGCCTAGCCCAGCCCGGGCTGCTATGCATGTTTTGGGGGATGAACTAGCAGATGAAAGATCTCTCTCTGCCTTTTAACAATAAATTTTTATAAAGAAGGGAGCCAGCATTGTGATACAATTGGTTAAGCCACTGCATACGACGCTGGTATTGATATCAGAACACTGGTTCCACTTGCACCTGCTCTGCTTCCCATCCAGATTCCTGCAGGTCACATGGGAGGCTCAAGTGCTTGGGTCCTTGTCACTCACATGGAGACTGGATGGAGTTCTATGCTCCTGGCTGTGGCCTAGACCAGCTAGGCTATTGTGGCCATTTGGGAAGTAAACCAGTGGATGGAAAATTCTCTCTCTCTCTCTCTCTCTCTCTCTCTCTCTCTCTCTCTTTATCTCTATCTTTCTCTCTTTCAAATAAACAGATAAATATCTTTTTAAAATTTTTAAAGGATGATGGTGTTATAAGATTGTAGGCCATGCCATATAATAACATAAATCCCTGACTTATTTCCTCAAAGAAGGGCAGCACAGTTCCAACACTTTGAACTCCACAAAGCAATTGCTAAGTAGTATGTTTGAGAGGTGATCTCAGAAAGCACAATGAGAAAGTGGGAATGTCAGTGAGCAAAGAGGAAACAATAAATGTGGTTTTGTGACTTTGAGCCCGCCCTACTTGGATCTTGGGGTTCCTCTGAGAGATTGAGTAGACAAGCTTCAGAATTCCAAACAAACTAATGCTTCCTGGAATCTAGTAACAGTCTGATGCTTAAATAGAAACTCAAGTTCTGGCTTAGATAACTCTCTCAACACAGAACATTATCAATCCCCACTGAAAATCCCAGCCCTGTCCGCAGGAACTGGCCTCCTGGCAGCCCGTGGGTATGTATTTACAAAGTGCCAAAGAGCAGTATTGAAAACATTTGAAGACAAAGGACAAAGAAAGTATGGACACCCCAAACCCAAATATGGCTTTAGTTTTTCCAGTCACTTCAACACATCACCATATATTGAGAAAAATATGTAATACCACAGGCAAGAGTGATTCAGGGGTGGGGTCAGAAGCTGTTACTGGGCCAGCACTGTGGTGCAATGAGTTAAAGTCCTGGCCCAAAGTGTTGGATTCTCACATGGGTGCTAGTTTGATTCCTGGCTGCTCCATTTCTGAACCAACTTCCTGATAATGCTCCTGGGAAACAGAAGAGGATGGACCATAGATTTGGGCTCTTGCACCCACATGGGAGACCCAGAGAAAGCTTCAAATTGGCCTCCATTGATAGGAAAAAGAGATTCTCAAGTTCTGAAGTCATAAAAATAAACCTAGGATACCAGCCCATGGAAATTTCCAAGGAAACTTTCAGGCATGCCTCAATCCCCTGCTCTTAATCCCAAGGATCCTGTAATTCCTTGCCCATGGTAAATTCTTCAGAGATGTATACCTGATGGAAGGAGGGAAAGAAAGAAGGAGGAAAGGAAGGAAGAAAGGAAAGAAGGAAGGAAAAAGGAAAGAAGGAAGGAAGGAAGGGAGGGAGGAAAAGAAAGGAGGGAGGGAGGAGGATGAAGGAAGGGGAGAAGGGAAAGAGGTACATTAAATGTTTGGTTTCCAAAGATATTTTATCATACTGACTTATTTTATTCTCACAGGCTTTTTTAGGAAAATAAGAGAGTTACTCTGAATATTATCTGAAAGGAACTGAAGGTCAGCATTTGGTGTAGTGGTTAGGACACACTTGAGATGTCCACATCCCATATTGAAGTACTTGAGTTTGAGTCCAACCTCCATGTCCAATTCCAGCTACATGAAAATGCACATCCTTGGAGGTAGTAGGTGATGGCTCAAGGACTTGGGTTCCTGCCACCCATGTGAGACACTAGGTTCAGTTTTTGGCTCCTCACTTCAGCCTAGTCCAGCCCTGGTTGTTGTGGTAGGTAATCTAAGAAATGAACCAATGAATCTCTCTCTCTCTCTCTCTCTCTCTCTCTCTCTCTCTCTCTCTCTCTTCTCCTTTTCAAATGCATTAAATATTTTTAAATTTTTTAAATTAATAAAATATAAAAGTAACTTCACTAGGCAACGTGTCAAAAAGACATAGCCATTTAATGATAGGATCAATTCTACACTACAGATTTTTGCTCCTTGTTGTACCAGACTGCAGCTCTGTGCTTCTGTAGGTAACACCTACTCATTATAATAGCGACATCCAAACCAATAATTTTACCCAGACCTTTTCTCCAATCACCAGGTTTATAAATTTTGCTCCTGATTGAAGGTTCAACTTTAGATGCTCAATAGACATGTCAAACTCATGAAGTTTGCCACACAACTCACTATCTTCCTAATAAACTTGACCCTCTCCTGTCTGTTCTACGATAATTAATTTAAAATAGGAACATATACACAATTCTCAACTTTTTTTTTCTGTTAATCACCATATTGGATCAGCCACTAAGCCCTCCTTAGTATTTTCTCCATTCTTCATTAGTTCTGGTCTTTGCTATCTCTGACACATCTATCACAACAATCACATGCAACTCCCAAAGCCATCCTGCTCTTAAACACTTTAAATCCCTTGAGAGCCCCCCTTTTTTTAGAAATCACAAAGGAAAATCCATATTAGTACCCAAGAATCAAATGAAACTTCATATCATATTTTATCTTAACTTGCCATATTAGAAGAGATGTTGATTTTTTAAAACTTTAAAAACGTAAATCAACAAATCATGAATTACTTCTTTTCCCATCAACTTTCAGTAAATTAAATTCAGTCTTTAGGAAAAGGGGTAGCATAGGAATTTTTACTAAAGTCTTCTACTCAAAACATGTATTATACACAAAATGAGTCTTTATAACTTGCACAAAAGTCATCCAAATGAAGTGTGACAGGTAGCAAAACTTGGGCTGCTTACCTATTTTATTGCTGGTAACTTCAGAGATCCAGTAATGATCTAGTTCATGACAGATAATGTTTTTATTTCTCAGGACTACAAATGATTTTTTACCACATATTATGCATTTCCATCATTCACTTACAATAAATCAGTCAAAATGGTACCATTAAAACATAGCTCAGTTTTCTCATCTTTAAATAAATCAGTAGTCTGTGGAAAACAGCATGAGGTTTCCTCAAAAAACTCAAAGTACAACTATTACTTGATACAGCTGTGCCACTACTGGTTATATATCCAAAGGAAATAAAATATTTATGTCAAAGAAATACCTGTTTGTTGTAGTACTGTTCACAATAGTCAAGATATGGGATAAACCTAAGTGCCCATCAACAAATAAATGGATAAAGAAAATGTGTCCCATATACACACAATGGAATAGTATTTGACCATAAAAAAGAATGAAATTATGTCATTTGCTACTCTTTTTTAGTTGTACCACGTTCTATCTTCTACTCATTTTGACCAGTATTGACCTTAAAACAAACAAAAAAACAAAAAATACAAAGGATTTGCTCAGATAAGTAACCAACTCGTGTCCATGCTAAATGGGAATGAAGAAACAAAGAGGAATTTAGGAAAGCCCTCTGGTACTCCCAGTCTCACTGCGCCTAGGCTGCCTTCCAAACTATGATCCTGCAAAAACAACTTTTAAACAAGATCTCCTAGTGCTTGCCATCTCTAAGGTTTTTCTCCATGGTATTATTCTGCCTCTACAGGATTCGTCCCTGTCTTTGACCTGCGCAGTGCTTCTCCTTCTTTCAGGTCAGGGAGATCCTGCCTACCACTTCAGGTGCACAGCAAGTCCTCTGCTATTCTTCCTTAGTGCATTCTTTTTCTTCATGATAAAATCTACCAGAGTTAGTGCAAATTTTTTTCTGGATTGGCAAGTATAATACAGTCTCTTACATTACCCTCTGTTTTTTTAACCACTGTAAAAAACACAATATTTTTGCAACAATCAGCACAATGCCGGGCTCCATACAGATTAGATGCACGATAAGTATTTAAGGAAAATAAGAAGAAACAGAGGGAGGGAGAGGGGAGGAAAAATAGTGATAAAATTAAGGAAAAGGAAAATCAAAAAGGAAGCAGGGGTAACTTTGAAAATGAAAGGAAGAAACAAAGGAAAAGAAAAAAACAAGCAGAAAATACAGAATTACAGAGAACAAGGGGGAAAAAGTATTAAAACTAGTAGGAACAAAGTTAAAAAAGAAAGCATAAAATAAAACCAAAATGATCAAGCCAAAGCAGCATTTTCCCATGAGTATCAAATGACAATTGGACTGAAACAGGATTGTGACTGCCGCCAATGAAAAACTGTCATACGGATGCTTTCTTGCAATGCATGTATTAGTTTATGGATCCAAACTCATTGAGTCAGCATCACAAATCTGGCTAATGTTCTTTAGAGCAGTTTTGCCCTTTAGGGTTCTGATTTAGCTGATAAATGTGTAAAGCCCCTGTAGCCTGTTACCTTGCTATTGATCACACATCTGTGAGGTTTATAGACTCACATTTTTCTAACTAAGCCCAGTACTGCCTTAAACCCATACTCTGATCCTGAGCTTTCTATACTAGAGGACATGACATAAATTTGGGTTGTGCCTTGGCCACTTCTACCTTGTACTGCTGGTGTCATAGAATGCATATGAAAGACATTGATCTAAAGTTCTCTACTGAGAAATGCATATGTGTCAGTAAATTTTGGATTACAGCCAAAGTCTGGTCTCATCTCCCCTTGTATGTAACAAATCTATGTCTTGAAGTTGTTGGAGGATATTCCTCAGTGAATTTAGGCAACAAATATGCAGCTGTAAATGAAAGCCTACCCCAAGGTCTTGTTTAAAATTGCAAACTAACCCTTGCTGCCACATTTGCAATCTCCTTTACCTGCTCCATCTAGTTCTTTATTGCACTGAGCATCTCGCAATGTATTTCATAGTCTGTGCCATTTATTATTTATTTGCTTCTCTCTCCACTAGAATATAAGTGAATGAGTTCAGTAATATCATCTATTTTATTCACCAGTGTACCTGTAACAGAGCCTGTCACATAGTAAGTGCTTGACCCATGTTTTGTTAAACACTGATTCTATGAATCAATGAATAAATAAATGATGATTTTTGTTGGGGGTAGGCATACAAGGAACAAAGATATTAACATTAGGACTTTTGCTTTAGAATAGCTTATCATTCAGTTGGGAAAATAAATACACATACACACACACAGGAAATTGGCTAATAACTCCTAGGAGATAACAAACATTAATAAATATATTCACACGCATTAATAAATGCAATTGAGCCATAAGGAAGGCAGTTACTATAGAAGGAATAACATTAGACTTGGAAAGCTGGGGCTGAATCTTAGCTCTATGACTTTCCCACCGTACTCCCTCAGATACATCATTTAAACCCTCTCAGAATCAGATTCCTTGTCAGTGTGAATGAAGAATAATGGCTTCCTCATGGGATTCTATTGAGGATGAAGTAAGATAATGAATTTGAAAACCACAAATTAGTATTTACTGATTGACGAATAAGAAAAAGCAATCAGAGGGGCCAGTGCTGTGGCATACTGGGCAAAGCCTCCACCTACAGTGCCAACATCCCATATGGGCACCGTTTCGCATCCTGGCTGCTCCACTTCCCGTCCAGCTCTCTGTTATGGCCTGGTAAAGCAGTAGAAGATGGGTCCTTAGGAGCCTGCACCTTCGTGGGAAGATCCGGAGGAAGCTCCTAGCTCCTGGCTTCGGATCAGTGCAGTTCCAGTCATTCCGACCATCTGGGGAGTGAACCAGTGGATGGAAGATCTCTCTCTCTCTCTCTCTCTCTCTCTCTCTCTCTCTCTCTCTCTGCCTCTAACCTCTCTGCAACTTTGAGGGAAGAAAAGAAAAAAGAAAAGAAAAGGCAACCAGAGTGGTCATTTTACTTGCCCAAAAGATCACTCAGCTAACTTCAGATTAGGAATCCCAAGTGTCCTGATTCTCAGCCCAGTGTAGCTGAAAACAGAACATAGCGCCTACCCTGTCCCTTGAGGACATAGTCCTATGAGCAATTCTGTTTCTCACACATAACAAAAATTTATTATTTGTTCTAGAAAAGGAGCATCATTTCCCTGAAACACCCTCATTAGGCTCCACGATGTCTAAGCTCTGTCTCCCTTTAATCGGTTTACTTGTGAAGAAGCAATTTGCTTTACGATCTCTTCGCAGAGTCTGAAGGGTTTATGACCATGTGGTGTCAACAAGGAGCTCCGAGATGCTTTCGGTTCCATTTACTATTTTCAGAGTCTTCCAATTGTAGGAGCCTATTTATTCTGAAAAGACTGGAGTTTAAACACTAAATCCGAGCACCCTTCTTGCTTTTCATCTCACTGTCAAATGGAACAATCACTTCTTGTGGTCTATTCCACAGACAAAGCAACATCCTGTAAGACAATTTGATTAGTTCTAATAGAGCGTGTCTTTAATGATAACAACACATCACCTTCTCCCTTCACAAGGCTTCAAACAGGCTGTTGGGTCCACTTTGCTCAGTTTTATAGCCTTTATGTTAAAGAAAATAGAGCTTTCCAAGGGACTGACAAGTACGCTGGTGCGAATCTAGAAGCATGAAACACTAGATCCAGGATCATGGAAAAGGTGTGCTATTTCTTTACCTTCAAGCTCAAAAATTGAGGCAGACTTAAAGAAAAGAGAAGTTAAGGGCTCAGAGTCCTTACATATATTCATTATACAACCAGTTGGCAGCACATGAATCCTAAATTATGTTGAAGAGCCCCAAATAATACTGAGGGGCAGGGCAGGAGATAGATACACCTACCTCAAGTAACAACTCACTCTAACTGGCTCAGGCACTGATGGAGATACCACCAGATTTGCTCATTTGTAAGCAGGAGATGGCACAAAGTCTGGCATGGCTCTCCCATCTCACAAATGCTGTACTCACCCTTGCCATCATCTGAGAATCTGTTTTCTTTTCCTTCTTCTAATGGTCAGCTGGAGTGTCAGTCTTATTATTCCTCAGAATAATATAAGAATATATTAAGAATATACGATGGCTTCACAAAGTTCATGCAAAATGGAATTAAAAGGCAGGTTTATTTTGGTGCAAAAATTCTTGAAATTCGTGCACCTTTTTTCATAATATATGTTGCATGAACTTTTTGAAATAGCCTTGTATTACTAAATTACAATTTTAGGCCGGCGCCACGGCTCAATAGGCTAATCCTCCGCCTGCAGCACCAGCACACCGGGTTCTAGTCCCAGTCGGGGCGCCAGATTCTGTCCCGGTTGCCCCTCTTCCAGGCCAGCTCTCTGCTGTGGCCCGGGAGTGCAATGGAGGATGGCCCAAGTGCTTGGGCCCTGCACCCCATAGGAGACCAGGAGAAGCACCTGGATCCTGCATTTGGATCAGCTCGGTGTGCCGGCCGCAGCGTGCCAGCCGCAGCGCGCCGGCCACAGCGGCTATTGGAGGGTGAACCAAAGGCAAAGGAAGACCTTTCTCTCTGTCTCACTCTCTCTCACTATCCACTCTGCCTGTCAAAATAAATAAATAAATTACAATTTTAGTGCTGGCCACAGAATAGCACAATTTAACCTAGTTCACAAATGTGGATCTCAGTAAGCAAACATGCTCATATCCACTTGTACTTACTTAGGCCACAGTGGAATTTACCATTAAATCTTTGGAAAAGGCTTCACATTCCCCACATATTCATCTTCCCACTCCTGCTCTCTTCTCAGCCCTCCACAATTTACCTTTACTTCCACCACTCTACTGGATGTATTCTCTCAAAAATAAACATTTAATCTCAGAACAAGCATTTTCAAGACCTCTTCTTCTAAGCCCTGATGAAAACTCAAGAGAGATGACCTTCATTTTATTCTGAAACACTGCATCTTCTTAGCTTCTAAAATTCTAAGATAAGCACGCTTCATTTCCTTTCCCTGAGTGCTCTTCTTCGCACCCTTGAACAGGTATTGAGCATCTTCCAAGGTTTCCTTCTTTTGTAAAATTTTATTTAAGGTATACACATTTCACGTATTTCATACATACAGATTTAGGAACATAGTGATACTTCCCACCCTATCCTCCCTCCTGCCAATGGTTCTACTCTTCATCCTCCCTCCTCTCCTGTCCTCTCTTTTAATTTTTACAGTGATCTACTTTCAGTTTAATTTATACTCTAAAATTAACCCTACACTAAGTAAGGAGTTCAACAAACAGTATGAAGAAAAGAAACACTGTTCCTCAACAGTAGAGAAGAATCATAAACAATCATCAAGACTCAAAGTGTCAATGTCAATTCTTTACATTACATTTTATGTACTGTATGAGTTATCAGGGAAAACATATGGTATTTGTCTTTTTGGGACTGGCTTATTTCACTAGGTATAATGATTTCCAGTTGTATCCATTTTGTTGCAAAAGACAGAAGTTAATTCCTTTTTTTTACAGCTGAGTTGTGTTCTGTAGTGTATATATACTATAAATTCTTTATCCAGTCATCAGTTGATGGACATCTGGCTTGATTCCATATCTTAGCTTTCGTGAATTGAGCTGCAACAAACATTCTTAGCTCTGGTCCTTCTTCTCTTCTCTCTCACTTTCTTTTCCTCTCTGTGTATCTGCTTTAGACTCATTAAATGCTGACAGTTTTTAGCTTGAGAACTTTCCCAGATAAGTGATTCCCATTCCTGACTTCCTGTTGGCCAGGATCATTTCAATTGACTCATAGACACATCAAAGTCAATGTAATGAAGAATAAAATCATCACTGTGCTCATCATATCTGTTCTTTCTCTGATATCTCCCAGACTTATTATGTAATCATTATTTCTCTTATTCCAACTTAACAAATGGAAGTAATGTTTTGCTCTTCCTTCCTTCTGTAGAAATGCTGACCCAATAGAGGCAAAGTTTCTCCCTCTGTTGGTTCACCCCCAAAATGGCCACTATGGCCAGCACTGCGCTGATCTGAATCCAGGAGCCAGAGCTTCTCCCTGGTCTCCCATGTGGGTGCAGGGGCCCAAGCACTTGGGCCATTCTCCATTGCCCTCCCAGGCCATAGCAGAGAGCTGGACTGGAAGAGAAGCAACCAGGACTAGAACCTGGCATCCATATGGGATGCCGGCGCCACAGGCGGAGGATTAACCAAGTGAGCCATGCATGGCGCCAGCTCCTCACAGATGTATCTTTCTCTTTCTTATTCTAACACTGAAATAAGTAAATAAGCAATTTTTAATAACATTACTTAATTTCCACTCACAAGGAATGCAACTTTTAAATAAAAAAGAAGAGTGTAAATGGGCCAGCACTGTAGTGTAGTAGGCGACGCCTCCACCTGTGGCACTGGCATCCCATATGAGCACAGATTTGTATCAAGGCTATTCCTCTTCTGGTCCAGCTCCCTGCTATGGCCTGGGAAAGCAGTGGAAGATGGTCCAATTGCTTGGGCCCCTGCACCTGGAAGGGAGGCCTGGAAGAAGCTCCTGGTTCCTAGCTTCAGATCAGCCAAGCTCTGGCCATTGCAGCTATTTGGAGAGTGAACCAGCAGACAGAAGATGGGAATACCTTTCTCTCTGTCTTTTCCTCTCTCTATAACTGCCTCTCAAATAAATAAATAAAATCTTTTTTTAAAAAAAAAAAGGTATGAAATACTCTATTGAATTTTATTAACATTTTAAGCAATCCAATCTAAGAATGTTTATAAATAAAATTCATTTTCAACATATGTCTCCACAAAATATGAGATAGGAGAAATATAAACTAACACCTATTTCAAAAGCCATCAACTAAGAAACAGAAATTACATCTATCACAAAAGCCATTATTTTCCTTTTATTGTCAAATAAATTTTAATAAAATTAAAATAGCACCTCAAAGTCTACTACCCTGTGTACTTTTTCCAAGCCTATTGGTTGCTGCCCATAACCCCATGGCCCTGCAAATCTGTTACACAGCTCTCTATCATTTTTGACATCTGTGTCTTTACCAGTGCCCATTCCCCTAGTTGTGATTCCCTCTATCCTGCCTACTAGACCATTCCCTAAGCACAATTTTCCACAGGCCAACATGAAGAGAGCCCAACAGTACCTGTATAAATAGTGGGTTGTATTATAGCAGTCAAACCCTGGACTTCGAAAACTGTGTGTTTTATACTAAATAGGAGGCGTGATAGTGCTTTGCTTCAGAGAAAAAGCAACGTCTGTGTCTTCCAACGCTGGGTGCTAGCAAATATCCTTGATAAGAGAACCTGGGAAAGGATAATAGTGACCTTGTTCATAATTTGGACAGAAACACAGGTGGCTCATAGAGAATGGTCTCCTAATACTGCTAGTTCTGAATATCTTATTAGACCTAGAAAAAAATATATTTCACAGTCTTACATTATCTCACCATTTTCCAAGCACATATACCTACACATAACATATTTCTCTTACAAATTTTTATGTTTTCTCTACACTGTTCTTTTTAAGTAGACTCTCATTTTACACTGTACTATACTTACACGAATTCATACCTTTCTCATCTATGAGGTTATAGATTCTCAAGTTCAAGATATAGAAGATATATGTTTATATTTCTAAGAAGAAAATTAGAATAATCTATATGAAATGGAAAAATTGTTATAAAGTTAAAAATTAATGAAACTGACTCAGAAGCCTGAGAAAATTTGAATTAATCTATAAATAATAAAGAAATTAATTGAATTCGTAATTTAAAAATTTTTGCAAAGACAAGACCAAGCTGAACTAGCTTCACTGGTAAATCATATGAAATAATCAAACAAAAATCAATATTAATTCTTGATAAACTCTTCCAGAAAATAGAACAGGGAAGAATACTTCTCAATTCGTTCTATGAGGCCAATATTACTATGGTACCAAAATGAGACAAAGACATCACAAAATCAACAAAATTATAGGCCAATATCTCTTACGAATATAGTTGCAAAAACCCTAATATAATGTCAGGAAAAATACAAAAGCATATAAAAAATATTACACACTATGACCAACAATGAATGATTGTTTCTAAAAATGAATATGGTATAATATTTATTAGTGGAATAAAGGGCAACAAATGATATTTGATTATTTCAATAGATGTAGTAAAAGCATTGCACAATTCCAACACCCTTTCATGATACAAAAACATAGTAAACTAGAACCAGATTGAAAATTCCTTAACCACATAAAAGGCACATATGAAAAATATGCAATATCATATTTAGTGGTATAATATTAAATGCTTTCCTCCTAAAACTAGGAATAATATGATATCCACTAAAAGTTGAACTTTATATAAATTTGAAATTTATGCATATCACAGGATGCAATCAAGAAATTGATAAGACAATCCACAGACTGGAAGAAAATATTTGTACATCATGTATCTGATAGGATCAGTCATGAATTGCTTAATGATGTTTTGGTCAATAATGGAACATATATACAATAGTGGACCCTTAAGAGAATACAGCCAAGTGACATCAAAGCGGTCTTAATTTGTGTCAGTACATGCTATGATGTTAACACAATGACAAAACTGCCTAACAAAACCTTTCTCAGGACATATCTCACTTGTAAAGTGATATATTGTAGTATTTGTATCCAGAAAACAAAGATTTTTTACAAATCAATAATAAGAGACCAATAGTCCAGTATTTTTTTCTTTTTTTATAACGCTTTTATTTAAAGAATATAAATTTCCAAAATACAGCTTATAGATTACAATGGCTTCCCCCCCCCCATAACTTCCCTCCCACCCGCAACCCTCCCCTTTCCCACTCCCTCTCCCCTTGCTTCACATCAAGATTCATTTTCAATTCTCTTTATATACAGAAGAATCTTGGTGTTAAATTGGAAATTGCCTGGAAAAGTAATCAATTTTTAAAAAAAAATATATATCATGTAGGATCTCTGTCCTTAATGTGCTATACATTGTGAATTAATACTATAACTAGTACTCCAACAGTATTTTTCACTTTGTGTTGCTATGTGAGGGCAAACTGTTGAAATCTTTACTTAATATATAGTAAACTGATCTTCTGTATATAAAGAGAATTGAAAATGAATCTTGATGTGAAGCAAGGGGAGAGGTAGTGGGAAAGGGGAGGGTTGCGGGTGGGGGGGAAGTTATGGGGGTGGAAGCCATTGTAATCTATAAGCTGTATTTTGGAAATTTATATTCTTTAAATAAAAGCATTATATATAAAAAAAAAAAAAAAAATTGATTAATTTCCTAGGCAATTTCCAATTTAACACCAAGATTTTTTTTTCATTTTTAATTATCTATATACAGAAGATCGATTTAGTATATACTAAGTAAAGATTTCATCAGTTTGCACCCACACAGAAACACAAAGTGTATAATACTGTTTCAGTGCTAGCTATAGCATTACTTCACATTGGACAACACATTAAGGACAGATCCCACATGAGACGTAAGTACACAGTGACTCCTGAAGTTGATTTAACAATTTGACACTCTTGTTTATGGCGTCAGTAATCTCCCTAGGCTCTAGTCATGAGTTGCCGAGGCTATGGAAGCCTTTAGGGTTCGCCGACTTCAATCTTATTCTGACAGGGTCATAGTCAAAGTGGAGGTTCTCTCCTCCCTTCAGAGAAAGGTATATCCTTCTTTGATGGCCCCATTCGTTCCACTGGGATCTCACTCCCAGAGATCTTTCATTTAGGTCTTCTTTTTTTTTCCAGAATGTCTTGGCTTTCCATGCCTAGAATATTCTCATGGGCTCTTGAGCCAGATCTGAATGCCTTAAGGGCTGATTCTGAGGCCAGAGTGCTATTTAGGACATCTGCCATTCTATGAGTCTGCTGTGACTCCCACTTCCCATGTTGGATCATTCTCTCCCTTTTTGATTCTATCAGTTAGTATTAGCAGACACTAGTCTTGTTTGTGTGATCCCTTTGACTCTTAGACCTATCAGTGTGATCAATTGTGAACTGAAATTGATCACTTGGACTAGTGAGATGGCCTTGGTACATGCTACCTTGATGGGATTGTATTGGAATTCCCTGGCACATTTCTAACTCCATCATTTGGGGCACGACTGATTGAGCATGTCCCAAATTGTTCATCTCCTTCCTCTCTTATTCTCACTCTTATATTTCACAGGGATCACTTTTCAGTTAAAATGTAAACACCTAAGAATAATTGTTTGTTAATTACAGAGTTCAACCAATAGTACTAGAATAAAAAAATTACTAAATGAGATAAAGTATTACATTGTACAACAACAGTCAGCACAAGAGCTGATCAAGTTACTGTTTCTCATAGTGTCCATTTCACTTCATTAGGTTTCCCCTTTGGTGCTCAATTAGTTGTCACCGATCAGGGAGAACATATGATATTTGTCCCTTTGGGACTGGCTTAATTCACTCAGCATGATGTTTTCCAGATTCCTCCATCTTGTTGCAAATGACCGGATTTCATTGTTTTTGACTGCTGTATAGTATTCTATAGAGTACATGTCCCATAATTTCTTTATCCAAATGTATGCTTTGAATTCCCTGTGATCTTTTGCTGTGAGGTTCCCTTCGTTTACCTTCTTTCATGTTGATGGCCGTGTTTCTGTGTGTAACACATCTTTAAGCATCTTTTGCAGGGCTGGACGAGTGGCAACAAATTCTTTCAATTTCTGTTTGCAATGAAAGGTCTTTATTTCACCTTCATTCACAAATGAGAGCTTTGCAGGATATAATATTCTGGGCTGGCAGCTTTTCTCTCTTAGTACCTGGGCTATGTCTCGCCATTCCCTTCTAGCTTGTAGGGTTTCTGATGAGAAGTCTTCTGTGAGTCTAATTGGAGATCCTCTGAGAGTCATCTGACGTTTCTCTCTTGCACATTTTAGGATCTTTTCTTTCTGTTTCACTGTGGTGAGTTTAATTACAATGTGTCGTGATGAGGATCTCTTTTGGTCATGTTTCCTAGGGGTTCTATGAGCTTCCTGTACTAGGATGTCTCTGTCCTTCTCCAAAACTGGGAAATTTTCTGCTATTATCTCACTAAAAAGGCCTTCTAATCCTTTCTCCCTCTCCATGCCTTCAGGAACTCCTAGAACCAGAATGTTTGGTTTTTTAATAGTATCCTTTAGATTCCCAACAATATTTTTTAGATTTCTAATTTCCTCTTCTTTTCTTTGGTTTGACCTAATATTTTCCTGTGCTCTGTCTTCTAAGTCCGATATTCTCTCTTCTGCCTCACCCATTCTGTTTGTAAGACTCTCTAATGTGTTTTTCATTTGATCTATTGAATTCTTCACTTCATTATGATTTCTCGTCACTATCACAGTTTCATGTTCTACTAGTTGTTTCATTTCAGCTTGATTTCTGCTTAATATTTCATTTTCACGAGAGAGAATTTCTACCTTGTCCATTAAGGATTTCTGTAGTTCAAGAATTTGTTTTTGAGTACTTCTTAGTGTTCTTATCAATTTTTTGAGATCTGCTTCTTGCATTTCTTCTATCTCATCATCTTCGTAATCTTGAATTGGGGTGTCTTTTTCATTTGGGGACGCCATAGTGTCTTCCTTGTTCTTATTACCTCGGTTTTTGCGTTTGTTGTTTGGCATATTGGTTTCTTTACTGTGGTGTTTTTTTCTTGTTATACTATGACTCTAGATTAAGTGGACTGTCTGCTTTTGATGGAGCCTTAGAGGCTTGAGATGGGTGTGGCCTGAGAGCTCTGTTTGGTTCCTCAGGGATGAGGGTGTGTCAAAGGAGACACTCCCAGGTTAGGCGTGGTAAATCTCTCTCTGTTACTTTTTTTTTTTTTTTTTGGTTCAAAAGGGAAGTAATTCCACACAGCTGAATGGAATTGGGGGTGGTTAGCAGGCGAATGATATACCCACAGGAGCCAGAGTTCGGAAGCTCTTTCCCAAGGACCAGAGAGGGAATCTTTGCGGCCCTTAGTGTGGGCTCAGATTCTCCTATAGTCTCCCACTGGGCTGTCAAGGCTACTGAACTGTAGCGTCTCTGGAGAGTATTCACATGAATTCGTGATTTCCGTGAGTTCTCTCCCCCACAGTCTCTCTTTTCACAGTCTCAGTTCATTAGCACCACACATTCATTAGGTTCTAATCTCCTGTTATTTCACTCCTCCCACCCAGAGTCAGGTTTTTCTGCTAGGCTCTGGGCTGGTGCTGACCCGAGGTCGCCCTGCTTATGACGTATTCCAAAATGGCGCCTGCTCTTTGTCTTGCTCACCTTTGAGAGGTGAGCGAAGAGAGAGAAACTCGTGTCCATATGGGTCCCTTTTTTTTTTTTTCCGTCTCTCTCTCTTCTAGTTAGCCTGGTGAACTTTTCCCTGCAGGGTTTCAAGCCTTGTTCGCTCTAGTCTCTTTCCACTTTTCTTCTGGTATCTCGGGCTATTGAGGTTCGGCTCACCTCGTGTTCCAGCGCTGGTGTGTTGAGTCTGCTGCTGGTGTCCCAAACTGCGGGCTCCCACGCTCTCCACGCAGGTCCACTGTGAATCACCAGTTCCGGAAGGGTTTCCTCTGCTGTTTCTTCCCCTACTCTTCCTTGAACCTGCAGTATCTCCACTTTTATTAAACTGTCTCTCCCCAGACTATCGGTGTGCTCCCTTCCTATTCTGCCATCTTGCCGCTCCCTCCAATAGTCCAGTTTTAAAATGAGCAAAGCATTAGAATAGCCATTAACACCCCAGAATTATATGAATGGCTAATGATCTCATGAAAAGATGCTTAGCTATTAGGGAAATGAAAACCAGAACATTTCATCAGACACTACATATTGTGTCAGGCTACTTTTTGCCATTGAGTTTCCTGCTGGATTCAGACAGAAGCCGTAAAGACACAAGAAAAGATTGATGATGGGGTATAGTTGCCCCTGGCTGCCTTCCTGAGGGGTTGTGTGTCAGATGTGTTCTTCAAACAATGGCAGCGCTTTTTGTGACTCTTTCCTGGGCTTACAGCTCCCATAACAGGTTCTAGTGATCATTCCCTCCACTTGCGACTTCAGACTTGCATCCCCATTTCTTTTCGAGGGCACTTCACCATTCCTTATTGGTTTTCTTGATCTTGCCACAATTACAAGCACATAAATGATTGCTTCATAGACCTCTATTCAATCACCCCTCTGAGTAGACCATCTGTTTTGCAGTAGCTGGGACTCATGGAGCCATTCTTCATAAAAGATTCCCCTCATCTCACCAGATATCTCTTGAGTAGCAAGACTCGAGCCCTCACATCCCCACAATCCCATGGATTTTTATCTTCTTATCCCTCAAAAATTCTCTTTATCTAGGGAAAAGCCTCAAACTCTGTGTTCAGGTTTTCCTGAGGACCTCTTATCTTCTCCATTTCAAGAACACATAGTATAATCTAATCTCCTCATTGACTTGATTTGGAAGGTGGGGGCAGGAAGAAGAATTGAAGGAAAATTGTTATGTAGTTTCCTATATGTGAGCAGTAAACATCTGGTTTATTTTCAAAGTAAGGTGTATAGCTGTGAACAGTCAACTAGCTAGCAAACAACTAGCCAAGTAACTAACTAGCGTAACAGCTCAGTTACATGACCCTGAAAGTTCTTAGGCAAACAGCATGCTAGTGTCCAAAACAGCTGAAGCAAATGCCAGGGAGTTTGTAATCCTATAGATACTCAGCCAATTAAAAACTGGGGGAGGGGCCCACATGCTAGGAAATAAATAGCTTACTATAAACCACCCCGATGTGCTGGCCCACCAGGCACCCAGTCCTGCAAGATCGTTAATAAAGTCTCACTTTTGCTGTACTTCCTGGGTCTGAGACCATCTTTGAGTGGACATGTAAGGCTGCTTTTCACACTACATTGATATAAATCTTCCTTTGAGCTAAGAGAGCCCAGAAATTGATCCACATGTGAAGAGAAAAGGGAAACATTTTCAATAACTGCTGAAAATTAGCTCTTCCATGCTATCATCTATACCACTGTTTCTAAGCTGGAGCCACTTTTGCCTTCTAGAAGATATTTGGCAATGTCAGGAGAAATTTTTTTCATTACTCCATGGGAGGGTCTACTGGTATCTAGTGGATAGAAGTCAGGGATGCTGCTAAACATCTACAATTCAGTGATTTTTACCAAAAAAAAAAAAGAATAACCCAATTAAAAACTGTTAATAATGATGAGGTTGAGAACTTTGAATCATGCTGACCTAACTTGTTCTTTGAGCAGGTAAGAGGTTGTAGCACTAGCTGACTGACTGCTATGCTTCATCTTTTGACTCAGCCAAATCCAAATTCCAATAAACCATTCAGAACCTTTTTTAAAGATTTATTTATTTATTTATTTGAAAGGCAGAGGTATATATAGAGAGAAGGAGAAATAGAGACAAGGAGAAATCTTCCAACCGTTGATTCATTCCCCCAAATGGCCACAATGACTGAGATTAGGCTGGGCTGAAACTAGGAACCAAGAGCTTCATCTAGGTCTTCTCAAGGGCAGCAGGGGCCCAAGAACTTGAGCCATCTCCACTGCTTTCCCAGATGCATTAGCAAGAAACTGGAACAGAAGTGAAGCAACCTGGATTCCAACTGGTGCCCATATGGGCATTGAAGGTGGCAGCTTAACCCACTGTGCCATAGCACTGACCCCCATTCAGGACCCTTTAAAGTAAGTTTATAATACCTAGGCAGACAATATATACTGCATTTTATTCCACAAAGTTTCAGTTAAATGGAACATCTTTTAGGATCCTCTCTGTAATCTCCTACATATTTTTATCAATTCTTTCCCAATTCTGTTTGGACTGTTTCGTTTCTGTTTGCATAACTAGCATTCCCTCCTCACGTCCTTAGATATCCAAATTAAGTCAATTCTCCAAATCTTACTGAAAACTTTCTCCTATATCAAGTCTCTCATCGTTCTTACTTTCTTATTTCTGCCATGGAACAGGGTCTCCCTTCTCTGTAAGAGTTTTCCATGAGGTTTACCATCTTCTGTCTTATATCATTTGGAAAACAGCTGTTCTCTTATACTAGATAATATACCTCTTTTTAGGAGTACAATTCATCTTTGCATTATAGTGTTAAAATTAGCAATTTTAAAGTTTATTTATCTTTATTTATTTTAAGGGTAGAGTGACAGAGAGAGAGGGTATTCCACCTTCTGATTCACTCTCCAGGCCAAAAGCAGGAGCCAGGATTTCCATCCAAGTCCCCCACTTGAGTAATAGGGACCCAAGTACTTGAGCAGTCACCTGCTGCCTCCTGTGTGCACGTTAGCAGGAAGCTAGATTGGAAGTGGAGGCAAGACTCATACATAAGCACTTCAATATGAAATGTCAGTGTCCCAACCAATGACGTAACCTGTTCTTCCAAAATACCTACTTCCAAAATTCACTGGAATTGAACAGTTACTCTGGGCCAGATATTATGCTAAGCACTTTTCATGGATTATTTTATTAACTATTTTATTTATATTCAGTAATAATATTTGAATGGTTAACTACTGTTCTAGCACAGGCACCAACCAATGGGAATAAATGCTAGGCTTAAACCACCAGTCCATCCAAGTAAAGATGTGCTAGTTAGCATCATCCCAATTTATACACCACTCACTTTATTTCTTCTATTTTTTTACATGCAATTGGAATTCAATGAAACTTTGATTATATTTAAAAATCATTGCAGATATCATTTAACCTTAGCAGGAAATCAGGCCTGTCCTGTTCACCTCTGCTTCCTCAGTAATTAGACCAGTGATAAGCAAATAGAATGTGCTTGCAACTATTTGCAAAATAAACTAAAAACTTAAAGTGCTTTTATGTTTGATACATGCCAGATACAATATTAAATATGTTTATTGTACTGTTTCAATTCATATAACTATGCTAACAAGAAAGCATTAGCAAACCTATACATAAAGAGGTTAAGTAATGTATCACATATTGATGTATTGATGGAAACAGGTTGAGGCCAATTATATAAAACAGCTTTGAGGTATGGTGCTCATAAAAATCTATGAGGTGGTATGGTAAATACACACAAGAAGAATAAAGCAATGGCTGGGGACAAAGCATTGGATAGAAATTTATTCAAAGTATGAGGAAGAGATTCTAGTCCACTAATGCTGGATAGCCAACTTTTTGTTCTTTGATTTTTGTCTATGTTCGTTTCCTATTTAAACAAATAGTGAGTAAATAGTAATGGTAGCTGTGGCCCTAGGATATATTTCTAGGGATAATAAAGAGAGTCATACATGATGCTAAAATGGGTCATTTACACTAACCCACTGTTGGTGGGAATGCAAACTTGTTAAACCACTATGGAAGTCAGTCTGGAGATTCCTCAGAAACCTGAATATAACCCTACCATTCAACCCAGCCATCCCACTCCTTGGAATTTACCCAAAGGAAATTAAATTGGCAAACAAAAAGCCGTCTGCACACTAATGTTTATTGCAGCTCAATTCACAATAGCTAAGACCTGGAACCAACCCAAATGCCCATCAACAGTAGACTGGATAAAGAAATTATGGGACATGTACTCTACAGAATACTATACAGTAGTCAAAAACAATGAAATCCGGTCATTTGCAACAAGATGGAGGAATCTGGAAAACATCATGCTGAGTGAATTAAGCCAGTCCCAAAGAGACAAATATCATTTGTTTTCCCTGATTGGCGATGACTCACTGAGCACCAAAGGGGAAACCTGTTGAAGTGAAATGGACACTATGAGAAACAGTGACTTGATCAGCTCTTGTCCGGACTGTTGATGTACAATGTAAATCTTTACCCATTTTAGTATTTCTTTTTGTTGTTTGTTTTTGTTCTAGTACTAGTGGTTGAACTCTGTAATTAACACACAATTATTCTTAGGTGTTTAAAATTTAACTGAAAAGTGATCTCAGTTAATTATGAGAGAGGGAAAAAGAAAGGGAGGATATGTACAATTTGGGGCAAGCTCAATCGGACTTGCCCCAAATGATGGAGTTAGAAACATGCCAGGGGATCCCAATACAATCCCATCAAGGTGGCATGTACCAAGGCCATCTCACTGGTCCAAGTGATGGATTTCAGTTCACAATTGATAACACTGATAGGTCTAAGAGTCAAAGGGATCACACAAACAAGACTAATGTCTGCTAATACTAACAGATAGAACCAAAAAGGGAGAGAATGATCCAACACGGGAAGTGGGAGTCACAGCAGACTCATAGAATGGCAGATGTCCTAAATAACACTCTGGCCTCAGAATCAGCCCTTAAGGCATTCAGATCTGGCTCAAGAACCCTTGAGAGTATTTTAGGCATGGAAAGCCAAGACACTCTGGAAAAAAAAAAAAAGAAGACCTAAATGAAAGATCTCTGCGAGTGAGATCCCAGTGGTAAAATGGGTCATTTAGCTCACATGTACAATAAACCAAAACATACAACTTTTTAAAGAGATTTATTTATTTTATTTGAAAGGGGCAGAGTTACAAAGAAAGAAGGAGAGATAGATCTTCCATTTGCTGGTTTACTCCCCAAAAGTCCACAATGGACAGGGCTGGACTGGGCAGAAGCCAAGATCCTGGAACTCCATCTGGGGCTCCCACATGGGTGGCATGGATTCAAGCACTTGGGCCATAATTCTCTGCCTTCCCAGGTTCATTAGCAGAGAGCTGGATTGGAAGTGGAGAAGCTGGGACTTGAACCAATACTCATATGGGATTTTGGCATCACAGGCAGCAGCTTAATCAGCTGCACCATAACACCAGCCCAGAGTGACAACTTTTAACCAATATGGTTTAAAAAAAAGCCTCTCCCAAAACCTTCTAGAACTTTATGTAGTGTCTCTGTGTTGACTATCAAATCACTGTGGATAAATATTACTTGGCTTCCCCTGCCAGGCACACAATGAGTGCACCCTGAGTCTATGGGCTTAGGTACTTCCACAATATTATCTCTTATTTGATGATTTAAGAACATGAAACTTCATAATGTTAGTCCTCCCAAAAACAGAGAAATTGAGTGCACCTGTGGTTAGTTGTTCTC
Organism: Sylvilagus floridanus; assembly: GCA_949820135.1. Lineage (NCBI taxonomy): Eukaryota > Metazoa > Chordata > Mammalia > Lagomorpha > Leporidae > Sylvilagus > Sylvilagus floridanus. Next base: position 19,667,666 of record OX463246.1, on the reverse strand, counting down.
ACTGGCTATTGTTTTTTTAAGAATCATAATAATGCTGTGGGGTTTTTTTGGCTGTTGTTCATTTTACTTCGTATGATCCTTTTATGGGCCTTGTATTGTAGGATGGCTGCAAATTACATGAAACTTAATCAGGCAGCTACTTTTTGAGTCATTAAAGTGGAAATCTGGACATTGGCTTAGTCAATGACCTTTTGACTAATCTTGGCTCATTGTAGCCAGGTACACAGAATGCTTTAATATTTTATCTCAAAAGCTCAGGAAAGTAGTTTTGAGTTTCCTATCTCCATTCTTTACTTTTGAACACTGAGCCCTAGTTGTTATCCCATTGCAAATTAGACATATTACCTTAAAAAAAATTCTTTAGATTTATTTACTTATTTGAAAGAGTTATAAAGAGATAGGAGAAAGAGGGAGAGAGAGAATGTCTTCCATCTACTGGTTCACCTCTCAGCTGTCTGCAATAGCCAGGGCTGGGCCAGGCCAAAACCAGGAGACAGGAGACTGATCCGGGTCTCCCATTTGAGTGGCAGGGGCCAAAACACTTAGACCATCTTCCATGGTTTTGCCCACACCATTAGCAGGGAGCTGGATCAGAAATGGAGCAGCCAGCACATGAATCGATGCCCATGGAATACTGGTGTCACAGGCACAGCTTTACCCACTATGCCACCGTGCAAACCTCCCAAATTTATTTGCATCCCTTTCCCATGAAGCAAATTCCAGTTTCTACTGTGTGGCATATGTACACAAGTCTTTCTGGGTTGTAGATTGACCTATTATTATAACTTGTATGAGTGATACTTTTGAACTTCAGTCTGAGATATTTGTAATTTAACATTAAAGGACAAAAAAAGGACCAAAATGAAGGATCTCTGTGAGTGAGTGAGATCCCGGTGGAAATAAGGGGCTATCAAAGAAGGAGGTACCTTTCTCTGAAGGGAGGAGAGAATTTCCACTTTGATTATGGCCTTGTCTAAATAAGGTCAGAGTTTGTGAACTCAACATGTTTCCATAGTCTTGACAACTCATGACAAGAGCCTCGGGGTGATTACTGACTTCATAAATAAGAGTTTCAATTGTTAAATCAACAACAGGAGTCACTATGCACTTGCTCCCCATGTGGGACCTCTGCCCTTAATGTGTTGTACTATGAGAATTAACGGTAAAACTAATCTTCAAACAGTACTTTATACTTTGTGTATCTGTGTGGATGCAAACTGTTGAAATCTTTAGTTAGTATAAAGTTGATATTCTGTATATAAAGATAATTAAAAATGAATCTTAATGAAGAGTGGGATGGGAGAGGGAGTAGGAGATGGGATGGTTTGCGGGTGGAAGGGTTGTTATGGGGGAAAAACCGCTATAATACAAAAGTTGTAATTTCAAAATTTCTATTTATTAAATAAAAGTTGTTTATTAAAAAAGGGCACATTCCCAAGAGTGAACCAAGACTGTTGTTTTCTAGAGGCCGTAGGGCCGAATTGTCCCAGATTTCTACAGGGCATCTCTCTAGAGCTGGTCTTCTTTATCTACTTCTCATCTGGAGCACATTGGTGTGTTAGAGTTCTCCAGAGAAAGATAACAGGTAGCATAAACTCACATGTGTACAAATGCTGGGTCAAATTATTGTGGAAGCTAAGAAATCTCACAATCTGTTCTCTGCAAGCTGCAGACCCAAGGGAGCATGGGATGCAGTTCCCATCAGACTATAGAAAAACAATGCCCCATCCCAGCTCAGCTTGAAAAGAGTAAGGCAAAGAGAATAAAGTATACCTTGCTCTGTTTTTATTCTATTCAGGTCTCCAATTAATTGGATGAGACCTATTCACATCATGAGGGCCAACCTTCATTACCAACTCAAGTATTAATTTCATTCAGAAACACCCATACAGACATAGAATAATGTTTAAATATCTATACCCCATGTCCCAGACAAGATGACAGGTAAAATTAACCATTGCATTCGGGTTATTTAAGTTTCTGAAATTCAAGAACATGTCAAAGCTAAAGGAGCATTGATCTAGTCAGAACTTAACCTTGAGAGCAAGGCCAGAAACTGTATTTGCATATCTCAGTAATCTTCAAACTCACACCACACAGCACAGTTCTGAGCGCATTGTTGGCACCCAGTAGATGTTGAATCAGGGACCCTGTGCCTTGTAAATTCAAGTAAGCATTTTGTGTTAACAAGGTAAAATGCCTACATTACCTTTTCTTACCACATGGCTCTCTAAAAACCAGCATCTGCATCAAATGGTAAGAATTTCCATATGGAATTCTACACAGAAGGAATGCACGATACTAGCAGCCTCCTAAATGCTTATTTTTCTTATAGCATCTATTAGATATGTTCAGAGCAAAATGGGTTTCATATCAAGCCTTCAGCAGATGCCTCCCTAAACTAGCCATGACCTCCTTCATATCCTGCTTGTCAATTTGCTTATTAGTTTAATAGAAAATCAATGTAACAGAATCATGGAGTTTTGTTGCCTTATTCTTCTCATTTGGCAGGAAAAATTTATCCTTTATTAAGGGCAAATTCAAAGATACAAAATGACAACATTTCCACCCAGTTCTTATCTAAGCTCTTAGCAAGAAATAATAGTAAATACAAATGAATACAGAACTTGCATCAGGGTACAAGATTGCATATTTTCTACGCAACTGATTTTTTAATCTCTAAAGAACAGTAATATTTTCTGTTAATAAATGAATACAAAAATGATCCTTGAGTTTATCTTGGCTCCAGACTATATTCTTGGCCTGTCAAAGCCACTAAGTTATCTACAAAAAGCCTCCACCAGAGCTTTCTTGAGCACCAAAGCTAAGGATAAAAACCCAGGGAATTGCAAAAGATAGAGAAGTAATAAAAATGGCCCAAATTGGACAAGCTAAATCTTCTAAATGTTGCCCCCAGGAACTCTAAACTAGTTGTTGATTCCTTTACAGCCCAACTGGGAAGGCATATGGTTAGTCTAAGCTCACGAAGAGTTATATTATCAACTGCAGGGATCATACTAACAAAATAACTTTAACTTGATAGAAAATCCATAAGCCTTGTTGGTAGAAAATAATGCAGCCTCTACATGTTTATGTATGCAAAGGTGCCTACATACTAATACAAACAGTCAACTCTTAATTCTACAAGTCATCATAATTTGGGGTAAGATTCCTTTTAAGTGCAGAATGGGAGCTATCTCATACTTTGACTATTCACCTTTCATTTGTAGCTTTCAGAAAAGTACATTTAAAAACTGTGATTATTTTCGCAGTTTAATTCTGCTTGACCTCATACAGCTGTCAGGTTAAGAATGACTGACAAGAAAATTAAGCAAAGACAGCCAAAATCAAAGAAAATAACAAGAATTTTAAAGACTTGAATTAAAAAAAAATAATAATAACCTTTCTGACTCATCCCGCACGAAGCTGCCCAAATGCTCGCTCACAGGCTAGGCAGGATGTGGATCACCTGAGTGCTGGCCTCTGTCAGCTCCACTGAGGAGCTGCTGTGATACCACCATGGTAACAGAGAAGACACTGTCAATGGACTACTTTAATTGCTCAATTAGAAATTATGAAAAAGAAAACAAAAATTATTTCATGACTATCATTAAAAAATTTAATCCAGGGCCAGCGCCGAGGCTCACTTGGTTAATCCTCCGCCTGTGGCACTGTCATCCCATATGGGCACCGGTTCTAGTCTGGGTTACTCCTCCTCCAGTCCAGCTCTCTGCTGTGACCCCGGAAGGCAGTGGAGAAAGGCCCAGGTCCTTGGGCCCTGCACCTGCATGGGAGACCAGGAGGAAGCACCTGGCTCCTGGCTTCGGATCACTGCAGCGCCAGCCACAGTGGCCATTAGGGGAGTGAATCAATGGAAGAAAGACCTTTCTCTCTGTCTCTTTCTCTCACTGTCTATAACTCTACTTGTCAAACAAATTAAATTGTTTTTAAAAAATTAACCCAAGAAAATTGGAATTCAATATGTGAAAAAATTATTTAGACTACCGATCCTAGCTGAATATTAAGTTGAAAAACCCCAGACTCCAGGGGTCTCTAGCTCTCTTCTCTCACTCATCCAAGTGATTTTTTTCCAATCCCACTGCTTTACAAATCTATACACAGAAGATTCCCAAGCTTAAACCTCAAGCCAAATCTACTTCCTTGGGTTCTAGACTTATTTTTCCTTCTACTTTCCTTCCTTTTATGTGTGATACACATCTTATTGTAAAGATGGCCAAAATGGACAACTTGATTCATCCACTTTTCCACCACTGCTTCTCCTTAAATTTTCCCAATTTCAGTTACTCCACATTCACCTAAGAATTAAGCTAAGGGGCCAGCACTGTGGCTCACTTGGTTAGTCCTCCGCCTGTGGCGCCGGCATCCCATATGGGCACCAGGTTCTAGTCCCAATTGCTCCTCTTCTAGTCCAGCTCTCTGCTGTGAACTGGGAAGGCAGTGGAGGATGGCCCAGGTGCTTGGGCCCCTACACCCACATGGGAGACCAGGAGGAAGCACCTGGCTCCTTGGCGCACCGGCCATAGCGACCATTTTGGGGGGGGTGAACCAATGTAAGGAAGACCTTCCTCTCTGTCTCTCTCTCCCACTGTCTAACTCTGCCTGTCCAAAAAAAAAAAAAAAAAGTAAAATAAAAAAAAAAAGAAAAGAAAAGAAAAAGAAAAGAATTAAGCTAAACCTCAGGAGTCATCCTTGATTACTTTCTTGTCATGAAATGCAGCCAGAGATCCTAAGCATTCTATCTCCAGACTAGGTCTGAAAGCTAATACATCACGCTAGTTTGATACAACAGAATCTCTGTCCTAGACTTCTTTGGTGTCTACTAATTAGAACCTATTTTCTACCCTAAATGTCCATGGTCCAGTATAAACATGGAAATTCTACTATTTTCAGGGCAGACACTGGTTCAGAAATGTACAATGTTAATTGAAAATGAATATTAATGGATAATGGGACTGGGAAGGGGAGAGGGAGGAAGAGGAGAAGTAGTGGGAATGTGGGTGGGAGGGCAGGTATGGAGGGAAGAACAACTATATTCCTAAAGATGTACACATGCAATGTGTATTCCTAAAATAACTAAGTAATAAAAAATGTAAAAAGATTGATTAACACACCCATGTTCCAAATCAGAGTTCCTGGGTTTGATATTCTGTATTTTTAATAATCTCAAATTAGAGGCCAGCACCGCAGCTCAATAGGCTAATCCTCCACCTTGCGGTGCTGGCACAGTGGGTTCTTGTCCCAGTCGGGGCACCAGATTCTGTCCCAGTTGCCCCTCTTCCAGGCCAGCTCTCTGCTGTGGCCTGGAAGTACAGTGGAGGATGGCCCAAGTGCTTGGGCCCTGCACCCCATGGGAGACCAGGAGAAGCACCTGGCTCCTGCCATCGGATCAGCGTGGTGCTCCAGCTGCAGCACGCCAGCCACCGCAGCCATTGGAGGGTGAACCAACGGTAAAGGAAGACCTTTCTCTCTGTCTCACTCTCTCTCACTGTCCACTCTGCCTATCAAAAAAAGAAAAAAAAAATCTCAAATTAGAAGTACTAATGGCATCTAGAGGGTGTAGGCCAAGGATGTGGCCAAACACCATACAATGCACAAGAAAATTCCCCATTACAACAAAAAAATCATCCAAATCAAAATACGGACCAAAAAAAAAAATAAACCCTAGTCTAAATATGGGATTCAGGACCCATTTGTCTCACCTGGAAGGGTAGGGTTTTAGCATCAGCAAACTCTGATGGGAGTAGTCACAATCTTTTGTTTTGTTTGTTTTATGATAATGAGAAAGGGAAGAGAAGAAACCAAGACTAACCCAAGTGAAAGTCTGACCTGTTAAAGCAAACAAAACATTTTAAAATACTACCAATCTTATAATTCTGTCTACAGTCAAGATCTGAAAGTGCAATATTAACAAAAAAAATTTAAGTGTTTGACTTGGTTCCTGATTTTCTGCAATTTTTTTGCAGTTTTAAGTTCTATCTAATGAAACAACTGTAGTTCTTAATAGGAAGGTATTACTGCTTATAAAACCTTAAACTATACTCTCTTTGGCAATTGAAAAAGCTTGATATGGTTTAAAAAGGTCAAAATAGTTTGTTGTCTTTTTATGACACACTGTGTGGGATTAAGAATGTCATTCCTCAACCATTTGGCTAAGTCAATGTGTTAATACCTAATACGAAAAACAGAAGCCTCATTTGGGCTATACTTTATTGACATTTGTCATTGATTCTTCCATCACTGTTTCTTATCAAGCTATTCTTGCTAATTACCGCTGGCACAAAACCACATTTTACATTTTCTCTCAAGATTGTTTTTTTTTACCCAATGAATGAAGAAGAAAGGATATGTTCAAAGTAATAATGCATTTTATTATTCTTCTGCTTTTAGTTACCATTGATATTGGATGCATTTTGTTATTCTTATTGTTTTCACATCAATAAACTTCAATTAAGTGAGGAAATAAAATCAAGATACACAGTTTACCTAGGAGCTGGTTTTACACAGAAAATAAGGGAATAATAGTAATAAGGGAAGAGTCACTTTCACCAAATTAGAAGAAAACGCTTTCCACGCAAACAATATTGAAATGCAATAAATATGAGAACACACAGTAGCATGCTCTGGATATACACACCCTCTGCTGCATTCTGAAAGGAAAAGACCCTGACAATGTTGCTATAAACCAACCAGATATTCCCAAACAACACATTTCAGTTGGAGAAATGGGAGGAGAAGGAAAACAAAAACTCATGTACTGAGTAGTAGTTATGCACCCAGAAAAATGTAAGAGGCACTTTACATATGACATCTCACTTGAGGAAGAACAATGGCATGCACGCTGTCAACAAGAAAAAACAGATGAAAGAAGATCAATTAGAAACTTCCATGTCTTCCTTCGTGTTGATAGGTCATTGACAAGGCAGTATACCTAATCTTCCTAAGATCTTTGAGGTTCAAAATTTCAAACCATATCCCACCTCAGCACCCAATTATCACATGAACTGAGCAAGAAAATCATGAATACTGTAATTCTATGGATGAGGAGCTTGAAACTCACTGATAATGAGAAGGCTACCAGGATTAATCAGCTAATAACGGGCAGAATCTGGAGACAAGAAAGATCTTCATTGCAACATACCATGCTACCTCTGCAAACACTGTTCTGTTCTGAACATTAATATTAATGTTGTTATATTGTGCCATGTTATGTGGAAGGGGTTCTAAAATGATTGCATAAATCTGGCTCTCAGTACCTTTTCTGGGCAAGAATCAGGAAATAACTACTGGTCAAATGTGCTGCTCCTTGGAAGATGTGGCAGGGATGAGTCAAGTTTATTTTTGGTGGAGCTTGATTTAACAGATTAACCTGAGTTGTAAATGTTTCCACCTCTCCCCATGAACTTGCTTCCTCCCATTCCCCCACATTATCCCTTTCTTCTCAGGTCCTGCTTTTCTCCTCTTGCCATAGTCTCCTCACTTCCCTATTTTATTTCTTTTTTGCAATATTTAACTATAAGAGTAAAGAAAGTTTGCATGGAAAGCATTTTCTTCTAATTTGGTGAAAGTGATGTCAATTGTTCCCTTATTATCTGTCTAAAACTAGCTCCTAGATAAACTACGTATCTTGACTTTATTTCCTCATTTAACTGAATTTTAATGATGTAAAAACAATAGGAGGGGCCAGTGCCATGGCTCATTTGGTTAATCCTCCACCCATATGGGTGCCAGGTTCTAGTCCCGGTTACTTCTCTTCCAGTCCAGCTCTCTGCTGTGACCCCGGAGGGCATTGGAGGATGGCCCAGGTGTTTGGGCCCCTGCACCCGCATGGGAGACCAGGAAGAAGCACCTGGCTCCTGGCTTTGGATCGGCACAGTGTGCCGACCGTAGTGGCCATTTGAGGAGTGAACCAATGGAAGGAAGACCTTTCTTGCTGTTTCTCTCTCTGTCTGTAGCTCTACCTGTCAAAATAAATAAATAAATACATAAAAAACAGTAGGAATAACAAAATGCTTCCAATTTCAATGGTAACTAAAAAAATTGGTATAATATTTTTATTTGGGTACTTAGACATTCTCTAGCATACAGAAAGCATCTGTAGATGGCCATTTCTTAGAGGCACAAATCCACTTAATGTAAGGTATCCTAAATGGAGATTTTAACTAGAGATAAAAACAGGACCCTTACATCAGTTTGCATGGAAGCCCAAAGGCAGCAGTGCCAATCACTCCTGCACAGCAAAGAGGGACAGAGCCAGGCAACTTGGACTGATGAAAAGTGTGTGAGACAATTGCTTTTATGACCCTGCTCCACCAAGTAGGTTAGAAAGGCCATGAGTGGAGGTGGAGAATGGCCAAAGAGTTAACCTGAGATAGTTGTCAGTGGACTGTGGCAGTTTCTTCCCCTGTTGCCATTATGGAATGCTCCTTGTCACCTGCCATCAAGTGAAGGGGTAGGTGTCAAAGTGACCGTTCAAACCACTCAGGAAGAGCAGGCTTTTCCTAACTTGATCTTAAGGAGAGGAATAGAAGGGAAGCCTACCAGAACCTTTATCTTGTAGTTATTCTTGAGACAGTTGGAAGCAAATGTATCGAACTGGTGCCCATATGGGATGCTGGAGCTTCAGGCCAGGGCGTTAACCCACTGTGCCACAGCACCGGCCCTGAAGTTCAATGTTATTACACACATTTTACAGATGAGAAAACTGCATTTTAATACATTCTCATATACCTACAAAGTAACAAGATAAAAATTCTAAGACCTTTCATTTGGCCTGCAGTCCATCTTCAAGAGGAGTGACACGAGGTGGAGAATGTAACTAGCTGACTTGAAGACCCTTTCCTTTCTTTAAGATTTATTTGCTTGTTTGAAAGGCAGAGGGAAAGAGAGAGAGAGAGAGATCTTCCATTCACTAGTTCACTCCCCAAATGACCACAACAACGAGGTCTGTACCAGGCTGAAGTCAGGAGTCAGGCACTCCATTCAGGTCTTCCACATGGGTGGCAGGGGCCCAAGTACCTGGGAAATTCTGTGTTGCATTCCCAAGTGGATGGATTGGAAGCAGAGCAACCAGAACTTGAACCAGCACCCTGATAAGAGAATGTTGGTCTCAAAAGCAGCACCTGAAGATCCTTTCTAAATCCGATATGTTGTTAACCTTTATCTCATGGTGTCAAAAACATAAATTTATTTCTATAAAGGAAATAAAGCATAGCAGAAAAGAAAATGCCTATATTGCTTTATTTACATAACCTAATGCTTGCAAACAACCCAAAGTCTCTCCAAGACAGAAAGTATTATAAATGCATATAAACAACATAAAAGACAAAGAAAACTCAATGCTACTAGTCTATTGTCTAATCAATGAAGGATGACAGAAGTTCTGTCATTTGTTTCTTTCTTTCTTTTTTCTTTTCTTATTTATTTATTTTTTTGAAACGCAGAGTGGACAGTGAGAGAGAGAGAGAGACAGAGAGAAAGGTCTTCCTTTACCGTTGGTTCACCCTCCAATGGCCGCCGTGGCTGGCATGCCGCAGCCAGCGCACAGTGCTGATCTGAAGCCAGGAGCCAGGTGTTTCTCCTGGTCTCCCATTCGGGTGCAGGGCCAAAAGACTTGGGTCATCCTCCCCTGCATTCCCAGGCCACAGCAGAGAGCTGGACAGGAAGAGGAGCGACCAGGACAGAATCCGGCACCCCGACCAGGACAGAATCCAGCGCCCCGACCGGGACTAGAACCCGGTGTGCCGGCACTGCAGGCAGAGGATTAGCCTATTGAGCCATGGCGCCAGCCTAGAAGTTTTGTCATTTGTGTACAAACATGAAATTAGTCATGTATTAATAATAGCCCCACTATTGCTCTAATTTCATTTATACTCATTATTTCCAAGCTTCATGAAAGACATAGCTTTTTGACCAACTTTTGGACAAGAGTTGTCAAAAAGGAATTTTAAGTCATTTTTTACTCCACAAAATCAACTTGAATATATGGAGTTAATTTGAAATCTCTCATAAACTCACAATATCTTTACAGAATACATGATAACAAATTAGTTTGAAAGCAAGCCTTCTGTCTACCAGCCACTAAATTAAATTCAACAGCAAACTCTTTACTCCTCACATATTTGTGATAGGTTCAGAATATTAAGGTCTCAGAGAAGAAATATATTCATAGGAAAGAGAAATACAGAGTTTGTACCTAATAAAAAATAAGCAGATGAATCTTCTCACCTATTGAATAACGCAGGGTTAGCACTCTTCTCAGCAAGAAGTAACACTTGGTTAGGAAATTGTTGCTATTCCAGTGTCGAGTGGGATGACAGGACAGATGTGTAAGTCTCTAGCATGTGGATTCTAGACAACAGTCACAGAATTACTTGCAAAATGCTAAGTTTCACATATGTATTTTTTCAATGAGTTTATTCCACTAATAGCAATAGGGGCAAAGTTAATACATATTTTTCTAACTTGGAACTCCAAATCCATGTTTTGATGCCAGTCTTCCATGGACAGTAACTCCAAAATTGAAAATAGTTTCTTCATTTTGCAAAGACGACACAGTGCAATGTCTGTTTACTGCCCCACCAATGGGAATGTAGTTGGTTAGTCTGAGATCATGGTTTGGACCTTGCTGTAAGCTACTCTCCTGTGATTTAATGGTCTTAAGGGTAAACCATTTGACGGTACCTTCTTCCATCCAGAAGTTTCTCTTCTATTAGTAGAGTATCAATTGTAAACACCTAGCTTTAAGTAACCAGAGACCTAACTCAATGTTATTTAAGTACTCAGGAAATCTACTGACTCATTTAACTTAAGGTCTCAAAGTTTGGTGGCTCAGGTTGTCTGGAATCCAGAGCTTCTGGCCAGCTTCTCCGTGACTCTCTTGGCAAGCATCATTCTCTCTGTTTTAGGTTCTCCTCATGATGACTGATGACAGTGACAGTGCTAGCTCTGATGATCGCTCATCATAATTTCCAGAGGTAGGGTTTTGTCTTGTCCAAGGACACTCTCTTTAGACATCAAAACTCTTCAAGAAGTCAACCCACTTTTCCTCATTAACTTGAATTGAGTCACCCACCCATTAGTAAATTAAATTCTGTTTCCAGTGACATACTATAAACCAATCACTGGTTTGGTCCTGGCTTCCTAAGTATCAAAAATGGATAAGAGAGGCAGGTATTGTGGCATAGCAGGTCACAATATCACCTGTGATGTTGGCATCCCATATGGGTACCAGTCCATATTCCAGCTGCTCCACTTCTAATCTAGCTCCCTGTTAATGGCCTGAAAAAGCAGTAGAAGATGGCACAAGTATTTGGGCCCCTGCCACCCATGTGGGAAAAAAAAGATGAAGCTCCTTGCTCCTGACTGTGGCCTGGCCCAGCACTGGTCATTCTGGCCTTCTGGAGAGTGAACCAGCTGATGGAGGATTTCTCTCTTGCTCGCTCTCTCTCTCAGTTTCAAAATAAATAAAAATAAATGTGAATAAAATATAATATATAAATATATAAAATATATATATATTTATATACATATAAATAAATAAATATATATATGAAGAAAAATAAATGTGAAGTGGATAAGGGGGCAGGCTTTTTTGGCACTGGAGGTTAAGTCACTACTTGCAGTGCCAGCATCCCACATAGGAGTGCCAGTTTGAGTCCTGGCTGCTCTGCTTCTAATCCAGTTTCTTGCTAATACATCTGGAAACCAGCACATGATGCCCCATGTAATTTTGGTCCCTGCCATCCATTTGGAAAACTGGATGGATTTCCTGGCTCCTGGCTTCAGCTTGGCTTAGCCTAAATGTTACAGGCCACTGGGGAGTGAATTAGTGGATAGAAGATCTCTCTCTCTCTCTAACTCTCTCTCCCCCTACCTATGTCACTACGCTTTTGATTGAATTAGGAAATAAATCCTTTTTTGAGTAGAAAATATTGGGATTTAACAAGTCAATCCCTAGTGCTTAGGATGGATTCACCTAGGTGGTATTTGGGACTGTAAATACAGAAAGGGAATCACAGAACTATAAGAGAGAGGAAAGAGAAAGGATTCTTTGGTAGACAACCAAAAGAAAAACATGATCAACTTGGAGAATATTCTCTATCCCAAAGAGAAAACATTCAAGCCTTTTATTTCTAAAGGTTATTTGTGCTTCCGGGAGAATGGAATATGTGTTACTAAATAGCATGGTTTGCAATCCTATTTGGTCTTCCTCAAAAAAACAGGAAAAATGCATAACATGTCATATTAAAGATTTCTTTTATTCTTAGGAAACACACAAGAGCTGCAAAAAGTTTATTGAAATAGAATTAAAAGATAATGCAGAGGCTGGCATTTGTTGTAGTGGCTAAGACTCTGGTTAAGATGCCCACATGCTGGGGCTGGCACCGGCGCCGTGACTCACTTGGTTAATTCTCTGCCTGTGGCACCGAATCCCATATGGGCACTGGGTTCTAGTCCCGGTTGCTCCTCTTCCAGTCCAGCTCTCTGCTGTGGCCCATGAAGGCAGTGGAGGATGGCCTAGGTGCTTGGGCCCCTACACCTGCATGGGAGACCAGGAAGAAGTACCTGGCTCCTGGCTTCAGATCGGATCAGCATAGCTCCAGCCATAGCAGCCATTTGGGGAATAAACCAAAGGAAGGACGACCTTTCTCTCTGTCTCTCTCTCTCACTGTCTAGCTCTATCTGTCCAAAGAAAAAAAGATGCCCACATGCCATTTCAGAGCACGTAATTCAATACTTGTCTCTGTTTCTCACTCCAGCTTCCTGCTAATGCAGACCCTGGGAAGCAACAAGTCATGGCTCAAGCAGTTAGATCTCTGCCAACAATATGCGAGACCTAGATTTAGTTTCTGGCTCCCAGCTTCAACCTCAGCCTAGCCCGACCATCACAGGCATTTGGGGAATGAAACAGCAGATGGGAGCTCTCTCTCTCCATCTCAATCTCTTTTAAATAAATAATGTTAAAAAATTTATTTAGTATAATGCAAAATTTCTAGGTACTTTTAAAACCCCTTCTCATATATAGTACGCAACTATACTTATGTATGCAATCTGTCATTGCAGGGGTAAAACATTGAATTCCACCAAACTGAAAAATTGTTTTAGAACCCTAAGTAGGCAGTAACTAGTATTAGACGGAAGTCAGGATATGACTTAACAACACAGATTTTAGATCACATGATTTTTTATTAAAATATGGAATAAAAGATGTTTTTCCCATCAAAGAATAAATCTAAGGTGGTAAATGACAATTTAAATACTGGGCAGCAATGTGTGCTCAAGTGGGCAAAAATAAATAAAGACCCAAGTACAAATAAAATGAAATTCTCTTAGGAGATGTTGGAAATCAAAAAGCATCAGTGCCAGCATCCCATAGGGGCACCGGTTCGAGTCCCGGCTCCTCCACTTCTGATCCAATTCTCTGCTATGGCCTAGGAAAACAATAGAAGATGGGCCAAGTCCTTGGGCCCCTGCACCTGTGTGGGAGACCTGGAAGAAGTTCCTGGTTTTTGGCTTCGGATCATGCAGTTCCAGCCATTGAGGCCATCTGGGGAGTGAACCAGTAAATGGAAGCCCCCTCTCTCTCTCTCCTTCTGCCTATGCCTCTCTGCCTTATAAATAAATAAATCTTTTAAAAAAATTCAAAAAGCATAAACAAAGGCTGCAAAGTGAAATCTGTTTACTAAAATCCATCTCAAAGTGCCATAAATATAGATATATAGCCTTCCTGACCAACAAAGCACATTCTAGAAAACCCAGTCCATTGGGGTTGGGATTGTGGTACAGCGGGTTAAGACACCACCTGAGAAGCCAGCATCCCACATGGGAACCAGTTCAAGTCCTACATGCTCCACTTCCAACCCAACTCCTTGCTAACGTGTCTGAGAAAGCAGTAGAAGATGGCCCAAATCCTTGGAGTCTTTGGGTTGCTGCCATACACGTGGGAAACCCAGCTAAGTTCCAAGCTCCTATGTTCAGCCTGGCCCAGCCCTGACTGATGTGGCCTTTTGGGGAGTGAACCAGTAGATGGTACATCCCCCTCTCTCTCTTTCTCTCCCACCAATCCCCACTGCCTCTCTGTAACTCTGCATTTCAAATAAACAAATAAATCTTTAAAAAGGAAAGAAAAGAAAACCCAATCCAAAACAGTCTATAATCCAGCCCTAAGGGTAACATGTTTTACAATGCAGCATTTAAACCATGGCTTCCGACACTTTTTCAAATTTTATTTTATTAATACTTTTAAACAGTCTCAACTACAGATATACATAAAGAAGTTCCTTTACTTATATTTTCAGCAAATAAATTAGGAGTTAGGAGGAAATATATAAGAAATAAGTGTTATTGTGTCATACACAATTTCAATGTGTATAACAGTCCAAAAGAAAACATAATTTAATTTATACCACTTTACCCTCCCTAAATGTTTCTCTAAATTCTTTCCAGAAATGCCTCCGCTATGCAAAGTCCAGTAAAAAAGCAGAAGACAAGTGAGAATCTAACAGGTGCAGTCATACTAATTAAGCTTTTAGGCCAATAGGTGGTAGATGGAAAAAACAACAATTCTGTTGATGCTGACTGCTAGAATCTAGCAACCCAAATGCATAAATTATAAGGTAATGGGAAATATCAGGAATCTTAAAACAATCTGGATAGCAAAATACTGCTTCTACACATTTAAAAACATAGTCCTGCAACTATTTTCTAGAGAGATGAAAACCATGTGTAGCATTTATTTATTGTGTATGGACTGTTGGTGGCTGTCATTATCCATTGCATATTCCCCGTGGAGAAGAATGAAGCATCCACCAGGAAAGGGACACAGGCCATCAAAGCTGATATCCTATCTCAAAGTCATGCCAAGGTAAGGTGTAAGCTAAGGGTAGCTTAGAGCTGTTAACCAACATCAGGAGGTAAGGGGTGGCATATCCAAAAACAATGTACGTCAGAATCCAGTTGTTCAGTTTGGGGAAGAGAATGAATTCTGATTGCTAAGTTAGAGTGAAAAGAAGGCCAAGAGAGTTGAGCAAACACAAAATTTGATAGGGTGGAAATGGAGGGGAATTTGAAAGGGAGGAAATGTAGTTGAAAGAGAGAGTTGGGTAAAGGATGAGAGCCTGGAGAGAAAGAAGCAGAGGGGACAGAGAGCTGATGACAAAAATACTATCATTTATACCCAGAATAGAATTCAATAAACCTGTAGCCACAGATCTTACATTAATTGCTTAATTGCTGCCGTATCCAGCAGCAATTTTTCCTGCTATTACAGAATAACTCGGAGAAACTTTAAGTACCTGACTGTACTCAGTCATCTCTAATTCACTGGGCCTGACAAGCGTGAGCCCCAGTCTGACTCTTTCCTACCACTCATCCCCCTTATCACACGCACAGTTCTATATAATTAAAAATACATACTGTAAAACAATCATTGCTGTAAGTTGCTTTTATTTTCCTCATTTCCTTTTCATTCCCACTGAATGTTTTCCTTTGGAGGCTCCATTACCTTACATTAAGGTGGTTGGCTTACTACGCCCATGTTTGTGCTCTTTGTAGTATGTTTAAAGGGAAGAATCTCCAAGAAGTGCTAATGAGACAATTAAATTCATTTAGTTGATATTCCATCCCAGAAATCCAAAGGGCAGGAGTGTACATCTTATACTGGAAACTGCTGAGCTCTCTGCATGAAGTGCTCACAGAAAATCATTAGAAGCATTATGAATAAGCCTTTCTCCCCTCTGTGACATTCTGTACATCTGGAGTTGTGCTAGTATCACATGTGTTTTTTTAAAAAAAATCTGAACGCTGACCCTCTTTCATCCACTAATTTGAAAATCTGACTTTGAAAGTGCTTTGCACAGTCTACCACGTAGTATTTGGGATGATCTCTTCTCCGACAATATCATTTGGCCCCTGATACGAATTGAGCTCTGTTAAGCAAGGTGCATGTCATGGCTGGTGCCCCTTTCCTGGAAAGATCTCAGTGCAGGGTGGATGGGGTGGGCTTTAAGCAACAGCATGAGGTCTTTATAGCTCATCCTCCTTCCTTTTAATATGAAGTGCTGACCAGCCCTACACTCGCCTAGCCACGTGCTGAAATCATAGCCATGCTCCACACCTAGGAAAGACACATTTACACAGGAGCTATGCTCCACACTTA
Organism: Sylvilagus floridanus; assembly: GCA_949820135.1. NCBI lineage: Eukaryota > Metazoa > Chordata > Mammalia > Lagomorpha > Leporidae > Sylvilagus > Sylvilagus floridanus. The sequence goes on along the minus strand of OX463246.1, from coordinate 19,651,489 downwards.
GAAAGGGCACATTTACACAGGACAACAAATTAACTTCAAAGAGGCTCTCTTCTAGCCACAGAAATAAGTGATGGAAATGAGGCTCAGAAAAATAAAAATAAATAAAGATTTTTTAATAGAAATCTTTTGAGAGTTCTCCAGCCAAACAAAAAAAGTTAATATTCTTTATTCTTGCAAGTCTTCAGTTTTATTTCCACATTAATAATTTTTATTAATTTTCTCTTTCCACTTAAAACATATGCAAGAAAAATATCAAATGGAAATGACTACACAATTTTATCTTGCTAGAAATATAATTGTGTCATTTCTTTGAAACTTAATTTTTTCAAGTCATCAGTTGATGGGGACATCTGGGCTAATTCCATATCTTAGCTATTGTGAATTCAGCTGCAATAAACATGGGGGAGGTGGTACAGATAACTCTTTCATGTGCTGATTTCATTTTCCTTTGGTAAATCCCCAGGAATGGGATTGCTGGGTCATATGGTATGTCTATTTTCAGCTATCTGAGATATCTCTATACTGTCTTCCACAATGGCTATACATCAACTGATGACTAGATAAAGAAATTATGGTATATATACACTATAGAGCACTACTCAGCTGTACAAAAGAATGAAATTCTGTCTTTTACAACACAATTATGCAACTGGAAGCCATTTTAGTTAATGAAATCAGTCCCAAAAAGACAAATACCATGTGATTCAAGGATTATTAACATCTCTTGTTTCTATTGTTTTTTTTTTTTCTTACTATATGTTGAAGTCATTACTTAGTGTAGGGTTAATCTTATGTGTGTAAAGTAAACTGAAAGTACATCATTATAAGAGAGGAAGGAGCCGGCCCCGTAGCTCACTAGGCTAATCCTCCGCCTGCAGCACTGGCACACCAGATTCTAGTCCCAGTCGGGGCACCGGATTCTGTCCCGGTTGCCCCTCTTCCAGTCCAGCTCTCTACTGTGGCCCAGGAGTGCAGTGGAGGATGCCTAAGTCCTTGGGCCCTGCACCCCATGGGAGACCAGGAGAAGCACCTGGCTCCTGGCTTCGGATTAGCGCGATGCACTGGCCGCAGCACACCATCCGTAGCGGCCATGGTGGGGTGAACCAACGGAAAAGGAAGACCTTTCTCTCTGTCTCTCTCTCTCACTGTCCACTCTGCCTGTCAGAGAGAGAGAGAGAGAGAGAGAGGAAAAAAGAAAAAGGGTGGGAGTGTGGGCAGGCAAGAGTGTAGGGTGGAAAGTATTGTGTTCCTAAATCTGTATACATGAGGTACATGAAACTGTATACCATAAATAAAATTTAGAACATTTTAAATATTAAATTTTTCTATCATAGCATAAAATGAGGGTTATCAGGAACATCAATGTTTTGAGAAAAGAAGGCAAACTGTTTCTAAGAATAGTAAGGATTATGTAGGAATGATAGGAAGACAGGAAAACATTAGAAGGATTTCAAAAGATAATTCCACTACTGCTTCCTTCTATTCAAAAAAAAAAACACAAAAAAACACCTAAAGGTATCCATATCCCTGAGTCCTATACAACATAATCTACTTCCAATTACATTTACAACATTTTGGAAACAGAAGAAGAGTTTAGGCTGGCTCTTCTCCTCATTGCCTCTAAAATATTGCTGTACACAGTACCTTCCAGCTTCTACCCATGTTTTGCTGTGAATTGGAATGATACTTCCTCACCCTCTAGCCCAGACTACCCAGCTTGCAAGCTGTAGCCACTGCCTTCCTGTACCAGGCCTTTCCCATCTCTGAGCCTATAGCACTCTCTCTTTCCTCTGAATATTCTTATTGTTCAATACTGAGAAAACATATAAATGGTCACAAAATTCTAAGTCACCTGTGATTGCCCCACATAAAGATACTAAACAGACAACAGAATTGAGTGGTAAAAGTGGTATGGAGAAAAATAATGTAGGTGATAGGGATCAGGAGTGTAGGGATGTAAGTGGGTATGCACTGCAATTTCAGATGGGGCAATGAGTATGCAAATTCTCATGAGACAGAGGTTTGAGAAATGACCCAAAGGAGCCAAGCCAAGGGAGTGGAACAGAGTCCTAGACAGAGACAATATGTCCAGCATATGCACCAACACAGATAGGAGAGGTAAATAGTGAGGGTGGAGGGCCGATTGTACATAGCCTTGGTTCAGACCAGTGTCACAACTTCAACCTCTACTCTGACCAGGAAACCATTGGATGGTACTGAGCAGTGGAGCAGCGTGATCTGACATGTTCTAACATTTGAACTGGACCATACCAGCAGATGAATAGAGTAAGGGCAAAAGAAGGGATCCCTACTAGGAAATTATTTAAATAATAGTAGTAAGAGACAATGGAGGCTTTGACCTGGGTGATGGTAGTGGAGGTGGTAAAAGTAGCTCGTTTTTGTCTTTTTGGGCTGCTATGTAAAAAGGAAAACACTAGAGACTGAGTGGTTTAAAAAGAACAGGAATTTATTTCTCACAGTCCTGGGGGCTGAGAAATCCAAGACTAGTGCATTGAAAGATTCATTGTCGGATGATGGCCCAGTTCTAAATGACCATCACATAGTGTTCTCTCTTGGGCATCATTTGTAAGAGCACTAATCCTATTCATAAGTTCTTCACCCCCAGGACGTAATCACCTCCCAAAGGCTTTCCCTCCCAACACCATCATCCTAGTGCTTAGACTTTCAACACAAAATTTGGGGAGAACAAAACACATTCAATATGTCCTGGGTATATTTTAGAGAAATGGCTGATGGTTGTTGGGATATAGGATGAAAGAGAAAGAGAGCTATCAGTGATGATCTGCCTGGTTTGGGGCCTAGGAGAGGAAAGGAATGGAGTTCCCATCAGCCTAGATGGGAAGGCTGTGAGAGGAGCACTGTTTCAGAGGAGTCTAGGAGACAATTTTGGATGCATCAGGTTTGAGATGGTCTCATACATCGAAAGACTGGAGCCACTGTGGCAAACTTCACTGATAAGTAGATATGGACTGACCATGAATATTGTGGACTAGAAGAAAAAAGGACATAAAAATACATCGTTTACATAAATAAGGGCTGTCAACAAGACAAAGATCTCTCTGTCACTGTCTCTCTGTCTCTTCTCTCTCTCTGCCTCTCATTCACTGAAGGGATTTTTGATGATTCTGTATAAAATTTGTAGAAAAGATATGAATCCCTATGGGCAAAGGTTTGATTCTGTGGTTGTCCAGCTGGTGCTCATTGATGCCGTTCCTCTTCCCCAAGGCTCTGGCTTTCTCCTGGTATCAGTTTCTCATCCAGTGAGCCACGGTGTTAGCCTGGCAGGATCCTGTGGCACAGGTAGTAGTGATCTGGTGTGAGAGTGGAGATGTTTTCAGATTTCCTGGAAGGCAGCAGTTAGCAGTCAGGAGCACCACATACTGATCTGAACCCTTAGTGTCACACACAGGAGATCAGATGGTGATGTGTCTAGATTCCCTGTGTCATTCCTCTAGTTGTTGCTATTGAAAAAGATATTTTTTAAACCATCTGTCAATAATCAGGTAGAGTGAACTATTGCCACACATTTTAGCTATTATTTCTGTAATTTCATCCTTGAATTCCTTTAAAACTCCTGAGAGAATGCCAAGTAGTCTTCAAGATCTATGAACATCTAACTCATTAAAATGTTTGTTATTAAAATGCCAGACTATATTCTCTATCACTGGTCATTTTAATTTACATATTCAAATAATTCACTTTATAATACACTCATGATTAATCTTATTTTCCCACAAGTTAGGAAATTTACACTAAAAATTCTAGAATATCATGAAACATCTATTATTTCCATTTGTGAATATTACTCACAGCTATAGCATTGCTTCCTCAAGCTTCTGGAAGGAACGCTATCGTTCAGGCATCAGGTGAAGTCTAGCATGTTTTCATACTCCCTGGGCTTATGCTGCATGATCAAGGGTCCACAGATGCGGACACAAATTCCTGTGATGAGGTGTTCTGAATGCCTGACCCATGAAGGCAGAGTGTACCAGGCAGTGTGGGTGAGCTCCACTGTCCTGCCTCCTAGGAACAGATTCCTGCTCAGATGCTTGTTATCTGTATGACTTGGGGAAAATTATTTCTTTTTGCTTTCACTTTATTTGAAAGGCAGAGGGAAGGAAACAGAGGCTGAGAAATACAGAGATCTTCCATCCGCTAAGTCACTCTCCAAATGCCCACAACAGTCAAGACTAGGCCAACCAAAAGTAGGAGACCAGAACTCAACCCAGATCTCCCACATGAGTGACAGGGATCCAGGCTATTTAGTCATCACCTGCTCCTTCCAGAGTGACCATTAGCAGGAATTTGGGTCAGAAATGAAGCCTGGACACAAATCAGACACTCTGAATTGAGAGTGTCCCAAGTGGCATCTTAACCATTGAGCCAAATGTTCACCCTGGGCATTTTGTTTAATCTCTCTGAATCTCAATATTGTAACCTATTTATTAGGCATAAACATTACAAATATAATAGAAAAGTTTTGAGGATTAAATGAATTAAGAATGCTGTACAACCTTGTGACAAAAATTCGGTATTCATCTAGTAAACATTAAATGTTAGTATCATTATTAAAGGGCACTGGGATTAACTACAGCATGCCTTGTTATTAACTTTCTAGTTTTTGGCCTAATCAAATTACATTTTGTTATTGATGGTAGCGAAAGCAAATTTGATTGATCTGATAATCGAAGTACTAGATGAATAATCACATACATCTGATTTAATAAGCTTTGATTTCAGAACATGTTTCAACTATAATCTATTTATAAGTAAATAATAATAGTTCAGAATGTGACATAAGGGCTAGACCTCTGCATTTCTCAGATACATTTTCTTTATTGAGTTATAGACTCCAAAAGCCCATTCTTACCATGACAAAAAAAATTAAGAATTTTTATTTGAGAGAATAGTATGGCAGTGACAACAAGTAAATAATTTGAACAAAGCATGACTATTAACTCTGAAAAGAACTATTTAACTACTGATGGCTATTTATGATACTATTGGACTTTGATCACAACCTATAGCAAATACCAAGAGCCAATAGCAAGGGAGAACAATCATATTATGTAATTTATAAAACAATTATTCATACAATAAAAGCTTTGCTGGTTTTTAATCTCTTCCCACATCTTTAGTCATTTCATCTCAAGGTCTTTAAAGGTTTCACTTTTCAATTCTCAAATGTTTTTGTTTATTCTAGAATCAGTCCTTCACTGTCTTTTACTTTTGTTCTACCAAGACACCCAGGGAGAGGTCATAAATGTCAGGGTTTTAAATATCTTCCCTATATTTTTGATTCACCAGTTATGGTCCACATCACTCTTACCTATAATAGAGTAAAATACTACTAATGAGTTATGACCACTTGTCTTGACCACTGTCTTGCCCAACCTTATAAATGAGCTTACTTATATGTAAATCTGTCACATCATTTTTTAAAAATATTACCAACACTTGAGAGTCTAGATAGAGTAGAGTATGACAAACATTCACATGCTAGCTACCCATATTTTATAATTACCACATTTTGTCACACTTACTTTACCTACCCTATTTTTAGTTTTAAATTTATCCTTATTAATGGAGTGTTTTAAACAGATCCATAAATATTACAACATGTATTTCTTTCTTTAAAATGTTTTTTTTCTCATAAGCTTGTGGATTTTTGTGTGTTTGTAAAATATACACATACATGTGGATTAATCAAGTTTAGCTAAACTGGTAACTCTACAGATTATTTAAACCTTCCCATCACTTATAAAAATAAACTTCAACATATGTTTTCAAAATCAGGCCTCTACCTATATTTAGCTACCCCCAAACTCCTAATAATCCTATCTACCTGTTCTATACTACATCCACTGCTACGTACCATACTAAAAACTTGCTGTTATAACATATCACAAAAAAATATATACTGGAGAGACAACAGTCAAAAGTCCACAAGCTGCATCTTTTTCTGGCTTAGGAATTAAGGTGATGCTGGCTTCATAGAAAGAATTTGGGAGGATTCCCTCTTTTTCAATTGTTCTGAATAGTTTGAGAAGAATTGGAGTTAGTTCTTCTTTAAATGTATGGTAGAATTCAGCAGTGAATCCATCTGGTCCTGGGCTTTTCTTTGTTGGGAGGGCCTTTATTACTGATTCAATTTCTGTCTCAGTTATGGGTCTGTTTAGGTTTTCTACATCTTCCTGGTTCAATTTAGGTAGGTTGCATGCGTCCAGGAATCTATCCATTTCTGATAGGTTTCCCTGTTTGCTGGCATACAAATTCTTGTAGTAATTTCTGATGATTCTTTTTATTTCTGTGGTGTCTGTTGTTACATTTCCTTTTTCATCTCTGATTTTACTGATTTGGGTCTTTTCTCTTCTTTTTTTAGTTAGTTGGGCCAATGGGGTGTCAATTTTGTTTATTTTTTGAAAAAACCATCTCCTCATTTGGCTGATTTTTTGTAATGTTTTTTTGGATTCAATCCTGTTGATTTCTTCTCTGATTTTTATTATTTCTCTTCTTCTACTAGATTTGGGTCTAGTTTGCTGCAGATTTTCTAGATCCTTGAGATGCATTGAAAGCTCATCTATTTGGTGCCTTTCCAGTTTCTTGATGTAGGCATCTATTGATATAAACTTTCCTCTTAACACTGCTTTTGCTGTATCCCATAAGTTTTGGTATGATGTGCTATTATCTTCATTTACTTCCAGAAAATTTTTGATTTCTCCTTTAATTTCTTCTATGACCCATTGTTCATTCAGGAGCATGTTGTTCAATCTCCATGTGTTTGCATATGCTCCAGGGATTCCTGAGTTGCTAATTTCCAACTTCATTCCCTTATGGTCTGAGAAGCTGCATCGTATGATTCTAATTCTTTTGAATTTGCTGAGACTTGCTTTATGGCCTAGTATGTGGTCAATCCTAGAGTAGGTTCCATGTAGCATTGAAAGAGAATTACAGACCAATATCCCTGATGAACACAGATGCAAAAATCCTCAATAAAATTCTGGCCAATAGACTACAACAACACATCAGAAAGATCATCCACCCAGACCAAGTGGGATTTATCCCTGGTGTGCAGGGATCGTTCAATATTCGCAAAACAATCAACATGATACACCACATTAACAGACTGCAGAAGAAAAACCATATGATTATCTCACTAGACGCAGAGAAAACATTTGATAAAATTCAACACCATTTCATGATGAAAACCCTAAGCAAACTGGGTATAAAAGGCACATTCCTCAATACAATCAAAGCAATTTATGAAAAACCCACGGCCAATATCCTATTGAATGGGGAAAAGTTGGAAGCATTTCCACTGAAATCTGGTACCAGACAGGGATGCCCACTCTCACCAATGCTATTCAATATAGTGCTGGAAGTCTTAACCAGAGCTATTAGGCAAGAAAGAGAAATTAAAGGGATACAAATTGGGAAGGAAGAACTCAAACTATCCCTCTTTGCAGATGACATGATTCTTTATTTAGGGGACCCAAAGAACTCTACTAAGAGAGTATTGGAACTGATAGAAGAGTTTGGCAAAGTAGCAGGATATAAAATCAATGCACAAAAATCAACAGCCTTTGTATACACAGGCAACGCCATGGCTGAGGAAGAACTGCTAAGATCAATCCCATTCACAATAGCTACAAAAACAATCAAATACCTTGGAATAAACTTAACCAAGGACGTTAAAGATCTCTACGATGAAAATTACAAAACCTTAAAGAAAGAAATAGAAGAGGATACCAAAAAATGGAGAAATCTTCCATGCTCATGGATTGGAAGAATCAACATCATCAAAATGTCCATTCTGCCAAAAGCAATTTACAGATTCAATGCAATACCTATCAAGATACTGAAGTCATTCTTCTCAGATCTGGAAAATGATGCTGACATTCATATGGAGACACAGGAGACCTCAAATAGCTAAAGCAATCTTGTACAACAAAAACAAAGCTGGAGGCATCCCAATACCACATTTCAGGACATACTACAGGGCAGTAGTTATCAAAACAGCATGGTACTGGTACAGAAACAGATGGATAGACCAATGGAACAGAATAGAAACACCAGAAATCAATCCAAACATCTACAGCCAACTTATATTTGATCAAGGATCCAAAACCAATTCCTGGAGTAAGGAAAGTCTATTCAATAAATGGTGCTGGAAAAACTGGATTTCCACATGCAGATTCATGAAGCAAGATCCCTACCTTTCACCTTACACAAAAATTCATTCAACATGGATTAAAGACTTAAATCTACGGCCCAACACCATCGAATTATTAGAGAGCATAGGAGAAACCCTGCAAGACATAGGTACTGGCAAAGACTTCTTGGAAAATACCCCAGAAGCACAGGCAGTCAAAGCCAAAATTAATTACTGGGATTGCATCAAATTGAGAAGTTTCTGTACTTCAAAAGAAACAGTCAGGAAAGTGAATAGGAAACCGACACAATGGGAAAATATATTTGCAAACTATGCAACAGATAAAGGGTTGATAACCAGAATCTACAAAGAAATTAAGAAACTCCACAACATCAAAACAAACAACCCACTTAAGAGATGGGCCAAGGACCTCAATAGACATTTTTCCAAAGAGGAAATCCAAATGGCCAACAGACACATGAAAAAATGTTCAAGATCACTAGCAATCAGGGAAATGCAAATCAAAACCACAATGAGGTTTCACCTCACCCCGGTGAGAATGGCTCACATTCAGAAATCCACCAATAGATGCTGGAGAGGATGTGGGGAAAAAGGGACACTAATCCACTGTTGGTGGGAATGCAAACTGGTGAAGCCACTATGGAAGTCAGTCTGGAGATTCCTCAGAAACATGAATATAACCCTACCATTCAACCCAGCCATCCCACTCCTTGGAATTTACCCAAAGGAAATTAGATTGGCAAACAAAAAAGCCGTCTGCACACTAATGTGTATTGAAGCTCAATTCACAATAACTAAGACCTGGAACCAACCCAAATGCCCATCAACAGTAGACTGGATAAAGAAATTATGGGACATGTACTCTATAGAATTCTATACAGCAGTCAAAAACAATGAAATCCGGTCATTTGCAACAAGATGGAGGAATCTGGAAAACATCATTCTGAGTGAATTAAGCCAGTCCCAAAGGGACAAATATCATATGTTCTCCCTGATCAGCGACAACTAACTGAGCACCAAAGGGGAAACCTGTTGAAGTGAAATGGACACTATGAGAAACAGTGACTTGATCAGCTCTTGTGCTGACTGTTGTTGTACAATGTAATACTTTCTCCATTTTAGTATTTTTTATCCTAGTACTATTGGTTGAACTCTGTAATTAACACACAATTATTCTTAGGTGTTTAAATTTTAACTGAAAAGTGATCCCTGTTAAATATAAGAGTGAGAATAAGAGAGGGAGTATATGTACAATTTGGGACATGCTCAATCGGACCTACCCCAAATGATGGAGTTAGAATCGTGCCAGGGGATCCCAATACAATCCCATCAAGGTGGCATGTACCAAGGCCATCTCACTAGTCCAAGTGATCAATTTCAGTTCACAATTGATCACACTGATAGGTCTAAGAGTCAAAGGGATCACACAAACAAGACTAGTGTCTGCTAATGCTAACTGATAGAACCAAAAAGGGAGAGAATGATCCAACATGGGAAGTGAGATACACAGCAGACTCATAGAATGGCAGATGTCCTAAATAGCACTCTGGCCTCAGAATCAGCCCTTAAGGCATTCGGATCTGGCTCAAGAGCCCATGAGAATATTTGAGGCATGGAAAGCCAAGATACACTGAAAAAAAAAAAAAAAAAAAAGAAGAAGACGTAAATGAAAGATCTCTGCGAGTGAGATCCCAGTGGAAAGAACGGGGCCATCAAAGAAGGAGGTACCTTTCTCTGAAGGGAGGAGAGAACTTCCACTTTGACTATGACCCTGTCGGAACAAGATCGAAGTCAGCGAACCCTAAAGGCTTCCATAGCCTCGGCAACTCATGACTAGAGCCTAAGGAGATTACTGAAGCCATAAACAAGAGTGTCAAATTCTTAAATCAACATCAGGAGTCACTGTGTACTTACATCTCATGAGGGATCTGTCTTTAATGTGTTATCCAATGTGAAGTAATGCTATAACTAGTAGTGAAACAGTATTTTTACACTTTGTGTTTCTGTGTGGGTGCAAACTGATGAAATCTTTACATAGTATAGACTGAATCGATCGTCTGTATATAAAGATAATTGCAAATGATTAAAAAATCTTGGTGTTAAATTGGAAATCGCATAGATAATTAATCAATTCTTTAAAAAAAATCATGCAGGATCTCTGTCCTTAATGTGATGTACACTGTGAATTAATACTATAACTAGTACTCCAACAGTATTTTCACTTTGTGTCTCTATGTGAGGGCAAACTGTTGAAATCTTTACGTAATATGTACTAAACTGATCTTCTGTGTATAAAGAGAATTGAAAATGAATCTTGATGTGAATGGAAGGGGAGAGGGAGTGGGAAAGGGGAGGGTAGCGGGTGGGAGGGCAGTTATGGGGGGGCATTGTAATCCATAAGCTGTACTTTGGAAATTTATATTCTTTAAATAAAAGCTTTATATATGTATTTAAAAAAGTCCACAAGGATTCAAGTAAGAATTAGATATCATCACAAAGCTAAAATCCAAAAACACTGGCAATTTCAATTGCTGGTAAGTATGTAGATCAAGAGGAACTCAAATTCACTGGTAGTAAGGATTAAAAAAAACAGTTTGTTTCCTTAAAAACTAAACATATTCTTACCATATAATCAGTCATGTTCTTTGGTATTTAACTAAAGGAATTGAAATTTACATCCACAAATATATCTGCACACCAATGTTTACCATAGCTCTACTCATAATTGATGAAATTTGGAATTAACCAAGTTGTCTTTCAGCAGGTGAATGGATAAATAAAGTGGTACATATGGAAAATGAAATATTATTCAGCAATCAAAAAAATCAGTCTTCAAGACACAAAAAGACATGCAGGAAATTTAAATGCATATTACTAAGAAAGAAGTCAGTGTGGAAAGACTGCATACTGCATGATTCCGTTTTGGAAAAGGCAAAACCATGGAGCCAGTAAAAATATGAGTGATTGCCAGAGTCTCAGATGGAGGGAGCAATGATTAGGCAGAAACAGAAGATTCTTTGGGCAGTGGAAATACTATGTGTAATGCTGCAATGCTGGATTAACATCTTTGTACTTCTGTCAAAACACATAGACCACTTAACACTAAAAGTGAACTCTAATGTATAGTATATTATATTATATATTTGGGGTGATAATAGTGTGTTAACATTGCTTCATTGTGGTGTGGGATGTTGATACTGAGGAAGGCTGTCCATGAATGGGTCCTGGGGTATATGGGAACTCTCTACACTTTCCACTCAATTTTCTGTGAATTTAAAACTTCCTTAAAATATATTTATATATAAAATATATACTTATAAATTTATATTTATAAATAGATATATAAATAAATTAAGTCTTAAAAATCTATGTCTTCCTACAATATACATCAAATATGTTTTAGGGTATTTTATGAATATTTTATAATATCCACATAAAAAACACACAGAACCATGAATTAATGTTACCAGACAGTGAACATTTAGAGATTAGGGATCATATGATTCTATTATATGTGATTCTTCAGGGCCTAGCTCATTCCTTGGTACACAGCTTACACTCAACAGATATTAGGCAAATATAGAATCCTAATTGAGATAAACTCTTTAACATGAAAAAAATGCCTGTAAAAATAGATATGCAAAGAGAAACAAAGGCTATTCATCTTCAATTGATTTACCTATCTTCTATATTTTAATCATGTTATGTTTATATAATCAAATGAGTGAAACAAGGGTAAAAGCTGGATTGTAAAAATTGTAAGAAGGAAGACTTATGGATTCAGTTTCTACATTCATATTTTTTGTTGAAAACCTTATTCATCAACTTATGCCTTGGAAATATGTTGGCCATGGCATGGATATGGTTCCAACGTCTTATATATATTATTTTGTATGTAAAACCTTACACATTTCTGGTACGAGTGGGGTGGATGATGTTTTTTCATGAAGAAACTGAGTCTTTGTAAGTATAATTGACTTGTCCAGAGTCATTAACGTCAGTGGTAGGCTAACATTTAAGCAATTCTCTTCATTCTCCTTTGGCCTTCTATTTGCAAAGCAATGTGCCTCACACTTACAGCTAGAAAATTGAAAAGGTCTAGTAATTAAGTGATTTGCTTTAGGTCAGCACAGCAAACCATAAGATTGGCATGTAAGCTTCAGAGGTTTGACACAAGTGCCTCTCTGTAGGCATCAACCATTGTGCAGGTCAATAATCACAGATTAAATCATTCCCATATTACCCATAGTATGGCTTCTAAATGGAAACAAGGCAAGCAACTTCTTTATAAGGTACGTAAAATCCATCAGAAATCTCTATCATTAACTCCTTAAAAGTTCTATTTTTTCACTGTAATTTATTTTCTCTCATGAAAATGAATACCAATAGAAAGAAATTCAAAATTCACACATCCAACAAGTTCCTGCTCAAGGAACAGCAGCAAGTAGAAGAAAGATGTTTCCTTCCTCTCAAAATTATACAAAATGAAAACTGTAGCTTGGCTTTACTTTTAGGTATTTAAGCCCATGAGTTATGCATAGCTTAGTTTGAATCCTGAGAGCCCAGGGACCTGGGCTTGGATAAAAAGAGCCAACCAATAGACCAATGGTTGGTACATTTAGGAATGAACCATTATCATTTACTACCAAGAGTAGCACCCTCACTAACTCATGGAGAACAACACACTTTTTTCTCAGACCTTCAAGTGTTCTGGCTTCAGAATTATGCTTTGTTAGAGTTATGATACTTAAAATTAATAATAAAGAAGCAAGACTCTGATTCATATAACTAGTCTTCTATATAACCCCACCCTCCCCACTTCCCTTTTCAACATGCCAGATGTCTTCACGGTTCCCCAAGTGTTGGCCTCACTTTCAACTCTTTTTACTACATCTAGAGTGTTTCTTTGCATTTTACTTCCAATCTTCTGATTGCTCTTTTTACCTTTTACATCCTCTGATCCCCTTTTCTCCTTAAAATTCTTGGCTTCTTCATATCCACTTCTGAGAGCCATTCCCAGAGCTACACTGAAGGCTATGCCATAACCCTCATACATATAACATTTTTTAAAATGTCCAAAATTCTAGGCATAGTGTCCTCTTCTCTGGCCATCTCAAGCTCTTACTCCAATCTCACCTTGTTTTTAACTTCAGGAACAAACCCAGCACATTGAGTCCTCCATTTAGGCCAAATGCTTTCCCAGCTTTCCCTTTCCAGAAGGAACACCAGGGTTAATCATCTGAAGCACACCACAACTTTACTAGTCCTCATTAAATCCCTCCACTTTTCTACCTGGAAAACCTTAATTCTGGACCAATGCTCAAAGCAGCCCACTGCTCTCATACCAAAAGAGGCTCAGCAATTATGAAGAAAGCTATATAATAGTGCACATGAACACCACTACAAGTTCACAGCTTTCAACCTTGGTAAGATCAGTTCCCTCCCTAATATCTTCAGTCATGATCTCAAACCCTTCTTACTCATTGTAAGACCTTTAAACAATCCTTGCTGGCCAGCGCCGTGGCTCAATAGACTGATCCTCCATCTGCGGCGTTGGCACACCGGGTTCTTGTCCCGGTCGGGGCGCCGGATTCTGTCCCGGTTGCCCCTCTTCCAGGCCAGCTCTCTGCTATGGCCCGGGAGTGCAGTGGAGGACGGCCCAAGTCCTTGGGCTCTGCACCCCATGGGAGACCAGGAGAAGCACCTGGCTCCTGGCTGCAGATCAGTGTGACGCGCCGGCCGCAGCGCGCCAGCCGCGGCAGCCATTGGAGGGTGAACCAACGGCAAAGGAAGACCTTTCACTTTGTCTCTCTCTCTCTCACTATCCACTCTGCCTGTCCAAAAAAAAAAAAAGAATCCTTGCTTCACATACTAGTAAAAGATGACTTTATGTCCTGTTAAAGCACCTGCGGTCTCTCCTCCAGCCCTGGAGATGCTGAAAGGAAAGAAGGCCAAGGGGAAGAATGTGGCCCTGGCCCCTGCTGTCATGAAGAAGCAGGAAGACAAATAGTTGGTAAATTCCCTGTTTGGACAGGACATCCAGCCCAAAAAGGAAGTCATTTCATCAAATGGCTCTACTACACCCAGCTGCAGCAGAAAAGGACCCTCATCCACAAGTGCCTGAAAGCACCTGCCATTGACCAGTCACCACCGCTGGGTCACCAGCTACTCAATTAGTGAAGCTGGCCCACGAGAAAATACCAGAGATGAAGCAAGAGAGGAAGCAGAGGCTGTTGTCCTGGGCCAAGAAAGCTGCTAGCAAGGGGACGTCCCCACCAAGAAACCACTTGTCCTCTGAGTGGGGGTCAGCTCAGCAGGTAGTGGTTGCACATGACATGGATCTCATTAAGCTAAATGTCTTCCTGCTTGCCCTGTGTCATATACTGGGGCCCTTAATATTCCCAACCCCTAAACCCAACAGAAGGGTAGATTCTGCTTGCTGACTCCACTTACTCGAAGACCACTCCACACACAGGAATCCTGCCTCTATCCCTATCATTCTACTGAAATGTCTCTTGCCAAAATCAACAGTAGCCTCACAGATCCAAACAAGTCCTTTTCTCTAAATACTTTTAACATTGTTGATCACACCTTCTTTCTTGAAATTCTTTAGTATTATTTGTTTGTTAATTCTCTCTCTCTCTCCCTTTTCTCTGCCTCCTACCATCCCTCTTTCCCTCCTGTGTGGGGTTTTCCTCCATTCCCTCCCTGGACAATGGGAAGTGATAAACTCCCACAGTTCTGGTGCCACTACGAACTGCTTCCTTTCCAAGCATGTCTTTTCAGCACACATCTATTCCAAGCATCAGAGTAACATACTCAACTTTTTTGTCTAAAACCAAACATACCTCTTTCCCAAAAATGTTCACTTCCACCTGAATTCTCTTTCAGGTGAATTACAGAAACACACCAGCTAGGAAGCTGTCAATTATCCTTCACATTGTCTAGCTTCTCCACACTCTCTTCAACCTTTTTTTTATTCCATCCGTAGCCAAATTCTGCTGATAATATTCCTATATGTTTTTACCTGCAACCCCTCTCTCCATTTCAACTACCACTGCCCTAGGGAACACATGTTCCCTCTGCATAAATCATTGCAGTGACTACCTATTTAGCTTTTCTGATTCCAATCTAATTTCCCTCAGATCTCCCCATACTTATACAGGTGAGCAAGCCTTCTTAAAGGCAAAACTTGCCATGTAACTGCTCTCATTAATATCCCCCCAGTTGTTAATCTATCAACACAGCATAAAAGACATATAAGATACTGCACAATCTGGCTTCTGCCTAATTCTTCAATGCCATTGTCCATCATTTCCTTAAGGTCACTTGATACTGAAGTGACACCAAACTTGTTGCCATTCCTTGCTATGTCCTTTGTTCCTCCCAAGCCCTAGATGTTTCCTATATCTGGAAGGCCTTCCTTATCTGATTAATTTCCAGCTGAAGCCCACTCCTTTTATGAATATTTCCCTGCCCTCCACTTCCCGGGCCAGCTACGACCTCTAGTGAACCTCCCATCCCATCCCCATGTTGGAACAAATACTGCGGTTGACAAAGTTTCCCAGAGGAAATCTCCACTCACTGGGAATCTTTCCCATCTGCCAAATACACTTCGAGTAAAACATTCCTCCTGATAAAGAAGTGTCTTGGAAATATCGCTTGAGCCTTATGATGAAGTATGGAGTTATATGTATTCAGTAGGTTTCCATAAATAGAAAAACCTGCCCAAGCTCCAAGCAGGGTCTGTTGCACTTAATATGAAGATATGAAGTTAAAACATATGTTAGGAAGTTAGAGTGTGTAAAAATAGAATTATGTTTAGTATTATATAAGATTTATCTTTCAATATGGTATCTTGGATTATAAGAAAGCACATGTGATACTTATAGGACAGGGCAGCTGCCCTGTTAATAACTAATATCCCACACACTTCTAATAAATAAATAAGTTCTCTCATCTTAGCTCCATCTGAGTAGATAAAACTTAGACCAAGCTGCCAAGATAGACAGCTGCACAAATGACTTCAATATCATAATGTGAAATTCTCATGAATATTTTGAAGCCCCTTGAATTTTCATTCTCACGCTGATTACAATCCTCCCCAACACCACCAGAGTAATTCCGTGTTCCTCTCCTCTCCCTTCTCTTTTTCTACTGCCTACATTTAAAGCATATACAAAAGAAAAAAGTTGATCTAAAACACATTAGATACCCCACAGCTTGCTGGCTTTCTCTTTACCCATGGTTCTATTCTATCTGGCCTTCTAGTCTAATAACCCACACCTTTCCTTTTATAAGCTAAATTAAAAAGAATTTCTGACTGATGAAAACAAAACGTAGTAGCAAAGGGATGATCTGATGGAAAAAGAAAGTTGAGCAGTAATTCCCATATAAATTCCAAGCACTCCAATTAATTTAACTAGTGACTTAAAATGCAAATGCTTTCAAGGGTTGTAAAACATACCAGTTATTTCCCAGAGTATGTACAACTCTCTGAACTGTCTTATTTGTTTCTTGCATGTTAACTTGTTCCTGCTTCTCCCTGACAAGAGCTCAAATTCCATGGATTTAGGGAACTCATCCTTGTTTTCCACTGCTGAACTCACAACATAAGTTTCCAATACATGTCTCTTGAGTGAGTGAATAAACTGTTACTTTCTGAGTGGTGTTTTAAAGAATGTTCTTAGCTTCCTATAAAGACTTGTGTGCATTATTAAGAATTTGAGATTGAGGGTAAGATTTGATTTTAGAGAACAGAATGTGTTAGAGAAAGTCAGTTCCGGAGCTGAGACTACTGTTGGTAGATGGGGAGAACCATGGGACGCAGAGACACTGTGGTTTCTCCATTTGATTCTATGATTCTTATTGCAGACGTCATCTAAGAACTTGATCTAAAATAAAGGTGGGTGGAATGAATAAACCAGGAAGCTATTTTGGACAGCTTTATACTACAAAGAATAGCATAAAGTAACTAGGGTATGTGCATGTGCTTGTGTGTACATCACGTGCATTGTCCACTTTGTAGTTTTCCTAAGTCCTTGTTGGTGCCTTTGCATAACTGAAAATCATTGTGGTGTAATGGTGCTAGGCTATCAGTGCTTGCAAAAATAATCACATATATTAAAGGATAGAATAGACAGCAAGGGAAATAGAAACACTCCCAAGTTCTTATTAACCTGAGGTCCTTGTTCTAGCTGCCCTTCTATTCCAATAGCCCCTCCTTTTCTATGCTAACATCATGGTCTGGGATATTCAGCACATTTCAAATCTTTATGCTTGGAAGTCCAGGAAACAGCAAGTAAAATTCATGAGGAAGTTCTGTGGCTTAAAGATTTCAGCTGCTTGAAAATAACCTTTAGTTGAGAAGAATCTCAATCCAAAAGGGAATAGAGGCTTAGTGTAAAATTTTGCACCTGGAGTTGGTGGTAAAGCCAAACTTTACAGGGTTTAAATCATGTGGTGATACTGCAGCCAAGCAATGATGGATCCAAGAAATTAAATTACAATCTTGTGTTGGTTCTACATGGTGATAGCTAATGTAACAGCTGTTTCTTCCTCAAGACTATTAATATGAAAAGAGAATGTTTGCATTTTCTCATTTTAAATATTGATTTTTGTTCACCTTACTAGTCAGGCATACCAGACTCATTTGCTGTTTGATGTATTCTGTACTGTCGTAAATATATCTACTTCAATAAATTATATGGTTTTTTTTATTAACTCTCCCAGGTACCACACAATGATACTGTTTGAATAGCTTGCCAACTTCTCCCACTCTCTGCCCATTAAATATATGATATTACAACAGGAAGCAAACAGCACCAGTCCCCATAATGTCATTCTGTTTGAACACTCAGAATGACTACACCATGTGTTATAAGTAGCGACCAAAATAAAAAAGGTCTTTCTCAGGGACATTTCCAGCTATACAATTATACATTAACACATCTACAGTGAATAAAATGCTTTAGAATTACTAACTACTAAATAAGAAGCATTTCCCCTGGGATTTATTCGTGTTAAAAATATACTTAAAAAGAAAAAATCTTGAAAACTCTTTTAAACTTTAAGGGAATGAACGTAAGTAAATCATCTGTGGCTGTACCTACAACCTGCAGTTGCTGCTGTCAGTTACTTTGTGCAGTTTCCTCTTTTTCCTTCTGAAACAAGGATCCATTTCCCTGGCTAGAGAGTAAGCAAATGATTCAGTCTTGGTGAAGCCTTGATAAACCCAGTGCCCTTGGCCCAACTGCTTGGACAGAAACTGAGCATGTGATCTAGGACAGGCCAATTAGTACCATTCCCTAGGTCTTATCTGGCTAAAACTCCATGGAAGCAATTCCTCACTGGGCACTATAAAGATATTTCTCTAGTGAAAGCAGCAACCATGCTCCACTTCACACGGAGAAGACTGAAAAATGAAGCTGCCCAAATACCAGTAAAGATAAGAGACTGAGAATGAGTGCCAATGCCAGCCAAATCTTTATTCCTTGCTCTTGACCAATGACTGGCAGCCATCTGGTCTTGCAAATCCCCCATTTATTACTGGATCATTCCTCCTATTTCTTTAAGTTGATTTGAATTGAGTTCAGCCATTTTCCGCAATATCTTTTCTTTTAAAATGTTATCAACAATGCATTGCATAGAAGTTATTTTTTCAGGGGCCCCATTATGGTATAACAAGTAAAGCTACACCTGTGACACTGGCATTCCATATGGGCACCAGTTCAAGTCTCAGTTGTCCCACTTCTGATCCAACTCCCTGCTAATGGCCTGGAAAAAGCAGAGGAATGCGGCCCAAGTGTTTGGACTGCTGCAACCCATGTGGAAAACCCAAACGAAGCTCTTGGTTCCTGGCTTTGGCCTGGCTGAGCCCTGGCTGTTGTGACCACTTGGGGAGTGAACCAGTAGATAAAAGATTCTTTCTATCTATCTATCTATCTATCTATCTATCTATCTCTATCTCTATTTCTATCTCTCTCTCTATCTCCTTCTTTCTCTGAAACTCTGACTTTCAAATAAATAAATTAGCCTCTTTTTTTTTTTTTTTTTGGACAGGCAGAGTAAGACAATGAGAGAGAGAGAGACAGAGAGAAAGGTCTTGTTTTTCTGTCGGTTCACCCCTAAAGTGGCCGCTACGGCTGGTGCACTGCGGCCATTGCACTGCACCGATCTGAAGCCAGGAGCCAGGTGCTTCTCCTGGTCTCCCATGCGGGTGCAGGGCCCAAGGACCTGGGCGATTCTCCACTGCCCTCCCGGGCCACAGCAGAGAGCTGGACTGGAAGAGGAGCAACTGGGACAGAATCCAGCACCCCAACTGGGACTAGAACCCAGGGTGCCAGCACCACATGCGGAGGATTAGCCTACTGAGCCAGGGCACTGGCCTAAATTAGCCTTTTTTAAGAAAAGAAGAAATTATTCTTCTTCTTGGAAGAGGAATTCCAGCTGCAAAGCATAGTGGAAACAAGACCCTTGAAAGACAGCCACAAGCTCACACCATAGCCCTTCCATTGACAAAATGTGCAACTCTGATAAGTCACTTTAGCCCCTGTGTCCTCCTTCATAAATTAAGATAATAGACTGACCTGCTAAGGTTTCTTTGAGGTGTAAATGATATATATGTGTTCACAGCTCACAAAAGCCAAATGGTAGCTTGTATCATGTTTCTCATTTTACACACGGAGGTATTAGGATTTAAAGAGGTCAAGTAACTTCTTAAGATGACAGAAAGTTAAATGGCTTGTTCAGAATTAGAACTCAGGCCCATTTGCCTCCAAAATCCTTTAAGGATGCAGTCTGCCACAGGGGTCAGAGTAGACAGGAAGAGGAAGAGATAAATTGATTTCTTCTCTAACCAAGTTGTCATGCCTAGCTCATTTCTTTAGAATTAGGACACATCTGGTAAATATTGCTTATGGATTAAGGTACTTAAATTGAAAAGTACCCGAATATCATCCAATAGAATAAAAGATGAAAGTTGGAGCCAGAACCTCAATGAAGTCAAGGCCAAACAAATATATGCAACTCTTCTAATGTTTCCATGTTTAACTCTCCAAATAAAAAAACTGATTTCTGTATGCATCTGGCACTGTGGTGTGCCCAGTTCCTCTGCTCTGATTTCACATCTAAATATTATGCCTTAGGATCCATTACAATATACAAGTCCTCTAGTGTGACTGTCTGAAGATCAAGGAGTAGCTGCCATAGAAGCCAGCCTCAACTTTGTCTCCAAGTCCCTGATCTTTGTGGGATGAAATCAACATATCAGATGGTAAATAGTTTCCAATGTCATTTAACCAGTGAAGATTCTATTTGAATTGTTCAATTCAACTAGACTTCCTTTGTTAGCTCTTTTCTTTATCTTCTTTGTTGTTTCCTCCTGGGCTTATCATAAGACCCTACAGATTATTCTTTTTTTTTTTTTTTTTTTTACAGGCAGAGTGGACAGTGAGAGAGAGAGACAGAGAGAAAGGTCTTCCTTCGCTGTTGGTTCACCCTCCAATGGCCGCCGTGGTTGGCGCACTGCGGCCGGCGCACCGCGCTCGTCCGATGGCAGGAGCCAGGAGCCAGGTGCTTTTCCTGGTCTCCCCATGGGGTGCAGGGCCCAAGCACCTGGGCCATCCTCCACTGCACTCCCGGGCCACAGCAGAGGGCTGGCCTGGAAGAGGGGCAACCGGGACAGAATCCGGTGCCCCAACCGGGACTAGAACCCGGTGTGCCGGCGCCGCAAGGCGGAGGATTAGCCTGTTGAGCCACGGCGCCGGCCAGATTATTCTATTATACACTCAAAAACACACTAAGAAGCACCTCAGCATCACAATGAAACAGAACGGTCCACATCAAAATTACTTTTTGTTGGTGACATGGTTGCTCTTCTTCTCTTTACCCTTAACAAATGATTGATAAGTAGTCAAACTGTTACTGTGTTCCTTGATTGACAGCCAAATATGAAAACCAATTACTAGAAATTATTAACTTGCAAAATATTATAACAAAGATGGTTTCTAAGACTTGGATTTCATAGGAATCCTAGGTTTAGAACAGATAGATTTGACTTTTATTATAGTAAAAAGGTTTTGAGATATACTACGTGGAAAGGATTTATGGCATTATGGGGGGGGGGTTCACATGAGGTCCCTTTAGATAAAAAGTTTAGCCCTTCTATGGAAAACCTCTAGTCAAAGCTTCTAAATAGGAAAAAGGGTAATAGATGGAGCTCAATCAAATGTCCCTGGGTGCCCTTATTATCTTTTTGAGTTTTCAATTTGATTAATATTACCTCTCTCACTGTTGGCTCCAGAAGGATGTAGCAGTTTTAACAAATCTAGTCTTTCCTTAGCTCCTAATATCCCAGGAAGATAAGCTACAATTGTAAAAGTGAATGTAATAAAACACTAAAAGAGAAAAAATTTAAAATACACTAGAGAAATTCAAGAAACATTTATCATGGAATCTAGAATGTGATCTTTCTCTTATTGCTCACAATTTTAGCTAAAGACTCAAAACTGTGAGCAATAAAAGATGTTCTACATTCTCATAGAAGACCCCAAGAACCTACTGATGCCCTCTTCTCTTCCACAGATTGCTCTAAGTTCAAATTGGTCCCTCTGCCTTCACTTCCATCCAGAGTGATCTTTAAAAAGATTCTATGTCTTTCTCTCTCAATTTTTTTGTGCAGTGGGTTGATTTTTAACCTACATATCCCACCACACTAATGAGATATTCCAAGGAAAAAAAAACACAGTGGGTATTTTTTGAAATGCCCTATGAACAGAGTGGTATCCTCTTCCCCTTGTGGATACTTCTCAACAGTGACAATTACTGGCCTCAATATGGTACCTTCTTTAGCCCCGAATAGGTGAAATTGCCCTGTTTCCTCCAGAGTTTGGGGATGCATTTGGACCAACAGCCTAGACTGCATTTCTTTTTTGAAAAGTTTATTTATTTGAAAGGCAGAGCAAGAAAGATCTTCCATCTCCTGGTTCACTCCCTAAATGCCTGCAATGACCAGCACTAAACCAGTCTAAAGCTAGGCACCAGAAACTCTATCTCAGGCTTGACAGGGACCCAAGTATTTGATCTATCATCAGTTGCCTCCCAGAATGCATTAGCAGGAAGCTGGATCAGAAGTCAAAGTGCCACAACTTGAACTAGCACTCCGACATGGGATGTGTGTATCCCAAGAGGTGACTTAAACTGCTGCACCATACCTAACCCTAGATCACATTTCTTGCACAGATAATCTGAGTGCAGGAGAATGTCTAGGTTGCTTTGCCAGGGAGGAAGGACAGCAGTAGAAAAAGCCCCCTTGGAGGAGAAAAACTGACTAAGTTTCCAGAAGGCAAAGTGGCTGCCACAGAAAACAAACCTGAACCATCAAGGAGGTCACCAGCCCAGGCAGAACATCTGCTAAGTGAAGTGTGGAGGCAGCAGAGACTATTGGAACTTCACCAATGTCCCCAAGTTAGAAGATAGTATGGGGACAGAAGGTACACAGGGCACAAAAGGTCCCAGACAAGGGCTCTGAATAACACGTATCTGGGTCCACTCCACAGGAGAACCAGAAATCTGATATCAGCCCCATAGAGGAGGCAGAGTGAGAGAAAATGACAAGAGCATCAGTTCAGAAGACTTTACTTTTCCAGTAATTCC
Source organism: Sylvilagus floridanus (assembly GCA_949820135.1). Taxonomy (NCBI): domain Eukaryota; kingdom Metazoa; phylum Chordata; class Mammalia; order Lagomorpha; family Leporidae; genus Sylvilagus; species Sylvilagus floridanus. The sequence continues at coordinate 19,628,640 of OX463246.1, read as the reverse complement.
AGCTCCTGATACTAAGACCCTGGAGAATTTGGAACATATGAAAGCAGAGGAAAGAATCACTCATATCTCCTTCCCCATGGGCAGTGCTCAATTCATGCATCAGGATTATTGGGAGTTAAGGGAAAAGGTTTTAAGTTGGAACAAAGATTGAAGATGTAACTAAGATTAGAATAGATATTTATTACTTGAAAAGTGGCCTTAATTATCAAAACGAAACTGTCATAGTTGAATATGACTGAAGCTTTGACATCTCCATGAGTCCCATTTTCAAAGAAAGCAAGCAGGGAATTCAAAATAATGCTTCTTTAAAGTTGAGGCACAGGAAAAGTAAATCTACCTACTATGCATAGTCCATAGAATCCAACTTAATTAATTAAAAGGCAAACTTTCTAGTTCCACTACTTCTTCAAGACATAGTTTATAAGAACAAAAGTCACAATCTATTTAGAATGCTCTTAACATATTCTACATTGCAACTAGCATTGAAAACTACCAGATAAATTAATCCTATTGACCTGGACCTGGAAAAATCGAGTTCTTTGTATTAAGGATTAAAGCTGAAATTTCTCAGTGAAGTGCACTGAGTTCTCCATCTGATCTTGATTTGCTCTCCTTTCTTATTTCCTCTCACCTGAATGCTGACCACAAACTCTTCTCTTAAAGGAACTCTTACTTCCTTTGCCCTTCACAACAGAGTGTCCTTTGACACCATTCCCATGTGCCCATCTTTCTGCCTTCCTATTGTCACCTGTTCCAAAGAGAGCCAGGAAAATGTCTCCCCTACTGCAAGCCTTACCTAAAGGCTGTGGGCAGGATCGGCTGGACTCTGCTGTCTTCTCCCAGTATAGCTTCTCCAGACTGCTGATGAGTGTGGCATTTCTCACACTGGAGTTCTGCCAGCTCCTTTAATGACTGTCGCCCCAACTAGACTATGAGGAAAGACACATCTCATCTGTGTGCCCTTGATGCAGCACAGTCTCTACTCACATGAAAGGCACTCTTTCATTTATTTACTACAGGAATGAATATGTAACACTACATAAAAATGTGCTAGATTCACGAGATGCATGTTCTTGAAGCTGAAGATATGCAGTTTTATTATCATGATACTGGTGGGGAAAAAAATGAGACAAAACAAAACTTTCAGCCAGGATGACTCACTTTACAAACAAGAAAAGTGAGGTTCACAGCAGTCCAGTTTGGAAATAAGCCAAAACCACATAACAATTTGGTTTAAGTAGCAGCACTGGAACTCAGTATTCCTGACCACTAATTATAATCAAGCTTCTAAACTTCTCTTTAGCCTTCCCCTGGAGTGCAAGCAAAGTGAGAGAAGACATTTGAGCAGATGGTGCTTACAGGTGTACACTCATCACCTAGAAGGTACCTGACACAGAAATACTCACTTAATACATATTCATTACCTGAAGAAATGAGTGCAAGAGCTGTACAGAAAAATTACAACTTCAACAAGCCCATAAATTAATTATATTTTAATCCAGAAAAATAAAGTCACTAGGCCATAAATTAATCATCTTTTAACCCAGAAAAATAAAGTCACTAGGCTTCCTAAATGAATAGAACGTAGGGCTAACACTAGAAGTTCAAGCATAAGGTATTGGTGAAGGCTTAGCTGCATTGGAAGTTGCATTTCTTCCTTTGCTTTCCAGAGAATATCTTATCTCTTATTTTGCTGTGCCTGCATATGTGTGTATATGTTTGTGCTTGTGCAAGTTTGCCATCATAGAACAGAGAACTTGAAATCAATTACCCTGAGAAATGTGTTCCTCAAGGAATTGGGATGAGAAAGCAGAGCTTATATCTAAATATCAGTGCCTGTGATGCATTATGTTGGAAATATTCTTCATGAATATCATTTGTGAATAATAGAGAGATGGCTGATTGAAAAAGAACACAGTGTGAATTTGTGACCAACCATTCTTCAGGATAGGATTGAGTCAGCATCGAAATGCAACATGTCTGTGGGCCTCTACAGTGGGTCCTTCTGACAGTTTCCGACCTGGAGCAACTGTCAGCATTGTGTGCTCTGAGGTCTGGCCATCGGCCCTGCCCTTTGGAGGAGCAGGAAACTGTGAGAAATAGTCATGGGTTAGAAGAATGTGTGGGGGTGGCATCCTGGGAAGGACCAGGGTCAGCATGATGATCCAGCATTTCCAGTGAGGACAGAGCCGAAAGCTGCCTCCTGGGCCAGATGGTGGAGGCAGCAAGAAAACAGGTACAATTCATGAAGTGAAAAATTTGGAATGCACTTCACCAGATTTCAAAGAGCCAGGAAAGGTGATTTTTTTAATACTGTAAGTAAATTATCCTCCCGACGAGTGCTCTGGAGTCTATCAACTTTGAACAGGCGAGTGAAGTGTCAGCTGGGCGTTGTTCCTAGGCTTGTGCTCAAACCACTGGATTGCTATCGTTTTTGCTTGACCTTCCTGGTCCCCGCTTCATCTTTGAGGCCATTTTCAGTTTTCCTTCACTAATAAGATGCACATCCTGTTCAATTTAGACCAGAAAGGCAGAAGGGCAGGGAGAAGGCACATGAGGATTTCTCACTTAGGAATTTGTGTTAAATCAGCTTGCAGAACAAAGCCCTAGGAATATGCTTTTCAGCAAGTATTTCAGTGAAGAGAGAGTGACTATTGTGATGCCTTCCCCTGCTGATTATTCCACATCACAATAAATGCACATTTTCTGCATAGTAATCATTGGTCTCAATCCTCAGAACTAGCTTGGAGATTTAATAACCTGTCATTCTATCCACCTCCAGCCTGGGATGTGGGATCTCTTTACTTAAGGAAAAAGAAGTCTGTGCTCTCTCCCTGGGATTTTAGGCTCTATTAATCCCTTTTAGGCTCTATTCATAAATGACCTCATATCAATGTCACTTAAAACAAACCTACCCTCATTTCCCAGCTGCCTGAAAAGAATTACACCTTAACACACTGGTGCAGTGCTTTCTATTTCTATATCACTGTGAATTCTGTGTGCCCCCAAGATGAAGATTTAAACAATCCTGGTGTGGGTGAGAGCCAGGCAACCTGACACAAGGGAAGGAAAGCAGAGGGCTGCGAAATAGAAAACTGACCAAGACAAGATTTCACCGACAGGAGCAAGATCCTAGAGTCAATGCAGGAAACAAATTGCTTGAATTTTTCTTTCTCCTTCTGACATTCCCTGTTTTAAGAAAACAAGGAATGAGAGGCAACATCTGGAAGGGAACACGGTTGAACCCCAGGTACCGTGGCAACAGGCTGCTGACTGCGCTCAGGTATCTGCCCCGTGGATGAATGCTGAAATCCCGCCTGATGTTACGTTAGGTTATCCACGTCACAGAATTATGAAGCATCCTCCAAAATGTGCTTTTTTGTCATTAGTTCTTTCTACTGAGTTTGCTAAATGCTGTTTCTCTCATTTCTGATGAACTAGAAGAGAGTGTGTTCACAGATATTTTCTGATGTCAGGTAAAATAAAGTGCAAAAATCTTCCAGTCAAGGAAGCATGTAACTCTTTGAGACTGACAAACTCATCTTTTACTTCAAAGGCTTACACTAAATGTAATGATTTTCTCTGAAGCTGAAAGTTAAAGGCAACATCAAAAGTGAGGGGGCTTCTATTAAATATAATTAGTTTTTACAAAGTGTTCAGGTCAAATTAAAGTGTAGATGCTAAGCTTGGGCACCGTTTCTAAGAATTCAGTTTATCTATGTCTGTATTCCCAAAGCTTATGTGATTCAGGACCTAAAGGTCAAGCCTGGCAAATAAGATGCCCCATTAGGCAGCCCTTGTCCATCTGTCCAGATCCAGTGCTTGGTAACCTCAGGTATCTCCAGCTTCTTCCCAAATCCCCTTGGACCCTTTGTTCAACCCTGGACAACACCCCCTCAGAGAGCTGCTACTCTGGCTTTTTTTTTTTTGGATGAATGTATTTTGCATATGCTGATTCTCTCTGCCTCAAGTTGCTGCTTCCCACTGCCCTGGCTGGGAAACTCCTCCTCCTTTTCCAGTCTCTCCTGCTTGCCCCTGGCAGTTCCTGCCTCCTCTTTCTTGCATTAACCAGGTTTGGTTCTCATCTCGGTTTCTATATACACATGCATCTGTATCCCAGACTTCATGCCACAAGGGAAGAAGGGTCAGTTTCCATGTGGGGAACGTCCTGCGTCTCAGGCATGGTCTGTTCTTCATTGCCTGGAAACCAGTCCATAAAAGGAGCCCCAGCAAAGGGTTAAGTGTTGTATGACATTAGTTCTCTGAGTCTCAATTTCTCCAATTTAAGCTCAGCACATTAAAAGTCCCCCCATTATGATGTGATCTGGAAATAACATATAATGTGCAAATGCACCTTGTTCATTCACAAACGTTACGTGAATGTGACACATGGAAAACTAGCAAATTGTTCCTGTTTTTACTTCTCAAACATTCCCTGGATATGAACATTCCAGTTGTTTACAAAGCATACAGTGTTTTGCTTCTTAAAGAGAAGACACACACCATAAGGCTTGCTTTCATGCACATGTGCCTTCCTGCTGCTTCTACCTCTGTGGGCACCAGGAGCAGGACTGTGAGGGTGCTACCTTCCCATCTGGAGGAACACTCACGACTGCTGTGCCCGCCAGACCCCTTCCAAATGAGATGAAATCAGTCTCCCCAAGGAATCCTAGTCCCATTTTCTCCAGTGTAGTATGTTATCGCCTTTAAACCAGTCAAAAGATTAGTAAAAAACACCTTTGAAAGGATATTTTCTCAGTCAGAAATAAAAGACAAGATGAAATACGGTCGGTGCGGAGGCAAGTGTAGAGAGCACAGAGGAACATCAGCGAATTTTTCCAAGGCCTAACAGCTCTATCCCCAGGTTGTTTAACAGCCGTCTGGCAAACAAACGAAGCGTCATTGAACTTGACCACCCGTACCCAAACAGCTTCATTTAGCGGAAAGCCCATCAGACCTTGGGTGTTCTTAAACACTTCAGAACACAATAATAAGCTAATTCTTGTCTAGGAAAAACTACCCAAACAATCCAGTTTACTGGCAATATTGGAGATAAAGAATTTTGCAGCTTAAGCAAGTGTGAAGATTAAGCAGCTGTACCCGCTGATTTCTAAGTATTATTTTGTCCTTCTTTCAAATAACTGAATGGAAAAAAATAAAAAGAGAAACAAAGAAAGCTTGGGGTTCCACCTGGCTTTGTCAGCTTTGTTTTCACATCAGGAAAGACTTTCTGAAATCCAACCCTGTGACTGACTGTGGCCCCGATCGTCCTGTAGATGCTCTGCTACCAAACTGAGATAGTCCTAGAGCATAACCTCAGAAGAGCTACAAAGAGGCAATCTCACACAAATAAACGCCATGAAGAGCAGGAATGGCGCTGTGAGGAATCCAGGGAAACACCTCCATAAGCTGTACCCACAGAGCAGAAGTGTTTCCAAGAAAAATAAATGTGTGGAGTCTTCATTTTTACAAGTTTGTGTTGGGAGGAGGTTAATTTTTGTTTGGTTTGCTATTGTGTCTCTTTTCTTTTGTCATTTTTCTGTCCTAGATGAGAAAATAAACAATTAGTTTCAAGGGAGGCGCTGTTAGGAATAAGGGAATCATTCTATCACATACATGTATCCTGCATCTCTTTGGGCCCTCAGGAAAGTAAATTATTCTGCTACATTTATAGGTTGGATGCCAAGGAGTTGAAAGAAGAAAGGCCGAGAAGTTGCTGTAATCTGAAGAGGACACACAGAAGTATTATTGCCCACTTGTACATAATGAAGTCACTACAGTCCACTTCCAGGAAGTTGATTATTTAAGTCAATGAGGAGTTGCCCTATTGCCATGTGCAACAAGGACCGTAAATCGGGCTCCACAGTCATCTTCCTTTTCCACACAGAGACTGCTTTGTACATGTGTTTGCTTTGGGTGGATAGAGAGGAATTTAATGAAAAGACAAAATGCTTAGTTTTAACTTTTGCAAGCGATGAAAAACCCACATCATTTTTCAGGTTGTGTGTCAAACATGGAGGGAACATGAAAGATGAGGTAAAGTATAGATTTGTTGGGATCCGTTTAGTTGCCTGAACAAAATCATGCTCGGGTTTCCTCAAGGGATGGGGCTTAATTCTTAAATGCACCTGAGGTAGTAACAAGTTCTAGCAAAAAGCCTCCACCCTGGCAGAACCAGAACTCCTGGAGCAGCCCTGTGGATGCTGCAGAGTCCCTGGAGGACCAGGGAAACACTGCACACCTCAGCTTCTCTGAATGCCTGTTTTCACTGTTTCGAGGCTTCTGTACATTGTTTCTCGGCTCTGAGATGTCTGTATCTCTCTATGGGATTCACATTCTCAAGTACCATTCTTTTAAAAGGCACCACTGGTTCAAATTGCCACTGTTCTTTTGTAATCAGGAAAGGGAGGATTATATAAGAAATATCTATACTACATTTTGGGGTCCAAGAGGGGGCATCAAGTGGCAGATATCATGGCGAAGGCAGAGACCTAGGGAACTATGAGAAAGTCCTCAGTTCCATAATTTTATTCCATCATCACTATAATTTTATGCAAACCAGTCACACTGAAGCAAACTGATTGTAATGGTGTTTATAGGAAGAAAGGAAGAGGGGAATAAAGCGAGGAGCACTGTGGGGTGATGAGGGCAGCTTTGGCTGTGCATGATTTTTTCCTAAACCAGGTGCTAACATAAGGCAGTGAGGGGGACTGAAGGCCAGCTTGAGTTCTGGTCAGCCAACCATGCCCCAGCTACAGTTTCACTGCCATTTACAAAGTGCCTGATGGGCAAGCAGATGTCAACAGAAACTACAGGGAGTAATACATTCAGAATGGTTCAAGAACTGAGCTTAAGAGGCTTAGGTAGTGGTGAGTGACAGCAGTAACAAAACAATCAGAAATGGGGAGGAGCTGGACTTTCTGCTGCATGTTTCTTGGAAGTTTAACTTTTTTAAGCTGCTAAAAGGTATTCCTGATGGCTTAAATTTGGGGAATAGGCAGAACACACACTGTGGGACCCTGTTACTGGACAGGACTCTCAGGACAACTCCCAGGTTGTTTCTCTTCCTTTTGTTAAAAGAGTACGAGCCTGGGGGCCAGCGTTGTGCTATAGCACATAAAGCAGGGGCACCAGTTCATTTCCAATCCAGCTCACTGTTAATGCACCTGGGAAAGCATCAGAAGATGGCCCAAGTACTTGGGTCCCTGCCACCCATGTGGGAGACCAGGATGAAGTTCCAGGCTCCTAGCTTCAGCCTGGCCCAGCTCCGGCTGTTGCAGCAATTTGGGAAGTGAACCAGCAGACAGAAGATCTCAATGTTTCTCTACCACTTTCTCTCTCTCTCTCTCTCTCTCTCTCTCTCTCTCTCTCTCTCTCTTTCTCTCTGTAGCTCTGCTTTCAAATAAATAGAGAGCTTTTTTTTTTTAAAAAAAGCAGTGTATGAGTTTTGTTGTCTTTGGTTAGTTCAATAAGACATAGAAACTAGCTGAGACCAACATTTCTAACAATTGCCCCTCACCAGGCTCTCCTGCCCAGAAGCAGGCCTTTGACTACTATCATCAGTAGGGCTCCAAAAGCCCAAACTTCTAGTAGTAGAAACATTTGAAACAAGTTAATTTTGAAAGTTTTTTGATAATAATAAAAAAATTAGCCTATAAACTTGAACTTGGGGCTGGCACAGTGGCATAGAAGGTTAAGCCTCCACCTGGAGTGCCTGCATCCCATATGAGTACCAGTTCGAGTCCCAGTTGCTCCACTTTTGTCCCAGCTCCCTGCTAATTTGCCTGAGAAAGCAACAAAAGATGGCTGCATGGGAGACCAGGAGGAAGCACCTCCTGGCTTCAGATTGGCTCAGGGCACTGGCCGCAATACACCGGTCGTAGCGGTCACTTGGGGGGTGAACCAATGGAAAAAGGAAGACCTTTCTCTCTGTCTCTCTCTCTCTGTCTAACTCTGCCTGTTTAAAAAAATAAAATAAAGATGGCCCAAATACTTGAGCCCCTACACCTACACAGGAGACCCAGAAGTTGTTCCTGGCTCCTGGCTTCAGCCTGGTCCAGGCCTGGCTGTTGCGGCCATTTGGGGAATGAACCAGTGGATGAAAGATCTCTCTCTCTCTCTCTCTCTCTCTTTCTCTCTGTATCTGCTCCTTTCATATAAATCTTAAAAAAAAAAACCTGAATTTACACATGGAATGGGAATTACAATTTACCTCAGCAATGTAATTGCTCCCTTAATCCACAAGCCATTGATGGTGCAGTAGAAAGTCTGTTGAAGAAGAGGACCATTTAAAATAAAATATATATCAAACAAGTTTCACAATGGGAATTTCAGAAGCATCACTCCAGGTACTAATTGCTGATGCTAGATCAAGGCCTTGTCTGGGAATGAGTCCTCTCACAGAAGCCTCTTATTATTCATCTTGTGTAAAACTATGCTAAAAATGAATCTCGTAGTTTCCAATTTCTGACAATGTTAATGTGAGATGAAAACTTCAAGATACTCTCAGTGCAATACAAATACTGAGTGGTTTAATTTTTATAATCACTTCACATTTTTATAGACATCTTGCCCAAATTCATGTTTTTCCACCACTCCATTGTATTGATCTCTTCAAAACATTCCACTGACTTTCATAGCAACTACAACTCTTTATTTACACTGATATTTCACAAAATAAATTATCTGAAAAGTGTAATTGAACAGATTTGATAACAAACATCACTGACTTTTAAGATTTATTTATTTATTTGAAAGTCAGAGTTACACAGAGAGAAGAGAGGCAGAGAGAGAGACAGAGAGAGAGAGAGAGAGGTCTTCCATCTGATGGTTCACTCCCCAATTGGACACAACATGCCAATCTGAAGCCAGGAGCCTCCTCTGGGTCTCCCACGCAGGTGCAGGGGTCCAATGACTTGGGCCATCTTCTACTGCTTTCCCAGGACATAGCAGAGAGCTGGATCGGAAGTGAAGTAGCCAGGTCTCAAACCAGTGCCCATAGGGGATGCTGGCGCTTCAGGCCAGGCCAGGCCATTAACCTGCTGTGTCACAGCACTAGCCCCCATCATTGACTCTCGATAAGCTTAGAGCTCAGCCAATAAGAGAAGTCCCACCCATGAGAGACTACTGAATTAGCTTCAGTGGTTCAGCACACTACGGGCATCTGCTGCTGGATGTCAGCCAGGGACTTGGAGACATTTGCTATTCTAAAAATATTTAAGGGACCATCAGTTAGGAGTACTCACAGTGCCTGCATAAAGCATCTGATAAATGGTATTCAGTGAAACGACCAGTTGCTTCAATAAATGGACTCGATAGAAACACAGACATGGCAGAGAGAACGGGTCTTTGCATTTCCATACCTTGCCCAAACTGTGTCAAATATTCTCTATTCTCTATATGCTCTATATTTTTCTTACCCTAATTAAATCTCTGCCATTATTAACTTTTTTATTTAAAGGCACTTAGCCTCAACCTGCTGCCTAATTATTTATTTGTTGAAATTATACTTTGAGAGAAATCTCCATGTTATAAATTTGCTAAGGTTTGCTCTTGCAGAAATTCCCATCAGCTGACTATTCTGCTTGTTAACTATGGTCTCTCTCTCTTTCTCTCTCTCTCTCTCTCTCTCTCCCTATTCCTCTCTTTCCATTACACACACACACAAACACACACACCCCAGAGAAAAAGACAGAGAGAGGGAGGTATATCTAATTTGAAGTCCTGCTTCTCTCTCCATGCAGTATACAACAAAAGGAAGGATTGGTTTTCACATCCTGAATAGGATCTCCAGTGATATTGTTTTCCATCTTCAGACAGAAACATGAACATAATTACCCTTCCTGGAGGCCAACATCAAACACAGTCTTTGCTCCAAAACCAAGGCTGTCTCTGAGTAACAGTTTTGAATTCACAATATTTAGGCTTTGTTACAGAAAGGACAATTCTCTAGTTTCTCATTTGCCCATTTATTCTTAATTTTTAATGTCCTTATTCCAAAATATCTTTTTCCTTAACATACTTTTCCATTTCATCATTTTTTGTTCCTGCCATTTTTACCAATCGGGAAAAAAAAATGCTATTTCCCATTTTATTTTTAAGGTAGGGAAAATTCTCATTTTCATTTCTTTCAAATCTGAGATTTCTAAAAGAAAACTTTTAGTTTACCTATTTAGTTGCTCTAACAATACTTTAAAACTTCTATTTATGCAAATTGCCTAAACAATTATTTTCTAAAGTAACCTGTCCTTTATAGCAGAAACCTTGCAGGATATATGCAAGACACATCTGCAATTTTCCATCAGCATGAAACTTATCTGTCTTTGTTCATGTACTGTGTTCTTTCCCCTAATCATCCCTCTATTTTTGGCTTGGTAATTAATGATAAGTATAGGTAAACTTAAAATATAGATAGCTAAAATAAAATAAAATTTTGAAAGTTACAGACCAGTTTATTAGGATATGTTACTTGGGATTTTTGAATGCTTCCTTATAATTAGATTAAGTTCTTGAATTTTTGCCAGGAACATTACAAAACTGGTGCATGTCTAACTGAATGCAACATATACAGAAGCACATGATATCATTCTGTTTGAGGTGACAGGTTTGGTTTGCTAACAGTCAGGCAAGTCATAGGGAAGCTGGTATAAAGCAAGTTTATGAATAACTTCTCTTGGGATCATTGGCTGGGGAAAGGCAGAAAGGAAAATGGATTTAGCATCTTTTAAGACCATGGTGCTGTCTCAAGACTTCAGGGGCCCTGCATGGAGGAATGAAGCAGCAATGGCAAAGGGGCTTTGAGGCAAAGAGCCTAGGCCTTTAGGCATCACTGATGCATTGCATGAGGTTCCCAACTGGGCATAGGGCGTATTCTTGAGTGACATGACCTATTCTGTCAAAGCAGTTCCAAAATGGGCTGAGAGCTGGGGCTGCCTGATTGAAGTACTCTGGCACTGTCCACTACATTCCAACAGTGGTATGGTTAATTGTGCACAGTATTCTACTGTAAAGTACTTTATCTCTCTTTGTGGTAGTAAGAAGGAAAACTTTAACTTTACATAGTTATTCTGTTCCCCCATAACCCTCTATCAAATTATTTTACTATCCATTGAGGATTTCTACCTGCACCAACTATAACTACAATGGTTTTAAAAAATGGTAATTTGGGGGAGCTGGCGCTGTGCCACAGCAGGTTAAGCTTTTGCCTGCAAAACTGGCATCTCATATGGGTGCCACTTCGAGTGCCTACTGCTCCACTTCTGATCCAGTTCCCTACTAATGTGTCTGGGAAGGGAGTGGAATATGGCCTAAGGGCTTGGGTCCCAGCAACCACATGGGAGACCAGGGTGGAGTTCTAGGCTCCTGACTTCAGCCTGGCCCAGCACTGAACACTGAGGCCATTTGGGGAGTGAACCAGTAGATGGAGGATCTCTCTCTTTCTGCTTCTCTCTCTTGGTAAATCTGTCTTTCAAATAAATGAAATCAATGTTTTAAAAACAGTGATTATTTTTAACTGGATAACTCTTTTTACATTTATTAATTTTCATTCTACTATAAAGAAGACTATTCATTTCCCCATTATTTTATTAATTTATTAATTCATTTTATTAGCAATATGTACTCAAAATCTATTTTTAATTTAATGCAATAAAATTGAGTAGTATCATTATTATACACTTAATATCCCCCTTCTCATCATTGCTATTCAATATAGTCCTGGAAATTTTAATCACAGCCATTAGGCAAGAAAAAGAAATCAAACTGATACAAATTGGAAAAGAGGAAGTCGAATCATCACTATTTGCAGATGACATGATTCTATATATAAGGGATCCAAAAGACTAGAGTGAAAGACTATCGGAACTCATAAAAGAGTCTGGTAAAGTGGCAGGATATAAAATCAACACACAAAAATCAATAATCTTTGTATAAACAGACAGTGCCATGGCTGAGAAAGAATTTATAAGATCACCGGGTCGGCACCGCGGCTCACTAGGCTAACCCTCCACCTTGTGGCGCCGTCACACTGGGTTCTAGTCCCAGTCGGGGTGCCGGATTCTATCCTGGTTGCTCCTATTCCAGGCTAGCTCTCTGCTGTGGCCAGGGAGTGCAGTGGAGGATGGCCCAAGTGCTTGGGCCCTGCACCCCATGGGAGACCAGGATAAGCACCTGGCTCCTGCGTGGTGGGCTGGCCGCAGCACACTGGCTGCGGCGGCCATTGGAGGCTGAACCAATGGCAAAAAGGAAGACCTTTCTCTCTCTCTCTCTCTCTCTCTCTCACTGTCCACTCTGCCTGTCCAAAAAAAAAACCTTGGGGAAAAATCAATCCCATTCACAATGGCTCCAAAAAGAATCAAATACCTTGGAATAAATTCAACCAAGGATGTTAAATATATCTACAATGAAAATTAATAAGCATTAAAGAAATAGAAGAAGAAATTTAAAAATAAAAAAATCTTCCATATTCATGGATTGGAAGAAGCAACATCATCAAAATATCCATACTACCAAAACAAAACAAATATCCATACTACCAAAACAATTTACAAATTCAATGCAATCTCAATCAAAATACCAATGACATTCTTCTATCTAGAAAAATGATGCTTAAATTCATATGGAACTACAAGAGACCCCAGATAGCTAAAGCAATCTCATACAACAAAAACAAAGCCAGAGGCATCACATTACCAGACTTCAAGACATATTGCAGAGCAGCTGTAATCAAAGCCTGGTACTGGCACAAAAACAAACATGTAGACCAGTGGAATAGAATAGAAACTCCAGAAATCAATCCACATATCTACAACCAAAGAAGAGAAGCCAACCTCGAACTAGCACTCCAGTATGGGATAAGGGCTTCCTATGTAACAGGTTAACTCACCATGTCATGATGCCTGCCCAATAGACATCTTTACACATTTATAAAATCAATAAACTAGGGGCTGGTACTGTGGTTTAAGTAGGTTAAGCCTCCACCTGCAGCACAGGCATCCTATATTGGGCGATGGTTTCTGTCCCAGCTGCCCCTCTTCTGATCCAGCTCTCTCTTATGGCCTGGGAAAGCAGTGAAAGATGGCCCAACTGCTTGGGCCCCTGCACCCATGTGGGAGACCTGGTAGAAGCTCCTGGCTTCTGGCTTTGGATCTGCTCAGCTCTGACTGTTGCAGCCATTTGAGGAATGAACCAGAAGATGGAAGACCTCTCTCTCTGTAACACTATCTCCCAAACAAATAAATAAAATCTTTTTTAAAAATCCTGGGTTTTGTCCTACAAAACTAAAACACAAAATCAAAAACCTTTTAAAAAATCTGTAAATTATAATTAACATTTGCATAAACAATAGTATATGTATATAGCATAAATATGAGAGATGAAGAAATGTTCTTTTGAATTCTCAGAGATATCTGAAAAGCACTGATTAATTCTTCATAAATAAAAAAATAGTTGAAACATAATTCAAATTTTGGAAATAATTTTAGTATTAAAAATCATCAGGTTGGCTGGCACCATGGCACAGTAGGTTAATCCTCCACCTGTGGTTCTGGCATGCCATATGGGCACCAGTTCTAGTCCTGACTGCTCCACTTCCCATCCAGCTCTCCGCTTTGGCCTGGGATAGCAGTGGAAAATGGCCCAAGTCCAGGAAGAAGCCCTTGGCTCCTGGCTTCAGACCAGTGCAGTTCCAGATATTACGGCCATTTGGGGAGTGAACCAGCAGATGGAAGACCTATCTCTCTGTATCTCCCTCTCACTGTCTGTCACTCTATCTCTGAAATAAATAAGTAAAATCTTTTAAAAAAAGATTACCAGGTTTAAACTAATGGTGAAATAAAACAAATGAAGCATCTTTGAAGTAGATTTTATTACTATACTCTTCATATTAGTACATAATTAGAAACTGTATTATATTGCTCATCGAATGAGCATGGTTATCACCTCTGAAATTTTGAAGCCCCAGGCATGACAAGTTGGTTGATGTTCCTTAATGACAGCAAGTGAAAAGAAGTAATTCAGAGATCTTATATTTTCAAAAGCCAGTTAAAGATAGTTTTTTAAATATTCTTGTTATTTTAAAACAAATATTTCTATTTTTAAATTCCAACAATATTGAAATTTTCAATTATATAATTAGAAAAGAGTGACAGAGCTCACAAAAACTGACCCCAAATGGTCCTTGGCCTGTCTGTAGAACATCCAAGAAATAATGCAGCATGTATTCCACTAGAAAAACAATATTTAAGGGGCCTGCACTGTGGCGCACTGGGATAATGCCCTGGCCTGAAGCACCAGCATCCCATGTGGGCACCGGTCCGAGTCACGCCTGCTCCACTTCTGATCCAGCTCTCTGCTATGGTCTGGGAAAGCAGTGGAAGATGGCCCAAGTCCTTGGGCCCCTGCACCCATGTCAGAGACCTGGAAGAAGCTCCTGGCTCCCGGCTTTGGATCTGCGCAACTCTGGTCGTTGCGGCCATCTGGGGAGTGAACCATCGGATGGAAGACCTCTCTCTCTGTCTCTACCTCTCTCTGTAACTCTGTCTTTCAAATAAATAAAATAAATCTTAAAAAAAGAAAACAATACTTACATTGCATTAAACATACTTCAGTGGCAATATTGAACTATTTTTAGAGGAGGTTTTTTGGCTTCTGCTACAAATAAAATACTTTTTAAAATTTTGTATTTGTTATTTTTATTTATTTCAAAAACAGAGAGAGAGAGACAGAGATCTCCCATCTCTTGATTCAAGCCTAAAATGCCAACAACAACTGGGACTGAGCCAGGCTGAAGCCAAGAGCTTGGAACTCCATCTGATGTTTGACTCCTCAGATGGCCACAATGGCCAAGGTTGGGCCAGGCCAAAGCCAGGAGCTTCTTCTGGGTCTCCCACATGGATGGCAGGGGCCTAAGCACTTGGAACATCTTCCACTGCTTTTCCGAGTCGATTTGCCCCTGCTGGATCAGAAGTGGAATGGCCGGGACATGTACCAGCATCTATAAGGGGTGCCAGCATTGCAGGTGGAAGTTTAATCTCTCATGCCACCAATGCTGGCCCCAGGGACCCAAGTTCTTGAGCCACTGCCCCCCAGGTTATGCATTAGCAGGAGGCTAGAATCAGAAATGGAGCCTTTCTGAGATACAGGGATCTCAAGCAATGTCTTTACTGTTGTATCAAACACCTGTACTCAAATAAAATTCTTTAACTCACAGCATTTTCATGAGATAATGCATGTCAATTTTTTAAGAATTTAAACTTGATAAGGCATATCTCAAAATAAATCATAAACTTATACCTCCTATCTATCCAAGTGTATGATTGTATATGCATAATAACTAATCCTTATTCAGTTATTATATCAAAGAATTAATTAAATGTATGTAATTTTTTCATCTTAGAATCATAAACATTTGCATTATACTATTTCATGTTAATTGCATCATACACAATTTTTACATTTTGTATCATGTGATATTATATGGTATAATATCTGAATTTAATCTTTAATGATTTAGAAATACCAAGTGAGATGTGTTGAAAGTGACACTGTTGTAGGTTTCAAGAAGTTTCAGATTTTCTGTTGTACTTCTGCCACCAACATTTATTGTGCCTTCGTGTCACTTCAGAATTTCAGAACTAATTTTTTTATCATTAAAATGAACATGGTTATAATAAGGGTCAAGTGTGATAAACAATAATGAAAGTTCTTTGTATATTATTAACAGATATAAGCTTTAGACATTTTAGAATGACTGTTGTTATTTGTAGAATAGTATCTATGAAAAAAGTGTTCTGGTTCATTGGGATTTCTTTTGATATTAACTCTGGGAAAGAGAGAAGATTATGTAACGAAGTTTCTCTGGGCCAGTGCTGTGGTGTAGCGGGTAAAACCACCGCCTGCAGTGCCAGCATCCCATATGGGCACCGGTTTGCATCCCGGCTGATCCACTTCCAATTCAGCTCTCTGCTATGGCCTGGGAAAGCAGTAGAAGATGGCCCAAGTCCCTGGGCCCCTGTACCCACCTGGGAGACCCAGAAGAAGCTCCTGGCTCCTGTCTTTGGATCGACACAGCTCTGATCATTGCTGTCAATTGGGGAGTGAACCATTGGATGGAAGACCTCTCTCTCTCTCTCTCTCTCTCTCTCTCTCTCTCTCTCTCCCTCTCTCCCTCTCTCTCTCTTTTTCTCTCCTTCTCTCTCTGTGTAACTCTGACTTTCAAATAAATAAATAAATCTTTAAAAACAGAAGTTTCTCATCACAAGACTGGATCACAAGGCAAATAAATCCAAGCATTCTAGGTTTATCTCTATCTTATCTCTCTAAGTTAATGATCTAATCATTTATCAAGTTACTTTGGCTAAGCTTAATGGTGCCAATCATTTATTAATCCTGTGCTGAGTGCGATGAATACAAAGATATTAAGGCAGTGACTCTGACCTCAAGGAAATTATTATCTTATAAGGAAGACAGGAAACTGCCACAATTTACAACACAAAATGTGACAAATGTTGTGTCTCACAGTTTGGGTCTAACAGTGTACAAAAGAAAATCTGGATAACAGAGCCTTAAAATAAAATTCTTTTTCTTCTCACATTACTAGAAATACCAAGAAAGTTAATCCAGAGCTAGTAAAGTAACTCCACAATTATTGTTGGACTTCAGTGACTGGAGGTAATATGGTGGCCACAGTTCTGGCTGATGCAACCATGTTTCAGGCAAAATGTAGGAGGAAAATGAAGACAAATAGGATGTGTGTCATCTTAATCAAAGGGAGTGGAAGGTAACCCACGTTCTTGGGCCTCTGCAACCCCCATGGGAGACACAGATGGAGTCTGGGTTCCTAGATTTGCCCTGGCCCAGCCTTGGCTGTTGTGGCCATCTAGGCAGTGAACAAGCAGATGATAGACCTCTTTTTCTCACTGTCCCCTCCTCTCTGTCACTCTGCTTTTCAAATAACACCAGTTCTTTATCTCACTGGACTGATTTGTCACCTCTCCTGCATGAGAGGCAAAAGAAATGAAGTTTTTCTGAATACATCGCTATTCTCACCAAAACTGGGATTCTGTAGTGAAGACACATATACAGATAAGCATACACACATGCATAAACACACATACACAAATAGAGAGCGGTTTCAAAAAGTTAATGGGAAATGCATATATCATAATTATATTTTCTATGACATTTTTGAAGACCCTTGTGAATGGATATCTGAATCAAATTAACATTTGGTGTGCAATTAGAAATTTACTTCATAATAGAAAAAAAAGCCACTATGGTTACCATAATAGTAGAAAGGAAGTGCACCCAAATCAAAATTGTTAAGGTAGAATTGGTATGGATCTTAATTCTTCATCAAAAATATCCTCTGAAACTAACCAAACCACCTAGTCTTCCTCACATGTGTAAATATCACTACCAGCCCACTTCCCATTCCATTATTAAAGTCAAATATCTGTCAATCATCACCAGTGCTCCTTGGTTCTTTCCTAGCAGCCATTGTATTACTCTACTGTTAAATATTCTCCTGGCATTACTATCTCTATTCCTCAGTCATCATTCACAACTTAGATCTTCATGCCTCTCATTTGACTGTTGCAGGAGCCTCGGGACTTGTATCCTGACTTCCACCCTCAGTAAGTTAACTACAGACTAGCTAAATTAGTAACAAGCACGGTGTCTTTCTACAGTGTAAAACAAACCACCTCTGTCATTTTAAAGGCTTT
This sequence comes from Sylvilagus floridanus, assembly GCA_949820135.1. Lineage (NCBI taxonomy): Eukaryota > Metazoa > Chordata > Mammalia > Lagomorpha > Leporidae > Sylvilagus > Sylvilagus floridanus. Next base: position 19,610,917 of record OX463246.1, on the reverse strand, counting down.
AAGAAATTTCCATTGCACGTACAATAAAACATAAAACCATCTAAACACTATGCTAGAGGATTGCAAATTCCAAATCCCAACCTTAGCTGTAGCATCAATATTGCATAGAGAATGCCACAGTCACAGTTAATATCTGTGAGTTGAAGAATATTTTTTTTTAATTTATTTGACAGGTAGAGTTACTGAGAGAGAGACAGAGATAAAGGTCTTCCTTCTATTGGTTCACTCCCCAAATGGCTGCTATGGCCGGCGCTGCACCGATCCAAAGCCAGGAGCCAGGTGTTTCTTCCTGGTCTCCCATATGGGTGCAAGGGCCCAAGGATTTGGGCCATCCTCCACTGCCCTCCCAGGCCACAGCAGAGAGCTGGAATGGAAGAGGAGCAACCGGGACTAGAACCCAGTACCTATATGGGATGCTGGCGTTGCAGGTGGAGGATTAACCAAGTGAGCCATGGCACCCGCCATGAAGAATAATTTAATTCACCTACTTGTATGATAAAGTTGACTTGATTCTAAAATTCTATGAAGATTAAAGGCAGTCTGGGACTACTACAGATAGTTGATAGTACTGTTAGCTCTGAATGTGTCCATTTTTTCACAAGGTAAGAGCTATTGATAAAAGGACATCAGTTTTTCTCAGAGTTCTACCTGTAGGTGATCCTCATCTAATTTTTCATCAGGGTAAGCAGATGGTAGATGGTAGATTATTTCTGAAAACTCTTTAGCATTGTAGGTGTAGCTCATTCCTAAATATAATATTGGATCTTCTTGTGTTCACAATTTTTTTGTTCATTCCAAGACTACAATTGCCAAAAGAAAATCATTAAATTTTTATTATGGTCCTAAAAGTAAATTAAGTTTTCTTGAGAAACATATTCCTCATTACAACTCAGTAAGTTAAGTACAAACTGGCTAAATTATCATAGGTATAGAAGTTAGGAAACTGCAGCGGGAGCCAGCGGCAGTTTGGAGGCAGAGGTGAGGCCAGACTGCAGGAACCTTGGTGATAGATCCAGGGGGAGAACATGGCTGGGGTCTGGACTGGAGCCCTGGAGGCTGGGGGTACCTTGTGGTTGGCCACTGATGCAGTGGACGAGGAAAGGGACGTGGATTCCCTCCAATATCCTCAAAACAGAGCTGTGAGAGGGCGGGCACCAGAGGCAATGGCACGCAGGCATTGGGCTCTGGTGTGTGTGTGAGATCCTGAGATTCGAGTGGAAGGAAACAATCCACAGTCTCCACTGACTTTAAGATTGGCTAGGAGGGACCTGCATCCCATATGGGCACCAGTTCTAGTCCTGGTTGCTCCTCTTCCAATCCAGCTCTCTGCTATGGCCTGGAAAGCAGTAAAAGATGGCCCAAGCATTTCAGCCCCTGCATCCGCATAGGAGACCAGAAAGAAGCCCCTGGCTCCTGGCTTCGGATTCGCACAGCTCTCTTCATTGCAGCCATTTAGGGAGTGATCCAGTGGAAGGAAGACCTTTCTCTCTGTCTCTCCCTCTCACTGTCTGTAACTCTACTTCTCAAATAAATAATAAAATCCTTAAAGAAAATATTGGCTGGGAGGTGGCTACTCAGCCATGTGGGACAAAGAGATGCCCATGCCCACAACTTCTCAGAATCAAAATGCCTAGGCGGAACAGCCTGGGGAGCATCTACCTCACTGTTGATGGACAGACTAACAGGGCAGAGGGAAACCTCTAAACCTGGCAACTGTGGGAGCTTTAAGCGCTAAGACACAGGGGACTCCAAGATAACATGAGAAGGGGCAGGGTGTAGCAGGGTAATGAGTTCTATCAGGCACAACTTGGGTGTGACCATCGAAACTCACCCCAGCCTACAGCATTGACCAGAGCTCCGTGGCCACACCCACCACACACCTCTTGGTATCCTCTGAAAATGCAGACATTCCACTAAACCACAGAAGCATAGCCCAAAGATAAAAGCCATCAAAAGGAAAAAATAAAAATCCATTCAACAACTGCCTAAAAATAAGTGCAGAAGTTCAAGAAATAAGGAAGACACCACAAGCCTCCCAAAGGAACACAACAACATTTCAATATTAGAATGCAAAGATGAAGAGATTGAGGAAATGTCAGACATGGAATTCAAAAAATTAATTATAGGACTACTCAAAATCAATAAGAAGCAAATCTGCGAACTGAAGAAAACCATTAACTGACATGAAGGAAAATTTCTCCCATGAAATTGAGATCTTAAGGAGAAATCAAAATGAAAGATTAGAAATGAAGAATTCAATAGATCAAATAAAAAATGCAGTGGAAAGCCCTAATAGCACACCAGACAAGGCAAAAGAAAGAATATCCAAGCTAAAAGACACATCTTTGGAAATCTCACAATCAGAAAAAAACAAAGAAAACAAAACAAAAAAAACCTAGAAGAAAATAGAAAACTTAAAATCAGTGTTTGAAATCTATGGGATACTTTCAAATGACCCAATTTATGGGTCTGAGGAGCACCTTAAAGCATTGAAAGTGAGAATGGTCTATGAAACATGTTTAGTAAAATAATTACAGAAAACATTTCCAACTTTGAAAAAGAAAAGGACATCCAAGTAAAGGAAGCACATAGAACTCTAAACAGACGTGACCAGAAAAGATCTTCACCATGACACACTGTAGTCAAACCTTTCATGATAAAACATAAAGGAAAGATTCTAAAATGTGCATGAGAGAAAAGAAAGATTACTTTCTGAGGATCTCCAATTGGAATCACAGCTGACTTCTCATCAGAAATTCTACAGGGTAGAAAGATGGCAAGAAATAGTCCAAGTCTTTAAAAAAAAAAACAAAAACTCTCAACCCAGAATACCATATCTTTTTTTTTTTTTTTTTGGACAGGCAGAGTTATACAGTGAGAGATACAGAGAGACAGAGAGAAAGATCTTCCTTTTTCCATTGGTTCACCCCCCAAGTGGCTGCTACGGCCAGCGTGCCGTGCCAATCCGAAGCCAGGAGCCAGGTGCTTCCTCCTGGTCTCCCATGCAGGTGCAGGGCCCAAGGACCTGGGCCATCCTGCACTGCCTTCCCTGGCCACAGCAGAGAGCTGGACGGGAAGAGGAGCAACTGGGACAGAATCCAGTGCCCCAACCAGGACTAGAACCCCGGGTGCCAGCGCCGCAGGCAGAGGATTAGCCTAGTGAGCCGCAGCGCTGGCCCAGAATACCATGTCTTGCAAACCTCTCATTATGAAAGAAGATGAAATAAAAACTTTCTATAACAAACAGAAATTGAAAGAATTTGCCTACACTTAACCAGCCTTTTAAAAGATGTTTAAGGATGGGCTACACACATAAACACAAAAAGACAGGCATCATTATGAAAGAATGAGAAAACAGAGAACCCCCTAGTAGAAGTATAAAAGAAAATCAAAGTAAACAATAGGTATATTTATGTACAAATGGCACTTATCAATATTATCAATATTTATGTACAAATGGTTACTTATCAATAGTTACCCTGAAGGTAAATGGCCGCAATATTCCAGTTAAAAGATACAGACTGGCTAAATAGGTTAAAAAAAAACCAAAACCCATCTAGTTGCTACTTAAAAGAAACACATCTCTTCATTTAAAATGCACACAGACTGAAAACGAAAGGATGAAAAAGATATTCCATGCTAACAGAAAATAGCTGGTGTAGCCATCCTAATATTAAACAAAATAGACTTCAATATAAAAACTGTTTAAAGAGATGAAGAAGGGCACTATGTAATGATTAAGGGATAAATCCAACAGAAAGAGGTGACTATAATAAACATATAGGCACCCAAATATAGGGTGCCTGGCTATTTAAAAGAAATGTTAATGGACCTAAAGGAAGAAACAAGTCTATTACAATCGTGATAGGAAACTTCAATACCCCACTCTTAGCAATGAACAGATAAACCAGAAAGAAAATCAGTAAGACAATAACAGAGTTAATCAACACAGTATATCTACTGGACCTAATGGATAAATACAGAACCTTTCACCCCACAGTGGCAGAATGCACATTCTTTTCATCAGTGCATGGGACATTCTCTACGATAGACCATATAATAAGCCACAAAGCAAGTCTCAGCAAATTCAAAAAAGGCAAAATCATTCTGTGCATCTTCTCTGACAACAATGTAAAAAAGCTGGCAATCAACAACTCAAGAATCTCTATACCATATGCCAACACATGGATACTGAATAACATGCTCCTGAATGAGAAGTGGGTTATAGAAGAAATCAAAAGGGAAATCAAAAAATTTTTGGAAACAAGTGAAGACAACAATACATCATATCAAAATTTATGAGATACAGCAAAAGCAGTGTTAAGAGGGAAGTTTATAGCATTCATTGCCTACATGAAGAAACTAGAAAGGTACCTAATTAAAATTAGAGAAAAAATAAACAAAATTGAAACAAATAATTAGTGAAAATAAATAAAATTTATCCACCATTGGTGCAGCTAACCAAAAAAAAAAAAAAAGGAAAGAAAAAACCCAAATCAATAAAATCATAGATGGAGCCAGCACTGTGGTGTTAGCAGATAAAGCCACCACCTGCAGTGCTGATATCCATATGGGCACTGGTTAGAGTCCTGGCTGCTCCACTTCCCATCCAGTTCTCTGCTATGGCCTGGGAAAGCAGTACAAAATGGCCCTAGTCCTTGGGCTCCTGCACTTGTGTGGGAGACCCGGAAGAATTTCCTGGCTCTTGGCTTTGAATCAACGCAGCTCCGGCCATTGTGGCCAATTGGGGAGTGAACCAACAGATGGAAGACCACTCTTTCTCTCTCTCTCAATCTCTGTGTCTCTTTCTCTCTCTGTGTGTAACTCTGACTCTCAAATAAATAAATAAATTTTTAAAAATAAAATAAAAATATTGAAAAGGAAATGTAACAACAGATACCATAGAAATAAAAAGGATCATCAGAAACTATTAGAAAGAGCTGTATGCCAGCAAATTAGGAAACTTAGAAGAAATAGATTCTTAGAAACATACAAACTACCAAAATTGATTTATGAAGCTATAGAAAACCTATACAAACCAATAACCAAGACAGAAACTGAATCAGTAACAAAGACCCTCCAAACAAGAAAAACCCAAGACTGGAAAGCTTCACTGCAGAATTCTACCAGGCATTTGAAGAACTAGTTTCAACTCTTCTCAAGTTATTCAACACAATTGAAAAGGAGTGAATTTTCCCAAACTCTTCCTATGAAACAAGCATCACCCTAATATTGAAACATGGAAAAGATGCAACAGAGAAAGATAACTATAAACCAATATCCTTGATGTACATAATGCAAAAACCTCAACAAAATACTAACCCCAATCGAATCCAACAGCACATCAGAAAGATCATTCCCCCAGACCAAGTGGGATTTATCCCAGGTACACTGGGGTAGTTCAACATTCTCAAATCAAATAATGTGATATATCACATTAAAAAACTGAAGAACAAAAACCATATGATCATCTCAACAGATACATAAAAAGCATTTGATAAAATACAATATCCTTTCAAGATAAAGACCTTAAGCCAAATAGGTATAGAAGGAACATTCTTCAACACAATTAAGGCAATAGGTGACAAACCCATGGCCACCATCCTGTTGAATGGGGAAAAGCTAGCAGCATTTGCCCTAAGATCCAGAACCAGACACGAATGCCCCTTCTCACCACTGCTATTCAGTATAGTAATGAAAGTTTTCTCCAGAGCCATTTGGCAAGAGAAGAAATCAAAGGGAAACAAATTTGAAAGAGGGAGGTCAAAGTATCCCTTTTTGCAGATGACATGATCCTATATAGAGAGGGTCCAAAAGACTCTACTGAGAGACTACTGGAACTCGTAAAAAGAGTTTGGAAAAGTGTTGGGAAATAAACACAGAAAAATCAATAGCCTTTGTATATTCAACGCTATGGTTGAAAAAGAACTTGTAAGATCATTCCCATTCACAATAGCTCCAAAAAGAATCGAATACCTTGGAATAAATTTAACCAAGGATGTCAAAAGTCTCTATGATGAAAATTACAAAACACTAAAGAAAGAAATAGAGGACAATACTAAAAAACTGGAAAAATCTTTCACGTTCATGGATTGGAAGAATAAACATATCCACATCAACATGTCCATACTACCAAAAGCAGTTTATAGATTTAATGTGAACCCAATCAAATAACAATATTCTTCACAGATCTAGAGAAAACTATGCTGAAATCCACATGGAAACACAAGAGATCCCAAATAGCCAAAGCATTCTTAGACAAAAAAAAAAAAAGCCAAGGCATCACAATACTTGATTTCAACACATATTACAGGGCAGTCATAATCAAAACAGACTGGTATTGGCACAAAAACAAACTTTTAGACTAATGGAACCAAACAGGAAACACCAGAAATCAAACCATGAATCTACAGCCAACTTATCTTTGATAAAAGAGCTAAAATCAATCCATGGAACAAGGATAGTCTCTTTAACAAATGGTGCTGGGGTAACTGGATCTCCATGTGCAGAACTATGAAGCCACACCCCTAGCTTACACCTTATGCAAAAATCCACTCTAAATGGATCAAAGACCTAAATCTACCACCTGATACTCCAAATCATTAGAGAACATGTGGGAAACTCTACAAGACATTGGTATTGCCAAGGACTTCCTGGAAAGACCCCAGAAGCACAGGCAATCAAGCCAAAATTGACAAATGGGATTACATAAAGCTGAAGAACTGCAAAAGACACAAAGTGAAGAGACAACTGACAGACCGGGAGAAAGTATTTGCAAACTACACAATTGATAAAGGGTTAACATCCAGAATATATAAACAGCTCAAGAAATTCAACAACAACAGAAACAATCCAGTGAAAAAATGGGCAAAGGACTTACACAGGTATTTTTCAAGACAGGATATTCAAATGGCCAATAGACACTTGCAACAATGCGTGAGATCACTAGCCTTCAGGGAAACACAAATCAAAACCCTAATGAGATTTCACCTCACTGAAGTTAGAATGGTTCTCATACAGAAATCAACAAATGACAAATGCTGGTGAGGATGTAGAGGAAAAGGTACCCTGATCCACTGCTGGTGGGAATGGAAACTGGTGCAACCACTGTGGAAGACAGCATGAAGATACCTCAGAAATCTAAATACAGGCCTATCATATGACCCAGTCATCCCACTCCTGGGAATTTACCCAACCAAAAGAAACCAGCATATGAAAGAATTATCTGTACCAACATGTTTATAGCAGCACAATATACAATGGCTAAGATATGGAATCATCCCAGATGTCCGTCAACTGTGGACTGGATTAAGAAACTATGATATATATACACTATGGAGTACTACACAGTGTAAAAAAAAGAAAGAAAAAGAAGAAAGAAATCCTCTCTTTTGCAACAAGATGGTCACAACTGGAAACAATTATACTTAGTGAAATAAGCCAGGCCCAAAAAGACAGCTATCATATGTTTTCCCTGCTCCTATGTAACTAATAGAATACCTGAAATGCAACGTATTGGAGAGACAGACGTTTTGAGAATAGATGAGTTTTTATAGTCCTAATCTGTTCCATTGAGGAACAAGGTTCTGTTTTGTTCTCTTTCTCTTCCTACTATTTGATTTTATTTATTTATTTTTTATTTTTGAAAGACAGAGTGGATAGTGAGAGAGAGAGTGACAGAGAGAAAGGTCTTAGTTTTTCTTTCTTCCTTGCCATTGGTTCACCCTCCAATGGCCGCTGCAGCCGGCTCACCGTGCTGATCTGATGGCAGGAGCCAGGTACTTCTCCTGGTCTCCCATGCAGGTGCAGGGCCCAGGCACTTGGGCCATCCTCCACTGCATTCCCAGGCCACAGCAGAGAGCTGGCCTGGAAGAGGGGCAACCGGGACAGAATCCGGCACCCTGACCAGGACTAGAACCTGGTGTGCCGGCGCTGCAAGGTGGAGGATTAGCCTATTGAGCCGCGGCGCCAGCCTCTTCATACTATTTGTTGAACTCCTTTACTTAGAATAAGATTAAGTAAATGATTATTATTATTATTTTTTAAATTTTTATTTAATGAATATAAATTTCCAAAGTATAGCTTATGGATTACAATGGCTTCCTCCCCCCCCATAACTTCCCTCCCACCCACAACCCTCCTCTTTCTCGCTGCTTCTCCCCTTCCATTCACATCGAGATTCATTTTCATTTCTCTTATATACAGAAGATCAGTTTAGTATATATTAAGTAAAGATTTCAACAGTTTGCACCCACACTGAAACACAAAGTGAAAAATACTGTTGGAGTACTAGTTATAGCATTAAATCACAATGTACAGCACATTAAGGACTGAGATCCTACATAAGGAATAAGTGCACAGTGACTCCTGTTGATGATTTAATAATTTGACACTCTTGTTTATGGCCTCAGTAATCACCCTAGGCTCCAGTCATGAGTTGCCAAGGCTATGGAAGCCTTTTGAGTTCACCGACTCTTATCATATTTAGACAAGGTCATAGTCAAAGTGGAAGTTCTGTCCTCCCTTCAGAGAAAAGTGCCTCCTTCTTTGATGACCCATTCTTTCCACTGGGATCTCACTCGTGGAGATCCTTCATTTAGGTTTTTTTTTTTTTTTTTTTTTTTTTTTTTTGCCAGAGTGTCTTGGCTTTCCATGCCTGAAATACTCTCATTGGCTCTTCAGCCATATCTGAATGCTCTAAGGGCTGATTCTGAGGCCAGAGTGCTGTTTAGGACATCTGCCATTCTATGAGTCTGCTGTGTATCCCACTTCCCACGTGGGATCGTTCTCTCCCTTTTTTGTTCTATCGGTTAGTATTTTCAGACACTAGTCTTGTTTATGTGATCCCTTTGATTCTTCACCTAAATGATTATTAAACATACTAAAAATAAATCATTGTGAAAACCAAGAATGGGAATCCAAGATGGAAGAGGACGAAGAGTCAGAAAGTGGGTGGGAGGGAGGTGGGGGAAAGTCCCACTATGTTTCTAAACCTGTATTTATGAAATATATAAAACTTATACAATTAATAAAAATTTTAAAAATACATTCTCAAATGCATTACAGAAAGTTTAGCAGGGTGAGACACCTACTATACTCATTTGCAGGTTAAATCAGTTTGGGGACATACAAAAAAAAGTTAGTAAACTGTAATTTCATATCTCCTAAGAAGAAAGTAGAACATATTTCAGAATCATTGATTAGCTCTAGAAGTTTATCACAAATTAGCAAATAAAATAATATACCTACTTTATTCCTCCAACAAATACATATTTAATATTTAAACAACTTACACATAAAACAAAAATATTCATATAGTTTTTGAAATATATATTCAATATGCTATAACACTGAAAATGTTATTTGCATCATAGTCTATGTAAAACATGCACATCATGCAAATTAAAAACATATGTACAAAATCCCTCTGTCTCAAAGATTAGCATGTACTCTGAATTAAAAACTCACATTGGTTCTTTCCTGACTTATAGTCTTGCCATCTCCTGATAAAAAAGTGCCTTGCCCCCCAAATACTTTCCTGCCCTTAAGCATCTATTTGCTATCATTGTAAATGTAATCAAAAAAGCCAAGTATCCTTAACAAACATTCATATCAAGTCCTGTCACTGCTCCAAAGAAGCCATTACAGTGAATAATTTTATGACTAGTTTGGGCCCAAAGAACCCTAAAAGACACATTATAGCCTATTGTGTCAAACAGCCTTACAAAAAAATGTCCCAAATTTGACTTTCAAATACAGAATAAAATCACTCTCCAAGATCAATAGTGTGCATGTTAAGTCTCTCAAGACAGAAAGATATGAATCATTTTATTCTAGTTTATCAATGATTCATCTTATCCAAAAGTGCCTTAATCAAAACCAGAAACAATTCTTCATTGATTGATGCAGCCACTCTTTCTTTAAGAATGTAAAACTTTTAACAGATTCAGCCAATTGTCAAGGACTATTTAATTTGTGGCACCCCAAAGATGCTCTCAGCTAATCTTCCATAGAGTTAGTCTTATCTACTATGTCTGAAATTCCTCTAATTTTATGGTTCAATAAAAGCAGTCCATTGATAACAGAGAGTCAAACATTTTCTTGGGCATGCCTTCAATGATACAACTTAGTTTATCAAATTAACAAAGTTGATGCCTTGGAAGTCTTTAGGAAACTATATAAAAGAATATGATAATTTAATGAAGGGAACACATAGTGTACTTCCTGGCCAGGATAACTATAAGAAATGAATTGATTCCATACCCCTCTCTCTCTTAGAGTGGTTAGGAGAGATTGATCCCACTCCAGGTCCATAGGTGGACTCTGACAGACCATTTTTAGATTCAGGTATCATAACAAAGGCCTAAGCCAATCAGAACATGGGATACCATTGATACAGTGAATGGCAGAAATGAGCATGTAACCAAATAAGACTGGTTACATAAGATCAGAATTTTTCTTTCATGGTTAAATGAAGAAAGTCCCTATTTTCCCCTAGACCTCAATGAAAAGGTGGTAACTGAATACTACAGCTGATGGCCCTCTAACAAGCATGAGCTAAGCTAGGCTAGGGATAAAATGAATATACAGAGGAAGCCCACAGAAAACCACAGGGACAGGGGACTGCTCCCTCAATGACGCCATCCAAATATTTGGATATTAATTAATAGAATTAATATTTGGATAAAACCAATGCTAAGGCCCGCATTCCCATAGGATTATCTAGTTACATAAATCAATAAATCCTAGATTGCTTGAGTCATATCTTAGAGCCTTAAGTTCTTATCAAGCACAGAGGCTCAGGAAAGGGACAAAAAATAGGCAGAAAATGGGAAGGGTAAATAAATGCTCAAAAAGTTTTATTGATACCCCAACTTTTCCTAAGATTACACTGTAAAGTTACAGCAAAAACTGATGAGCTCTCAAAAGTGCAGGGTCAGAAACTGTTTAACCCATACAATTCAATGGTATGAACATAAAAAAATAATTTTATAAAGGGAAACAGTTTAATCTTTATTTTTGCATTTCCACTCTGCCTAGTGGCAGAAAATTTTAATTATAAATAAACTGAATCTTAGAAAGTATCTACTGGTCAGTACGAGTTTCTCCTTCTCTTTCCCAACAGGGATGCATCAAACACTGTAGAGTTTTCCTAACTTTGTGGCATTGATGGGTAGCATTGAGAGGATTATCATCATCTGTGCATGCCAACAGCTACTGGATGAACACTGCCTTGTCTGTGCCTCAAGCTGGTCTGCTCTCTCACTCGGACACCCAAGTCTCAGCTCCCACCATTGGTCAAAGTACTGTGTGCTCCACTCATGAGACTCATTTGGATGATTACCTCTATGAATCACAAAGAATTTCCAGGTGCTCTCCTCTGCTACCTTAGGGATTCTTGAGAATCAAGGGCATTTCTGCCTATGCATCCATGTAGAAAATGAGAATTCTCTCCTCTAACTCCACTGGCATTGCACCAAGCTGGCACAGGAAATATTATTTGCTTCCTGGGCTCTACTCAAAAACAAATGTCCTCTATTTTCACATGACCAAGTTTTCCTGGACATTTTTGTAATGAACTTGACATGTCCAGGGAGCAGAGATGTTTCCTGGAAACATACTCCTGCAGCAAACATTTGAGTTCCCCTTGACTGTCTTCTTTTCACTAGCTCAAAGGTTTTATTTGGGATACATTAGATGGAGAGAATAATGGTATGCAAAGATATTCACATTGGAGTCTCTGAAACTTGAAGAGGCAAGGAAATGTATTTTCTCCAAGGAACTCCAGCATCTCTGGAAACCTCTTTGGATTTCTGACCACTGGACTTCAAAATGAATTTGTGTGTTGGGGCCAGCATTGTGGCGTAGTAGGTAAAGCCACCATCTGCAATGCTGGCATTCCATATGGGCACAGGTTCATGTCCAAGCTGCTCCACTTCAGATCCAGCTCCCTGCTGACTGCCTGAGAAAAGCAGCGGAGGACAGCCATGTGCTCAGGACCATGCCATCCATGGAAGACACCAGGATGAAGTTCCTGGCTCCTGGCTTTAGCTGTTGTAGCCATCTGGGGAGTGAACCAGTGAAATGAAGACCTCTCTCTGTCTCCTTCTCTTCCTGTAACTCTTTCAAAAACATAAATAAATTTTTTTAAAAAAAAGAGGATAAATCTAAGCTAGAACTTCATTGTATGGTTGTCATTCTTCTACATTTTCACTAATATGGTGTCGACACTTCTGGCAATCTGTACATTACATGGCCAGCCTGAGCAATGCCATTCTAGTTCCCATAACTGTGATTACCCCACTGGAGAATGGCATGCCCCGGCTCTGGGTAGGGAGTTGGGAGCTTGCATCAAGTCAGCCTAGGCACAGCCTTTTACTGCAAGTCCTCCCAGCAACACTATCCCTGCTGGAACTGTTGAAAACGTCAAGGTCTCAGTTCTCACAGGAAGTATGGCTAACCTGTTGATCATCTCATCCATACTAGCAAGTAGTGGGTAGGCCTCATCATCAGTACCTGAATGTGCCAGCACTGGAGAATTCTCCCTCAAGGTGGAGATTTTGTAACTTCCCAGGATTCTGTTCACCTTTCAGAGTTGCCTCCCTTTAGGTGCAAGGGGCAATAATGAGTGCAATTAATTCATCTTTGAAAATATCCTCTACTGCCATGTGCTGCACTTTAGGCATGACAGTCTAGAGAATTCTTTCCTACTTGTACTTTCTAATGGAACTATTTTGTATTGTATTTGCCCCTAATCTTCCAGCTAGCATTGTGTCTACCATTATCAACTATGGGTTACCTTCTTTACAATGTGCACACATCTCAGCCCTTTCCACTGCCATGACAAAACCCTGGATGGTTTGTCAGCAACATAAATGTATTCTTTATAGTTCTGGGGGCTGGCTAATCCAAGATCAGCTCAAACAGAGGTGATGTCTGGAGAGGATTTGAGTCTCCATGAACAGTGTCTTCTGTGTCCTTACATGAAAGGGACCAGGGAGGTCTATTGGGTTCCTTTTTAAGAGCACCAATAGCATCCTTGAGGTCTCTGCCTTCGTAACCTAACCATCATCCAATGCCATTACCCTGAGGATCAGACTTCCAGTATGTGAACTTGGAGGATGTAAATAGACACAAACAATCACACCATAGCAGCACTCATGAGGGTGAAAGATAGTGGTCTGCTCTGCCCTCTACATCTCCTCCCTGGAATTGTTCCACCATGAAGCAGCCTTTGCTCAACAAGACAGATGATTGGTGGCGGTGGTGGCTTGTTTTCTTTGGTTTCTGTTAATAGCTTTTCTAGAAGCCATATCTCAAAATCCCTTTAAATTGGAAAAAAGAGACTTATTCTCATAGCTCGGTGCACTCATCTGCTTCCAGTCCTTCTAATTCTCCTCTGCACACACTTCCTGCACAGGAGATGTGATTCACCCTCAAGGTTTGGTCTCACAAACCTTCCCTGTAGAGACCTCTTTGAGACGGGTGCCTCTAGCTCCCATTATCCAAGCTCCAATCCTACATTTTGTGTTTTCTGTCACAACTGCATCCTCTATCAGAGTACAGGAACCAAGGTCATCCCAAACCTTATATATTTGTACTTCCAGACCTTCACCACCACCCTCTTCATCTCTCAGTCATTGCTTTCAGATAAGCATGGTACGTGAAATAAGTTTTGTTCAGAGAGAAAAGTACTTCCCAATTCCACTCATCTGTGGAATCTAAAGAAGTTGCTCTCATAGAAATTGAGAGTAGAATGGTGGCTACCAGAGGCTGAGGAGGGAAGAGGCCAGGGGAGGATGGGGAAAGGTTATTTATTGGCTACTAACTTATAGTTAGATAGGAATAAGAGGTTCTGGTGTTCTATTGCATAGCAGAGTGACAATAGATAATGATAGTATCATGTACATTTTTATTTTTTAAAATAAGAAAAACGGGGCCAGTGTTGTGGTATAGCAGGTTAAGCCAGTGCTGATTTGAGTCCTGACTACTTCTCATCCAGGTTCCTGATTAGGTGCCTAGAAAGGCAGTAGATGATGGTTCAATACCTCGTTCCCAATACCTGCATAGTGGTACAGCAGGTTAAGTCACAGCCTGTAATGCCGGCATCCCATGGGAGCACCAGTTTAAGTCCCAATTGCTCTGCCTCCAATCCAGCTTCTGCTAACACCTGGGAAGGCAGTGGAAGATGGCCTAAGTACTTGGGCACCTGCCACCCACACAGGAGACCTAAATGCCGAATGGAATGTCAGGCTTCTGGCTTTGGCCTGGCCCAGATCTGACTGTTGCAGTCATTTGGGGTGGAAGATTCACTCTCTCCTCTCCTCTCCTCTCCTCTCCTCTCCTCTCCTCTCCTCTCCTCTCCTCTCCTCTCCTTTCCTTTCCTCTCCTCTCTTGTCCTCTTCTCCTCCTCCTCTTCCTCTTCCCCCTCCTCCTCCTCTTTCTCTTCCTCCCCCTCCTCCTCTTCCTCCTCCTCCATGTTGTCTTTCTCTTTCTCTCTCTCTACTCTTTCTCTCTCTCTCTCTCTCTCTCTCTCTCACACACACACACATACACATTCTCTCTCCCTCTCTGTTTCTCTTCTTACACAGAAGTAAATAAATAAATAAATCTTTAAAAACTAACACAAGGCTTGATATGAATGGGATGGGAGAGGGAGTGGGCGATGGGATGGTTGAGGGTGCGAGGGAGGTTATGGGGGGAAAAAGCCGTTATAATCCAAAAGTTGTACTTTGGAAATTTATATTTATTAAATAAAAGTTAAAAAAATTAAAAACCTAAACAAACTAACACAAGAAAAAATAAAGAAAGGATTTTGAAGGTATCACCATAAAGAATCAATAGCTGTTTGAGGAGCTACAAGTATTTCCCCTGTATATGACATGTTTTATGCAGGTATTGAAACAACATCTATTACACTATAAATATGTACAATTTTCAGGTGTCAGGTAAAAATCCTTAAACGCTAAACACAAAAGTCTAGATTAGCCCCAGCCAATAGAAAAAGAATGAGAGCCACAAATTTGACCCATTTATGTCAGCCATGTATGTACTTTTAATTTTCTAATAGCCATATGACAAAAAAGAAAAAGAAGTAACTGAAATTTATTTTCATAACTAGCTCACTCCCCAGATGGTTGCAACGGCCAGGGATTGGCCAGGCCAAAGCCCAGAACCTCCATCCAGGTCTCCCAAATTGGTGGCAGAGTCCCAAGTGTTTGGACTATTCTCCACTGGCCTTTGGATGATAACTGAAACTCTTGAATGTGGGCAATGAAGACTGAGATAATACCAGTTAAAATAGTCAAGCAAATATTTTTCAAAAATAACAGGATAATTTGCGATCTATTTGTAAATAGGCTATAGGAGAAGTTAGCAAACTCTTTTCCTATACCCATATAAAAAATCTCCAGATGTTACTGAAATCTCACTCAACTCATCCCTCATCCACAGCACCTTCATGGATTTCCTATTCACATTTCTGAATTCCAGGAAGTCACAGAGCACAGTGCTAACATGCCTACAAAGTGGCAACAAATGGTTGCAGGTGCCAATGCTGTCTACTCCAACTGTTTATAGTTGTGAGACCTTGGGTAAGGTACCTAACTTCTAAACTTGCTGGTTTTAAGAATTTGACCAAATCACATAGCATCTTTGAGCCCCATCTGTAGAATAAGTACACTGCTTCCTCTGCCCGAGTGTTGTTATTCTAGAAACAATCTTTATATAGAGCTTCATATAATATCAACATAGAGAAAATGCTTCTTATGTGACCAATTAGTGAATATTATGAAACACTGATCTCTTTTTTCTCTGACCTTAACATTATGCTTTCTAAAGATGCCCAGCTAATATAATAAGGAGAAATCTTTTTCTGTCTTTTCATTCATGAAAGAGAATCATATTTTCCCACCTAAATATCTATTGTCACACATAATGGCATAAAACATTAAAATTAGTCTAAAATCAAGGAAATATCAGACACTGAATAATTGGTGTCAGTAGTTACTGGAAATCAAATGTATTGATTATTCTTAAATATATTAAAATAAAATAATTTTTTGCGCTAACCGTTTAATAGCATTTTTATGAGTTTTAAAATGATGTTAAATAGAAGCTATCTTTTATTTCCATTTGAAACAATAATAAACAACCAGAGTTTTGTTAATTTTCCACAATAAAATCATAGTATCATAAAGCAGCAGAGAATGTAAGAGGCTGCTCTTCACATTTCAACAAGAACATTGTCTTATAAAATCAACATAATAATGAAATGACTATGTTCTTATGATCACTAAGCAAACCATTATTCCAGCCAGCCAAATGGGTTTCTGAATATATTTGTAGATATACCAGCAGCCTAAAAGAGCAGTTTGCAGAGGCCAGCCACTTCAATCCTTTTTTTAAGTCAACTGCATGTTTTCTCTAATACAATGTGACTGCTTCAACCTTTTCATTTAATCTGAATTTTGGCTTTAATGAAAGTGTATTGTGGCAGAAAGCCGAACTGCATTTTTAGCTAGCATTCTATTTCCAATCAGAAATACAGGAGCTGCATCAAGAAGCAGCATCCATGCTCCATTGCTTTGGTTTTTTTTTTCATTTTTTTATTTAATAAATGTAAATTTACAAAGTGCAACTTTTACATTGTTGTGGCTTTTTCCCCCATAACCTCCTTCCCACGTGCAGCCATGCTCCATTGCCTTGTTTCTCTTCTTGATACTTAAACTTCCTGGAAAATCATAATGAAACTATTCAGCATCAAGAACTACTATCATCTTAATTTACTTCTAGGGAAGGTAAAACACTAAATGATTCGGACCCTAAGTACTTATATTTTCTAGTAAAATTAAGTATCTACCACAGGGGTCAGCAACTCTATAATTTTGTAATTCTGGTAGACCACAGGGCCTCTGTCCCAACCACTCAGCTCTGCCATAGTCCTACAGAAGCAGCTACAGACAATTCATAAATGGAGGGGCATGGCTGTGCTCCTGTAGTTCGCAGATGCTGGGTGTAGAATATAGGTACTCTTCAAAATATCCAACATACAATTCAGGTTGAGTGTTTTACCCAGTGGTTAAGACCTTACTTTGGATGCCTACATACCACTGAAGTCCCTGGGGTCAAGTCCTTGCTCTATTTCCATCCAGTTTCTTGCTAATGCTCATTCTGAGATGCTGCAGGTGATGTTTCAAGTACTGTACTTAGTTCCAAGCTCCTGGCCCAGCCTAGTTGTTGACATGTGGGGAGAAAATCAGCAGATGGAAAATCTTCCTGTGTAGAATTCAAGATGGAATTATACCAAGCCACCAATGACCAAGAAACAAGTCCTGTATCTGAGATTCAGTGCGTAGTGCTCTGAAGGCACAACAGACCTGCAAGACCAAGTTCTCTGTATTTGTTTAGTAATTTGAAAGGCAGATTTACAGAGAGGTAGAGGCATAAGAGAAAGAGAAGTCTTCCATCCACTGGTTCACTCCACAGACGGCTGCAATGGCCGGAGCTATGTTGATCCGAAGCCAGGAGCCAGGAGCTTCTTCTGGGTCACCCACATGGGTCCAGGGGCCCAAGGACTTGGGCCATCTTCTATTGCTTTCCCAGGCCATGACAGAGAGCTTGATGAGAAGTAGAGCAGCTGGGACCTGTACTGGTGCCCATTTGGGATGCTGGCACTGCAAGCAGCAGCTTTACCTGCTACACCACAGTGCCAGCCTCATGACCAAGTTCTTATCCTCAGGAAGTACATGATTTTCCAGGAAAGCCAACAGTTGACCAGAATGAGCTGGAATCAGTACTAGACATTATGTAATGAGGTGTTGGGTGGGTGGGCTTAAATCAAGCTCAGGTCTTTCAGGACTCCACAGGGGTTACACATTTATGTAATATGAGTTACATTTCAACTCAATAAATTTAGAATGAATGACACTATTGTTCTTGGGAAGGGAAAGTTGGTACCTTACCTGCCGCTCACCTAATATGCAGCATTATCCGTTGTTCCATGTACTCACTTTCTTGGTATTTCACAATAGAAATTTTCAGAACTATGTGTTGATTCTGGGAACACGAAATCATAGGCCAAAAAGGATCTAAAGAGCATTTTAAAGTTTTAGGAAAAGATAGAAATTTCAGCAAATCCTTACAGACTTCCCAGAAATTTGTAATTCATTCTTGCAAATTAACTAGGGTTCAGAAAGCTAAACTCAGGAGGAACAATGACAAAAAGTTAAGAAGTGTGAATAGTGAGATTTTTGAAAAAGAGAAGAAAAAGAAATGTGAGGACATATTCATTTGGTCTGCCATCAAATCCTCTGTTAATCAGCAAGGAAATTTTTGGTTAAATATTTTGAGTTTTTAGATCATTCTGGGAAAACATAAAAAATTCTACGGGTTTTTAAATCACTATCACTGACAAAAATAACTTCATTTATAAAAAGCATTTAAAGCCACTTTTCAGAAGTGTTGCTGCCAGGGTCTTTTGACCATGACCTGACAAGCCTTGCTCTGAACCACAAGGTTGAAATGATTGATCAGTACAGGAAAAACTCCTATAGTGTCCTGTTCTACACTTTTGGCTTTGATATTTAGTTTGTTATATAGTACTTGCTGTGTATTACCTGTCCTGTCTCTTACAAACATGCTTCTTGAACTTGTTTTACTAAAGTAGAAGTTGGAATTACATAGACAAGTCTCAGCTTTTTCTTTTTTAAGGTTTATTTATTTATTTGAAAGGCAGAGTTACAGAGAGGCACAGGCAGAGAGAGAAAAAGGTCTTCCATCCACTGGTTCATTCCCCAGGTAGCCACACCAGCCAGAGCTGTGCCGATCCTAAGCCAGGAGCCAGGAGCTTCTTCTGGGTCTCCCACATGGGTGCAGGGGCCCAAGGCCTTGGGTCATATTCTACTGCTTTCCCAGGCCATAGCAGAGAGTTGGATCAGAAGTGGAGCAGCTGGGACCTGAACTGGCATCCATTGAGATGTCTGCACTGCAGATGGCAGCTCTACCTGCTATGCCACAGCATTGCCCCCTTGTCTTAGCTTTTTAAAATCAGTAGAACAACCAACTATCTCAAGCTATCATCTGAGAAGAACCAAGGAAGGTGGACTCTTGGTGTCACTGGGCTCTTGATGGCTTCTTACTGTCAATATGTACCTCTGCTCACTGCCAACACACAACTCTGCTCACTCACCCCTTTGGCTCCTAGTCCTTCCGAGAGGCCTTGCTTATTTCTATAGGATGCCCTCACCAAGATTTTCATTCATCCTCCTAATACAGTGACTCCTAGAGTAAGACTCACTTGTCTCTGATTTCCTAACATAACACACGTCACAACAAGTTAAGCTTTCATGTTTGCTTTTAAAATAATTTCCGAAGTTGGTGGGGTTCAGGACCTGCTGCCCCGGCAGGTTGGCATTTGAGAAAACAACACCCTTGCCTTTCTTCTCACCCTTTCCCACATGAGAGGGGGTTGGGCATTGCAGCACAGCTTCCAGTCCTGAGAGCAGCATATGATGACTGAAGTATTTGCGTTCCTGCTACCCATGTGGGAGACACAGATGGAGTTCCTGGCCCCTGGCTGCAGCCCAGCCCCAGCTGTTGCAGTCATTTGGGAAGTACACCAGCAGACAGAAGATACCTCCATCTCTATCTCTCTTCCTTTCTCTTTTTCAATAAATATAAATAATCTTTAAAAAATAATAAACTATATAGTTACTCTGATCTTCTCCCACCCTTCTCCCCTGCAGCAGGTCATAAGACCTCCAATCAAATATCCAAAGGAAAGGAATATGCTTATCTCTAAAGACACTGGGACACAGAGAGGAATCTGAACAAACAGACCTTGCTAAGTTCCCCCTCCAAGTTTATTACCGTTAGCTCACACCCTTTCCTCCCGTCATATTCCTCCACAATTGTCCACTTGTTATTAAACATAAACATAAGCCCATGCAAGTCTACTCACTTTTTCTTGAGACATCATTTCCTTTAGAAGCTATATCATGTAGAACTTATATAAATAATGTATATGCTTTTTCTTATTAACTTGCCTTTCAATATAGAAACTTCAGCCATGAAACTGATAGGAAAAAAATCTTTCTTTCCCTCTAAAAAGCCATCAGTTGCTAGCAACTGCATGAAACTGGTCAGATCAACCAATTTCTCATCAAGGTGTGACAAATGTTCTATTGCTAGCTTTAACTTTTTCAATAACACCGTGATCTTCCCAGTGATTTATAAATATATTATCTATATTCATCCTAAAATTAATGATTTATTATTTTTAAATTACCATTTAGAGACACTTTTATTAGATAATTTTAAATTAATTAAAACTGATTTTCACTGATTTTTTTTCTCCAGTTAAAGGGTATGAGGAGTGGGAAAAAAAATCACTTGTGTCTGCAATCTAAAGTCTCATTCCTTATCTTGCTCCTCCACTCAAACCTACAGGAAATAAAGGAAAGGGATAAAGTTCATCTAAGTAACTCCAGTGTTTTTTCACAATAATACTTGTACACATTAAAATAAATTTTGGTAGTGACTATTACTGTTTTTCTCACCACTGTGTTCCATGATAAATAATAGCCACCAAATAGGATGATATTTTATTCAGGACAAGCACTAAATTGTTCTGGATCCTCTTGTATTCTTTCCAGTTCTCCCAGATGTAAGCTGGGTTCCCACACCTCATATTAGCGCTGCTTCTTTTTGGCACTCAGTAGCAAACAACTTGAAAACTATTTTAGAACAAGTATGGTGAATAAGCATTTGGCAAGGTTTTGGAAGACAGTTGCCTTCGAGAACATAAGGAAAAGAACAACACAAGTATCCAACGGCTTCCTGAAGTTGTAGTCTTAAAGGTTTCTCAGACCTTATTGCTGATGTTTTCCCACCTCCTGAGAAGGGAGAAATCTCTCCTACTCAGGGTACCTTTGTCTCCCTAAGCTAAAAGCACTTTCCTAAAGTTCTCTGGGATGTGGGAAGGATGGTGAAGATAGGTCATCTTTTATGTATGTTGTCAATTCCAAAAGTTCTGCAATATTGGATAGGCTAAAGACAGAGTCTATTAAGACTAAAGATTTACTCACACTGGATATGAGCTTTTGTGAAGCCTCCAAAAATATTACTATTGCGATGTATCAGTTAAATCCATTTTATGGTGGATGACAAAGAAAAGTATATTGACTAGGACATTATTTTTACAGACAACACTTCCACTAGCATTTGCCATAATTGTCTAAGAAAAGCTGCCTTTTCAAAGCCTTTTTCTGCATCACTTAACTCAAAACGTTGCTGACTCTAAGATACACATTCACATCTTAAGATCAGGACACCATAAAACTCCCTAACAGCAGGAACCACTGGTGACCAGCCTGGGAACACCAGGCTTTTGCTGTCATTTATCATGGTTTGAGGGGAACACTGCCACTTCTCTGTACTTCAGACAGCAGCATCTGGGAAGAACACAGAGGTCAGCTGAAAACCTTCCAGTAACAGCTTCTAGTAAGTGCAAGGAAGTAACCACATCAAAACTTGGGGAACGGGTGGCAGTCACAGCGGAGAGAATCCCAGAGACAGAAGTAAAGTGCTATATAAGAAGCCCTGGATCACAAACGCTCAGGATAGCACAGAGGATGAGATTTTGTGCAAAACAAACATCTATGACCAGGTCGATACAGGACATAGAAGTGGCAGACTCCATTTGTAGGCAGATGAGAATCTCTTACATGTATATTTCATATCTATCTCTTCTATATACAGAGAACAACACATGACAAAAACCTGTACTGAAAATGCTAAAAGAACTATTTCAAAACCATGAAATATGAATCTAAAGTCATATGAAGGCATTATACTATAATTTAACAATTCCACTCCCATTCTCAGTAGTGTTTTAAATCAAAGGAACCTTAAATTCTGTGCAATGCAGTATTTGCCTTGGGCGTGTTTGAGCCAACTGACTCACTCCAGAAGTACTCAGCAGGGACCACTGTGTGTTGTAGCAATGTGAGTTTTTTTCCAAAATAGAAAAACTGAGCTCTCACTGGTAACTAATTGCTTTCAAATTCTTTTGTTTTCCAAATAATACTTTAAAAATAAGAAAAATAGCCCAAACATTTATCAAATAGAGTTTTTCTTCCTTATATCCTAAATCTCATATAACTAATTTAAAGGAAATAAAATATCTTGACTTTATAAATTGTGTTTCTGAAACCCAGTGTCCACAAACGGCAGTTACTCTTCCATGAATATCCCATTGGCAGAGCTAAGCTTTGAATATTTTGGGGATAACAAGGACATTTTACCAAATTTTTTAAAGATTTATCTAATTATTTGAAAGGCAGAGTTACAGAGTGAGCGGGAGAGAGAGAGAGAATGATCTTCCGTCTACTGGTTCACTCCCCAAATGGCTTCATCAGCTAGGGCTGGGCCAGGCCGAAGCCAGGGGTCAGGAACTTCTGGGTCTCCCACGTGGGTGCAGGGGCCCAGGCACCATCTTGTGTTGCTTTTTTCAGGCCACTAACAGGGAGTTGGGTTGGAAGTGGAGCAGCTGGGACCCCAGCCGGCACCCACATGGGATGCCAGGTGCTGCAGAGAGCAGCTTTACCAGCCACACCTCAATGTCAGTCCCATGTTCCCAAATTTTAACTTTCTAAATTTATGCTTTTTTTCTTATAACCACAGATATCCATAATTTTTTCTAAATGAAATGATAGAGCACAATGACAGAATTTGAATAGGCTTTGCTTCTTGAATATGTTAAAGATATTTTTCAGAAGAAAAATTTACAGCTGAAACATATTTGAAAACAGGGTCTGGAGGCTGGTGCTATGGCATGGCAGGTAATGCCTCCACCTGCAGTGCCAGCATCCCCTATGGCCACCGGTTTGAGTCCCGGCTGCTCCATTTCCAATCCAGCTCACTGCTGTGGCCCGGGAAGGCAGTGGAGGATGGCCCAAGTCCTTGGCCCCCTGAACCTACGTGGGAGACCCAGAAGAAGCTCCTGGCTCCTTGCTTTGGATTGGCCCAGCCCCAGCCATTTCAGCCAACTGGGAGTGAACCAGCAGACCCCTCTCTCTGTGTGATTCTGCCTCTCCTTCTCTCTGTGAGTAACTCTGACTTTCAAATAAATAAATAAATAAATAAATCTAATAAAAAAAAAAAGAAAACCGTTTCTAAAAGAAGTCTTGTTTTTCAGTGACTGATGAGGAGCAGTGCCATCACAGAGGAAGGAAAGGGGGTTGTGGAAGCAGAGGGTGAATAGTGAAAGTGGGTTTCATGATTAGTAACTATAATCCTTGGCAAGTAAACAGAAGTTTTCTCATCTAAATTTTCTCTTGGTAATTTGAACTCATCATCATATGACAGGGTTGATGGGGGAGGAGTAATTGTGACTAGTGCTTGGCACATGATAGCACTTTCATAATTGTTGCTAATATCGTTAGCAACATCTGAAAAATAAAATCTGTACTGGCTAAGGCCCAGCCCTGAACCACTCTTAGCTGGGTGAAGGTATCTCTGGAAAACCTTTCAAGGTCTTGAAACCACAGCTGAGGGACTGGAGAAAGCAAACCAACCTGCCTTGGAATCTGCCCAACCATCCTCCCAGATCTACTAAGACTTTCTGCTTAACTGAACTACAAATTGCTTTTGAAAATCTTAAAAGTCCATCCCAGATGCTAGTTCCAAGCAAGGAGGCAAGCAAGACAGTGACATCACAGCAGCTGGGTATGTCTAAGTTCCAGGGAAGTGTCTGTTAGGTCCTTCCATTGTACAATTGGAGTCTCCTGACAAATTATTTGTTCTAAGTATTCTGTATAAAACTTTATACTATTCTGGTAGAGAGGCTGTTATTTACTTACACACCATATACTGTCAAATCTCAGCACAGATCATTGCTGTTCTAACATCGAAGTTCAACTTGCCTCTATACATCTTGAACTCTCTTCATGTAGACATCTATTCTGGTCAGATATACTAAGAAGGTTGCATTTTTCAAATTTAAAAAAGCTACTCGGGCCCGGAGCTGTGGTGTAGCGGGTAAAGTCGCCACCTGCAATGCCGGCATCCCATATGGGCACCGGTCCGAGACCCAGCTGCTCCGCTTCCCATCCAGCATTCTGTTAAGGCCTGGGAAAGCAGTGGAAGATGACCCAAGTCCTTGGTCCCCTGAACCCATGGAAGACCTGGAAGAAGCCCCTGGCTCCTGGCTTTGGATTGGCACAGATCCAGTAGCTGTTATGGCCATCTGAGGAATGAACCAGAGGATGGAAGACCCCTCTCTCTGTCTCTCTGCCTCTGTCTCTCTGTAACTCTGCCTTTCAAATAAATAAATAAAAATTTAAAATAAGGTCCTGCTACTCTACAAAACAAGGCTTCCAGACTCTTTCTCCTGCTTGTCGCAGATGCTTACGCTTTACTTTGAAAGGACAGCCCTAGAAGGAAGATGCCCTGAACTCAACATTGCCTGGAACAAGTGCTAAGGTGATTGCTAGGAGCTCAATACAGGACGTCTACTGGGAACTCACAGGCTAACATGTGTGGCTGCTGCCCCATCTGGAAGGCATTAACCTTAACAAGATGCTCCTTTAATTTATCTCCCTTTTTTCCTCTTCAAAACTGATTGTTTCTGACAATAGGAACATAAATAAAATAAAACTCTGTGGAGAGCCATCAATGCATTCAAAAATGTACATCCTGAACTTGGGAAATGCAAATGTTAGGTAAATGAGGTAGTGTCTTGGAAGCTAATAAATATAAAATGCAGAATTTCAAATTGGAATCTGACTTATACAACTTGGCCCGCTGTAACAAAATGTTTTAGATTGAGTGGCTGGAACAAAGAAATTTACATCTCACAGTTCCAAAGGAGAGGAAATCCCATGATCTGAGCTCTGGCTAATTCAGTTCCTGGTGAGGACTCTTCCTGGCTTGCTGATAGCCGCCTTCTTGCTGTGTTCGCATGTGGTAAAGAGAGCAAGCTCTCTGATTTCTTCTTACAAAGGCAATGATCCAGTTATGACTACCTCACACTCATGACCTCATCTAACTTTAATAACATCCCAAGACACGATCTCCAAATACCACCACATTAGGAGTTGTGGATTCAACATATGGATTTGGGGAGACACAATTCAGTCCTTTACAGTACCCTAATGAATCACCCCAGAGAAACTAGAGCCAATACTGGACTTCTGGTTTTAATTCATAAGCTTCATATGCCATCAAAATATGACTATCTGATAAATGAGTTAAGAGTACTTAAGTGTCTTCCCTTATTTTAATATGAAAGCAACAACAGTCATAATAATTAAATTTATTTAACTCTTACTGTCTTTTATTTATTTATTTACTTATTTACTTGAGTTACACAGAGAGAGAAGGAGAGGCAGAGAGAGAGAGGTCTTCTATCCGCTGGTTCACTCCCCAGATGGCTGCAATGGCTGGAGATGCTCCAATCTGAAACCACGAGCCAGGAGCTTCTTTCGGGTCTCCCACATGGGTGCAGGGGGTCAAGGACTTGGGCCATCTTTTACTGCTTTCCCAGGCCACAGCAGAGAGCTGGATCAAAAGAGGAGCAGCTGGGACTCGAACCTGCATCCATATGGGATGCTGGCGCTTCAGGTCAGGGCTTTAACCCACTGTGCCACAGTGCAGGCCCCGGACATATACTTCTACAATTTCTCACAAAGGAAATCAAGTCCAAGGCTCACAGTGCAGATCATTAGCACCGCAGCATTATGTTTTTCAAAAATCTCTTGTTAGTGTTAACATTACAGTTTCTGCATATAGGATACGAAGCCAGTCTCAGAACAGAAATATCAAAGTTTTAGGGACCAGTGTGCGGTGCAGTGGATTAAATAGCCACTTATGATGGTGGCATCCCACGTTGGAGTGCCCATTCAAGTGCCTGCTACTCTGCTTCTGATCCAGCTTCCTGCTATCATGCTTGGGAAGGCAACCCCTGCCACACATGTAAGTGACCAGGATGGAGTCCATGGCTCCTGGTTTCCACCTATCCAACACCCATCTGTTCTGACCATCTAGGGAGTAAACCAAGAGGTGGAATATTTCTCTGTCCCTCTCTTTCGGTGCTCTGCTTTCAAACAAATAAATCTTAAAAAAAAAAAAGAAGAAGTTCTGACTTGAAAAGGTCATTCAAAAATTGTTATATATGTTGATTTCTCTTTTTCTAGATATTTTAGAGAAAGTACCCTAAATCAGCACTGTTGTGAAAGTGTTAATAATTTGCAGTATACTAGACATTACTCATAAGTAGAAAGAGAAGAAACAAAGATAAAAACAAACGTGTATGTTATAATCGAAGACAATAAGAAAGTTAGCATCGTATTTGTTTCACAACACACTTCTCAAAACTACAAAAACACATTGCCATCTCTCTAATATTTGTGGTTTTACATTTGGAATAAACACTGTGATTCATATATTAAAAGAAATTAAGAAATTCACTTAGCCAAATATATTTATTGTTGTCTCCCTCCTCCTCTTCCTTTTTTAGAAACCATTTGGAGACTTTTGAAACCCTTAGTTAGGTGGCAAGTTAGGTAAGCTAAGAAAGGTCAACTTACTTCAGGGTGTAATTTTTAATTTTTAAGGCAGACAATTCAATTTAGAACTTTGGAGGAAAATGAATAGAGTGCCAAGAACAGCTGATATTCCCCAATCATTTATTACTTTTTCAGTAATTTCTAATTCCCACTCCAAGTTAGCAATTATGATTTAATTAAACAAATTGAGGGTGAAAACTTGAATTCAGTAAAACAGAAGATTAATAATTACTAATGGCATTTATTGAGAGCTTAACTATAAATCTAGCATAGTATTTTCACAATTCATTACAAATCACAGTGAACAAGCTCAAAGATGAGCTGGTCAGATTCCCCTAATTTCAAAGTGGAAATAAGTATAGCTGTAGCCCCCATTCAGACAGAGGGGAGCAAGGATACTCAAGCTTTCTTCTTGATCTCTGGTCAAATAGGCAGTTTGTGGGAATAGGAAGATAGTCAACCTAGATCTGGTTCTTCAATTGTTTCACCTTTTTTCATTAAGCCAATCATCTAAGAACTAGAGGTTTCAGCTTCTTCATCTGTGAAATGGGGACTGCGCTAGAAGATTTCACAAGGCCACTGAACACTTAACGATCGATGGCTTAGGCTGGTGCCGCAGTTCATTAGGCTAATCCTCTGCCTGCGGCGCTGGCACCCCAGGTTCTAGTCTCCATTGGGGCACGGATTCTGTCCCGGTTGCTCTTCTTCCAGTCCAGCTCTCTGCTGTGGCCTGGGATTGCAGTGGAGGATGGCCCAAGTACTTGGGCCCTGCACCTGCATGGGAGCCCAGGAGGAAGCACCTGGCTCCTGGCTTTGGATCAGCGCAGCGTGCCGGCCGTAGCAGCCATTTAGGGGGTGAACCAACGGAAGGAAGGCCTTTCTCTCTGTCTCTGTCTCTGTCTCTGTCTCTCTCTCTCACTTGTCTAACTCTGCCTGTCAAAAACAAAAAATCTATGGCTTTATACTTTTGACTAGGTGAATATAATCAGTAGAACAAGATTTAACTGTGCTGGAGATCATCATGGATATACAACTGGTGTCAATATTTTTAATTCAGAGAAAGAAAAGTGAAAATTTGAGGAGAAAAATTTTCTCATTGGAAGTTAGGTGATGCAATTTCTAGCAAAATTGCCAGGGAAAGACTGGATTTGATTTTTAAAAAATCATTGAAAGAAGTAGGAATAGATGCATTTAAAATTTACAAGTGGCTTTTCTGCTATCTAAGAAGAAATAGATTTGAATTTACCTAAGTGGAACATGTTTCCCTTTGATCTGCTGAAAAACACTCCTTTCATACTAGTTTTACAAATATAGAGTGAATGTCCTCTTCTGGAATGCAGAGTCCATAAAGAATGTGGCTCCAAGACATTGAGATACTACACATGAAACTGCAGAAGTGTATCATTTGTTGCAGGAGAAATCCTGGGATTAAGTTTGCAAAGGAAAATGTTTCTTTCTTAAGTATGTATGAATATATATATGTATATATATATGAATATACATATGTATATATGTATATGTATATATGTATTAAGTATGTATGAATATATATATATATGGGGGGAGAGAGATGGAGAGAGACTGCTATCAGATCATGTTTTTTTTTTAAAGATTTATTTATTTATTTTAAAGTCAGAGTTTCACAGAGAGAGGAGAGGCAGAGAGAGAGAGAGAGGTCTTCCAACTACTAGTTCACTCCCCAGATGGCCGCAACAGCCGGAGCTGCGCCGATCAGAAGCAAGGAGCCAGGAGCTTCCTCCGGTCTCCCACACGGGTGCAGGGCCCAAGGACTTGGGCCATCCTCCACTGCCCTCCCGGGCCACAGCAGAGAGCTGGATTGGAAGAGGAGCAGCCGGGACTAGAACCGATGCCCATATGGGATGCCGGCGCTTCAAGCCAGGGCGTTAACCCTGTGCACCACAGCATCGGCCCCAGAACATGTTGTTAAAGAGTGGTGGGCTTTCTTCTTCGGGAAGCTATTTGTGGAACATTGAGAGCTATGATAGAGAGGTCCAAAGAAAGATTTTTCTTGTATCTTGAGCTGAAGGATATTCTGTAGTAGATGGCTACACC
The DNA here is from genome assembly GCA_949820135.1 of Sylvilagus floridanus. Lineage (NCBI taxonomy): Eukaryota > Metazoa > Chordata > Mammalia > Lagomorpha > Leporidae > Sylvilagus > Sylvilagus floridanus. The sequence continues at coordinate 19,582,277 of OX463246.1, read as the reverse complement.
CAACAAAGAAACAAAGAGGCAACGGACAGAATGGGAAACGATATTTGTAAACTATACTTTCGATACAGTATTAATATGCAGAATATGTAAGGAGACTCAACAATGACAAAACAAACCACCCAGTTAGGAAATGAGCTAAGGATATGAACAGGCATTCTGCAAAGGATGAAATAAGGTGGCCAGCAGACACATGAAAAGATGCTGAGGATCACTAGCCATCAGGAAATGCGAATAAAAACCACTGCGAGGATTTACCTTATCCCATTAGAATAGATAGTAACAAAAAATCTAAACAAGCAAATGCTGGTGACAATGTGGGGGGAAAGGCACCCTAATACACTATTGATGGGAATGTAAACTAGTACAACCATTATGGAAGGCAGTATGGAGACCGCCTCAGAAATATGAAAATATAGATGGGAGAGCAGCAAGATGGCGGAATAGGAAGGGAGCACACCGATAGTCTGGGGAGAGACAGTTTAATAAAAGTGGAGATACTGCAGGTTCAAGGAAGAGTAGGGGAAGATACAGCAGAGAAAACCCTTCCGGAACTGGAGATTCACAGTGGACCTGCGTGGAGAGCGTGGGAGCCCGCAGTTTGGGACACCAGCAGCAGATTCAACACACCAGCGCTGGAACACGAGGTGAGCCGAACATCAATAGCCCGAATTACCAGCAGGGAAGCGGAAAAGGGAGCCTAGAGCGAACAAGGCTTGAAACCCTGCAGGGAAAAGTTCACCAGGCTGACTAGAAGAGAGAGAGAGAGGGGAAAAAAAAAAGTGACCCATATGGACACGAGCTTCTCTCTCTCCGCTCACCTCTCAAAGGTGAGCAAGACAAAGAGCAGGCGCCATTTTGGAATACGTCATAAGCAGGGCGACCTCGGGTCGGCACCGGCCCCAAGCCCAGCAGAAAAACCTGACTCTGGGTGGGAGGGGTGAAATAACAGGAGATTAGAACCTAATGAATGTGTGGTGCTAATGAACTGAGACTGTGAAAAAAGAGACGGTGGGGGAGAGAACTCACGGAAATCACGAATTCATGTGAGTACTCTCCAGAGACACTACAGTTCAGTAGCCTTGGCAGCCCAGTGGGAGACTACAGGAGAATCTCAGCCCACACAAAGGGCCGCAAAGATTCCCTCTCTGGTCCTTGGGAAAGAGCTTCCGATCTCTGGCTCCTGTGGGTATATCATTCGCCTACTAACCACCCCCAATTCCATTCAGCTGTGTGGAATTACTTCCCTTTTGAACCAAAAAAAAAAAAAAAGTAACAGAGAGAGATTTACCACGCCTAACCTGGGAGTGTCTCCTTTGACACACCCTCAACCCTGAGGAACCAAACAGAGCTCTCAGGCCACACCCATCTCAAGCCTCTAAGGCTCCATCAAAAGCAGACAGTCCACTTAATCTAGAGTCATAGTATAACAAGAAAAAAACACCACAGTGAAGAAACCAATATGCCAAACAACAAACGCAAAAACCGAGGTAATAAGAACAAGGAAGACACTATGGCATCCCCAAATGAAAAAGACACCCCAATTCAAGATTACAAAGATGATAAGATAGAAGACATGCAAGAAGCAGATCTCAAAAAATTGATAAGAACACTAAGAAGTACTCAAAAACAAATTCTTGAACTACAGAAATCCTTAATGGACAAGGTAGAAAATCTCTCTCGTGAAAATGAAATATTAAGGAGAAATCAAGCTGAAATGAAACAACTAGTAGAACATGAAACTGTGATAGTGACGAGAAATCATAATGAAGTGAAGAATTCAATAGATCAAATGAAAAACACATTAGAGAGCCTTACAAACAGAATGGGTGAGGCAGAAGAGAGAATATCGGACTTAGAAGACAGAGCACAGGAAACTATACAGTCAAACCAAAGAAAAGAAGAGGAAATTAGAAATCTAAAAAATATTGTTGGGAATCTACAGGATACTATTAAAAAACCCAACATTCGAGTTCTAGGAGTTCCTGAAGGCATGGAGAGGGAGAAAGGATTAGAATGCCTTTTTAGTGAGATAATAGCAGAAAATTTTCCAGTTTTGGAGAAGGACAGAGACATCCTAGTACAGGAAGCACATAGAACCCCTAGTAAACATGACCAAAAGAGATCCACATCACGACACATTGTAATTAAACTCACCACAGTGAAACAGAAAGAAAAGATCCTAAAATGCGCAAGAGAGAAACGTCAGATTACACTCAGAGGATCTCCAATTAGACTCACGGCAGACTTCTCATCAGAAACCCTACAAGCTAGAAGGGAATGGCGAGACATAGCCCAGGTACTTAGAGAGAAAAACTGCCAGCCCAGAATATTATATCCTGCCAAGCTCTCATTTGTGAATGAAGGTGAAATAAAGACCTTTCATAACAAACAAAAATTGAAAGAATTTGTTGCCACTCGTCCAGCCCTGCAAAAGATACTTAAAGATGTGTTACACACAGAAACACAGAAACACGGCCATCAACATGAAAGAAGGTAAACGAAGGGAACCTCACAGCAAAAGATCACAGGGAATTCAAAGCATACATTTGGATAAAGAAATTATGGGACATGTACTCTATAGAATACTATACAGCAGTCAAAAACAATGAAATCTGGTCATTTGCAATAAGATGGAGGAATCTGGAAAACATCATTCTGAGTGAATTAAGCCAGTCCCAAAGGGACAAATATCATATGTTCTCCTGATCGGTGACAACTAATTGAGCACCAAAGGTGAAACCTATTGAAGTGAAATGGACACTATGAGAAACAGAAACTTGATCAGCTCTTGTGCTGACTGTTGTTGTACAATGTAATACTTTATCCATTTTAGTAATTTTTTTATTCTAGTACTATTGGTTGAAATCTGTAATTAACAATTATTCTTAGGTGTTTAAATTTTAACTGAAAAGTGATCCCTGTGAAATATAAGAGTGGGAATAAGAGAGGGAGGAGATGTACAATTTGGGACATGCTCAATCGGAACTGCCCCAAATGATGGCGTTAGAATTGTGCCAGGGAATTCCAATACAATCCCATCAAGGTGGCATGTACCAAGGCCATCTCACTAGTCCAAGTGATCAATTTCAGTTCACAATTGATCACACTGATAGGTCTAAGAGTCAAAGGGATCACACAAACAAGACTAGTGTCTGCTAATACTAACTGATAGAATCAAAAAGCGAGAGAATGATCCAACATGGGAAGCGAGATACACAGCAGACTCATAGAATGGCAGATGTCCTAAATAGCACTCTGGCCTCAGAATCAGCCCTTAAGGCATTCAGATCTGGCTCAAGAGCCCATGAGAATATTCTAGGCATGGAAAGCCAAGACACTGGAAAAAAAAGAAGACCTAAATGAAAGATCTCTGTGAGTGAGATCCCAGTGGAACGAATGGGGCCATCAAAGAAGGAGGTACCTTTCTCTGAAGGGAGGAGAGAACCTCCACTTTGACTATGACCCTGTCGGAATAAGATTGAAGTCAGCGAACCCTAAAGGCTTCCATAGCCTTGGCAACTCATGACTAGAGCCTAGGGAGATTACTGATGCCATAAACAAGAGTGTCAAATTGTTAAATCAACTTCAGGAGTCACTGTGTACTTACGTCTCATGTGGGATCTGTCCTTAATGTGTTGTCCAATGTGAAGTAATGCTATAACTAGCACTGAAACACTATTTTACACTTTGTGTTTCTGTGTGGGTGCAAACTGATGAAATCTTTACTTAGTATATACTGAATCTATCTTCTGTATATAGATAATTAAAAATGAAAAAAAAATCTTGGTGTTAAATTGGAAATTGCCTAGAAAATTAATCAATTTTTTAAAAAAATATATCATGTAGGATCTCTGTCCTTAATGTGCTATACATTGTGAATTAATACTATAACTAGTACTCCAACAGTATTTTTCACTTTGTGTTGCTATGTGAGGGCAAACTGTTGAAATCTTTACTTAATATATACTAAACTGATCTTCTGTATATAAAGAGAATTGAAAATGAATCTTGATGTGAAGCAAGGGGAGAGGGAGTGGGAAAGGGGAGGGTTGCGGGTGGGGGGGAAGTTATGGGGGGGAAGCCATTGTAATCTATAAGCTGTATTTTGGAAATTTATATTCTTTAAATAAAAGCGTTATAAAAAAAAAGAAAATAAATTATATTTCAAAAGATGTTCTTTATACTTTTCTTTCATAAGAAATTAAACCAGATGCCAATACATCTTACTGACATAAAAACTAGAATAAATCTAATGTAACTCATAATATTCAGTATTTGCATCAAAATATTCAAATATGCAAACATTTTCCATCAATGAAATTATATTATGCACTCCATATTATTTTTTAACATCTTGGTTCACTATATTATAATTTATACTATTAAATTGAGATCCCATGATGAAACAGTGTTTGAGATCTCACTCACAGAGATCTTTCATTTAGGTTTTTTTTTTTTTTTTCCCAGAGTGTCTTGGCTTTCCATGCCTAAAACACTCTCATGGGCTCTTCAGCCAGATCCAAATGCCTTAAGGGCTGATTCTGAGGCCAGAGTGCTGTTTAGGACATCTGCCATCCTATGAGTCTGCTGTAAAAGAAGAAGACCTAAATGAAAGATCTCTGCAAGTGAGATCCCAGTGGAAAGAATGGGACCATCAAAGAAGGAGGTACTTTTCTCTGAAGGGAGGAGAGAACTTCCACTTTGACTATGACCCTGTCTGAATAAGATCAAAGTCAGCGAACCCAAAAGGCTTCCATAGCCTTGGCAACTCATGACTAGAGCCTAGGGAGATTACTGATGCCATAAACAAGAGTGTCAAATTGTTAAGTCAACAACAGGAGTCACTGTGTACTTATGTCTCATGTGGGATCTGTCCTTAATGTGTTGTCCAATGTGAAGTAATGCTACAACTAGTACTGAAACAGTATTTTTACAACTTTGTGTTTCTGTGTGGGTGCAAACTGATGAAATCTTTACTTAGTATATACTGAATCGATCTTCTGTATATAAAGAGAATTGAAAATGAATCTTGATGTGAATGGAATGGGAAGGGAGCGGGAGATGGGAGAGGTGCGAGTGGGAGGGAAGTTATGGGGGGAAGGCATTGTAATCCATAAACTGTACTTTGGAAATTTATATTTACTAAATAAAAGTTTAAAAAAATCAAAATCACAATAAAATACTACCATATCTAAAAAAAAAAAAAAAGAAAATATAGATGTATCATATGACCCAACCATTCCATTTCTGAAAGTTTACTCAAAGGACATGAAATCAGTATATGAAAGAGCTATCTATACCTCCATGTTTATAGTAGTTCAACTCACAATAGCTAAAATATAGAATCAACCCAGATGTCTATCAAGTGAGAATGGGTAAATAAATTACGGTACACACACACACACACACACACACACATGCACACACACAATGAAATATTACTCAGCTATAAAAAAAAGAATGAATCCTTCTTTCACAAATAGAGACCATTATGCTTAGTGAAGAAAGCCTGTCCCTGATACATAGAGTACAAGAAAGTAATGCATATGGGCAAAATAGACATTTTTAAGATGTGATTATTGTTTAATCCCTTGTCTATACTTTTAAGATTTGACTATTCTTTATAGTCTTTTTCTATACTCTTAAGGAACAGTTGTTTTCTTTTACTTACTATTTGCTGAGTGCTTTATGTAGTGATGGGTTAAGCTTGTGATTATAAAGTAAATTGAAAGTATGTCATCATAAAAATTAAAAGAAAAATAAGAAAAAAATAAGAAGAGAAGGTAGGAGCAAGGAAGGAAGGGTAGGCAAGGCGGGAAGCACCATTATTCTCTTAACTGTATGCATGAAATTTGTTCCCCTTATGAAAAAACCCCAATGAATGACAAGTGTCAGTTTCGATGTTCTTTTCCAGTCCATATTGACATTGGAATGCCCATGTAATGTGTTTTGGCCAACAAGCCACCAAAAAACATTACACTTTGGGGTGCAATGTCTTATATGGCACTCCATTCTCCACTGAAGAAGCCCAGTCTGGCTTTGTTGAAGAAGACCTCATGAAAATAGACGTCAATCACTTCAAGTCATCCCAGCTGAGGCAATCCTCTATCAAATCCCTGGCCACATGAGTGAGCCCAAATGCAGCCAGCAGAAAGACCACTCAGACATGGAACTGCCAAAAATAAAAAGTATGTTCCTATTGCTGAAGTTCCTAGTGTTTATGCTGTAGATTTTGATTTTTGTTTGTTTGTTAAGCTGCTAGATTTTGTGTTGCTTGTTGGGCTGGGTACCCGATGATTGAACAATGCTGTCTTTCTAAGGAGAAACACAGAGAGACACACTCAATCCTTGTCTCTCGGCATGTGATACTCTGTACCACTTAGAGTAGGAACACCACCATCAGATGCCCAACCAGTGGGCCTGCCTGATCTTCAACTACAAATCTCCAAATAACTCCCTCTCCTTTGTAAGTGGCCTATGTCAGGTATTTCACTGCAGCCAATGACAGGCTGACTGATGCAGTTAATCAGAGACTATCTTCAAAATCAGCTGTATTTCTGCAGATATCCCCACAGAGACAGGCTGTGCCTGCAGGTTGATACAAACACAACCATCAGTCCCAGCAGAGGTGGGCTCATGGTAGCACATATGAGATCCCAGAAGGAAAAAGCAAATGGAATTTTTGATCACATGAGGGAAAACCTTTGAAGGACTAATAGCAATAGCAGGACAACTCTTTCAAGGAGCCCTGTCTCTGCATAAAACAAGCGTGTTGTGCCACTATCACTGGATCATTAGTTCATTTGTTGAGTTACATAATAATAATCAGTCCCGTCCTAAGAAGGATTTAAGTATCATTCCCAGCCAAACAAACAATCTGGCATTGGCTCCCTTGAAGAAGTACAAAACCGCCCAAGGGGCAGCCAAGCTGAATGTGAGCTCTACAGAACTGTTCAGGTAAGCATATAGCCTGGGGATTCAACCACCCACACATCACCTTCTGACTGGGGAAGGAAAGTAAAGTGCAAAGGTACTGATAGATGTTCTCTCTCTCTGGTCTCTCTTCTCTCTCCTCCATACACTTCTCTCTCCCTCTCTCCCTTTCTCTCTCTCTTCTCCTATCCTCCCTTTGTCTTATCTCAAGTCTCCTTCTCCATCTTTATTTTTCTAACAGAAGAGTTCCAACAGGATAATGTGGGCTGGGAAATTTATAATAATAACAATGTAAAAATAACAGATGAGAATTAAGTGGCAACACTGGTACTTTTCATGTGCTTATGACTTTTTCTATATTTTCCAATTTCTACAATAAATATATAAAATAGTAATTATGAAACTATTTTAAAAGGAAGAATACAAGAAATTATCTTTCAGGAATCTACCGTAATCCTCCAATACAGTGCAAATAATACATGTATGCTTAATAAAACGAGGGAAATTAGTTACCTCTGGGGATTAAGAAGAACAGTATTAGTCTCTAGTAGTTCCTTAATTGCTACAATCCTGTTCTCGTTGATCCTCTCAGCACTTACAACTGCCTTGAAAATGACCATTAGATTTGTTTTCTGTTTTAAGAAAAATAAATCTTTCTAGAGCATACAAAACTGTTACTCTTCATGAAGTAAATTAACCACTGTATAAATTAACACAGTATCCCAGATTATAACATTGCTCATGCTGAATCCAGTTCCTAACAGTAACCTCAGATGCTCCTTGCCAAGAGCAGACTGTGTTGCTACGCTAGGTTGCAACTCCAAGCATGACCACTCCCCAGCAAATGCCACAGAGCTTGCTTGAGTCTTGCTTGCCTTCAGTGCTATCTTCAACTGTTCCATAGGAGATACTGAAATCAATGAAAAGGCTACTGATGAACCTGACTGTGAATACACATGAGGCATTTTTCTCCTCTATCTTTAGCTGGAAATAAATAACGATGTACTTGTACATCGCACAACACCATTTGTTCTTGTCAAAAGTTAAATATAGTAAAGAACATGCACACACATCAGAAAGTGATCACAAACTTGTTAGAGAGAGATGACTAACTTACTCTAGTTGAATAAATTGAATACACTGGCCCAACACAGGGACTGTGCCATACTGCAGAAACTTTTTTTTTAACTTTTATTTAATAAATATTAATTTCCAAAGTACAGCTTTTGGATTACAGTGGCTTTTTCCCCCAATAACCTCCCTCCCACCCGCAACCATCCAATCTCCCGCTCCCTCTCCCATCCCATTCACATCAAGATTCATTTTCAACTATCTTTATATGCAGAAGATCAATTTAGTATATACTAAGTAAAGATTTCAACAGTTTGCACCCACACAGAAACACAAAGTATAGAGTACTGTTTGAGTACTACTTATACCGTTAATTCACATAGTACAACACATTAAGGACAGAGATCCTACATGGGGGGTAAGTGCACAGAGACTCCTGTTGTTGATTTAACAATTGACATGCTTGTTTATGGTGTCAGTAATCACCCAAGGCATAGTGCATTTGCCAAAGTGCCCACTACCCACTAGGATGAAAACTCGTAATGGTGTTCTCATCATCTTTAGCCTGCCAGGTTCTATGCCAACACTCAGAAACTTATTTCATGTCACTTTGGGTGGATTGCACATAGTAGGTCTTCAATGCACATATGTTAATTTGAGTTATATTTCAAGATTTAAGTATTAGACTTGGTAAGTCAGCCAACATAAAGTACATTTTTAAAAGCTGGACACCCACTTCAATTCTGGCTCATGGAGCTACTCAGAATGAACGAAAATCTTTATTCTTACTTGTCTCCCTAGAGTATTTACTTTCCCTTTATGAACATCTCCTATTGGTGCAGAGCTTATCAACCAGTCTGTGCTGCTTCTATGTGCCTTCCTCTTAGGACTGAGTCCATCCATTCATTCATTCATCCTCCATCTATACATTCAACAAATCCACTGAAGATGTAAATATTTCAAGACAGTTTTCAGGAGACAACATTGTGATACTGTGAGTTAAGTTGCCTGTTATGCCATCTGGGTGCCAATTCAAGTCCCAGCTGCTCCACTTCTGATCAAGCTTCCTGGTAATGCACCTGAGGAAGCAGCAGAAGATGGCCCAAGAGTTGGGTCTATGTACCTACGGGGGAGACCTGGATGGAATTCCTGGCTCCTAGCTTCACCCTGGCCCAGCCCCAGCCCCAGCCCCAGCCCCAGCCATTGTGACCGTTTGGATAGCAAACCAGCAGATGGCCCATCTCTCTCTCTCTCTCTCTCTCTCTCTCTCTCTCTCTCTCTGTGTGTGCATGTGTGTATGCGTGTGTGTATGTGTGCCTTTCTCTCTTCCTTCCTTCCTCCTTCCTTCTCTCGGTAACTCTACCTTTGAAATGAATAATTAAACTCTTTAAAAAACAAGGAGAAGCACTTTTCAGATACCTCCTCAGTCTTCTATTCTCATGTCTTCTTTTTTTGTGATGTGAGTTCTAAAAAAGGACACAGATATTGGGACACCAGCACCATGCTATGTGGGAAACAACTATCAGGCTTCTATTACTTAAAATTCACACTCATTCTGAATGAATAATAATGAATGATATTTTTTCTAGGCACAGTAATACATTTAAAAACGTATCTAATATCTAATAATCTACTAGAACAGAATCATGGTTTAAACAATCACTGTGTTACTGAAAAGTGCTTTAGAGATACAATATGTACAATGCCATATAAGCCTATTTTTTCCCTGCAGGTAACATTTTGCTGTTCTAAACTTTAAATTTATCAATATTAAAACTCCAGAGACCACTGACTGTTTTCTGGAGATTGAAATAACACCAGCAAATGCAGTATTATATCTTTCTAAGCTCCTACTTAGTATTTCAGAACTGCACTGTGGTCACAGAACCTACAACTGAATACTAACTTGAAAATCAGCATTGATCCTTTAACTTCTCTGTGCAGAATGACATCAGTGGGCCTAGTACTTTTCCACTGATGGTTCACTGACTTTTCAAAATAATAATAATCAAAGACTGAACAAACACTGCAATTACACCCTTAGGAATACTCACAGAATGGGGAGGGGGAGAAGCAGGAGAAGGGATGTCATCCCCACAGCTCAGGGAACCACCATCCTCACAATGCCTGCTCAGCCTTGCAAGGACTGGAGCCATGAGCCCTATGCTGGTTGGGTGCTCTTCTCTGGCTATTGACAGCTTCACTGTGTGCAGCTTCTCCTCTCATTAGTCAGATAATTAGTATTCACACCATCTATCCTGGATTTGTAGAAATAATCCCTCAAACATTTAGGCAGGCTTCCAGCTGAATCTCTAATGTGAATGGTTTGGCTTAGAGTCAAGGAAAGGTGATTTTATGTTATACAACCAACTCATGTCAAGGCATTTCAATGGCACTTCACTAAAATGTGTGGACCTTGTGATTCATTTTTGAAAAGCTCTGTGGCTGACATGACCTCACTTGAACGAAGTTCCTTTCCAGATCATGAGGTCTCTGTGCTAATGCCTCAAGTTGTATCTTTCTTCTTTGGTCTACATTACCTGGGGAATCAATTGCAGGCAAAAAGGAATTCACTTTAGCAAACCTTGTGACTTCCCTAAATCCACAGAGTCTTCCAGAAATCGAGGCTTTTTGCTGGTTCGTTATGATCCTACCCATGAGGATCCTCACTGGGCAATTAGGAAATAGAGTTTTAATATCCCAGGGAAAAGAAACTGCAGTGAAATGTTCCATGGAAAAGATGAACTTTAGAGTCAGAACTTAGCAGTATTTTAGGCTAGCCCACTAGAAAATCCTGTGTTCACTGCAGTGGCCGTGCATGTGAGAAGATAGGCCTGGAAATGAACCTGAAATAAGTTCAAAAACTTTTTTTTTTGCCTTCCCCATCACCTCCTGCATTCAGCTGCATTATTCCCAGCCATTTGTTTTCACCCTCTCAAACACAGGGTCACACTTTGCACAGGAGTTGTTCTCCAAGCTTATAATAGACATGAGAGAAGTCAGTAAAATGCTTTCTCTGGTATCATCTGGCACTGGGCTGAATTTTAGGGCATGTAGAATCCATGGAAGCCATTGAGACAGAAAAAAAATAACAAAAAGCTTTCAAACGTTATGGGTAAATTGAGCAAAAAAACCATCAATTCAAAGAAATGTAGGAGGGAGAACTGTCTAAATGTAAGGTAGTGTTGTTCGTTATTTTATGTTTACACTTGATCTTAACCAAAAGGCTAGAAGTGATTTTATGTTTAATTATAAGCATATATCCCTAATAAAAATGCCCCAAAATTATTATTTTATATTTAATTATTTCCATATTTTATTATTTTAACTTCTGTGCAAGGCAACTTCATATTGTTTAAAAATTATTTTATGCCAAGAGGCATTTGTCCTATCAGTGAAGATGAATTTTAAGTTTTGGTTAAGAAATCCATATCCCATATCAGAGTACCTGAGTATGATACCTGTTCCAGCTCCTGACCCCAACTTCTTGCTAATGCAGACCCTTGAAGGCTGTGGTGATGGCTCAAGTAATGGCATTTTAGCCACCCAACATGGGAGACATGGATTGAGTCTTGGATTCTGATTTCAGACAATCCAGCTCCTTCCATCACAGGCACTTGGGAATTGTGCCAGCAAATGGGATCTCTCCTGTCTCTCTGCCTCTCAAATAAATTAAATAAAAATTGTAATCACTTTCTAAAAATTACTTTCTCTGTGTTAGCCTTTTAAAAAGCTTGAGGCCAGGATAATGTTAAACAGCTTTCCACTTTCCTGTATATGCACATACATACTATATTAGCCACTTTTTCATTACTACAATGAAATACTTAAGACAGCTACTCATGAAGGAAAAAGAGGTTTAGCTGGCTCACAATCTGGGAGGTTCAAGCAATACAAAATCATGATAAATCTAAAGCATGATGCATAAAAAAATCTAATAAATCCCTTTAAACATAGGTGTGCAAATTAAAGGTAACAGAGCCTCTTCAGGACACCACTGCCGTCTGCCTGGCCAGTCTCATCCCCTCAAATGCAAATATACATTCAAAAGATCATTTGCTGCCAAGTTTCTGGAGACAAACTCATCTTGTGTCCATATAGTTTCCACACATTACCTTCTGAGCATCTCTGCTTGATCCCGCCAGTTCCCCTTCCTATAATACCCACCCTATCTCTTCTCTTTCTCCAACCCAAAGGTCTTACTTTATTCTCTCTGGCCTTCTCTTCCTTCTCCAGCATTCAGTCAAATGCTATAAGCTCACCAGCCACACTAAGAAAACAACAATTATCCACTAAGAAAAATAAAAACCCAGTCTGTCACCAAGACCTGTCCATCAATATTCTTTGAGCGTGTCTGGGCTGGATGACAGCAGCTGGCCTCAATCCAGATCTCTCTACAGCCTCATCATGACTAAGAAATTGCACCCATCCTTTGAGTCTCAGCAGAGTTGTCACTGAGAATTGCTTATCTGAGTTCTTTGACAGCATCAAATCCCTGTTTTGTATTCCCTTGTACTCCCATGCACACCTTCTTTGTAACACAACACAGTTCTAATTGACAGTGTATAACTGTGCTGATTGACCTCTGTTTAAACTAAAGAACAACAAGAATAAAGCCAAGGACACTGCCTTTTCTTGTTACCTTGTCCCAAAATCTGGCAAACCACCTCAAAAACAAAAGGCATTTAGTATTTCCTGGGTGAACGAATGATTAAATGAATTAACAGCCACATCTATGTGTATATGCTTATGCAGCCAATATTTATAAATAATATTTCCAAGACTCTGTATAAAAGAAACATTTTTAAAATCACCTAGATACAAACTCAAATTAAAAAAACAGTGTCTTTAATAGATGTAGTATCATGGCTAAAGAATCTGAATGCATTCACTCCTTGGGTCTTTATATATCTGAATTTGCCTGAAATGGTCCTCCTAGGTATTTGTGCCACTGCAATTTTGAAGACAATCAGTCGTTATTATCAAAATTATAACAATTTGGCCAATAAACTACATGATTCATGTGAGGAAGGGACATCATGGATTCTGGCCCTGGGTCACTGTTATAGTTCCATTACAGAATGCTGTAAAAAAATGCCACAAACAGGGTACCTTGCAAATAACAGAAACTTACTGCTCACAGATTTGGAGGCTGGGAAGCCCAAGACTGAGTCCAGATTCAGTGCCTGGTGAGGGACCATTCTTGGGTTCAAAAATGGAAGCTCCTAGTTGTGTGGTGGCAGGGGCAAACAAGTTCCTTGTGTCCTCTTTCACAAGGGCATCAATGCTACTCAAGTGGGCTCTATTCTCATGACCTAATCACCCACCACATATCCCATCTCCTACTGCCACAACCTTGGGGGTTAGGATTTCAACATGGAGCATTTTGAAAGGACACAGACATTCAGACCACAGCAGTAATGTAAAATATGTGCTATACAATGAGGTCTATTCAAGGGTCCTGGTTAATTTATTTACTTTCTACCCACAGATATGTATAGGAACTGTAGGTAAAATGATCATCTTGAAATATAAAAGTACTAGAATTTTGGAGCATCATGTTGAGCTTAGAGAATTACCTGGTAGGATAAATACCAAATGTGATATCATCCTTGTTGAATTATTTAAGTTCCCCGATCCAACATGGGAAGTGGGATAAACAGCAGACTCACAGAATGGCAGATGTCCTAAACAGCACTTTGGCCTCAGAATCAGCCCTTAAGGCATTCAGATCTGGCTGAAGAGCCCATGAGAGTATTTTAGGCGTGGAAAGCCAAGACGCTCTGGCAAAAAAAAAAAAAAAAAAAAAAAAAAAAAAAAAAAACCACACACACACACACACACACACACACACACACACCTAAATGAAAGATCTCTGTGAGTGAGATCCCAGTGTAAAGAACAGGCCATCTAAGAAGGAGGTACCTTTCTCTGAAGAGAGAAGAGAACTTTCACTTTGACTATGACCTTGTCTAAATAAGATCGAAGTCAGTGAACTCAAAAAGCTTCCATAGCCTTGGCAACTCATGACAAGAGCCTAGGGTGATTACTGACACCATAAACAAGAGTGTCAATTTGTTAAGTCAACAACAGGTCACTGTGCACTTACCCCCATGTAGGATCTCTGTCCTTAATGTGTTGAACAATGTGAATTAATGCTATAACTAGCACTCAAAGAGTATTTTATACTTTGTGTTTCAGTGTGGGTGCAAATTTTTGAAATCTTTACTTAATATATACTAAATTGATCTTCTGTATATAAAGAGAATTGAAAATGAATCTTGATGTGAATGGAATGGGAGAGGGAGCAGGAGATGGATGGGTTGCAGGTGGGAGGGAAGTTATTGGGGGGAAAAAGCCATTGTAATCCATAAGCTGTACTTTGGAAATTAATATTTATTTTAAAAAGTTAAAAAAATATTTAAGCTCCCAAACAGGCCATTATATTATGCATAGATCCCCAGTTGCAGTTGGACAGGCCCAGCTTCATCTTTTCATCTCATTATTATATCCAGTGATTCTTTGTACTTTAACAGCAGGAGTGCTCCCTGCCAGAGCTGGCTCCAATTCAATATTAAGTCAAGTTGCTCAGGGCAGAGATACAAATGGCCAAATGGGCCAGTAAGTCCAAACCTCACAAGATTGTTCTCACAATAATGAACACTTTGCTAAGAACTTTAATAATACATTTTCTTTGGCAAAAATCTATATTCAATTGTTTACATAATAGATAATAAAATAACAAATTTGAATTGATGGCGAACAATGAATCAGTTAATAAATGCACAAAGTCAATTCTGTTTACCACAATGCTCTCCCAACCCCCAAATCACTTCAGTCAGAATGATGCACCTTCTCGATGCCAATAAAATAACATGGAAAATGTAGCGAATTGAAGCTATTATCCATCTCAAGTATTCTTTGAAGCTTTTAACTATAACAGCAAAATCAATTTGAGGATATAATTGAGATACACAGGTGCAGAGACATTCTTGGATCCTTTTCTGACCTCTAATGAATGTCAGTCATTACAAACCCTGTCTTTGGAATTCTTTTAAGCTTGTTGCTAATAAAAAAAAAATACCTACAATAGGACAGACTATTCCTAGATAATTGGGAGGCACTATTAAAAGGTCTTAAGACACCTGTCTTCTTTATTTTATGGACTTTTACAAAAAATATCAGTGTAAATATTCACACTCTTAAAAGGATGTGTGTTAAGTGAGTCTGGCAACTGTCAAAGAGATTTTGTGAATCCCAGGAGACACCTGTGAAACTCCAAATGCACCCCCACAAGACTCTGACAGTAAATAAGAACATCGTGATGGCCTGCACTGGGTCCTTCTTCTCCAAATGTATCCAATTCAAAATTTAATGGCACCAGAATAGGCATTTGGCACCGCAATTAAGAAACCATGCAGGGACACCAACATCTGATATTGGAATGCCTAGGTTCAAGTCCCAACTCCACTTTTAATTCCAACTTCCTGCTAATGTGAACCTGATAGGCAACAGGTGACAAAGTACATGGGTCCCTGCCACCCACTCCTGGCTTTGGTATGGCCCAGCCCCAGCTATTGTGGACATTTAGGGAATGAATCAGTGGATGGAAGATCTCTGTGTGTGTGTGAATTTGTATACATCTGCCTTTCAAATAAAAAAAAAATAATTAATGGAACGCTTGATAAAAGGTGAGGAGAAGGGACTCTGCAGGAGCTCAGAGCTTGCTTGGCACAGTTGGGTCAGACCAAGAGGCTCAGACCTAGAGCAGGACCTCCCTTTAGGATGGGCACAGGCCTGGGATTCAAACCCACTGAAGGGCACTAGGAAGAGCTGAGGAAGGAAGGCAAAGCCTTTCTCTCAGATTCACTGAGGCACCTAGGAGCCTGAAGTGTATTTTTTAATCATTCACTCACTTCTTAACATTACCCATTGGGATTCCACAAGGTGTCAGACAGTATGTGAAGTATAACAGTGAATGAAGAATATTTCATCCCTGCCCTTGAGGAACTCTCAGTCCAGAAGAAAGAACAGACTTTCTCTAAATAATGCCACCAATAAAAATGCCACCAATGTACAGGTAAAGGTGAAACAAGACGGAAGCCCTAAAGGGAAAGGAGCATAGTTAAATGAAAATCTGTGATGAAAAGCCCCGGCCTAACCCAAGGAGCAGCATGCGGATAAGTAAAGCCCGGTCAGTTGGATCTGGAGGATCAAGGGAAGGAAACCAAGCACCCAGTTGGGGGCACAGAGGCGCAGGCAGGAATCACATTTCAGCCAGACCAGTAACCTGCGCCGCAATCCAACAGCAGGAAGAAGCACGATGCATCCACAGGCTGAACGTGCAGATGGGAAACAGGAAGTGTGGGGAAGCAAGGCAAGCCTGGAGAGCAAAGCAGCCATCAGGACATGTGAGCAGCATGGTCGTTCCCAGAAAATGAGAAAGCAGGCGATCTCTAGGAGCTGAGGCTACAGTTGGGATGAGGAAAGATCCTTTCCTGGAAGCCAGAGTTCAAATCTCAGTTCCTGTAGACTAGCTGGCCAATTAATCACAGCTCAGATGAGAAATAAATTACAAGTTCTCGGGCTATTTGTCCATGTTTGAAATGCAGTGCTCACCACAGCCACATACTAGAAAGCCAGGGAGCACAGCCTTAAGAATTAGATTGAGTAGGCAAGGCTCTGGCACAGCAGTTAAGATACTGCTTGGGATGCCCACATCTCTTATTGAAGTGTCTGGGTTTGAGACCTAGATCAGCTTCTGATTCCTAGAAGACAGCAGGTGATGGCTCAAGTACTTGGCCCTTCTACCCATGCAGGAGACCTGGGTTGTTTTCCAGGTTTCTGGCTTTGGCCTGGTTCAGATATGTGGGGTATGAACCTGTGAATGAAGATCTGTGTGTATGTATTCATACGTCTCTCTCTCTCTCTCTCTCTCTCTCTCTCTCTCTCTCTCTGTGTGTGTGTGTGTGTGTGTGTCTTTGTCTTTCAAATAAAATGAAAATAAATAAATAAAAATTTGAAAAACAAATCAGATAGTGTGGGCCCAAATTTTGCCTCTGCTACTTCTTGGTTGTGTGACCCTGGCAAGTTCACCTTATTTGTATCTTGTTCTGATTTCTTAATTTTCAAATGCAGCAGTGCTATTCCCTGCCTTCTAAATGAATACTTCTTACACAGATGCAATGCTGGTCAGAGTGCGGGATCCACAGTCAGCAGGTGGTCAACATTAGGCCTTGTTGCACCAGGCCAAAGCACCACCCATTCCCACCATTGGTGGAAGAGTGAGCTGCAAGTGGCTGCAAGTAGCTCTCTGAAAAACTGCCTCAAGAGATGGGAGTCAGCTGCATCTGGAGCCAAAAAGAAGCATCTGCCCCACCCCAAATGTGACAATTCCACGGTGCCAATCACACCTAAGAGCTCCCTGTAGTATCATGTTTTCCCTGGCTTCTTCTCCTGCCCTGAGCTGGTTCCCTCTCTCTTCTCCAGCACTCAATAAATCACCTGTACCAGAAGCCCTTCTCAGATTTTTTTTCTTGGGAGCCTGATCCAATCATTACTATAATAAGTATTGGCTGATCTACTGTTTTTCTTTCTCTTTTTTTAAGATTTATTGTATTTTTTTGAAAGACATAGTTACAGAGAGAGGTAGCTAAAGAGAGAGAGGTCTTCCATCCATTGGTTCACTCCCCAAATGACTGCAATGGCCAGAGCTGAGCTGATCAGAAGCCAGGAGCCAGGAGCTTCTTCCGGGTCTCCCATGCAGTTCAGGGGCCCAAGGATTTGGGCCATCTTCTACTACTTTCCCAGGCCATAGCAGAGAGTTGGAACAGAAGTGAAGCAGCTGGGACTCGAACCAGCACCCATCTGGCCAGGACTTTAACCCACTGTGCCACAGCTCCAGTCCCAATCTACTCTTTTTCTGAGGCTTGCCATTCTGCGAGATTCCCATTCCCATTCTACCAGACTAAAAGCTCTAATGGCTTCCAAAAAGTGAGTCTTTGCTAGCTGGTAGCTCCATATTCGGTGCACAACTAGGACCTTCCATAGGTTTCTATTGGTTATGTATTTATGAGTTTCATGTGTGTGATGGTAAATCCCACCAGACTGTGAACTTCACAAAAGTAAATGCAAAGCATTAATTCAGTTTTACCCCAAACATACAGCACAGAGTGTCACGAGTAGAAACAACTTGGCAGTTCAACTTGATGTACTTGATTATCAAGGGTAGAATTGTGCAACAAGCAGATGACGACATTACAGGCAGAATTGCATCCCCTTTGGGGAGAAATGATCTGAGTGCACTCTCACCTGGACCACATGATACTATCCTACTCCAAGACATTGGCTCCATCCGTTCACTCACACAAAGAGTTTATAAAGACTACCTCCCAGTGTTGCCGTCTGATTTCCACATATCCTTACAACAAATTTTGCAATCTGATTCTGCAGCATGTTGGGAAATGGATCAGGAAAGAAATTGACAACTACAAACCCTTTGGGGTTTCTGCACAAAAGACCTCACAGAAGTTACCACACTAAGATACCTGACACTGAGGCCCAAGAAAGTACAGATGTTCAGATGGTAATTTTGAAAGAAACAACTTATATTCTGTTATTTCATATGTATGCCTAATAAAGATGAGTGGAAGTTTGTTAAGTAAGGAATTATTTACAAACAAAGCCATTGAGTGATGGAGTCTGGTATCAGAGGCAATGATTGGAGGGGAAGTCTGAACTCAGTGAGTTGAGAACCAGTGGGTCCCTCCTGGAGACCATGAAGGCACTGCCTATGCAAGGCCTTATTTACGTGCAGCACCTCCCAGCTGAAAGTGCACATGTCACACAGTAACACTCATGTGCATTTACCAACAGAAGACCTGAGGCAACAGAACAGCAACTGCAACTGCGGATGCCTGCATTATCATAATAACCACCTGCATATCCATGTTTCTCATTCTCACTTCCCAAATGCTGGTCGTCAGAAGGCACTGAGCAGGACTTTTCACAGCCTTGGTGCTGTTTTCTCTGAGAAATGGGAATAAAACCCATTTAGTCACCAGATATAAACACCCTGCTGGTCAGCAGGAAATAAAGAGAAAAATATGCCGAAGTGGGCATTTTTCACTTTTATCTAATAAAAAAAAATGAGCAACACCTTCAAAGTCAAGAGAACTGGTTAGTGAGATTGTATGTTGAACATTGTTGAACATTGATTTCACCAGATAATTTAAACTGGATCATATGATTCAAAAACCATGCTTCTTTTTAAAAATGCAAACATAGTCACATTTTTCTTCATGAGAAACAGAGAATAATATATGTTACAGCTTTGTTTTCAACAAATAAGGGAATAATGTCTTATATGTGCATATATACATGCATGGTTACTTCTAGGATCCTTGGAAACAATTGAATTAAAAGATAATGCACAGTTTCCATGAACCTCTTGAAGAACCTTCATACTATTATTTACATGTACACATCAGTTGAGAGGAATCTAGGATAACATGGGAAGTTATCTCTAAATTAGGAGCTTACAGGACAAATTTTAGTGGATAATTTTAAGCACAATATGAACAGTGCTCCATTTTTTTCCTCACCAAAAATGTCATAACGAAGCAGTGAGAAGCACTTCCCCCCCTAATTAAAGGCCACATGCTGCCTCTACAGTAGTCACAGATCTCAGTGGGATCCAATGAGATGTTTGGTATCAATCACATTAAGTAGAAACCTTACACAGTCCCTTGTGTTCTATGTGTTTGCATATTTTAGTTGTTGCAAATAAATTACCTTGTTGCAATCTGGTTTGAAGAAATGTGTTAGCATGAGAATGTGAAGTCATTTTTTTTCCTAAGAGCTGTGGAGTTAATAACAGGGAAAGCTATGGCAGTCATTGGTGAGCTAAGTCAGATAGTAAGGCATATCTTGCTTTATTTAATTTTTATTGCTTTTACTTTAGTTGAAAGGCAGGGGTTTGGGGAGAGAGATTCCATCCACCAGTTTACTCCCTAAATGCACACAATAGCCAGGGCTGGGCCAAACCAAACCAGAGTCAGGAACTCCTGTCTCCCAAGGTGGGGGGAGGGGGGTCCAAGTACTTGAGCCTCACGTCCTACCTCCCAGGGTGCACATTAGCAGGACACCGACTCAGAAGTGGAATCAGAACTCAAACCAGGCCCTCTGATGTCAGATGCAGGTGTCCCGAGTGGCGTCACAATGGTGCCCCACCTCACACCCAACTCCATCTCTTGGTTTTGATAAGTGATTTAAGGCCTTTTTCCATAGATCATCCAACATGAGAAACTTGGTGTGATGTTAAACCACTTAGAAATAACTCCTGCTGAATGTGCAATCTCTCTTCTCTATGAATAGCCTTCCTATCCCATAAGGAGAAGATAAGCACAGATTTAAAAACCATGTGTTGATCGCCTGTTCTGTGCCTGGCAGTGACTGTTTGACCATCTTCACTTTGTGTCATAAATTTTAGGAACAAAGTTTAGCACCCAGTGGAAACCATGACTCCTGTGTGGAAAAGTTTACTCTATCATCTTAAGTAAATGTAGTTTTCTGAACACATTTCAATCTCAGTCTCAAAAGTTCATTGTTAACATATTATAAATACTTTTTCAGAGTAAAGAGAATTATAAATTTATCTATTTGACTTTCCATTTAGACTGTAAGCTTCTAGGGCCTGTATCTTACTCAGCTTTGTATACTGTCTTATTGATGTCTTATTGATGTCATCTAACATATTAATAATTGTTATTATTAATATTTGGAGGGTTCTTGCTGTCTATTCAGATAAGAATTCTGAATATCAGCTCAAATAAACCAAGTGACATGGTAAGTTTTTAACATTTATTCAGTGAAATAGATACTCAGGAAAGTGAGGGATTTATTTAGGGGAGAAAGAAGTCTAGAAGCATAAGTTGAGTCCACACCAAGCAGAGAGCAGGCCAGGAGCCATACGGAGCAAAGCCACAGGTAGCATAGCGCAGGAAGGAAAGCAGAGGCAGAGGCAGCCAAAAAGCCACGCTCCCGAAGGCATGGGTCAACAAGGGAAGGGGGACCAGGTGCTCGGGGCCTGTTAGGCACTTCCAAAGGGGAGTGGTTACATCATCTGATTGGCAGGTGGGCATACAGGTGAGGTCAGGCAGGGGTGTGAGATCATGAAAGGGGACAGGATGAAGACATGGTCTCCAGCTCACAAATCTAATCAGCTTAATTCTATCTGCCTGCATATATCATTACCACTTTGGTTTTCTTTCTTTTTTATTGAGTGAATGAAGATTGTTACTTGGTAAATGCTGAATAGAAGTTTATTGGTGTAAAGAATGCTTGACTATAACTTGCAGACAGACCCTAGAGTATCCGCCAATGTCTTCCACCTCCTAGTGCTCACATTTTTAATTCCATTCCCTCCTCTTAAGTAGCTTGCTTGCAATCAATAAAATATGGCAACAATGATGGCCTCTCACTCTTACAATTAGAAGAGATTTTTTTTGACAGGCAGAGTTAGACAGTGAGAAAGAGAGAGACAGAGAGAAAGGTCTTCCTTTCCGTTGGTTCACCCCACAAATGGCCACTATGGCCAGCGCATTGTGCTGATCTGAAGCCAGGAGCCAGGTGCTTCCTCCTGGTCTCCCATGCAGGTGCAGGGCCCAAGGACTCCGCCCATCCTCCACTGCCTTCCCGGGCCACAGCAGAGAGCTGGACTGGAAGAGGAGCAACCGGGACAGAATCCGGTGCCCCAAAGGGGACTAGAACCCAAGGTTCTGGCACCACAGGTGGAGGATTAGCCTAGTGAGCCACGGCACTGGCCCAATTAGAAGAGGTTTTATAAAACTATATCATAATAGACTGGACAGAGTACTCTCCTTGCTGATTTGATGGAATAAGGAGCTATATTGGAGAAATCCACATGCCAAGGAGCCGCAGGCAGCCTCCAGGACCTGGGCAGACTCTAGCTGACAGTCAGCAAGTTGCCAGTCTCCTGCATTTATTGTTTCCCAAAGCCACAAAATATACCTCTGAGGAAATTTAAAAACAACTTAGAACTTAACAAAACTTATCTTACTGGACTGCTGAAGAATTATTGACTCTTCTGGAGAAATAACATCATGAATCACAGACTTAGAGATTTGAGTCCAGAGGTCACAAACACATGCTCACAGGGACCAGACTGGGAATAGGAATAAGCAACAGGCTGACCTAGGAAAGCATAGTAGAGAAACAAATATAAATGAAAGAACAGAAGGCTTGGTCTTTATAACCCCCGCTCATGCACCTGCAAACTCTAACAAGACATTAGAAATTAAGAATCCACATGCAGTTCCTTTGGTGTATAAATTATTAATCTGGGACAATTGACTGAAACAAGACACAAACAGTTTTGTGGTGGGAATGGCACATTATGAAGTTAAAGGATTGTGTCTGAGCATTCAAAAACCAAAAATGCAAACTTCATTCAGCCTAAGCATGACCAGTCACTACTTACCAGTCATGTGCAATGCGACATTGTTTTAAATATTTATACATTTGAGAGTGAGGCTGTTGGCTTCCTCCTTTGAACCACACAGCCTTCCACTAACAGAGTGAATGTCAAACACAGCAGGGCTTCTTGGGATACAGACAATTAAGGGATTCACAGCAAAGAGCTTCCTCTCCAGGGTTCACCAGAAGTAAACAGGCAAGAGAAGCCCAGGGCCCCATCCACAAGGGCAGAGCCACCAACCTTTCACCCAGTGCCAGTTCTGATTTATGAATTACAGTCCCTGAAGGCCTGATCATGTCAGTGATAATCACCTACATGCGAAAGTGTGAATGATCAATACCATTATTGGGTCCTGAGTGGCCAATGGAATACACATTCACATGATTTACAGCTCAAACAGATTGACAGATACAAACAGAATGCGGAACAGTGCAGAATATTTTCAAAGGTAGAAATATAGCTGCATATATGCCTTTTCTTCTTAAGATAATCCAGTGGATATTTAGATGTACATTATATAGTTGTGCTTATTGAGAAGTGTGGTATTGTAGCTGAATAGCTCTTTATGCCAACTGAAGGAGTGGTAACACAGTCAGTCTAAAATGTGACTGAAAAAGATTTAGATTTGGCCTGGGAGTAACATTACTGAATTTGTCACTCATCACCTTTACTCTGCTAAACCCCTAATGTAGGAATGAATCACTAAGTAGCTCTAGAGAGAAAGGGGACGCATTAGGAAAGTAGCCAGAGGTATCTTAATTTGATGGGTTGAACATCTGCCACTCATTTTAAAAGGCTAGGGGCTGTTGCCATGTCCTTTGAAGAAACTGTCTCATCCAAATTTCTGGCTCCTAGCAGGACATCCTCCTCTTTTCCCCCACCCCCCAAAAATACAGCAGTTTGGAAAAGTTATTTTTCTTTTGATATTAAAAAAGTTTATGAAAGTAATGTGTACACAAGCTCAAACAAACATAATCAGCCTAGTACAGAAAGGCTTAGTCTGGAAAGCAATTCCTAACTACTTGTGATCATTTTTCTATCCTCTATTCCTCCTGGCAAAAGACAAGTGGGTTTGATTCTGCAAATCGTTTCTCCTTCAGGTTAATGTTGAAA
This sequence comes from Sylvilagus floridanus, assembly GCA_949820135.1. Classification (NCBI taxonomy): domain Eukaryota; kingdom Metazoa; phylum Chordata; class Mammalia; order Lagomorpha; family Leporidae; genus Sylvilagus; species Sylvilagus floridanus. Next base: position 19,558,663 of record OX463246.1, on the reverse strand, counting down.
TCTTTGAATCTTAAGGAAAATTTTGCACAGACTTATCAACTTTTCTATATCAGTGGTTGTTTGTTGTGCTAAATTAGGATAAAACTGATTCCCTCGCAAGACCGCTCTGATTCATCATGGAGCAGGAGTGGTCCATCCTCACGTTCTTTCTCCCTGTAAGATCATTTTCCAAAAGCAAGGGGGAAAAAATTCAACTAGCAGTGTGATTTTCTTCACAGATATCTTTTATCTGACTGCCAGGGCGCTGCTACTTTAGGTGTTGGTGAATGGGAGTTCTACTGAGATAACAGAATGTGGAGACCAGAGCATGTGAGTGAAGACACTGCCTGCTGAGTCACTTACCACTACCTCCTTCTCCGTCATTCTGTTTCTCCTACCAGGAACCCCAGGCAACTCTTTCTAGGAACATTTAAGGCTTCCTCTGTCTATAATTTTAAGTGCTGCATTTTGGTTTTAGACTGTCATGATCTCTGTGACATCTTGACTTTTTACTTTCTCTTTTGAGTTTCAGCTTCACTTTTGCCTGTCCATCATTTAGATTAGGCTTTCAGTGATTCCTCCTTTAGGAATAACTTGCCTCTGCTTCATTATTCCATCATTTGTTTACTAACAAATAAAGCAATCTGTCTTTCTACTATAATCTCACTTCATTTCTAACTACATATTAGACATGCCGTGAAAAGCACTGGCCACCAGGAGATGGCAATTTGCTTTCCACTTCTTGGTTTGAATGTAGGGCCTGGGACACATCTACCAAAAGAAGGGATTGAATTCAATGAACCCTAATCCCGGAGCATCTGCTCACTTGATGTTGGCCTACTGGTCAGCCCCACAACTTTCAGGGCTGGCATTCAGTCAGTGTACCCTGTGACCACACAAATTATTCCAGTCAACTTTTGTTCTGATTGCTCAGGGCCCAGTTAGAATGATCTACTCACCCAACCAATGGTAGCTGAGTTCCTACCAGGAATGAAGTACCTGCTAGACCCTGCATCCTTACTGAATAAAACAAATATGCCAAGTCAGAGTGTGGCTCTGCTGGTAACATAGTGTATGACTTTAGCTCAACCATTTAACATATCTGGGTTTCCATTTGCTCATTTGCAAATGGCAGGTGCTCAAAGGTTTTTTTTTTATTTTTTTGCATGATTGATATATGAGTCTAATGATTATCAGAAATGATTGCACTGAAAGCAGTAGGATTTACTTTTTAAAATTACAAGTACAGGAGGTGATATTTTTACAAAAGTAATTTAAGATAATTTTAAATTTACAAAAAGATGAAAAAAGCCAATTTCATGAGGAGGAATTCAGCATGGTCATTTGCTGTGTGAATAAATGCCTAATAAGCTACATCACCTCATTTCCAGTTTCTTGTCATATTTGTATATTCAATTGTAATAGAATTCTTACCTTGAGATGCAAACTTAATTTGACAGAGCAAGATATAAAATACAATTTAACGACAAATAATTTCCACCAACTACAGTCCCACTATTGGCCTACAGCTGCAGTCAGGTTCTGATACCTCGGCAACCAGACAAGCACCTACTGTTTGTCAGGGTCTGTGTAAGCTACGGGCACCCAAAAGTGGGTAAGAGATCTCCACCTTCAAATCATTTATAACAGTCATGTACTAAACACAAGGTTATCACCTGACTATGATTAGACATTGTCTGGTCAGTCCCTGTCAGTTACAGGAACAACCAGAAAAGGGCTGTCAAAGGAAATGGGATGAAAGCCTCTTTAATTTAAAAAAAAAAAGTCAAAATACATGAACATACATAATTACTATGTATAATATTACACATAATACATATCCATGTATATTTATGTGTGTTTCTATAGAGTGCCAGTGAAAAGAAATAATCATTAGATTTAAATACTTAATACTCAAATATGTAAAATACTTAGAACAACATCCAGCAGTCATAAAAGGATGAGCTGTTAGATTAGAGGAATACCAATGTTTAAGAAAGGCTAGTGCACCCGTGAGAGCTGAAAACCATCACCTAGCAGCCTTCATTCCCTCCCAGCCCTGATTTTCTGGCCCCTCCCTGCTGGCACATTTGCCTAGCAAAACCCTGCAGGATGGTCTAGCTCTTCTGGAATCTATGCAGATTCCAGATAAATCCCAGGTAGTCCAATCCAAGTGCCTCACCTGCTTGCCCTTTCTAGTTGGTCTATCCAGAGACTGTTATAACTGGCTGTGCCAAATCTTTCCTCTGGTTTTCTCTCTCACCTGTCACTGCCCTACTTCTGTGAATGATGGAAAAGTACCAATATCTTCCATGCAAAGAGGATGATTGTCACAGAACAACATGGGATAATGTCTTTGAACAAGTTAAATAAGCAATAGAAAATAAAGTAACGAGAAATTTGTAGGCTTTAAGATATTTTAGCCACAAGAAATACCTATAATTTTGCTTTTAACATGAAATGTGTGTAACGAATTTTGAGATTTATACCCAATATTTTTCCATGAAAATTCTCTTGCAATCATAATTCTATATAGCTTCTGACTTGTGCCTTATAAAAGGTAGCTGCAGACAGGATCTCTCTGTCTTTGTGTGAAAGGATAATACTTGTTCAGGTCAAATGCATGTATTTTTTTTTCAATCTCTCCCTAACAAATTTCTTTATAGCACAAGTCTCTTGAGAAAATCAAGTATTACCTGTTGTTGAAAATAAAATTCTCAGGACCAGTATTGTGGCACAGTGGATTAAGATGCCACCTGCAATGCCAACATCCCAGACACCAAGCAGCAACTCAACTCTCAGCTGCTCAACTTCTAACCCTGCTCCCTGCTGATGCGCTGGGAAAAGACAGCAGGAGATGGCCCAAGTACTTGGGCTTTTGTCACCCATGGGGGAGACCCAGATGGAGTTCCTGGCTCCTGGCTTCATCTTGGCCCTGCCCCAGCCATTACAGCTATTTGTGGAGTGAACCAGTGAATGGAAAATCTCTTGCGCTCTCTCTCTCTCTCTCTCTCTCTCTCTCTTTCTCTTTCTCTCTCTCTCTTCCTGTCACTGTGCCTTTCAAATTAATAAAATAAAATTTTAAAAACTAAAAGAAAATTCTCTTAATTTTACTTTAAAATTATCGATATATGGAGTTAATCATTGATATATGGAGTTAATAAATTTGAATTTTAAAAGACTTGCTAAAAGCAAAGGATGTTTTTATAATCTTGAGTCTGGTGACAGGACAAAAGAAGCATTCTTTGTTAATGCTTAAGAATGGCAGAAGGATACATATTTTTATATTGTGGAGAACAAAGATCTCAGAAATCCTGCCTTCCAAGGGACCAGAATCAAAGCCATTCAAGAAACAATTAAGCCAGGTACACCTGCATAGGCTATGCTATGAGAATGCTAAATTAGAAACCTGGGATGTGTCCCCACCTCAGGTGGAGGCTGCTACCTCTTTCTCTGATGAAATATCCTCTATCCAAAAGCTTTTAGCCCAAAGCGACAGCCCTTTGTGTGGCTGCAGATGTTCAGCAATAGGCATTATCTGAGTCAGCAGGGAAGCTGCTCACCATATTTTAGAGAGAGATGAGTATTATAATAAAAACTTGTCAGTCCTGCAGTCACAATTTCAATTCAGGCCTGACCATGAGCAGGAAATCCACCTGCAGTGCCTCCCTTCCCCTCTGGCTAGTTTTCTGCTTTGTACTGTGTTTGAATGCTGTTTCCACTGCTGTTTCCATTAACCAGTTGTCTTTGGGGCCTTCATTCCTGGTTTCTATTCTCGACTGCCTTAGGGTTCACCCATACAGCCATTGTGTGTTGTCAGCTATGTAGATTTTATTAAGCAATTTTTATTAGCTATTCCTTCAATAAGCCTGTTCGTTAGTTTTTGCAACCATGACGTTAATCTATGCAGAATTTGTAGAGAAGGAAATAAATACAAAGGAAGAACCGTGTACTAAAGGTGAACACTGTGTACGGGAAGCACCCTTGAGTGAAAAGGTTGCTGAATAAACTAGAACGAAATCATCCACAAATGGAAGTGAGTGGCAGTACTTGCTGCTATAGGGTAGCATCTTGCTGTTGTATGGTGAAGCCTTAATGATGAAGGACAAGACCTTACTATTCTACAGTGGAAACTTGACCTTGTAGGGTGAAGACTGGAGGTTGTATGGTAGGGATTTGCTTGTGAAGGTGAAACTTGTTTTTGTAAGGTGGGACTTGCTCTTACAGGGTAGGACTTGCTGCGGTAGGGTAGCATCTTGCTGCTGTTGGGTGAAGCCTTGGTGATAAAGGGTGGGATTCTGCTGATGCAGGGTAGAACATTGGTGTTGTAGGGTAAGATCTTGCTCTGATAGAGTGGGACCTTCCTGTTGAATGGTGGGAGTTTATTGTAGGGTGGGACCTTTCTGTTGTAGCATTTGACTATGAGGATTACCAAGGAAATTGACTCAGAAGTGAGAACATCAAAATCAGGTGCTGTGACATAGCGGGTTAAGCCATCTCCTGTAGTGCCAGCATCCCATTTAGGCACTGGTTCGAGTCCTAGCTGCTCCACTTCCCATCCAGCTCTTGGCTATGGCCTGGGAAAGCAGTGGAAGATGGCCCAAGTCTTTGGGCCCATGCAACTGCATGGGAGACCAGAAGAAGCTCCTGGCTCCTGGCTTCAGATCTGGGCCAAACACACCACTGTGGAGGGGTCACTTTAAAAATGAAGCATCGACGTTTGAGGGCTGGAGCCAATTTGAGAGGGACCATCTTTCTCTCTCTCTCTCTCTCTCTCTCTCTCTCTCTCTCTCTCTCCCCACCTCCACCTCTCTGTAACTTGGCCTTTCAAATAAATAAATAAATAAACATTTTTTAAAAAAAAGTCAGCTGCATACTGATACCAATCATTAGGCAGATAAGCAATCAAGACCAAAACAGAACAGTATTAGAGGCATTTCTCAGCCCTCACCAGCTGAAGCTCCAGGCCCCTGTCCCCCGAGCAAAGCACAATCCTGATGTTTCCAACAGTTTAAGTACTCATCCAAACTCAGTATGGCACTGAATGCCTTCTGGTCTACAGCCCATGGAGCTGGTCTGAGGCCTTACTACCAGTCCTAAGAGGGTGCTGCTTTATTGCCCCCCCAGCCTTTCTGAATTTGCAAAAGATACTCATGCTCTGTTTCTCCATCTGCACATTAGGGAATTAGAGCAGCCACCAACCTAATTCATGGGGATGTATGAGTTTTTAATGAGACAATATTTATATAGTGCTTTGGGCTTCTAGGGGAACTCCGCTATATAAATACTAACTATTCTCAGGGTAACATTAGCACAGTCTATTGAATAAAATGAGGGCTTTTATTAAAGATAGCTAACAAGAAAAATGGTCCTTCAGCAAAAGAGAAAAAGGCTATCAGGGGACTACCCTTGAAAACATTAATCTGCTCTCTTGTCTTATTTTTATTTCCTATGAACTCTGGGAGTGAGAAGAAGGTGGGAACAGAGGTGGCTCAGATGCATGTGCCTATACCTGGGGAGTACATTTGCATCTGGGTGTTTACTTTGGACTTGACCTCTCAACAAGGAAAAGGACACTGGAGGCTTCTTGTTTAGATTTAAATTATAAATAAATAAATACAGAGGAAGAACTGCCTCACGATGTGGCTCTTTCACTCCTGCTTTGAATCCTATTTTCTTCAGGAGCCAGGCTCTATGCCAAAGGCAGAAATAGTGAGTGTAGAGTTGAAAGAAATAAAGGCAGACAGGTAAGCCCATGTGCTCCAGGTGGAAAAGGAAAAGTTAGGGCCAAGACCAGTCAGTCATTATCAGCTACTCCCCACGCTGCAGGTGAACCTCAAGCCAATCTCATTTATTCCACAGAACAATCTTTGAAGTTGCTGTGCTCATTTGCTAGGGCCTCCATAACAAAGGCACACAGACACATGGCTTAAACAACAGAAGTGTATTTCCTCACAGTGGTGGAGGCTACAAGTCTAAGTCCCAGGTGTTTATCAGGCTCATTTCCTCTGAGGCCCCTCTCCTCAGCTTGTACGTGAACATCTTCTCCCGGCCTCCACGTGGTCTTTGCCCTACAGTCTCCTCTTCTTACAAGGACATGAGTCATGTTGGATTAGGGCCCACTCTAATGACCACATTTAACCCAGAATACCTCTTAAGTGGCCCTAATTCCCAATACATCCTGGGGATGAGACTTCAATGTGTGAATTAGGGATAAAGGTTACAACATTTATTCCATCATATCCCCATGTTAGAGCCGGAGAAAATGAAGGTAGACAAATAAACAAATTTTGTAAAGGCCATGAGACCCTTTAATATGAGTACCTGGGGGCTTGAACTTGTGTTCTTGGGATTTCTTGGTCGTCACTCTCGTGAGAAGGAAGGTTAACAAGAGTCTGAACATGGGGCCAGCGCTGTGACATAGTGGACTAAGCCTCTACCTGCGGTGTCGGAATCCAGCATGGGTGCCAGTACGAGATCCGGCTATTCCACTTCTGATCCAGCTCTCTGCTATGGCCTGGGAAAGCAGTAGAGGATGGCCCAAGTCCTTGGGTCCCTGAACCCATGTGCAAGACCCAGAAGAAACTCCTGGCTCCTGGCTTCAGATTGGCTCAGCTCCAGCCATTGTGGTCATTTGGGGAGTGAAGCAGCGGATGGAAGACCTTTCTCTCTGTCTCTCCCTCTCTCTGACTGTAACTCTACCTCTCAAATAAATGAAATAAAAACTTAAAAAAAAAGAGCCTGAGCATGGGAGAGGATAAGTCAGAGATGCTCTAGCATGTCTTCCACAAGACAGACTACTTCAAATAAAGTCGTTCATAAGAAAATAGAGCAAGTGAAGCCACTGCCTGCATTGCTGCGATCACATATGGGTGCAAGTTCAAGCTCAGCTGTTCCACTTCCAATCCAGTTCCCTGCTGATGCACCTGGGAAAGCAGCGGAAGATGGCCTGAGTGCTTGGGCCCCTACCATCCCTGCAGGAGCCCCTGATGAGGCTCCTGATTCAGGGCCCCACTGTTAGAAGAGCCTCACTCTTGGTTCTCCATGGTTTTTGAGCAAGAAGCCTCACATTTCCGTTTTGCAAGAGATCCTGCATATTATGTAGTCGGTCTTGCATACCTGCTCTATGCACCTTACAAAGCCTGAAAAGGTGCTTTGTAAATAAAAAGTCACAATACCAGTGCAGGCTAACTCAAGTTCACTTTCACAAGATGAGAACTGCATAGTGAGGAAGGCCCTCCAAATGAGACCAGCTGTGGAGAGAAACCACGGAGCAGGAGTGAGAGACTCGGCGTCCAGCCCTGGCCCTCTCACTGTCTAGGTGGTTTGGGGAAAGCATTTCATCTCCTCATAATGAGTTACCTCATCTGAATAATTGTGATTTTTGGTTCTCTTCCTTGATACTCATTAGTTCCATCTGGGGAGATTTTTAAATACCAGTTCTTGAGCCTTAACCTCAGAAATTATTATTGAATCATTCTGTGGTACAGCAAGAATGGAGCTTGAATTTTGACATTTTTTAAAGTCCCTGATGGGTAAGAATATGAAGCACTTGGAATTCGAGTGTAGATTGGTATGATCACTTTGACATGAGTGGTTTTGTACACTAAGTTGAACACATACATATACCATGGCCTAATGGTTCTATTCTTGGGTATATGCCCAACAAAATATTTGCATATGTTCACCATAATATTTGCAAAGTAATACTTATGGCAGCAATGTTTGCAATAGCATTCAACTGGAGTCAACCCAAATGTCCATCAACAGTAGAATAAATACATGGTATATTCATAAATGGAGTGTTAGGCAACAATGAGAATGAATATATAACTGATACTTGCAATATCTCACAATCACAGTGTTGGGCAAAAAGAGAAAATAAGCCTAACATAGATAAGCATAAGATTCTATTATACCACATGTATAGACTTCCAAAAATAAATGAAAGTAATCTAAAGTATATCAGCAGTCAGGACAGGGCTTACTTCTGTGGAAAGCAGTGACTAGAATGTGAGGGCTTCTGTTGGCTGGGAATGTTCTATTTCTCACACTGAGGGTAGTTACAGAGGTATATTTACCTTATGAAAATTAATCTGCACACTCATGGTCTCCAGGTTATATTTTAATAACTAGTTAATATAAAAGTTCTTGCATAATTTTAATGTGCTTGCAGTGCTGAGATTCATGACACTAGACAGCTATATACTGTCCCTTACAGCACTGGGCTTTTTTGTTAGACATTTCTCAGACCTTGGTCCCCGGTGAGATTGAGTAACAGTAACGCCTTTCATGCTCATTCTGGATCACCAATGTCTCGTTTCCCTGTCCACTCACAAGTTCACTATCAGCCTGGAAAGGTTTCTCTGTTTGCTTACACTACATGTTGTTTAATCTGGAGGTCAAAAGGTCATGGATTCAATCATACAAGAAGTATTTGGAAACCAACATCTTTTATAGTCGTATGTTTACTCTTCCATTCATCTATTCCATGTTCCATAGATAACCAATGAAGAGAGAGATGGAGGCCTCAGGACAATAACCTTGTGAGCCTGGGTGCCCTGGGCTTACACAAGCACTCAGTGATGACAGGGCAGAGTGAGCATGCTCCACTGCTTTGAGTTTCCTGGACACTACTCAGCACTTCATAGAAACAGATAATAGGCAGGTTTTTTTTACTCCCTGACAGACAACAGCATGTTGTAGAAATCTATTCTCAAAACCAGTAGAAACACCTAGCAGCATGTAGGACTGTTTCTCAACCAAAACCGATATTGCTGCCTCCATGGTCTGTGGCTTTGAGTTCCCAGTCTGAATGTGCAAGTCAGAGAACTGCTGTATTGCTAGCTTCATATCCCCTCAGCCCTTCACACCGTTAACAAGAGAGTCCATGAACTGTGCATGAGTAAGATTGTGAGCACAAAGCCACCAGTGGTCCAGTTGGCACTCGAGGCTGCAGAATAATCAGCTGAACTTCCTCTCTTCCCTTCAAGAGACCCAGTTCTATAGCTTCGTGGAGATCCACCACTGGCAGCAAATATACTATGACTACAGTGAAAGTTGCATGCATTTTCTTAGAATAAATGATGTCAGTAAAAGCACATGTACTGCACTGTCTTGTGGCAGATGTAAGACAACACTGCTGCACAGATCCAAAGACCTAGAAATAAGAAATGGGGCTTATTGATGATCACAATTCTACACTTCACTCCTTCAAGTAGCAGAGTTAGTTTCCACGCTTTAAAAAACAGAGTGTTGACTTGAAGACCGTGGAGTTTAGAGTCCAAACCCCTTCAGAAGGAAAGGGAAGCCATCTTTATATACTCAAGAAGCTGAAGTTGAACTGAAAGCAGTAGAGTGTGATAAGAAACCTTAAAGATAATATTCTTTAAACCAGGCTTAAGTCACAATATATGCCAAGATTTCTTGGAGAAATTGCCTGAAAAGCTAACATTTTTAAGCAATCAGACTTTCCCTTTTTATTATAAAAATGTACACAGATCAAGCATGACTAAAGGTAAACTCTTCATCTCTCTCCAAATATATATATATGTATTCCAAAGCAAATATAAGAAATTTCACTGTGGATCAGTACATGTTTTCAAAATTTTAATTATGAACATAGAATTATTACACTTCACCAAATATTATCCAAATTACTAATTCTCAGTATTATGGAAAGTATATTCCACTAATTGAGATTATTTTTATATCAAAATTTAACAGAGTACCAATGAACCACATTGTTTTTCTTTATGAATTAAACATTTATTGAGTTTATAACAGTCTGTCCTTAGTATTATAAGAGATAGAAAGATTTAATGGATAAGAAGGCAAAGGAATGATAAGAAATGTGCAGTGAGTGCTATAATAGGTGACACTAAGAGAGGCTCTAAGCTGAAGTAGGTAAGAAGATATTGTCATCTTGGATTTAAAGGATGGTGAGCTTAGGTATTTGGAGGGTTTTCCACATAATCAATGTTAAAGCAATGTACCCCCAATATGTGGTCCATAAACAACTTGCATCACAATCACTTTAAGAAAAGGAAATAGCTATCACCTACACCCTGACTTCAAGCTTCAGATTCAGTGGTCTGCTCTAAGGCACAAGAAGCTATATTTGTTTTTTTATTAAAAAAAAGATTTATTTATTTATTTGAAATGTACAGTTACAGAAAGGCAGAGGCAGAGGCAGAGAGAGAGGTCTTCCATCCACTGGTTCACTCCCCAGATGGCCACAACAACCAGAGCTGCACCAATCTGAAGCCAGGAGCCAGGAGCCAGGAGCTTCTTCCAGGTCTCCCACGTGGGTGCAGTGGCCCAAGGACTTGGGCCATCTCCTGCTGCTTTCCCAGGACATAGCAGAGAGCTGGATCAGAAGTGGAGCAGCCAGGACTTGAACCAGGATCCATATGGGATGCCAGCACCGCAGGTGGCGACTTTACCCGCTACACCATAGCTCTGGCCTCAAGAAGCTATATTTCTTATGAGCACTTCAATCATTCATTGACATGAAAATAGAAATCAAATATCATGTTCAAATTAAAGAATGATACAAGGAAAGGCAGAGGAATCCTGGAAAATGGTAGATTGGAAATAGAGCACAGACTTCAGTGAATATCAGAATAAAGAGGGTGTCAACAAGAGAAATCCAATGAAAGCATTTGAGCCAAAGAAGAACTTCACTTGATTCAGCAATGGAGTGAAGGATGATGGGCAAAGAGACATGGCTTGAAGGAGTAAGTTCAGATGTGGATAGAAGGTGAAGGCATAGAGGGCAGTAAATCACTATTGAGGAAATAAAAAACAGGCTGTGATGTTCACAACAGGAAATAGAAAAGTATCAGTCCACTCCATTACCATGTTCAAAGCAAGACAAAGGCAAGACTACTCCCTGATCACAAACTGCTGCTTTTCCCTCCTCTGACTAGTACCATATTTCTCTGAGTGGTTTCTTAGAATTTCTGTTGCTTGTTAATTTTTTTATTTTACCAGTGGCAACTCTAGTACTATTTATTTCTTGGCCTTTTAGACTAAAATGATTAAGGTCACTGAATGACCCGAATCTTTATAGCATCCAACCAAGAACTGACCTGCATTTCCCTAATCCAGACTCAGTACCACCCACTACCAGACCAAACCCAAGAAGAGGCCTGTCCCAATATACCCACAGAATTGCCTCTGAGATGTTCCTGGGTGCGCACTTCCTTGCTACAGCAAGTGAAATAAGCCTGACTTTATTTGACCACAGCAGTGTTCCTGGAGCTTTGGTTAGTGCACTTCAATATATAAGGAGCAACAAGGACAAATAATAATACTAATTGTGGGTTGACTGAAGATAGATCAAAAATGACTTTAAATTTTCAAGCCCAAATGGACATAATAGTATCAAAGACAGAAAATGAGATGGCAAAAGTGTGAGTCGATTTTAAACTTGGTAGACTGGAAGGGGATGGCAGGACATTCAAGAAAATATGTCATGGAAGCAACATGTTTACAGACCTCCAGCAAGAAGGGGATGATGCATCTAGGAGAGGGGAGGATTCCTGCCCTCTTGGAATTCTGGAAGTTAGAAGACACTCAAGAGAAGGATCAAAATAATGAACAATAAAAAGGGTAGCCACGTGTGTGGCAAGACATGGGGACTTGGAACTTTTTTCTTCTGATGAGCCTTAGATGTTGTCAGCCAGGTTTAACCTGTAGAATGTCCCCCTCCATCTCCATCCCTATGTGACCCTCAGAGATCCCTATGAAAGTATCTTCAGCAGTTTCTGATCAACCAATCTCTTTGTACATCACCAGGTAGATCAACAAGTCATCAAGCAATTTAAAGTCCTACGAGTACAGTGATGTCGTTGGCCATGTACTCAGCACCAGAATGGCTACTCAATACACAGGTGATCATTAGTGAAGGAGAGAGACAACAGAATCTGCATTTGCTGCTCTACAAAATAGTTGAATTCATAATGACGGGAAGTAAGGGGCGGTAGCTGGGCCTGGAGGAGGGGAAAGGGAGAGCAGCTAATGGATTAGAGTTTCTGCTTGGCAATACAGAATGACTTCTCAAGATTGGTTCCACAACAACAAGACTCTACACCTCTGAGCTGTGTGGCTAAGATGGTATATTTTATTTTATGTGCATTATGCCAGGAGTTTAACACAAACAGAGCAGCAGTAGCAACGAGGAGGAAAAAGGAAGAGTTGTGTCTGATAGAGGTCACCCGTAAGTCGGGGCCGGACCAGCATCCATACCTGCCCTTCACATTCAGTCTCTTCAGATCTAGCCCCTGCAGCTGTGGGTTTTTTTTCAAGATCCTGGACTACTTCAGGTTAGATAAAGATAGTGACCAGGTACCCAGAGGAGGTACTTGAGTAACTTCAGAAAAAATTAATTTTCTCAGAATTATTCCCCCCAAAAAGGGGCTTCTGGTTTAGGAGTCTGAAACCGTGTTTAGAAAGCAAGAAAGCAGGAAGACCAAGAAACCCAGATTTTCACAAGAAAGCAGTCTGAAAGTTGGGCAGGTGTAAAAACAAAGAGAAAGGATTCAAGAAAAGCTGAACTTGGGGAAAGGGAGTGAGAAGCTAGAGAATTTGAAACACAAGAAAAAGAGGGAGCGAAAAAGCAAGACACTCTACAACCAGGGTGGAAGACAGGTCATCACGGGGTCAAGGAACGAGTTGTATCTGTCAGATAGGGTGGCATCTGGGGTCTGTACGCGGGCCTACATCATGGGAGCCCCATCTTTCCTAGGTGCTACAGGAACTGTGTAAATGCCTACTAATTTCTCAGACACACTATGTCACACAGAGAAAAGAGATTAACAGATTTGATGATTAGGAGGTCAATGTCAGGCTTGGAGAAAGCATTTTATTATGTTGGTGGGACTTGAAGTCTAATTAATTCCAAGAGATCAAAAAGAGTGAGAGCAAAACAAAAAATTGAGAGAGCAGATAGTGATCATTCTTTTAAGAAAGTTGTTTTGAAACGAAAGAGAGAAGTAAGACATTAGTCTCAAAGGTCAGCAGGGATAAGCATGAAAGAACCATGTTTGTTTTCCTTCAGTTGCAGGCTAAATGAGATCCTTATCCCACTCCCCACTCCCCACTCCCCAACTAGATATCCACATCCTAAACCTCATAACATGTGAATATCTTACCTTGTATGGCAATGGGGACTCGCAGGTGGAATAAATGTTATGGAACTTGAGATGGAGAGATTCTCCAGGTAGACTCAATATTAATCACATGAAATCCTCTTAAATGGAGATTTTTTTTTTTTTTGGTTGGATAAAAGATGCCAATCACTAGACTTAAAGAAAGAGGAACGGGACATGACCCAGGAAAGGCAAATGGTCCCTAGGAGCTGGAAAGGCGAGGAAACCTGCTACCCGGGGGCCTCCAGAAGGAACCAGTCCCTCCAACACTGTGACTGTAGTTCAGTGAGACCTAGGTCACACATCTGACCTCCAAAATAATAATCTGCATGTTAAGCCAGTAATAGTGGTAATTTGTTGTAGAAGCAACAGAAAGATAACACATCTTCTTACAAGAGCACTTAAACTTCAGAAATATATTTTAACATCTTTGAATGGGAAAAAAAAAAGCATTGCTTCTGAATCAGACATCACCCATTACTTACTCAACACATAGTAATTGAACACCTTGTCTATGAAAGCTCTTTAGCAGGCTAGGGTGATAGAACCAACAATTGACAAACAACCTACTCTCTATGAATTCACATTCCAGGGTGAACCAAAACAACAAAGGAAAAAGTACAAGAAAAGTCGCACAATGAGAAGTTCCTAATAAAAAATAAAATGGAATTCATGCATATGAGTTGACAGAATGGAATGCCAAAATCAAGGATAACCAAGGAAGGGCCATCTGAAAAGCAGAACATCTAAGAGGTGTTGTCTGAGCAAACGAGTAAGTATATGTATATTTGGGGACACATGTTCTAAGCAGAGAGAATAATACATGCAAAGGCCCTGAGCTGTGTGCACATTTGGCAAGCTAAAATAAGGGTGAGCAGTTCCCTGTGTGAAAGATCCTTAAAAGCACCTCAAAACAGAAGGAATGTGGGTGGGCTTGGTGGCACACGGAATTAAGCCCCAGCATGGGATGCCCTCTTTCCATATCAGAATGCCTGGGATCAAATACCACCTCCATTTCTGATTGAGATTCCTGCTAATTTCTGAACGTGTACATCCTGGGAGATAGCATTTCAGGACTAGAATACTTGAGACACTGCCACCCACATAGGAGATCAGGAAGGGGTTCCTGGCTCTTGACTTCTGGCCCAGACCTGGCTATTTCAGGCATTTGTGGAGTGAGCCAACAGATGGAAGATTTTCTTTCTTTCCCTCTTATTTTTTTTTCTCTCTCTCTCTCTGCCTTTCAAATAAATGAAAACTAAATAAAACTTTTGAAAAATGAAAGAGTGTACTTGAGAGAGGCATAGGACATTCTTAAGATTTCATTGTTTAATAAAATGTTTATTTTATTTATTTATTTGAAAGGCAGAGTTACAGATAGATCTCCCATCTGTCGGTCTGCCCCCCAAATGGCCACAATGGCGGGGCTGGCTCAGACCAAAACCAAGAGCCCAGAAGGCCATTCAGGTCTCCCGTGTGGGTGCAGGTACCCAAGCACTTGGGCTGTTCTATGCTGCATTCCCACGTATATAAGCAGGGAGCTGGATCAGAGGTTAAGAAGCTGGGACTTGAACCAGTGCCCATATAGGATGCTGGAGCTTCAGGCAGTGGCTTAACCTGCTATGCCACAATGCCAAACACAAGACTTCATTTTTACTGTAAGAAATGAAACCATTGGAGGGGCCAACACTGTGGCACAGTAGGCTAATCTTCTGCCTGTGGCACTGGCATCCTGTATGGGCACCGGTTCAAGTCCTGGTTGCTCCTCTTCTGATCCAGCTCTCTGCTGTGGCCTGGGAAAGCAGTAAAAGATCAGCCAAGAGCTTGGGCCCCTGCACCTGTGTGGGAGACTGGGAGGAAATCCTGGATCTATCTGTAACTCTGCTTTGGATTGGCTCAGCTCCGGCTGTTGTGGCCATTTGGGGAGTGAACCAGTGGATGGAAGAACTTTCTGTCTCTCTCTCTGTCTATAACTCTACCTCTCAAATAAATAAATAAAACCTTAAAGAAAAAAGAAATGAAACTATTAGAAATAGGGTTTTGAACTGAACAGAGCTATGTTGTTTTTCTTCCTCCTTTTCCAACTTCAAGATGAATCAGTGCAATACCAAGAGCGTCTGGCTATCCATAGGGCTGGGGCAGAGACAACAGAAAGACTGGAGACAGAGGCTGGCTACACTGCAGCAAGACTCCTGAACAGATGTGGGACACCAAGGCACTTAACAGAAAACAGCGTTTATCCTTGCTTGTAGGCCAAGAGGAGGGTTTTGTCTCCAAAGTCTGGGTCCTGAACAAAGCAGGGCATTGTCTTATATACCCTAGCACAAGCAACTTTAAGTTTTCTAGTACATATTCAGCTACAACTTCTGATTTGATGTCTCTGAGCTACACAACCGTCTCACAGCGTCACATCTGCATGCACCCGAATCACTACAGTGGACCTAGCTGCATTGCTGCAGTTGACCAAGTTGCACTACAGTATTTCTCAGAAAGCCCCTGCTTGAAAGCCTCTACGGTTTTTTGCCTTAGCCAGGCTTTTTTTTTTCTTCCTTAGGGGGAGGGGTTCCTGCCATATTCCTGCCATATTCTCCCACAAAGGAGAGCAAGAGTGGGCGGTGGGAGGGCACAGCTACACATCTGGAGGGTGGCAAGGTAAATATTAAAAGAACTGACCTGGGCCCAGCGCCGTGGCTCACTTGGTTAATCCTCCCCCTATGGTGCCAGCATCCCATATGGGCACCGGATTCTAGTCCCGGCTGCTCCTCTTCCAGTCCAGCTCTCTGCTGGCCCAAGTGCTTGGGCGCCTGCACCTGCATGGGAGACCAGGAGAAAGCACCTGGCTCCTGGCTTCAAATCGGCACAGCGCTGGCTGTAGCGGCCATTTGGGGGGTGAACCAAAGGAAGGAAGACCTTCTCTCTGTCTCTCTCTCTTGTTGTCTGAAACTCTACCTGTCAAATAAATAAATAAAATCTTAAAAAAAAAAAACTGACCTGTACATTACATTTGAACCAACCAGGGACAAGGGAAGAAACAAACAAACAGTCGTATGAACACATAAGAAACCAGTTCAGCTGGAGATGACAGTGTCTTGGACTATATCAGCAACCTTGGAGCAAGTGGTCAGTTACTGGAATAGGTTTTGCTCCTAGATTGGGTGTGGTTTATGAAAGAGATGAAGAAGTCAGCTATGACTCCAAAATTTGGGCCTGAGCAAGTAGACAACAGAATTTCTAACCTGGAGCCGGTGCTGTGGTGTAGCAGGTAAAGCCACCACCTGCATTGCCGGCATCCCATATGGGCGCCAGTTCAAATGCCAGCTGCTCCACTTCCAATCCAGCTCTCTGCTATGACCTGGGAAAGCAGTAGAAGATGGCCCAAGTTCTTGGGCCCCTGCACCCAAGTGGGAGACCCAGAAGAAGTTCCAGGCTCCTGGCTTCAGATCAGTGCAGCTCCAGCCGTTGCAGCCAACTGGGGAGTGAACCAGCAGATGGAAGACCTCTCTGCCTCTCCTCTCTCTCTGTATACTGTGACTTTCAAATAAATAAATAAATCTTTAAAAAAAAAAAAAGAATTGATAACCTGGAGAAAGGCACAAGATGATATGGTCAGCCTGCACTTGGCTCTAGGGAGACATCCTAAGCCTCCTTGCCACTTTCCAGCTGTGCATCTGTGCCCTCCCACTGCCCCCTCATGGCTCTCCTTTATGGCTGTGCAGCCAGCCTCCAGCTCCAGGCTTTCTGTCGTCTCTGCCCCACCAGCTCTCTGGACACAGGCAAACACTCTTGATATTGCCTTGATTCATCTTCAGGTTGGAAAAGGAGGAGAAACAACAAAGTTTTCTCCATTTCTCTCACATTCTTCTCAATGTTATCCCCTGGTGTATTATAATTCATTTTGGATGCTGTTGGTGACAATGGGTTTCAGAAAAGCACACATACTGAGTTGACTGTTAAAAACCTGACAGCACAGGCAGGCACTTGGTCTAGCAGTTGCACTGCCTGGAACACTTGCATCCCCTATCAAAGTGCCTGTAGTCAAGTCTCAGCTCTAGCCCCATTCCAGCTTCCTGCCGTCCATGTGGGAGATTAAATCCTCAGCTCTCGATTTCACCTCAATCCAGTCCTGACTGTTGTGGACATTTGGGGAGCTCTCCCTCTCCCTCTCCATCTTTCTTTCTCCTGTCTGTCTCTGTTTTTCGAAAATAAATAAAATAAACAAATTAAAATGTTTTTTAAAAAATCTCATGCTAGTCCATAACCCCAGTATTTTCAGCTTTCAGGCTTCAGCCAAAATTTGCATGTAAAGTCCCTTACCACATCATGCTCATACATTTCCTATACAGCCAGTAAGATAGCAATTATAAATTAATGAAAAAGAACATATTCCCCAATATAAAAGTTGAAAAATAAAAATTAAATCATTTGCTAAAGAAACATGAATAAATATACACTAACTATATTTAAAAATCAATCAGTATAAAAAATCAAAATATCAATATTGGTAATATAGGAATACAGATGAAAACAATATGATAATTTGTGCCCATTGAATTGGATATGATTGAAGGAATCATCCCAATACTGCTGCATGTAATGAAGGAAAGGCAGGACAGCTGTTAGTTGGTAGAAACTTATGGATTTTAAAACAGTATGTGTTCAAAATAAAGCAAGGAAAAATATTCAGAAGGATTTTTTTACTGTGACATTACATGTTAAAATAAACATCTGGGAGCAATAAAAAAGTCTAATACCAGAGGATTGATTGAATCAATTACAGAATTCCCAGAAAATGGAATAGTCTATATGACAGTGTGTCTATACAAGTATATGCATATGTGTATACATATAAAGACAGAAAAACACAGAGATGGTAAGATTTCAGAATACATTGCTAAGGATTAAAAAGCACATTGCAAAACAATAAAATAATAGTATTACATTAGTAGTTTTTATTTCTTTTATTTTCTAAATTACTCTATGACTGCAAATTATGTTGATAAAAAAAGCAATAAAAGTGCACAAATGTTGTCTACTGAATATTTGTATTGATTTAAAATGTTTATGGCACCATGTTGAGTGAAAAATGAATACACAACTATATACAAAATGATTGCAAGTAAGTAGAAAAGGAAATTTTGAGTAGAAAAGGATACACTGAAATATTCACAAAGCAATCTCGAGATAATATTTTTTCTATTTTATACATTTCCTACATCAAGCATATATTATCTTCATTATCAAAAAAGTTATAAAATTATTCTAAGACATTTTATTGTTTGTATTGTTTTAACTTGTCTCTCTAGTTGGACTGCTTTGTAAACAGGCTCAGAAGGGAACTGACTTTCATTGTTTGCTACCCTTTTCTATCACTATACTGCTTTATTTTGAAAAAGCTTTTGGCTAATTGATGTCCCACTTCATCTTTGTCTTCACACCAAGCCCATATTCTTATCTTCGATCCTGTCCTTGTTGTTACTTTGTTCCTGCCTCCTCTATTTCACCCTAGGATGGCTGTTCTGAAATTTGATTCATTATTCTGCATTATCACCATTAATCACAACAGAGAGAAAGCCACGCAGGTAGAAATAGAAAAATCTGAACTTTTATAAAGCAGCATCTAATATCGATACCCACAAAGGATTTCTGTACGGAAAGGGCATTATCTAACAAAAGAAACAAAGACAAAGTCTCTGACATACAAAGGAAAGAAAACAGGAGCCGTGACTATTCCGTCCTGGCAGGAGGGAGATAGAGCTCTGAGTCACCAAACTAGATTAGGTCCTCAAGGAAATCTGTAGAATTAAGTCTGTAAAAGCTGGCCCAGCTGGTTAATTAGCACACTGTACAGCAGATTATGTTTTAGAGTTTGATCTTTATATTCCAAGCTCTAGCCTAATAAGTCAAGCCAATTACATTATCGAGGACTTGATGAGTTCTCTTTCTCATAAGAGCTCACTTCCAGTCACTAAACTTGAATTTATACACAGTCAGAATGATTTGTGTTGGGTGCCTAATTTCTCAAACCTCTGTGTTAAAGCATCAGCAAACAGAGAAATGCTTCCAGAAGTACTAACACACAGAACGCTGCACTCACATCCCCACTAGTGCCAGCCAAAGGAAATGATTCATTCATTAAGATGGTAATTACAGGCTATGAAACAGCTGGTTATGGGCTCTTTGTCCCAGTCTGAGCTACTTTCTAACATCTGTTACCATAGCAGAGTAAGGCACTGACACTCTTTGAAGTATCCTCTCCTAGCCAGGAAAAATGTTATATTCCAAAAGGCTCAGGGAATTCAGTCAGAACAATAAACAAGAGATCAGATGTTGGGGAGCTAACATGACCAACACTACTGGAGCTTGAACAGGGCCACGCATGCCAGACAACAATATCTTCTAAGAGGATATCTCAAGAAGTCTAGGGGGAAACAGAATTAAAAGATGCTTATTTTGACACACAAAAAAATTTGAAATCCATGCATGGCTTTTCCATAATACATATTTTTTGAAGACTCTTCATATACATGAACACCAAAAAAGCATTTCCACCAAAATAAACTTACTAACTCTGCTTTGCATGAATGTTTTCATGTACCCTCACATTATCCAACCACAATTCCAAGACACTGCTATTGCTAATGATGTTCTTTAAAAAAACTGTTATTTTATTTATCTGAAAAGTAGAGTGACAGAGAGAGGGAGAGAGAGAAAGGTGGGAGAGGTGGGGGGGGAGAAAATCTTCCATTTGATCCACTCCCCAGATGACCTTAATGGTCAGAGTTGGTCAAGGCTGAAGCAGGAGCCAAGAATTCCAGCTAGGATGCCCACATGAGTGGCAGTGGCCCAAGCACTTGGGCCATCTTCTGCTGCTTTCCCAGGTACATTAGCAAGGCTGAATCTGAAGCAGAGCAGCTGTGACTTGGAACTTGTGCACAAATTAGAGGCATCACAGGCAACACCTTAACCTCTGCCACTACACTGCCCCCAATAATGGTGTTCTTTCATTGCTTTAATGCCCCAATCCTACTGCATTTCATTAAAGAGCTTATTTTTGTGTTTTGGTTGTCATTTGTATTCTTTCTCATCTCTCTCTCTCTCTCTCTCTCTCTCTCTCTCTCTCTCTCTTTGACACACATATACAGCACACATACTAATAAATGAAAATAAACCTTTTTTTTCTGATTGTGGCTTTTTTCATTTCTTCTGGTTCTCCATGCCCTTGTATTGACTGCACTTGCTTCCTTCCTTTCCCTCACCACCTCCTGCTGTCAAAGCCTTGTTCTTCTTTTACTTACAACTCAAACAAGCCTTTTTCCTGAGCACTGCTCTGCTTCTTCTCAACTGGATGTCATCATAATATGTGTTGGTGTAGTGTAGCTGTCAAGAAAGACTGCTGTGTCCAGTCTGCCCGAGTTCTTGTCTCAGTTTTGCCACTTACTAATTGTGTGACCTTAACCAAAATACTTAGCCATTCTCTGCCTCGCTTTTCCTCCTCTGACTTCAGAGTGATGGTGACCCATCTACCTCACAAGAATATTATGATGATTGAATTAGTTAATGTAGAATTGAAGAGAATACTTGTTCCTTACAGTTGCTTTTTCCTTCCATTTAGATATAAGACCCTCTTGGCCTCTCTCAAATGCTTCCATCTGTTTTCACCAGGGAAGAGTGGTTTAATCTTAGCAGGGAGGGGCTAGTGTCCTGGTGCAGCAGGTTAAGCCACTGCTTACAACACAAGCATCCCATATCGAAGCATCAGTTCAAGTCATGGCTGCTCTGCTTCCCATTCAGCTCCCTGCTAATGTGACTGGGAAATGCATGGGAGACCCAGATGGAGTTCGTGGCTCCTGGCTTCAGGGACTTGGAGGCCATTTGGAGAGTGCACCAGAAGGAAGAGGTCTTTCTCTCTGTGTCTCTTCCTCTCTGAATCTATGTCTTTAAATAAATAAAAGAAATCCTTAAAATAAATCTTATCAGTGCATTTAGGAAGAGCAAGTGATGCTTCTCACCCTCTCTGGAGATGCGTAGAAGGCCCTGCCATATAATTTCCAAAGTAGTATTTACCACTTAAAGAGACGGCATTTTGGCATCCTTCTACTCTTTTCCTTATTTCTGTCTGGTTAGAGCCTAGAAAAAGATCATGGCAGAAAGGCAGATACTATTCCTTGGGTTTTCTTAGTGATGCAAGCACATAATCAGCATCAAATAAATTTTAACCAACACATGATTCCTTCCTGTCAACTGCTACAGGATTTTGGGGGGATTTTTTGGTATTGTTTCCTTACATGGCATTGAACCATTCTCCTGCCATTAGTGTTGTCCTTTCTACTTCCCTGCTACATTACAACATGTAGGAGAAAGGATAATTTGTGATTCTATTTTCCCTCCTGTTCCATGTAAGTTTTTAAATGTGGTAGACAGGAATTATAAGACAATACATAAGCACAGTAAAATATTGTCACTGTGAATTCAGTTGGATTACAAAAACAAAACAGTTTGATGGGAATTCATCTGACATGGTGTAAGGATTTTACACATCAACATTTTCTTTGGAAATACTTTTATATACATGTGGTCCTTACCTAAATATTGATATAAGAGATCTCCAAGCCATTTTGCTACCATGACTGTATTTTTCTTTGTATTGTATGCCCTAATCCCCAACAGTATAACACACACACACACACACACACACACACACACACACACACTTCCAGGTTTTAAAAGTGAAAGGTGGTGCCACACCGTAAAAAAGATAGAGTAATGCCTGAAGAGTATAAATTTAGTCTTTTGAAAAACAGTCAACATTGCCTTGACTCCTTGAGGTGTCTTTTATGTTCTACTCAAGGAGTTAAAGTCAGAAGAAAAAGGAAAGGAAAGCTTATATAAATACACACACACACACACACACACACACACACACACACACACATGAGTATACTATACCACCAGGCAGCCTGATTTTGAACATTTGGACAAATACCTCACCTTGATGATTATCAGTTTTCTCACCTGTAAAGCTAAACAATTTTAACTGCAGCTAGAATACTATATAGGACTTATCTTCAAAATGTACAAAGAGCAAGCTATTCAGGCTAATATTCTGTCTTTTTATAGCATAGTGTAGAACACAGTGGGACCCTCTGAAACCAGATCTAGGCTCTGCCACTCTCACCTGCATGATGTTGAGCCACTTAACCACTCTTTCTGCTTTCTTACCAACAAAATGGAGATAACAGATGATATCTACTGTAAGAATAAAACTAGATAATACTCCTCCTTACATATTTCCTAAAATGATGACTTTCAGGTAGGAAAATGCTTAAAAATGTATTTTTATTAGCTTCTGCAGCACAAAATTATCTATTGTTATTTTTTTTTGACAGGCAGAGTGGACAGTGAGAGAGAGAGAGACAGAGAGAAAGGTCTTCCTTTGCCGTTGGTTCACGCTCCAATGGCCACCGCAGCCGGAGCACTATGGCCGGCGCACCACGCTGATCTGAAGGCAGGAGCCAGGTGCTTCTCCTGGTCTCCCATGGGGTGCAGGGCCCAAGCACTTGGGCCATCCTCCAGTGCACTCCCGGGCCACAGCAGAGAGCTGGCCTGGAAGAGGGGCAACCAGGACAGAATCCGGCACCCTGACCGGGACTAGAACCCTGTGTGCCGGCGCCGCTAAGCAGAGAACTAGCCTGTTGAGCCACAGCACCGGCTCCAAATTGCTATTGATGGAAAAAAATTTGAAGGCTGAGATTCCAATGAAGAAAAATTAATCATGTATTTTCTGATGATCTCCTCCAGAGTTAATAAAGAGACTGAATATTGAATTCAATTATACATATTCATCTTCATGTTCCTGAAGTAAAATTATAATTTGGTTCCCTGTGGGTGACTTAGAATATGTATGATTCCTTTCATTATCCGGTCACTCTCTGCTAATCCTGTAGTTAGGTGGCATCCCATTGCCACATTCCCAGGGTATAACATTCAAGAAAATATTTCATATATAAAAAGTTCCCCACTCTTTACATTAATCAAATGACTGGAGGCACAATCAGATTAGATAACGTCCTTAAGACAATTAGCAATAATTGAGCAGTGATAATCCTCCTGCTGCTTTAAGAGATATGTGATGAGTAAAATTCCAAATGAATTTTAAGGATGAAGTCTTTGTCTGAATGAATTATTCTGAAGATTCTAAATGACGACCAGAATTTTCTGAAACTTCATTTTAGATCATTTCATGAGAAAAGCCTCCTTGAGAGTTTTGTTCTTTGAAGGCTTGAATTATGCCGGACAGTGAATTACCTCATCCTTTGGAATCAATAAACCACTCCAAGCTTTAGAACTAGGTTCCTCTTTCAAGCCATGAATATAATGAGATGACACAGCAAATTGCCTAAGGAAGAAGATAACACTGAGAAGAGGAAAGTCATATCAATACCATTAGCATTTGTTAGGGACAAAAGGCAGCATCACAGCACCTTGTAGATACATGCAATAAACAGATTCTTATATATTCTGACGTTCCAGTGTTCTTTTCTGGGGAACAAAAGTTAAAGGGAAAGTATAAAGGGCAAAGATTTGAGAGAATGTGTTATTGTTTATATACACTGTGGAAAAGATACCTTTTAACAATGTCTAATAAATATTTGCTATATTTCTAGGTTACATATATGTGCTGTTTTAAAAAAAAATGCATGCTTGTTTTGGCACCATAATAGAGTTTGGGTGAAAGATCAGGTGCTACTTTACTGCTTAGTTGAAGTTAAGATCAGTACAAGAATATAGAATCCATAAATAGGTTTTCCTTCATAGAAAACTGTATATTTTAGAAAATGCATCCAACAGTAAAACGGTGAGGCTTTCCAATATCTCTTAATATTTTTTTTCCTAAAGGCAGAATTGAGCAGTTAACCAGTTGGAGAAACAGACAGCTTGATAATGGCTTTATCATCTTAAGATTACCTTGACTGGTGGAGCCAAATGGATGGAACCGAAATATTTCATCTTTTTGACCCCTTGAAGTGTCTGACTACCCTTCATCTCCAAGACCATCCCTCTAGCTAGGCAGAGCAGCTGGGAAGCCAACACTGGTCTGAAAGAGTCTCTGCTGTCGTTGTTTATATTCAGGTTGTGCGTTAATAAAGCCAGAGGAGATTCAGACAGGGCAGATTGGGGTACAGGGAAACACTTTAAAATTATATCATACTTACCAGCCACTAAATCCAAGCTATATGTTGGGTTTGTCCAATTCAATTACTATTCTGTCCTTTTTATTTCTGTCGATTAAAGCTACAAGTTGAAGCATTTGGGGAAACTGGTTTCCCTACTGGGGTTCAGATCAAGGACCAGATATTTGCTATTACTCATATCCAAATATATCCTACATAGATATAATTTTATAGGGTCTTTTGAGACTTATAACAAAAATTAAGAATTGGGGGCCGGCGCTGTGGTGCACTAGGTTAATCCTCTGCCTGCGGTGCTGACATACCATAAAGGCACTGGTTCTTGTCCCGGTTGCTCCTCTTCCAGTACAGCTCTCTGGTGCAGCCTGGGAAAGCAGTGGAGGATGGCCTAAGTCCTTGGGCCACTGCACCCGCTTGGGAGACCAGGAGGAAGCACCTGGCTCCTGGCTTCAGATGGGTGTAGCTCTGGCTGTTGCGGCCATTTGGGGAGGGAACTAGAGGAAGGGAGACCTTTCTCTCTGTCTGTCTCTCTCTCACTGTCTGTAACTCTAAATAAATAAATAAAATAAGAATCATTTAATATGCACAATATGGGTAAAACAAAAAATATAGACAGTTAACTATACGCAAATTATTGCACTTGGCAAAATCCTCTTTATACTAGGAATTCTAATTTGTTAGATCTTGAATCTAAACTTTATTTCTTATCCCAAAACCATGTATACAATTGCCTACCAGGAACCACATCTGGCACTTTATTCTTTACAAAACTAAATCCAAGTTGAAATAATTCAACCAAATCCTGTTCCTGACCCTGTGTTCTTTCAGTGAATTATACTGTTATCCATTTAGTTGCACTGTCTTGAAACCTGAATGCTATCCTGAACACTCAGTCTCCCTCCCAGTTGATTCCTATCAATTCCACCCTCGTGAATCCATCCCCTCCTTTCCAACTGCCACTGCAGCAATGTTAAATTATTTCTGCCTGGGTAAAGGAGAATAAAGCTTAGAGGATGGGTGGTTATGTTGGTAGTTTGTAAATGAGGGTACAAGTCATCACTCATAGGCATGAATTATGTAACACTCAACACCTTTGACAGAGGAGAGGCATTACACTCCAAGAGCCTTTTCTTCGAAATTTTATATTCAATTCCTCTGCTGGACTGGCTTACTAGGTTAACCCCCAGAGTCCCAAGAGATTGCATATTGTAATACATAAAGATGGGGATGTTGTAGAAGTCCAGGACCCCAATGAGAGAGATCACAATCACATGCTTCTAATATACAACAAGAGTCTTAAGGCAGTTATCACGTTAAAGTAAACATTACAGAAAACCAATTGAAAATATAGACACCTGAAGAGCAGTTTTTTTTTTAAGATTTATTTATTTATTTGAAAGGCAGAGTTACAGAGATGCAGAGGCAGAGAGAGAGAGAGAGAGAGAGAGAGAGAGAGGTCTTCCATCCACTGGTTCACCCTCCAAATGGCTGCAACTACGAGAGCTTGGGCCAATCTGAAGCCAGGAACCAGGAGCTTCTTCCAGGTCTCACGTGGGCACAGGGGCCCAAGGACTTGTACCATCTTCTACTGCTTTCCCAGGCCCATTAGCAGGGAGCTGGGTCAGAAGTGGAGCAGCTGAGCCTTTTTTTTTTTCAACTTTTATTTAATAAATATAAATTTCCAAAGTACAACTTTTGAATTATAGCAGCTTTTGCCCCCAAAACCTCCCTCCCACCCACAATTGTCCCATCTCCCACTCCCTCTCCAATCCCATTCTTCATCATGATTCATTTTCAGTTATCTTTATATACAGGAGATCAACTTAGTATATACTAAGTAAAGATTTCAACAGACTGCACCCACAAAGACACACAAAGTATACAGCACTGTTTGAGCAGTAGTTTCACCATTAAATCTCATTGCACCACACACTAAGGGCAGAGGTCCTACGTGGGGGTCAGGTGCACAGTGGCTCCCACTGTTGATTTAACAATTGACACTCTTATTTATGATGTCAGTAGCAGCTGAGACTTGAACCAGTGCCCATATGAGATGCTGATACTGCAGGCAGAGGCTTTACCCACTATGCCGCAGCACCGGCCCCATGAAGAGTAGTTTTATTCTGCATTTGAGGGATGTATTTTATAAAGAGAATAGCCTGAATTTTCCTGTCCCTTCAGCATTCTAGACCAAAAATGCATGTAGGCATAGGGGGTGCCCTGTCACCCCCTGCAGCATTCCAAGGGTTTCCTAGCAACTAGTATTTCCACAAAAGATATGTCTCAGGTCAAAGGAGATGGCACCAAGTCACAGACTCCAAGGCCAGTTTCCTCAGTCTTTGATGCATCAGAATCCCCAGAACCAACACACAACTGCCTGGTTCTCCCTCTAGGAGATCCTGACATTGGACATGTGATGGCCAAGCACCAATGGCTGAGAACTTCCATGCCAGTGCTGAAGGAACACATGTGAAGTAAATAATTTATCACAGTAACCTCTAGTTAAGTAGCTTATGTAAAGCACCTTTCTCAGTGTTTTACATATACTCATTTAATATTTAATTTAATCTCATTTAACATTTAATCCACAATAATATACAGTAAGTATTAGCCAGAAAAAATCAGAAACTCAAAGGACTTGTCAGTGGCAGAGCTCAAATTCAAACACTAACCTTGTCTTTGCACAATGCTTCTCTTTGAGATTCTGTCCCAGTAACAACCTTCATAGAGATTACAACTCCATAACTATTTGGAGAGCAAGTAAGAGAGATACAAGCATGCTTGACCTCCATTGACTTTTCATTGGAAAATTGACATTGCTCTTGTCTGAACTCCTCAAGAAAGGGCCTATAAAGAAGTTTAACAAGTTGATGACAACATCACAGATTGTTTGAGACTGCTAATAGAAATGTATTCTAGAAAATACTGAGTTTTGGGGGGCCAGCACTGTGGCTCACTTGGTTAATCCTCCGCCTGCGGCACCAGCATCCAATATGGGCACTGGGTTCTAGTCCCGGTTGCACCTCTTCCAGTCCAGCTCTCTGATGTGGCCTGGGAGGGCAGTGGAGGATGGCCCAAGTGCTTGGGCCCCTGCACCCACATGGGAAACCAGGAAGAAGCACCTGGCTCCGGCCGTAGAGGCCATTTTGGGGGTGAACCAACAGAAGGAAGACCTTTCTTTCTGTCTCTCTCTCTCACTGTCTAACTCTGTCAAAAAAAAAAAAAAAAAGAAAGAAAGAAAAGAAAATACTGAGTTTAAAATGGCTTCCATATCCTTCACAATGGTTGGTAAATAAACAGGTTGTCTGGTTCCATTGTGCCCCAAGGTCTGCTTAGGGACCTTAATCTCTCCATCCCACTATGTTTGCAGCATTAGGACTCTTCCTGGCCTCCAACTCCCCAGTCCAGAGTTCACCAGGCTTCTCTACCTCTCTCCTCTTTCATCCTGCTGTCAGCAGCTCACTGATGCCACTTGACTTAAATGCAAACCACTTCTCATTTTCCTTTTTTTTACCACTTATTCCACTTAAGATGAAAATCTAGGTCCATCACTGCAGGAATCAGAGTAAAATCCTTCAGCAGAGCTCTGTTGTTACAAAACATACAGCTACCACTCTAGTGGGAAACCCCTCTTTTATTTTTTAACTACTCAAAAACATTTTTACTATGTGGAACTATGTATACCAGTCTGTAAATGATACTTCTACTGGAAAGACAGTCTAATAATCAACATTAAAGTTAATTCTTGTTACATTTTTTTTTTTGGACAGGCAGAATTAGACAGTGAGAGAGAGACAAAAAGGTCTTCCTTTTTCCGTTGGTTCAACCCCCAAGTGGCTGCTATGGCTGGCGCGTTGCAGCTGGCACGCTGCACCGATGCAAAGCCAGGAGCCAGGTGCTTCTCCTGGTCTCCCATGGGGTGCAGGGCCCAAGCACTTGAGCCATCCTCCATTGCACTTCCGGGCCACAGCAGAGAGCTGGACTGGAAGAGGAGCAACTGGAACATGATCCGTCACCCCAACTGGGACTAGAAGCCGGGGTACCGGCACCCCAGGGGGAGGATTAGCCTAGTGAGCCGCAGCACCGACCCATTCTTGTTATATTTTAAAATAATAACTAGGGCAGTAAATATCATGAAGTTCTCAAGTCAGCAGCTAATGCCCAGATAATAACCAGCAATCCATCTGTTTTCTTCTGACACACAAAAATATTTTGTCTCGGGGCCGGCGCTGTGGTGCAGCAGGTTAAAGCCCTGGCCTGGGGCACTGGCATCCCATATGGGTGCCAGTTCTAGTCCTGGCTGCTCCTCTTCTGACCCAGCTCTCTGCTATGGCCTGGGAAAGCAGTAGAAAATGGCCCAAGTCCTTGGGCCCCTGCAACTGTGTGGGAGACCCGGAAGAAGCTCCTGGTTCCTGGCTTTGGATTGATGCAGCTCCGGCCATTGCGGCCATCTGGGGAGTGAACCAGTGGATGGAAGACCTCTCTCTCTCTGTCTCTACCTCTCTCTGTAACTCTGTCTTTCAAATAAATAAAATAAATCTTTAAAAAAATATTTTTCTCCTCTCATGTACTCACCCCAAGTCTGACAGCCCCTATTTGCAGAAGTCAGGGCTGTAGTTACCCCAGTAACCCTCGTGCAGAGATTTTTCATCAGACTGCCGTCAAGTACAAGTCCAACAGGAACCAAGCTAATGAGCATAAAGTCCGCTCAGGTTCTCAGTGCTGGGGATATGCACAGACAAAGCAGGGCACAGTTGAAAATGGAAAATCATTTGTAAGATTCTGCTCAATTTCTTTCTAAATTATTACCTGAAAGTGTTTTAATAGAGAAGAAGTTGAGTTTCATAACTTTATAACAAGGGGATTGTTGCTCATTCTGCAACCTGCAAAAGTAATTCATTTGGTTCTTTAAGGCATGTAACATAACAAGAGATAGATAGATAGATAGATAGATAGCTAAAGAAACGAATCATAAACTGTGGCATGTCCAATCATTAATCTTCCCTTGCTGGGAGACATGTACTTCAAAGGGGTAAAGTGAGGGGATACCTCCCATCGACTATAAAAGGATTAGAAATGCTCTTTTCTGAGTATAAAATGAAAAGAAAATGGTGATTCTGAGTATAAAATGAAAAGAAAATGAGAATCAAATATATCAATAGACAGGAACCACCACTTGTCCTGGTATAACCATGGATGATGGGCATTCACCAATTTTAAATCCAGGCAGCAGCCACCATGTGGCACAGCAGGTTAAGTGGCTGATAGAGGTGCCAGGATTGTATATGGGCACCACTTCAAGTCTCAGCTGCTCCATTTCCCATCCAGCTACTTGCTAAAGCACCTAGAAAAGTAGCAGAAGATGGCCCAAGTGCTAGGGTACCTGCACCCACATGGTAGCCCAGGTACAGTTCTGGGATCCTGGCTTCAGCCTGGGACACAGCAGTGATGGCTGGAGTCATTGGGTTCCTGTCACTCACATAGGAGACCTGGACTGAATTCCTGGATCCCAGCTTCAGCCTGACCTGGTCCTGGTTATTGAGGACATTTGGAGAGTGAACAAGATTGGAATATATTTTCTCCCTCTCTTTCTTGCTCTCTCTGTGTGTGTGTGGGTGTGTGGGTGTGTGGGTGTGGGTATGTGTGTTGTGTATGTGTCTGCCTCTTTGAGATGCAAACTTTTAAAATTAAAAAAACAGGAAATTTACATCTGTATTTTAAAAGGCATGGAAAATGAAGCCTACGCTTTTCAGCTGAAAAATTACTTTTCTTTTTCTTTTACTAAATTAAACAAAGTTTTCCAGGTCTTTAGATATTGAATTTACTTGTATTTGTTCAAGTGCCAGAAAGTTCTATTCTCAAGCTCCTATTTAAATCCCCATGTCCTAGATTACAATAATACAGTCAATTCTCATTATTCATATTTATGGTATAGAAAGTCACCATAAACATTTAATTAGTGAATTAGTGTATACGGAACCATCACTCCCAGGGGACAGATAAGGTCAGAGTCCTAACAGGTTTGTCAAGATTTCATCTTTAAACAGAAACACATCCAAGGATGTATTAATCAAGGTTATGTTGATAATAACCATGTTTTATTGTGTTCCTGTGTAAAAACACATTTAATATGCAATCACTTCTCTGTATCCATGAGGATTAGTTCCAAGACTCCCTAAAGACACCAAAATCCTCAAATACTCAAGTGTCTTATATAAGTTGGAGTAGTATTTACATATAACCTACATACATCCTCCCATATAATTTGAATCATCTGTAGATTTCTTACAATACTTAATACATGTGCTATGTAAATAGTTGCTACACTATTCTATTTCAAGAATTACAAAAAAGCATGTACATGTTCAACACAGATACAATGGTTTTCCAATGCTTTTGATCCAGGTTTGATTAAACCTAAGGCCACGGAGGGCCAACTGGATTACTTATTTATTAACATTGAACCCACTGTCACTATAGTTGAATACAGTTTAACTAATTTATCTTTTCAGTAAAGTACATCACACCCTTTCTGTGCTTAACATTAAGATGCTATTTTAGAACTATACATGGGGACATTCTAAAGAGCAAAATCACCAAGAAAATGCACAAAAAGGCATGAAAGTAACGTTCATTCATGGCATGAGAGCTGAAATCAGAAGGCAAGAGTGTTGTTTACTTCAGCTGGGAGTATGTATATTGGGAAATTCAAGTTTTCACTGCTCTGCCTATGCCTTCAAAAAAAACTTTGTGGATTAATTTTGAGGTTGCCAATAAATTGGAGGGTAAACAAATTTGAAAATGTGAAATTTACAAATAATAAAGACCAATTGCATAAAATTAATGTACAGATAGATCCAACAGCATCTAAGGGAAGAGTAACTGAAACAAAGGATCCAGGTCTCAACTGTTTCAGTTGGAGCATTACTTCTACTCTTCTCAAGGGTTACCAGCATGTGTTTTATTTTAAGCACTGATATATGGCAGAATGGATTACATCCTATAATATGACAAGAAAACTGTTCTGTATAAATGCAATACTTCACATATAATTTATTTGTTCCAGTAAATGAGATTTGACAGCTAGAGAATCCAGGGTCTCTTTGCCTCACCCTACTGCAGTGGACTTTTCTCCAGCTGTGGGTTTTCCCCTACTCCTAGGGACATGAAAGGACTGCACTTCCCAGAGATTCTGGTGTTCGCCGGACCACATGAGTTTCTCTGGCCCAGAGAATGTGAGTAAGTTGACAACTCCCTTTCCCAGGTGACAGCATTTGATAGTGCCTATGTCTCCAGAACATTCGTCTTTGGGTCACTGTGACCCACAGCTTTCCCAACTTTGATGCTTCCATCTGATTGGAGTCACTAAGGATGATGTGGAACAGAGTTTCCCATCACACCTCCATTACCAATGTACAGCAAACAGACTAATCAAGAAATAAATTGTTATTTTCCAATGTTGTTTTGAACAAACTAGGTGGTGCTTTTTACTTCAACCTAACCCAGATCATCTTATCTGATACAGACATCTGAAATAAGATTCTTTTTCCTTCTTTTGGAAATAGTGACCATATTCATTGAATGATCATTTTGAGAAAATCATTGTGCATATTTATCTTTAAAATGGACCATATCCCCAATTTAAAACATATTGTTTGAAATTTAATTGTCCTAAACTCTTGGTATATATTGCCTCAATTAGTGCTAACAATGATACAAGGAGTACTTCAATGTGCAGATGAGGAACTGAGAACTCTGAGCCAGCCACTCAGATGCCCATCCCCACACACAGAGTAAGAAGTGGAGCTGCAGTAAGGACTTGCACCTGTCAGAGGTCAAACCTTGCCTTTAAGCAACAGGAAGCAAAAAAAAAAATTTTAATGCAGTGCATATAAAAGCATGTCCACAAATAGACTTTGTTAAAAATAAATAAATAAAGGGACTAAACTCCAGGAAGCAGGGAGACTTGATTCCATCTGGATTAAAGGGGCTTATGGGAGTAAGTCCCTCTCCCTTGCTTTTCTGCAGGCATGGAACATGCTTCTCCCTCTGGAGGAAGCAGCATTCAGGTGCTACCTTGGAAGTGGAGGCTATGCCCCCACCAGACGCCAGATGCTGGTGCCTTAATCTGGGACTTCCCAGACTCCAGACCTGTGAGAAGCAAATTTCTATTACTTATAAATTTACCCAGAGCCAAGGACTGAGCAGAACTTGGTTCACCATACTCACTTAGATATTTTAACTCTGCAGTCAGATGGATTAAGGGTAGAGACATGGACTAACTGGCATCTGAGAGGTGGATCTGGTGGGGAGGTCTTTTTTTAATGTTTATTCTATTTGTCTGTTTTTTTTTTTTTTTTTGGACAGGCAGAGTTAGACAGTGAGAGAGCGAGAGACAGAGAGAAAGGTCTTCTTTCCATTGGTTCACCCCCCAAATGGCCGCTGCAGCTGGCGCGTTGTGGCCGGCATGCTTCGCCAATCCAAAGCCAGGAGCCAGGTGCTTCCTCCTGGCCTCCCACGCAGGTGCAGGCCCAAGCACTTGGGCCATCCTCCACTGCCTTCCCTAGCCACAGGAGAGAGCTGGACTGGAAGAGGAGCAACCGGGACAGAATCCAGCGCCCCAACAGGGACTAGAACCCAGGGTTCCGGCACCGCAGGCGGAGGATTAGCCTAGTGAGCCG
Organism: Sylvilagus floridanus; assembly: GCA_949820135.1. Taxonomy (NCBI): domain Eukaryota; kingdom Metazoa; phylum Chordata; class Mammalia; order Lagomorpha; family Leporidae; genus Sylvilagus; species Sylvilagus floridanus. The sequence goes on along the minus strand of OX463246.1, from coordinate 19,525,660 downwards.
TGGCGCCGGCCGTGTTTATTCTATTTGCTTGAAAAGCAGAGTGGTAAAGAGGGGAAGAGAGAAAGAAGGATACCTTCCATCTGCTGATTCACTCCGCCAAATGGCTAAATCAGCTGAGGCTGGGCCACGCCAGACCCAGGAGCTTGGAACTGCCTCCAGGTCTCCTACAAGGGTGTCAGGGACCCAGCACTCACAGCATCTTCTGCTGCTTTCCCAGGCACATAGCAGGGAGCTGGACTGAAGGAAGAGCAGCCAGGACTGGATATGGTGTGCATACAGGGTGCTGGCGCCTCTCGCAGCTACTAAAACCTGCTCCACCACTTCCCGGGCCCCAGGTGGTGCGAGGTCTTTAGGTCAGCATTGATTTTAGAGTTACAAATAAATTAGATCATCATGCCCTCAGAAGGTAATTCTCATGAGATGGTTGGTTATTAAAACTGACTTTGGTTCTCTCGCTGGCTCCTGGCTTATTATGTGATGGTTCCTCCATACCTGCTCTACCATTGCCAGCCTCCATCAAAAACCAGGCTAGTGAGGCACCTGGACCTGAACTAAGAACCCCCAAACCATAAGGCAAAACAACCCCTTCACATCCCAGGAAATCTGTCTCTGGGTATTTTAGCTACAGTAACAAAAATCTGATTGATACACCCAGTCTGGGATATTTTACTATTGCCATACAAAATGGGCTGAGACAGCATATATGCTTGTAAATCCAACATACGTAATAATCCAATTTTCCTGACACAACTTTAAAGAGATGTGTGGTAGACCTATTTTTCACAAGAGGAAACATTAACTTAAATAAGACTCTCTCTGCTTCCTTTTCAAACTCTCCTCACCCTTGGGTTCTAAACACACTTGAGCTCTCTCACATGAACTCTCCTCCCACAACACTTTCTCAACCGGGAGGGGTTTTTTTGGCTCTCACCATCAAGCTTTTGAAAACAGCAAGCCATGTGTATCACCTCCAGTTAGGAAGTAGTAGTCAGGAGTCCAATGCAGGTCAGACTGATCTCAAAGCCTGTAGTCTAAGCCCTACTCCACATGCCTGCCCATAGTCATGTATTTCCATATCTTCTCTGACAGCACCAGCCATGTTAGCAGTGGGTTATGGAAACAGAAAAACAATAGGTATTACCACTGGCTTCTTGGGCAGACATTTAAATTAACCATGATGCTCACATTCATTCGGGGTATTATTATTTAAAAACACACTGCTTACAGCCACATTAGGAATTTCAATCAATCTTGAATGAATTTCTATGTTTGGATTTTATTTATTATATATATCCAATGTTTAAGAATTTTTTTTAAAGATTTTATTTATTTATTTGAGAGGTAGAGTTACAGATAGTGAGAGGAAGAGACAGAGAAAAGACTTGCTTCTGTTAGTTCACTCCCCAGATGGCCACAACATCTGGAACTTCGCCTAGCTGACCAAAGCCAGGGGCCAGGTGCTTCCTCCCGGTCTCCCATGCGAGTGCTTGGGCCATCTTCTAATGCTTTCCCAGGTCATAGCAGAGAGCCGGATCAGATGAGGGGCAGCTGAGACCAGAGTCGGTGCCCATATGAGATGCTGGCGCCACAGGGGGAAAATTAACCTACTGCGCCATGGCACCAGCCCCAAGAATTTTTTTTTTTAAAAAAGAAACTTTTAGGGGCTGGCATTGTTGTACAGTGAGTTTAGCCACCACCTGCAACACCGGCATCCCATATGATCACTGGTTGAAGTCCCTTCTCTGCTTCTGATCCAGCTCCCTGATAATGCACCTGGGAAGACAGTGGAAGATGGCCCAAGTGCTTGGGCCCTGGCCACCCATGTTGGAGACCGGAATGGAGTTCCAGGCTCCTGGCTTCAGCCTGGCCCAGCCCCAGCCATTACAACCATTTGGAAAATGAACCAGGAGATAGAAGACCTTTCTCTCCCTCTCCTTGTAACTCTGCCTTTCAAATAAATAAATTGTTTAAAAAAAATACAAGATGACTCCAAAGCAGTTAATAGAAAAATGAAATTAAAAGATAAGTTTATTTTTAATTAACTTTTGAAGTATTGTTTTAGCTGTCAGGGCACCAACAGGACAATTTTGGATATCTGAAATGCAGTTTCTTTTGAATCTGTAATAGCCACCTCATATTTCAGGCGTGTGTTTAAGATAATAAATAAGTATCCCATTAAAAAATTCTCTGGGAGTAGATTGTTAGGGAAAGAGTTGCAGATTGGTGCCTCCTCACATGGGGCACCAAAAATTGGGAAAAGAGTTGTAGAATAGAGAGGAGGCAGTGCACGAATTAACAGCCAGACAAAATTTATTCAGAGAAAATAAATCCGCAGAGGTGGGTGACCAACTGCCTGCCTGTACGCAATGGAGCATGTGGCAGAAGGCCCTGACCCCAGGGGCTGGACCTTTTTAAGGAGGGCTAGGGCTGGGGTTGGGGGTAGGGGGCAACACACGGAGGGGAATTCTAGGAACTGGGTGAGGTCATGGGAACCTGGAAAAGAATGCAGGGTGGGGAATGAAGGCCATAGGGTGTGAGACCCAATTGAGTTTCAAGGGCAAGAAATACAGAGATGACCCAAGTGCTTGGGTCCCTAATACCCACATGGGAGACTAAGATGGAACTCAAGGCTCTGATTTTAGCCTGACCCAGTCCTGGCCATTGCAGCCATACGAGGAGTGAACCAGTGGATGGAGATCTCTTTTTCTCTGTCTCTCCCTCTCTCTCTGTCACTCTGCCTTTCAAATAAATAAAATCAATCTTAAATGAAAAAAATATATTATTTCATAGAAGTCTATTTTGTACTCAGACTATAAATATAGTTCTAATCATTTACATCATAAATATCTTTTATCTTCTAGCTTGACCTTTCAACTTGCTAATACTATCTTTTGATAAATAGCAATTTCTTTCCTTAATATCCTCAGTGTCCTTACTTTGTCCCTTGTCTGACTATATACTTAAAGATATATTCACTATACTTTCGTGTAACATTTTGTATCAGGAGGGTTCTTCAATAATTCTATCTGCTATACTATCAGAAATATATGTATGCTATTTGCTTCTTCGTTTAAAACATAAAATCTATTTTTCTGGAGAAAGAATCATCAGTACATAGGTCACTTGTTTTCCCTTTTTTGTTAGCCATAGTTAAAAATTTTTTTATCAGAATTTTTTTGTGAGAGGAGAAAGAAAGAGAGCTTCCATCTACACGTTCATTCCTCAAAAGCCCACAATGGCTGGGCCAGGCCAAAGCAAAGAGCCAGAAACTCAATTCACATTCCCTACAAGGGCGGCAGTAATCCAATTACTTGTACCATCACGGCTACTTCCCATAGTCTGTGTTACCAGAAAGCTGGGATTAGGGAGCAGGAAACTGAACCTCAGGCACTCCATATGCCAGAGGGGTGTCCTAACCAGTATCGTAAACTCTAGACCAAATGCCCACCCCTCTAGTAGACATTTTTGAAGACACCTGTACGTATAGTCTTAGTTCTGTCATCCCTAAAGGGAAAGTTGTTGAATAAAATCTGTTTTGTCCCCTAAAATCCTCACTTAGTTCCAAAGCTCTTGGCCACTAACAACTCTTTGTTAGTGAGTTGTTAGTCTCCTGCATGCACACAGAACCCTGGCTTCCTGCCTCAGAAATCCTGTTTCTTGTGAAATGTGTGGCCTGGAATTACAAGACCCATTTGGTAAAATTGTGACAAAGGACAGAAATTCATCTCTTCCCCTCCCTCGGGGAAGGCTGATTTGAGAAACAGTCACTCAAATGTCCTCTCAGAATATGGTCCTGCAAAATCATGAAATCAGTGGACTTTGCTACCAAGGGTGTGCCAGCTGTGTAATACATTCCCTAACAGTCTGCCCTCTCCCACATCCTGCTTCCTTGGGATTGCAGTCCCTAACAAACTGTTGCCACAGAAACACTTGCTCCTGGCTCCAAGCTTTGCTAGGCAGGTTATACAGCTACCTAAGCCTTCTATAAGTCAGATTCTTAGGTTAAACCTAACCATTGAGTAAACGCTCCCTTTCCTTTTTAATCTAAGATCCTGTGATTTTTTTTCCCTTAGCAAAAGACTGGTAATTCTACCCACTTATCATGATGTGAGGAAGAGGCATTGAAAAACCACTGAATGGAAAAGCAGTGAAAAGGGAAAACGACCCTTGGGGGTTGGGGTGAATAACTGCGTGATGAAGTAGTACAAATTGGAAAATGCTTGTGACCAATTAATTTCTTCAGTTACCAATAATTCTCAAATGCAATCATTCTGAAGTCAATTTGTTTAATGTATCAAAGGCAGCAACAAAATAGATTACTTTGGTTTATGACTAGAAGGTACTCTCCATTACTACAGCCTCAAAAAAAAAAAATACATCTCCAATTTTTAAGACAATCACACTTAGATTTCCTACCTTTCTTATCATCTCAACCCAAATTTTGACTCACCAGCAGCAGGAAGAGGTTAAAATCACAACCAAACATACCATAGTGCAAATTTCTTTCTTAGAGAAGATGTTGGGTCCCAAAGTGAAGGCCTCAGAAGCAAAGTTTCTCTCATGCCCTGCCTCCCGTCTTCTGTTCCCTTTCACTCCCCTAAAGTATGTCATAGGAATTAGAACCCTTTTCTTCAAGCAAGCCCTAAGGCCTAAAAATACCCTCTAGTCTCTCCCAGCTTCTCAAACACACTCACACACACACACACACCTATCTGTGGAGCTTGGTGTAAGGAAACTCTCTGATCTACCTTATGTTGAAGGAAATAAACAGACTCTGTTAAAAGTTAATAAAATGTTTATCCAGAGTAGAATATAAGTGATCTTGTCTCCAGAGACTTAAACCCAATGACTTTTTGATGAATCTCAAGGAACATTCCAAAGTGGTCAAATTCTGTTCAGAATTTATGCATTCCCTGACAGTAAATTTCCATTTCTCATTACACAGTGGACATACATTAGTTTGTCCTAAAAAGGCAGGCTTTGGGAAACCAGTGGTGAATTTTTCACAAGCTAGAGATTACTTTCTTTAGAACATGATTGGTAACAAACATCCTCAGAGATGAGATACCATCACTGGAAAAAAAAAAAAAAGGAGGCCACTGAAAAGAAGGCTACTGATTAATTTTAAGAAAGATATTTCTGGAAATAGATAAGGAATGTACAGATATAAACAAAGGGTTTTTCACAATTGCTCCAGTTGTCTAGGACAAAACAGACCCTCCTGTGCACATCACACAAGTCAAACTGCCTGACGGATAAGATTAGTAGCTCTGCCCAGACACTCCTCAGTCAAGTCTCAGTGGATGATTCTCTTGAAAACTTTGCAAGCTTTTTAGGGGTAATTTGTTTCCACTACTGTGATCATTGACCATATGATCCCCATTTCAGAAGGGTTCTGCTCCATACTTGGGAGGAAGGAATGATACACAGAGAAGCCAAGAGGAATCTAAAACGGAAGTCCTTGCTGGGTTTCCTCACTCACTCTGCTAGATCTCGTTCACACCCTTTGTGTCCAGTCATATTTCTATACTGCCCGTGCTTCATCAAACTTAAGCACAACAATAGATAGCTCACACTGGGTCCACAGGACTGCATTCTGCTGGGTACCTTTCACATAAAACTATGATTGAATAAATCAGTTTGCGATTTTCTCTTATTAGCTTCCCTTTAGTTATAGACATGTGGCATCTGACTGAATCTCTCATGGGCAAGAAAGTGATCACTTCCTTTCCTTGATGTTCATCTTGACAGTGACACGAATAACTGCATCAGTCATTTGATTAGCGTTTTCTGGGTTCCAAACATGGTCCTGAGACTGCGTGTGTGATGACGCTCTAGTCCTTATGACTTACTCCCAAAACCTAGTCCACACTTTCTGGATCAGCACCTTTGGGCTAGACCTTCCAACTACACATTTAACAACACTCTCAGGAAGCTTTCAAATAAAGATTCAGCAAAACACTCAGGTGAAGTCTTGTATACATCAAAGTTGTTAAGGACCACTCATTTACTTAAAGCTTCCTTCCAGTCACAGAGATTTTTACAATCATCAAACAGCCGTGAGACAGAAGTTTGGCTCCCCTTATCACAGAGGCATCTTCCTGTGAGGGTATTTTGGGAATGGAATGAAGAGGCACTTGCTAGACTGGCAACAATTACAGTGGATCCCCAAAAGGCTTGGAATCTTGCATCAAAAGAAACTGGGATCAGTGCATTTTTTGGATTAGCTTCAGAGGATATTTTTTTTTCAAACCAAAAGCAAACCAGGATGTGTTTTATTGTGAAATAGATGCACTTTGCTAGAAGATTAGTATTTTTCAGAGAAAATAGGTCTTCTGTTAGTCTTATTAATTTATTACCTATTTCCTTAAGATTTTTTCCATCAAAACAAACTTTTACTGTCCAGTCACATGTTTTCTATATAAATTTAATTAAGTCATTAAGATTTCTAATCTTATAAAGAGAGAGAAACACACACACACACAAACATACAAATACAAAATGAGGTAGAAGAAAATTTCAAAGGTCATTTTTTCCCTGATTAAAATTCATAATAAAATTACAACAGCTATGTTTTTCATCAAGGAAGTATTTAAGCAGCTAATTTCTATATAAGTATATTCCATGCTAGTTTAATAAATTAGAGAAAGAAGGATAATCTTGTTAAAATTCAATTCAGAGGGAACAGTGGATGAATAGCTATTAACATGTGAAAGCAACGAATGAATATATTGAATAAAGAAACCCTATAAATTACTCTCAACTAACCAACAGAATTTAGATTTTTGTCATAATTTCAATAAGACTTACTTATGAGATAACCAAGTTCAAAATATTTTTTAATTTACAAAAAAGTTCTTAAGAAGCAGGAGTTTGCCTAGTGGTTAAAACATCAGCAATCCATGTTGGAGCACTTGAGTTCAAGTCCCAGCTCCGTTGCTTGATTCCAGCTTCCTGCTAATGCCCACCCTGAGTGATAGCAGGTACTGGCTCAAATACTTGATTCCCTGCCACCTACGCAAGACACCCAGGAATTCCTGGGTCCTGGCTTCAGTCTTGTTCAGCCCTGGCTGTTGTGGCCATTTAGAGAGTAAACCAGGAAATGAAAGAACATTTTCTTTTTTTCCCTTTCTCTCTCTCTCCCTTTCTCTCTCTCTTTCTCAACAAAATAAAAAATGAATTTTTAAAGCATGTATTTTTGAAGGTGCCAGGCAAATTTTCCCTTGCATGTTTCAATGGTAGTTGAGTTCCACGGAAGCTTGAGGATAAGAGTGAGACTCACAAAACTATGAGGAAAACGGGACAAGGCCCTGTCCTTTTTGCTGGAACTGGAGGTTCTGCTAGGCTTACTCGTGTTTTTTCTGAAATTCCACACAGATGACTGTCACTGCCTACCAAGAATCCAAGGATAAATAATGAGGGTCATAGTTTTTCTTCCTTCTGATTTTATTCGATCACACTATTTTGTCCTGAAAATCTAATCAATTTTAGCTTTATCTACTTTTAATAATTTTTCTCTTTTTTAAAAAGATGTATTTATGTAATATGTACTAAACTGATCTTCTGTGTATAAGGAGATTTGAAAATGAATCTTGATGTGAACAGAAGGGGAGAGGGAGTGGGAAAGGGGAGGGTAGCGGAAGGGAGGGAAGTTGTGTGTGGGGGGGAGCCATTGTAGTCCATAAGCTGTACTTTGGAAACTTATATTCTTTAAATAAAAGCTTTATAAAAAAAATGTATTTATTTATTTGAAAGCAGAATGACAGAGATAGAGAGGAAGAGACAGAGAGAGAGAGAGATCTTCCATCCACTGGTTCACCTTCCACATGGTTGCAATAGCCAAGGTTGGGCCAGGCCAAAGCCAGGAGCCAGAAACTCCACCCAGTTCTCCTGTGTGGGTGGCAGGGGACCAAACACTTGAGCCCTCTTCCACTGATTTCCCAAAAGCATTAGCACAAAGATGGAGCCAAAGCAGAGCAGCTGGGACTCAAACTGGCACTTCAAATTAGGATACTGGTGTTGCAGGCAGCAGCTTAACCCACTGTGCCACAATGCCAGCCCCAATTATTTTTCTTTTTTTAACTGGTACAAAAAAGTTTACATTTTCCTGGGGTACCATGTGATACTTTGATATATGTATAACCTGTAACATCCAATCAGAGTAAACAAATAATATGTGTTCAAACAATTAGCATTTTTTGATACTGAAAACATTCAAAATCCTTCCTTCTAGTTCTTTTCTGAAAAATTAACAGTATGTTATTATTATCTATAAACATCCTAATGTTCAATAGACTCTGAGAACTTCTCATTGCTATCAGACTATTGAGTTAAGGCATAATTTGGGGGGCTGCATTGTGGCACAGCTAGCTGAGCTACTGCCTGCGACGACGGCATCCCATGTGGGCATCAGTTCAAGTCCCACTGTTTCACTCAGCTCCAACTCCCTACTAATGCATCTGGGAAGGCAGCACAAGATAGCCCACATGCTCAGGTCCCTGCCATCCACGTGGGAGACCCAGATGGAACTCCAGACTCTGGGCTTCAACCTGGCCCAACCCCAGTTGTTGCAGCTATTTGGGGAGTGAACCAGAAGATGGAAGATCTCTCTTTCTCTGTCTCTCCCTATCTCTCTGTAACACTTTCTATCAAATATACAAAAACACATCTAAGAAATACTTAATTTATTCCATTTGCTTTAAAGAAGGAGAAGCAGCAGCTGCAGGAAACCCCAACTTGCCACTCCCCCTGCTCTGATCTGGACTTGTCATTGGCACTCAGGGCCACGGGAGGACGTGTGTCTACTTTCCCAGCCAGAACTTCCCCTGAGCAGCGTGGCCTGACAAAGATCCTGACATAATTTCATCTTCCCCATGGGCCGTCAAGGCCTTATTAGGTTTAGCCTAAGTGGATAAAATTACAGCTCAGGAGAGGAAGCAGCACTCACTGTAAAAGGAAGCGTCTCTGCAGACATTCTGGGCTCCCCTTCTTCATGCCCAATTCTCTCTGGTTGCCTATCACTCCAGAGGAGGAAGCCTGTGTCTTGCTCTGGCCCTAGTATTCCAGTATCGATTGGCATTGAATCGCACTCCATCAGGAAACCACTGCACAGAAAAACTTTTTTTTTTTAAGCTTTACATAGGAGTCCCTTAATGTTAATTTATAAGATCTGAGAGTTAGAGTGATGAAAAAGATGAAAAATGGGGAAAGTTTCTTGCTTGGGGAAGATAAACAGCATATTAACTGCTGACAATCTTAGGAGGTTTTAGTACCAGGTTTTGATATCATAGGCAAAAATATTCTCCAATCAGGCAAGCCGAGAGCAACAGGAAGGAGATGAGATGTTGCTCAAAGCAGTTTCAATTTTTCAGATATAGCCGCTATTTTTAGGTCATCATAATCACTTGGTGCTATTTTCAGATGGACCTGGCAGGAAAGGTGAATGCTACGTTTCTTTCTTTTAGTTTGTTTGTTTTTGATGGTTTTAGGACACACTACCTCCAAAATACAGAACTTTGGCACTTGGCCAAATAGAAACAGGCAAGTTCCCTCCCCTTCCCCTTGCCCTGTTCCCTTGAAGCAGGCCCTCAGACCTGGGAAGGTCATTGTCTGACTGCTGCTCACATGGAAGACTCCTGTTCCAGAGGTGACCTCCCGACAGCCACAGGAAGGGAGCATCCTTCTCAGAACGGCAGACGCAGAGAGACGGCATGAACAAACAGGCCTGACCAAGACCCCCACCCAGTCTATCACTGTTAGATCACACCACATTATCCATCACACTTCTCTGCGACTGCCCCACTCTTCATCAAACCCAGCACAAAAAATACCTATTTCCTTGTTTCTTTGGGTCTTCATTTCTGAAGGATCCTGTATCACATAAAGCTTTTAGAAATGAACCTGTTATTCTGTCTTTCGTTATAGTGTCCTCAGGTATGAACTAAACAATGGGAAAGGGAAAGAATGTTTTCCCTCTCCTAGAGTTTCTTTATCTGCTTAAACAAAAACTAGTATGTCTGAGGTTTGGGCAGCTACCATCTCATGATAACAATTAGTGATTATAAATTCCACAAACCTGTAATGCTCTTTATGGTGCCCATAACCAGAACTAGTAGCCTAAAAGTAAATAGAATCATAGCAAACAAAGATTTTTTTTATGATTTATTTATTTTATTTGAAAGTCAGAGTTACACAGAGAGAGAAGGAGAGGCAGAGAGAGAGAGAGAGAGGTTTTCCATCCGCCGGTTCACTCCCCAGTTGGCCACAATGGTCAGAGCTGGGCCAATCCGAAGCCAGGAGCCAGGAGCTTCTTCCAGGTCTCCCATGTGGGTGCAGGGGCCCAAGGACTTGGGCCATCTTCTACTGCTTTCCCAGGCCACAGCAGAGAGCTGGATGGGAAATGGAGCAGCTGGAACTCAAACTGGCGCCCATATGGGATGCTGGCATTTGAGGCGGCGGCTTTATCCATTACACCACAGCACCGGCCTCGATTTTTGTTTTAAAGAATATTTTTACAGTGATGTATCTTACCAGATGTTTGGTAATTCTTACCACCTAAAATTAAAGAAGTCCACTCATATCTCTAGTATGTCTATCTCTTCTAAATATTATTATTGTGATAGTCCTTTGTTGATCATTTCTTATAGAAAAAAATCTAACTTACACCTAAACTGATGCAGAAAAAATATTTTATGACAAAGTACAACTACCTGTATCTTAGGGTTGTCATCTGTTTCAACGTGGCTGTCTGAGTCTGTTTTACAAGCAGTTGTCATACAGAGTTCAAAGCATCTCCCCTAGTTTGCTATTATAAACATTTATTCCTTTCCAAAAAACTGATATCACACCCTCTATGTGCCAGGACAGTGCTGGGGATTGAAGTTAACAATATGAGAAGATGGGCATTAATTAAATAAATGCATTGTTCAGAAAATTCTCCCAGATGGTGTGTGACCCTAGCCTACACCTGCCACCATGGTCAGCACCAAAGTCACATCAGATCAGTCCCCTTGAAGTCAGAGAACTATCAGGACTCCTTCAAAACAGAAGAGACAAAGCATGGAAACCTTCAAACTTGGAGTATTTCTAGTGCCTGCTTATTCCACTCCTAGAAGACCATTTCTACTTGTAACTTGTTATATGGGGCTAAGATTCATTATGTCTAAAAATCCTTATTTAGCTTCAGTCCCGTGGAGAAAGTACAGAGACAAAATAATATGCTTATCATCTAGACAAAATGAGGGACATTTTTAAATCTGCCCCCAAGATAATTTAGCATTATTTCTCTTCCAGAGAACAAGGTCCATAGGTTCCACAGACAGCACTGGCCATAGGAAGTGTGAGATTGAAGAAAAGTGGAAGAAAGGAACTACCTTGTCAGACTGAGCAGGATCTGCCTCCCCAAACTCACACAAATGTTTAAACCACAACATCTTTTGTTAATAGCTGATGCACTAAAGGTGGATACTTGATCCAATTATGGCTGCTGGTAGGTGGGCCTGGTGGGAGGTACATAGGTCACTGGGGTTTGCCCTCAGAAGGCAGTTCTTACAAATAGGTCGGATTTATAAGCCAGGTGTGCTTCCTGGGTCTCTTTGCTCTTGATTCCTCATGTGAACCTCCACACATGCTCCACCACTGCCAGCCATGGCCAGCTTCCACCAGATCCCGGACTAATAGGACCACCCAAGCTTCAACTGTGACCCCCCAAACTGCATGCCCAAATAAACCCTCTCCTTCCCTAGAAGCTCCTCTCTGCTTTGAAGTAGGAAAAGCTAACAGATGTAACCATTATCTCCCCCAACCACCATCATTCCACAGCTTGCTCCCGACGGAAAAGCAATAGAAAGTGGGGTTGAACAAACCTGTGGAGGGACACGGGGGTGATTTTACCTGAGGAGTCCTGCAGCAGGGAGAATCTCAGGAATGGAAGGCTAAGCAAAACCACTGTTCTTGTCTTACTTCTCCCACTCCCTCTACTGGAAACCAGGGGTGAAGTAAGGAACACGGTAGCACACAGGTCAATCTGAATTTCTATTCTTTGTGACAGCAACATTTTATTTCCACTGAGCAACTTCCTCGTTCTGTTGTAAGTCTTCCTCCTCCTCTCTGGCAGTCAAGCCTTTCAGCATTTCACTATCTGACCTGAGCTGAAAAATCTGGCAAAGATAAGTGAGAGTGGGAGAGCTACAACACAAACAAGACACCAGGAATTCTGCACAAAGAATTCTAAATTCTTTTCTGGGATCGAGGGAGATAACCAGAAAGTCACAAGACAGTGCCTCACAATTTTAGCTTCTCCATAGAAATTTTCTCCTCGAATTATGGTTTAATGCTTTGTCTTCACTTTGTTTTTGTTTTGCTTTTTTTTTTTTTTTACAGTGAGTGGACATCAGAAGCAAACATCTAAACGTAGAAAACTTTTTGATTTCCACAAAGTCACTGTTGAAAACGTTTCCTATGGTAGTCACTGGTGTTTTTCACACAACCTTACACACAAAGACACATGGCACAAGTACTGTCCCCACCAGAAATAACAGTCATACTGCTCAGGAATTCCCCAGTGCTCTCAGACAAGGAACACACCACCATCCCCTCCGGAGGCCTTGGCAGTTGCAAGATGAGGAAGCAGAACAAAGCAGAATTTCCATTCTCTGAGGCTACTCCTCTCTGCCCATCTGTCCTTCCTGAACAACAGATGAATGTTCCTTTGAGGCATCCCATGCCCAGATGGCAGACATCCTTGTACAAGGTGCACAGCTATACCAAAGAATGTGCGGTGAAGACAGCATCCACACCCATACAAGGGGAGCTACTGAGGTTCTCCAGACTGCATCTTTCAGAACAAGGAGAGAACCGTCTGGGCTTTGTACACATGGGGCCAGGATCCACCCAGTGCACAGCTGTATGAGGGGCTCAAAGGTGATTCTCACAGGTACTGACTCACATGCTGCTTTATTTTCCTTTATTTTATTTAAAGAGATGCTCCTAAAATTGGTCCAGAAAAAGTTCCTGCAGCATATGATAGAGGAGGAGGAAGTAGAGGAGAAAATCAGCAACAAGGAAGGAAGGAAGGAAGGGAAGGAGGGAAGGAGGGAAGGAAGAAGGGAGGAAGGGAAGAGAGGGAGGAAGGGGAGGGAGGTAGGGAAGAAGAGAGGAAGGGAGGGGAAGATTGGGAAGGGGAACATAAGGAAGGTAGGAGTCTGTAGGTAAATGGAAAAGAAAGTAGAGTTAGGGGCTCTAAATCAGCTGTGAAGAGTGCACAGTAGCCATCCTAGTTGTCAAGCTAGAATATGAGCTTTGGGAGCCAGTTTTGTGTGGCAAGATGACGTAGAGACTGGAGAAGGATGAAGAGCGAAAAGAGAAAAGAAAGCCCAGACAGGCAGCGCGGAGGGAGACGGGGCCCAGTTGTGGAGCCCTGGAGCACTGCACGTGCCATGTGCTGCTGTTTCGTGAGAGTGACACCCGTCTCCTCCAGTCACCGCTGCTGCATCGGGCTCCGATGTAAAGGTTCAATTCGGGGATCTTCAGTGTGCCTGTGGTGCACTGCGGTTGTCTGGTGAGACTTCGGAGCCTTTAGGAGCACGCTCAGGTGCTGGTGTTTCAGGCCCTGCTCCCTGCCTCCACGTGTGCTCGGACCAGCGCTGGCTGTTGAGATCCTGAAGCAGAGGGAGGGTGTCTCCCACAGTGATGAAGGCCACTGGCGTCGTCCTCCGAGTCTGCCTGGTGCTGGGAGTAGCGCCCCAGCAAGACCTCTTAGTGCAGAAGCAATGCTGTGGTTCTGTTCCAGTCTTCCTGGTGCATGTGCAGAGAACAACCCATCGCTCACTGTTGACTGTGGGTTCTAACAATAAATGCAGCGCGATGGAAAAAAAAGAATATAAGCTTCTAAACAACCTTCAATCCAAGGAATAAATACACTTGAGTAAAACAACAATGATGCTATTAGAAAACCGATGTATCAGGATGAAAGGATTCTGTAGGTGGGGAGGATCCTTTTAAAACACATATTTATTAAATCTTATTTGTTATTCAATCCAGGGTCATTTAACCCTTAAGCAAATTAACAATACAGAGCATATTACTTAGGATTAGATTGAGCTACCAGTTACAGAAAACCCACAATGACATCCAAAAGATGGAAATTATAATAGAAATTACAATTATATAATAGAAATTATAATATATACTCACATATATATATTAATATATAATAAATATATAATATATTATTATATTTGTCTATTTTATATAATAATATTATATATAAAATATAATAGAAATTATAGTAGAAAACCAGGGCTATTTTAGCAGTTCTGGCACCATCAGGAGCTCTAAGCTCCTTCTGTCCTACGGCTCCTATCTTGCAGTCCAGGGAGGCTGATCCAGTTCCAGTCATTATGTCCACATGCTGGTCAATGAGAAAGAAGGGTGCTGTAGCCTGAGGACACTTCCTCCAAACTGAACAGATCCTATTTCCCAGTGGCCACAAGTGAGTCCCACTGTTACACCAGACTGCAAACAAGGGGAGGTGTCTGTGTTCTGACGACCACATGCCCAGCTAACATTGCAGGTGAGGTTGCTGTATTCCATGGAGGATAAGTTGTGCACACAATTCTCTGTCTCTACCACAGCAAGAACAGTTCGCACATTTTGAAACCATTGTAAACACATTGAAGCAAAAATTATCTACCAAGAAATTTAGGCCTGGAAAAATCAAAATTAAAATGTTTCCAAATTGATAACCACTTAGTTTTTAGCTGTTGTGTAAGACATCCTAGGACCTTGGTTACTTGTGGATAGTTAGGAAGAGGAGAGAAGCTGGAATGAAGCAGAGCTCTGCTGCCCGGGGCTGCTGGGAATGGTCTCCATGCAATTTTCCCAGCAACAGATGCTGTGCTGCCAGGGAGTCAGGGGAATCTAAGCAGAGTCTAACGTGGCAAGGTCATTGCCAACTTCAGCAATCAGTGCTGTAAGAAGGTCCAATTCCACAGCAGCATTCTGTCTCCTTCTGTAAGTGGTGGAAGTTACTTGTAGAGGCATTTTGGAGTGAGAACTGGGCTTGAGAGACAGAATCCTGTCCTCCCAGAGAAGATATGATAATTAGATGGGACACAAATGAAAATTTTAATTTAAAAGATACTGGTATACTAGTCAGAGGAACCACACACATTGCAGGAGTGCTGATTAACTACACATGGTTCATCATTAGTATAAAAAAAAAAAGGTCTTTAGAACGACTCTACTATCCTACACCCATCCATGCTGATTGCTTCTTCCTTCATTGTTAAATAATCTGATTCTGCAAGATTATCATTTGTGAAGTCTCCAGTGTCATTTTCTTCATCTTCATAAAGTCTTGGTCTTTTGGAGGACTTGACATTTTCCTAGGTGATCAATTATCCCTGCATCTGTACTATATTATCAGGTAACAACAAGAGACACACTATGCTAGCTGGTGCTATGTGCTAGCTCATTTTGCAAGGAGATAGATGGCTATCTTTTCAACTGTTTGGCTTATTACCGAATATTTTTGTGAAGTGACACCAATCAAAACTTTGACTGAAGCTACCTGGAGAGCAAACCTGTGGATAACTCAGATACGATTAGAATATTCTAGGAGGTAAAGACCAACGCAGAAGTCCCTACCTACAGCAGGCTGACCAGGAGGTAGAAGGTAGTCACATCTAGTTGGCACTGAATATGAGTCTGTCACCACCACAACAAACTACACAAACTCAGCAGCTAAATGAAATATCTATCTAAAGTCTCAGAGTTCATCCATGCTGAAAATCTGGACCCAGTGTGCCTGAACCAAATTCTCTGCTTAGGTCTTACAAGGCCAAAGTCAAGGTATCAGCTGACCTGGGATCACACCTGTAAGGCTTGGGGTGAGGAGAGAATGAACTTCAAGGTTCAAGGTTGCAGGGGCTCTGATTTCCTTGCTGGCTATCATTTGAGGGTTGTTCTCAGCTTCAGTGCATTCATCCCAACATGAAATTATCTTGGCCACTTAAAAACAATTTTACCATCTGAGCCTCTCCTCCAGTAGAATTTTACCTCCACAAGAAGAGGGACCTTATCCATTTTATCTTTGGATCAATAGTCCCTGGCATGACTATGAAAATATGAATACTTTTTAATTTAATGAGTAAAATTTGTAATCTATATAACTCTATTAAAATTTGTTTTTAATCATAATTGCCAGAATTCTTAATTTTTTAATTTATTTGACAGGTAGAGTTATAGACAGAGAGAGAGAGAGAAAGGTCTTCCTTCTGTTGGTTCACTCCCCCAAATGGCCGCCATGGCCGGAGCTAGGCCGATCCGAAGCCAGGAGCCAGGTGCTTCTTCCTGGTCTCCCATAAGGGTCCAGGGGCCCAAGCATTTGGGCCATCCTCCACTGCCCTCCTGGGCCACAGCAGAGAGCTGGACTGAAAGAGGAGCAACCGGGACTAGAACCGGCACCCATATGGGATGCGGGTGCCACAGGCGGAGGATTAACCAAGTGAGCCATGGCACCGGCACCCCTGCCAGAATTATTTTAAGTATGTTTCTTCATTATGCTATATATCTTTAAGCTTCTGCTTGTTTCTCTGAATTCTCTGATTTTTTTCTTATAATAACTACTAGAAGAGCCATATTCTAGAGGATTTCATAAAAAGGTGAAATGCAAATGGGGAAGTCTATTTTCAATGAGTCAAATAAATAAGTTAGCACACATTCATTTTAAGATTTGAAGTGTGTGAATGGCTTGTGACAATTAATGTCATTTCTTTTACCAGTGTTTTAGTGTTTCTAAAAGCAATTACTGACCAAAAAAATTATCTTTTTCTTTGAATGATAACATCTGTTCAAATAAGACTAACATAAGTCTAATTTTATCTGTGGGGGGGTTTAAAACATTTATGGAAAATGTATATTATGAAGCCACTGTAGATGGATTTAAATTTTATTCACACAAAAACAAACTTACCTTTTCATTCAGTTTTCCTTGAAATTTCTGAAGTGTTCTCATAGTCACATATTAAAGTTTTTTAAAGACTAAAATTATTTTGTAATATTTTATATGATTTTTCCAATGAGTCATCTGAAATGTGTATGCTTTCTTTCTTACAGGACTCTTTTTGGGCTAAAGTATTGCATGTTTATTTGTAGAAAACAAATGCAGTGTTTTAAGGTCATGAATGAATCTCAGATTTCTATCTGGCGGAAAAATGTTACATGTAATCAATTTTGTTCTGGGGTATTTATTGTGGTAAAAAGGCTTTGGAACTATACTTCTTGTGTCTCTAATATACCCTGATATTTTTCTGAATTATAAAATGAGACCATGTGAAACCCAAAATATACCTTTCAATGTCAGTGTGACAAATGGCAAATTACAGGATGCCAGTGACCTCTGTCTCTCCCTCAATTCTTTCCATGTGCATATGCACATACACACACATATGGGCATGTGTGCGTGTGTGCGTACACACACACACACACACATACTAGTCTCCATGCATCCCTATACCTGAAAAGGACCTGCTGGCTCATTTAATAAAATCATACTCAATCACCATGTAAAGAGGGGCAGCTAGATCTCAAAGTCCAAGCTGCTCTCTGCTGAGATCATCTATTTCAATCCCGAAACCTATGGGTTTGATTTTATTCAGAATGTACAAATGTCATTGTGTCCAATGGCAGAAGTAGGATCAATTCAGGGGGGAATCCTAGCAATACTTCAAGCCAAAGATAATCAGGGCAAATTATGAAACCAGAATATCTGTGTGTGTGTGTGTGTGTGTGTGTGTGTGCACGCGCGCGCAATAAACAACAGGTGACTCCCCAGTACTCATTATTCTCACTCAGAAATGAGCAGTCTCTGGGGCCAGTACTGTGATGCAGTGGCTTAATGCCCTGTCCTGAAGTGCCAGCATCCCATATGGGCGCTGGTACGAGTCCTGGTTGCTCCACTTCCCATCCAGCTCTCTGCTATGGCTTGGGAAGGCAGTGGAGGATGGCCCAAGTCCTTGGGCCCCTGCACCCACGTGGGAGACCCGGAAGAAGTTCCTGGCTCCTGGCTTCGTATCATCTCAGCTCCGGCCGTTGCAGCCAATTGGGGAATGAACCAGCGGATGGAAGACCTTTCGCTCTTTCTCTTTCTCTCTTTCTCTCTCTCTCTCTCCCTTCCTCCCTCCTTCTCCTCTGTGTAACTCTGACTTTCAAATAAATAAATAAATATTTAAAAAAGAAAGAAAGAAATGGGCAGTCTCAAACCTACTGGGGCCACTGGTATTTATGAAGAGGGGACCATGGGTCCTCCGGGGAAGAGGAGACACTCTCCTCCACAAGGAAGCTTCCAGACGCAAGGAGGGGATATCACCCCAATATGAAATCAACCCTGAGGATGACAAAGCAGAGAAAGCAGAGGAGCCTGGATGCTTGAAATGACACAGTTTAAGTACCAATCACTCCACATCTGGAGCCCTCCCACATTCCAGACTTCCAGCTAAAAGAAAAGCCCTTGTTTAACCACGTTGAGTTGCAGCTTTTGCTTACTTTCACCTTCAGTTATAAATGGCACACCGACCAGAAAGGACCCAAAGAACAATCCCTGTTTGTCAGAGTTTACATAGAGAATCAGGGCTGTCTCCCATGGCTCATCTAACTACAGTGTAAGCAATGATATCCACAGTGACCCCAAGGTAGAACAAATCCTGAAATAACCAAGGCAAATGTGTTGTTTATAGAATGCAATTTTCTTGGATTCTATTTTTTAACTGGCAAGCTTAACAATTTAATTTTTAAATGAGGGTGTAGTTATTATTCAGAGAAAACCATGCTTGATATTCAAAGCACATGTTCAGCTCTAGTGGTGCCAGTGCATTAGAGACCTCAGTGGGCAAACAAGCCACCTTCATGTACCAAGGCCAGGCTTGCTGGTGGACTCAATTGCTCTTAGCTAAAATATCAAAGGGTAAGCAACAGAGAAAGATCTTTAATCATGTATTGTTTCTTTATAACATCAATCAAGCAAACAGTACAGCATTGCACAGATGGGGAGAGAGGGTGGGAAACAGGAAGCAAAGTGTCTAATGTTCAAATATTGTTTTTCTTTCTCTAACTTAGGAAAGCATCGATTTGGGGAAGGAAGTTTTCAACCCAGAAACACCATGACTCTTTACAAGTAGCTGGAATGAGCACAAAGAAAGAAGATTCAGAAATACTTTTTCTGGAACCAAGTGTAAAACAAACAAACAAACAAACAAAAAACTCTAGCTAAAGTTCAGACTCAAAGCCTAACTCAAGAACTCCCTTGAAAAGAGATATTATAATGACCACGTATCATGACCACGTATCATGACCACGTATCATGACCATGAACTACAACTAGAACTGATGGTCATAGCTTCAATGTTTCAGCTGTTTTTGTACTTACACTTTTGTAGGGAGGTTGTTTGCCCCTGAAATCAACTAAAGAATCAGCTTCCACTTAGGAAAACATTTTCAACACATTTTAATTGTGTGATTCATAAAGGTCTAGACAAATAACTTTTTAATATTCTAGTTTCTAGGCTATATAATAGATTTTTGCTAAAATAGGAACTTCAACATGTTTTTCTATCCAATAATTAGCAGAAAATATTTTAAAAAAATAACAAATAGCATAGACAAACTGAAAAAAAAATGGAGGTAGATCACAAAAACAGAAAGGAATATCTAAGTGGTTTACATGTGGTAGAGCCAGAAAGGAGGGCAGAAAGTGTTATTGTTTCTAAGATGTCATTGGATCCCCCTAATCCCCAAGATTTAGTTAAAAAAAAGCTCACACCAGTCAGAAAGCCTCATATGCAATTTCAATTTCTGATTTTATCTTTGTTAAAGTAATTATCATCCATCGTCTATGTATATTACTATGTTTTCTACTCAATCCAGTTGCCTTGTCTCACACTATCCAAGTCCACACTAGTAAAACCCAAAGTAATCGATCTAAATGCATATTACTCACCTTTTTTTAAATCTCCAATGACTTTCATTGCTAAAACAATAAATCCAAGCCCTTTAGAGTGCAATACCAGATTCTTTATTATCTGCCCTTACTTCACAACTCCAGCTTCATTTCCTACCACACTTGGATCACACTTAATATTTTATAAACTCCAAAATGACAGCAGGTCCCCACATGTTTAATCATCTTTAGTGCCTCCTCAACATTTCTGGCTATGCCCTCACTAACTTGCCCTTAATTTTCCTTTGGAGATTTCTCTGGATGTATTCAAATCCATGTGTCATTATTTCTCTGATGCCCATTTTAACAAATCCTGGAAGTTAAGACTTACGCCTCTCTCAGACACAAAATCAAAGCACCTAACAGTCATGACTTTTACAGCCTGAAGAATTTAATATATATGTTAATACTAAGCCACATGTAGATTTGCATATTAAATAAATGCCTTTTATTTTAATGTAAAAAAGTACTCATTACTGTTAGGCTGTCATTAGAATTAATTATAGATTCCACTTTGATGTTTGAGATAAAGTTAAGTTTTTATGGCATTTCTTATATCATTTACAACTGATCAGAATATAAAGATGCCCAACACCTGCCCTGTGTACATTGATTATACTGCCAATTATCTTGCAATAGAATATTAACTTCTTGAGAGAATCTTCACAATCATCTTTTAGATTCTTTTCTTTAAAATGTGATCCCGAACAGTGAAATGAAATGCCCAAGATCAGACAACCAGTTATAGCCAAAACCAGAAAGATTCAATAGCATTTACAGGCAAAGCCAAAAAGGGGGAATTCATTCCTGAATCCTAGTCCTATGCACTTGTCTGAGGTCTGAGTACCAGGTGCCACCTTAGACGATATGTCCAGCTCCTCATTCCACCTCCCATTTTAAGTCCTCCATCACTTTTTGTGTGAGGAAAGTCAATCTTAAAACTTGGTGTTAAGTGAGTGCAGTGGTGTTCATTAGAAGGGTTTCGACATATGTAAAGAAGTATAGAGGCAGATGTTGTGTCACAGCGGGTTAAGCCACTGCCTGTGGCACCGGTATCCCACATAGGCATTCAAATCCCAGATCTCCCACTTGCAGTCCAGATCCCTGCTAATGTGCCTGGGAAAGCAGAAGAAGATGGTCCAAGTGCTTGGGCCCCTGCACCCATGTGGGAGACCCAGATAGAGTTCCAGGTCTCTATCTCTCTGTCTCTCCCTCTTTCTCTGTAACACTGCCTTTCAAATAAATAAGTTAAATAAATAAATATTTTCTTAAAAATAGATGCATAAATATTTGCTCAGATACATTCTCCATGTTTAATTTTGTTGGATCAACTGTCTTTGCAGGATTTTCTAAACCTCAAGGTCATCTTCAACTCAGTACTCGTTAACACAAAAATGGAACATAGATTCAAAGATAAAAGTTTTAGAAGTTTAATGCATTGAATTTCTATATTTCTGCAAGTGTACAGTGCAGCTTAAATTTTGGATAAGGCATGTACACACATTTTCTTTTCATTATTAAACTGCTAATATACTATGTTACTGTTCTGCACTTTGCTATTTGTAGTTCATGTGTCTTGATGGTCTTTCCATAATGGTATATTAAAAAACAGCTTTGTTCTTTTTAAATGTTGTATAGTATTCTACCATACAGCTCTATCACAGTTTATTAAAGCAGTCCACAATTATAAGCATTTACATTGTATGTAACTTTTGTTATCACCACAAATAAACATAAAGTTCATCTCGTAAAACTGTGAGAATACCTGCAGGATGAATTTCCAGTAGTTTAATAGTGAGATTACAGAATGAATCCACTAGTAATTGTGATACATATACATATGTCAATTTTCCCTCTCTAGGAGGTGTACAACCTTGTATCATCCAAGCCTTAAATGGAAATAATTACGTCTTCACAAAGCTGTGACAACAGTATATTATCAAACTGTTGTGGCTTTGCCTAACTTATAAATGACAAAATGTCATTTCAGTCCTGTTCATTAGCTTTATCTTATTAGGAATGAGGTTGCTTTTTTTTTCATACTTTTAGAGACATTTATTTTTGTGTGTGTGTGTGAACTATCAATGCAGACTTTGGCACAATTTTCTACTAGATGATTGGTCTTTTCTCATTTGTTCTTAGAATGTTGATATTAGGGAGAGTAACCCTTATTTTGATGGCGTGACTTAAAAAATCATTTCTTATTACTGTGATTTGCATTTTGAACTTGCTTGTGTTAGTTCTGCCACATGGCCTGTTTGAACTTTGTATTTAGTATAACTTATCTATATTTTCCTTTCCGTCTTCTGAGTTTTGTATTGTAAGAGATGCTTTTCCTACATCAAGTGAAGCATACTTATTCCAGTATTTCTTTTCATATTTTTATAGAATTATATTTTGATGGAAATATCTGGTCCATTTATAATTTGTTCTGGTGTGAAGTATGGAACCAATTTTATTTTGTTTCCAGATGGCCATTGACTTATCCCAATACTATTTCTTTTCCACACCAATGTGACTATTCTTGTAGGGGATGTATATGTATTTAGCTGGGCGAGAATGGAAACAGAACCTTATTCATACTGATGCTTTCCCAATCTGTGCAGTAAATGTTGGTTGTAATAATTTGCCTTCTTGAGCTGTCTCATACTATAAAACCATCAATCAATGGGGCAATTTATTAAAATTGCACAAAAAGGGCCATGCTGTGCATATGGTTGCGTTGCACATGAGATCTAAACAATGGTGCTCAGGACCAGGTTCTGCACTGGAAGGACTATTACACCTTCCAGTGATGGATACATGGGAATCAACACAAAACAAGCCAAAGACATCCCACTACTAACACAGCTTTGTATCAGCATTGTCACTTCAAAAATGGCAATATGTTGATACATTTTCCAAGGTCCAGTCTAAATATTTACATTAACACCAACATTTGAAAAATATAGTAAACCTTGTCCAAATATTATTATCTCTAAATTAGTAGAGCCTGTAACTGAAAAATTCCATAACAGTGAATTATGCAACTAATCTTGAAGCAGCAAGTCTTCTAGAAAACACAGGAGTTACAATTTTCTGATACAAAAATTTTAAAATGTTTTCAATCAACTAAAAGTGCAATCACTGTTCAAATGTTAATAGGATAACAACAAAAGGTGTGCCATCACTAGGAGAGGACATTTTTATTCCCTACAATAATTCAGGGTAAAAATACAGTGTTGAAGCTATGCAAGCTAATAGTGTTGAAGGCAAGTGAGACAATGGTAAGGGCCTCTCTCATTTTAAGAATCTCCTAATGTCACATTCAAAGACTCAGACATCACAGAGCTGGAGGGGCTTTTGTAGGTTTCTTATCCCTTTGAATCCTTTGGAGACTGGGGCAACATGATCTGGCAACCAGATGTAGAAATGTTTAATAAGCAAAGAGTTACCTGCAGTCAGAAGGGACAGAAATCTGTGTTCTTAGCAAATGAGCTGGCAGAAGTGAAAATTTAAAGGTTAAGCAGGTTACTATTGAAGTCAAATACAGATTGAGTAAAGAAAAAGTGAATTGTAGTCACATTGTTCATTAGCTCTTTTTTGCAGCCATTTGAGATCATTAAGTTTCTTCTTACTAAGGCAAAAGGATAATAAAGCAGAATTTCTGTAACTGAGTTTCCACTCTAGTCATACTTTGAAAATTGACTTCTAGCAGAAAAATGCATTTATATAATCCCAAGACATCAGTTGGTTAAAGGCAGATGAGTAACTTTCCCCCTCTGAGGGCAATTTCATGCTCACAGATTCACAGGAGATGGAAGGGCAGCTTTTCCTGTTGCAGTGTCTCACATTAAACAAGGAAACTTCAGGACTTTAGTCCTGTCGAAGGTGTTGGGTGCATCTCGAGCCTGTACGAAACTCACTAAGAACATTCTCTGAAGTACCATCTGAAGCTTGTATTTTGAGGTTTACATTAGAGAAAAGAGCATCTGCAGGTTATATAAGGAAACTCATTTTTTCTTTGGAGATTACGTGTGTGACTGACAACAGAAATTCCACCAAAACTCTTTCCGTAAGGCTTCCTCAAAGAATGTCCAGATACAATGTTTGAGTATATTTGTGCATGGAAAGTAACGAAGTATGCATTTACCTGGTTTGTTGTTCTTGCTTTAAAAAAGGAAATTAAAACAATAAAGAGATCAGTTAGACTCACAAAGTCAGACACTGTTTCTAAAATAATATTGACTACTGCTATTTTATTTGATTTGTGAATACCTTTGTTTGAGAACCCTGGCACAAAATAGGCAGTCAACTTTCTCAAATACATGGAAATAACATGTTACTGGCAAAAATAACTTCAAGGATATAATTTTCTCTGAATTTAAACTTAGGGAAATAAATTGAGGTTTAAATAAAACTAGGTCCCCATGTGTCCTAGACTTTTTCAAGACTTTCTCTCTCTCCTTCTCTCTCCAAGAGACAGACAGAGTTTAATCCTCTGGTTTATCCCCAAAATCTCAAAATCCACAACAGTCTGGGCTGAGCCAGACTGAAACCAGAAACTGGGAACTCAGTCTGAGCCTTCCACAAGGGTCGCAGGGACTCCATTACTTGAACCACCATCTGATGCCTCCCAGGCCATGCATTAGCAGGAAGTTAGAATCAGAAGTAGAGCCACGACTAAAACTCAGGCACTCCAATATTGGATGCAGGCACCCCAAACAACATCTTTTTTATTATTTGTTTATTTGTTTATTTTTGCATTTGAAAGTCAGAATTACAGAGAGTGAGGGAGAGACAGAGAGATCTTCCATTCACTGGTTCAATCCCCAAATGGCCACAATGGCCAAGGTTGAGCCAGGCTGAAGCCAGGAGCCAGGAGCCTTATCTAGTCTCCCATGTGGGTTCAGGAACCTAAGGACTTGGACCTTCCCCCACTGCTCTCCCAGGCACATTAGCAGGGAGCTAGATAGGAAGTGGAGCAGCTGGGATTTGAACCTGCCTTCATATGGGATGCTAGTACAGCAGACAGTGGCTTAACCAGATGTACCACAGTGCTGCTCCTAAATAAATAAATCTTTAAAAAGAAAATCACCAAGTCACCCTTCTGGGAAGCTGGTGGAATTAACCATCAGCAACTGTTGTCCTCACCCTGCACAACCATGTGAGCCATGTGTCCCTTTCACAGAAGACAAAACAGACTGAGCTAAGAGAAACTGAAGCCCCTAAAGAACCGATTGGTCAGGAGATTTGGGGAGATTCTAAGGACAACTTGTTTAGTATGTTTCTAGGAAATAATAAAAGTAAAACTATCACCTAAGCTCCAACCAAAGCAAGAAGACAGGGATCTCACAGCACATAAAACCAGACTCCATGCATATCAAGATGTCACCAGTGCCCTCCAGTCCTTTAGAGGTTCTAAATAATGCTGTTACCATGGTACCCAGGAAATCAGGCTCAGCAGAGCTTGACACTGGGCTGTGGGCAGCTTTTCTCTCTAGCCATAAAACCAACAGAACCAAGCCGGGACTTTCTAGTGAACTCCACCTGGGCAGAGCATTGGAAGTAGCATGGATGCTATCTTATTATCACTGGGCATTGTCTTGGTTTGGGAATAGTCAAAATCAGGCCTATCCTGGGGAGGAACGAAATTCTTAAATTCAGCAGGTTCTAAATGCTACCAGAGACTCTCTACAGGCTGAGTTTATAAAATACATATTAAAAAATGCAAGGGTGAGGTTAAACATGAGTCTCCTCTCAGTCTGATGCTCAAGCAGCAGTGAACAACAAAGGATGAACAGACCTACCTGACGTGACGCCTAAATGCACCAAGTCATGTTATTCTCCTCTCTGGAATGCCCTTCCCCATTTGTGAGGTGTAGGAGCTTGAGAAGGAAATTCAGTCTTCATTGAATTAATGAATACACCAAATTTTAAATAAGCTTTTAATTTCCAAATAGTTTTAAAGAATTTTTTGAAATAGTACAAAGAATTTTCATATACCCCATACCCAACTTCCCCAATTATTAGCATCTTATACTAGTATGATATGATTGTCACAGTGATTTCTTAAAAACTAGAAATAGAAATATTATATGGTCCAGAAATCCCACTAGTAGGTATGTATCCAAAATACATGAAACCAAAGAAATGCTTGTTCCAATGTGTTTATTTGCAGCACTGTTCACAGAAGCCATGATATGGCATTAACCAAGGTGTCCATTATCAGATGAACAGATAAAGAAAATGTTGTATATATGCACAAAGGAATACTATCAAGTCATAAAAAAGGAATGAAATCATGTCATTTGTAGCAAAATGGAAGGAACTGGAGAACATCATGCAAAATGAAATAAGCCAGACACTGAAAGATGAAAATCACATGTTCGTCCTTATACATGGGAGCAGAAAAAAAAATCTCAAAATGAACACAGAATGGTGATGAATGTTGATTACCAGAGGATGGGAGACGTAGGAGAGTTAAAGAGAGTTTATATAATAAAAAAGTAGGATAGACATTAATTTTAAAATAATCTATCATTTACTTTCTGGTGGAATTAAATATACAGATTAAGAACATCATTTTCATCAAAAGATTGACATGCTAGCTTTTGGCCTTCAAAAGTGCTTCAGTTATATCAAATTTGTAGATTATGACCACTTTTGTGGTAACTGAGTTCTACTAACAGAGCATTTAATAATTGAATCATACTTTGAAGATAAATCAAGACAAGTTACATGTTATCAGTGGAGATGGTGACGGCAAGTCAAATTTGTGCAATTCAAGGAGAGCTTATTTACAAAAGGACTATTCACTATGGGGATAGAAAAGGAATCCAGGGGTACCAGCAGCTAAGCTATTACTACCCCAAGGTCCAAAAGGAATTCCACAGGAAGAAGAGGTTCCCGGGACCAGTTAGGAGTGTCTTGTAGAAGGGTGTGTATGGAGGGAAGCAGTAATTTGAGCTATATAACACAGGAAGCATTAGGTGGCCTTAAGAGAGCAGCTAAGGGAATAAATATGCCAACCTCACTCTCTGCCCTTGCTCTGCTTCCCTGACACAGCTCTCTATGGGCCAAGCCCAACTAGAAGCCAGAGAGCTAGGAGCCCTGGGGATGTGCCCAATCAGTTCAACTCTCAGAGAGCAAAGTGGACACTGGTAGAGGGTAGATGTGAAGTCTAGCATAGTGTAGTTGGCTCAATTCTCAAAAGTAATTCAAAAATAATATGCTTAGCTTTGTCTTCCATATGAACACATTGCAACAAATAAATGACGCACAATTCATTCAAATGATGTTGTATGTATTTGTCAAAGAGTTCGTGACTATTAAAGTGTTAGTGATACAAAAGCAAATGAGATGGGTACTTCCTAGCAAGCACCTGTCAAATGGAAGACCAACACCAAACAATTTAGCAAATATTATAGCAAATGTGATATATAAAGCATTCCAGGTTTAAGTTTTTAAAATGTACTTGAAAGTACAATCATTTCTACTTAAACTAATTGATATACTTTCAATGCATAGCATTTATTCCTATATAATAAAAATAACATTATCTTGGCTTGATTACTTTTAAAAAGTGGGTCACATTGAAATAACACAGAGTATTTCATAAGCAATAAAACAATTTATCAAACAGTGAGTTGCAAAAACCTGAAGAGAACAGATCACAGTAATCATTGCTCTCACATTACTGAATTTACTAGTATGAAGACACAAAGAAACAAGGCTGGTTTTACATTTCTATAAACACCACATGTATACAAAGTGCAAATAAAAAGAATGAAATATATACAAACATTTCAATGATGTTTGCTAGGCTTATAAACAGAAAGCAGCAACAAAGCCAGAAATTAATCATTAAAAACTGTCTAATCTATGCCACTCATATGCATATCTAATTAGATTACATAATAAAATGTTAAAAGTAAATCTCAGTATTTTTGGTGTAAATAAGACAGAATGCTAAACAAAGCACATAAAGTGTATTCTGTGAGTAGTTTATATGCTAAAGTAATGTGATCAATAATCCGTTATGTTTGCAAAGAGTGCAATTAATATAAAAAGAGTTTAGTTTATTTGTTTAGTTCTCACAAATAGGCTTTATATTAAACCCAATCCTGCTAACATCAAAGAGAATACCTTATGAACATATTTCAGATTTAACTTTAATTTCAGAAAGAGGTAAAAGAACAAACAAAATCGAAATCTGGTGACTGAGAGTGTAGTCCTAAATTATACAACAGAGGGTCAAGGACATGAATAGCAAATTCTCCTCAGAAAAGCTCCCATCTTTGCATTTCCTTTGTTAATCCCTGCACATCTGGGCTGCACACGGACTGAGTGTAGTGAAACAGCCCAGTGTTTGCCAGTTTTCCTTTTGTTTGTTGATATCCAAAGTTATATGAACAGAGAAATGTGAACAAAGTTCCAAGGAATACTATTGATTTTTGTCTTTCACGAGCTCTTAGGCTGAGTGCTTTCAAGCTTGCAAGATTGGACAATGGAGATAGCAAGTGGGAGAACTTTGAGTTCTACTGGAATTTTCAAAGTTGCTAATTCCGAGTGTGCCCACACAAGGAGAGGCAGGTATGACATTGATAGGACAATGCTGTGATATTTGGCCTCTCTATACACAACAGCTTTCACAAAAATCCACTTCTGATCTTTGTGGTGTTAATAAATCAAACTGAAACCCGGAAATTGCCTGCATTTGAGAGGAAATGTGGAGCAAACATATCATTCTTACAATAACCCAGACATGGTTTTGTCAAATTGAATCACCAAACTTCTTCTCCATCTGAATATTAATATTCTTACAATAAAGTTACAATAATCCAGTAAATGACTTGACAAACAACCATGTTTAAGAGAACTCAGAATGGTGGAAGCAGGATCTTAAGCTAGGAGGAGTGAATTTCATTTGATGCAGAAACTAAAGACAATCACATATAAAGAAAGTACTCATGGAAAATTCATAAAGTTAAGATGCATGGTAGGGGGTTGGGGCAGTGTTGTGGCTTAGCAAGTACAACTGCCACTTGTGACATCAGCCTCTCACATGGGTGCCAGTTCAAGCCTCAGATGCTCCACTTCTGATCCAGCTCCCTGCTAATTTGCCTGGGAAAGCAGCAGAGGATGGCCCAAGTCTTTGGGTCCCTACAATCCATGTTGGAGACCCAGATGAAACTCCTGGCTCCTGGCTTTGGATGATCGGCCCAGCTCTGGCCATTGCAGCCATTTTAGTAGTGAACCAGCCTATAGAAGAGCTCTCTCTCTCTCTCTCTCTCTCTCTCTTTCCCCTTCTCTCTGTAACTCTGCCTCTCAAATAAATAAATAAATCTTTTTAAAGGGATAATTAAAATATTATAATAAATTTATTTATAATAATTATAAATATTTATATTATATTAAATATTTATTTATTTGAGAGGTAGAGTTACAGACATAGAGAGGGAGAGACAGAGAGAATTGGCTGAACCCAACTACTTAATCCAGAAACTGCCGATTCCCAGGGTGCAAATTAACAGACAACTGGAATAGGAGACGAGACAGATGTGGAGCTTGAACGAAGGTACTCCAATCTAAGGTGTGGTTATCTTAACAAGCATTACCCTGGCTTCAGTTTCAAAGCTAGAATGAGACAAACACTTCATTGCATAAAATAAAGCTGATCAGAAAAGTTTGGTTCCATAGACAGAAAGGCTAGAAACAGCAAAAGAACAAAAATGGATTGGTCATTTCAAAATCACTTTCCTTGTAAGGTGGGAAGATAGGAAAGTAACAGATTGATTAACATCAGTTACTTCAGATGACTTCCTTTGTGTAAGAATTAAAGCTGAGAGAATCTCATTATCAGGCTAATCGAAACTGGCCTGTTTCTCAGAAACTTAGATAAACAGCTTAGTTTCAGCCTGGTGATGTGGAACTGATATGGGATAAGGCAGGTAGCTACATTAGAGCCAGAATCTGGAAGCCACACCTCCTCTGCCCTGTGTAATCCTATAACTACCTGTCAGTCAAATAACCTCCTTCCCCAGGAAATATCTCCCTTCTTCTGGGACGTGGGAGAGGTACCATATAACCACTCCCCTTCCGACTTCACAAAAGACGCCTGCAATTGGGAAGGGTCTCTCTCAATATGTCTGCGTCTCTCTTTCCTCTCCCCCCACCTGCTCCTCTCTCCCCTCTCCTCTCTCTCTCCCTTCCATGCAGATAAGGGTGACATCTTTTTCTCTTCCTGATCCACTGTATTACTGAACTAGGCCCATGTGTGTGTCTGTGTGTCTCTCTCTGTGTGTGCATGTGTTTGTCTTACCTTTAAATACATTTTATCACTTTGTGCACCATATATGTGCCTGTACTTAGAATGCTTCTCTAGGTAAAAGGCAAGGACCTGGAATAAGAATTTAGACCCCTTCTGTCCCACAACATGTTGGCTAGCCAGGCAGGAGAAAATTCACTACAGAAACAGCAGTATGGTAAGTGGAACTCAATAGATCTCTGTTTCTCCGCAGTATATGCTTGCTTGCTTGCTTGCTTGCTTGCTTGCTTGCTTTCTTTCTTTCTTTCTTTCTTTTTAATTTAATGAATGCATTTTCTAAATCCTGAAAATCTCTGTTCCCCAGTCTCGCTTCTTTCAGAGTTTGTGGCTCAGGAAGATCGGCTAAAATGCAAATGTTGTTGTCTTTGGCATTTCTACTTTTGGTAGTTGCAGGGGAAGAAAGGCAATCACAAGCTACTAGAGTTAATAGGATTTGAGCCAAAGGATCAGGAAGAGAGGTGACCAGTTTGTGAATGTTTACTGATTTAAAAGTGTTTCCGGGTTGTTTGTAATGTGTTTTTAAGGTTAATTTGTATAGAGTTGGACAAGCTAGAACTTAAGTCTTTAGCTTCTACAGACTGACTACATGTAGCAAAAAAGTTTCTGTCTCAAGTTCTTCAATTACAGTGTTTCCCTTGTGAAGATCAGTGCTGGGGTTTTTTCATTTGCTAATAGAATGGTTTCTGTCGCCTGTAACCATACCACATGACAGGAGGTGGATGTCAGTCTCCAACATGGTGGAGGTTACACATTTTGTGGGGGTGAGGGGTGTGTGAGGGCACTTTTGACTCCAATATGGTAGCCCCCATGAATCATGTAGCTGCTAAAATAGCTACATGGGACATGTGGTCACCAAGATGGTTGCCCCCATGGGGACTTCTGCCCTCACCAGAAGTTGAGCAACAGACTCAGGATCAGTCCAAACGACATTCTTATTTGGCTAAAAATCCGACAAGAGAGCATTTGATGTGTAGAAAGCCAGGGCACTGGTGCAAGGAGTATCTGTCCATGAAAGATTTCTGTGGTCCATGCCCCCAGTACAAAGAAGTGGTCATTAAAAGAGGGATGTGGTTTTCTCCAAAGGGAAGCAAGAACTTCACTTTGCTCATGATCTTGTGTAAAGATTGAGGGTTCTGAGGAATCAGGAGGCTTCCACAGCCTAGGCGTCTCATGTCAAGAGCCTCAAGTGGTCACTGACATCATATCTAAGAGTGTTAATTTGTTAAATTAACAACAGAAGTCACTGTGTACTAACTTCCCATGCAGGACCTCTGTCCTCAAAGAGTTGTACTATTAAGGGAGATAATGGTAATTTTTTTTTTACTTTTGGTATGTCAGACAGAGGATATTCTTATCTCTTACTAGTTTTAGTTATGTCTGAATGCCCAACTCCTTTGCTTGGAAGGAATTTGTTATAATCCTTTGGTGCTTCCCTGAAGGTAATTTCTCCCAAGTCTAAATCATTTTTTATGATGCAAGCAAATACAGCCCAATTTAGATGAACTTGCTACTGTTAAAAAAAAAAACAAAAAAACAGCAGATCATCGATCCTCAGGTTTTGGATCAGATGGGCTACACACGCTGTGTCTGTCAGAGTTTTCTTAGAAGATAAGACTGCATTTCCCCATCAGCAGCAATATTCCAGAAAACCAGAAGATAGATGGGGACCTCAACCTATGATTGATAAGTTTCACAAACATAGACTCTTAGTTCCAAGTAGTCTCCTTGTAATATTCCCATGCTGCCTACTCTGAAACTAAATGGGGAATACAGAATGGTTCAGGATCTCAGGGCTATTAATGAGGCAGCCGTTCCAATATATCCTACTGTGCTAAACCCTTACCTAAAGGAAGCTTTCCTCTGCATCCCATTAAATCTAGTTTATAGGAGAAGGAGAATACAGTTTCCACAACAAAGGTACAGGTTTCTAAACAAGAGGTAAACTGCTGGGATATATTTTGCCCCCAGGAAAGCATGCTCTTTCACTCAAGAGAAAAGAAGCTATATTACAAATAGGGCCCCCACCAAAGAAAAGCAGCTGAAGACATCTCTGAGAATGTCAGGATTTTTTAGATTATCGATTCTAGGATTTGGGCTGATAGCCAAACCTTTATATGAGGCTTTAAAGTGTCCTGGTACATATTCACTTTACTGGTCAGAAGAGCAACCAGAAGCCCTCTGAAGAATTAAAGAGCAACTGCACAGGAGGCTCTAGAAATGGTTTTAATATATCAGCCTGTAGCGATAATTAAAATCCTAACTATACTGATATACCAATCTATTCTGAAATAGAATGGGCCCAACAGCAAGGTTATACTTAAATAGGCTAGTGGAAGGTAGACTCCCAATGGCCTCTCACTGGAAGATATTAAGGAAACACATGATTCTACCCATCTTGGAAGAGGAGCTTTACTACCAATAGTCTATCAGCTATTTGGAGTAAAAGGACCACATGCTGTCATAAGGAAAGTATCTCAACAAGGAGCTATTGCTCTAGAGATTTACCTCCATGCCTCTTGGAGACCTCAGTCATCAGGTAAGATTGAAAATTTTCATAGTCTTATGAAAATTTTGGCTAAGCTTTGTCAAGAAGCCTCAGAAAGATGGCCTAACTATTACCTAGTGCCCTCTTCAGGATGAGAATGGGACTATGTCTGCTTTAAAGCTTAGTCCATTTGAGATGCTATATTAAAGACCCTTCCTCCTTCTGATATCCTCTTGGATTCAGAGATTGCAGATCAAATAAAGTACATTACTAATTTAGGTCAGATACAAAGGGCTCTGATGGAGTATGGTAATAAAATCCTCCCAATGCCCAAAAGACATGAATAGCTTATCTCTCCCAGAAGACTTAGCCTTATTAAACACTTGGAAGGAGGGAGTCCCCTCAGACCAATCGCAGCCTAAATGGAAGGGACCTACCAAGTGCTGCTAAGCATGTCTACCTCAGTGAAATTCAGGGCATCCCAAGCAGGGGACATTTCAAGGATTAAACTTTTACATCTTGAGTCTTCTACTCTTGTAAACCAACTGAAGATCTTAAATAGCTCTTCAAAATTCAGAAAGACAAGTACAGTCTTTGCTTTTGTCATATGAAGGTTGTTGCACTCTAAGACAGACATGTTTTATGTACCTCTTCTCTTGACTCTCTCTGGAAGCTGTTATTGGCAGGAAAATTCCTTAGTGAGTTCTTCTATTGTAATACTAGAAGATCCTGATAGGTCACATGAAGCTGATTTTAAAAACTTCACCCACTATTCAGAAAACAAAAGGATATTCTTCCTTTGTTAAAGAGCAACTCCACTTGGAATTTTTTTTCCCCAATTTTACTCATTCTGTTTGATAGACTCATCCATTTCAGAATTTGACAGCTTCTCAAAGTAACGATGACCATGGAGGGGCCATGGTCATGGCACTGACTGATGAAAATTCTCTGGCTCTTGAGATGGATCCATTAGATGAGATAGGAAGAGATTTCTGAACCCAGGATAGGCAGGGACCACACCCCTGATCATCAGGAAGTAGATACAGAAGAAAAATCATCACCCTTCAGCACCCCTTTAGGAATAAGGATCAGGAATCTCTGAGAGGGGAAATGATATGGGATAAGGCAGGGAGCTAGATTAGGGCCACAAGATGAAGCCACACCTCCACTACGCTATGTAATCCTATCTGCCTGTCAGTCAAATAAACTCTTCCCAGGATGTACCCCCTTTCACTCGGAACCTGAGGGAGTTGCCATGTAACCAATCCCTTTCCAAGCTCATAAAAGAGGTGACAATTGGAGGGAATCTCTCTCTCTCTCTCTCTCTCTCTCTCTGTGTGTGTGTGTGTGTGTGTGTGTGTCCTTCCCTCTATCCCTCATTCCCTTCTTCCCTCCCTCATCATACAAGGACAAGACAGAGTACTGAGGCACTGTTTCTCTACTTTTCTCCCCTATCCTTTTCCCTTCCCAGCCCACTCTGTTCCTGAACTATGCCCAGGTGTGTATGTGTGTCTTTGTCTTACCTGTTAAATAAACTTTAAAACTTTGTGGACTATATATGTGCCTGTACTTAGAATGCTTCTCTAGGTAAAAGGCAAGGACCTAGAATTGGAATTTAGACCCCACCGCCCCCATAACAGAACTTTATCATAATTGACTATGTTGATTGTTTTGGTCTGTTCAAGACCTTAGTCCATAAAAGTAGCCTCCTGTAGTTTTCATTTAACACCAGTAAAACAATCATTACAATGACCTGATAAGTGATATGATGTCGGAAGTTTGGGTGCTAAACAGCAAACAGGAGAGGGAATAGACCTGAACTTGAGATGCTCCAGTAAAGCTCCCCCAAGGCAATGCAGCCCAACTGATAACTGAAGTTCATAAGAGTGGGGTGAAAAGAGATGGAGAATGGTTTTGGGAACTGAGCAACACACTGAGGAGTTAGATGAGCTAATAAACAGGCCAGGTCCCTGCTAGAATGAGAAAAGGGGCAGAATTCCTTTAAAAGTGGACAAAATGCTTATTCTCACAAACTGCCCTTAACAAGACAAAATTACCAATCCCATCCCTTTGATGAGTTTTGAGTTTTATCATAGGAATAGCAAGACAAAATAACCAGTCCCAGTCTTCTGGTAGTTTTTTGTTTTATCATGAGCAGGCTAGACAGGATTATAAATCCTGCCCTCGGATAGATTTTGTTTCCATCCTCTGATTGATTATTAGCTATTATTCTACTCCTCTGAATTAAGCATAAAAGACCCCACTCTGGCAAATTTCTCTGAGTATTCCACCCAGAGGGCCCCTCTCCTGACTTCTGCAGCAGGAGGTTCCTGATTTGAAATCTTGCCTTGTTCACTGTCCTGTCTGCATGGAAATTCTAATATGTGAGTCAAGAACCAAGATCGCCTTCATTGTTCCTGTAATAATGCCATGGCCCTAAGTCCAAAGAACATGGCATCTCATTAGATTTGAAAATATTTTTGCCTGAATGGAGCATAGACTTTGATGAGCCAAAATAAAACTGGAAGAATATGCAGGTGAGTGGGGCAGATCATTTGTATCTGTTCAGACTAGGTAAGGAAATTTGAAAAAAAATTCATGGAAGAATTCAATTACGAGATGTTTATTTTGATGCAAAAAAACTTAGGAATTCATGCATTAACTTTTCAGAATACATGTTTCCCATGAAATTTTTTAAGTGCTCTCCTCCATCAGGAAAGGAGAGTTAGAAAGCCTGGAGAGAGAGATGTCAAGGGGAGTGAGAAAGCCATTGCCCCCAGGGCTCCATCCTTGCACCTGTGTGGTAGGAGGGCAGGGGAGTGATCTCCAGTAGCACAACAAGCTCTGACAAACTGAAGCAAAGAAATTTCCCTAAAAGAGCAGGGGCCTGATGATCATGTAATTCCTTCATCAAAAGTTACAGAAACATCAAATAAAATTCTCGAGCACAGCAGTCAGCATCCTTCACTC
The DNA here is from genome assembly GCA_949820135.1 of Sylvilagus floridanus. NCBI lineage: Eukaryota > Metazoa > Chordata > Mammalia > Lagomorpha > Leporidae > Sylvilagus > Sylvilagus floridanus. The sequence goes on along the minus strand of OX463246.1, from coordinate 19,489,900 downwards.
AGGGCAGATCCTCTCCTTAGCCAAACGCACTGAGTACAGAACCCCAAAGGGAGACATTTTAGCTCTGCCCAAGATAAATGACACCTGAGACAACATAGGCTCACTGCAAACCCTTCAACTGTACTTACTGAAGCAGGGAAGTAAGAGGTTAGATGACTGCATTTTTGTTGTTGCTCGCAGAGAACTGCCCTATGAATCACGTTCCAGAATCAAGATGGATACTAAGAGTTTCAAAAATGGTTTAGAGGATGGCTTTTTTTAAAAGATTTATTTATTTATTTGAAAAGCAGATTACAAAGACAGAGGAAAACACACACACACACACACACACACACACAGAGAGAGAGAGAGAGAGAGTTCTTCCATCCACTGGTTCACTCCCCAAATGGCTGCAATGGCCAGGGCTGGGCCTGGTGGAAGCCAGTAGCTTCTTCTGGGTCTCCAACAAGGGTACAGGGTCCCTAGCACTTGGGACATCTTCTACTGCTTTCCCAGGACATAAGCAGGAAGCTAGATCAGAAGTGGAGTAGCCAGGACTCAAACTGGTGTCCATATGGGATGCTAGAGTCACAAACGACAGCTTAACCAACTATGCCACAATGCCAGCCCCGAAGGCTTTCTTTTATAAAGATTTATTTATTTATTTTTTATTTTTGACAGGCAGAGTGGACAGTGAGAGAGAGAGAAAGGTCTTCCTTTGCCATTGGTTCACCCTCCAATGGCCGCCGCAGCCGGCGCGCTGTGACCGGCGCACCGCACTCATCCGATGGCAGGAGCCAGGTGCCAGGTGCTTTTCCTGGTCTCCCATGGGGTGCAGGGCCCAAGCATTTGGGCCATCCTCCACTGCACTCCCGGGCCACAGCAGAGAGCTGGCCTGGAAGAGGGGCAACCGGGACAGAATCCGGTGCCCCAACCGGGACTAGAACCCAGTGTGCCGGTGCCGCAAGGCGGAGGATTAGCCTGTTGAGCCACGGTGCCGGCCAAGATTTATTTATTTATTTGAAATGCAGAGTGACAATGATAGAGAAATTCAGTTACAGTTCTTCCATTTATTTGTTCACTCCCCAAATATTTGCTCACTCCCCAGCACTGGCTTAGATTGAAGCTAAGAGTTGGGCATTCCATCTGGTCCCCCACTGGTGGCAAGAATCCATGTACCTGAGCTGTTATCTGCTGTATCCCAGGCACATTAGCAGAAATGCTAGACTGAAAGTGGAGGCAAGATTAAGCCCCAGCCACTCTCATATGGGATACAAGGTGTAGCTTAACTGACTGCACAACTACACATCCCAAGAATGGCTTTTAAGTGGAACAATATTAGAAAATATGATGTGAGGTTGTAGTGGCAAATTTAATCCCTTGGTTGTTATATATCCTTTGGTGATTACTGTACACATGGGGTACCTAGATGAAATGGTTTTTACAAGAAATGCATTCCAACACCTTGTGGCAAGTTAAACTGCTGTTTTAAGAATAAACAAGGGGCTCGTGTTATGATGCTGTTTTAAGTCACCACTTGCAACACCAGCATCCTACATTGGAATACTGCTTCCCAGATGCTCTGCTCTTCCAATCCAGCTTCCTGCCAATACACCTAGAAACGCAGCAGAAGATGGCCCAAGAAATTTTGCCCCTGATACCCCTGGAATTCCTGGCTCCTGGCTTCAGCCTGGCACAGACCTGGGGATTCCCATTTGGGGAACGAACCAGTATATGGAAGATTTCTCTCTGTCTCTACCTCTATTATTCTTTTAAGTACATAAATCTTAAAAAAAAAAAAAGTCAGGAAACTCTGGTTCTAGTTCTAGTTCTGCTACTGCCAAATGTGTCACTTGGTCTTTGATCCTTAGACTTCAGCTGCAAAAGAATGGAAATACAAACAGCACTGGCATCAACTTCTTCACAACTGGGCATAAGGTTCCTCAGCAAGCTGCTTGCAAACCCTTAAGGAATTTCCAAATCCCTAAGATTATTATAGACACCATCCACTGATGTTTGAAAAAATCCAAAACACAGAAGGTTTTTTAATGTTTGACCAAGGCACAATAAAAGAATGGCCTGGGCTATCACACGGAATATACAAGCAGAAAGCAGTGTGGTTCTCAAAGTTCGCGGAATACTCAGAGGAAGCGCTACCTTTTACGTGTGTGAGCATGACCCATAGCCCAGTTCCAAATTCCAACCCTGAGAAGCAAGAATGACCCATGGAAATGCTCTGAACCCACTCCTTGTTTTCCACAGCAGCCCCCTGAGTGGCCAGCCCTCAGAGGTCAGCGCCCGGGAAACCTGTGAAACAGCAAGTCACTTCAAGCTTCATGGAAGTCAAAATAGTTTAGCCTAAAGCTATCAGTGGCAGCAACAGCATGGTTTTTATGTCTGAATAATCCCTGAAAACAATATCATGGAAACAGATAGATCCACAAGATAGTAAAAACCAAAACCCAAGAACAAATTAAAACTTGGTAACAAAACATTCTGATTCCCAAAACACAGACAAGTAGCAATAAACCACCAGCAGCTCTCAAACCTCCATTCTATCAGTGACTATGCAGGAAGAAACAATAAAATAAAAACATACAGAAATGACCTGAAAACAAGAGAACACACCCACATTAAACAATTGTCAGACTTTTTTTTTTTTTGACAGACAGAGTTAGACAGTGAGAGAGAGAGACAGAGAGAAAGGTCTTCCTTTTCCATTGGTTCACCCCCCAAATGGCCTCTACGGCCGGCACTGTGCTGACCCGAAGCCAGGAGCCAAGTGCTTCCTCCTGGTCTCCCATGCGGGTGCAGGACCCAAGCACTTGGGCCATCCTCCACTGCCTTCCTAGGCCACAGCAGAGAGCTGGACTGGAAGAGGAGCAACCCCGACAGAATCTGGAGCCCCAAGCGGGACTAGAACCTGGGGTGCTAGTGCCGCAGGTGGAGGATTACCCTAGTGAGCCCTGGCGCCGGCCTTTTTTTTTTTTCTTTTTCCTTTTGACAGGCAGAGTTAGTGAGAGAGAGACAGAAGGAAGAGACTTTTCAACATCAATGTTTTATGTGTTAAGAAAATATAAAAACATACTTAACATAGACAAGGAAAGAGCCTTTATCTAACATTTTCTTTAAAAAATAGTACTGCTGGGTAACCAGCAAGTAGAAGAAAATAAACAACTTTTTATTTAGGCATCCTAAATATTAAATCTAAAAGACATGACACAATGGGACTATGGTCATTTTATAGCAATATATAAAAACAGAGAAACAGGTGATCTGTACCATGAATATCAGTAAGTAAATTAGTATTTCTATGAGATTCTAAAGTTCAGATAGCCTAGGATTTTCAAAGATAAATTTAAAAAAAAAGAAAAGAAAGAAAATGATTGGAGTGTGAGAACATTTGGATTACAAGAGACTTAAAAGAGATGTCCAGTTTTAAAAACAAAATGAACAAGATGAAAATTCAGTGTCAAGGACTGGTGAGAGAACCAAATAAATGCAGGGGCTTGAATAAGTATTGATTTCTTAAGGCTGATGGTAGATACTGAGGTATTTGCTTTTGTTTGTTTGTTTTGTTTTGTTTTGTTTTTGACAGGCAGAGTTAAACAGTGAGAGAGAGAGAGCGTTGGTTCACCCTCCAAGTGGCTGCTACGGCCGGCGCATTGCAGCAGGCGCTGTGCTGATCGGAAGCCAGGAGCCAGGTGTTTCCTCCTGGTCTCCCATGTGGGTGCAGGGCCCAAGGACTTGGGCCATCCTCCACTGCCCTCCCAGGCCACAGCAGAGAGCTGGACTGGAAGAGGAGCAACCAGGACAGAACCAGCGCCCCAACCGGGACTAGAACCCAGGGTGGGTGCCAGTGCCCCAGGCGGAGGATTAGCCTAGTGAGACGCGGTGCCGGCCAAGGTATTTGATTTTAAATAGTTCACAAAGCTATATATTAGTTTTATTTCATAATTTAAATCGCTTCTCGGCCTTTTGGCTAAGATCAAGTGTATTTTATAATTTAAAAAACCCAACCCAATCAGTTATAACTTAATGATTAATTATACATTAGTAAGTTTGTTAGGGAGAAAGAACACTTACTGAAGTATTTTAAAACTTAGTAATGACAAGGTAATGAATCATTTTTAAAAAGTATTCACACATTCATGTGCAACTGGAAACTTTTATTGAAAATAAAAACTCACTAATTTTATTTTCCCTTCAGAGAGTGAAATTTTCAGTAAATATGAAAAGAAAGTGGTATAATTTTAGTAAAGTTTGAAATGTGACTAAAGCAACATTGTGCTTCTGAATTTCAAGCTTTTTGCCTGTGAAAGTCTTATAAGTTATTTATTTATTTATTTAAATTTCCTTGTCATTTATAACCCGAGTATCCATTCATTCAGTTATTGGATAATTGTTTAGTTCACTGAGAAGTATTACTGGTGTTTTACACTCAAAGTATGTCTTGATATGTAACCACAATAGTAAGGTATCAAAACAGACACTTATAAGAAGTTAAAAAAACTAATGTCTTTTTTTAAAAAACTTAACTGTTGTATTTTTTACTAGGAAAGTAAGTTCATCACCTTATTTTCATTTCTTAGAATACTTCCAGGAAATAAAATGATGTATCTAAATGGCATGAAGTTCACTTTCAATCATTCTTGTGTGGAACATATTAAAATCTAATGGTGTGGCTCACAGTGGTTAAGAGGACACAATTAGCACCAACAGACTGCAAACCTAACACTGATTCTTGGCTATTTGTGTAAACTCGGCCTGTTTTCTCTTATGTAAAACAGAGATGATTCTAGTTATTTTACCAAACTATAATAAAAATAAAAGGACATAATGCACCTACAGCATTGATCATAGCAAATAATACATAAACACCCAAATATTTTGGAAACATTAATTAAAGCATATTTTAGTAGAAATGAGTTGCAAAATAAACTAGAAGATGAGTAAACTACATTTTTTCACTGTAGAAAAATGAGGAAGTAAAGTTAGCAATCAGTAACTTTAGTAATATACATAACTTTAGCAAAATTAAAATATTCCAAATGTTTTTGTTAGTTTAATACAGAGTTTACTTTATTTCACTACTCTTATAAATACTTTTTAAAAATGATCATCTTGATAAAACTTAGTATCCCATAAATCTCACCTCATTTGTAATGATTCAGGAAAGTAAGTTTTGAAATTTGGAAGGTACAAAAATATGAAAATAAACATAAAAAATAAAAATTTCTATAGATATTTCCAAAGTACTCTGTTATATATTATAGATACATGTTATATATATAGATATTATATGTTATAATACTCTATGTTATATGTTACATCTAAAGATATAACATATCTACTTATCTTTAGATATAACAAAAATTAATCAACTCAAAGAAGAACTGAACTATGAAGTGGAAATAAAATGTCCAAGAAAATTTGAATCAGTATATAAGAAAAGTTGTAAAAAATTTTAATAAAATCAAACAGATCAATAAATAATATAACTTACATTACTAAAGAGGTAGCTGTATGGAAAAAGTGTAGTCTTTGGGATCATAGCAGCCCTTCTTTTGAAACCTGTTCTCACCACTTTCTGGATAAGTGCCTACTTTTGTGTAATATTTGCTTAGTGTATTTTTCCATCCTCTGACATTCAAACAGGCTCAACCTTCGTATTTAAAGTGCATCATGGGGGAGAGGCCAAGATGCATTATAGCAACAGGACGTTCTGAGTTGCTCCGGGAAAAATAGACAGTTAATAAGCAGAGGGGATACAAGCTGGCGACGGAATCGTGAGAAGTTCATGCAGAGTAGCCCAGGAGTCCACCAGAGGCTGCTCGGGTGGGAGCAAAGAGGAAGAAGTGGTGGAGGTGCAGTGAAGGCACAGTGGAGAGACTGAATGAGGAGACTGGCACCATTTCCACCCTCCAGCGAACCAGGAGAGAGGTCAGGAGTCCACGGAGCTGTGGATAGCAGCGGGCAGCGAAGCCTGGCGAACTACGTTCAAAGCTCCAAGAGGGAAGAAGGAGAAATTATAGGGGAACAAGCAGAGAGGTTGGGCATGTCACGGCCCATCTAAATCTCCCCTCTCCCTAACAAGACCTACAGGCAGCCGGGAGAAGCCATATTGATTGTTTACATTTGCGAGTGTAAGTATAGGGCTGCCACATTTGCCTCCTGAGCACACCCCCATCAATTGCGGGGGCCACCTCACAATACCCCCCACCTGGGAACAAGAATCACAACATATCAGAGTGATTTCCTCCCCACCACACAAGCTGTACAACAAGGAGTAGTCCTAAATAGTGAAAACCCGAGCTCATTTGACTCACCAGTGAGAAGCGAGCCCCGCACCAGTAGGCAGGGCTTAGTGTACCAAAGGCCTGGCACCCACCTCCATCATGATCTAGAAGTAGACAGGGCTCCAGTAGGCAGGGCTTAGTGTACCAAAGGCCTGGCACCCACCTGCATCATGATCTAGAAGTAGACAGGGCTCCAGTAGGCAGGGCTTAGTGTACCAAAGGCCTGGCACCCACCTCAATCATGATCTAGAAGTAGACAGGGCTCCAGTAGGCAGGGCTTAGTGTACCAAAGGCCTGGTACCCACCTGCATCATGATCTAGAAGTAGACAGGGCTCCAGTAGGCAGGGCGTAGTGTACCAAAGGCCTGGCACCCACCTCCATCATGATCTAGAAGTAGACAGGGCTCCAGTAGGCAGGGCTTAGTGTACCAAAGGCCTGGCACCCACCTCCATCATGATCTAGAAGTAGACAGGGCTCCAGTAGGCAGGGCTTAGTGTACCAAAGGCCTGGCACCCACCTGCATCATGATCTAGAAGTAGACAGGGCTCCAGTAGGCAGGGCTGCATGCTTCCACTTGCAACGCACAGACACACAGCATCTCACAGCAGAGGGAAATTGACCGCAGGCACAAAGTCACAAATAATGAAATCAACCAGAAATGCTGAAGAAAAAAAGGAAAGAATAAGGGAGACTATGAGCTCCCCAAAGGAACGACACAACTCTTTCAATAATGGAGGCTGAAGAACAGATTGAGGGTATGCCAAAAAAGGAACTCAGAAAACTAATAGATTATGTAAAAGCAATGAGAAAGAAATTCATGATCTAAATGAAAAGTACTCCCAAGAAATTGAGAATTTAAAGAGAAGCCAGAATGAAATACTGAAAATGAAGAATTCAATAGATCAAATAAAAAATGTAGTGAAAAGTCTTAGCAATAGAATAGATGAGACAAAAGAAAGAACATCAGAACTAGAAGATAAATTTCCAGAAACAATATAGTCAGATCAACTATAAGAAGAAATTAGAAAATTAAAAATCATGGTTGGAGATTTACAAGATTCTATCAAATGACTCAACTTATGGATTCTAGGAATTAAGAAATTGTGGAAAAAGAACAAGGATTAGAAGGCCTTCTTAATGAAATAGTGACAGAGAACTTTCCCAATCTTGAGAAAGAAAGAGACATCCAAGTACTTGAAATACACAGAACTCCCAACAGACACCAACCAGAAAAAGAACTACACCATGACACATTGTAGCAAAACTCACCTCAGTGAAACACAAAGAACAGATCTTAAAATGTGCATGAAAGAAACAAGAGAAATGACAAATCACATTCAGAGGAAACCCAATTAGAGTAACTCTGGACTTCTCATTACAAACCATACAGGCAACAAGACAATGCTGAGACATATTCTAAGTCCTAAGAGAAAAAACTGTCAACCCAGAATACTACACCCTGCAAAACTCTCATTTATGAAATAAGGATCTTCCACAACAAGCAGAAATTGGAAGAATTTGTAACTACTCCCCCAGCCCTACAAAATATGCTCAAGGATGTGCTACACACAGAAACACAGAAACAGGAACATCACTACAAAAGAGGATAAATGCAGAAAATTACCCAGCAAAAGTACAAATGAAATCCAATATACATAAACAGGACTATTTAAGGAAACACAGCAGGGCAAAGACAGTATTTACCAATAGTCCAACTGAATGTAAATGGTCTCAACTCTCCAGTTAAAAGACACAGACTGGCCAAATGGATTAAAAATGAAGACTCGTCTATTTGCTGCTTACAAGAAACACACTTTACCAACAAAGATGCATGAGACTGAAAGGATGGAAAAAGATAATCCATGCTAACAGAAACCAAAAAAGAGCTGGTGTGGCCACCCTAATATCAGACAAAATAGACCTTAGTACAAAAACTATTATAAGAGACAAAGAAGGACACTGTGTAATGATTAAAGGATCAATTCAACAGGGAGATGTGACTATTATAAATGTATGTGCAACTAATAACAAGGCACCTGGCTATTTAAAAGAATACCAAAGATATGCTTCTCAGATCTATAAAAAATGATGCTAAAATTCATATGGAGGCACAGGAGACTGCAAATAGCAAAGCAATATTATACAACAACAAAAATAAAGCCGGAGGCATCATAGTACCAGATTTCAAGACATTCTACAGGGCAATTATAATCAAAACAGCATGGTACTCATACAGAAACAGATGGATAGACCAATAGAACAGAATAGAAACACCAGGAATCAATCCAAACATCTAAAACCAACATATATTTGATCAAGGAGCTAAAACCAATCCCTGGAGCAAGGACAGTCTCTTCAACAAATGGGGCTGGGAAAATTCGATTTCCACATGCAGAAGTATGAAGATCCCTACTTTATACCTTACAAAAAAAATCCACTCAACAAGGATTACAGATCTAAATCTACAACCCAACACCATCAAACTAATTGAAAACACTGGGGAAACCCTACAAGACATTGGCACAGAAAAAGAGTGTGAATTCTTTCTCAAAGTATAAGAGTGTAAAGAATATGCACTTTTAAGATGGACTTTTGGCTTAATGGTTAAGATGTTGCTTCAGATGCCTGAATTCCATATTGGAGTGCCTGGGTATGAGTCTTAGCTCCTCTCCCAATTGCAGCTTCCTGTTAAATGTGCACCATGGGAGACAGCAGATGATGTTTCAAATAGTTGAGTCCCTGCCATCCATATGGAAGGCTCTGATTGAGTCTTGGCTCTTCTCTTTGCCCTGGCCTATTCCTGGCAGGTATCTGCAGAGTGAACCAGTGAATCTTTCTCTCTCTCTCTCTCTCTCTCTCTCTCTCTCTCTCTCTCTCTCTCTCTCTCTCTCTCTCTCTTTCTCCTCTCCCTCTTTCTTCCTCCCATAAATTAATAAATCAATTTTAAAAAGGTCTACACTTTAAGTTGTCTTCAGAGAGCATGTTTAGCTAGATCTTAGTCATATATGTAGTATTAACCAAAATCCTTACAAATAACAGGTCAATCATAGTCAACCACAGTTGACATCTCACAGGAACAACTGATTTCAGTTGCGTATCATCCAGGTTTAATATATCATTGATAGAGAAAAGAGTGATGCAGTATAAATAAGCTATATACTTTTACTTTTAAAATTTATATCCCCTCATGCCCCTAGGGCAGAGATATCCAGATGAAAAATTTGTTTTAGATTTTACTGACGTGAGTATTCACAGATTTTGGTATGTGCAGAGGTTCTTGGAAACAAACCCCTGTGAATACTGAGCCATGACTGCATTGTGTTTTCACAACTACAAGCATAAATAGAATATTACCAATCAGTATAAAAAGCTTATAGCCAAAAGAAATTAAGAAATAGGCTGACTCCTCCACTATAGAGGTTGTGTACATGATTCAAATAATCAAATGTATGCAGGTGCTATTGTATGCTCTCTGAAGGCAATGGTCTTGTTTTTGCCATTGTTACTTCCTTTGGCTTTTAATTGTTTCAGCAGCCAAGAGTCTCACTCAGTTTGTGTATGGGTGATGCAACTAAAATGCATTAAATAGCCCCACCCCAAAATATAATGGATAATGGCTTTTAAAAATATTGAAAGGACATAAATTACAACTAAAATTACTGAGTATAGCTGACTTCCAGATTTATATGTTTGTATTCCTCTCCTTGACCTGAGCAAGGTAGATTATAAATATCTCACACAACTATGGATTCTAAATAAAATTCCTTTAGTGTTAACTAATTTGTAAAGGTATGAATGCCTGATTTAAATCTTTCTGATTTAGAACTGAGTCTTACTTTCTACTTCACCAAAAGTAAGTTGAAAATACTTAAGACTATTTTATGAACATTTACATTGTTTCTGGTTATTACTTCCTAACCACTATTAACTCTTCCAGCCTCTTTGTTTAGCACCCTTAAAATGACACAAGAGGATCTGGGGCACTCTAGGTGAGTTCAAGCATAAGTGGGCAACTACTTGGTCACAGTCTACTTGGTCTTCCAGATAAACACAATGAAAAATATGTTTAATCTGTTAGTGCGCTAAGACTTGGCCAATGACCTTCTGCAGCAGAAATCAGGTCCTACAGAGAAATCGTTCTCAAAGACACAATGTGTTACTTCCAAATAGTGGCTTGAAAATACCAGAGACTTTTCAATTAAGTTCCAAGGACAGCATTTTACTTAAGTGGCTTGGCACATTTTCTCCCCAAATCATAATATATGCTGACAGACTAGCATTCTGATCACATGTACTAACGAGTCAGAGCTACATTGATTAACATGGTCTTAATGCTTGTCATGGAACAACTGTGAGATCTAATTAGGATGCCTCAAAGTTGAGACCCATGGACTGACTGAATAATTAATAAAGGTTTAACTATTGCCACACTCCTCAGATATCAGGTTAAGGAGAACGGGTAACTAGAAAATGCTGAAATCCTGACTGGATTCAGATCTGAAAAGGTGCCAGGTTCTAACATTAACTAAATTTATAAAATTTTCTCTTTAAATGTGAAGTTCAATTGCACATTTACATTGTTGAATGTCAATTTCAAGGCCAATCAGACTATGTTCAACATTCCCAGAAGAATTAGGCTGTCTTTCAAATATTGTACCTGTAACTTAAGTAAATGTGTCTCAAATTCCAAAATAAAAGGCACTTTTCTTAAAGTTAAGACTACTTGACAATTTTACTAAAATTCTTGTTAGAGCCACTAAGTTTAGAAACACATAATGGGGGCCGGTGCCATGGCATAGTGGGCTAAGACTCTGCCTGTGGTGCCAGAATCCCAAAAGGACTCCGATTCATGTCCCGGCTACTCCTGATCAGCTCTCTGTTACAGCCAGAGAAAACAACAGAAGATAGCCCAAGTGCTTGGGTTCCTGCACTATGAGAAACCTGGAAGAAGCTCCTGGCTCCTGGCTTCAAACTGGCCCAGGTCTGGCTGTAGCGGCCACTTAGGGAATGGACCAGCATGTCTCTCCCTCTCTCTGTAACTCTACTTCTCAAATAAATAAATATATTTGTTAAAAAAGAAAGACATTATGATTTTAATGTATCAAAATTATACTTGTGAACACATCAGAACACTACAGATATTTCTTTTTTGCAACAATAGTTCACAGAAATGTGGATGTGAACTTTTGCCAATCACCTACTCAGCACAGTGTGAGACACAGTAATTCATCGTTATTTAAGATATCTTTAATACAAAATATCCAAATGCAACCACTGAAGAACTTGACAGAAGAACATAATGAGAAAATTCTATATTACAGACATGTAGGAAATGTATAATGTAAATCTCAAGTAGTGATAACTCTCCTAATTCCAGATAACTTTATTTCTATCGTTCATTCAAAATCTTCCACTTTAAAAACCTATGTTAAGCCGGCGCCACAGCTCAACAAGCTAATCCTCCGCCTTGCAGCGCCAGCACAGCAGGTTCTAGTCCCAGTCAGGGCGCCAGATTCTGTCCTGGTTGCCCCTCTTCCAGGCCAGCTCTCTGCTGTGGCCCGGGAGTGCAATGGAGGATGGCCCAAGTGCTTGGGCCCCGCACCTGCATGGGAGACCAGGAGAAGCACCTGGCTCCTGGCTTCGGATCAGCGCGGTGCGGCAGCCATTGGAAGGTGAACCAACGGCAAAAGGAAGACCTTTCTCTCTGTCTCTCTCTCTCACTGTCCACTCTGCCTGTCCACAAAAAAAAAAAAAAAAAAAAAAAAAAAAAAAACCTATGTTAAAATACATATTCTGTGAAATTTGTTATACAAAAAAAAAATGGTAATTTGAGATATTTGATTCTTTCCATGACTCTTTACTGAAGTTTAAAAGCCTCTATTGGGGCCAGCATTGTGGCACAGCAGGTTAAAGCCCTGGTCTGAAGCACCAACATCCCATATGGTCACTGGATCTAGTCCTGGTTGCTCCTCTTCTGATCCAGCTCTCTGCTGCGGCCTGGGATAGCAGTAGAAAATGGCCCAAGTCTTTCGGCCCCTGCACCTACATGGGAGACCCGGAAGAAGCTCCTGGCTCCTGGCTCCTGGCTACTGACTCCTGGCTCCTGACTTCAGATTGGTGCAGATCCGGCCATTGTGGCCATCTAGGGAGTGAACCAGTAGATGGAAGACCTCTCTCTCTGTCTTACCTCTCTCTGTAACTCTTTCAAATAAATAAAATAAAAAACTGTTATAACCTGCTATAAGTATTTCATGAAAAATATACTGCATTTATAGTTTATTTTTTAGCTTGGGATATGCGGAGAAATAAAGAAGCATGCATGTGTGTGTGAGAGAGAGACACAGAGAGAGAGTGTGTGTGACTATGTGTGGGATTTTATTCTTATTTAATGAAACAGCATGTACAGGGTGTGTAATGTGCTGAATTAACGACTTTCCCAACCACCACAGGATGAGGTGATTGTGACATATTCTAAACAGCTCTATCGTTTAATAACAATTGTGTCACATCTTTGAATTGTTTGTAATAGTGCAGTATTGTTATTTAATGTGGATTTTCTACCACCACACTGTTCATTCTTTGTGCCACACTCATAAAATGCATTCAATATCTATATGATGGCTGGGTCAACAAAAATAGAGATCTGGCTTTCCATCAGATGGTTTATAAAATATGTACTCATCTCCAAAATAAAATCCTGCCAAGTCTTCTTTCCCCCTTCAAATAGTGCTGTGAAGAAGTGGATGTTCATGGAACCTGTCAAAGTTCCAAACTGAGAGCACCTTGCTGCATGTCTAGCACATTCCACCTGCCAACCACCTGATTTACACCACCCTATCACTAAGGACAATTGCTCCATCTCAAAGAAAATGCTGGTTTTCTAATGCAAAGAAGGATTTTAGTGTTTCTTTTTTTTAACGCTTTTATTTAAAGAATATAAATTTCCAAAATACAGCTTATAGATTAAATGGCTTCCCCCCCATAATTTCCCTCCCACCCACAACCCTCCCCTTTCCCACTCCCTATCCCCTTGCATTCACATCAAGATTCATTTTCAATTCTCTTTATATACAGAAGATCAGTTTAGTATATATTAAGCAAAGATTTCAACAGTTTGCCCTCACATAGCAACACAAAGTGAAAAATACTGTTGGAGTACTAGTTATAGTATTAATTCACAATGTATAGCACATTAAGAACAGAGATCCTACATGATATATTTTTTTAAATTAATTTTTTATGCAATTTCCAATTTAACACCAAGATTTTTTTTTCATTTTTAATTATCTTTATACACAGAAAATTGATTCAGTATATACTAAGTAAAGATTTCATTACTTTGCACCCACACAGAAACACAAAGTGTAAAATACTGTTTCAGTACTAATTATAGCATTACTTCACATTGGACAACACATTAAGGACAGATCCCTCATGAGACATAACTACACAGTGACTCCTGATGTTGATTTAACAATTTGACACTCTTGTTTATGGCCTCAGTAATCTCCCTAGGCACTAGTCATGAGTTGCCAAGGCTATGGAAGCCTTTAGGGTTCACCGACTTCAATCTTATTCCGACAGGGTCATAGTCAAAGTGGAGGTTCTCTCCTCCCTTCAGAGAAAGGTACCTCCTTCTTTGATGGCCCCATTCATTCCACTGGGATCTCACTCACAGAGATCTTTCATTTAGGTCTTCTTTTTTTTCCAGAGTGTCTTGGCTTTCCATGCCTAAAATACTCTCATGGGCTCTTTAGCCAGATCTGAATGCTTTAAGGGCTGATTCTGAGGCCAGAGTGCTATTTAGGACATCTGTCATTCTATGAGTCTGCTGTGTATCTCGCTTCCCATGTTGGATCATTCTCTCCCTTTTTGATTCTATCAGTTAGTATTAGCAGACACTAGTCTTGTTTGTGTGATCCCTTTGACTCTTAGACCTATCAGTGTGATCAATTGTGAACTGAAATTGATCACTTGGACTAGTGAGATGGCCTTGGTACATGCTACCTTGATGGGATTGTATTGGAATTCCCTGGCCTGTTTCTAACTCCATCATTTGGGGCACGACTGATTGAGCATGTCCCAAATTGTACATCTCCTCCCTCTCTTATTCCCACTCTTATATTTCACAGGGATCACTTTTCAGTTAAAATTTAAACACCTAAGAATAATTGTTTGTTAATTACAGAGTTCAACCAATAGTACTAGAATAAAAAAATACTAAAATGGATAAAGTATTACATTGTACAACAACAGTCAGCACAAGAGCTGATCAAGTTACTGTTTCTCATAGTGTCCATTTCACTTCAATAGGATTCACCTTCGGTGCTCAATTAGTTGTCACCAATCAGGGAGAACATATGATATTTGTCCCTTTGGGACTGGCTTAATTCACGCAGAATGATGTGTTCCAGATTCCTCCATCTTGTTGCAAATGACCGGATTTCATTGTTTTTGACTGCTGTATAGTATTCTATAGAGTACATGTCCCATAGTTTCTTTATCCAAATGTATGCTTTGAATTCCCTGTGATCTTTTGCTGTGAGGTTCCCTTCGTTTATCTTCTTTCATGTTGATGGCCGTGTTTCTGTGTGTAACACATCTTAAAGCATCTTTTGCAGGGCTGGACGAGTGGCAACAAATTCTTTCAATTTCTGCTTGCAATGGAAGGTCTTTATTTCACCTTCATTCACAAATGAGAGCTTGGCAGGATATAATATTCTGGGCTGGCAGTTTTTCTCTCTTAGTACCTGGGCTATGTCTCGCCATTCCCTTCTAGCTTGTAGGGTTTCTGATGAGAAGTCTGCTATGAGTCTAATTGGTGATCCTCTGAGAGTAATCTGACGTTTCTCTCTTGCACATTTTAGGATCTTTTCTTTCTGTTTCACTGTGGTGAGTTTAATTACAATGTGTCGTGATGAGGATCTCTTTCGGTCATGTTTACTAGGGGTTCTATGAGCTTCCTGTACTAGGATGCCTCTGTCCTTCTCCAAAACTGGGAAATTTTCTGCTATTATCTCACTAAAAAGGCATTCTAATCCTTTCTCTCTCTCCATGCCTTCAGGAACTCCTAGAACTCGAATGTTGGGTTTTTTAATAGTATCCTGTAGATTCCCAACAATATTTTTTAGATTTCTAATTTCCTCTTCTTTTCTTTGGTTTGACTGTATAGTTTCCTTTTCTCTGTCTTCTAAGTCTGATATTCTCTCTTCTGCCTCACCCATTCTGTTTGTAAGGCTCTCTAATGTGTTTTTCATTTGATCTATTGAATTCTTCACTTCATTATGATTTCTCGTCACTATCACAGTTTCATGTTCTACTAGTTGTTTCATTTCAGCTTGATTTCTCCTTAATATTTCATTTTCACGAGAGAGATTTTCTACCTTGTCCATTAAGGATTTCTGTAGTTCAAGAATTTGTTTTTGAGTACTTCTTAGTGTTCTTATCAATTTTTTGAGATCCGCTTCTTGCATCTCTTCTATCTCATCATCTTCGTAATATTGAATTGGGGTGTCTTTTTCATTTGGGGACGCCATAGTGTCTTCCTTGTTCTTATTACCTCGGTTTTTGCGTTTGTTGTTTGGCACATTGCTTTCTTCACTGTGGTGTTTTTTCTTGTTATACTATAACTCTAGATAAGTGGACTGTCTGCATTCAATGGAGCCTTAGAGGCTTGAGATGGGTGTGGCCTGATAGCTCTGTTTGGTTCCTCAGGGTTGAGGGTGTGTCAAAGGTGACACTCCCAGGTTAGGCGTGGTAAATCTCTCTCTGTTTCTTTCTTTCTTTTTGATTCAAAAGGGAAGTAATTCCACACAGCTGAATGGAATTGGGGGTCGTTAGCAGGCAAATAATATACCCACAGGAGCCAGAGATCAGAAGCTTTTTGCCAAGGACCACAGAGGGAATCTCTGCGGCCTTCAGTGTGGGTTCAAATTCTTCTGCAGTCTCACCACCGGGCTACCAAAGCTACCGAACTGTAGCGTCTCTGGAGAGTACTCACGTGGTGAATTCCGTGAGTTCTCTCCCCCACAGTCTCTTTCTTCACAGTCTCAGTTCATTAGCACCACACATTCATTAGGTTCTAATCTCCTGTTATTTCACCCCCACGCCCAGAGTCAGGTTTTCCTGCTAGGCTCAGGGCCGGTGCAGACCTGAGGTTGCCCTGCTTATGACATATGTGGGTGGAGAGAGAGAAACTCGTGTCTGTATGGGTCACTTTTTTCTTTCTCTCTCTCTTCTAGTTAGCCTGGTGAACTTTTCCCCACAGGGTTTCAAGCCTTGTTCGCTCTAGTCTACTCTTTCCGCTTCCCTGCCGGTGTCTCGGGCTATTGAGGTTCGGCTCACCTCGTGTTCCAGCGCTGGTGCGTTGAGCCTGCAGCTGGTGTCCCAAACTGCAGGCTCCCACGCTCTCCTTGAAGGTCCACTGTGAATCACTAGTTCTGGAAGAGTTTCCTCTACTGTTTCTTCCCCTACTCTTTCTTGAACCTGCAGTATCTCCACTTTTATTATACTGTCTCTCCCCAGACTATCAGTGTGCTGCCTTCCTATTCTGCCATCTTGCCCCAATCCCAGATTTTAGTGTTTCTAATGAAATTTGTCAATGCGAGATTGGTTTGAGACTGGATACAGGACTTTTTAAATCCATAAAGAGGATCAGAGTAATCAAAAATAGCCTTTTGGGATCTCCTCTGTACTGGGGTTCTATATACTTTGTTTCCTGCCAGGTATTGTCCTGATAGATATTAGATAATAGCAAAGATAAGTTAGCTTGTTTAATCTTGATCAAAACCCTTTGAGAAATCATTACTGGATGGGAGAGGAAGAGGGAGATGGGATGGTTGTGGGTGGGAGGGTGGTAATGGAGGGAAAAAGCTGCTATAATCCAAAAGTTGTACTTTGAAAATTTATATTTATTAAATAAAAGTTTAAAAAACTTAAAAAATCATTACTGTTATTATGATTATTACTATTATTTTGTCCATATTACAAGTGAGTTAACTGAGGTATAGAAAGGTACTCTTTTCCTAAAGATAAATTTTATATATTGCAATAAGAGAAGATATGCTATGACCAAAAAACCTTTGAAAGTGTCTCACTATCCCAAAAATGTTTGTATTTTCACTTTAATATGTCTATTTGAAAAAGCCTGCCAAAACCTTTGAAAGTGTCTCCCTATCCCAAAAATGTTTGTATTTTCTCTTTAATATGTCTGTTTGAAAAAGCCTGCCTGTCCTTTGAGTTGTGAAAGCAAATCACCACAACTAAACATTTCTGTTTTGAGAAAGGCAATGAGAATACATCAATACCTTTCATCGTTGTCCTCAAAACTTGTAGTTCTGCTTCTTAAAACAGAGCCCTGTAGTATGGGGAAATCCTGGAACAACTCACACTGAATTGTTTCAAGTTCTTTGTATACCAATGCTAAATAATATAGAAATTGAGGATAAAAATTGAGATGCTTTTGCTGCAAATTAACAGAGTAATTTTTCTGTTTAATCTACTTTTTAAAATTGAGACTAGTATTTTGTGTTTTATTTCTACTTCACTTTCTAGTAATTTATTGTATAGTGTATTACAAAAATATCAGTAACAGGCTAGAAAATTTTTTTTAAATTGATCTATCACCATAAACAATATGGAAAGCAATACTTTATGTATACTGACTCAATTAATTCTTACAACTCCCTGAACTGGCTTGTATTAGCCACAT
The DNA here is from genome assembly GCA_949820135.1 of Sylvilagus floridanus. Taxonomy (NCBI): domain Eukaryota; kingdom Metazoa; phylum Chordata; class Mammalia; order Lagomorpha; family Leporidae; genus Sylvilagus; species Sylvilagus floridanus. Next base: position 19,471,911 of record OX463246.1, on the reverse strand, counting down.
TTTCATGTGATGATACTAAAGCATAGATAGGTTAAACAAAGTTAGATGGTAGGTGACAGAGAGGATAAATTAAAAATTCTGCCATCAAGACATGCCTCTAACCACAATGCTAACCTGGTTCTCCTAAGTTTGTTGCTGGAAAATCTCACACATACACTTGAGCAGAAAACAAACATGCCAATAAAATAATCCCCAGCCTCTTCTGATGTCCAGGACTCCCATCTCATCACCACTGTAAAGTTGTGCTGAGCTTTATCCAGCCCACAGAAAGAGGTAATCTTTGATACCATCCTTATCTCATGGAATGTACAATGTAGGCTCCATGCGCTTGTTTCTCACAATTGGTAAAGCTCTTCCACATGTGGCAGCTCCCCTCTGGCTGTGGTATTTAGAGTCTGAGGTACTGGCCGGCACCGTGGCTCAATAGGCTAATCCTCCGCCTAGTGGCGCCAGCACACCAGGTTCTAGTCCCAGTCAGGGCACCGGATTCTGTCCCGGTTGCCCCTCTTCCAGGCCAACTCTCTGCTGTGGCCCGGGAGTACAGTGGAGGATGGCCCAAGTGCTTGGGCCCTTCACCCCATGAGAGACCAGGAGAAGCACCTGGCTCCTGCCATCAGATCAGCGCGGTGCACTGGCGGAAGCACGCCAGCCATGGCGGCCATTGGAGGGTGAACCAATGGCAAAAGGAAGACCTTTCTCTCTGTCTCTCTCTCACTGTCCACTCTGCCTGTCAAAAAAATAAATAAAAGAAAAAGAGTCTGAGGTACTCTGTCAATCAAGCAACAGGCCACAGATTTCAGGTAAAATCTTGTGAGGATATAAGTCCTTTGCAATCATATATAAACATAAATCTTAAATTTATATGTACACAATATAAGTATAAATATACCAGATTTTTACTACCCTACATTTTTTAAAGATTTAAGATTATTTCAATGGGACCAGTTTAATTCTTTTTTATTATTTTTATGTGACAGACATCACTGATTATTTCCCCAAATACTTTCAACTGCTGGAGTTGTGCCATGGGTAAAGTCTGGAACCAGTAACTCAATTCAGATCTCCAATATGGATTTCAGAAATCCAAATACTTGAGCCAATACCACTGCCTCCCAGAGTCTACATTGGCAGGAAGCTAGAGTTAGGAGCTGGATCCAGAAATCATACCCAATAGTGGATGTGCGCAACTTAACCATTAGTCCAAACACTAAACATTAGTCTAAACACTAAATATCTCTAGCCTACATTTTATATCCATTTAGTTCATATTTTTGAAACTCATATTTTAACTGAAATACTTAAGTACTGGTTTATAAATTGAATTCATTTATTCTCAAATAATGAGAAGAGACTGATTGAATTCCCCTAGAACAGATTTCATTTGTCCTTTGCTCTACTAATATGAGCATCCTGCTTCTTGCCAGGCAGCAGAATGCAATGGATAAGGTTGGAATATGCAGCTTAAGTATAAAAATTTTGAGATCTGATACTCCCACTTAGCCATCATTTCAACAAAAACAGAACATCTTTTCAAATTGCTGGAGATGGCATAGTAACTGAGCAGATTCCTGCTCCTATGGAACTAGGAGCAGGAACTAATAGTAGGAGCCAGGAGCCAGGAGCTTCTTCTGGGCCTCCCACATAGGTGCAGGGGCCCAAGGACTTGGGCCATCCTCCACTGCTTTCCCAGGCCATAGCAGAGAGCTGGATCAGAAGTGGAGCAGCTGGGTCTTGAACCAGCACCCATATGGGATAAGGGCACCTCAGACCAGAGCGTTAATCCACTGCACCACAGGGTGTTAATTCTTAACACTTAGGAATGTCTCTGCATTGACTGCAAAGGGCTTGGGTTCCTGGTTCAATCAATAGTAAAGAAATGGAAACACCATGATTAGATTCAACTACTCAGAATAATCCCTGGAGCAGTAGTCAGTTCCACAAATCCTGTGGCTGCAATGGGACAAGAGCAACACTTGAACAAAAGAGAGGATGGTGTCATAGCAGGGCTGAAAGTAAAAACAACCTAGAGAGGCAGTCAACAGCATCCACTTTGAACAGCTAAGTCCAAACCTGGGCTCCATTGGAAGATAGGAGGTTCAGAGTAGCCAATATGTAATTTAAAAGGGAGAGTGACATGTAGTCAGGTCTTAGGGTACACAAAGGGCCAATTCCTGTAGTTCTGTGTGTCATGAAAAGGAGTTTAAATTTTATTTGAAGTAGATGGAAAGCCATCAGAGTGTCTTAAATGGAAAAGTGACATATCTGAATGCAACGTGAGATCAACTGTGCTTGTGTAGTGGGAGCAGAGGATAAGGTGCATCAACAGGTCATCTGGGGGAGCATTTCCTTCACCTCTCTAAATTGCATTCACATTGTTTTAAAAAAAAAAAACATTGTCAAACTACTTATTACTAGGGGTAACAATGAAATGAAAACTGGTGTTTTTGAACTCTGTGTTAAACAAATGGCGATAAATACATTATCTCTTATCACCCCATACAGGCTGCTCTGAGTCCTTTTAATGCTTCATGCCAGATAAAGTCATTTTAGTCTTAAATTTCACAATTGTAATAGTGCAGAGTAGTATGCATATGTATAGCACATTTTAATTTTAAAGGTTTTCAAATGTACCTATTCACATATAACAATTGTGACACAAATGTGTATCTTCAACCAGATTTTAAGTGCAAGGCACACACCAAAGTTTCTAGCACAGTGTCTGACACAAAATAGGTCCTTAATAGTTAGAAGTTTTCTTTCCCTGGGATCTAGCCCCATGCTTATATATACCTCTTCTCCTTTCCCTAAGAACCTACCTAAGATCTATCTAAGAGAAGAAAGATAAAAAAACACTTAGTAGCAACTGAAAAAATTGTGCATCTATTTAAACAATAAACCTTTAAAATTAGTGATGTTAAAAGAGAAAAAAAGCCAGTGATAAAGAAATTTTAAATAGAAGCCAATATAATTTTCTATTGCAAATTGCAAGAACATTAGCTTGGAAGGATTAGTAGATTGTAATAAACATTTTACTGCTTCAGTTTTTTTCCAGGAAGTTCCTATAGAAAAAGCAGGAAACAGAACTAGTGCATGGTGTACAATAGATTTTGAGCTTGAGGAATCAGAATAATCTTTGGATAAGATCTAAAACTGTACGTAATTGTTAGAAATGCAATGCGTTTTCAAACACAAGTGAGCAGAGTAACATTCACATCCCAAGGACTGAATCTTTTGAGTTGCATACACTGCACCTACTGTACACGTGCAAGGAGTTTAGCATTTGACTTTCTCACATACTCTGGCTGTGACATCGATAAGCTAAACATCCCAGATTAAACAGTTCATACCCTGAGTCTCTTTAAGCCATGTAAAGCAATAAACCTTCAAGATAAAAGACAAATAAAATGGCATAGTTCATTGAAAAGCCATGTGCAGACCATGTTTATGCTTGATTTATTGAACAAAGGGTGAAAGCTAAAAGCCACTTTTGTTACCCTTCTTTGGTAATATTAATACAAAGTTAGTAAGATCATACACTGCACAGTGTTAAGAAATAAACATTATCAATTTTCCTGACACTGCAGAATATAGCCTAAATTCAATTTAAGATAAGTTTCAAGAGAAAATCTAACAAAACACAAAAGGAATAAAATGAGATAACAATGTAATACAAATATGCTTTGTTACTTTACAAGTGCAGGCAAGACTGAAAGCCCCTAATTATATAATATTGGGTGCTTAATTTTATTTTCTGAGGTATCTCCATAAGTCATCACTCATGAAGAATATTAAAGGGACACATTTCAATACCACATAATTATAACAGATGTTGGCTGCTGTATTTTGCTTACTTTGCATTTGTGATTTCTATATTTTCCTGATTTCATAGTCAAAGCAATGTGTGCTCAGTAGGAGAACCAATATCACCCCTGCATGCCCCACAAATCATCTACAGCCCTGTTGCCTGCACGATCATTTACTTAGAGCAAATGGGTGTTTTTCTATAAACACATTATTTATGAGGGCATCAAATGCAATCTGCATACTAATGTAGTCTAGTATTTCACAGAATTACCCACATGGTAAAAGTGGTTTTATCTCTACACTCACCACTTCCCTCCTGCTCCAATTAGCACTATCTTCATTTGGATCTCTGCCATGTCAGAATCTCTATGTATGGCTGAAATCAGTGAAAAACAGTCATGGAGAAATCATGAAAACACTTTAAGTCTTGAAAATTCCAGATCACCTTTGACTTAGTTGCCTTACAGCCACAAACAAATAAATAAAAACAATTAAGTAAGCCAAAGACCCATCACCATCCAAATAATTTTAAAGACCTCTTGAATCGGTCTATATGAAGTAAGCTATTCAACAGATCTGTATACAATTCAGGCTACAAAATTCAGTGAGAATACATTCAAAATAATATGCACATACTGAAGAAAAATTTAAGTCTAGAAGCAAGAATCCAGAGTATGTTGTTTTTCTTTGCCAAATGGTAAATGCATATCATGTGCAATACTGTCATATTTTAGTGCCTACCTTCCCCAATTGCATATAGTCTTTGTGTTATAACTTGCCTCACATACAGATTGGCACTGTCACAACTCAATGGCTTGGTGCCAAACATTTGACAGTGCCCACAACATCCCGACATCATGAACAGCACAATGATGTACTGAGTGATTCGAGAGCAAGAAATAATAAAAATTTACATAAAATAAATGACTTTATAAAGGGCAAATATACTTATCTATTTAATATACTGCACTGAGGTCCATTAAAGATTTTCATAAGCCAATGAAAATGCACTACAGCTTGCACCCTGATGACTAGAAAGGCTTTCATTGTGTGATGGCTGCATAGGTTTCATATACAGTCATCTTTTTGTGTTTTATTCTGTCAAAACTATGATTCCCCTAATAAGCTTGTCATACTGAAATAAACTCCTGAAAAGCAAGTAACTTTTAAGAGTTTAAGCAGACTCCAGATACTTAAGCAATTTATTAACTAAGCCAAACCAATTGCAAGAAACCACTGGATTCTTGTGGTTGATATGCTTCTATGAGATCTGCTATGGATAGAATATGTTCGCATGATGAAGGCCTAACCTCTAATCCCCAATATGATAGTATCTGAATCACAGTCTTTGGATGGTAATTAGATTTTGATGGGACCCTCATGATGGGACTAGTGCAGCTATAAAATTTATCAAAGAACTCACTCTCGCTGCCCCCCCCCCAACTCCACTATGTAAAGAAATAGCAAGAAGGCAACCACCTACAAGGCAGGAAGATAGCCCTCATTAGAAAAAAAAACATGTTGGCACCCTGATCTCAGACTTAACAACCTCCAGACCTGTGAGAATCAATTATATCTTCTATGGTAGCCGAAGCCACTAATAAGAGCCCTGTGGAAACATGATATATGTAAATTATATAGTAATACTGTGAAAATTAATAAAGTATTTACATCCCTCTTGTTCATTTTCATCATTCTTCTTAATACATTTATGATTTTTAAGAAAAAAATGCTCACCATTTATAGTCTATTTTTCTAGATTTGATTGAGAGAAAGCATTTTCCACAAATTTATTATTTCTAGACTATATAATAAAATATTTTAAAATAAATAAAATAAGTATACAACACTGTTAATTTATGTTTAACATCAACATTTACTTACTGGTCCAAAATCTTCACAAGATTTTTAAGACAAGGAGTCGTCTTTAAAGTAAATTTTAAAGACTAAAGCAGAAATTTCAGTAAGTCTATACACAAAAACATGGTGGTTTTAAAGAAACCACCAGACCAGATAGAATGACCAGTCATTCTGGTTTTCCCAGGACCTTCCTGGTTTTAGCACTGGAAGTCCACTGTTCCTGAAAAGCCCTCAATCCAAGACAAACCAGGATAGTTGGTCATCCCACCAGTACATTGCCACATCATTTTCTCCATGGGGAATGAAGTTGCTATAGTTCTAATATTCTAAAACTCAGAGAAAATAAAGACTTTCATAGCTTTTACTTTTCCTTCATAAACTTTTTATACATAAATTCAAGTAACTAATATGGACCCTAGAAATGATTTTGCCCAAAATTTAGCTTACAAGTAAACAGATTTCAGTTTGGAGAGAAAAGACTTTGTGAATTAACCATAACAAAAACTGGTCCTCTAACATTAAGTTAGAGAGTATTATAATTTTAAAAAATCCTGTAGACATTCCTGATAGCTCCAAGTTGATAGAGAAATTAAAGTGCCAAAGTTCAGCATGTAAATCCAATGTACTTATTAAATAAATTTTATAGTTCAGGCCGGCGCCGTGGCTCAACAGGCTAATCCTCTGCCTTGCAGCCCCGGCACACCGGGTTCTAGTCCCGGTTGGGGTGCCGGATTCTGTCCCGGTTGCCCCTCTTCCAGGCCAGCCCTCTGCTGTGGCCCGGGAGTGCAGTGGAGGATGACCCAAGTGCTTGGGCCCTGCACCCCATGGGAGACCAGGAAAAAGCACCTAACACCTGGCTCCTGCCATCGGATGAGCGCGGTGCGCCAGCCGCAGCGCGCCGGCCGCGGCAGCCATTGGAGGGTGAACCAAAGGCAAAAGGAAGACCTTTCTCTCTGTCTCTCTCTCTCACTGTCCACTCTGCCTGTCAAAAAAAAAAAAAGAAATTTTATAGTTCATATGGGGAAAATGCCTAATACTTGCTAAAACAATCAAGAAAAATAAGTAAAATAGATTGTTTATGAAATACACACCATAGAGTCAAATAGTGATTTTCTGTCATACTACTGCTATATGAATAAATTGTTCAATAGAAAGCCAATATATTAACTTGGAAAAAATGGAAGGACACATCTAAGGTTGTTAACATGACAAATGTGGAACATGGGTTCCTGACATTCTAGAAGTTGCACGGGAATGGGAGCAGGGTCAACTGATGAAAAGTGCATATATAATATGATCCCATCTATGAAAAAATGACAGATGTATTATTGTGTGTATGTAGGTATAAACATATGCCTGAAAGACACTGTTCATCCCAATAATAGTATTCATCTCAGGGTAAAGGCTGTATGTGCTCCCTATTTTCTTCCATATAGTATTGTTTTTAAAAAGTATATACTCCATCCTTATTGATTTCTATGTTTCAGAAAATTAAAAACTAATGGATAAGTTTTCATTTGTTTCACATCATCTGAGGAAGAAGCTAAGACATCCAAAAGTTCAGATGCTTTGAATAAGAATCTCCTGCTTGGGAGCGGCAAGATGGTGGAATAGGAAGGGAGCACACTGATAGTCTGGGGAGAGACAGTTTAATAAAAGTGGAGATACTGCAGGTTCAAGGAAGAGTAGGGGAAGAAACAGCAGAGAAAACCCTTCCAGAACTGGAGATTCACAGTGGACCTGCGTGGAGAGCGTGGGAGCCCGCAGTTTGGGACACCAGCAGCAGACTCAACACACCAGCGCTGGAACGCGAGGTGAGCAGAACATCAATAGCCCGAGATACCAGGAGGGAAGCGGAAAAGGGAGCCTAGAGCGAACAAGGCTTGAAACCCTGCAGGGGAAAGTTCACCAGGCTAACTAGAAGAGAGAGAGAGAGAGAGAGGGAAAAAAAAAAAAAAAGTGACCCGTACGGACCCGAGCTTCTCTCTCTCCGCTCACCTCTCAAAGGTGAGCAAGACAAAGAGCAGGCGCCATTTTGGAATACGTCATAAGCAGGGCGACCTCGGGTCGGCACCAGCCCCGAGCCTAGCAGAAAAACCTGACTCTGGATGGGAGGGGTGAAATAACAGGAGATTAGAACCTAATGAATGTGTGGTGCTAATGAACTGAGATTGTGAAAAAAACAGACTGTGGGGGAGAGAACTCACAGAAATCACGAATTCATGTGAGTACTCTCCAGAGACGCTACAGTTCAGTAGCCTTGGCAGCCCAGTGGGAGACTAGAGGAGAATCTCAGCCCACACAAAGGGCCGCAAAGATTCCTTCTCTGGTCCTTGGGAAAGAGCTTCCGAACTCTGGCTCCTGTGGGTATATCATTCGCCTGCTAACCACCCTCAATTCCATTCAGCTGTGTGGAATTACTTCCCTTTTGAATCAAAAAAAAAAAAAAAAAAAAAGCAACAGAGAGAGATTTACCACGCCTAACCTGGGAGTGTCTCCTTTGACACACCCTCAACCCTGAGGAACCAAACAGAGCTCTCAGGCCACACCCATCTCAAGCCTCTAAGGCTCCATTGAATGCAGACAGTCCACTTAATCTAGGGTCATAGTATAACAAGAAAAAAACACCACAGTGAAGAAACCAATATGCCAAACAACAAACGCAAAAACCGAGGTAATAAGAACAAGGAAGACACTATGGCGTCCCCAAATGAAAAAGACACCCCAATTCAAGATTATGAAGATGATGAGATAGAAGAGATGCAAGAAGCGGATCTCAAAAAATTGATAAGAACACTAAGAAGTACTCAAAAACAAATTCTTGAACTACAGAAATCCTTAATGGACAAGGTAGAAAATCTCTCTCGTGAAAATGAAATATTAAGGAGAAATCAAGCTGAAATGAAACAACTAGTAGAACATGAAACTGTGATAGTGACGAGAAATCATAATGAAGTGAAGAATTCAATAGATCAAATGAAAAACACATTGGAGAGCCTTACAAACAGAATGGGTGAGGCAGAAGAGAGAATATCAGACTTAGAAGACAGAGCACAGGAAACTATACAGTCAAACCAAAGAAAAGAAGAGGAAATTAGAAATCTAAAAAATATTGTTGGGAATCTACAGGATACTATTAAAAAACCCAACATTCGAGTTCTAGGAGTTCCTGAAGGCATGGAGAGGGAGAAAGGATTAGAATGCCTTTTTAGTGAGATAATAGCAGAAAATTTCCCAGTTTTGGAGAAGGACAGAGACATCCTAGTACAGGAAGCTCATAGAACCCCTAGTAAACATGACCAAAAGAGGTCCTCACCACGACACATTGTAATTAAACTCACCACAGTGAAACAGAAAGAAAAGATCCTAAAATGCGCAAGAGAGAAACGTCAAATTACACTCAGAGGATCTCCAATTAGACTCACGGCAGACTTCTCATCAGAAACCCTACAAGCTAGAAGGGAATGGCGAGACATAGCCCAGGTACTTAGAGAGAAAAACTGCCAGCCCAGAATATTATATCCTGCCAAGCTCTCATTTGTGAATGAAGGTGAAATAAAGACCTTTCATAACAAACAAAAATTGAAAGAATTTGTTGCCACTCGTCCAGCCCTGCAAAAGATACTTAAAGATGTGTTACACACAGAAACACAGAAACACGGCCATCAACATGAAAGAAGATAAACGAAGGGAACCTCACAGCAAAAGATCACAGGGAATTCAAAGCATACATTTGGATAAAGAAATTATGGGACATGTACTCTATAGAATACTATACAGCAGTCAAAAACAATGAAATCCGGTCATTTGCAACAAGATGTAGGAATTTGGAAAACATCATTCTGCGTGAATTAAGCCAGTCCCAAAGGGACAAATATCATATGTTCTCCCTGATCCGTGACAACTAATTGAGCACCAAAGGGGAAACCTATTGAAGTGAAATGGACACTATGAGAAACAGTAACTTGATCAGCTCTTGTGCTGACTGTTGTTGTACAATGTAATACTTTATCCCATTTAGTAATTTTTTTATTCTAGTACTATTGGTTGAACTCTGTAATTAACAAACAATTATTCTTAGGTGTTTAAATTTTAACTGAAAAGTGATCCCTGTGAAATATAAGAGTGGGAATAAGAGAGGGAGGAGATGTACAATTTGGGACATGCTCAATCGGAACTGCCCCAAATGATGGAGGTAGAAACAGGCCAGGGAATTCCAATACAATCCCATCAAGGTAGCATGTACCAAGGCCATCTCACTAGTCCAAGTGATCAATTTCAGTTCACAATTGATCACACTGATAGGTCTAAGAGTCAAAGGGATCACACAAACAAGACTAGTGTCTGCTAATACTAACTGATAGAATCAAAAAGGGAGAGAATGATCCAACATGGGAAGCGAGATACACAGCAGACTCATAGAATGACAGATGTCCTAAATAGCACTCTGGCCTCAGAATCAGCCCTTAAAGCATTCAGATCTGGCTCAAGAGCCCATGAGAATATTCTAGGCATGGAAAGCCAAGACACTCTGGAAAAAAAAGAAGACCTAAATGAAAGATCTCTGTGAGTGAGATCCCAGTGGAATGAATGGGGCCATCAAAGAAGGAGGTACCTTTTTCTGAAGGGAGGAGAGAACCTCCACTTTGACTATGACCCTGTCGGAATAAGATTGAAGTCGGTGAACCCTAAAGGCTTCCATAGCCTTGGCAACTCATGACTAGTGCCTAGGGAGATTACTGAGGCCATAAACAAGAGTGTCAAATTGTTAAATCAACATCAGGAGTCACTGTGTACTTACGTCTCATGTGGGATCTGTCCTTAATGTGTTGTCCAATGTGAAGTAATGCTATAATTAGTACTGAAACAGTATTTTACACTTTGTGTTTCTGTGTGGGTGCAAACTAATGAAATCTTTACTTAGTATATACTGAATCAATCTTCTGTATATAGATAATTAAAAATGAAAAAAAAATCTTGGTGTTAAATTGGAAATTGCCTAGAAAATTAATCAATTTTTTAAAAAATATATCATGTAGGATCTCTGTCCTTAATGTGCTATACATTGTGAATTAATACTATAACTAGTACTCCAACAGTATTTTTCACTTTGTGTTGCTATGTGAGGGCAAACTGTTCAAATCTTTACTTAATATATAGTAAACTGATCTTCTGTATATAAAGAGAATTGAAAATGAATCTTGATGTGAAGCAAGGGGAGAGGGAGTGGGAAAGGGGAGGGTTGCGGGTGGGGGGGAAGTTATGGGGGGGAAGCCATTGTAATCTATAAGCTGTATTTTGGAAATTTATATTCTTTAAATAAAAGCGTTATAAAAAAAAAAAAGAATCTCCTGCTTGAAAACTGGTCCATAAATTGGCAAATTTGAAATAGAATTACTCTCTGTTCTGTTTATAAACCCAACCCTAGACACAGATGAGCATGGAAAAATACTAAAACACTTTTTTTCTGAATTTGAAAGTAACATATATTGAATAACTTTTTAACTTAAACAAAAATAAAACAGTAAATACCTAATTCACACTTTTCTACCGTGTATATTGTGGAAATAAATATATATGTTTATGTACAAAAATATTTGCATATGCATGTATTAGTTTAAAAGCTGTGGTTTTTCACATGATAGTGTATGATAAACAATTTTTCATGTTATTAATGATTATCTCAACATTAATGGGCAAGATTGTCTGCTAAGACATGGTATGACTAACAGACATTTATTTTACTATCTTCTACTTTGCATTATACTTAACCCAATTTTTACATTATGAAGAAAAGGGTTAAAGATAAAAAGAGAATTCTCAAAACTGCAAGAGAAAATAAACAAATAACACAAAAAGGAATTCCAATTTTCTTGACTGCAGACTTTTCAGTAGGAATCTTAACAGGCCAAGAGGGAGGGAATGAGACTTTTACAGTCCTAAAGGGAAACAATTGCCAGATAAGAATACTGTAGCCAGGGGCCAGAGCTGGGGCATAGAGGGTAAAGCCACCACCTGCAGTGCCAGCATCCCATATGGTTCGAGCCCCGGCAGCTCCGCTTCTGATCCAGCTCTCTATGATGGGCTGGGAAAGCATTAGAAGATGGCCCAAGTCCTTGGGCCCCTGCACCCACATAGGAAACCAGGAAGAAGCTCCTAGCTCTTGGCTTCAGATTGGTGCAGCTCAGACCTTTGCAGCCATCTGCAGAGTGAACCAGCAGATAGATCTCTCTCTCTCTCTCTCTCTCTCCCTCCCTCCCTCCCTCCTTCCCTCCCTCTGCTTCTCTGTAACTCTGCCTTTCAAATAAATATCTTAAAAAAAAAAAAAAAGAATACTGTGGAGGTTGGCGCTGTGGCACAGTGGGTTAACGCCCTGGCCTGAGGCACTGGCATCCCATATGGGTGCCAGTGCAGGACCCAGCTGCTCCACTTCCCATCCAGCTCTCTGCTCTGGCCTGGGAAAGCAGTAGAAGATGGCCCAGGTCCTTGGGTCCCTGCACCCATGTGGGAGGCCCAGAAGAAGCTCCTGGTTCCCGGCTTCAGATCAGCACAGCTCTGGCCATTACAGCCATCTGGGGAGTGAATCTGCAGATGAAAGACTGATTCTCTCTCTCTCCCTCCCTCCCTCCCTCTACCTCTGCCTCTGTCTCTGCCTCTGCCTCTGCCTCTGCCTCTCTGTAACTCTGCCTTTCAAATAAATAAATATTTTAAAAAATATATCAGTAGCATTGTTTCATACCAATTGTGGATTATCTGAAAAAGAAATTAAGAAAGCAATCCAGGGTCCTCCATTGTGGTAGAGTAAGTTAACCTACCACCTCCAATGCCAGCATCCCAATATGAGTGCTGGTTCAAGTCCCAGCTGCATAGTTTTGATTCAGCCCCCTGCTAATGCACCTGGGAAAACAGCACAAGATGGTCCAAGTGCTTGGACCCCTGCCACCCACATGGGAGATCTGGATGGAGTTCCAGGCTCCTGGCTTTGACCTGACCCATGGACTTGGCCATGGCCACTGCAACCATTTGGGGAGTGAATCAGCAGATGGAAGACCGACCTCTCTCTCTCTCTCTCTCTCTCTCTCTCTCTCTCTCTCTCTTTCTATGTGTGTGTGTGTGTGTATCCCTTTCTTTCCATAACTCTACCTTTCAGATAAATACATAAATTTGAAGGAGGAGGAGGAGGAGGAGAAAGAGGAGGAGGAAAAGAGAAAAAAAAGAAGGAGAAAAAGGAGAAGAGGAGGAGGAGGCGAAGAAAAAGAACAAGAAGAAGGGGAGAAGGATGAGGAAGAAGAAGGAGGAGGAGGAGGAGAATGGGGAGGAAGAAGAAGGAAAGAAGAAAGGAAGGAAGGAAGGAAGGAAGAAAAAGGAGAAGAAGAGAGGTGGTAGCAATCCCATTTACAATAGCTACCAAAAAGATAAAAAAGATACAAAATAAAATACCTGGGAATAAATTCAAACACAAAGATGAACAATCTTTACAATACAAACTATAAAACTGAAGAGTATATAAACAAATGGAAAGATCTATCATCTTCACGAATTGAAAGAATCAGTATTATTAAAATATGCATACTATTGGGGTTGGTGTTGTGGTATAGAAAGTAAAGACACTCTCTAAGAAGTTGTCATCTCATATGGGTAAGTTTGAGTCCACCTGCTCCACTTCTGATCCAGCTTCCTGCTAATGGCTTGAGAAAGAAGCAGAAGATGGCCCAAGGGTTTGAACCCTTGTTACCCACATGGGATACCTGGATAAAGCTCCTGGTTCCTAGCTTTGACCTGGCCTAGCCCCAGCCATTGTAGCCATCTGGAGAGTGAATCAGTGGGTGAAGCTCTCTCTCTTTCTCTATCTTTTCCCTCTCTCTGTAACTCTGACTTTCAAATAAATAAATAAATCTTTTTTTAAAAAAAGTAACTATCCAAAACAATTTACAATCAATGCAATCCCCATCAAAAATCCTAATGACATTTTCCACAGAACTAGAAAAAAAAAAACACTATTAAGTTTGTATGGAACCACAAAAGATCCCAATTGATCGATGTGCCTTTGAGCCAAAAGAGCAAAGTAGGAAACATTACACTATTTGATTTTAAAATATATTACAAAGCTAACAGTAATCAAAACAGCATGATACTGGCATAAAAACAGATTCACAGACCAATGGAATAGGATAGGGACCCAAAAGTAAACCCAGGCATCTACAACCAACTGATCTCTGAAAAAGATACTAAGAACATGCACTGGAAAAAGGGTAGTCTTTTTAATAAATGGTGCCGAGAAAAACAAGAGACCCACATGCAGAAGGATGTACCAGATCTTTATTTTTCATCAGTTCCAAAAATCAGCTCAAAATGAATTAAGAACCTAAATGTGAGACCTAAAGCTCTGAAGTTATTTTAAAAATATGGAGAACACTTTAGGACACTGGCATGGACAAGGATTTTCAGGATCAGACCCCAAAAGCACAGAAAATAAAACCAAAAATAGACAAATGGAATTAAACCTAAGATCTTTTGTACAACAAAGGAAACATACAACAGAGTAACTTGATACCTACAGATAGGGAGAAATTTTCTGCAAAGTATACATCTGAAAGGGGTTAAGATTCCCAATATATAATATAAAGAACTCAAACAACTCAACACCCCCCAAAAGAAAATCCACTTTAAAAACGGACAATAAACGTAAACAGACGTTTCTCAAAGGAAGACATACAGGGTGGGTATTGCGGTGCAATACTTGAGCCACTGCTTGTGATGCCAGCATCCTATATCAAAGTGCAGGCTGCCCCACTGCTGATTCAGCTCTTTGCTAGTGCCCCTGGGAAAGCTACAGAGGACGGCCAAGCACTTGGGCCCCTGTCACCACCTGGGAGACCTGGCTGGAGTTCCAGGCTCCTGCTTCAGCCTAGCCCCATCCCAGTCATTGCAGCCTTTTAGGGAGTGAACCAGAAGATGGAAGATTTTCTTTCTTGTCTCTTCCTCTCTCTATGTCACTCTGCTTTTCAAATTAAATAAATATTTTCTTAAAAAAAGAAGATGACATACAAATAGTCAATAATGTATGAAAAAGAAGGCTTAACATCACCAATCATCAGGAAAGTGAAAATCAAAACCACAATATTATCTCACTGCAGTAAGACTAGCTACTATCAAAAAGACAAAAGATAGCAAGTACTGGTGAGTTTGTGCACAAAAATGAACCTTTTCACACTGCTAGTGGTAATGTAAATTAGTACAGCCATTGTGGAAAACAGTATAGAGTTACTCAGAAAGTTAAAAATAGAGCTACTATATGATCCAGCAATCCCATATATCCAAGGGAAATTAAATCTATCTGTAGGAGACTCATCTGCACTCCCATGTTTATTGCAGCACTATCACAAGAACCATGAAGTGGAAACACCTAAGTGCCCACCAGCTAATGAACAGATACAGAAAATGTGGTACAAATGCACAACAAAGTGTCATTCACCCACAAAAAAAGGATGAAATCTTGCCATTTGCAATGACCAGGATGAAACTGGAGGTCATTATGTATGTGAAATAAGCAACGCATAGAAAGACAAATATCACATGATCGCACTCATACATGTTGTCTTAAAGAAATAAATAGGTGATTTCATAAAAGTTAAAAATATAATTGTAGCAACAGAGCCTGGGAGGGAAGGGGAAAGGGAGGGATTGGGAAAGGCTGATTGATGAGTTATAACTATAACTAGGTTATAGCCAGATAGGAATAAGAAGTTTTACTGAACTGTAGGGTGAAGATAGATAATGTTATTTTACTATGTATTTCTTTGTTCAAAAAAATTAGAAGATAGCATTTTTGGATGTTTTCACTATAGAGCTAAGTTAAATGCTAAAAAGACAAATATATTTACCCTGACTGGATATTGTATAATGTATACATGTGGAAAAAAATCAAATACTACCCCATAAATCTGAGCAATTTAAACAATATTTATGGGGCTGGCACTGTGACACAGGGGTTAAAGCCCTGGCCTGAGGTGCAAGCAACTCATATGAGCACCAGTTCTTGTCCCAGCTGATCCTCTTCCGATCCAGCTCTCTGTTATGGCCTGGGAGAGCAGTGGAGGATGGCCCAAATCCTTGGGCCCCTGCACCCACATAGGAGACCTGGAAGAAGCTCCTGGCTCCTGGCTTTGGATTGGCACATCTCCGACTGTTGCAGCCATCTGGAGAGTGAACCAGCAGATAGAAGACCTCTCTTTGTGTCTCTACCTCTCTCTGTAACTCTTTCTTTCAAATAAATAAAAATAAATCCTATCCTATACTATTTGCTGACTATGTAAATGGGTAAAATAATGAATGAGTGAATGAATGAATGGATATGTGTAAGCCAAAGAAATGAAGTGAATCACAGTAATCCCCCAAAATTGATGCGTCAAAGCCTGAACCCCTAATGTGACTATTTGGAGTAGGGAAGTAATTACAGTTAAAAGAGGTCATTAAAGTGGATTGTCCCTGCAGTAAGAGACCACAGCTCCTTGGCATGCCTGCTCTCCCTCTGCCATGTAAGGACACAGTGAGAGACGGCCATCTGCAAGCCAGGAAGAGCACCTTCAACAGCATCTGGACCCTGCTAGTACTTTAACCTTGGACTTTCCAGCCTCTACAAGAGTGAGGTTCACAGTGTCTTATAAGTCCCCAACTCCACAACCTTTCATTGTGGTAGCCCAAACTGACTAGGACCTGGGAAATGGAATGGGACGAGCAGAGGAATATGTCAACACTATGAACTGGCTATTAACAACAGGTTCTCACACATAGCACATGCATGAGAACAAAGTTGAAGTAACTTGGGGCTATTTAAAATACAAACACACTCAGGGCTGGCGCCATGGTGCACTAGGTTAATCCTCCGCCTGCAGCGCCAGCATCCCGATATGGGTGCTAGGATCTAGTCCCAGTTGCTCCTCTTCCAGTCCAGCTCTCTTCTGTGGCCCAGGAGTGCAGTGGAGGATGGCCCAAGTGAGTGCTTGGGCTCATGTACCCGCATGGGAGACCAGGAGGAAGCACCTGGCTCCTGGCTTCAGATCTGCATACAGCCGGCTATCACAGCCATTTGGGGAGTGAACCAATGGAAGGAAGACCTTTCTCTCTGTCTCTCTCTCTCACTGTCTGTAACTCTACCTGTCAATAAATAAAAATAAAAAATAATAATAAAATATGAGCACACAGGAGAAAATATTTCAACAGAACATTGGTGCATTATCCAAAAAACTAATTCTCATGATGAAGAGCTTGAATCACTGAAGAGACTGAAATGTGTTCAGAATGTTCTATTTACAACAAAGAAGTTGATATTTTATAATTATTACATATTCAAGTTATTACCATTCAATATTTTATTACATCTTAGCAAACTAAAAAACTTACTGCCTCAAAATATTCTTCCCCTAAAGGTGTTTTTGTAGCTGAATTCTATTGCTATCATTTCTTCAAACATAATTTCACCTCTGTGGTTTGATTGTTAGTAATTGAAGGCAGAAATTCACCTCTTATATTTATTAACTAAGATGCTCCAGAAATTTTCAGTTGAAAACAGGGTCAGAAGAGTGTGAGTCTCATTCTTAGAAATGGACAAATGTGTCATGCAATGACAGCAAAAATTTTATACATTATCTTCTATTTGGTAATAATTATTTTAAAAAAAGATTTAAGATGATGGCAATGCTAACTATCCTGATTTTATCAGATACTAACCGATCTCACTGTGCCCCATAAATACATACGATTATAACAATTTTTAAAATAATACTTTTTTAAAAAGATAAACTAATGTAAATAGAAATATCAATAGCAAATACAATTCTGTGAATAACAGAATTTATGATATTAAGTATCTCATAAAGAAAAATAACACATCTATTTAAGTTTGCTGCCATAAATACATGTCAGGTGCAGACACATTCAGTACTAAATCCTGGGATTTTTGAGAGATTCAGATGCAAATGCTCATCCTGGTTATCAAGGACCCATCTGGCTTATTAACCATATTTTAATGAAGAACAGAATTTTATTGCACAAACGGCTTGTGTATCACTTACAGCTCATTTTCATGAGGGATTTATGCAAAGTGTTCACTCCTATAACTAACATGCATTCATTGGGCTTGGATGTACAATGACTACTCATAGGTTTCAAAACAGACAAAGAAGATGGAATACAAATGTGAATACAGAGATGGAAAATTTGTGCTGAGTTTGTATACACTAGAACTTCATACATCTGTCCTTAAAGAAAGCTTTTGCCAACTCTGCTTCACTTTAAGATGATTGCTTATTTTTATACTAAGATTTATTTATCTGAAGTTGGAAACATTATTAAGAGATATTTATGTACTCAGTTCCTCCTTGAGTGAAGATCCTCAAACTATACAGAAATAGACTCTAACCTGATACATAGACTTAAGCATGGATTAAAATATTTCTTAGTTTTTGTTTACCTTTTGTGTGACAGATGCTTGTGCATAGTATAAGAAGAATATATTTGATCACATGCATCTTAAAGTCATAGAAATCATGCCAAAGAACATGCAGCCTGTGGAAATCATAGCAACTTTTCCCTTTAATACTACACTCCCTTAATTACAATTAAGTTGTGGAACAGTGGTAGTTTCCAGAGCTTTAACAAAACTATGGTTTCTAACAGCCCTTTTTGTATACAGCCAATCTCCCCCAGGAACGGCATGAAAACTGAAATAGTAATACATGAAGTAGTGGTTGTAAATCAACAGATATTTTGAAAGCACTACTGTACAAACAAGACAACAAAATTCAGCATGTGGGGTGTGTTCCCCTCTTAACTGTCCCCAAAATAATATCAAGCATGTCCATTGGAACTTCTAAAATTCACAAAAATACATATCTTTGCAGAAATATATAAAATAGCTTCTGGTATTACTTCACTTATAAAATCTGCAAGCATATTTTCCACAAGTTCCTGCCACTGAGCATGAAATCATGCAGAATGTTTTGCAGGGAAAATGAGAAAATGCTAATCTGGTGACAGGAACAATCTCCAAGGGGACAGAGAGCCAAAATTACACCTCCAGAGAGCAATGGAAATGGATCAGTTCTGGCATATTTGCCAGCAAGGTGACAACCTTTATTAAACCAATTCTGTTCTGCTTTACCTCAGTAATCAGATCAGAAGAAAATATTAATTAACAGTTAAATAATTTTAAACTGAGCACATCCGAGCATTTGCTACCCAGAGCTTCTCAGTCTTTGTCACAGCATAGCCCACATAGAAATCAATGCTATTTACACAGCACAGGGGCTACAGCAGAGGAGATAATTGATACCACAACTCCAACAACCCTAGGCTGCCCCAGGGCTAAAGGACAAATACCTCAGTCTATCCGTGAAGAATTCTGTGACACACAGATTAGAAGTCTCCATCCTAACCAACTGAAAGTGGAAATGCATTCTGCAACAGCATTCCTGGTTGACACACATTTGCTTCCACATGCCAGACAAATTAACAGCTAGTCACTGGAGATCTACTATGTGTGCAGCAATGTGTTCTTTTCTTTAATTGTATTTTAATTGACAAATGATAATTTATGTATTTATGGTATGCAATGTAATGTTTGGATACACATATACATTGTGGGATGCAAGACTGAATGAGCAGATGGATTCTAATATCACGCTCAATCCTACTGTCATGCTGTATGCAGTAAAGTTCAATGAAATATTTGAACAAAGGATAATAATTTTTTTTTAAAAAATAGAAGTCAGGGAGATGACCCTGGGGAAATGGTTCAGTCCCAAATGTGTTCTGAATTCTTTGTGAAGGGGTGGAACCAAATAGTTTATTGACCAGGGTCCAAAGTTATTCAAAGGCAAGAAGAGAAGAAGCAAAGATTGATCAGCAGGAAAGTTTCAAGAGATCTGAAAAGGAGAGAAAGTAAAGCTCAGAAGCCTGGGTGTGAGGAAGTAAGGGTTTCTAGGACAGAAACGAAAAAAAGCAATGGAGATTCAATAAGGGACCAGACAATACAATTTTATGAGTACTTAGATCCACCATGGGCAGATAATAGGAAGCAGAAAGAAAAATATAAGATGTGTACAGATTTCTGACCTGTAACATAGGAAACATGCATAGTTATCTTTAGAGTGAATTTGAGGGAATAATAAGACAAATCAGATTTAGGGAACTTCAAGTTTAGGTGTCAGGGCTTCCAATAGTTAGCCAAATACATTGATATAGAGCTTGAGAGAGAGAGAGATTTGAAACTGCCGAGATGAATGAGGGTTTAAGAGAGACAAAATGATGTTGAGTCAAATTATACAGATATAATGATATCATTAAAGTGGAAAAATATATACAAGTTCAACAACATACTACATAAAAATGTCTGCACCACATATCTCTTTCTACAGGCCATAGATTATTTATTCAAACAGCATTCAGTGCAAATTTAAATGCCTCCCGTGACTAGCCTGGGATATACCATGGAAGACAAGATTAACATGGTCCTTGACCTTCAGGAGTTTACAGCACAGTGCGGGAGACTGGCATGAAGCAAAATCACATGCAAATAAATATATAATTGCCAAATGGGAATAAATCTGTGACTGGAATTAAAAATTCCCAAGAAATTATTGTCAAGTCATAAATCTGCTATGTACTAAATTCATGTTGTTAAAATATTCAAATAACAATAAACATTTAATATTCAATATCTTAATTAGAATTAATTAGAATTTATGTTCAAAATTTTCATTGTAAAGCCATCTTTTTATTATTGGAATATTCAAAAATCACATGAACAATAGAACCATACCTGGGTCAGAAATCCCTTTTTTTTTTAAGATTTATTTATTTATTTGAAAGGCAGAGAGTTATAGAGAGGCAGAGAGAGGTCTTCCGCAGTGGAAGACCTCTCCTGAAATGGCCACAATGGCTGGAGCTGGGCCAATCCGAAGCCAGGAGCTAAGAGCTTCTTCTGGGTCTCCCACGTGGGTGCAGGGGCCCAAGGATTTGGGCCATCTTCTATTGCTTTCCCAGGCCATAACAGAGAGCTGGGTCAGAAGTGAAGCAGCCAAGACTCAAACTGGTGCCCATATAGGATGCCACACCAAAGGTAGCAGCTTTACCTGCTATGCCACAGCGCCAGCCCCCAAGTGTCCCTTTTAAGAGCACCAGTGTGCTGTGGCATAGCAGGTAAAGTCACTACCTGCAGTGCCAACATCCCATATGGATGCCGGTTCGAGTCCCAGCTGCTCCACTTCCCATCCAGTTCTTTGTTATGGCCTGGGAAAGCAGTAGAAGATGGCCCAAATCCTTGGGCCTCTGCGTCCATGTGGGAGACCTGCAAGAAGCTCCTGGCTCCTGGCTCCTTGGCCTCAGATCGGCCCAGCCCTGGCTGTTGTAACCATCTGGGGAATGAACCAGAGGATAGAAAACCTCTTTGCCTCTGCCTCTCTGTAACTTTGTCTTTCAAATAAATAAAGAAATCTTTTTTTAAAAAAGCATACAGAAAAACTTTTTTGTGTGAAAGAGAGACAGACACAGAGTTTCTCATCTAGTGGTTCACACCCTCAAATGCTTGCAAATGGTTGAGACTGGACTGGGCCAAAGTTGGAAGCCAAGAATTCAGAAATTCAAACCAGGTTTCCCATGTGGGTGGTAGGGACTCAACTACTTAAATATTACCTACTGCTTCCCAGGGTATGCGTTAAGTGGCAGGAAACTAGCTAGTATCATGAACTGGAGCCAGGACTCAAACTCAGGGACTCTGATGTCCTAACTAGAGGCTTAAGAACTAGATCAAATGCCTACCACTATCATTTCCATTGTTGTCACTGATGTTAAGAATTACATTTGATTTTAAAATTTAATGCTATTTTCACATCATGCTAATGTTTCAAGTTTTTTGTTTTTGAGTATTTGAAGAATGATGTTCTTGTCTCCCTCTGGATTATTTCCTGCTTGGATAATAACATAATCAGGGATATATTCATAAAGACCTTCTCCAAGTACTTGGACATCACCATTGGTCAAGTGGTTCTGATAGTAGATTTACAACTGATAACATTTCGTTATGGAAATAGTGAATTGACATATAAACCAAAAACATTCTACTATCTGAGCCAATTCATTGCATACAGCAAAATGACACAATGGGAGGACAACATGTTGAGTGAAATAAGCCAGACACAGAAAGATTAATACCATGTATTTGCCCTTATATGTTGGAGCTAAAATTAAAAAAAAAAAAGAAAGGGAAAAAAGAAAGAAATTTCTGTGTGTGTCAGTATTGCTTCAAATATCATTTTGTAAAACTCCGTTGTATAACTTTGTCAAACCAATGGTTAAGAATGTTATACTGCCATAGTTTTAATGACCTGTGATTACTTTACAATTTACTGTATATGGGTGAAATGGTCATTTTTCCATTCAATTATTGTTTATAGACATTGACAATATTCCCACTAAAGTAAGGAAGGAGGGTAGAAGAAAGAGAGGGGGAAGGAGAGAGGAAGGGAATATCATTATGTTCTTAGAATTGTACCTACAAACCACATTGAATCTGTTAAAAACTAATTAAAATTAAAAATTTTTAAATTAAAAAAAACAAAAAATTTAATTAACCAAACATGCACATCTGAAATGCTGCATAAATGAGATATTAAGATAGCAGTAGTAGAAATTTTCGATCTCGTCATAAGTCACCGTTCCATACCAGTTAATATTAACCACAAAAAAAGAATTCATTACATACTTGAATTACTCTATCCTTAGATAAAATGGATAATGGAAAACTTTTACTTGTTGAAAAACAGATGAAAATATTTCAATATCTTCACTACTCAAAAAGTATATGCAAATGAATGAAAAAAATTCTCTCCTGCAAAATACCTTCTCTGAAACTGACCTATCCTCAAGGTGCCCTCTTGCTATTCTGTAGTTAATTGGCTTGCATGAAGATGATGCACAAGTGAAAGGAAGAGATTCACAATGACTATGATAATTTATAGTCCAGCATGTTAGTCTCCGAATGAAAATTAAAAGCATTTTAAATAACAGCAATTTTATACCTCACCTTTTAAATTTTCAAAAGTCTTTTAAATCATAAGGTATAAAAATCCCATCTCATCATTTTTACTCCAAACAAAGTATTTTTCCTTATGTCTGAAAATAAAGTCAATTTGCATTCAAATCTCATAAATCATTTTCACACAATATATATTGTCATTCTTTCAGCTTTAACATAAATAACAGATAAACTACTAGCTGGGAAAATCAAAAACTTACCAGGAGAAGAAGTCCAAATTTAATCTATGGTTTAATTTAAATTAATCCTTAACCAGAACTTAGCCTCTCTGGCCCCTTGCAGTTTGAATTTAAGAAGTTATGATGAAAAATACCCACCACTGACTGCAAAAATGCAAATCATTGCAATCACTCATATTTATCCTCCTGAGCAAATGCACCAACTCAGATCCAATTTTTTAAAAACCTCTGAGGAAGAACTGAATATGCTATTACCTGACCTGGGACTGCTTATCTATCTATCACGTTGGCTCCATTAGCGGGAAGGCGATGGTAGCACTTTGTCAGTGTGTGGCAGGATGACTCACGAGGCATTCACAGACAGATCTGTAAGGGAAAAGAGGATATGAGAGACTTAGAAATCCCAACAGACAGCCTTGTATTTTCTCCTCCTACCTCTTCTCCACCAGCAGAAGGTGTCTAGGGTAACATGAAGGTTAAGATCATGTCTTTCACTTCTCTGCTTCAAATTCTTTGAAGTAGCTCTGTTTGCTTTGATGAAAGCTGTGTCATTGTGAGAGAATCAAACCCTCCTTCTCTGGGGGTGACACAGAACAATGCACAAACCTAGAGAGCTGCTGTAGGACCTCCAAATCTGAGTACAGCCACTCAGCACAGAGAAAGCCAACTACTGGTGGAAGAAAGGAGGCTTCCACTGCAAAGCACAGAGCAAGGAGCCAGACAGCGATCACGTAACTCCCAGGCTCTCCCAGGGGTTAGAGAAGAAGGTTCTTATAGACTGAAGCTTGGGTTGAGAAGCGCATGTCCAGCTTGTGTCCAGGTTCCTGATTGATTGGCAGTGCACGTGGCCTTCCTTGATTGGTCTGGCCAAATGGACTTCAGTCAGTCTGGGGGCTACATGCAGGTGAAAGTTAATTTCCTCTGAGAGCTTGGGGTTCTTGCAAAGGAAATTCCTCAAGACAAGATGCTAACTATAGAGTAAATAAATGACTCCTAGGTCCTGTGGTTACAATTTTGTAGAGCCAGCTGTACCACTCCCTCAATTCAGTGAGTTCATTTTTAATAAGTAGGTGATTTGTTATCAAAGGGCAAGTGCAAGGACATCTCTAAGCTAAATGAGGGAAGCTGGCACCTGGGGCCTGATGGTCTCTAGCGTCTGCATCCAAGGCACTGGTGAGGGGTTCGGTTTCGTGGGGAAGCTTCATTTGAGACTAAGGAAGCGTCAGCTCCCCTTCTCTCTGCCCTTCCATGTGCTGAGAAACATGGCAGTCAATGCTACTGTGAACAAAGCAGAAGAATATATCTGTCTAGGCCACACCCTTCTTGGAAATCCCAAGTTTACTCCCAAAACAAAGAAGACTTAGACACCAAAAGGGTCTTCATGCTGAGTATGATTAAGATGAACCACTTTTTTTTTAGATAAGAAAAATATAAGCTCAAAGGCATAAAGTGATGTGTCCAGGGTCTCACAATTCCCAGACCAGTATCATCTTCAGTCATAGGAGCTACAAGGGCTCCATTAACCAGAAATTCCACTTCTAGGGCAGTGTTGTGTCCACACCACTGGAAGAAGGCAGCTGCCACATTCTCCTCTACTGTGGGCCTCTGCTCCTGGCTCTTCCCAAGAGCCCTTCTCAGACCAGACTTTCCTAACTGAGATCACCCTCCACTCTCCGCTTCAGAATATATTTATCACAATCTAAAACTAACTTTTTATTTATTTGTTTACTCAGGCACTGTCTCTCCTTTACAATAGGATGTAATAAGCTCCATAAAGCATAGAACATCATTACTTTCTCTTTTTTAATTAACTTATTTATTTGAATGGTAGACAGAGACAGATGACAGAAAGAGACAGAGAGAGTTCCCATCTACTGGTTCAGTCTCCAAATGCTCATAACAGTGGGCACTGGGTGAGGTTGAAGCTGGGAGTTAGCAACCAGGTCTCCCACATACATGGGAGGTACTTAAATACTTGAGTCGACACCTGCTGCTTCCCAGGGTGTACATCAGCAGGAAGCTGGAATTGGGAGTTGGGCCAGGGGTCAGACCTAGACACTCAGATACTGGATTCATGTAGCTCATACAATACCTTAACTGCTTCACCAAACACCAGCCCCCATTCACACAACATGTGGTATGGAAGATGGTACATAGTAGTACAATGAACACCATCGTACTAAGCATTGCTGTAACTTACAACAGAAAGAAACACAAACAGATAAGTTGAGTTTCTACCAGCCAGGAACACCTGATCCCATGGGGAAAAGCAATAACTTGAGTAAAAGAAAGCCTAAAAACACACATAGTTAAATAAAATAATAAAATACAAGACATGTCTAATGAAGAAAAGGACAATGTAAATAACTATAAAGGCAGAAGTTTTTGTGATGAGGTAGTAATTTTTTACCTGGAGTAGGATTTGGTTTTAACAGAGGTTCTAGAATAAAATAATATTCCAGGAAAAGGCATCCTAACCAAAACCTTAGAGAAGGGAGGCCTTACATTCTGGAAATGCCTGGTTGGAGCATGGGAAATGGAGAGAACCAAGAGCAAGAAGAGAGGAAAATAAGGGCAATTCACACCCCATGATCATGTCCTGCTTTCCAATGCCCATGCCATGCCCTTCAGTTTCCCTTCCTTCTACATAGCCCCCATAACAGGAGAGCACTTCAATCCTATCTTCAAAAAACTTTGTATTCAATTTTCTATTCTACCTGCCCTTCGAACCTCTGATTTTAGTACAAGTATATATGTACTCCTTTTATATTTAGGCTAGCAAAAAAAAAAAAAAATGGCCCCTGAGTATATCTGGGCTCTATTAAAGTGCTAGAAGCCTCTTGGCATCTCTTTCGTTATGGTGCTTATCTAGAATGTTTCCTGCTCCCAAGTTAGCCACTGCTTGTGCCATCCGGATGCCCCTCAGCTAAGGTCTGCTTCTGCAAGTGCCTGCTGCAGCCCCAGCATCCTCCTTCCCACATCAAACACACCACAGTGTAATGCTCACCGCATTCCAGAGTGCCACCTCTGCACTGCACGCTCTTGAAGCTAATAAGTTATATCTCTCATTCATTTCCTGTTTTAATCCCCAGCACAATTCTCAATACATCCTGGATGTTGAATATGTTTTCTGATTTAAGTAATAAATGAATGAATGAGCGCAATACACAAGGACAGGACAGGATAGGAGAAGTCAAAATCCCAGGTCAAAAAGTTCGCATATTTCAGCCTTGAGAACTGGTTTTAAAACTTGACATAACCAGCTCTGTGTTTCAACACTAATTCTGGCAGTGGTCTCTGGCAATGTCTGATGTAGAAGACAAACTACAGAATCCAGAAACACGTGGCAAGTAAATCAGCTTGGAGGCCATGACAAGTGTTCAGGTGAGGATGATATGAGCTGACTAACAGCAAAACAGAAGGAAAGAGTCAAGGGCATCGTTTAAGAGGGAAAATGATTAATGTGATGCAAACATAAGAAAGAAAAGACTCAATCGGCAGTTGGGAATATGAATCTGGATATCAAAAGACATTTTTTTTTTAAAATCACAGAACTTTTAGAATTAGAAACCAGCTAACACCCTCTACCCCACTTCTAGTTTAGTTTTTGAAACTGCACTGGGGCAGATATTTCAACACAACACAATAGGCTCCAATTCCAGCGTCATCTGCTCCAGAGATGACAGTGTCAGGGGAGGGATAACGTTTCCTGGAGAGAGCCTACACGAGGAAAGTTCATGAGGCACCGGGGCCTGTCTTTCGGAAAAGTTCCCTTCTATAAGGCAAGAACAATACTCAAGAGCCAAGCAAGGAACAAGGGACTTGGGATGGTCTCACTGTTGAGAGTCTCTTGGTGGCACCATTCTTGCTTTTCACAAAAGAGATCTGGGCTGGATCTCCCCGTTTTTTTGTTTTGTTTTGTTTTGTTTTGTTTGTTTTTTTGTTTTTTTTTTTATTTGCTCATGAGAGCATGTTGGGCTCAAAGATCACGAAGATCAATGGAAATAATGGCAAAGATGCACAGATTTACTGTTAGCCAGGATCCCATATAAGCATCCTGAGTATATGTATCCACACAGTTGTCACAGCCAGCTTTTGAGGTTGAAACCGAGAGTAGTCAAGTAACTTACTCAAAATCACCCAGCCAGAACATGGACACAAACCTAAGAAGCCTGTATTTAGAATTTAGTCTTAATTACTATGCTATGTTACCTCTGAGGACATAGTTCTTGGTCCAAGAAAATTTACAGTCCAGAACATGGAACTATATACATTAATTTATATAAAATTAAGTCAGTAAGGTAATAAATATCAGAAGTGGACATGAAGAATTGTGGTCTGGTGGAGTGAGACCAAATCCTTTTAAATTTTCTGGGTTTTGTATCAAATGATTGTGACCATCCCTAGAATACAGATATTTTATATCTGCATAAGTAAAGAATTCACTAAGATTTCTTTGAATGTACACCTCCCGGTGACTTTCCATCATAGTCAATCATAGTGCCAAGAGCCATCCTGCATCCATTCATTAGTCAGGGCTGAGCCTAGCTGCAGAACCCAAAATGTTCTCACTGCAAAGAAATGGTAGGATTTTTATTTATTTATTTATTTGAAAGGCAGAGCAGTTGAAAGAGAGAGAAGAAGAGACATGGAGAGAAAGATATCTTTCATTCACTGGTTCACTCCCCAAATAGTTGGAACAGCCAGAGCTGGTACAGGCCGAACCCAAGAGCCAAGAGCACTTTCTGGGTCTCCCACATGGAAGGCAGAGATTCAATTAATTGAGCCATCATCTGCTGTGTTCCAGGTGCATTTGCAGGAAGTTGGATCCAAAGCCTGTGCTCAACATGGGATGCTGGCATCCCAAGTAGCAGCTCAACCCACTGTACCACGCTTGGCCCCAGAAATGGTAAATCTTTGAGGGACAGTTCTTGTTGCCCTGATTTGTATACATGTATTGGATCATATAATATCCTATAAATATGTACAAATTTTGTGTCAATTAAAACTATTTTAAATGCGTTATCTATGAAATCATGGGGAGAGGTTCCTAACAGTTAGATAGAAATGGACCTGGAATAAAGGAAGACACAAGGAAAAAGAATGACAAAGATAAAAATTAAATTTCCCTAGCTTTTGTTGGACAACATGTAGTTGCTTACTTTGCAAATCTTCAAAGGGTTAGGTTTCTGAGCCCTTTATTATGTTGGCTGAATTGTGCTGTTGTGTTGCTGTTACTCTAAAAAGGTATAGGGTAGGGATGATATGAAGGCTTTTGATAACAGAAGATCTGACCATCAATGATGCTTCCCCTTCCAGTTTGCAGTTAGTTTGGGTTTCTAAGTAAGGATTTGTAGGATTTCATATTATTCTCTCATTTTTTCCTGCATCCACCCTGTCTAAAAGACATGCCCTTGTGTTATACTCTCAGAGAAAGAAGCCAAACATGATTTAATGCTCTGTGTTTGACAACAATATTCAATGAAGCAATTTGTATGATTTACAGAGATATGATTTCCTCTCACAGAAATTACATAGCTTAAAAATAATTTGATGATACAGTATAGTTGCTTAAAAACTGGCATAGATATATGCCTAAACAAATCACCCTGCTTCCAGACAGAAAAGTAGTTTAAAGACCATAAACACTATAAGAACAAAATGATATTTTTAAATTGGGGAATATTCATTGAGGCTTTTGTATCTATTGAAAACCATCCACATTTACAGGAAGATTACAAAAAAGCAATCTATCTAATTTTAATTTTTTAAGATGTATTTATTTTAAAGGCAAAGTTTACAGAGAGAGAGAGAGAAATTCTTTCATCCACTGGTTTACTCCCCAAATGGCCACAACCACCAGAGCTGGGCCAATCTGAAGCCAGGAGCCAAGAGCTTCATCCAGGTCTCCCACATAGGTGCAGGGGACTGGGGCCATCTTCTGTTGCTTTCCCAGGCACATTAGCAGGGAGCTGGATTGGAAGTGGAGCAACCAAGAGATGAACCAGTGCTCATAAGGGATGCTAGCACTGCAGGCCACGGCTTTACCCGCTACACCACAGCACTGGCCCTAGGGGTTTTGTATCAGCTGATTTTGAATATCCTTAGAATATAGATATTCTGGATCTATATAAGTAAATAATTTACTGAAATTTCTTTAAATGCACACCTCCCAGTGACTTTCCATTGTAGTCAGCCATAGTGTCAAGAGTCATCCTGCAGTCAGTCAATAGTCAGGGCTGAGTCTAGCTCCAGAATTCAAAATGTTTTCGCTACCAAGAAATGGTAAATGTGGCACTTATTTTAGGATTTTTCCTTATTTATTTATTTAAAACACAATATTTAAACTTTAGGTTTAAGTATTTGAAGAAATTACTATGTATATAACACATGCTAACACCATTCAATCCACTTATAACATTACAAATCCAATTTGTATTTATAATGTTAAAATTATATATACAAATATTTCAGATAAGAATCAAGTTCATCCACTCATTTAACTTTCAAATACCCTGTAATCTAAGTAGAAACCCTGTTACAAGTACTGTTGCAAACAGTATTGCTCATAAGTACATAAACTTCACCATTCTTGCCATTTTCCTTTATGTTCATTTTTTGTTGATTAAAACTGCATTGTCTTTGTCATTCCTTATATTCAAAATACTTAAGTAGAGCAAAATTAACCATTTTTGCATTTCATGTTGTTTTTCATAACTGAGCATTTTAAATTCATAAAAGAATTACAGTATAAGAAAAATCACAATTTTCAATTAAAGTTTAAATGAACTTTCTTTTTTTTTTATATAAAGCTTTTATTTAAAGAATATAAATTTCCAAAGAACAGCTTATGGATCACAATGGCTCCCCCCACCACAACTTCTCTCCCTCCCCCTACCCTCCCCTTTCCCGCTCCCTCTCCCCTTCTGTTCACATCAAGATTCATTTTCAATTCTCTTTATACACAGAAGATCAATTTAGTACATATTACGTAAAGATTTCAACGGTTTGCCCTCGCATAGAGACACAAAATGATAATACTGTTGGAGTGCTAGTTATAGTATTAATTCACAATGTACAGCACATTAAGGACAGAGATCCTACATGATTTTTTTTTAAAAAAATTGATTAATTTTCTATGCAATTTCCAGTTTAACACCAAGATTTTTTAATCATTTGCAATTATCTTTATATAAAGAAGATCGATTCAATATATACTATGTCATCAGTTTGCACCCACTCAGAAACACAAAGTGTAAAAATAGTGTTTCAGTACTAGTAATAGCATTATTTCACATTGGATAACACATTAAGGACAGATCCCTCATGAGACGTAAGTACACAGTGACTCCTGATGTTGATTTAACAATTTGACACTCTTGTTTATGGCGTCAGTAATCTCCCTAGGCTCTGGTCATGAGTTGCCGAGGCTATGGAAGCCTTTAGGGTTCGCCAACTTCGATCTTATTCCGACAGGGTCATAGTCAAAGTGGAAGTTCTCTCCTCCCTTCAGAGAAAGGTACCTCCTTCTTTGATGGCCCCGTTCTTTACACTGGGATCTCACTCGCAGAGATCTTTCATTTAGGTCTTCTGTTTTTTCCAGAATGTCTTGGCTTTCCATGCCTAAACTATTCTCATGGGCTCTTCAGCCAGATCCGAATGCCTTAAGGGCTGATTCTGAGGCCAGAGTGCTATTTAGGACATCTGCCATTCTATGAGTCTGCTGTGTATCCTGCTTCCCATGTTGGATCATTCTCTCCCTTTTCCATTCTATCAGTTAGTATTAGCAGACACTAGTCTTGCTTGTGCGATCCCTTTGACTCTTAGACCTATCAGTGTGATCAATTGTGAGCTGAAATTGATCACTTGGACTAATGAGATAGCCTTGGTCCATGCCACCTTGATGGGATTGTATTGGAATCCCCTGGCCTGTTTCTAACTCCATCATTTGGGGCAGTTCCGATTGAGCATGTCCCAAATTGTACATCTCCTCCCTCTCTTATTCACACTCTTATATTTCACAGAGATCACTTTTCAGTTAAAATTTAAACACCTAAGAATAATTGTGTGTTAATTACAGAGTTCAACCACTAGTACTAGGATAAAAAAAAATACTACCATGGATAAAGTATTACATTGTACAACAACAGTCAGCACAAGAGCCGATCGAGTCACTGTTTCTCATAGTGTCCATTTCACTTCTACAGGTTTCCCCTTTGGTGCTCAGTTAGTCATCGCCAATCAAGGGAAACAAATGATATTTGTCTCTTTGGGACTGACTTAATTCACTCAGCATGATGTTTTCCAGTTTCCTCCATTTTGTTGCAAGTGACCGGATTTCATTGTTTTTGACTGCTGTATAGTATTCTGTAGAGTACATGTCCCATAATTTCCTAATCCAGTCTACTGTTGATGGGCATTTGGGTTGGTTCCAAGTCTTAGCTATTGTGAATTGAGCCGCAATAAACATTACTGTGCAGACGGCTTTTTTGTTTGCCCATTTAATTTCCTTTGGGTAAATTCCAAGGAGTGGGATGGCTGGGTTGAATGGTAGGGTTATATTCAGGTTTCTGAGGAATCTCCAGACTGACTTCCATAGTGGCTTCACCAGTTTGCATTCCCACCAACAGTGGATTAGTGTCCCTTTTTCCCCACATCCTCTCCAGCATCTATTGTTGGTGGATTTCTGAATGTGAGCCATTCTCACCGGGGTGAGGTGAAACCTCATTGTGGTTTTGATTTGCATTTCCCTGATTGCTAGGGATCTTGAACATTTTTTCATGTGTCTGTTGGCCATTTGGATTTCCTCTTTGGAAAAATGTCTATTGACGTCCTTGGCCCATCTCTTAAGTGGGTTGTTTGTTTTGATGTTGTGGAGTTTCTTAATTTCTTTGTAGATTCTGGTTATCAACCCTTTATCTGTTGCATAGTTTGCAAATATATTTTCCCATTCTGTCGGTTTCCTATTCACTTTCCTGACTGTTTATTTTGCAGTATAGAAACTTTTCAATTTGATGCAATCCCAGTAGTTAATTTTGGTTTTCAGTGCCTGTGCTTCTGGGGTATTTTCCAAGAAGTCTTTGCCAGTACCTATGTCTTGCAGGGTTTCTCCTATGCTCTCTAGTAATTTGATGGTGTCGGGTCGTAGGTTTAAATTTTTAATCCATGTTGAATGGATTTTTGTGTAAGGTGAAAGGTAGGGGTCTTGCTTCATGGTTCTGCACGTGGAAATCCAGTTTTCCCAGCACCATTTATTAAACAGACTGACCTTACTCCAGGGACTGGTTTTGGATCGTTGATCAAATATAAGTTGGCTGTAGGTGTTTGGATTGATTTCTGGAGTTTCTATTCTGTTCCATTGGTCTATCCATCTGTTTCTGTACCAGTACCATGCTGTTTTGATAACAACTGCCCTGTAGTATGTCCTGAAATCTGGTATTGTGATGCCTCCGGCTTTGTTTTTGTTGTACAAGATTGCTTTAGCTATTTGAGGTCTCCTGTGTCTCCATATGAATTTCAGCATCATTTTTTCCAGATCTGAGAAGAATGTCCTCGGTATCTTGATTGGTATTGCGTTGAATCTGTAAATTGCTTTTGGGAGAATGGACATTTTGATGATATTGATTCTTCCAATCCATGAGCATGGGAGATTTCTCCATTTTTTGGTATCCTCTTCTATTTCTTTCTTTAAGGTTTTATAATTTTCATTGTAGAGATCTTTAATGTCCTTAGTTAAATATATTCCAAGGTATTTGATTGTTTTTGTAGCTATTGTGAATGGGATTGATCTTAGCAGTTCTTCCTCAGCCGTGGCATTGTCTGTGTATACAAAGGCTGTTGATTTTTGTGCATTGATTTTATATCCTGCTACTTTGCCAAACTCTTCTATGAGTTCCAATAGTCTCTTAGTAGAGTTCTTTGGGTCCCCTAAATAAAGAATCATGTCATCTGCAAAGAGGGATAGTTTGAGTTCTTCCTTCCCAACTTGTATCCCTTTAATTTCTTTTTCTTGCCTAATAGCTCTGGCTAAGACTTCCAGCACTATATTGAATAGCAGTGGTGAGAGTGGGCATCCTTGTCTGGTACCAGATCTCAGTGGAAATGCTTCCAACTTTTCCCCATTCAATAGGATATTGGCCGTGGGTTTTTCATAAATTGCTTTGATTGTATTGAGGAATGTGCCTTCTATACCCAGTTTGCTTAGGGTTTTCATCATGAAAGGGTGTTGAATTTTATCGAATGCTTTCTCTGCGTCTAGTGAGATAATCATATGGTTTTTCTTCTGCAGTCTGTTAATGTGGTGTATCACGTTGATTGTTTTGCGAATATTGAACCATCCCTGCATACCAGGGATGAATCCCACTTGGTCTGGGTGGATGATCTTTCTGATGTGTTGTTGCAGTCCATTGGCCAGAATTTTGTTGAGGATTTTTGCATCTATGTTCATGAGGGATATTGGTCTGTAATTCTCTTTCAATGCTGCATCTTTTTCTGGCTTAGGAATTAGGGTGATGCTGGCTTCATAGAAAGAATTTGGGAGGATTCCCTCTTTTTCGATTGTTCTGAAAAGTTTGAGAAGAATTGGGGTTAGTTCTTCTTTAAATGTCTGGTAGAATTCAGCAGTGAATCCATCTGGTCCTGGGCTTTTCTTTGTTGGGAGGGCCTTTATTACTGATTCAATTTCTGACTCACTTATGGGTCTGTTTAGGTTTTCTATGTCTTCCTGGTTCAATTTAGGTAGGTTGCATGTGTCCAGGAATCTATCCATTTCTGATAGGTTTCCCTGTTTACTGGCATACAGGTCCTTGTAGTAATTTCTGATGATTCTTTTGATTTCTGTGGTGTCTGTTGTTATATTTCCTTTTTCATCTCTGATTTTACTGATTTGGGTCTTTTCTCTTCTTTTTTTAGTTAGTTGGGCCAATGGGATGTCAATCTTGTTTATTTTTTCAAAAAACCAGCTCCTCGTTTGGCTGATTTTTTGTAATGTTTTTTTGGATTCAATCCTGTTGATTTCTTCTCTGATTTTGATTATTTCTCTTTTTCTACTAGATTTGGGTCTAGTTTGCTGCAAATTTTCTAGATCCTTGAGATGCATTGAAAGCTCATCTATTTGGTGCCTTTCCAGTTTCTTGATGTAGGCACCTATTGATATAAACTTTCCTCTTAACACTGCTTTTGCTGTATCCCATTAGTTTTGGTATGTTGTGCTGTTATCCTCATTTACTTCCAGAAAATTTTTGATTTCTCTTTTGATTTCTTCAGTGACCCATTGTTCATTCAGGAGCATGTTGTTCAATCTCCATGTGTTTGCATATGCTCTAGGGATTCCTGAGTTGCTAATTTCCAACTTCAATCCCTTATGGTCTGAGAAGTTGCATCGTATGATTCTAATTCTTTTGAATTTGCTGAGACTTGCTTTATGGCCTAATATGTGATCAATCCTAGAGTAGGTTCCATGTACTGCTGAGAAGAATGTGAATGCTTTACGTGTAGGATGAAAAGTTCTGTAGATATCTGTTAGATCCATTTGGGCTATAATGTTGTTTAAATCTACTGTCTCCTTGTTGATCTTCTGTCCTGTCGATCTGTCAATATCTGTGAGTGGAGTATTGAAGTCCCCCAGTACTATTGTGTTGGGGTCTAAGTCTCCCTTTAAGTTTCTTAACAAATTTTTTAAATAAACCTGTGGCCTGTAATTAGGTGCATATACATTGAGAATTGTTATATCTTCCTGTAGTATTGATCCCTTAATCATTATATAGTGCCCCTCTTTGTCTCTCTTAACAGTTTTTGTGTTAAAGTTTATGTAGTTCGATATTAAGATGGTTACACCCGCTCTTTTTTCATTTCTGTTGGCATGGTATATCTTGTTCCATCCTTTTATTTTCAGTCTGTATGGATCTTCGTTGGAAAGATGTGTTTCTTGTAGGCAGCAAATAGATGGTTTTTGTTCCTTAACCCAATCAGCCAATCTCTGTCTTTTAACAGGACAGTTTAGACCTTTAACGTTCAATGTGACTATTGATAAGTGGTAAGTTTGCCCTGCCATTTGCCAGATATTTTCTAATGTATGCTTTGAATTCCCTGTGATCTTTTGCCGTGAGGTTCCCTTCATTTACCTTCTTTCATGTTGATGGCCGTGTTTCTGTGTTTCTGTGTGTAACACGTCTTTAAGTATCTCTTGCAGGGCTGGACGAGTGGCAACAAATTCTTTCAATTTTTGTTTGTTATGAAAGGTCTTTATTTCGCCTTCATTCACAAATGAGAGCTTTGCAGGGTATAATATTCTGGGCTGGCAGTTTTTCTCTCTAAGTACCTGGGCTATGTCTCGCCATTCCCTTCTAGCTTGTAGGGTTTCTGTTGAGAAGTCAGCTGTGAGTCTAATTGGAGATCCTCTGAGAGTAATCTGACGTTTCTCTCTTGCACATTTTAGGATCTTTTCTTTTTGCTTCACTGTGGTGAGTTTAATTACAATATGTCGTGCAGAGGATCTCTTTTGGTCATGTTTATTAGGGGTTCTATGAGCTTCCTGGATTAGGATTTCTCTGTCTTTCTCCAAGCCTGGAAAATTTTCTGCTAGTATCTCCCTAAAAAGGCCTTCTAATCCTTTCTCCCTCTCCATACCTTCAGGAACACCTAGAACCCGAATGTTGGGTTTTTTAATAGTATCCTGTAAATTCCCGACGATATCTTTTAGTTTTCTAATTTCCTCTTCTTGTCTTTGGTTTGACTGTTTCCTCTCCTGTTCACTGTCTTCTAGGTCCGATATTCTCTCTTCTGCTTTACCCATTCTGGTTTTAAGGCCCTCAAGATTGCTTGTCACTTGATCTATTGAATTCTTCAATTCGTTAAGATTTTTTGTCACTATCGTAGCTTCTTGTTCTACTAGTTGTTTCATTTCGTTTTGATTTCTCCGTAGTACTTCATTCTCGTGAGAGAGATTTTCTATCTTATCCATTAAAGATTTCTGTAGTTCAAGAATTTGTTTTTGAGAACTTCTTAATGTTCTTATCAATTCTTTGAGATCTGCTTCTTGCATTTCTTCTATCTCATTATCTTCATAATCCTGACTTGGGGTGTCTTTTCCGTTTGGGGTCATCATAGCGTCTTCCTTGATCTTGCTCCCTCGGAATCTGTTTTTGTTTGGCATTTTTTTTTCCCCACACTCTTTCTCTGGGTTGTCAAGGTAACGGAGTTTGTGTGCACGGTGTGTTCCCAGTTTTTGGATCCCCTTCAGGTTTCTACAGCCTTGGGTTTTTGGTTCCGTCTGCCTCAGTGATGGGCGGGCGCACCTTGTCCCACTGCGTTTAATCAAATTCGACTTCGCAAGGTGGGCGGCGAGAGGGGCTAGTGTCCGTGCGGGCTCGCCTCAACTGTGCTGTTTCCCCCGTGGGGGTCTGCTTCCCCCCGCCAGTGTCTCGGGATCCCTGTATCGGCTCCCGTTCACGCGCGCAGATCCTGTGGTGATTGTGTTCCGCCCTGCTTCTGTTGCAGCCGGCTGGCGCGCGCCGTCCCACTGTGTTCAGTCTAGCTCGAATTAGCAGGGTGGGTGACGAGAGAGGCTAGTGTCCGTGTGGGCTCGCCTCAATTGTGCTGTTTCCCCCGTGGGGTCTGCTTCCCCCCACCAGTGTCTAGGGATCCCTGTATCGGCTCCCGTTTAAGCGCTCAATTCCAATGGCGACTGTGTTCCGTCCGGTTCCCGTCCCTCCCGGCAGCTCCCGTGCCACTATGGCACGATTTGCCGTTCGCAAACTTACTTTCCCCTAGGTCCTCTGCGTCTCATTCACTGGGTCCGGAAGAATTTCCACTGCATTTTTTTCCCTGAGATTTTTCCTGAGGCTACAGTAACTCTGTTTTTATTAAACTATCTTTTTGCGGACTGCTAGTGCGCGTCCTCACTATTCCGCCATCTTGGCTCCGCTATGAATCTAAATGAACTTTCCATTTGGGGAACACAAATACACAAGCTGCTGAGGGGGAAAATGCCTAAAGCAGCACTTGGAACTCTCCTATCGTGGCAGGGCTTGTTGTTAAGACTTACACATGCTGTGTTCAGAACTAAGCTTTCTAGGAGCCAAAATCTCAACTGCTGAAGGTTCCAGGAAGCCAGGTAAAGGGCATTAGGGTCAGCCAGGCCATGTGAGGACTGTGGCAACCCAGAGAGGTCAAGCTCTGACTCAAAGGGGCAACTCCTACCTACCAACCACTCATCTAATCAGAGAGCAGACTCGTGTTGCTGGAGAGACTTTAAGGAAAAAGGAAAATGTGGAAGTTTGCCAAATTACTTGATTATTAATATTGACAATCACAAGACTAGTGTCTGCGAATACTAACATTGACAATCAATTTTTCTAACTGAATAGTGTTCAGGACAAATGTTGACCTCAGAAGTTTTTCTGATGACTAAATTTAATCCTCAAACAAAGGTTAGCCCTTGTGTAATCCCACATGATTTTAAATGAATGTGGTTCCTTACCAATCCAAAATACTGTGTGCCATAGAACATTACGATAATCTCTAGGATTCACCATAAAAAGAAAAGAAAACTTGTGTCACTTTTTAAACTTGACTGCTCCAAGCAGATTCCTAGATGGAAGGAGAATACAAGAACTGCCATATAGATGTCTACTTGTCTATGTCTAAACAGCTACACGTTTTGTAAAAACCCTTAGTTGTTTTAGAAAGTATTTCAGCTTAAAACTATTGGTTGAACTCTGTAATTAATACACAATTATTCTTAGGTGTTTAATTAATGCTATAACTAGTACTCAAATAGTATTTTATACTTTGTGTTTCTGTGTGGGTGCAAACTGTTGAAATCTTTACTTAAAATATGCTAAATTGATCTTCTGTATATAAAGATGATTGAAATTTAATCTTGATGTGAATGGAAGAGTAGAGGGATGGGAGAGGGGAGTGTTGTGGGTGGGAGGGAAGGTATGGGGGGGGGGCTATTGTAATCCATAAGCTGTACTTTGGAAATTTATGTTCATTAAATAAAATTTAAAAATAAAATAAAATAAAAATAAAGTAACTTTAGGGGAAAAAAGTAGAGAAAATGAAATTAAAACAAAAAAGAAAGTATTTCTAGGAAGTGTTAATAGCTGCATTTACAAGAGTGAAATGAAGGCTGGCGCCGCAGCTCAATAGGCTACTCCTCTGCCACAGCACCGGCACACCGGGTTCTAGTCCCGGTTGGGGCGCCGGATTCTGTCCCGGTCACTTCACTTCCAGTCCAGCTCTCTGCTGTGGCCCGGGAGTGCAGTGGAGGATGGCCCAAGTGCTTGGACCCTGCACTCCGTGGGAGACAGGAGAAGTACCTAGCTCCTGGCTTCAGATCAGCGTGGTGCGCCAGCCGCAGCACGCAGGCCGCAGCAGCCATTGTGGGGTGAACTAACGGAAAAAGGAAGACCTTTCTCTCTGTCTCTCTCTGTCCACTCTGCCTGTCAAAAAAAAAAAAGTGTGAAATGAACCCACACATCTCTATCAAAAGGACTAGTAAAGGCCTGAGCTGTGGCAGAGCAGGTATCTCCTGTGGTGCCAGCATCCCATAAGGAAGCCAGTCCTTGGGCCCCTGCACCCACGTGGGAGACCCAGAAGAAGCTCCTGGCTTCTGCCTTTGGATCAGCGCAGCTCCAGCTGTTGCAGCCAACTGGGGAGTGAACCAGCGGATAGAAGACCTCTCCCTCTCTCTCTCTCTCTCTCTCTCTCTCTGCCTCTCTATCTTTCTGTGCATAACTCTGACTTTCAAATAAATACATAAATAAAAAGCAAGAGATAGAAAATATGAAAACAAAAACCAGGTCATTTCACTTTCACGTTATTCTGAATGCTAAATAAAAATCACAGAACAATCCATAAGCTGTATTTTGGAAATTTATATTCTTTTAAATAAAAGCTTTATAAAAAAAAAAGAAATGGGGAAAAAAACATATTTTTCAAAAGAGGAAATCCAAATGGCCAACAAGCATATGGAAAAATGCTTAGGATCAGTAGCCATCAGAGAAATGCACATCAAAACCACAATGAGGTTTCACCTCACCCCAATTATAATGGCTTTCATAATAAAATCAACAAAAAAAAAATGCTGGTGAGGATGTGGGGAAAAAGGTACCCTAATGAACTATTGGTGGGAGCGTAACCTGGTAGAGCCACTGTGGAAGACAGTATGGAGATACCTCAGGAATCTGAATATAGACTTACCACATGACCCAGCCATCCCACTGCTGGGAATTTACCCAACGGAAATGAAATCAGCACATGAGTTATCTGCACCACCATGTTTATTACAGCTCAATTCACAATAGCTAAGACATGAAATCAACCTAAATGCTTGTCAATTGAAGACTGGATAAAGAAATTATGGGACAGTTACACCATGGAATACTACACAGCAGTTTAAAAAAATGAAATCCTGCTGTTTGGAACAAAGTGGAAGACACTGGAAAATATTATACTTAGTGAAATAAGCCAGTCCCAAGAGGACAAATACCATACCTTCTCCTTGATCTGTGATAACTAATGGAGCACCTAAAATGTAATCTGTACAAGTGAGGATGACACTCAGAGATGCAACGACTTTGAACAGCCCTCGGCTCAACTGCTGATGAACAGCTTTTTCATACCATTTGTTGAACTCTTCACTTAGTATAGAGTTAATTGTATGTGTATAACGTTCATTGAAAATAGATCTTAGTAAAAAATAAGAATGGGAATGGAAAGGGAGGAGGAAGTGGGGTGGCAGGGCAGGTACGGTGGGAAGAATTACTATGTGCCTCAAGTTGTACTTATGAAATGCATGAACTCTGTATTCCTTAAATAAAAGGCTTCTGGGGGAAAAAGAAAAAAAAATCACAGAACAAAACATCTGTGAATGAATTACTAAAAGTGGCACAATGTGTGTCTATCAATTTGTATACCAATATAGGGAATAATAACAATCATTTATTACACAAAGGAGAAAAAAAGAAAGACAAAGAAATCTATTTTGCCCTATGTATGACCTATAAATGGACACTTAAGACACAACACAAATATTTCATTCACTCCCAGATACAATAATGCCCTGCATTTATAATACTTTCCTTTCTTCAATAATACATTACATTAAGTAAGTCATATTCTAACATCCCACTCCATCTACAGCACATGGAAAAACCACCTCATTTGTTTTGGGAAAACTGCCATCTTTTAGCAGCGCAATAGGATGGGAATTGGAGGACACTCTCTGAACCATCTCCAAGGAAATTCTCCTCCAATGCCTCAAATTCCACACTTTTAGACACTGGAGAAAGGGAATCACTAACAGTGGGAAATATGTAGTCTTAGAATACCCAGAATAGGTTGTCTGGCACCTCAGTGTGGAGTGTTTAGCTATTTGACAGCTTTCATTTTGCTCTTGAAATCTGGAGCCTCAGTAAAAAACTGAGAATTGAAAAATTCTATTTTAACAACCTGTTTGCTGCCTATGTACTTACATTGAGTCTCTGTGTAGGTACCAAAAAAATGATGAAAGAAGTTCCAGTGTAAAACTCTGGGATACAGCCAACATTTTAGAGTCAAATGGCAACAGAAGATGGTCAAAGGTGAGAGGAGGGAGAGAGATTAATTCTAAGAGAGGCAAGAAGAAAGAAAGGTCTGGAGAAAAAACTGCCAAAGGTATTTTGATCCCACAAGGATATGAAGATGAAGACGGAGGGCAGGAGAGATTTTAGAGAAGAATATGATTCCCCAGTGGAGGGCACTGCTTATTAAGCTGCCACCTACAATGCCAGCATCCCATATGAGCACCGGTTCAAGTCCTGGACACTCTACTTCTGATCCAGTTCCCTGCTAATGTGCCTGAGAAAGCAGCAGAAGACTGCTGTAGTGTTTGGCCCCTGCACCCATGTGGAAGACCTGGATGGATTTCCAGGTAGGGGAGTGAACCAGTGGAAGCAAGACAGATCTCGATCTCTCTCTCTCTCTCTCTGTCTCTCTCTCTCTCTCCCTCCCTCCCTCCCTCCCTCCCTCTCTTTCGTGTGCATGCACTAATTCCACCTTTCATTTAAAAATAAATACTTTTAAAAATAAAGAATAGGGACTAGTGCTGTGGTGCAGCAGTAGGTTAATTCTGGATGCCTGCGGTGCCAGCATCCCATATGGGCGCCAGTTCTAGTCCTGGATGCTCCTCTTCCAATCCAGCTCCCCGCTGTGGCCTGGGAAAACAGTAAAAGATGGCCCAAGTCCTTGGGCCCCTGAACCCACATGGGAGACAAGGAAGAAGCACCTGGCTCCTGGCTTTGGATCGCACAACTCCAGCCATTGCGGCCATTTGGAGAGTGAACCAATGGACTGAAGAACTTTCTCTCTGTCTCTCCCTATCACTGTCTGTAACTCTGCTTCTCAATAAATTAATTAATTAATTAAAATAAGATAAGATAAAATAAAATAAAATAAAGAATATCATTCCCCAGAGAAGTAGAAGACCATGTCAGCTTTAAGAATACAGGTGGTAGAGAACACACTAGACAAGGGTCAAGTGTTAACACAATCAACTACAGTAACATTAAAAATTCCATATTCTTTAACTCTTTAACTCCTTTCCATCTGACCATACAACCCAGTATTCACACTTCTAGATATAAGTCATTAGAAATTAAGCATGCTTCCATGAAAATGTATCAGCCAATGCTCATAGCAGTGTTATTTAGAAAATACAACAGTTGGGGGAAACCTAAATGTTCACCAACTAATGAAGGCTACACATTCCGTGTTATATCCAGAATGGAACACATATGGGTAACATAGAAAGGAACAAAGTACTTTTTAAAAAATAGGATTATAAAAATACATTATTTTCAGTAAAAGAAGCCTGACAAAAAAAGTAAATACTGTATGTTTTCATTTAAATAGAATTCTAGAACAGGCAAGACTAATTTATCATGGCAGACATCATATCAGCCATTGTGTGGGACAGGAAGTTGGGTGAATAACTGCAAAAGGATTTACCTCATTCAGCCTAATCACTAATACCCACCTCCCAAGAAGGTTCAGAGGAACTTTTTTTCACTAAGATGTCAAGAAACATATCAGAGAAGTCAGCATCAACATCCTTAAGAGGCAATGTGGGGCCCGGCCCAGTGGCTCACTTGGCTAATCCTCCGCCTATGGAGCTGGCATCCCATATGGGCGCTGGTTCTAGTCCTGGCTGCTCCTCTTCTGATCCAGCACTCTGCTGTGACCCAGGAGGGCAGTGGAGGATGGCCCAAGTGCCTGGGCTCCTGCACCCGCATAGGAGACCACAAGGAAGCACCAGGCTCCTGGCTACGGATCAGTGCAGCTCCAGCCGTGGCAGCCATTTGGGGTGTGAACTAACGGAAAGAAGACCTTTCTCTCTGTCTCTCTCTCTATCTATAACTCTACCTGTCAAAAAAAGAAAAGAAAAGAAAAAGAAGCAATGTGATCAGTAGATGCCTTCTGGACTATCTGGATGATAGTGGAAGACAAGACTGTTGAAATGGGCTCCTATATATGTGGTGATGAGAGGAACCAGAGTTTTAGGGGTCATATGGTTCCCTCACTAGGCAGCAATGGTAGTAAGAAACAGAGAAACATCACTGTTGAAATGAGGCCCTGAAATCAATGGTGATGATGGGAATCCAGAGTAATAAGGACTGCTTCACAGCACTGAATCACCAAAAAAAGTAGGTACAATCATTGCAAAGAGCAGCAGGGTAAAGTAGTTATCAGAACGACCTAATCTACAGGGATCTTTGCTATGGCTAATGGGCCAAAATGTCCTTAGAATTAAAAAGGCCCCCTGTTAAAATATTAACTGTATGATGTTTCAATTCATATATTACAAAGTGACTCAAAAATTGATTAAATATAGAATTGAAAAAAGAAAAGAAAACTTTGTTCTCAACCAGTTCCCAAACCTAAGCCAGACCCAGAGCTCCTTGGCCAAAGAATAGTAGATCATCATGAGAAGACACCTCTCAACATGAACACAAAAAATACATGGTAAATCTGTTTTCCAAACCTTTTTCCCAAAGAAAAACTGTGCACTAGAGAATAAGTGACACGCAGGCTTTGAGAGGATTGGCTATTTTAATTCCCAGAGATCCATTGTAATAAAGAGTCTAGCTCCATTTGTTAATGTTTGCTGACAGCTTTTAAGTTTCATGCCTTTCTTTTCCTATTCTTTCCTGCACCTGTGTAAACTGAACAAAAACACAGGTGCCCCCTTCTTTAACACCAGGAGGAAGTTCAAACTACATCCAATAACCTCACTCTGTCCTCACCTTCTAACCATCATAAAAACCCAAGCTTACAGCCATTATAAAAAACATGTTGGAATTTTCTCAGAAAATTTAAAAATAGAAATATCAGAAGATCCAGCAATTCTATCACTGAGTATATGTTCAAAAAATAAAAGCAATATGTTGAAGACATATTTGTACTCCCATGTTCACTGCAGCATTATTCAGAAGAGCCAAAATATGGAATCAATCTAAATGGCTATCTACAGCTAAATGGAGTAAAAAAAATGTTATGTAAATACACATATTTTCACAATGGGAAACTATTCTGCCATGAAAACCAGAAATCTCATTTGCAACAATATGGATGAAACTGGAGGACACTGTGTTAAATGACATAAATTAGACACAGAAAGACAAATATAACCTCATGATCTTATTTATATATGGAATATAAAGAACTTAAACTCGGCCAGCACCCCGGCTCAATAAGCTAATCTTTCGCCGCTGGCACATTGGGTTCTAGTCCTGGTCAGGGTGCCAGATTCTGTCCCAGTTGCCCCTCTTCCAGGCCAGCTCTCTGCTGTGGCCCCGGAGTGCAGTGGAGGATGGCCCAAGTGCTTGGGCCCTGCACCTGCATGGCAGACCAGGAGAAGCGCCTGGCTCCTGGATTCGGATTAGTGCGGTGTGCCAGCTGCGGCGCGCCATCTGCGGCGGCCATTGGTGGATGAACCAACGGCAAAGGAAGACCTTTCTGTCTCCCTCTCTCACTGTTCACTCTGCCTGTCAAAAAAAAAAAAAAAAAGAATTCAAACTCATGGAGAAGACAGTGGAATGATAGTTATCAGAGACAGTGAGGAGAGGGTGTAGGTCAAAGGTTACAAATTTCAACTAACCAAAAAAAGGGGGGGGGAGACAAATCAATAAAATGAGATAAAAAAAGAAAATCTAACAACAGATACTACAGAAAAAACAAAAGATCATCAGGAATTACTATAAAGAATCGCATGCCAACAAATTCAGAAACCTAGAAATGGATAGATTCCTGGACAAATATAATCTACCAAAATTGAGTCATAAAGACATAGAAAATGTAAACAGATAAGTAACCAAGATGGAGATTGAATCAAGACACTCCCAACAAAGAAAATCCCAGAACCAGACAGTTTCACTCCTTAATTCTACCAAACATTTAAAGAAGAACTAATT
Source organism: Sylvilagus floridanus (assembly GCA_949820135.1). Classification (NCBI taxonomy): domain Eukaryota; kingdom Metazoa; phylum Chordata; class Mammalia; order Lagomorpha; family Leporidae; genus Sylvilagus; species Sylvilagus floridanus. Next base: position 19,427,518 of record OX463246.1, on the reverse strand, counting down.
CTAATTCTTATCAAGCTATTCAAAATGATTGAAAGGGAGGGAACCCTCCAAACTCCTATGAAGCCTGTATCATCTTAAACAGAAAGAGAACTATAGACCAATATCCCTGATGAACATAGATGCAAAAATCCTCAATTAAATATCAGCTAATCAAATCCAACACAAATCAGAAAGATAATTCACCCAGACTAAGTGAGATTTTCTTCCTTAAAATGCAAGGGTGGCTCAACATTCACAAATCAATAAATGTGACACATCACACTGACAAACTGAAGAACAAAAACTGTATGGCTATCTCAATAGATTCAGAGAAAGCATTTGATAAAATACATCATTTCACAATGAAAACCTTAAGTGAATTGGGTATAGAAGGAACATTCCTCAACACAATCAAGGCAATTTATGATAAACCTATAGCCAGCATCCTTCTGAATGGGGAAAAGCTGGAAGCATTCCCCCTACATCCTGAATAAGCCAAGAATGCCCACTCTCACTATTGTTATTTAATATAGTACTGAAAGTTTTAGCCAGAGCCATTAGGCAAGAAAAAGAAATCAAAAGGATACAAATTTTGGAAGGAGGAAGTCAAACTATCCTTATTTTCAGATTACATGATTCTATATGCAAGGGAACCCAAAAGACTCCACTGACAGAGTACTGGAATCCATAAAAGAGTGTGGTAAAGTGGTCGGATATAAAATTAACAGACAAAAATCTGTAGCCTTTATATAGACAGATAATGCCACAGCTGAGAAATAACTTTTATAATAAATCCCAATCACAATAGTGATAAAAAGAATTAAATACCTTAGAATAACTTTAACCAAGAATGTCAAAGATTTGTACAATGAAAATTATAAAATATTAAAGAAATAAATAGAAGAAGACTTTTAAAAATGGAAGAATTTTTGATGCTCATGGATTGGAAGAATCAATATCATCAAAATGTCCATACTACTTAAAGCAATTAACAGATTCAATGCAATTTCAATCAAAATGCCAACAACATTCCTCCCAGATCTAGAAAAAAATGATGCTAAAATTAATATGGAAACACAAGAGACCCTGAATAGCTGAAGCAATCTTATATAACAAAAACAAAGCTAGAGGCATCACAGTATCAAATTTCAAGACATGTTTCAGGGCAGTTATAATCAAAGCAGCCTGATATTGGCACAAAAACAGACCAACTGAAACAGAACAGAAACTCCAAAAATCAATCCACACATCTACAAACAACTTATCTTTGACAAAGGAGCTAAAATCAATCCCTGGAATAAGAACAGTCTCTTCAACAACTGCTGCTGGTTTTCAAACTGTGTTCCATGTGCAGAAGTGTGAAACTAGACCCCTTCCTTACATCTTACTAAAAAATATCCACTAAAAATGGATCAAAGACCTAAATCTATGAAATGATACCATCAAAATACTAGAGAACATTGGGGAACCTGCAAGACATTGACATAGGCAAAGACTGCTTGGAAAAGACTCCAGAAGCACAAGCAATCAAAACCAAAATTACAAATGGGTTACATCAAGCTGAGAAGTTTCTGCACTGCAAAAGAAACACTAAGCAATGTGCAGAGGCAACCAACAGAATGGGAAAAAATATTTGCAAACTATGCTACTGATAAAGGGTTAACATCCAGAATCTATAAACATCTCAAGAAACTCAACAACAAAACAAACAATCTAGTTAAGAAATGGGCGAAGGACTTGAATAGGCATTTTTCAAAAGAGGAAATACAAATGGCTAATAGATACTTGAAAAGTATCACTAGCCATCAGGGAAATACAATTCAAACCACAATGAAGTTTCACCCCTCTACAGTTAGCATAGCTCTCATACAGAAATCAACAGACAGCAAATGCTGCTGAGGGTATGGTGAAAAAGGTACCCTAATCCACTGTTGGTAGTAATATAAACTGGTGCAGCCATTCTGGAAGACAGTATCTGAATATAGATCTAGCATATATCCCAGCCATCCCACTCCCAGAAATTTACTCAAACCAAAAGAAATCAGCATGTGAAAGAGTTATCTATATCCCCATATTCATTGCAGCTCAATTCACAATAGCTAAGATATGGAATCAACCCAGATGTCCATCAACTGTTGACTGGAGAAAAAATTATGGTATATACACTATAGAGTACTACACAGCTGCAAAGAAAAAAATGAAATCCTCTCTTTTGCAACCAAATGGATGCAATTAGAAACCATTATGCTTAGTGAAATAGACAGTCGCAAAAAGACAGATGCCATATGTTTTCCCTGATCTGTGGTAACTAATAGAGTACCTAAAATGTAACATATTGGAGTGAAATGGACATTTTGAGATTTGATGATTGTTTACAGCACTTTTCTGTTAAGACACAGTGTTTTATATCTTCATACTATTTACTGAACTCTGTTACTTAGTGTAGGGCTAACTTTATAATCATTAAGTAAACTGAAAGTAGATCTTTGTAAAAATTAAGAGAGGAATGGGAGAGGGAGGAGGAAGAAGGGCTGGAGCATGGGTGGGAGCTGAGGTAAGGTGGGAAGTATCACTACATTCCTAAATCTGCATCTATGAAATACATGAAACTTGCATAACTTAAATAAAATTTTAAAAAACTAATGAAAAAATTATAATTATGTTAAGCCCAGTTTCCTTTCACAAGAGATATGATACCAGGGACTCCAAAAATATGTACCACGGGGATCACATAGAAATCCATACACAAAGAGTTTCACAAATGAATTTAAAAGCAGTTTTGTATTTTTAAGTCATCCAAGGTACTAATGTTCCTTTGAGTGTCAAAATTAGCAAACCACTCATGCATTCCTCCAGAGACTCACAGCTTCTCCTCATGATTTATCATCCTAGCACGACCAGCATTGGGGGGAATCTGAAGCATTGCTTTGTGGGAGCCTTGTCCTGGGGCTTGAATGAAGCTGGTGTTTGCCTAGTGGCATGCAGGTGTCTGTATAACTTACTTGATTTGGTCCCAAAGGACTGTTGTGAAAAACAAAGGTTAGGAAAAGAAATGGTAAACAGTGGAGAAGAAAAGGAAGTTAATTATGCCAGGTGAAAGGCCACAGAATTCTGTTTTAGCACCTGCAAAAGTATGCCAATATTTATACAGCAGTGTCTCAGGATTTATGGGAGATGTCAATTTTTAAGTCACTCCACCTTCCCTTTATGTTCTTACTTCCAGCCATCTGTGGGTAATATGTGGAGAGAGAGCTTGATCTGACAAAGTATGAAACACAACAAGCTGTAAGACTTTGAGCCTTGTATAACAAAATATAAAAACAAAGATCAAAGCCACAGGCCCACTGGATGATTGTTTGGTTTTTTTTTTTTTTTTTAAGAACAGCCCAAAGCAAGGAAAAAAAATTTCCCAACTTTTAAACAACCAGAGTATCAGCAAAACCTAAATAAAAGCATGTTTATCTTACACCTACCACAGAATCTCTGGTGTCCCTTTGCTAGGGAGCCTTCGGCCAGCTGGACACACAGTTTGCTGGGCAGCCTGCTTTAATTTACTCAGAAGGAAAGATCATTTTGAAGTCCGGATGGGTACCTCTTAGGAAGTTGAGTCCAAGAAAACAAACTCACATGTGTAAATCTACAGCAACAAGATATACAATATGATGAAAATGAATTCCATGAAACATCAAAACAAAAAAGAATTCCAGGCAATTTAGATCCTGATGCTGATAAAAGGCATTCAGTCTTTGAAAGGAGAAATTTCACTGAGAGTAAAGACACGTTTATAACATTGCTCGGTCTTTCCTTCCATGAGTGAAATGTGTGCTAGAGAGGATGTATTTTTTTTTTTTCAGAATAGAAAGTTAGTGTCCTCACTTAGCCAGACAGGAAAATGTCTCATTTTCCAGGTTCTCTGCATTTTTCCAAAGGTAAAAGAAGGTAATATTTTTATGCTATATTCTTAAAGCAAATCTATGATTCTAGCTTAATAAAGTCTCTTTTTCATCAATTCTGTAATAAGAGCTTTTAAAGGTTATCTTGTTATCTATAGAAGTGAGCTCAAAGTGAATAAGGTAATATGTTTATCACATTCACCATAGTGCTCAATAAAGTTTCATATCAATTATTACAAAGAAAATTGAGACAGGAAACATACAAGGACAGAAACTTAAAACTGAACTCATTATGTTGTTTTTAAACTCAATATCATCATTTCTGGTTGCTGTCCATGAATAAGTGATACTTTTGAAGTCCAAGTTTATCTTCAAATCCAATGTACTTTAAGAAAAGTCTTTTGGTTTCTCTTCCATATCAATACTCAAGTCAGCTGATTTCACTAAAACTAGTGTTAACATTTGAAGGGCAAACACCAAAAGTATATATGGAGATCTAAATCCTATTTGTCTAAATGCTTAACAGTATACATTAAGCTAACAATATTCATATGTGTGTGTGTGTGTCTTCCTACCTTGAAATACTCATAACATATTTCATACTGATTAGGAAGGACAAGTTTGAATTTAGAGTTTTTGGATTTCTCAAAGTTCTGCATAATGACTCAGGAAGAGCTTGCTCCCAGCTGTCATCCTGTGGCCTAACCTCTTTCTCCTCCCACGATCAACTCCCCCATACCATAAGATGCCCTGAGTAGACTCTTCAGCTTGCAGGCCCAGCTTCCATCCCTTCATAGCCACAGCAAATAGCTATCCACTGATTGTCTGTTGGGCCTACATAGGTATAACAGGGTAATAAGAACCAAGTTTGGGAGGAAGGACTTCACTTAAAGCTAGGAATCCTAAGGGATCCTTAGGGATTCTAAGGGTGTGTTTGGGGCCATCTGAGCAGTGTTCCAGGTCCTGGGTACACAGGGGCTACAATGTAGGCTCTTGGGTAGACACAATCCTGTGCCCCTTGGAGAGAGCACAGCTGGAAGACAGTCCAGAGGGGGCCTCAGATTCACAGGCCTCTGGGCATGAGTCTTCTTTGACTTGATTTATGTGTGACACTGATTTTTGCTGCCTGCACTGCAACTTTTAATTCACTCAAATGTCTTATCCAGAACTACTTTCATCATCACTTTGTGGAAGTATATTCACTTTCCCCTGCATTCCTTGACTTCTGATGAAAGCATCACAATCCAAAAATTTGTTTACCCTGGAAACTCTAGGATCATCCAGATGTTCTCTTCCCTTATCACTTCTTTCCAGTCTCTAGCATAAGGAAATTCCTTCCCATTCAAACTGCCTTTCTCCTGGATAAAACCCTCTACTGTTCTCAACTAGACAACAGCCTCCTAAATGGTTTTTCTGCACAGGTCATTTCTAAGCTCAATTCGTTCCCTGCTCTTCTAAAAGTGCATTTGTAATCAACTCATTGTTATCTTAAAGAGCTTTTATGCCCACCCACTGCCACAAGAACAAAGCTAACACATGAGTTCAGCTTTTTCCATGTGTCCCAGAGGTCCGGCCTGCCACTCTCTTTAGTCACACTGGGCTACTCATCCTTCTGAGTATTTCATGCCTGTTCATTCTTATTGCTCATGCTGTTTCAGCTGCCTGGGAGGCCTCTCTATGGTTCTGATGCCCATGAACTCTTTCTCATCCTCCAAACTCTGCTCAAATAGCCTCACCTCCCTGTAGACCTCTTTGAGTCTCATATATTTAATAATTACTTCTTCCCTTATCTATGCCCTGATTGAACTTTATGCCTAACTTTCTCATAGCATTTATCAAAAATAGCACAATAAGTATTGAGTTTATCACAATTGGTCAGTCTTCATTAATATTCTCTTAGTTTGAACTTCTCTAGAAGGGCACTCTAAGACAAGGATTTCTGTGCAAATAGTTTATATGAGAAGTGCCAGAATCACTGACATGGGGTAGGCAGGAGCAACAAGGAAAAGAAGACAGCCAATAAAGTTTACATCATCAAGTCAGACAACGCTGTAGGCAACTACAGCTTAGGACATAGCCCAGGGATATTGCCAAAGGATGTTAATACCTCTGCACCTCTGGCTCACTTTATAGGCAGAGAGCCTTTCTCTTTTAGAGAGAAAGCTCAGGCACAGAAATGCAAACAGCTGGCAGTAATGGAGCACTTTGTGTTCAAACTGTCATCAGAGCCTCAGAAGCCTCACATGGTGAATCCCATGATTCCTGGCGTTGTGTATACAATAGGAAGCAAATGACTGCATGAGGTCTTTCCATTACTACCAATGTATTTTTTTTTTTTTTTGACAGGCAGAGTGGACAGTGAGAGAGAGAGACAGAGAGAAAGGTCTTCCTTTGCCGTTGGTTCACCCTCCAATGACTGCTGCGGTCGGCGCGCTGCGGCCGGCGCACCGCGCTCATCCGATGGCAAGAGCCAGGTGCTAGGTGCTTTTTCCTGGTCTCCCATGGGGTGCAGGGCCCAAGCACCTGGGCCATCCTCCACTGCACTCCCGGGCCACAGCAGAGGGCTGGCCTCGAATGTGTTTCTTAATCTCTAGCTACACTAACACTACCTGAAGGTCAAAGGTATAACAATCACTGTAAGAGTTCTAAGAGTTCTATGGTATATAATCCTCCCAGCACTATGACTTGGCTATTGTTACTGTCATATTACGGAGGGAGAAGCTGATAATCAGAAAACTCAATTAATACAATTTAAGAGAGAATTTAGATATAGAGTTATGATCCAGAATAGGCAATTGAACCCAAGAATTCAAATTGTTTAATATCTTAGAACAAATCCAGTTATTTACATTTACTTTCAAAATGCTGAGTAAACTGAACACAGTTTGTCATTTCTGTGTCTAACTAAAAAAAAAAAAAAACAAAAACAAAAACAAATTCTACATCTGATCCAATTTTTTTAAATCTAAGAGACTATTTATAAATCACTAATAGGAAAATATTTTAAACAATGCATTGCTTACTGTTTTCAAAAATCAAAGACAGGAGCCAGCATTATGCATAATGGGTTAAGCCACCATGTTTAACACCAGCATCCCATATGAGTACTGGTTCAAGTCCCAGCTGTTCCACTTCCAATCCAGCTCCCTACTTATGCACCTGGGACAGCAGCAGAAGATGTTTCAAGTCCTTAGGCCCCTGTACCCACGTAGGAGACCAGGATGAAGCTCCTTGCTCCTAGCTCCTGGCTTCAGCCAGGCCCAGCCCTGGTCGTTGTGGCCATATAGTGAGTAAAATAGCAGATGGAAGATCTCTCTGTGTCTCTCTTTCTGTCTCTCCCTCTCTGTATTCTACCTTTCAAATAAACAAATCTTTTTAAAAAATCAAAGATAAGGCTGGCGCCGTGGCTCAACAGGCTAATCCTCCGCCTTGCGGCGCCGGCACACCGGGTTCTAGTCCCGGTCGGGGCGCCGGATTCTGTCCCGGTTGCCCCTCTTCCAGGCCAGCCCTCTGCTGTGGCCCGGGAGTGCAGTGGAGGATGGCCCAAGTGCTTGGGCCCTGCACCCCATGGGAGACCAGGGAAAAGCACCTAGCACCTGGCTCCTGCCATCGGATGAGCGCGGTGCGCCGGCCGCAGCAGCCATTGGAGGGTGAACCAACGGCAAAGGAAGACCTTTCTCTCTGTCTCTCTCTCACTGTCCACTCTGCCTGTCCAAAAAAAAAAAAAAAAAAAAAACAAAGATAAAAGACATCATAGTGAAAAGTAATAAGTTTTGTCATAAAATACTAGAAATACATTCCAAATGCCCGAATATTTATCATTATTAGGAATATTAATGGATTTTAACTCTAAAAGTAGTAAATCGATTTGTACCTAACATGTTCAAAGAAAACACTGAACATAAGTAAATATATATCTCTGTGAGGCCTATCTGTGAAAACTGTTCAAAACTGTAGAATAGATTGTTTCACTTGTAATAAAATCTTGATCACTGTATATGTGAGCACTATTATTCATTCCTCCAATTTTTACACTTTGTTTTCAATACTTTTGGAAGCAAGTAGACAATAAAACATCAAACAGGATTTGAATGTCTACAGTACAAGCATAATTAAGACCCTAGTACCCCCAAAAATAATCAATAGGCTAGCTTAGCTGTTCAATCTCCCAAAAAGAGAAAGAATTCTTCTAAGTATCAAGATATGTTATATTGTACAATTAAGAAGATTTTCCTACAAATATTAGCAAGAAACTTATATTGTTAGGTAGGAAATCATTCCAGTGATATATTAGTAACATTTTGCTGAAAAGCTCAGTAGAAAAATATGTCAAATCAGCTTTTATTTAAAATAGTGCAAGGCCGGCGCCGTGGCTCAACAGGCTAATCCTCCGCCTTGCGGCGCCGGCACACCGGGTTCTAGTCCCGGTCGGGGCACCGATTCTGTCCTGGTTGCCCCTCTTCCAGGCCAGCCCTCTGCTGTGGCCCAGGAGTGCAGTGGAGGATGGCCCAGGTGCTTGGGCCCTGCACCCCATGGGGAGACCAGGAAAAGCACCTGGCTCCTGGCTCCTGCCATCGGACGAGCGCGGTGCGCCGGCCGCAGCGCGCCGTCCGCGGCGGTCATTGGAGGGTGAACCAACGGCAACGGAAGACCTTTCTCTCTGTCTCTCTCTCACTCACTGTCCACTCTGCCTGTAAAAAAAAAAAAAAAAAAAATAGTGCAAATAATTTAATATTGTAGTACTTAATCATTCCTGAGAAAAAGTTTATCTAAATAATTCCCTAAATTTTTGAAGAAAATTTTTAAAATGTAACCATCAATAATCTTAGTTCAAAATTGACTCATAGGTGTGTATGCACAATTTATAATGTGACTCTTTCTTCACCAGTAGGCTAAGCCTCTACCTGCAGCGCTGGCATCCCATATGAGCTCCGGTTCCTGTCCTGGCTGCTCCTCTGCTGATTCAGCTCTCTGCTAATGGCCGGGCAGGGCGGTGAAAGATGGCCCAAGTGTTTGGGCCCCTACACCCATGTGGGAGACCCAGAGGAAGCTCTTGGCTTCCAGTCGGCCCAGCTCTGGCCATTGTGGCCACTGGGGGAGTGAATCAGCAGAGGGAAGACTTTTCTGTCTCTCCCTCTGTCTGTAACTCTCTCAAATGAATAAAATCTTAAAAAAAAAAAAAAAAAGCAAAAACAAAAAGACCTGACTTGCTATCAAGATTACCAACACAGAATACTAAAAGTTCTAGGTGTTTAGAAATACCTAGAAAAGGTCAATTTGTGCTATCTTTCAATAAAAGAAAAAACATAATTACTCATGGTGTATTCCAAGCATGGGATTTACCAAAATTGTGATATGCTTAATGATTTACATTGATAAAAGTAAGTAAAAGAGGAAGGAGAGAGTGGGAGGAGGGAGAGAAAAAGAAAGGGAGGAAGAAAGAGGAAGAGAAAGAAAGAAAAAAAAAGCTAAACAATGATAAATTTGCCACTAAGTGATATGTTAAAGACATTCCCATTTTTATAGTTATATAAGCTGTGGTGCATTCTAAAACACCCATAAAATTCCTTCTATCTCATTTGTATTCAGCATTTGTAAATTCTGTCTCAAGTAAAATAAGCAATTGGGTGCAACATTTGCAAACTTTTATAAATACTGTTTTAATTACTCTACACTCCTGAATCCTTCTGTTTGGATTCAAGACAGTGATGTCAAACATTATGAGAGTGTTTATTGCTTTGGAGTGGAATGAGACACTTACATGGCACATCTGTGTATTTTAGAAGGTTGCACTATATAACTCAAACAAACAAAGAACTATAGGTAATTTCACTTTTATAGCAGATTAACACAAAATGATTATCACTTTCAGTAAATCTAAAACTTTACAAAACTTCAGTTTAAATGATAAGTAATATTTTACAATTCCAAGTAGCTTCTGAATTTACTATATCTCCAATCATGACAACAAACCCTAAAGAAATGATAGCAAGAGGGAGAATTCTTAAAAGGTCATGAATTTACATTAGCTAATTTCAGTTCAGTCTTATTTATTAATTTGTACATTTGTTCAAAAAATGTTTATTAAGTTTTTTCTATTGGCAGCCCTTGAGGTAGGCAAAAATAACACAAGCTATAATAGTAAGTAAAAGCCCCACTTGAAGTTATCATGGTCAATTTACCTTCCTTTCATTTAAAGGAAGTATGCTATGTTTCATCCCTAAAGATTTAATGTACGGTACAAAGCCCTATAAATAAATCCTCTAAAAGGTTCTTCCTTTAGAAATCAAAACTAATAATAATTTGCAGAATTTTGACTTTATCCCATTTCTGCTGCCAGTATTACCACTACTTAGAACAGTTCCACTTTTAGATTGATAAACATAATTTTTTTGGCCTAGACATACATTATATCACCTCACAGCTTTACTTTCATTACAGGTATCATTCCATATCATAAAATCCTCAAGCACCTTAATTTCTCTGTTTTTGTTTCAGACTGTTATTCTACTTTTTTCATTTCCTTCCCTGGAAAGTCTAGTCCAGGATCCATCATTTCCAATTGTTACCTTCCACTCCACCTAACCCTGAATAAGTTCAAAGATTTGTGTTCCTCTTCCTATTCCTGTAACAATCAGTCTCATGGGTACTGCAGAACAAAATCTCACAACCCTGATGATTTCTTCCAGAGCAGAATCTCCGAAGCCATGAGTCATCACCAAGTGGATAACAGACGCTATGACTCTCTGGGTCATACACTCTCTCTATCCCCTTATTTATTTAAAATATTTATGAATGTACCTATGTCCTGTAATGAAAGGCCTTTACCATCACCTTAAGTACATAAAAACAGATCTTTCATCTCTGCAACAAGATTGTCCTTAGCTTTTAATTCTCTGCCTTCCCTAAATGTTATCCCATCCTCCTTGCTAACCCGTTACCGCCTTTCTCACCAGTTTCATACTTGCCTCCCTTCTCTACGTTTCACCTCATGCTCAACTCCCTATCAGCTTCTAAAACTATTCCTTGATTTCTGGTTTCCACTTTTCCTCTGACTCTGCAGTCACGATTCTCAGATCTTTCTGTTTGTAGCTTTCTCAGCTTTTTTCCATTCTCAACATGAAAAAAAAAAAAAACTTCTTCCAATCTATTTTTAAATTGACACATAAAGTTGTACCTATTTAGATGGTGTCATCTGATGTTTCAATACTTGTATACATTGTGTAATGTTCAAGTTAAGATACCCATGCCTATCTCCTGGAAGATTTATGAATTTCTTTGTCTTCCAACACATTTCTAATGGCATTGTTCACTAGTAACTGCCTGGCTCCCAGCTTAAATTGCATTATTCATTTACACTGTTCAAACTGTTTATGTCAAATTCAATACACAATTTGACATCTGTACCATTCCTGATATTAACAGTGCTGCTTGAAATTCTCTTCTTCCTTGATTTTCATGAACATAATGAGCTACTGATTTTCCATCCTTCCAGCTCATTCTTCAGCCATGTCTTTCTGGGATTCTGTCTCCTGCATCTGAAACTTGGGAAGTCTGTGCTCCCCTTGGCTCTGGCCTTGCTACCCTTCTTGTACCAGATACCTTATGTGGTTGCTTTCAGTCACATCCATGGTTTCATCTAGCACTTAACTCCTGATGGCTCCAAATCCATGCAATTTTCTTAGCTCTCCCTCTTTAAGCAATGCATGTATATATTCTACTGCCTGACTCATATATTCAAATCTCAAATAGTTTGAAATATAGTATTTGCTTTATGGGCCATGTGAATACAACTTAGGGTAGGCACTGCTCTACGTAAGCATTGAAATATAATTGATTCATGTGCTCTCACAATGACTTCTACAAGGCATGTACTATTACTGTTCTCATTTTATGAATGAGAAAACAAGGACACATAATTTGTAAATGGTAAAGCAAACTTAACCAATATACTGAATTGTCTCTTTATAGGTCCTGCAAATGCCCAAAGCTGGAGACATTTAAACCACGGGGGCCCTTTCCCACCTACCTCCACAGGGCTGGGTGCCTTCCTTGTCTGTTTCTAAGACCCTCAGCTTAGCCCTTTTCTAAAACTATATTTCCTTTTTTATCATCTTATTAATGAGCTGCTTAAGGCCCAGATCCTACTTTTATTTGTGAAAACACAAAACCTAGCACAGTGCTTCATACATAAGCATTTAATTTTAGTTCAATAGATGTGTTTTAAAATATTTACCACAATACAGTTTTTCAACAATAGTTTCACAAACTTTTCTAAGTTTTCATACTGTAATATGAAATAGTATTAAAATAGCTTTTTCTTTCTTTTTTCTTTCTTTTCCTTAAGACAAGACCTGAGGAACTCCTTGTTTGCTTGTTTTTGATTATATATTGAAATTTAGCCTACAGTTTAACCAATTTAAATATTTTATATGCCAAATTTCAGAAGAATATTTCCAATATTGTTGCTTTCTAATATGTGCCTGTTAACATATACATGTTACATATACAGAGAAAGAAGAGGAATTGTGAATCATCTAACTGCTGATAGTGGTCATTTCTAGGAAGTAGACTTGGAAGAAGTTCATTTCCTACACTACAAATATTAGTACTACTTATATTTTCTACAAGGAATATGTACTACTTTTATTTTAAATTTTGTATCTTTATATTTTAAAAAATCCTAAGGAAAAGTAGTACTTCTATTTGTAAAAAGAAACTTGGGGTGGGCACTGGGTGCAGGGCTTAAGTCACCATGTGGGACACCCACACTGCATATCAGAGTTTCATGTTCACTAGTTCCAGTCCCAGCTACTCCCTGCCAATCCAGCTTCCTGATAATGCACAGGAATGAGGCAGATGATTGCTCAAATACTTGGGGTTCTATCACCCATGCAGGAGACCCAGATTTAGGTCCATGGCTCACAGCTCCATCCTGGTCCAGCCCTGGCTATGGAAGGCATTTGGAAAATGATCCAACATATAGAAGATTCTCTCTCTCTCTCTCTTTCTCTCTCTCTCTCTCTTTCTCTTTCTCTTCCTCTCTCTCCTCTCGCACCCCCAATTTTCAAATTAAAAAAAAAGAAGAAAAATATTTCATTGTTGAATTTCATTATAATGTTGTAAATATAATGAGTTATTCTACCTAACCTCCCTTAAAGTAGGTCGAAGATGAACCTACCATATATCAAATTCTGAGAAAATTCCATAGGTTCCAAATTTATTTATTCAATTTCTGAAGAGTATGGTTTTTCTGACCTGTTTCTCACAGATTTTAACATTTAAACAATAACCTAAAACTAATATATTATAAATCATTTTATTTTAGTTCATTTAAAAATTGTTAGTTAAAACCCTCCTGAGAAATCTTTCTTCTCCAGCAATTTCCAAAGCATTTGTTTTTAAAATCCAAACAGTGGTTTAGGATTCCAAATCAGCAACAATGTGTGTTTAGACTCAAAAATTAAAATACGTTTCAAACCAAATATTTCAAAATCAATTTCTTTCATGTTTACTCATCAATTCTTTGGTTCCGGGCTCTATGTTTTGCCTGAACCAGTTGACAGTTTTGCTTGTGGTATTAAATAACATAGGGTGAGGCTGCCTGAGGGACCATCTGTTCTGTGCCTGTCATGACAATCCCAAGGCCCTCACAACTGCATTCTGTGGTTGCTCATTAAAGGGCGAAGGGCATTCTCTATCATGAGCCTAAGCCCAAGAAATGTTGTCCATCCCGTAAACATCAGAGCACAGCTGTGACACGTGTCAAGGAAGACAGGATGTTTTTGTTTCTTTGTATGTAAATACTACCTGATGCTCTCACAGATGGGAGGGTATGTTTTTTTGGATTAGGTTCTTTCTTTTTTGTATTTCATTAGACCTTGCTTTGTACAATAACAGATACTGTATGTTAAGGGATTTGATTTTATGAATATATATATATATATGTATATATATATTCCTGATCAAGCTTTAACTAAATACAATATCCTGTTTATAATTTTCCAATGAGTTTTAGACAATCAATATTTATGTTCATTTAAAGTCCCAGGGAGGGAGGCAATCTTCTACTCCAGCTTCAGAAATGCTTTAACATAGTCTTTCAAAGCTCAATGTGGGACGTGAACATCCCTAGTGAGATCTGAACCACTGCTCACATCCCACACCAGAGGTCTTAGATTCAAGTGCTGGCTCCTCTTCTGACTCCAGTTTCTTGCTAATGAGCAGGAAGGAGCAGACATGGCCCAAGGGAAAGCAGCAGATGATGGCCCTGGGTTTCTGTCACCAGGTAAGAGATTCAGATAGGGTCTTGGACTTCTAGTTGTGACCTGGCACAGCCCTGGCTATTGCAGGTATTTGAGAGTGAACCAGGGGATGTACGATCTTTCTCTCACTCTCTCCCTCTTTTTCTGTCATTCTGCCCTTCAAATAAATAGATAAAATAAAGCCTTTAAAAAAAAAAGATAATCTCTATTTAAAAGGCTCCCAGAGGTTATAGCCTAGAGTTCAGGATCACTCTTTGAAATGCAAAAGAAGAGTCTATACGAAATAGATGAATATACTTATCTCCAGGAATAACAGATTTTAAAGATTCTCTATAAATATGCTCTCGGATGAGGTGACAGGACCCCGGATCTCCAGTGAGAAGCCTAGTCTGCCTACAGGAATCAGTCATGATGACAAACAGGCCTTTCACTTTCAATTTAAGAAAACTGACAAATGAAAAGAGAAAATTAAGTAGCTAACAATTTTATTATAGTGTGTCCAGAAAAACAATTGTTATCTTGTTAAAATAAAAGAGCTACAAATCTAGAGAAAGACCAAGGTGAAAAGGAAGAACTTATTTCTGTCACATACTGTATATCCAAAGGATACAATTTTGGCCTTAGCAGAGAAACTCATTGGACACCTGTTCTCTGATATCAGAGTAAATCACTTCTCCCAGCATTCTCTCAGGCTGAGTGAAATATCCCCCAAACCCAGGTAAACCCCTTACTCCCATTTCCTGGAGCATATTTCTATTTACGTTGTTTAACAATTTCTTCCACATCTAAAAGATGATGCCCCAGATGCAGGATGCAAATTAATAAAAAGTTGGCCCTGAAACTTGTAACACCTCCTCCAACAGGTCCAGACAGTATAGGCTTACCAATCCAACAATGCCTTTGCAAAAACAAACAGCATTACTTCCTGAACTTGAACTCCAACACTGACAGGTGGCCCCAAAGGTCCTGGCTCCAAACCGGAGCTGCAGGTGCACAAAATCTCTGAATGCCACCGTACAACCAAAAGCCATAGACACAGGTCAGCTCTCAGGGAGTTCAAAGCCTGTTGAAGAAATTACATGTGCACAATTAATTGTATTGTAAGATAGAATGAATAGGTTATCACAGATATTCAAGTACCATGAAAACACTGAAAGTAGGGAACATTTGATTGAAGAAATAGAGATGCTTAATAAAAGAATCAATATATCGAGCGGCAAGATGGCGGAATAGGAAGGGAGCACACCGATAGTCTGGGGAGAGACAATTTAATAAAAGAGGAGATACTGCAGGTTCAAGGAAGAGTAGGGGAAGAAACAGCAGAGAAAACCCTTCCGGAACTGGAGATTCACAAAGGACCTGCGTGGAGAGCATGGGAGCCCGCAGTTTGGGACACCAGCAGCAGATTCAACACACCAGCGCTGGAACGCGAGGTGAGCAGAATCTCAATAGCCCGAGATACCAGGAGGGAAGAGGAAAAGGGAGCCTAGAGCGAACAAGGCTTGAAACCCTGCAGGGAAAAGTTCACCAGGCTAACTAGAAGAGAGAGAGAGGGAAAAAAAAAAAAAAGTGACCCGTACGGACACGAGCTTCTCTCTCTCCGCTCACCTCTCAAAGGTGAGCAAGACAAAGAGCAGGTGCCATTTTGGAATACGTCATCAGCAGGGCGACCTCGGGCCAGCACCGGCCCCGAGCCTAGCAGAAAAACCTGACTCTGGATGGGAGGGGTGAAATAACAGGAGATTAGAACCTAATGAATGTGTGGTGCTAATGAACTGAGACTGTGAAAAAAGAGACGGTGGGGGAGAGAACTCACAGAAATCACGAATTCATGTGAGTACTCTTCAGAGACGCTACAGTTCAGTAGCCTTGGCAGCCCAGTGGGAGACTAGAGGAGAATCTCAGCCCACACAAAGGGCCGCAAAGATTCCCTCTCTGGTCCTTGGGAAAGAGCTTCCGAACTCTGGCTCCTGTGGGTATATCATTCGCCTGCTAACCACCCCCAATTCTATTCAGCTGTGTGGAATTGCTTCCCTTTTGAACCAAAAAAAAAAAAAAACTAACAGAGAGAGATTTACCACGCCTAACCTGGGAGTGTCTCCTTTGACATACCCTCAACCCTGAGGAACCAAACAGAGCTATCAGGCCACACCCATCTCAAGCCTCTAAGGCTCCATCAAAAGCAGACAGTCCACTTAATCTAGAGTCATAGTATAACAAGAAAAAAACACCACAGTGAAGAAACCAATATGCCAAACAACAAACGCAAAAACCGAGGTAATAAGAACAAGGAAGACACTATGGCGTCCCCAAATGAAAAAGACACCCCAATTCAAGATTACGAAGATGATGAGATAGAAGAGATGCAAAAAGCAGATCTCAAAAAATTGATAAGAACACTAAGAAGTACTCAAAAACAAATTCTTGAACTACAGAAATCCTTAATGGACAAGGTAGAAAATCTCTCTCGTGAAAATGAAATATTAAGGAGAAATCAAGCTGAAATGAAACAACTAGTAGAACATGAAACTGTGATAGTGACGAGAAATCATAATGAAGTGAAGAATTCAATAGATCAAATGAAAAACACATTAGAGAGCCTTACAAACAGAATGGGTGAGGCAAAAGAGAGAATATCAGACTTAGAAGACAGAGCACAGGAAAATATACAGTCAAACCAAAGAAAAGAAGAGGAAATTAGAAATCTAAAAAATATTGTTGGGAATCTACAGGATACTATTAAAAAACCCAACATTCGAGTTCTAGGAGTTCCTGAAGGCATGGAGAGGGAGAAAGGATTAGAATGCCTTTTTAGTGAGATAATAGCAGAAAATTTCCCAGTTTTGGAGAAGGACAGAGACATCCTAGTACAGGAAGCTCATAGAACCCCTAGTAAACATGACCAAAAGAGGTCCTCACCACGACACGTTGTAATTAAACTCACCACAGTGAAACAGAAAGAAAAGATCCTAAAATGCGCAAGAGAGAAACGTCAAATTAAACTCAGAGGATCTCCAATTAGACTCACAGCAGACTTCTCATCAGAAACCCTACAAGCTAGAAGGGAATGGCGAGACATAGCCCAGGTACTTAGAGAGAAAAACTGCCAGCCCAGAATATTATATCCTGCCAAGCTCTCATTTGTGAATGAAGGTGAAATAAAGACCTTTCATAACAAACAAAAATTGAAAGAATTTGTTGCCACTCGTCCAGCCCTGCAAAAGATACTTAAAGATGTGTTACACACAGAAACACAGAAACACGGCCATCAACATGAAAGAAGATAAACGAAGGGAACCTCACAGCAAAACATCACAGGGAATTCAAAGCATACATTGGGATAAAGAAATTATGGGACATGTACTCTATAGAATACTATACAGCAGTCAAAAACAATGAAATCCGGTCATTTGCAATAAGATGGAGGAATCTGGAAAACATCATTCTGCGTGAATTAAGCCAGTCCCAAAGGGACAAATATCATATGTTCTCCCTGATCCGTGACAACTAATTGAGCACCAAAGGGGAAACCTATTGAAGTGAAATGGACACTATGAGAAACAGTAACTTGATCAGCTCTTGTGCTGACTGTTGTTGTACAATGTAATACTTTATCCCATTTAGTAATTTTTTTATTCTAGTACTATTGGTTGAACTCTGTAATTAACAAACAATTATTCTTAGGTGTTTAAATTTTAACTGAAAAGTGATCCCTGTGAAATATAAGAGTGGGAATAAGAGAGGGAGGAGATGTACAATTTGGGACATGCTCAATCAGTCGTGCCCCAAATGATGGAGTTAGAAACAGGCCAGGGAATTCCAATACAATCCCATCAAGGTAGCATGTACCAAGGCCATCTCACTAGTCCAAGTGATCAATTTCAGTTCACAATTGATCACACTGATAGGTCTAAGAGTCAAAGGGATCACACAAACAAGACTAGTGTCTGCTAATACTAACTGATAGAATGAAAAAGGGAGAGAATGATCCAACATGGGAATCGAGATACACAGCAGACTCATAGAATGACAGATGTCCTAAATAGCACTCTGGCCTCAGAATCAGCCCTTAAAGCATTCAGATCTGGCTCAAGAGCCCATGAGAATATTCTAGGCATGGAAAGCCAAGACACTCTGGGAAAAAAAGAAAAAAAAATGAAAGATCTCTGTGAGTGAGATACCAGTGGAACGAATGGGGCCATCAAAGAAGGAGGTACCTTTCTCTGAAGGGAGGAGAGAACCTCCACTTTGACTATGACCCTGTCGGATTAAGATTGAAGTCAGCGAACCCTAAAGGCTTCTCTAGCCTTGGCAACTCATGACTAGAGCCTACGGAGATTACTGACGCCATAAACAAGAGTGTCAAATTGTTAAATCAACTTCAGGAGTCACTGTGTACTTACTTCTCATGTGGGATCTGTCCTTAATGTGTTGTCCAATGTGAAGTAATGCTATAACTAGCACTGAAACAGTATTTTACACTTTGTGTTTCTGTGTGGGTGCAAACTGATGAAATCTTTACTTAGTATATGCTGAATCAATCTTCTGTATATAGATAATTAAAAATGAAAAAAAAATCTTGGTGTTAAATTGGAAATTGCCTAGAAAATTAATCAATTTTTTTAAAAAAATATATCATGTAGGATCTCTGTCCTTAATGTGCTATACATTGTGAATTAATACTATAACTAGTACTCCAACAGTATTTTTCACTTTGTGTTGCTATGTGAGGGCAAACTGTTGAAATCTTTACTTAATATATAGTAAACTGATCTTCTGTATATAAAGAGAATTGAAAATGAATCTTGATGTGAAGCAAGGGGAGAGGAAGTGGGAAAGGGGAGGGTTGCGGGTGGGGGGGAAGTTATGGGGGGGGAGCCATTGTAATCTATAAGCTGTATTTTGGAAGTTTATATTCTTTAAATAAAAGCGTTATAAAAAAAAAGAATCAATATATCAGTCATAAAATACTTTTCAGAAACTGTAGCATTGAGCTGAGATTTGGATTTTTACAAATTGATAAAAAGCAAATGCCATGATGAAATAATAAGAATGACACGAGTAAATAAAATGCTGCATTCACTTAATTCAGAGATTTTAATTGGATTAATTCTTTGATATGCAACAGAGAAGAATAGTCAATGGAGGTAAGTTGCTTTGACTCCTAGTCCAGACCTGTTTTTCATAGTATACTGAGCTAAGGAGTATGAACTTCATTTATAAGCACACAGAAGAGCAATCTTCTGTAGGGGAATCATAGGTTAGGGTTTGTCTCTGCCTCCAGGAAATCCTTTATCAACTGATAAAAAAGGACATATTCTATAGGAAAGAGGCAGCAGATCGGTAATGAAGCTATTGTGATGGTCAAGTGAGAAAGAATAAGTATCTGGACAAGCAGAGTGCCAATAGGAACAACAAGAAGTCAAGACATAGGTCACTGTTACACTTAGGAAGCAACTTAGCTGTTTACTGATGTACCTTATGCACTCAAATCTTGAAGTTAAATTACAGCCTTAAGTTATAAAGTGGTGGAATATCAGTAAAAAATGAAAGTAATTTGACAATGTATGTGTTTAGAATCCATTCATGGCCGGCGCTGTGGCTCACTTGGTTAATCCTCCACCTGTGGCGCCGGCATCCCATATGGGCGCCGGGTTCTAGTTCCAGTGGCTCCTCTTGCAGTCCAGCTCTCTGCTGTGGCCCAGGAGGGCAGTGGAGGATGGCCCAAGTGCTTGGGCTCCTGCACCCGCATGGAAGACCAGGAAGAAGCACCTGGCTCCTGGCTTCGGATCGGCACAGCACCGGCTGTAGTGGCCATTAGGGGAGTGAACCAGTGGAAGGAAGACCTTTCTCTCTGTCTCTGTCTCTCTCTCTCTCTCACTTTCTATATCTCTACCTGTAAAAAAAAATAATAATCCATTCATTATGTCAATGGAAATAAACAGGTTAGTATGTTAGTATAAGGTTTATTTAGGTCACAATATGAGGCCTGGTGACTTTACATGGATCTTGGGAAGAGTTCCCAAGTGGTCAAATACTAGTCATAACATACATATTCCATGACAGTAAATTTTCCTTTACCATTACAGTAAATATACATTGGCTTGACTGGAAAAGCCAGGTGTCAGGTATGTGGTGGGTGGGAGGTTTTATGTTTTTACAACATAAAATCACTTTCAGAATCAGGGTATACTGAAAAGAAAGCTACCGATAAAAAAAATTCTAAATTCAAATTCTAGAAAAGGAAGGGATATATAAAGAACACAGAATTGTGCAAGGTTGCCCCCAATGGCTAAGACAAAACAGAACCTATGTGCATTTCATTCAAGTCAAATTGACCTGGTAGATCCAGGACTCAAACTGGAACCCCAATATAGGATGTGGGCATCAGAAAAACAGAGCTGTCCTAACTGTTGAAACATTTCTAAAGACCATGTAGCCTAATTTTAAACAATATTTTCCACTGAAAGTAAGTTAAAGTTCAGAGCCTTTAAATGACCCACAGATGTGTTTCCACTGTTTCAAGAACTAGGAATAAAACTTAGATCTTCTCAAAGTACAGTTCAGTATTCCATCCACTTTTGTGATTTGCTGATGACACAGCTTTGACTGTACAGTACCACACAACTGCCTGACAAAGACAGGCATGGCTCAGCTGTCTCCCTCACCAACACTCCTTAACCAGTCTAGCTGCTCATCCTGTCCTGTTGATACTACTTCCAAATAAATTTCAAGTGTATCCCCTTTTCATTACCCTGCTTGATGCTGATCCAAGGTGGGCAGTTATCATATCATATTTTAATAATTACTGTAATTTCCTTTCCTCTGGTATCTCCTCCTCTAATCTAACCCCCTATTTGCTCTATGTCCAAGATCCTAGTTTTGACTGCCTGTCAGTCAAAAACCCCCCTGACCTTCAGGTTAAGAGTTAAAGTGTACCAGATACTACTGACTCTGGCTCCTGATCATGTCTCACACCATCTCCCTATATGTCCCGTGTTCAATTTCCTGAACGTGCTGTTCTGTTAACTTTCCTTAGAATATCCTCTTCCTCCTTATTACATAGCTGACTTACTCTCAACTTTCAAGATACCCTCAAGTAAAACTTTCTCAGGAGTCTTCACTGGTTTTTCTCCAACACCTGGAAGTGTTAGATGCCCCATATCTAAGTTCTCCAAGCACCTTTGGCACACATCAGTCAATGCACTTACCTTGAATTCAATACAAGATTACATGTCTGTCTCCTCCACTAATCTTACACTTCTTAAAGGCAGGGATCCACTTTTATCTCTGCACCACTAGAATCCAATATACTAACTAAAAACATTTGCTGAACAAAAGAATGAATGAACGTCTATAAGGCAAATAAAACAAAAACTCTTATATAAAAACATAACTTTAATATTGACATGCATCAGAGAGATGATTTTGTTACACAAGCTTAACAGATGACAAAAATATATAAAGTTTTGAGTTTGTGTTCTACCCACTGCAAAAGAAAAAGGTATTTATGAATGAGAATTGTTTTTATAGGAATATGCTTTGTAGTGAACTTCACCAGCATTTTAACTGTTTTGATCTTAAAAATGAAAAGACCTGAGAATGTTGAAGTCCTCAACATAAAAAATGTTCAGTTTTTACACTCCCGGTCCTACAATTCCACTTCCACACTTTTGATCAACTAATGAGATACCCGTTAGAGCCAGATATCTCATGAATACACAATGTGGAAGAATATCTTCTGCGATTATTGCTTTGGGCTATCATCAGTGAAAGCGCTGTAAAATTTGGCTGCAGAAGGTATGAACTAATTCTAATACTAGAAGGACGCAAATGGAGTGGAGAAAAGCATCAATCAAAAGGAAAGGATGTGTCCCTGGCCATTTTAACGTCTATGGAAATGCCTTAGCAAGTCTTCCTTTGATCTTTTCACTGACCTTTTCAGATACTAATTGTTTTTTAATTGTCTATGAACACAAATATAGGTTTGTCATTGCTCTTCCCGTGATACATTATAAGATGTTAGCAAATCAAAATAAAGTTGATATTGAAGGTTTAATTGCACAGCTTTTGCATATGTTTTAATAGACAACACAAAACCTTCTCAGCAGGTGCACTGTGAGATGAAGTGATTTTTTTCATGAATAATTCATTTTTTATTAAAGAAAAAAAGCACTTCTGCTGAGATACAATTTGCAAGAATGTTTTTCAAGAGAGATCAGGGAAAATCTGAAGCTGTCATTGCCAATTTGTTTTAGCTCACTTTTCAAAAGGTCACACACTTGACACAATGGAAACAAAAGATGCCCTTTTCTTTTTGCCATGTCAACACGTTATGCTCCATATTTTCTATCAAAAATGCTTTTGATATCTGAAGAGTAAGAAATTTTATGTTACCTAATAAAAATTTATGCTACCTCAGAAAAAAATAAAAATTTATAAAACACACCCAATACATCAATTTCAGTAGAACTCTCTAAGTATCTCAGGATCTCCTGCTGTAAAATGACCAGGAGAATTTATATTAAAAAGTCCATTTTCCTCCACCTTGAATAGGAAGTTCTGTAATTCAAATCACAGCCCTATATAAATGATCATTAAGAAAGCTGTGATTTTTTCCTTCTCTGAAAGATAACAGTCTCTCATATAGGATTCTACATACATCATAGCACTTCACACCCATGATTGCTGCATAAGGCAGGCAGAGCAGATAATAATTTCATCTCTTTTTTTTTTGACAGGCAGAGTGGACAGTGAGAGAGAGAGAGAGACAGAGAGAAAGGTCTTCCTTTGCCATTGGTTCACCCTCCAATGGCCGCCGCAGCTGGCCGGCGCACCGTGCTGATCCGAAGCCAGGAGCCAGGTGCTTCTCCTGTCTCCCTTGCGGGTGCAGGGCCCAAGCACTTGGGCCATCCTCCACTGTACTCCCGGGCCACAGCAGAGAGCTGACCTGGAAGAGGGGCAACCGGGACAGAATCTGACACCCCAACTGGGACTAGAACCCGGTGTGCCGGCACCACAAGGCGGAGGATTAGCTTAGTGAGCTGCAGCACCGGCATGATTTCATCTTTAAGATAAAGAAATTTACAGCATGGAAGATTACAGGCCAGTATCCTCAGCGTCATTAGACTAAGTGCCTGGGTTCAAGTCTTTTTTGAGCTTTCTATTCAAATGTACCCTGATAGGCAGCAGGTACAGATAATGACTCAAGTACTTGGATCTCTGCCTCCCATGTAGGAGCCCTAAACTGAATTCCAAGCTCCTGGCTTCAGCCTGGCACACCTGTTGTGGGCATTTGGAGACTGAACCAATGAATGGAAAATCAATTCATTCTCTCTCTCTCTGTCTCTCTCTCTCTGCCTTTCAAGTAGTCAAAAATAAATTTTAAAAGTAAAAAAAAAAAAATTTGAAGAGACAATATTCCTTTTCTACTGATGTTAGATTATATTCCTTTTCTAGTATAAGAGCATTTTTCTTAGAAAACACTATATATAGTAGTATTTTCATCTTACCTATTGCTTAATAACATTTTTAAAAATCAAAGCCCTGTGGTTTTTGGCTAGGTTTAACAATATAGGGCAGAGATAGAAAAATGAAGAATTATTTTTAAGTATATCAAAGGAGAGAGAAAATTGTCCTTTGTTTTTATCAAAAGGAAAAAATAAATGCCAAGTAATATGTTAAAACTAGTAAAGATCACAACATTCATTACAACTTTACCTAGTTGGCCTGATGGTGACAAGGTTACACGAAACCCTGAAGACTTGGAAATGATTTTAGAAACCCTGCTGCTCCAGGGTGGAAGGGTGACAGTGGTTACTGACGCTGACTCAGGTGGAAGCAGCAGGGATTGAACACCTTTCTTTTAACTCCAAGTTCTGAATCAGTTCCCATTATCAGCAACTCTGCCAGACAGCATTCTCTCATTTCCTTTCCTCATTGGCCCTCTATTGGATTCCTTTGCTTCCACCCTGACACTTCCTACAGCCTCAGAAAGACAGGATCCTCTAACACCGATTCCTGACTACATTTTCTTGTTCTGCTGTTCAGCACCATCAGAAGTACCGAAAACAAACTAGAAACAAGACCCAAAACCATCTCTCTTGCTTTCCAGCCATTTCTATTTCTTCTCCATGGGTACTTTCTCTAGCGTTTGATTCTTAAGAAACATGTGAGCAACCAGAATCAACAACACAGTAAAATATTTACAGAAGCCTGGATGTCCTATATATTCACTGCTCATTTTACCCTTTCTGGATTCTGACTTCATGGACTAAGACGTCTTTCAAACCGAGCAAGAATTTCAAAAGGGATTCTATTAGCCTTCTCTCCCATCTCTGTAAATCCAGATGAGAACTCTGTCACAGGACAAAACAATTCTATAACCAGAAGCATGGCTTAGCCTTGCAGTTAAGACACCCTCATCCCACACCAGAATATCTGAGCTCTACCTCAGTATCTGGCTCCTGACTCTGGCTTCCTACTAACATAGACCCCGGGAGGCAGAGTGATGACTCAAGTGACTGAGCTTCTACCATTCACCTGGGAGACTTGGATTCAGTCCTCGGGTCCCAGTGTTGGCCTGGCCCAGCCCTGGTCGTCACAGGCATTCAGAGAGTAAACGAGTGGATAGAAGTGTTATCTCTCTCTCCATCCCCTCATAAGTTAATTAATTAATTTTTTAAAATAAAGAAGATAAATCCTACAACTGGAGCGTTCATATTACATCCATGCTCATTTTTCCTTATTCACTCTTTCTTTTGATGTAATGCTATTTCTTCCCCCACTGGTATGTTTAAAACAAAACCTGTATTTCATTCAGCTTTATATCTATCATTGAGAACAAACATAGTACCATGTACTAGCTTAGTTGGTGAAATAAATAACAAGTTAGGATGTAGGAGCATTTTATAATATCATTAACAAACTAGAAAAACACGTATCTACAAGTCAGAGAAGGTTTCCATTTGTTTACAAATGTAAAATATATGAGAAAATAGGAGTTCCACAAATTCTTGGGTTGTTTTGAGAACACACACAACTTTCAAAGGTCATTAAAATGTCCATACCTGTCAGATTCCTTATTTATTTCACCAACTAAGCAAGTACTACGCGCAAAACACTCAGTTGGCATTGACACAAAGCTGGATGAGGTACAGGTTCTGTCCTAAACATTCTAGTGAGAAAGATTTACATTCACAAATAACTCAGCATCAAAAAGAGGCACTGAGTAAGGAAAATGAGAATGGGTGGAATAAAGAGAACATTCCAGTTGTAGGTTTTATCTTCTTTTCTTTTTTCTTTTTTTATTTATTTGACAGATAGAGTTAGACAGTGAGAGAGAGAGACAGAGAGAAAGGTCTTCCTTCTGTTGGTTCACCCCCAAATGGCCGTCACGGCCAGAGCTACACCGATCTGAAGCCAGGAGCCAGGTGTTTCCTCCTGGTCTCCCATGGGGTGCAGGGCCCAAGCACTTGGGTCATCCTCCACTGCCATCCCAGGCCACAGCAGAGAGCTGGACTGGAAGAAAAGCATCCGGGACTAGAACCTGGCATCCATCTGGGATGCTGGTGCCGCAGGCAGAGGATTAACCAAGTGAGCCATGGTGCCTGCCCTGTAGGTTTTATCTTATTTATTTTTTAAATTAATTTATGAGGAGAAGAAATAAATTGTGGGGGAGGAGGAGCCATCCACTGGTTCACTCTCTAAATGTCTACAATGACCAGGGCTGGGCCAGGCCAACACTGGGAGCTGAGAATTCAATCCAGATCTCACACATAATAAATAAATGTACAATGAAGAAACCTGACAAACAATAGCAGAGCTAGGTAATCAATGTCTACATCAACTGTCATGTTAAAAAGCATGTACCTGAATATGATGTGATGAAAACACACTTTATCTCTGTGGTCTCACAACCAAGAGGAGCCTCAGAAGGGGGAGCCAACACCCCACATCAGACTACCTGGATTTGAGTCCCAACTCTACTTCCAATCCAGCTTCCTGCTAATGTGCGCCCTGAGAGGCAGCAGATGACGACTCAAGTACTCAGGTCCTGGCCATCAACATGAGAGACCCAGATGGAGTTTCTGGCTTCTGGCTTCATCCTGGCTCCAGCTGTTGCAAGCATTCTGATAATGAACCACCAAATAGAAGATCGGTGTGTGTGTGTGCGTGTGTGTGTCACTCTGCCTTTCAAACAAATAAGCATTTCTTTAAAAATACTGAGAGTAGATATAGAACTATGTATAGATGTATGTGTTTGCATGCCTAAGTATCACTATGTTCTTACACTTCTATCTACAAATCACATTCAATCTTAAAAACTAATTAAAACTAAAATTTTTTAAAAATCAAAAAATTTTCTTTTAAGATACTGAGAGTAAATTTCAGAAGTTCTCAACATAAAAATTGTTAAGAGTTGGCCGGCGCCGTGGCTCAACAGGCTAATCCTCTGCCTTGCGGCGCCAGCACACCGGGTTCTAGTCCCGGTTGGGACGCCGGATTCTGTCCCGGTTGCCCCTCTTCCAGTCCAGCTCTCTGCTGTGGCCGAAGAGTGCAGTGTAGGATGGCCCAAGTGCTTGGGCCCTGCACCCCATGGGAGACCAGGAAAAGCACCTGGCACCTGGCTCCTGCCATCAGATGAGCGCAGTGCGCCGGCCGCAGCGCACTGACCGCGGCACAGCCGTTGGAGGGTGAACCAACGGCAAAGGAAGACCTTTCTCTCTGTCTCTCTCTCTCTCACTGTCCACTCTGCCTGTCAAAAAAAAAAAATTTGTTAAGAGTTGTAAAACAGTGAATTTCAGGAGATGGTAAGGAAACAATTCACTGTCTTAATTGGTAAATTAAGGAAAAAGATGTGCTCATTTATCCCACCATGTGTAACTAAACTGTACCCCAAGTGCTTCTGGTAACTTTGTAATATGTCAACTTGCCCAGGCTGAGTTATGCTTCCCTGATTCCCTTTCCTGTATGTTTTTGGTTAGATTGGGACACAAGAGATAGTTCAAAGCCCACCAGTACACCAGACAAATGAGGCACTTTTCTTGAAGTCAGGTTATTTGAGAATGCAGTCCAAAACAAGTAGTAAACTCCATATCTAGCTAAATGTCAGCAAACAATTGATATTTAACAAACCAGTATCATAGGGGATGTTAAGAAGGAAGGAAATAGGAAAAGACACAATCTTTTGTAATCTAACAAGGTTCATTGGGTTCAGCTCAAATTCAAGAGGAGAGGATTACACAAGGGTATGAATACTAGTGGGCAGGATGAGTGGGACCATTTAGAAGATGCTTTTTGGCCCTTATTAGATTTCACTCTTTTACATGCAAAGCACATGCACGCACACACACACACACACACACACACACACACCACCTTCCCAGAATCTCCCAAGCTCTCACCCTATCACACCACCAGCTCAAAGGCCATAATATATCATCCTTCTAAACCAGGCCTTTGTATAGATGAGGTGCCACAGGTATAGTAAGCATCTTTTTTAATTAAATATGCTTAATTTCCAAATCTAAAACTTGAAAAAACATTATTGACATCAAGGTAAACACCTCTTTTTTGTCATTAACAAACATTGCATCATCTATTATATATACATTGCAAAGTGAATATTTGAGTGCTAAAGAGAAGGAAACATTTAGAGAGCACTTAATTAACAATTGCAAGGCCAATTTATTAATCTTGACAAATGTCCTTATTAAATGTTAAAGCAAGCCAGAAGACTGACAACAATTTCTGAGGCTAGCTTCATAAATCAAGATTCAGATGCCTTATTAATATTAATTCTTCCATGTCTTATTTTTGTGTGTATAAATGACATTTGTGACATTTTTCAACTAATATCAAGGAAGTAAAAAAAATTATCTTGCTCCCTACAGTAGTTGAAACCCTTTGAAGATACTCTTTCAACACAAATGAAAGCAGCTCACTTCAAACTAGTGTAGCAGAAGAGGAATTAGAAACTCACTGGCTCACATAACTGGGAAGAATAAGGCTAGAGGTGGATTCAGATTCAAGGGGGGCCTCAAACGATGCTTTTAGAACTTCTTGCTTTTCAATCACTCCAGTTAGCTCTCAGAACCACTTTTCTGATCGTGTTAGGAAACTCACCTCCCTAGGTACCTATCAATCCATCAGATGACTATAGAGTAAAAAGAGAAATCTCTTTTTGAGAGTCAAAATATAAAATTTCAGGGAAAGCTTCTGATTGATCCATCCAGGATTAAACATCTGGTGGGCTGATTCCTGGTCAATAAGCAAGACATTCTCATCACCAACTCACCAGAATGTGAGAAGGCCCTAAAGGAAAGTGAGCAAGAAGGGAGGATCTTACCAAAGGGGGAAGAAAAGAGATGCTGAGCAAGTTAAAACAAGAGAGTTTCATTATGCTATCGTGATTTAAAATGAGAATGAATCATTATGGGAATTATCTATCTACATCTACAAGGTATGAAGAAGCAGCATTTTAATTCATGCCGTTTTATGGGGATCAAGTTTTCTCTACTTTTGAAAATTAATCATCTTCATATCCATTGTGTATTTAAACTTTCCATTTGTTGATACTTAATATTTTACATCTTGTCTTTCTTTTTTTTAAAGATTTATTTATTTGAAAGGCAGAGTTACAGGGAGGCAGAGGCAGAGTGAGAGATAGGTGTTCCATCCACTGGTTCATTCCCCAACTGTCTGCAATGGCCAGAGCTGGGCTGATTCAAAGCCAGAAGCCAGGAGCTTCTTCTAAGTCTTCTACATGGGTGCAGGGGCCCAAGGAGTTGGGTAATCTTCTACTGCTTTCCCAGGACATAGCAGAGAGCTGGATTGGAAGTGGAGCAGCCAGGACTTGAACCACACCCATATGGGATGCCGGCACTGGAGGTGACAGCTTTACCTGCTACGCCACAGTGCCAGCCCACACATTGATTTCTTATCTAGGAAAAACTTTATCTTATATTATACTGAGCATGTTGTCATTATAGATAAATGTTAAAATAATTTTTAGGTTTGACTCAGATCTGCGAGTTCTCTAATATAACTTCAAATGAAAATATGATACATGAAAATACAGCATGTTTATAAAAGTAATCTGTTGCCTATAAGAAAGTGGTACTGCTGACATGTTATTAATGCCTCATTTTGAATTATATTTTCAAGTTTTGATTTTAAAATAATATGAACACAAATAACAGAGAAAAATTAATAACTGAATGATTTATTTAAGGTGAACTCATGTACAACTGTTATCTAGATCATAAAATAGAATTTATTTCTAAGCCACCTAGAATCCCCTCCATGTAATTTGGAGAAAGCCCTGCATTCCTCCAAATTTAACCATTAAGCTAATGTTTACAACACCCCCTTTCCTTATGTTTTATTATCATTTTACCACTTACACATGCATCCCTTGACACCACAGTTCAATCTTGCCCCCATTTTAAAAAATGTAGTGAGTCTTAAGCTTCTTTGAATCTATAGATTCCTCCTTCATCACTTTCTCCTTGTTATTTATCTGTTAAAGAATTCATCACAGATGGATGGGGTGGGCATTTGGTGTGGCAATTAAGATGCCACTTGGGATATCTGCCCCCTATATCAGAATGTCTGGGTTCCAAACTCAGCTCTGCTTCCAATTTCAGCTTCCTGCTAATGCACACCCTGGAGCCAACAGTGTTGTCTCAAGTAACTGTTTTTCCTACCACCAGTGTGTGAGACCTAGATTGAGTTCCAGGCTCCTGTTTTGGCCTGGCCCAGACCTAGCTGTTAAGGGCATTTTGAGAGTAAACCAGCAGATGGAAAATCTATTGTTCTCTCCCTCACCCTTCTCTCTCTCTCTCTCTCTCTCTCTCTCTCTCTCTCTGTCTCTCTCTCTCTGTCTGTCTCTCTCTCTCTCACACACACACACCCCCAAAAATCTGCCTCTCTCACTCTCTAATAAATAAAATAAACAAAAATTTAAGAAAACAAGAATCCAGTGTAGTTGACCTGTAGAATATTCTAGCAACTTCTTTGAGTTTAGTTTTTTCAAGTATGTTCCTTCAGTTCTCTCAATGACTATGTGAGTTGCTAATAATCATGAATAAATCTTCTTCATTTTAGATTACCTAGCGTGGATCCAAGTGCATATACCCCAAAACTGTGAATATGAAATACAAATAACCTTTTTGCAAATCATATCGTAAAGAATAGTATTACAGCTTAGTTTCTAAATGTCACATAGACATCAGGACCACAAATCTTTCTAAAAATTTTTATCACTCATTAGAGATTCATAAGGAGATGTCTGTCTGTTGGATTATAGAGATAAAGGTATGGGTTCCTCCATGCAGAGGGCCGGCGCCATGGCTCAACAGGCTAATCCTCTGCCTTGCGGCGCCGGCACACCGGGTTCTAGTACCGGTTGGGGCGCCGGATTCTGTCCCGGTTGCCCCTCTTCCAGGCCAGCCCTCTGCTGTGGCCGAAGAGTGCAGTGGAGGATGGCCCAAGTGCTTGGGCCCTACACCCCATGGGAGACCAGGAAAAGCACCTGGCACCTGGCTCCTGCCATCAGATGAGCACGGTGCGCCGGCCGCAGTGCGCCGGCCGCGGCGGCCATTGGAGGGTGAACCAACGGCAAAGGAAGACCTTTCTCTCTGTCACTTTCTCTCTCACTGTCCACTCTGCCTGTCAAAAAAAAAAATCTCCATGCAGAGAAATATCACAAGAGAATTGTGGCAAAATTTGGATTTATAATATTTCCAATCAAATTTCCTTTAGTTGTAGAATTTGAAAAACACAAACAGGTTAATCTTTAGTGATTATCAGCAATGTGTGTGATAACCCCCAAAACAGAGGTAATAATTTACTTTATGTTCAGTTTCAAATTGTCATATGATTTCAAGTCACAAGGCAAAAGCCTCAGCACATTGACAATGTCCTTTACAAAAAGCAAAGACTGTAAGTATAAACTGACTTAAGATGTAACTTCTATTAGATTTAATTTGGTAAATATTAATGAAGATAGAGAAGTATTACTCAAAGAGAACAGGACATGGCAAGCAAGATATTGACTAACAGAATGTCATCCTTCTAATCTAGTACTTTTATTGACTACGCTTATTCTATAGGTATAAATAAAAGAAAATGCTGGATAATAATCTGGTAAACATACCATATATTTTACATTTTCATTTAAGCAGGCAATTGTCGTGAGCATAATTAATGTTTTAGCCAATACATTCTGTCATTACCCAGGGTGGTTCAAAACTCTTCAGTAATAGTGCCTAACATAAAGATAAGAAAGCAGTTTCAAGACATAATGTATAATAGTAATGTGTAGGTCATAAAAGCCTGGTGACAGAAACATTAACAGAGATAATGCTAAAAAGTCTACACATTCACACATTAGAAAGTAATGTAGAGAGTGATCCATTACAAAACACCTATTTTAGAACAAACTACTCTTTATATTCCAGTCACTTTATTTGTCTGTTATGTTTTACTTAATGCCCAAGTTCATTTCCCATCCAACACATGTCTACAGAATGCTAAACACCACAGCCAACAGCAGAGAGGACAGGTGTAGGGTTGGCACTAAGCTGTTCCTTTTTGTTAAAAAGATTTATTTTGTTTATTTCACAGGCAGAGCTACAGAGAGAGGTAGAGACACAGAGAGAGGTCTTCCATCCGCTGGTTCACTCCCCAGGTGGCTCAAACGGCCGGAGCTGTGCCGACCCGAAGCCAGGTGCCAGCAGCTTCTTCTGGGTCTCCCATGTGGGTGCAGGGGCCCAAGGACTTGGGCCATCCTCTACTGCTTTCCCAGGCCATAGCAGAGAGCCAGATCAGAGGAGGAACAGCCAGGACTAGAACCGGTGCCCATATGGGATGCTAGCGCTTCAGGCCAGGGCGTTAACCCGCTGAGCCACAGCGCCAGCCCCCTCTAGCCTCATTCTTATGTCAGACATTACCAACAGATAACAGCATACTTTCCAGAGGACTTCAGCAACAATTCAGAATCTTTCTCAACACAGTGATCCAGGTAGCTACTACTAATTGGACAAACATAGATGGACCTTAAAATGAAGTCTATTCACCCTCCGAGGCCTAGAAAAAATAGGCAGGAAGATAATCTCATCTCATTGGGCAAAAATATCACACAAGATTAATGTCTACATTTGTGGCACTCTGTAACACCAGAGGAGATCACAGACTAGGCTGTGATGCGAGCAGCCTCTGCATGGAGGTTTTGGAGAGAGAATAAGGTCCCTGCTGCGCCGGAAACCCTTAAGAGAAAGTTCACAGAGCTGAAGATCAAGGACCTGAGAAAGAAATTCACCCAAAAGATGCTTCAGACGACAAGGAGGAAGCTAATCCATGAAAAAGCTAAGCACTATCACAAGGAATACAGGCAAATGTGCAGAACTGAAGCCCAGATGGAGAGGATGGCAAGAAAAGCTGGCAGCTTCTAAGTATCTGCCTAGTCAGCGGGATCAGAGGTGTCGGAGGTGTGAGCCCTGCAGCCCGAGGTGTCGCAGCTTCTTCGCCTTCGCCGGATCTTCAGTGGCACCTTTGTCAAGCTCAACAAGGCCTCAATTAACATGCTGAGGAATTTGGAACCATATATTGCATGAGGGACCCAAATCTGAAGTCAGTAAATGAACTAATTTACAAACGTGGCTATGGCAAAATCAATACAAGAAATTGCTTTGACAGATAACACTCTGATTGCCTGCTCTCTTGGTAAATCCAGTATCATCTGCACAGAGGATCTGAGTCACCAGATCTACACTGCTCAGGACACTTTAAGGACCCATAACTTCCTGTGGCCCTTCATGTTATCTTCCCTCTGAGGAGGGATGAAGAGAAGGACCACCCAATTTGTAGAGTGTTGCTGGCAACAGGGAAGACCATATCAACACACTTATTAGAAAGATGAACTGGGGCCGGGGCCCTGGCTCACTTGGTTAATCCTCCACCTGCAGCGCCGGCACCCCATATGGGCGCCAGGTTCTAGTCCCGGTTGCTCCTCTTCCAGTCCAGCTCTCTGCTGTGGCCCAGGAGGGCAGTGGAGGGCAGTGGAGGATGGTCCAAGTGCTTGGGCCCTGCACCCGCATGGGAGACCAGGAGGAAGCACCTGGCTCCTGGCTTCGGATCGGCACAGCGCCGGCCGTAGCAGCCATTTGGGGAGTGAACCAAAGGAAAGAAGACCTTTCTCTCTGTCCCTCTCACTGTCTATAACTCTACCAGTCAAAAAAAAAAAAAGGATGAAAAAAAGGTGTCCAGAGTTGGCGATCTCAAAAGGCCTTCACAGCTTCGGCAACTCATGACAAGAGCCTAGGTGATTACTGATACCATAAACAAGAGTGTCAATTTGTTAAGTCAACAACAGGAGTCACTGTGCACTTACTCCTCATGTAGGATCTCTGTCCTTAATGTGCTGTACATTGTGATTTAATGCTAGAACTAGTACTCAAACAGTATTTTACACTTTATGATTCTGTGTGGGTGCAAATTGTTGAAATCTTTACTTAATATATGCAAAATTGATCTTCTGTATATAAAGAATTGAAAATGAACGGAATGGGAGAGGGAGTGGGAGAGGGAAGGGTTGTGGGTGGGAGGGAAGTTATCGGGGGGGGGGGGGGAGCCATTGTAATCCATAAGCTGTTCTTTGGAAATTTATATTCATTAAATAAAAGTTTTAAAAAAAAGGTGTCTGCTATGGTATATTTGTAATCTGGTCAGATAATAAACAGTGACTACAATCAAATTGAAAAAAGAATACATCATACAAAATGATGCTTCATAATGGAAAAAATTACTAATTGGGACTTTTTCAAAGATTTATGTATGTATGTATGTATATATTTGAAAGGCAGAGTGACAGACTGGGAGAGATAGAGAAGAGATAGAGAGAGATCTTCCATCCACTGGTTCACTCCTCAAAGGCAGCAATAGGTAGGCTGTGCCAGGATGGATCACAGAGTGAAGATTTCCACCCAGGACTCCCACATGGTGGCAAGGGCCCAAGCACTTGGGACATTATCTTCTGCTCTCCCTAATGCATTAGCAGGGAGCTGGATTGGAAGTGGAGTAGCTGGGACTTGAACCAGCTCTGATGCAGGGTGCCAGTGCTGCAAGCAGCAGCTTAAACTGTTGAGCCACAACACCAGCCATACCTACTTGGGTTTGAAGCTCATGGGTGTTTTTCAACTAGAATAATAAGAAATCTAATAACTTAACCTAATTTTAACTTAATCAAATAACAACTTAGTTTTCCTAAACATATTCAGTCTAATCTTCTATGCTATACAGTGTGTTTAATTCTCATACAAGCAATATGTCCTAAACAGTAAGGTACTATGAATAGCCCTTATAATGCATATTCATAAGGAAACACAAATGTAACATAAACTAATCACCATATCTCGAAGTTCAATATGTAAAAGTGTGTTTCTTGGAAAACAAAATCGTTTTTTTTATTATTGCGCTTATACTATCTTAAAATGTCTTTGGAGTGGTTCAGAATGTAAGCTCTTTGAGGTGGATATTATGATGCAGCAGGTTAGGCAGCTGCTTGGACACCCACATCCCATATGCAGAGTGCCTGAGCCCAGGTTCCCACCTCTGCTTCCAACAGCTTCCTGAGAACGTGCAACGTTGGAGGCAGCAGTGATGACCAAATACTTAGAGACCCAGATGAAGTTCCTGACTTCTGACTTAAGCCTAGCCCAGCCCTGGCTATTGCGGGCACTTGGGGAACAAACCAGTAGATAGAAAATGTGGGGGCCGGCGCTGTAGCATAGCAGGTAAAGCCGCTGCCTGCAGTACCGGTATCCTATATAGGCACCAGTTCAAGACCTGGCTGCTCCACTTCTGATCCAGCTCTCTGCTGTGTTCTGGGAAAGCAGCAAAAGATGGCCCATGTCCTTGGGCCCTGCACTCAGGTGGGAGACCTGGAAGAAGCTCCTGGCTCCTAGCTTCGGATCGGCGCAGCTCCCACCATTGTGGCCAGTTGGGTAGTGAACCAGTGGATGGAGGATCTCTCTCTCTCTCTCTCTCTCTCTCTCTCTCTCTCTCTCTCTCTGCCTCTCTTCTCTCTACGTGTAACTCTGAAATTCAAATAATAAATAAATCTTTTAAAAAAGAGAGAAAAAAGAAAGTGTGTGTATATTGGTGTCCCTTACTCT
Organism: Sylvilagus floridanus; assembly: GCA_949820135.1. NCBI lineage: Eukaryota > Metazoa > Chordata > Mammalia > Lagomorpha > Leporidae > Sylvilagus > Sylvilagus floridanus. The sequence goes on along the minus strand of OX463246.1, from coordinate 19,392,202 downwards.
CTGTCACTCTGCCTTTCAAACAAATAAATAAATGTTTTAAAAGATGAGCAATTGAATCCTAGTGCTGGGGGTCAAATTCTGTTCTACTGCTTCCTAAGGTGGCCTTGAGGCAAGTAACTTCTCTAAAGGTGAGTTTCCCATCTGTAAAATGGAGTAACAATGTTACCTACATCACTGCGACGCTGTATAGACTAATGATATACTATAATTCAGGAATAAATACTGTGTCATCCGTATCTAGCCACAATGCTGGCCCCTAGGCTTGGTTTTATAAAGACTTGAAAAGAGTTATATAAGTTTGTCCTCAAGAATAATCTTTATAAAGAATTGAGATACACATACTTTTTAAAATAATAACAAAATAAAACACCACGTTAAATTTCAAGAAGCAGCAGCTAACCATTTTGAAACCTAAAAATCTTAACACTGCATATCTCCCAACTATGCTCAGCAGCCTCATTTTTTGCCAGTAAGAGAACTTTTTAACAGTCCTGGTTCTTCATAACACATGAGGGTAAGTCTGTGTTCAGAAGCTACAAGTGCTGTCTCTTCCAGGCTTAGGGACCAAACAGCCAGATGGTTAAGCCTCTTTAAGTCTAAGTGAGAATGTAACCATCCAACACGTACAGGTGATGGCAAAGGGAACTGAAAGTAGGTGTGAAGTAATAATGACAATGCCAGTATTTACTCAAAGTACTTTCCAAAGAATCTTTGTCCTGGAAGATGGCTATGACCCAAAATATCTAAGGCCAAATAAACTGATTCTTTGGAAAAAAAATCTATGCATAAGTTGTATCTTTTGGAGATTTATAATGCTCATAAACACTCGCAGAAGTTCAACAGAACTGTATTGTTCATACAACAGTAACCAAAGAAAAGGTCTTTAACTTCACTTAACCCATAATTCCTCAAATTTGTTTTGCCACAGAATACTGCATTTCTTTCTACATTTTCATTTCTTTTTTTGCCTTTTCTTTATTTCTTGGTTTGTTTTTTGTTTGCCTGTTTATTTGATTTTATGTAGCATCTACACACATATCTAAATAAAATCTTTCCACAGAACATTCTGTAGGGAAATCTGTGGTGAAGCAACCTAAAATACAAGGTTAATATTTACAGCAGGCAGGAGAGATTCAAACACTTAGCAATTAAGAAGTCCAAGTACAGAAGAAATGGATGAAAAACGGAATAGTCCAGGGGGTCTTACAAAGGAAATAATGATTCAAAGATAGAAATTGATACAAACAAAAAGAAAGGCCGACTCACATGACAAGGAGCATAGCACGGGCAGCGTGAACATTGTTCAAATCGAGAGTCTGTAAATGACATTGATACCTGACATGACAGCTAATAATATTAGCTCAGCTAGCAGGTTAGGTAAGTGCTGAAATAGACCAGGACCAAAGCTGGAACATTCTGAGTACTATCACACACGGTTATCTTTTCAGCAAACTCTCCGAGGAATTGAAGTGTTTGATCTTTCAGAAAACAGTCACAGAAAACTGATCTCCAAAGCTATTTGCGAGATGCTATTTGTGAGTGGAGTATAAAATTGGCACAAACACAAAGCAAATTACAAGGCAGTGAACTGGAGGCAGGGGTTATAGGCAAGGAGACCAGAAAGTTCCCATACGAATTCACATGTAAGAGGATGAAAGCATAGAAACAGCAATGACCAAGGCAGAAAACAAAGAAGCCATTAGATGAGAAGGTAGTTTTGTGTGATGGCGGTTAACAGAGCGATAACCAAAACTAAGAATAGTTCAGACCTCTGAAACAGGGTCTTTAAAACATAGGATTTGATACATTAAGGCCTGTGAAGTTGGTCTTAACATTTTACTGCATTCAGAGAAAATGAACACATGGTATATCTAAAAAATCAGACTCAATGATTTCTTATAGAAAATGCTAGGCTTTTGCATGAAGTAAGTCAATCAGATAAAAGCAGGTGCTAGACTACTGAGAAATATGTATTTATTACTTTTTATTCTTGTAATATTAACATGGTAAAATAATAAAGTTCAAATATATGTAAAAGTGCCAAACATTTTTAATTACTTCTAGCCTTCTGATAGACTTTTCTCTTTTCAATTAAAGTCATGTGGACACTGTGGTGCTTTAGGTTAAGCCACCACTTGGGACATCAGCATCCCACATCAGGGTACTGGTTCAAATCCCAGCTACTCTGCCTCCCATCCAGCTACCTGCTAATGTGTCTGGGAGGCAACAGATGATTGCCCAAGTACTTGAGTTCCTGCTATGTGCATGGTAGAGCGGGATAGATTTCCTGGCTTCTGGCTTCATCCTGGCCCAGCTCCAGCTATTACAGGCATTTGGGGAACAAACCAGCAAATGGAAAATCTCTATCTGGGGTAACAATAGTTCAAAATGATGCATTAAATATATATGAAGAACCAGAAGAAAGGAGCTGGAAATGTAAAAGTTAATCACTTTATTGGACTACTTTATGCTGAGACATTGCACCATAGCCAATAAAAATGTGTATATATTACATACTAATCAAATATGTGTATATGAATATATCATTGGAAATATTGCTCTATAAAGAGAAAAAAGGGACTTAGCTGGTACTGTCTGTTGTTCATATATTACTTTGACATTTTTCCCAAAGAACCTTTTATTTAAGAAATACAAACTTCATGCATTTCATAAATACAACTTTAGGAACATAATAATTCTTCCCACCGTACCCACCCCCCTAAACACATTCCTACCTCTTTTCCTCCTCCTTCTTCTATTCCTAGTTTTAGTTTTAACTAAGATCTATTTTGAATCACCTTTATACCAGAATATTAACTCTATACTAAGAAAAGAGTTCAACAAATTGTATGGAAAAAAAAACTGTCCCTCAACAGTTGAGACAAGTGCCATTCAAAGTCATTGCCTCTTGAACTTAATTTCACTTTTTTAAGCACTCTTTTTTGAGAAACGTAATTACCTTTAAAGAAGAACCCAAGAATGATGCGTCATTTGCAAGCATATAGACATAACTATGACTTATGAGACATAAGAATATCCTACACTTCTCTCTGTCTCTCTCTCTCACTGTCCACTCTGCCTGTCAAAAAAAAAAAAAAAAAAAAGAATATCCTACACTTCATGCACTGAAACAAAGGGAATCTTTGAGAACAAGTTTTACTATTAACTCATAGTACAACTCTGAGGACAAAGGTCCTGCATGGGAGGTTAGTGCACAGTGACTCCTGATGTTAATTTAGCAATTAACATCCTATATATGATGTCACTGATAACCTGAGGCTCTTTACAGAAGTTGCCTAGGCTATGGAAGCCTTTTGAATCTACAAACTCCTTCAGTTTGTAGATAAGGCCATAAGCAAAATGGAAGTTCTCTCCTCCCTTCAGAGAAAAGTACATCCTTCTTTGATGACCACTTATTTCCACTGGGATCTCATCCACAGAGGTTCTTCATGTAGGATACTTTTTGCCACAGTGTCTTGGTTTTCTATGCCTGAAATGCTCTCATGGGCTTTTCAGCCAGACCAGAACGCCTTAAATGCTAATTCTGAGATCACAGTGCTACTTACAGCAATTGTCATTCTATGAGTCTGCTGTATGGACTACTTCTCATGTTGCATCATTCACTCCTTTTTAATTCTATCTATTATTATTACCACTTAATCCTACATATATGATCATTTCAACAGTTAATCTATCTACATGATCACTTTAACACTTAATCCTATCCATATGATCACTTTAACATTTTTTTTATTTTTTTAAATTTATTTATTTATTTATTTATTTTGACAGGCAGAGTGGACAGTGAGAGAGAGAGAGACAGAGAAAGGTCTTCCTTTTTTGCCGTTGGTTCACCCTCCAATGGCTGCCGCGGATGGCGTGCTGCGACCAGCGCACCGCGCTCATCCGATGGCAGGAGCCAGGTGCCAGGTGCTTTTCCTGGTCTCCCATGGGGTACAGGGCCCAAGCACTTGGGCCATCCTCCACTGCACTCCCGGGCCACAGCAGAGGGCTGGCCTGGAAGAGGGGCAACCGGGACAGAATCCGGCGCCCCAGCCGGGACTAGAACCCGGTGTGCCGGCGCCGCAAGGCGGAGGATTAGCCTGTTGAGCCACGGCGCTGGCCGATCACTTTAACATTTTAAATGACGAAACATTTGGCCATCTCTGATAGTCTAGACCCATAGTATATGTATTTCAATAAATATTAAGTTCAAAAAAATTTTTTGAGTATCTAATATGTAGGGGTTCCAAAAAGACTGTAGCTTCTGGCACCTAAGGAGCTAACAATCTTATAAGCATTATAATTATTTACTGAATCAAAAGTAAACAGAATATACCATGAGCCATGCTAGAGACAGAATCAAAGGAGTTTCACTGGATGCAGATACCTCTTTCATTATAACAATTCGTGAAAGCCTTATAAAAATGCAACTTTTTTTTGACAGGCAGAGAGGACAGTGAGAGAGAGAGACAGAGAGAAAGGTCTTCCTTTGCCGTTGGTTCACCCTCCAATGGCCCAGCGCACCGCGCTCATCCGATGGCAGGAGCCAGGTGCTAGGTGCTTTTTCCTGGTCTCCCATGGGGTGCAGGGCCCAAGCACTTGGGCCATCCTCCACTGCACTCCTGGGCCACAGCAGAGGGCTGGCCTGGAAGAGGGGCAACTGGGACAGAATCCGGTGCCCTGACTGGGACTAGAACCCAGTGTGCCGGCGCCGCAAGGCGGAGGATTAGCCTGTTGAGCCAAGGCGCCGGCCAAAAATGCAACTTTTAAAAAAGATTTTTGTATGTATGTATTTATCTGAAAGGCAAAATGACTTGGTGGAGAAGCAGAGAGATAGAGAAAGAGATTGATTTCTCATCTGCTGGTTCACACCCCAAATGCCCACAAGAGCCAGGGCTGGGCCAGTCCAAAACCAGGAACTGCATCCAGATCTCCAACATGACAGGTACCATCATCCACTGTGCCCCGCCCCCCAGCTAGGTACATGAGCAGGAAAAGGAAGCATGGAGTAGCCAGGACTGCAACCAGAACTCCAATATGGGATGTGGGGTGTCCCAAAAGCCGCTTGATCTGCTATACCACAACACCCTCCCCAAGAAACGTGGCACTTTGGCTCCTGAAAAACAAGAGTATTCTGAGCTGCCAAAATTAAAAGGAAGCATTTGTGACCTAAGGAGAAAACGAAGATGAGAAAAGGGGAAGAACCAGAGTCCCATCGGTTTGAATGTATAATAAGGCCTACGCATAGAAGGGTGAAAGACGCTGCATGAGTTACCCAGGTCCCCTTTCAGAATGAGGTTTTTTTCATTTTATTTAAAAAGGAGAGTGAGAAGGAGGGAAGGAGACAGAGAAAGAAGAGAGAGAAAGAGAAAGAGAAAGAGAAAGAGAAAGAGAAAGAGAAAGAGAGAAAGAAGAGAGAGAAAGAGAAAGAAAGAGACAGGGAGAGAGAGAGAGAGAGAGAGAGAGAAATGAAGGACTTTTCCCTCTAGCTTGTGGGCATGCTGCTAGCTTCAGCCCTAAGGTCAGCCCTCTCCAAAAATATCCTTCATCTGACAGAACTACTTGGACCGAGGTCACTCCCATCGTGGGCCGCCCACATGTATGACTGATTGATGCAGATGTACAAACGCCCTCACTGCAATGCAAACCAACTCCAAAGGTCTTCTCAGCTCCAGAGCTCCCCATCAACTGAGGGCTCCACTGGAACTACAGCACAGGCACCTTGCTCTGTCAAACAGCCTCCTCCTACTGAAGGAGTCGATCCCAACAGTGTCCCCAAATCAACTTCCTGCACATTAGATCCACCCAAGTCCTTCTTAGGGAAGCCAACCTATGATAAGAAGCACCGGTAGGAATTTCTGATTTTTACCATGGAGCATATAAGTCATCACATCCTTTCTCTTCATTTTATCCCCTAAAATACTGCCAAAATTTCATAAATAGAAAAAAATTAGAAGTTCTATATGTTTAGTAAAATTGGCAGATATCTTCAAACACAAAATAGGAAGAAGGAGGATAGAGATCAATGCTCTTAGCAAAATGATGGATGGTTAGACATTACTGCCCACAGAGGAGAATAAAGAACAGCAGTTTTTCTCACAAATCCTTATGATACCTAAGGGTCTGAACTTGTATCCCCTAAATTAAAATGCTGATGTCCTAATCCCTCCTACTACCTCAGAATATGACTATTCTGAAAAGTAGAATCTTTAAAGATGCGGTCTTGTGGGGGTCTCTAATTTAACATGACTGGTGTCCTTAAAAGAAATTAGGATGTGGAAACACATGGACAGGTAATCAACTACAATCACAGGAAGCAAATAGCCATCTGCCAGCCAAGGAAAGAGGCCAGTCCTGCAGACATGTTGATCTCAAACTTCTAGCCTGTAGAACTGTGAGGAAACAGATTCTGCTGTTTGAGCCAGGAGCTTCTTCTGGGTCTCCCATGCAGCTTCAGAGGCACAAGCACTTGAGCCATCTTCTACTGCTTTGCCAGGACACAGCAGGGAGCTGGATTGGAAATGGAGCAGCTGGGACTTGAACCAGTGCCCATAGGGATACCAGTGCTGCAGGCCAGGACTTTAACCCACTGTCCCACAGTGCTGGCCCCAAATTTTCATTTTCTTAAAGTGGTCCATGAGCATTTTAAGTCAGCACTACAAGTGACTTCAAATATAAAATCAGAAAAATACAATCTATTTTAAATGTCTCAGCACCCTTTCAAAATGGTTGGTATTTAAACACCCACATGCTCCTTATTTTAACAAACCACTGTCCCAGTGATGAATTTCCACGTTCACTACCCACTGTCCCCAGTGATGTGTATCTAGGTTTATGTACCTATTTGGCCCAGTAATGGACTCCAGGATCATCTACCTGCTGGCCTAGCAATGAACTCCATGTTTATCTATCCCTGTCCGGGTGACAGACAGCCAGGCTGCTCCAACTTTTTCTTTCAAAAATATTTCTACCAATAAAATGAGAATAGAATAGGATCCCCTCCCCCAATTTCCCTGAGATAGGTACTCAGATGTAGAAAGGTAGAGGTCTAATGTACAGTTAATTGAACCTAAGTACATGAAGTCAGATTGCTCTCCATGACCACGAGAAATGCAAGAGTCCTCATGTCTTTACTTCTCAGTAGCTATTACCTATCAATGGTCTACAATTTAATCTAACATTAAAATCTACCATTTTAAATCATGGTTCAATGTGGTTTTAATTTCAAACTATTGGATCACTTCTCAGCCTTTTGGCTAAGATCAAGTGTAAACTATTCACCATCCTGACCATCTTCTTGCATGCCTCTTACTTTTCTAAGTTTGCCTTTTTGTAAATAGCATGTTCATCTATTTTGGTCTTTTTCCTGGGGTGGCTTTTTGTACTTGAATTCTAGGAGCTGCTTGTGTTTAGCCCTCGTTGCCATTAGATTTTCAACTATTTGCCACCTATAATCAGCTAATCCTATACAGTGTCTTTCACTGAAATAAAATAATTAATTTTGAGGTAGTGTTATCAATTTGTGCTATTTAAATTCAAGAAATCCTCCTGAGTTCCTTAACACACACCATGCAGCAAGTAGAAGTTACATTGGATGTACAAGAACTAAGGTGAAATAGCTCAAGGGTGCTCAGTTTTATTTACTTATTTTTTATGTTTTTGAGAAAGAGTGTGCTCCCAATGTCTGGTTCACTACCCCAAGTACCCACAAAAGCTCTGGGTTGGACAAGAGGAAAAAGCTAGGACTTCAACCCAGGTGTCAAGTTATTGGGTGGCAGGAACCCTATTACTTGAGCCATCACCTACTGACTCCTAGAATCTGCATTAGTGGGAAGCTAACAACAGGAGCTATAGCAAGGAATTGAATCCAGGGTAGCTCAACCAGTATCTTAATCACTAAGTTAAATGTCCACTCCAAATGCTCAGGGTTTATTTTTAACATTTATTTTATTTGAAAGTCAGAGTTACACAGAGAGAGAAGGAGAGACAGAAACAGAGACAGAGACAGAGAGAGAGAAGTCTTCCATCCACTGGTTTACTCCCCAGTTCGCCACAACAGCCAGAGCTGTGCCGATCTGAAACCAGGAGCTTCCTCCGGGTCTCCCACATGGGTGCAGGGGCCCAAGGACTTGGGCTATTCTCTACTGCCTTCCCAGGCCACAGCATAGAGCCAGATCAGAAGTGGAGCAGCTAGACTTGAACCACCACCCATATGGGATGCCAGCACTGCAGGCAGAGGCTTTACCCGCTACGCCACAGCACCGGCCCCCAAATGCTCAGTTTTTAAGATTAATAAAATGAGATACATAGCATAATACTATTTATGTAAATTAAAAGAATATACATATGCAAAATAGTAAGCATTTAGAAGGATATGGTTAAATTAAAACAAATAGATTAGGGGCTGGAGTTGCGGAGCAGCAGATAAAGCCTCCACCTGTAACTCCTGCATCCCACATGGGTGCCAGTGCATGTCCCTGCTCTCCACTTCTGATCCAAGACTCTGCTAGTAGCCCAGAAAAAGCAGCAGAAGATAGCACAAGTGTCTGGACCCCTCCCACCCATGTGGGAGACCGAGGGGATGAACATCCTGACTCCTGGCTTCACCCTGGCTCAGCCCTGGCTCTTATGTCATCTAGAGAGTGAACCCATGGATGGAAGATTTCTTTCCCTGTCACTCCCTCTCTCTCTCTCTCTCTAACTCTTTCAAATAAATAAATCTTCAAAATAAAGTAAATATATCAAAACATTACAAGACTTCCCAGCAGGGAGAAATGGAAGAGGGACATGAGAGACAAAAAAAAAAAAAAAAGACTTAGCAGAAGGGACCCTTTGAATGGGCCAGTGTGGAGAAAAAGCCAATGACTCAAAAATACGACTATTCAATCAACAGCACTTAAACTTAAAAAAGTCCATATGAATGAAATTAGAAGCCCTGATCCAAAGCTACATCAAATCATCTCCTCTCCTTTAGGATATTTATAGTTGAAAGGATACTTATAAATTTTTTATCATTGTATAATGGTCTTTTATTTTATATCACTGTAAGAATATTGGGATATAGTTGAAAGTGAGGAACCATCATATTGTAATCAGAAAGGAACATTTATTTTCAAGTGGAAAATTATTTTTCTATTGTCATGCCAGATCTCCTCTAGGTAAGCTTTTCTGTTTGTTTCCTTATTCCTAAGGACTTTGAAAAACTGAATATTTACTGAATTAGTAGTTCTTAAACCTGCAAGTTTGAAGGACTAGTGAAGTTCCAAAGTAAATATTTATGGTCTGACAAAGTGTTGCAAACATTTTAGCTAGCCAAGTAAATATATCTTATATTAAAATCAGTTCCAATGCATGTCTATGATTACCACGATTTCTAAAATAAAGGATAATGTAAACTCTAAAATAAAGGACGATGTAAACATTAAGAAGAATCTACTCTCAAAATGAAGCATGCTTCATAAAATCAAACACAGCTAGTTTTATGCAAAGTATAAAACAATATCCTTATTTTTCTCACTGTATTATAAACTAGTAAAAAAGTCAACATTAGTGAAACAGCATTTAGGAAAAACTGAATTAGAATATATCAATTAAATCAAATATTCTAGAAGTGTAATTGTATAATATAGGCATAAAAGGAAGAAATATGCTTCTGTACTTAAGGATTAATAAAATTTAGCAAAATATACTCAAAAGATATTGCATGTTGCTAATAGACACACAAATAGCTAATTTGGAAATGTTAGAAATCATAAAATAATTTTCAACTGTATCTCAATGTTTCATCCTCCAAAAAATTCTTCTGAAAAGAACCTTAATATTATTCTGACATTAAACCAATAATGGCAGCAAAATCTCTAGAAAATATGTGGTTTATCTTTCAAAGTTTGAGCAATCACAAATAGCTCAGATTATACCACTCTTCTATGTGGTTTTATTTTTAGATCAAATTGGTCATTTACTGCTTAATTTATTGCTGAAAGATGAATCCACTAAGAAATTAATCTGCTTAACTTAATTTTTTGTAAATAAATGAGATATCCTAGATTCACCTTCAAAATACAAAAAGGTTAATCAAATGATTATGATTGCTACCTAAAAGAGCCAGTAAAAGACTGCTGAAAAAACCACAAGTAATTCATTAAAAACAAATTCTTAAATTTAAATATATTAATGAAATCTTTTTTCCCTCCAACCAAATTATCAAATTTAGGTCAATCTTTCTGACAACTTTTTTTAAATTTTTATTTATTAAATTGAAAAGAGACAGAGAGAAAGCTGCCATTACCTGGTTCACTCCTCCAGTGCCTGCAAAGGCCAGAGCAGGGCTGAAGCCAGGAGCCAGGAACTTAATCCAGGTCCTCCACGTGGGTGGAAAGGGCTCAGATACTTCAGCCATTATCTGCTAGCTCTCAGGATGCACATTAGCAGGAAGCTGGAATTAGAGCAGAGTTGGGACTTGAACCCAGGTACTGTGGGATATGAGCAATCCAAGGAGCATCTTAACCACTATGCCAAACACCAACTCTGCTGAAAACTTTTCAGAGCTAAATGATGAATAGATAGATAGACAGATAGATAGATAGATAAATATGGAAAGTGTACAGATGAATAATTCCATTTTGTGCTAGTATAAATACTGAATATTGTCAGTTTAAAAATTGATGAATTTTTACAAGGAAATTCAAAACTTCAAAACTTATTTTTTATTAAAGAATTGAGACTGACAAATTTTCCGCTTCAAGTTTAAATGTTCAAAATTTCATATAAACATGAAACTGTTAGAAAAATTATGATATTAAACAAAGTTGTAAGTACATAATGGAATCAGGTTTTCATATAGTTTATATTCCAGACATCTCTTTAATGTGTGAGAGCCAAACTTGTGAAGCTCAATGTGACAGGTGACCTTCATTCCACAGTCACCCCAGTCTGTCTAACTTGTCCCAAAGCAGAATGATAATGCTATGCTCATATTTGAACACTTCATACTCAAAATTTGTAAGATCAAAGAAATAGACTGCCGAGTGTATTATGCCCTAGAGGAGTGTCAACTCAGGATGAAAAAAAAAAAAAAAAACCCTTCTAACAATCATAGCATTATTATTACACTTTGAGTTCAATTTTAACAGAAACTGGTAACAAAGTCAAAGCTGAAATGCCACCAAGGAATTTTGAATATATGTAGACAAATTCTTTAAAGTTTCACATGCCACTTCTCTAATCCAGATCACATATCTCACCTACAATTCCCTTCCATTTAGTCTTTGTTCATCAGTGGTTATCCTCTGTCTAGGTCCAATACGTACCCACAGTAGAAAAAAAAAGGGGGAGGGGGTGGTATTTGTGACTTGCAAACCAAATGTATCCCCTTGGCTTAGAAGTCCCCCATGATTTCCCACTGCCATTAATTAACATGATTCTAAAATCATGCTTGTGGCCCACAAGACCACGTGATCTTGCCCTATCAGTTTCTAAAGTTTCACATTTCATGCTGGCACTCCTTCATTTTTCAACCACACCCTACTTCCTCTTACTCCAGTTTCTTACACAATTATTACCTCCATCTGCAGTACATTCCATTTCTCCTTTCACTCACTCCTAGATATGCTTGTATTGAAATAAAGCTGCACTACCATAGGAATGCTTTTCCCATGCCCTGGTCTCTCTAGAAAGTCCCTTATAATAAACTCAGATTTCCCTGAAATTTCTCGTCATGGTACTTATCATCCTTGCCATTTCTTTTCTGGCTTCCTCCTACTCAACAAAATAGTGCACACTATTATATCTATCTTCTTCACTGTGGTTCACCCTAGCAGTTTCCATGAAGTAAACAAATGGCCAATAAATGAATGTTGCAGATCAATAAATAAATGTGAAGAATTTATGTGATACGGGACCAGAATTGTGGTGCAGCAGGTTAAACAGCTGCTTGTGACACCAGCATCCCATATCAGAGCACCAGTGCCAGCACTCAGCTCCTCTGCTTACAACCCAGCTCCCTGGTAATGCAACTGGGAAGCAGAGGAAGATGCCCAGCTCCTGCCACCCACATGAGACACCCCGATGGAGTTCCAGGATCCTGGCTTCAGCCTGAACCACATCTGGCCATCATAGACATTTGGAGAGCAAATCAGCAGATGGAAGATTACTCTCTTTGTCTCTCTTTTTCTCTCCGTCGCTTTGTCTTTCAAATAAATAAATAAATCTTTTTAAAAAAGAATTCACATAATAAATGAAAGTGTAGGAGAAAAACTAGACTGAATTGGTCTTAACTGATTTCAGCTCAGAAAATAACTAGAAGAAAGAATAATAAAGATAAAAGTATAAGTTAATAAAATACAAAATGAACAAAAGAGAAAATGAAAAAAGTTAAAACTGTTTATTTAAAATTTTTAATAAAATTGACACAGTCCTAACAAGATATAAATACCAATGTATTCACATGCCACTTCTCTAATCCAGATCACATATCTCACCTACAATTCCCTTCCATTTAGTCTTTGTTCATCAGTGGTTATCCTCTGTCTAGGTCCAATACGTACCCACAGTAGAAAAAAAATGGGGGGGGGGTGGTATTTGTGACTTGCAAACCAAATGTATAACCAATGTAAATGCATAACCAATGTAAATACCAATGTCAAAAATGAAATAAGGACATCAATACAAATACTAAGAAATTAGGGCCGGCGCTGTGGCATAGCAGGTAAAGCCGCATCTTGCAGTGCCAGCATCCCAGATGGGTGCCAGTTTAAGTCCTGGCTGCTCCACTTCCGTTCCAGCTCTCTGCTATTGCCTGGGAAAGCAGTAGAAAATGGCCCAAGTCCTTAGGCCCCTGTAACCACGGGGAGACCCAGAAGAAGCTCCTGGCTCCTTGCTTTGGATCAGCTTAGCTCTGGCCATTGTGGCCAATTAAGGAGGGAACCAGCAGATGGAAGACTTCTCTCTCATTCTCTCTCTACCTCTACCTCTACCTCCCCTTTTCTCTCTTTCAAATAAATAAATTAATTTAAAAAAAAAACCAAATAGTAAGAGATTTACAGAGAAAATCAGATGTTATGAAAATTTTATGTCAGTTTCATTTGATGAATTAAATGGACATATTTAGAATATAGGTAAACAAATTTTGGTATATTAACACAATAAAATACCACATAGTGATATAAAGGAATGAAGACTTGCTCCACACAACATGAATCCATATCAAAATCCTCATATTACATGGTTGAAGTAAGTCAGCAAAGAAAACATTGGGGGCCAGCGCTGTGGTTCAATAGGTTAAGCCTCTGCCTGCAGCACCGGCATCCCATATGGGCACTGGTTCTAGTCCCGGCTGCTTCTCTTCTGATCCAGCTCTCTGCTGTGGCTTGGAAAAACTGTAGAAGATGGCCCAGAAACTTGGGCCCCTGCACCTGAGTGAGAGACCTGGAGGAGGCTCCTGGATCCTGGCTTCAGATTGGCACAGCTCCAGCCATCTGGGGAGTGAACCAGCTGATGGAAGACCTTTCTCTCTGTCTCTCCCTCTCATGTCTATAACTCTATTTCTCAAATAAATAAATAAAATCTTTAAAAAAGAAAACATTGCGTGCTTGCACTTATATGAAGTCAAAGAACAGGCAAAAATAATCTATGGATTAAAACAAAATCATTGTGGTCATTGTTCAGGGGTTGAGATGACTGGAAAGGGAAATAGATGGAGGACTTTCTAGGGCAGCCATTCTCAACTGCTGTCAGAGATTGCAGTCTCACAGAAAATGGTTTCAGCGACTATTTCCTTTCTCCTAACAATGATAGTACTACTACAGATGCACAGAAGATAAATTACCAACATAAGACTTCACACATGAGGATTTAAGTCTATACTTAAATCGATACTTAATCCAAAAAGTACTTAGAAAGAAAATCAAGGGTTGCACTGTCTCATCCTCTAGGCACTAATTACCTATGGCTATATGAATTAAATATTCAGCTCCACAGTCAGAGTGGCCATATCTCAAATGATCAAAAATCTCATGTAAGGGGCTGGTATCATGGTGCAGGGGGTAAACCACCATCTGCAATGCCAGCATTCCATATGGGTGCCAGTACATACTCTGGTTACTTCACTGCAGATCCAGCTTCCTGCTAATGACTTGGGAAAAGCAGCAGAAGATGGCTCAAGGGCTTGGGCCCCTGTCACCCACATGGGAGACCTGGATAAGACTCCTGGCTTCAGCCTGGCTCAGACCTGGCCATCACATCCTCCTGGGGAGTAAACCAGAGGATAAAGACCTCTCTTGCACTCTCTCTCTCTCTCTCTCTCTCTCTCTCTGTCTTCCCCTCTCTCTATGTGTAATTCTGATTTTCAAATAAATCTGTTTTAAAAAATGTATATCTACCTATATGCTAATTTTACCTCAATTTTTAAAGATTAAAAACTAGTACAAAAAGATTGCTATATTATATCTGAATAATGTTTAAGATTTTGAGTGATGTTTTAAAATCTGGTGATAATAAGGTATTATGTCTCATGAGACAGAAAAAAATTAACAATTTTCTTTGTCAGTTTTCATAGTATAAGAAACCTACTAAACTATAATATTTCATATGAATACCAATCTTGAATAATCACTTTCCATTAAAATGGCAATTTGGAAATGTATATCCAGGCTTGAGTTCATTTTGAAATATAATTAATACCCCCAGGGCTGGTCAAATTTGTTTCACCCAATTTGTCTTTAAAGGATCACAGGACCAGGGTATGTTGCAGCAATATGTGAGCCAAATGCTTAATATTCAAAGCAAGGCTTCACACAGCACAGTTGATGAAAACCATCACCACCACTACAAACAATAAAACACTTTCTGTATTAGCCAAGTTAAACATATCAGCATTTTTCATGAAGTCGGGCAATCAAATAGACTTCATATTAAAAGCCACAAGACACTGTTCATTGGACTCTAAAATGAGTTTGCTAAATTAGTATTTCAATGAATCAAAATTAAAGAGGATGTGTAGATTTTGAAGTGCAATTGCTGAGACCAATATGTCTTAGAAGTGAAAAATAAAGTTATCAATAATTGTCAGCAGTCTGTATTCAACTAAAGTAAATGGTTAAATTTTAATTTGTTCCAAACATCTGAATAGGAACAGAAAATGGAAAAAAAAAAATGACTCTTCTTCCAGGAATCACCTATAATTAATTTACTTTCAAGACAGCATTTACTTTAAACAAAGTCTCACCCCTACAAAATGTAAGAACTGAATTATAGTCTAAAGTCTAACACATAAAAAGTACAGTGTATATACAAGGGGCTCAAATAGTTCATACAGGAGAAGGCATATAGCCTAGGGCTTAACGATTCTGACAAAGATGCCTGAAAACACATCTGAGTACCTGGGCTAAAGTCCCAGCTCTCGATCCTGACTCCAGTTTCCTATTAGTACAGACATTTTAGTGATAGCTCAAGTAATTGGATTCCTGCCACCAATGTGAGACCTGGATTGAGTTCCTGTTTCCCAGTTTCAACCCCAGCCCTAACCCAATCATCTTTCTTCCTCTCTGTTTCTTTTTTTCTTCTCTCTCCCTCTCAAATAAATCATTTTAATATTTTTAACAATTCAGTTCTAAGTTACATAGCTCAGCCAGTGTACCTGAGATAACTGACACTGTCTTTCAGAAACCTGTTATTCCTACCTCTTCCCAACCCCACTTTCCGTGACATCATGTTGGTAGCTTGAAATAGGCCATAGTTGGAATTGTTTGGGTGGATCTTATTTAAACAATGAAATGATGTAAACAACAGCGCACTGAAATAGGATAATAATATAAAGTTGTTTCTGTATTAGAAACGTATTTTGTGACTTATCTCTGTTTTACCTTTTGGGTGCTGGCCCTACCCACTTCACAATCTTAATGCTGTTTCCAACATTGTGAATATTCAGGCAAAAGACTTTCAATCATGCCTCTCTTTATCTCACGTCTCTTCTTTATCAGCCACCAAAAGAGTTCAGTTGGTGTTACTTTCAAAATAAATCCAGCATTCAACAGCTTCCCGCACTTTTCACTGCCACCACCCAGGGCCAAGCACCAGTAGCTCTTTTCCGTGCAGCTTGCTCTGAACTGCTGCCACTCTAGCCCCCCATGGGTAAGTCGAAGAATAGTAGCCCCAGAGACCTGGACCATCACTCCTTTGCTCAGAACACAGCTATGGCTTCCCCAACACTCAGTGAAATCCAAAGTCATAACAATCTATCAATCTGACCCCAATCCACTCTCTGAACACAATTTTAGCAATTTTTCCTCTCACTCTACTCCAGCCACAGTGGTCTCTTTGCTTTTCTTTAAACAAACCAAGAAAATTTTCACTTTAATTCCTTTGCTGGAATTGTCCTAGTGGTTAAAACGCTCTGCCCTGATACCTGCACAGTACATCTTTCTCTCCCTTCAAGTCTTCACTCAAATGTAACCTTAATAAGCCCAGTCTGGAACACACTCTTACCTTGAAATAACCTCTTTATCTATTATTCCTTCCCCATCTCAGCACCGCCACCCCCTCTCTTCTGCTGCATGTCCCCTTTCTTCTTATCAACTTTTAACATGTTATCTATTTTATTTGGTGTAAATAAATTTAAGTAAAGGTTATACTTCAATGAAGAAGAAGTCTTTTGCCTGTTTTATTCACTGATGTTAACCAAGCTTCTGAAATGTGCTTAACACATTATAGGTGCTCAAAAAGTGTTAATGAATAAGTGACTGGTTATCCCAAACTGTGGAGAATGGTAATTAGTTAACTTCATGTCTTCTCCCTTGATCTTAAGATGTTTGAGAACATAACTGGATCTGAATGCATTCCAAATGTGTTTTGACTGTGAAAGGGCTCAAAATTGTTTAATCATATCTGTGATTCTGTTCCACAAACTAGACTCTGTCAGAAATCTAATGCCAAAATTGTTATTGGAATTTTCTTGCTCACTGCATCACTTCCAAGAGCATTTTAAATCATTTCCTGAGACCTTAAAGGCTACAATCAGCTTCTTAACTGGAGAAGAGACTCTGGGTTTGAAAAGGCTTAGCACGGATTTTAGGAGACACAACTGAATTCAACAATGAGCTTAACCTCTGAGTAAAGAAGCAAATGATTGTATCATCTAGTAAGATTCTTTGTTTGATTGCTACATTATTGTATATTTTCATATAAAACCACCTCCTAATTGCTCTAGTAGACGCAAACTGTCAAGGCACACCCCAAAATCAAAATTTAGGAGTCCAAAATGATTACAGCCCCCAAAGAATCCACAGAGCTGGTATTATTTGTAATGTTCAATGATAAAGTGTGGATGAAAGAACATGTGTTACTGCATTTTAGTATTCAAATTCCAAAATTGCATGAAATAATTACAAGTTATATGGAATGTAGGCAAATTTCCTAAATGGCCTCCAGACATAACTCCATAGTCATGGAGAAACATAATGCAACAGCTAGCCTTGGCTTGTTTAGAAAATGTGTTGCAATGCTCTACATACATAACACATGCTTGAAAAGCTTAAAATCGATTCCGAGATGGTGCAACACGGAGGGAGATTACTAGTTCTAGTCTAGGGGAATTCAGTTAAAAAAGTGGAGTGCAATCTCAGTAAAGAGTTAGGGAGAAAACTGCAGTTAAAACACAAGTTACAGGGACACCATGGGTCTATGTGTAGGGTAAGGATGTGTAGCAAGAACATGCACACAACACAGCTGTAGGGAGAGCCTAGCATGAGTACAGCTTGAAGTCCTGGGGGGGACAATATATCTGCCAACCTTGAGGGAAAAGAGGGGGGTATGTTTCTCTCTCCCTGACCAGCTGACAATGGCATCCTGTAAATAGCTGAGAGATGAAAGGAGGTGAGTATGAGACTACCCCTAAGAGAGCTGATCAAACCCTCCCCAATGATAACAAAAAAAGTTTTACCATACCCTACTTGGGTGTTACCTTGGACACTCTCCTAAACTTGGAGCACTAAAGAGAGTCCCTGGCCACACCCACCACACACCTCTGGGTATTCACTGAAAGAGAAGACACTCGACTAAGTCACAGAGGCATAGTCCAAAGATAAAGGCCACCAGAGGAGGAAAAATGACCCATCTATTTGTTGGCTATAAGAAACACATCTTACAACAAAGAAATGTGCAGATTGAAAGTGAAAGGATGGAAAAAGATATTTCATACTAACATAAACCAAAGCAGTTGAGAATATCCCAACCCCTTGGGCCCCTGTACCTGTATGGGAGACCTGGAGAAAGCTCCTGGCTCCTGGCTTTGGATTGGTCCAGCTGCAGCTGTTGTGACTATTTAGGGAGTGAGGACCTCTCTCTCCCTCTCTCTGGCTCTGCCTCTCTGTAACTCTGACTTTCGAATAAATAAATAAATCTTTAAAGAAAATTATAGAAGAAATGAACAAAACTGAAACCAAAAAAAGCAATACAAAACATCAGCAAAACTAAGAGCTGGTTTTTTGAAAAACTAAACAAAATTGATACACCATTGGCCCAACTAACCACCCCCCCCCCCAAAAAAAAGGGAGAAGACCCAAATCAATAAAATTAGAGATGAAAAAGGAAATATAATAACAGATATGACAGAAATTAAAGGGAGCATCAGGAGTTATTACAAAGAATTGTATGCCAACAAACTGGGAAACCTAGAAGAAATGAATACATACAACATATAAACTGAACCATGAAGACATAGAAAACCTAAACATACCAATAACCACGATGGAAACTGAATCAGTAATAAAGATACTCCCAACAAAGAAAAGCCCAGGACCAGATGGCTTCACAGCTGAATTCTATGAGACATTTAAAAATGAACTAACTCCAATTCTTCTCTTGCTACTCAGAACAATTGAAAGGGAGGGAATCCTCCCAAACTCCTTTTATGAAGCCAGTGTCACTTTAATTCTCAAGCCTGAAAAAGATACAACAGAGAAAGAGAACTACAGACCAATTTCCCTGATCATAGACACAAATATCCTCAACAAAATACTAGCCAATCAAATCCAACAACACCTCAGAAAGATCATTAACCTGGACCATATGGGATTTAACCCTGGTATGCAGGGATGGTTCAACATTTGCAAATCAATGTGATATTTTCCCATTAACAAACTGAAGAACAAAAACTATATGATTATCTCAATAGAGGCAGATAAAGCATTTAATAAAATACAACACTATTCCATGTTGAAAACCTTAAACAAATTGTGTAGAGAAGGTACATTTCTCAATACAATCAAGGCAATTTATGACAAACCTACCAGCATCCTATTGAATGGAGAAAAGTTGGAAGCATTTCCACTAAAATTCAGAACCAGACAAGGATGCCCACTATTATCATTGCTATTAAATATGGTCTTGGATGTTTAGCCAGAGCCATTAGGCAAGAAAAAATAAATCAAAGGATAAAACTGGGAAGGAGGAAGTCAAACTATCTTTATTTGTAGATGATATAATCTATATAT
The DNA here is from genome assembly GCA_949820135.1 of Sylvilagus floridanus. Lineage (NCBI taxonomy): Eukaryota > Metazoa > Chordata > Mammalia > Lagomorpha > Leporidae > Sylvilagus > Sylvilagus floridanus. Next base: position 19,372,712 of record OX463246.1, on the reverse strand, counting down.
AGGGGATCCAAAAGACTCCATTAAGAAACTACTGAAACTCATAAAAGAGTTTGGCAAAGTGGCAGGATATAAAGTTAAACACACAAAAGTAAACAGCCTTTGTATACATAGAGAATGCCACAGCTGAGAAAGAACTTCTAAGATCAATTCCACTCACAGTGACTACAAAAAAAAGTTGAATACCTTGGAGTAAATTTAACCAAGGATGTTAAAGATCACAATGATGAGAATTACAAAACATTAAAGAAAGAAATGGAAGAAGAAACAAAAATGGAAAAATCTTTAATGTTGATGGATTAGAAGAATTAGTATCATCAATACTAGCAAAAGCAATATACAGATTCTATGCAATACCAATCAAAATACCAAGGACAGACTTCTCAGACATAGAAAACCAATACTGAAATTCACATGGAAACATGGAAGAACCTGAACAGCTAAATCAATCTTATACAACAGAAACAAAGCCAGAGGCATCACAATACCAGATTTCAAGACATGCTACAGGGCAGTTATAATCAAAACAGCCTGGTACTTGTACAAAAACAGATGGATAGATCAATGGGACAAAATAGAAACACCAGAAATTAATCCAAGCACCTACAACCAACTTATATTTTATAAAGGAGCTCAAATCAATCCCTGGAGCAAGAACAGTCTCCAACAAATGGTACTGGGAAAACTGATTTCCTCATGCAGAAGTATGAAATAAGACCTCTACCTTACACCTTACACAGAAATCCACTCAAAATATATCAAAGACCTAAATCTACAACCCAATACCATCAAATTATTAAAGAACATTAAGAAAACTGTCTAAGACATTGTCATAGGCAACAGTTTCTTACAAAAGACTCCAGAGGCACAAGCAATCAAAACCAAAACTGACAGGGCCAGCGCCGTTGTTCACTAGGTTAATTCTCCGCCTGTGGCGCCAACATCCCATATGGGCGCCGGGTCCTAGTCCTGGTTGCTACTCTTCCAGTCCAGCTCTCTGTTGTAGCCCAGGAAGGCAGTGGAGGATGGTCCAAGTGCTTGGGCGCCTGCACCCACATGGGAGACCAGGAAGAAGCACCTGGCTCCTTGCTTCGGATAGGTGCAGTGCCGGCCATAGCGGCCATTTGGGGGATGAACCAACGGATGGAAGATCTTTCTCTCTGTCTCCCTCTCTCTCACTAACTCTGTCAAATAAAAAAAAAACTGACAAATGGGATTGCATCAAATTGAGAAGCTTCTGCACTGTGAAAGAAACACTGAGCAAAGTGAGGAGGAAACAAACAGAATGGGAGAAATTATTTGCAAACTATGCAACCTGTAAAGAGTTAACATCCAGAATCTATAAAGAGCTCAAGATACTCAACAACCAAAAAACAAAAAATCCAGTTAAGAAATGGGCAAGGGATCAGCACTGTGGCGTAGAGGGTAAAGCCACCACCTGCATTGCCAGAATCCCTTATGGGTGCTGATTTAAGTCCCAGCTGCTGCACTTCTGATCCAGCCCTCTGCTAATGCCTGGGAAAGCAACAGAAAATGGCCCAAGTTCTTAGGTCCCTACACATGTGTTGGAGTCCCAGAAGAAACTCCTGGCTTCGTATCAGCCATTGTGGCCATTTGGGGAGTGAAGCAGTGAAGGGAAGAACTCTCTCTCTCTGCTTCTGCCCTTGCCTCTCTGTAACTCTGACTTTCAGATAAATAAATAAATCTTTAAAAAAACAAAATAGAAATGGGAAAAGCATATCAGCACCAGTTCAAGTCCTAGATGCTCTTCTTCCAATCCAGCTCTCTGCTATGGCCTGGGAAAGCAGTAGAAGATGGTCCAAGTGCTTGGGCCTCTGCAACCACAAGGGAGTTCTGGAGGAAGCTCCTAGCTCCTGGCTTCGGATCAGTTCAACTCTGGCCATTGCAATCATTTGGGGAGTGAACCAGTGGATGGAAGACCTCTCTCTCTCTCTCTCTCTCTCTCTCTCTCTCTCTCTATGTCTTTGTCACACTCTCTCTCTTTCTCGGTCTACCTCTCTCTCTGTAAATGTCTTTGAAATAAATCAAATAAATCTTAAAAAAAAAGTAAATGAATTAAATTATCTAGTAAAAAGATATAGAGTAACTGAATGTATAAAAAGCAAGACTCAACTATATGATGCTTACAAGACACTCACTATACCTCTAAGAACACTCATAGATTGAAAGTAAAGGTATAGGAAGAGATAGTCTATGCAAAACAAGTCCAAAAAAAAGAAAGCATAGCCATTCTTTCACTAAAAATTTATTTATTTATTTGAAAGGCAGAATGAAAGAGAAAAAGACAGAAAGAGAAAGAGGCAGAGGGAGAGAGAGAAGAGATCTTTCATCTGGTTCAAGCCTCAAATGGCTGCAATGGCTGGGTTGGGGCTAGGACAAAGCCAGGAACTGGGAACTTGATCTGGTAGCCCATGTTGGCAGCAAGAGTCTAAGTCCCTAGACCATCTGTTTCTGCTTTCCCATGCACATTAGCAAGGAGCTGGATCAGCTGAAGCAGCCCAGACTTGAACCAGCACTTGGCTATGGGATGCCGACATCACAGGTGGCAGCTTAACCTACTGTGCCAGAACACTGGCCCCAGGAATAGTCATTTTAAAATAAAATAAATTTTAAACTTAAAAAACAGTGAAAGGAGACAGAAAGATCATTATATGATGATGAGGATGGTTATTAAGCAAAAAATAAATTATTATTATAAAAATATACACACCCAATATTGAAATACCTAACTATACAAAGCAAATATTACAGGCCTAGTAACAGGAGAAACAGATTCTAATATGATAATAGTAGTAGACTTTAACATCACACTTTCAGCAAGGGACAAATTATCCAAAAAAAAAAAAAAAAAACAAGCAAGGAAGAAGAAATAAACTGCCCTAGGCCAAATCAAATGAAACTAATAGACATCTGCAAACCATTCAATCCAAAACACATACTTCTCAACAGCACATGGGACACTCTTTAAAAAATTCTATGGACTCACAAAAAATTAACAAAAGAAATCTCCAGCAAAAAGAGTAAAGTGGGAGACACTGTATCACCTGACTTCAAAACTATTACAGCTGGCGCTGCAGCAAACTAGGCTAATCCTCTGCCTAGCGGCACCGGCACACCAGGTTCTAGTCCCAGTCAGGGCGCTGGATTCTGTCCCGGTTGCCCCTCTTCCAGGCCAGCCATCTGCTGTGGCCAGGGAGTGCAGTGGAGGATGGCCCAAGTGCTTGGGCCCTGCACCCCATGAGAGACCAGGAGAAGCACCTGGCTCCTGCCATCGGATCAGCGCAGTGCGCCGGCCGCAGCACGCCAGCCGCGCCGGCCATTGGAGGGTGAACCAATGGCAAAGGAAGACCTTTCTCTCTGTCTCTCTCTCTCTGACACTGTCCACTCTGCCTGTCAAAAAATATATATATTACAAAGCTATGGTAATTAAAATAGCATGGTATTGGCATAAACACAGAGACCAACGGAACAGCTTAAAGAGCATAGAGGAAAATACAAGCATATACAACCAACTAATCTTTGACAAAGGTGCTAAGAACATGCATTGTGAAAAGCACAACCTCTTCAACAATGGTCTGGGCACCTTGGGTACCCACATGCAGAAGAATGAATGTAGACCACTACTGCACACACAAAATTTCTCACCACATACAAAAGTCAGCACAAAATGGATTAAGACTCTAAATATAAGATAATACACTATGAAATTACTAGAAAAAATCATAGGGTAAATATTTGTGGGCACTGGACTTAGCAAACAGTTTTTTTGGTAAATAAACATAAAAATAGACAAATAGGATTACATCAAAAACACAGCTTCTGCACACTAAAGGAAGCTAGTCAACAGAATGAAGAGACAACCTACTTCATGGGAGAAAATGCTGTCAAACCACGTCTGATCAGGGGTAAATATCCAGAATGTATAAAAACTCAAACAATAGCAATAAATAAATAAATAATCTGATTAATAAATGGAGAGTGGACCTAACTATACATTTCTCGAAAGAATACTTACAAATGTCAAGAGGTACTTGAAAAACTGCTCAATATCAGTAATCATCAGGGAAATGCAATTTAAAACCACAATGATATGCCACCTCAGACCTGTTAGAGTGGCTGTAGTCAAAAACACAAAAAAAAAACAGTGCCAACAAGGACAAGAATATAGAGAAAACACTGTTGGTGGGAATATAAATATGAATACCTCTCAAAAATTAAAAAAATAATTATGCTATGCTCTACTACCCCACTACTGGGTATATACATCCAAAGAAAATTAATTCCATATGTCAGAGACATCTGTACTCCCAAGTTTATTACAGCACTATTCACAATAGCCAAGGAACATAATCAACCTAAGTGTCCATCAACTGATAAAGAAAATGTGGTACATTTACAATGGGATATTATTCAGCCCCAAAAATGATGCAATTCTGTCATTTGCAACAAAATAGAAAGAACTGTAGGTCATTATGTCAAGTGAAATAAGCCAGGAAGAGAAAACGGGTATTACATGGTGTCACTTGTATGCAGAATATGAAAAAGTATATATCACAGAAGGTGAGAAGACAATGATGTTTACCAGAAGCTGGAGATAGTACAGGGGAAGAAGGGACAGGAAAAGGCTGATTAATGAGTACTAAGCTATAATTAGAAAAAGAAAGTAATTCTGGTGTGAGATGACTATAAATGATTAGAACATACTGTACATATCAAAGAAACTAGAAGAAATGCTTCTGAATGTCTTCAAAAATGGCAAATATTTGAGAAGGAAGATACATTTACTCTGATTTGAACATTATACAATGTACACATGTGTTAAAACATCACATGGGACTCCATTAAGAGGGCTTTCCATGCCTGAGAAATTGAAATGGGCTTATTGTCTTTATCTTTAAGACAAATCCAGGGCCAGCGCTGTGGTGCAGCAAGTTAAAGCCCTGGCCTGAAGCACCAGCATTCCATATGGGTGCCGGTTCTAGTCCTGGCTGCTCCTCTTCTGATCCAGCTCTCTGCTATGGCCTGGGAAAGCAGTAGAAGATGGCACCAAGTGCTTGGGCCCCTGCACCCATGTGGGAGACCTAGAGGAAGCTCCTGGCTCCAGGCTTCGAATCGGCACAGCTCCAGCCATTGTGGCCATCTGGGGAGTGAACCAGAGGATGGAAGACCTCTCTCTCTCTCTCTGTCTCTACCTCTCTCTGTAACTCTTTCAAATAAATAAAAATAAATCTTTTTAAAAAGACAAATCCAGCATTAAGCAATTTCTCACTACCTCCTAGTTTCAAGCTTCCTTTATCCCTGTTCTCTTTGCTTCTGCCATGACTCCTCTCTAATCCTTGACTCATTGCAGTCAGTTCAGACTGGGTTAGGGGGTCTGCACTGTGACATAGCAGGTTAAGCCACCACCATGGTACTAGCATCCCATATAGACACTGGTTCAATTCCTGGCTGCTCCACTTCTTTTTTTAAAGATTTATTTATTTATTTGAAAGGCAAGAGTTACACAGAGAGAGGAAAGGCAGAGAGAGAGAGAAGTCTTCCATCTGATGGTTCACCCCTCAAATGGCCACAACAGCCAGAGCTGCGCCAATCCAAAGCCAGGAGCCAGGAGCTTCTTCCAGGTCTCCCACGTGAGTGCAGGGACCCAAGGACTTTGGCCCACCGCACTGATCTGATGGCAGCAGCCAGGTGCTTCTCCTGGTCTCCCATGGGGTGCAGGGCCCAAGGACTTGGGCCATCCTCCACTGCACTCCAGGCCATAGCAGAGAGCTGGCCTGGAAGAGGGGCAACTGGGACAGAATCCAGTGCCCCGACCAGGACTAGAACCCTGTGTGCTGGCGCCGCTAGGCAGAGGATTGACCTGTTGAGCCACGGCACCGGCCTTCTGAGTTTTAAATAGATTAATCTCACTTCTTTATAGTGATGATACTGTGAAGAGCCTAGAGTAGAAGCAGAAGATGAAGTGCAGAAGCCATTAGTAAATAAAGAGCAGAGGTAGAATGACCCATAATTTAGGGACTATATTGATCAAAGATATAGCACAAGATAGAGTGTCTGGGTGCATGCTGGACATATTGCTCAGCAGTTAAGACATCCCTTGAGATATCAGAATACCTAGGTTTGAGTTTCAACTCTACCTGCCATCCAGATTCCTGATAAACTGCACTCCGGGAGGCAGCAGGTGATGGTACAAGTACTTGGGCCCTGCCACGCATGTTGGAGCTCAGAGTGAGTTCTCAGCTCCTGCATTCACCTTGCCTATTCCTGACTCTTGCAGACACTCAGGCAGGGAACCAGCAAATGAAAGATTGATACCTCTCACTCTTGCTCTCACTCTCAACCTCGCTTTTCTCTTCGCCTTTCAAATAAAATGGGAAAAAAACTGCAAAAAATTTTAGTGTTACTGGTTGCTTTTGCTGGTATTTTATGTTACACAAAGTGTTTAATCATCTTTAACAATAATGACAATACTACAACATTAGTACTTGTATTTGGCCATTGCTTACTGTAAGTGAACACATGACCTTGTATACACTCCTCTGTGTATTTCTCACCAGAAAGCAAATGAATTCCACATGGAGACAATGAAATATGGGACACAAGTTACTCTAATTGATGACAAATACTTATCTGATGTTTAAATATAAAAATATACTTAACTGTGTGTGTGTGTGTGTGTGTGTGTGTATATATATATATATATATATATATATATCACAAGTTCAAATACCATTCTCCAAATAAGCAGAAAAATAAGGGGTTGGCACTGTAGCATAGTGGGTAAAGCCACAGTCTGCAGTGCCGGCATCCCATTTGGGTACCATTCTAGTCCCGACTGCTCCACTTCTGATCCAGCTCTTTGCTATGGCCTGGGAAAGCAGTAGAAAATGGCCCAAGTGCTTGGGTCCCTGCACCCGCATGCGAGACCCGGAAGAAGCTCCTGGCTCCTGGCTTCAGATTAGCACAGCTCCGACTGTTGCAGCCAGTTGGGGAGTGAACCAGCTGATAGAAGATATATCTCCCTCTCTTTCTCTCTTCTCTGCCTCTCCTTCTCTCTCTGTGTAACTCTGATTTGCAGATAAGTAAATAAATCTTTAAAAAAATAAAAATAATTAACATTTAATGAAATAATAATCTAAAATTTCTTTTTAGCTTCTAACATCACTGTGATATTAGAAAACAAAACACATTCTATTTTAATTTCATAGTAACAATCCAGGAATCTACTCCCTAAACAGGGATGAGCCACTGTTTGACATAATTACCCTATGGCTGTTTTTGAAGTCAGTCCTAATACTAAAAACTAAATTCTAATATGGAAAAGCTATTAAAAAACAAAAGGGCCCCATCTTTTCCAAAAAGCTTGCCTTAAAAAAAAAACCTTTAAATAGAGAAACAAAAGAGTAAGAAACCAATTCATGCATTTTTAGTGCCTTCTCTATTTTATCTTTTGCTCAGATTGCAAGCTTGAACAGATTGCAATGTTTTTAATTATTATAGCACAAAATGATCAATTTTTTTCATAATTGCCTTTATAAAATAAGGAATTAGAATGATTGTTTTATGGTTTCAGTGCCAACAGCTTCCACAGAGTAAAGGAGGGAGAGGAAGGGTATCACACACTACTGTGTGTTTTTCTTCACTCACATTCTTCATTGACCTATTCTCATAACCAGTGGCAAGAGAAAACAAAGGTACAGACAGCCCTAAAGGCCTAGGATGCCTGAATATCAACCCCTGCACAATCCTCAGATATGCAAATAATGTTCCAGCTGCAGGCACAAGGAGAATGATAAAACATCCTCTGCGCAACTCTATTATTTAGCTGTCAGACACACATATGCCTGATTCACCTGAGCAAAGCAGGCACAGTACCTGAAAGGAATGGTTGATGGGAGGCTGCTACAAAGGGAGCATGCCAAAAGGGATCCGATTCAGATAAACAGAATGTAAGGTGGAATTAGAATAGCGCAATGTGATTACGAACAGTCTTTTAGGGGAAAAAAGTCATTATATAAATCATATATACCAGAAAAATATTTTCTGTCATGGTTTACAAAGATGTAATGCTACTGTCATTTAGGAAATTCCATTTCTTTACAGAGACTAGAAAAGAAACAAAGATATGCATTTGTATATTTTTAACCCATGCATGAAGAATTTCTTCATACAATAAGAGATTCATAATTAAACTAGTTAACTTACAGTCTCATAAAAATGGGACTTTACCCTCTGCTTATTTTCATGGTTTGATTCATGTGTGTTTGTTTTTATAAATACTAAGCAACAATCTTTCTGGCAAAAGGAAGATGAGACAACAAAAGAGAGAGCACTGGGAAGCATGTTTCCATGTCAAAGATTACAACAACATATGGTCCACCTTGGACACAAAGTGAGGTCCCTGGTCTCTTGCCAGGACCATTACAAAGCCATCTTCCTGGTCCCCTGACTTTGATCTTTCATCCCTCCAAATTCATATTTCACATTATTCTTCTAAACCAGTCCACCCATACTAGTCAAGAACTTGCTAAAATGTTGTCCATAGTGATGGCCAAATTCATGGAGTTTCATCGTGAATTACATTCAAATTTTAATGCACTGAAAATGAGAAGTCTGCCATTATGGACATAAGATCAGTAGACATGAATTCATGGAAAGCAAACTAGAAGCCCAAGCAACTATGCATTTAGAAGAAAATGTAATCTTCTAAGCAAGAGTCAAACCCCTCCACACCAAGCCCAGCAACAGGAGTGGTCCTTAAGCTCCCATTGGGCTCTATAGAAAGGCACTCTTCACAGATGCTCAAAGGCTAACGCATCTCCCACCCTCCAGCAATGGGGACTCAGAGCAACTCACCAGCTATCACTACAAGAATCTCTTCTCTAATTCTTTCTCCTCCATACATCAACAGGTGACTCTGAGAGAAACTGTTCAGGAGTCATGAGACACTTCACATTCCATACTGCTTATCTTATCTCCTAATGTCACATCTACTGTATCTAGTCAACCAGTTGAGGATTTTATTTTAAATCCCTCCCATTAAAATATCTCGTGTGTGTGTGTGTGTGTGTGTGTGTGTGTGCGTGTGTGCATGCACAGACATATACACACAAGAATAACTAAATGGAGCTATCCTCTGTTTAAATCATGCAGAGAGAGAGGGTGCTCCTCACCATACCTGCCTCTCATCAACTCCAGTCACTCCACGCCGGCTTGCTGATCCGCCCTGAGCAGATCCTGGGGTCTGCACTGTTGTGGGAAACACTTCTCCTGAACAAACAGTCCCACATTACCCCCTCACATGTTCCTAAAGGAGGAGTGGACCACACCAAAATGAGTCTACATGGTGCTACTGGATGGTGTGAGCGATCAAGAGAGAGACCAAAGTCAAGTGCCAGATCGTGAGATTTGTCACATGAAAGAACACAGTCTCAGCTTACTCCTTGTATTAGAAACCTTACTTCTCCAACACAACAGCACCATTTTGAACCTGAAAAGGATCATTGTTCTTCTCGCCCAAGCAGTCCTCATCCTCAAAAGACGTCCACCAGTGGTTCCCTCACTAGTACTAATGTCATGGGAGAAGGAAGAAGGAAGGAGTCGGCCCGCAGACTTTCAGAGCAAATCTATCACTAACCTTGCAGGGGCTGCCGCAGCCATTCCTCAGGACCAGCTGGTAGCCATGCACCCGACTCCTCAAGTGGATGAGCTGGGTGTTCTCCCTGTCCAACCCCGTCTGGCAACAATGACCTCAATCCTGATGCACAGAATCCAATGCTGTGATGCTGACGTTCCATGAAACCAGAGCATGCTACTCTTCACAGTGATGCTGTACTCTCTTCATTCTGCACTGTCAGGCCACTCTTCTTCATTTTAAGATGCACATAATGTTTAGCATATTGCAGTGTAGGCTTTTTCAAAGACCAAAGGTAGCTGAATGGTTTTCTTAAATGAGTACAACTCTAGCATCTCAAGGTTCCAGTTACGTAAGTGTTTTGTTTACCAGTAGGTTTGTGAAATTGAGTCTTTGTGTGGGGACAGTCTTTTTTCACACATCTAGGTCTTCTCAGAAGTGGTCAAAATTGGAAGCTGGAATACTTTCAGTCTTTTCAAATTGGTATCTGTTATACCCCAGATAAAATGCAGAATACTATATAGTTGCACTTTATAAATAGTGGTCAAATGGAATTGTTCAAACCATTTTATAGTTGTGATACACAATATAACTTAAATAAGTGCTTCTATCAAAGTATTCCTTCAGTAAAATGTGTATATTTTGCTGCCCATGATGAACAAAAAAATGAATATTTATCTTGGGCTTATTTGGGTTATGAGGATGAGAGTCAGTGCCCATATCTTATCAGTTCACTTATCTCCAGTGCCATTTCACCCTTTCAGAGTGAGTCACATGCAAGCAGTGTGAACATCAGAGGTGGTTTAGGATCCAGTTTGCCTTACAGATGTTCACAGATATTTATTTACTAATACTTTTTCTTTGAGAATTTGAGATAGGAAAATGAAGTGTTTGATCTTCATATACTAAACAATTGTAAACTCGAGGTTTTCATCAAAATAAAATTCCATTGTTTTAAAAAAGATAAAAAATAAATCAGAGAAAACATTTTTTCAAGGGAAAATTAAAAGAAATGTTGAAATTCTGTACAATTTAGGTATAGATAGAAAGTTCTTCAGAATAAAAAATAAAGGTACAAAAGAAATAAAGATCCTTAAAGGTTATAAAATCCCATGATAAACTCAAATGGATTAAAGTTGCATTTAATAGTTATTAATGTTCCTATATAAGCTGTGGTGCTAATTTAAGAGCATTTATGCATAACATTGACACTAGGAACCATCAGTGTATTAGTTTTTACAGTGAATGTACAGAAGACCAAGCCCCATTTTTGCGTCTATTTAATAAATATCGACTTCTTGTTCAGGCATCAGACAAGATTTATTGGCATGGCAATTCCACATTTTCTGAGAAGAATTAAAATTTTTATTAGACCCCAAAACTAGAAGGCAATGTCAATACTAGTCTTGGTCACATCCATTTATTATGAAATTCATTCAAACAGCAGATTGAGGTTTCTATAAAACTGTTGGCTCTATTTGTCTTTTCAAACAAAGAGAACAGATAAAGACAATTCAAACCCTCGTTTTCAAACCATAAGTACACTAGGACCCCCAAATCCAGATGCAAAACTGTACACAGTAACGAGATCCCTAAACCTAGCAAAATCTCTCAAAAGCAAAAGGTGTGAAGAAGGTGGATCAGTAGTGCTGGGCTGCCGAGTGAGGATGGGGACCTTCACTGCCTGACCCACTGTCAAAGAGCAAAGCCCCCAACTGAGGTGCACACATGAAGATCCTGTCTGGATCTGCAGCAGTTGTGATCTAAGGCATGGTAAAGGACAACATTACAGGATTTTCTTTGTCATTCGTTCCTAAATCTCTACTTAACACAGAAAAAAAGGAGGAAAAGTATCTAAGGAAGCCCTGAAATTAGAAGGCTTCTCAAAAAGTTTATGGAAAAATACATATTATGAAAAAAGTATGGATTTTGAATTTTTTCTGCACCAAATTAAGTTTCAATTCCATTTTCCATGTACTTTTTGATATTCTCTGTGTAATTTCACATAATAACCAATACCTAGATTTCCAGGAAGTTACAAATGAGTGTACCTACAAAGAGTAGAGCCACCTTAGGCTTTTGTTGGTTTTCTTATTTGTTTCAAATTCTATATGCAGACTTGTCACCTGGTCCCCAGCCCATATTAAATATTTATTACATGACTACTGCTATTGTTACCACTTATAATAAATGAATTATATTATCATCATTATCACTATTGTAATAAATTTCTAGCAAAGGAATATATTGCAAAGACACAAGTTAGTATGTGCAGAGAAGAAATGGTTCCCCCGTCCTTACAGAAATGTTGTTTTTATTGTATTTTACTGTTGAGAGGGAACAGAAAGGAAGAACAGAATAAAATATGTATATATTGTCATAGAAGAGTAAGGTAGAAATAATCTGAGAATTCATATTCATATTTAATAATTATCCAGATACCAGATATGAAATAACACATATTTAGTTTAGTGTGTTCTAAATCTCCATGATTCTACCCCATAAACTAAAAGCAAAAATGATGATTATGCATTCAGCAATTCAATCACGGCCTTAACCTTCGAGAGATAAAGTCATGAAAAACTTGAAAACAGCAGTCTGATCCTCCTAAGTTATTAAAGCAACAGGACTTTGACGTTACCCTAACAAAACAATGGCTTCCTGAGCACACTGCCTGGTGCAGAATGAGCACTCAGCAAAAGTCTGTCAAATTAATGAATGAGCCAGGGGAATAATGTAATTGCACTTTGTCAATGATTAATAAGCGTATTAGATTTTGAATGGAATAAGTCTACAGAAACAGAAAAGCTGTTAAGAGTCCAGGAACAGGTCCAATATAGTATCTAGAAGACACTGACCTTGAGCAGTCAGAGAGGACTTAGCTCTGATTTGCTTTGTGAAATAAGCAGAAAATCAAAACAGCTTCACAAAGCTGTGTGAGAATACCTTGGTTCATTTTCCTCTCTCACTAAATCAAGTCACTAGTTAAGATCTTTTTTTTTTCGCATTGTGGAAACTTTTACACAAAGGCTTACAGGAAAGGTAATGTGGTTTATGTTGAAAACTGCTTTTCTAACGAGGCACCACCCTAAAAACACATAACTGGTGAAAAAGGCTCCTTTCATTCAGTTCACTACTGGTGTGTTACCCAAGGAAAACAGAGACAGATTTTAGGTATTTAGGGTGCTACAAAGGTGTTTCTGAGGTGATAAAGTAGTTGTTAAAATTTAAAGTTTTATTTCAAATTCTATCATTTATTCACTTGAAATATAGGTTGCTTTTCTACAAATAAAATAAGGTTAATATTTTCCTATGTCAGTGTGACATATCAAAGTTTTATAATCCTCAGAATATTACAATATGAGTGTATACAATGGAACTGCAAGAATATATTAACAGGTAATTGAAAGCAATTTTAAATCTAAAAGGAGGTTTTAGATTTAAATAAATGGATAGAATCAAGGGTTTTTTTTTTCCTTCAAATGTATCTTTAATGGCTTTAGAGTGATCTAATACATTCCATATAGATAATCTCTCATTCACTTCAAAAAGGGGTAATTTTGATCTGAAAATAGTTATTTTGCATTTGAAAAGCATATTGCTTTTATGGACACTCTACTGCCACGTCTATAATACACCTAGGCAAGAGGAAGGTATATATACATATAATAACATGAATGTCATTATAAAATAAGACACATACAAAATTGCTATCTGTTACTCAAAAGAAAGTTAAAAATTATACCATAAATTTAATTCCTTACAGCTAAATTATCCCCAGTCAAAAATACATCAAAGTCTCCAGAAGAAGGAAAGAGGGGATGTTTTGAAAGTCATCTCCATGTAATGCTGGTGAGCTTCCCGACTGAAATAACCACAATAATTCTGCAGGGCCACAATACAGTATCAATAACAATAAGCTTCACATATGTCTTCTGAGCACCAGCTATTTCCAGCTCAACATCTTGCCATGGTCTTCAAGCTTTAATGTATGAATTGCTGAACTTACTATCTTCCATCCCTACCTTTAATTTATCTCCCTTGTGTCATCACAATCAGAGGTAACAGCACAGCTACCTCTCATTCTCCTAAACTGTACTTCTTACAAGGTTCCTTCAAAGACACCTCTCCTCTCATGTATCAGCAATACTTCCAACACAACCTTTAAATTTCTCTCAAATCTGGCTGCACTCCATGCCTTATTAACAGTGCTTATTAACTCTTGTCATCTTCCAACTGGATAAAGCAACTATTTCCTAACAGCTCCACATGGTTCCACTTTAGTACACATTACAATACTCCCAGGATTGTCTTCATTAAAACGCATTTATTAAATAATCATGCCTCTTCTCTTATTAAATACTTCTTATAATAGTTAAGAAAATGTTTCAAAATCTTCAACATGTCATACATTGCACTTCAGAATTTGGCCACAATCTACACAGCACCAGCTTCTACCTCCCAAGCTGTACCTAACATACCTGTTGAATTTCTCACTTCTAACTTGTTAAATACTTAACAGTGATGGATTAAACATGCTGCGTTCTATGTATGGAATACTCTTTTCAGTAAAATTGCTGCACATTATCCAGAGCCAACTCAGTTTCTATTTCTTTCAAGTCTTCCCCAATTCCTCCAGAGCAATGTCATAGAACACTGCCAAAACTGAAAGGAGGAATTGCTACAGAATTCCCAAAACTGAGTCCACTCACGGGATGCACAACACTCCAGGCACTGACATCAGTGAGAAGGTAGGAGTTTATTTGCAATGCACAGAGCAAGGGGTCAAGGCAGCTACTGCCCAGTTCCCAACTCCCCAAGGAATTAAGGGCAGTGATTCTAACAGATTAAAGGGGAGGTTGAGCAGTGTGTGATCTGCTCACATGCAGCCCTCTCATTGATCCACAGCACTTGTGGCCTTGCCTGGAACCATCAACCACAGGAAGCCCAAGTGTGCAGAAGATGCTATGATGGCAAAGTGGGCTACTGCCCATCTGGAGTGGTAGACTAGTTGTTACTTTGCTTGATCATGGCTTCAAGTTCCTATAGAACATCTCACAATAGAGTCCAGCAGAAGGATGTTAGCCTTAGAGATGATAACTGAATTCTGAGTCTTGCAATCTGGAATCCTGCAGGTCGAGCCTGACTCTTGTACCACTCCTTTAATTTAGTGAGTTAATCTTTAGTAAAGACTTGACTTATATTCACCACAGTGAAGACAGAGGAATTGCAAACTAAGGGAAAAATAATTTGGAAGGCAGAACAGGAGAGGATAAAAAATAAATTGAGAGATCTTCCAATCTTCCATCTGCTGGATCAACCCCCCTGGACCCCATAGGGGATACCAGCATTGCTGGTGCAGCCTAACCCACCATGCCACAACTCTGGCCCCAGGCAAGATTAAATTCTACATACATCAGAGGCATTAGGAATGGGGACTCAGTTTCAGGAGAACATCCTTTCCTTTAAAGTGTTCCCATTGAAGTAAAAGAGTTCACCATGAAAAAGATAGACATGAAATTAGAAAAATACAAAATTTCAAACCCAAGAGAGGGCCTAGCCTTGTGGTACAGTGAGTTAAGCCACTGCCTGAAAACTGGCAACCTATTTTGGAGCACTGATTCAAGTCCTGGCTAATCTGCTTCAAATCCAGCTTCCTGCTAATGCCCCTAGAGAAGCAGCAAAAGAAGGCCCATGTACTTGGGCCTCTGCCCCCAAGTGGGAAACCCAGATGGAGTTCCAGGCTCCTGCTTTCTATCTGGCCCAACTCTGGCTGTTGCGGCCATTTGGGGAATAAAACAGTGGATAGGTCTCTTTTACTCTCCCTGAGAGGCAAACAGAATTCCCAAAAAGACAATGAAAAGAATTTCCTAGGAGAAAATCAATACCCTGAAAAGCAGGAAGATGGACATGGGCAGGAGGCAAAGGAAGAAGCCCTACTGATAAGTTTCCAGGTGTTTGCATCTACTGAGAGGAAGTTTCGCAGTTTTTTCAGAGCATGTTGAAGAGAATTGGTGATAAATATCTAGAACACCCCCCTCTCAAATAATGAGGTTATCATTTTCTCCAAGCTAAATTAAAATCTGCAGCAGGAACAGAATGTAATCAGTTTCCACGTGACTGAGTTGTGAACAATAGTTACTAATCACACTAACACAATCTGTGAATACTAAATATGCCATAACTTGCTAATCATAGTGACATAATCCCCTAATATTGAGATTTTTATATAATTAGATTGGGAAGAATTCTGTATGACAATTAAATCCTCATATTCCAGAAGATAATTAGATATCTAAGCCTGGAAAATCAAAACAGGGACAAGCACATCGTTTAGTTGGAGGGAGGTGAAGACCAGAAGAAATGACCAAGTGCAGAAAGTGTCTTCCCTGCAGATCAAGGAGTCTCCTGTCTATCACTTGGGTCTTGTTCTCTGAGAGTGGTGCCTCACTACCCCCTACTCCCAAGGGACACAGGGGACTCATGGCCAGAAACAAGAGGCAAAGACAGGGAGGCAGGGGAATACTGGTTTTGATTATAACCTTTTAATATTATTTGACCTGCTAAATTATATACATAAGAAATTACTTTCAGTGCAGGAAAATGATGGTAATAGCATTCAAAATATTACATCTTTGGGGTTTATCTTTTTTAAAAAAATATTTGTTTATTTGAAAGGCAGAGGCAAAGAGGGAGAGAGGTCTTCCATTTGCTGGTTCACTCCCCAAAAGTTTGCAATAGCTGGAACTGGGCCAGTCAGAAGCCAGGAGCAAGGAGCTTCTTCCAGGTCTCCCATGTGGGTGTTGGGGCTTAGGATTTGGATCATTTCTACTACTTTCCCAGGCCATAGCAAAGAGCTGTATTGGAAGAGGAGCAGCCAGGACTTGAACTGGCACCTATATGGGATACTGGCACTCCAAGTGGTGGTTTTACCCACTAAGCCACAGCACCAGCCCCTTGTGTTTACTTAAATATCATTTTCTTCCCCAATTAAGTAGATAAATCCCCATGATGCACTTCCATAACATCTTCAATTTATCCTTCATAAGAGACATTAATGTAACTTATTATTTAAATCTGAAGTCATATCAAATCGGATAATATCAAGTAATTTTTCACAAAATTAGACAGTAATATATTAAACTCATTTGAAGATGCAATACCAACAAAAATAAATAGCTCAAGACTTAAAGCAGTAAGTAAATTTTAAAATTCTCTAAAAAGTAGATTAAGAAATTCTAATAAAATTTACAATGAATATACCAATCTTTGGGTGATGTCATCAAGAATAAATACAGGGGCCAGCATTGTGGCAAAGCAGGTTAAGCTGCCTCCTGCAATACTAGCATCCCATATGGGTGCCAGTTCTAGTTCCAGCTGCTCCACTTCTGATCCAGCTCTCTGCTAATGTGCCTGGGAAAGCAGCAGAAGATGACTCAAGTTCTTGGGCCCCTGCATCCATATAGGAGAGCTTAATGAAGTTCCTGTTACCTTGCTTCAGCCTGGCCCAGCCTCGCCTCGGCTGTTGCTGCTATTTGGAGAGTGAACCAGCGAATGGAAGATCTCTCTCTCTCTCTCTCTCTCTCTCTCTCTCTCTCTCTCTCTCTCTCTTTCTCTCTCTCTCTCTCTCTCTCTCTTTCAAATAAATAAAATAAATCTTGAAATAAAAAAGAATACAGCTCTCACATATGACACAATTAGGATCATAGTTGATTAATAAGGAAAGTTGATTGAAATAAGCAACAGAAGGGGCCAGCACCGTAGCCCACACTAGGTTAATCCTCCGCCTGCGGCGCTGGCATCCCATATGGACGCCGGTTCTATTCCCGACTGCTCCACTTCCAGTCCAGCTCTCTGCTGTGGCCCTGGAGGGCAGTGGAGGAAGGCCCAGGTGCTTGGGCCCCTGCACCCTCATGGGAGACCAGGAAGAAGCACCTGGCTCCTGGCTTCGGATCAGCGTAGCGCCGGCCATGGTGGCCATTTGGGGAGTGAACCAATGGAAGGAAGACTTTTCTCTCTATCTCTCTCTCTCACTGTCTATAACTCTACCTGTCAAATAAATAAATTTTTAAAAAAGAAATAACAAACAGAAATCAGAAAAAAAAAAATTCCCTGCCTTGGCAGATAATGACAGTTCTTGACCCAACATCCCTGTGTTGCTTCTTTCTTAGCATACGTACCACAGTTTGGTTTGGGTGACAAAGGTTTACCTGCAGGTAGGCTTTTCAGCCTCAGGACACAAACCAGGATCAGTCTAAGTCATTTCAGCAAACTCACGGAGAGCTGTCATAATTTATAGGTGGATATGTGACCCAGTACTGGACCCCGAAACAAAAGAGGGAATGTGCCAACAGGTTATGAAAGGCCCTTCTCCATGGCAGTCAGGAAGCAGCAGGTAAAGAGAGACCACATCCTCTCTGCCTCAGATGATGCCACAGAGAATGTGAACCTGGCATCTTGACAGTCACATTCCTACCTGGAGAAACACAGAAGTGCAGACCAGAGACTGGATCATCCTTGACACACGAACTCATTACAGCCGGAATGGTCTAAGCATGAAACTCTTTATGTGAAATAATTAACTATTCTTACTATTTAAGCAATTTTCATCTGGAAATGTATTGCTTGCCTGTGAAAGCACCCTAATGCACACATCCCTTAAAATTTATATTTTCATTGAACACATTATGTAAGTGATACTTTGATAAGGGTTAATATCTCTTTGAGTATGGGTCTTTAGGTGGGAATTCTGCTACTCTTTCTTTAAAAGGGAGGTGGTCTGAGGAATGACTCTTTCTAGACAAGCACGATTTCTGTGATACTCATTAGTGGTTTTCATACACACATAATCCAATGACAAATTTTTATTGATTTACCTTGATAATCTTTCCAAAACTTTAACGTAATATTATTTTCTTTTTAATTATGAAATATTTTACACATAAGGATATTATGAGATTTGCACATAAGAATATTATGAGATACACTCAATTTAAAGATTGATAATAAAACAAATGCTTATATTCAAGTCAGTGAATGTAATAAATAAGATATACTATCAGAAATTTTGAAGCCTATGACTAGACTTGCTGGTTATGCAAGTATGTACTACAAGCGTACTTCAAAATGTTTGTGAAAAATGGAATTTAAAGATAAGTTTTGGGGGTTAAGATTCCAAAAGCACAAACAATACAAGCAAAGCAGACACGTGGGAGTACATCAGGATAAGAAGCTTCTGCACAGCCAAGGAAACAAAGTGAAGAGAATATGGAAGAAAATATTTTCAAGTATGCATCTGATAAAGTATTATTATCCAAAACATATAAGGAGCTCAAGAAATCTGACAACAAAATAAATAATTCAGCTAAGAAATGGGTAAAGGATATGAATAGACATTTTGCAAAGGAAGATATACAAATAGCCAACAGACACTTGAAAAAATGCTCAGGATCACTGAACATCAGAAAAATATAAATATAAACAATGAAAAATAATTCTACTCTAGTTAAAAAAATGCTATTACCAAAACATCAAAAAAAAGCTAGCAAGGGTGTGGAGAAAAGAGTCCCCTAATGCATTGCCCTGTTGGTGAAATGCAAACCAGTACAACCATTATGGAAAAGAATATGGAGATTCCTGAAAATCTAAAAATGAATCTGCCCTATAATCCAACTATTCCACTTCTGTTAAAATATCCAAAAGAAGTGAAATCAACATATGAAAGAGATACCTGAACTCCCATGTTTAGAGCAGCCCAATTCACAATAGCAAAGATATGGAGTCAACTTAGATGTTCAGCTGATCACTGGATAAAGAAAATGTAGTACATATATATTATGGAATATTACTCAGTCATAAAAAGAATGAAATTCTGACATTTGCAAAAAGAACATTATGCTAAATTAAATAATCCAGACCCAAAAAGACAAATATCAGGTTTCTCTTACTTGTGGAACACAAAAATATAGAGTAAAAAATTGAGTAAATAACATATTATTTGACATACAGTTATAAAAATTGCTTCACTTAATTTACCATGTACGTACACTATACCCTACTTTCTCCACTTAAGAAAAAGAAATATATCATAAATACCATGCTTCCCTTAATTTACCATGTACATACAATATATATCATAAATACCATGCTTTCAAGAAAATATAGAATATATGTGTATGTATATGATATCTATATATGAAATGAAAATGTCAAAACGTTTAAATATTAAAATAAAAATGATTTTTATGGTGCAAAAAATTTTAAAGATTTATTTATTTATTTGAAAGTCAGAGTTACACAGAGAGAGAAGGAAAGGCAGAGAGAGAGAGAGACAGAGAGACAGCGGTCTTCCATCCGCTGGTTCACTCCTTAATTGGCCGCAATGGCTGGAGCTGAGCGGATCCGAAGCCAGGAGCCAGGAGCTTCTTCCAGGTCTTCCACGTGGGTGCAAGGGCCCAAGGACTTGGGCCATCTTCTACTGCTTTCCCAGGCTATAGCATAGAGCTGGATCAGAAGTGGAGCAGATGGGACTTGAACCGGCGCCCATATAGGATGCAGGCACTGCAGGTGGTGGCCTTACCTGCCACGCCACAGCACCGGCCCCACAAAAAATTTTTGAAATCCACACATCTTCATACATCATCAACTCATTCAATAATGACAAACTATTTTCCAAAGTTCTTTTACAGTTGATACCATATCAGTAATGTAAGGCTAGTTCTCTTAGTATGTATATTGTCAAGACTTGATATTATCAAATGTTCTCATTTGTACCCATATGGTGTATTTGAAATGGTATGTTGTTGTGGTTTTCAATTTAATATTTATATAAAAAATATTTCTACACTTATTTGATTGGTTTATACAGGTTTAATTAAATTAGGTCATTGGAAGAATAAGCATCCAAGCTCAAGATTTAAGAACACACACTAAATCCTCCTGGTAAGCACACAGATCTTCTGTATATAAAGATAATTGAAAATGAATCATGATGAAGAATGGGATGGGAGAGGGAGTGGGAGATGGGATGGTTGTGGGTGGGAGGGAGGTTATGGGGGAAAAAACTGCTATAATTCAAAAGTTGTACTGTGGAAATTTATATTTATTAAATAAAAGTTGAAAAGGAAAAAAAGAGTGAACAGTTGAGTAGGCAAACTGGAGAATAACCTAATAGAGGTATTCATCGTCCCATGAATACTCTCTTCTCAGAAGGAATGCAGAATACTGGGTATCAGATGAATCAATTACACTGAGGCTGGTTCAGAGAGCATATGCTGTCCTTTCCAGTGAGAATCCTGCTTTTTGTGTTTTTCATTTTATTTTTTGTTTGAAAGGCAGAGGAAGAGACAGACAAGACACACACACAGACACAGAGAGAAGGAGAGAGTGAGGGAGAAAGAGAGAGAGAGAGAGATGAATATAAGAAGCTCCCTTCCACTGGTTCACTCCTCAAATGCCTGCAATAGACTCAGCCAGGGGACAAAACTGGGAGCCAGAACTCAGCACAGGTTTCCCACTTGGAGGCAAGGGCTCAGTCACTTGAACCATCACTGTTGCATCCCAGGGTATGTATGAGAAAGAAGCTGGAGTCAGAAGCTGATCCAGGAATTGAACCTAGGTACTCTTCACTCTATTTACATAGGTTTTATTTATTTAATTGAAACAAAGAGTGACAGACAGCAAGGAAGAGACAGAGCAGATCTTCCATCTACTGACTCACCCTCAAAATGGCTGCTAACAGCCAGGTCTGGGCCAAGCCACAGGCAGGAGAGAACTCCATCCTGTCCCCGACATCAGTGTCAGGGGCCCAGATACTTGCACCATCGTCAGCTGCCTTCCCCAACACATTAGCAGGACTGGATCAGAAGCATAAACAGCCACAATTCAAATCAGTGCTTGAACCAGTCGCAGGTAGTGACTTAACCAGCTGTGCCACAACACCAGTCCCTGAATCTAGGTACTCTTATGTGGGATACAGGAGTCTTAACAGCATCTTAACCACTAGGCCAAAAGCCTGACTCCTAGATGGCTAGAACATTATTCAGATGCAGAATTCAATGGCATCCACTATTTTTTTGACAGGCAGAGTTAGACAGAGAGACAGAGAGAAAGGTCTTCCTTCCATTGGTTTACCACCCAAATGGCCGCCACGGCCAACGTGCTGTGCCAATCTGAAGCCAGGAGCCAGGTGCTTCCTCTTGGTCTCCATGTGGGTGCAGGGCCCAAGGACCTGGGCCATCCTCCACTGCATTCCCGGGCCACAGCAGAGAGCTAGACTGGAAGAGGAGCAACTGGGACAGAATCCGGCGCCCCAACCGGGACTAGAACCTGGGGTGCCGGTGCTGCAGGCGGAGGATTAGCCTAGTGAGCCGCGGCGCCAGTGTGGCATCCACTGTGAAAATCCTATTTTTCTTCTACTTCTCAGGAGAAATTTCAATATTTTATTTTCCTAAATTATGAAATATTTCAAAAATACAAGAATAATATTAATATAATTCCGTGTCGTCAGCCAGGGGACAAAACTGAGAACTAGTTTTGTTTTGAGTTTTTTTTTTTTTTTTTTTTTTTTTTTAATTTGAAAGGCAGCGAGGGAGAAAGATGAAGAGCAGACAAGAGAGATCTTCCATCTGGCTGGTTCACACCTCCAAATGCTCACAACAGCCAGGTTTAGGTCAGACCATAGGCAGGAGCCTGGAACTCAATCTAGGTCTCTCATGTGGGTGCCAGAGACACAAATACTTGAGGCATCATCTGCTGCCTCTCAGGATGTGCATTAGAAGGAAGCTGGATTAGAAGCTGAGTAGTCAAGATTCATACTATAACTAGTACTCCAACAGTATTATCATTTTGTGTCTCTATGCGAGGGCAAACCGTTGAAATCTTTACGTAATACATACTAAATTGATCTCCTGTGTATAAAAAGAATTGAAAATGAATCTTGATGTGAATGGAAGGGGAGAGGGAGCGGGAAAAGGGGAGGGTGGGGGGAGGGAGGGAAGTTGTGTGTGGGAGGAGCCATTGTGGTCCATGAGCTGTTCTTTGGAAATTTATATTCTTTAAATAAAAGCTTTATAAAAAAAAAAAAAAAAAAAAAAAAAAAAAGATTCAAACCAGGCACTACAATAAGGGATGTGGGTGTCCCAAGTGGCAACTTTAACATGGTTCCAAAGCCACCCCAAATCTTTGCATTTAAGAACCACAACACTATAGTAGATACTGTTGAATCCCCTTGTGGGTCCATAATTGATCACATATTTCACATGTCCCTTTCACAAAGGACACAAACACAAATCATTTAATTCCACATTTACATCATTGGGAAATTGTCTGCCAAATGGCCCAGAATGCAAGAATTTATTCAAAGTCAGAAATTCAGTTATATAGTTTAACATATTAACTGAAATAAAAAAAACACAGACATTGCAATTAATTTTTAAATATTCATGTAATTAAATATTTGGTGAAATTTTTACCAAAATAAGGATACAAAACCATTCGTTTAATATGAAAATAGAAGTTATAACAAACACAGTTATTAGCATACTTCATGCTTCAGCATGAAGCATTCTCTTTAGACTAGGAATATACATTAATATTCATGCCAGGAGTTCATTGCAATAATATGAAAGGAGAAATAGATTATGAGAGTTGGAAGGAAGCTAAGTTAAAGCTTTTTTTCCTTCAGGTTTCAAATTCTGCATGTAAATTCAAGAGAATCAACAGATCAAGTGTTAAAGCTATAATGCAAGTTCATCCCAGTTGGTGAAGCAAATACTACAGTTAACACAAAGCATTGAAAACAGCACATGAGAAAATGTACACTAGTTTATTCAGCACATGTTGAGAGGCCTCTCTGTATCAGATCTGACTCTGGGTACTAGGGATACAGCAGTGAACAAAAGGAACAAAAATATCTGCCTTCTTGAACTTTCATTCTAGTCTAACAATAATAATAATAATAGAAATAATAGGAATAAAGGGAAAAGAAAATATTTAATTCACTACAGCAACAAAACTATGAGGTAACTCACAATAAATCAAGCAAAACATTTGTGAAAACTTTTTGGAGATGATTATGAAACACTATTGAGAAATATAATCGATGTCATGGAAAAATATGCTGTGTTTCTGAATTGAAACAATCTCATAAATATGTCTACTGACCTACAAATTAAATATAAATTAAGTACAATTCCATTCAAATTGCAATCACTGGGAGGGAGGAGATTTTACTACTCATGTGGAAGATTCAAAATGGCTGGGAATAAAAAAAAAATTTGTAGGACAAGAGAAAGGATCTAGCCTCTGGAAATTAAGACTTCTTTATAAAGTTATAGTCACAATGACAGTGTTGCTTTTGTCAGAGATAAAAAAATAAATCAGAAAGGGCATTTGGCACAACAGTTAAATCGCCCCTTGGGACACCCTCATTGCTTATCAAAGTTCTTGGGTTGGAGTAACAGCTCTGCTTCTGAGTCCAGCTTCCTGCTAATGTCCACCCTGGGAGGCAGCAGTGATGGCTCAAGTGCTTAGGTCCTGCCACCCCCATGGGAGACCTGGACTGAGTTCCTTTCCCCTGACTTGAGTCTGGTCCAGCCCTGGCTGTTGTGTGCATTTGGGAAGTGAACCAAAGGATGAAAGATATCTCACTTGTCTGTCCCAGACTCACTGCCTTTCAAATAAATAAAAATAAATAAAAAAAAAATTTTTAGGAATGAAATAAAAAATAAACCAGTGGAGGAGAATAGAAAAGCCCAGAAATAGACCCCTTCACATTTCAAGAATAACTGAGTTGATATAAAAATCAATAGTAGAGGATTCACTAATCAATCTTAGTGAAATAGACATATCTCCATTGGGGGGAAAAAAACCTATAAGGATCAAATGATTATGATCATGGGGTAGAAAAGGATGCCTTACACAAAATATTAAATAAGCACAAACAACAAAGGGAACTGCCTGATACATTTGACTTCAATAAAATTACAGACTTGTGCCCAACAACAGATACCATAAAAAAAGTGAAAAGCCCGCCTGTCAAGAGAACACATTTACAACGCACACAACCTTCAAATCACTGCCATGCAGAGTACTTGAAGTTCTCCCACAAAACAACACAAATAATCCTATGACAATATAAGCAAAGAATGCAAACAGGCAATTCGAAGAAGAAGGACCATGAATGGCCAATAAAGTAGAAATGGTCAAGTTCACTAGTAATTTTACATCAAAACAGCCCATCGGATTGGCAGCAACGAAAAGAGTTAATAAGTTAATAACAATAGCTGATAAGGATGTGAAGTTTTAGGAGCTTCCATGTCTGCTGGTAGGAGTATAATTGTTTAATTTATCTATTTTATTTATTTGAGAGACAGACAGACAAAGAAAGAGAAAGAATTTTCATAGGTTGAAGGCAGAACTAAAGCCAGAAGCCAGAAACTCAATCCACTCCTCCCAGTAGGTGGTAGGGACCCAACTACTTGAACTACCACCTGCTGCCCCCCAGGGTCTGCGTTAGCAAGAAACTGAATGGTAAGGGAGTAGGAGCTTGAACCCAGAAACTGTGATATGAGATGTGGGAGTTCCAAGCAGATTAATCTTAACTTCTAGGTCAAAGGCCCACCCCAGTGTAAACGGTTACAAGTATTTTAGAAATAAATTTGGAACGATCTAGTAAAATTCAAAATACTCAACACACAGTCTATGAATTTCAAGTACAGAAACTAGAAAAACTTTCACCAAGATTCACAAGGAAACATATCTAAAAACAATCACTTCTGTATTATTAATTCAAAAGATTTATACAAATTTAGTTAACTTGAAAAGTTGAAAACTAGACAGTCTTATCCAACAACTGGACGAAATTCACTAAGGCAAAATTTTCAAACTTCCAAAACATGTATGCTGCTCTTTTTGTTACAAAACAGAAAATAAAAAGTGGATTCCACAGACTCCAAGTTTAGATTTGTGAAATTTTAAATTACAGCTGCTACTTCTGTCTCAGGCAGTGTTTGAGTACTCCAAGATTAATAAATTTTTATAAACTTACTAAAGTTATTAAATATTTAATGGAAAATGTTGAGTAAAGAAACAAAATTTTCCAGCTCATTTTTTTAAAAATAAGCTTTACTTGTATAAAACTATTTATCACTCTTAGTTAGAGTTCACTAAAGGCAAGACTTAATGTTTTTGTCTTAATTATTTTCATAAAATTGCAATAGTTAATAACTTGCATGTATTTTGGATTAAAAATAAATGTTATTACAGAGAAAGGTAAATCTTATGTCTTTATAAAACTCACAGTTTGTATTCCTAGAAAAATAGTGTTTTAAGCTTAGCAATAAATGTTTTTAACATAGAGCAATATGTGACTATGGAAAAAATACACAAAAGCAGAAAAATATGCCACATATTGACAATTACCTAATGATAACATACATTTACAATATTTTTTAACATTTTTCAGAGTCTTCAATGATAAACATAGGCATATTAAAATTTTAAGATTTATTGGAACAGACAGTGAATTAGGAAGCACCAACCACCAAAGGGGTGCTGAAGGGAGGGTGCCTTTTATGGGTGTTTGTGGAAACAAGACAAAGAAAGTTGTTAATTGCTTAAAGTGAAGTAGTCTTGAGATTGCTATTATGGTGCAGCTGGTTAAGCGACCACCTGCATGCCAGCAGCCCATGTGGGAGCCTGTTCAAATCCCAGCTGCTCCACTTCCCATCCAGATCCCTGCTAACACAACTGAGAATGCAGAAGATGGCCAAAGTACTTAGGCCCCTGACACAAATGTAGGAAACCCAGATAGAGTTCCTGGCTCCTGACTTTGGCCTGGCCCAGCCCTAGCCATTGTGGCCATCTGAGGAAGGTCTCTCTCTCTCTCTCTCTCTCTCTCTCTCTCTCTCTCAATCTCTCTCTCTCTCTCAATCTCTCTCTCTCTATCAATCTCTCTCTCTCTATCAATCTCTCTCTCTCTCTCTCTCTCTCTCCTAATTGTGGCCATCTGAGGAGTGAACTAGCATGTGGAAGGTCTCTCTCTCTCTCTGTAACTCTGCTTTTCAAATAAATAAATAAATTTTAAAAACATAAATAAATCTTAAATTTTTAAAAATAAATACCAATTTTTAAAAAGGGGAGTAGGCTTACAGTCCCTAGTTAGAGGTTAGTTGGCAATTCTAATTAGCAAAGGGTTCCCACCCGAGTTTGGGTTTGGTTTGCTTACCTAGGAACATAGAATACTATAGCCATCTCAGCCTAGTGCCCCCTACTCTCCAATTAATTATTTTAATAAAAACTAAGAGTTGAATTTACATCAGGGTAATACAATGTTTTTCCTTTAAAGTTTATTTCTATAAAAATATTTTTGGCTCCCATGTAAATATGTACATATTAAAAGTTAACAAGGAGTGGTTGTTTAAGTTAGTGGTTAAGACAGCAGTTAAGATGCACACATCCCACACTGGAGTATCTGGGTTTGATCCCCAGCTCCAGCTCCTGACTCCAGCTTTCTGCTGCTGCAGACCGTGGGCAGCAGTGGTGACGGCTCAGTGGTTGTATTCCTGTCACACATGTGAGAATTCTGGATTGAGTTCCTAGCTCCCAGCTTCCTGCTGGTCCAACACCTGCCATTGTGAGCATTTGGGAAGTGAGCCAACAGGTAAAAGCCCTCTCTGTCCCTCCTTCTCAATTTTCTCTCCCCTTCAGCTTCTCAGCCTCTCAAATATAAACAGATTAATTAAATAAAATAGAGAATAAAAGTAAACATGGAAATGGATACACTGTCACAATTTGTAGAGTTACTTAGGTAGTATTTCATGTATTTCTTAAGACAAATTTCAAGAAAATTCTCTGAAATCTGATTCCAAAAATGTGATATGAGCTCCTTAATACCAATATTCAAATTATATTCAGAAAAATATTAGCAGGGATAAATAATAAAGAATTTTAATATAGTTCTAATAATTCAATCTTATTTTGAAATAAATGATGTCCTCAAAATAAAATTGATCAGAAGTTTAATCATAGTAGCCACCAAGTGGATAAAGCTAAGTATTACATCATAAACACTGAAAGATACTTCACTATTTAACCATTATAGATAGAACTGAAATATGTACCACTACTAAAAACTGAATAAATTAATAATATATCTCAAGTAATAACCTACATTCATTGCCAACATGTTCTGTAGAATTGTACAAAATAGCTACCAGTTTGCTTTCTGTCAAAGTATAGGACTTGCCTAAATTAATAATATGGCATTATAAATTAAATGCACTTCAAATCAATTGAATAAACACAAAATCAATTTTGATACAAGCACAGGTAAATATCAGACCTTTATCCTATAATAGTTAATATCCAATATTCATAAGCATTAAGTGACTAAAAATAGAACAATAAAGCACAAAGTCATAAGTTTTGTGGAGAATTAAGTATCTTAAATGCTTGTACAACATTTACACATAGGCTACCAAATAGAATGAACGCTTGCAGATTTCTATTGTATCTATGCTGCTGGGCTGCCCCCAGGAGAGCGAGGATTGACCTACACCAGGGATAAGAAGCCAGAAAGTGGATGTTATGGCAACCATGATAATAAACACAGCCAGTGTGTACTTGCATGTTTCTAAACACTTTGTATGCATTAACTCACTCCTCCTTTTAGTAACAAGTTATTAAGATAAGCAGGATAATGTCCATCATATTGGGTCCTAATTCCCAGAACTTGTAAATGTCAGGTCTTTGTGGATGTGATTAAATAAAGGCAGAGGTGGGGGGGAGGTGTTCTGGATTGTCAAGATGGACTCAGTATGCAGATACATGTGTCTTTCTAAGAATGAGGTGCAGGAATGTTTAACCCACAGAGAAGAGCAAAAGACAAAGACAGAAGAGAAGGTGATATGAAGACAGTAGCAGAGACTGAAGCCTGTGGTGGCCAACAGAGGCAGGAGGAGGCAAGAACTAGATCCTCTGCAGAGCCTCCAGTTCAGCCAGGGATGCTGATATCAGACTTATGGCCTACAGTGTTGTGAAAGAAAAACTATTGCTTTAGGATCCCCTGTCTGTGGTCATTTGCAACAGCAGCCACAGAAAACTAATAAGGTTACCACCTTTTTACAGATGAGAAATCTGAACCCCATGTGGCCCGTCCTGTTGCTGGGCTTTCTGGTGACACAACCATTAACTTTTCTTCATTGATTGACTCATATTTTCTGCTATAACATTAAACACCATCTAGTAGAAAAGCTACTTTACAATCATCTGGGTTTTTTTTTTTTTTAAGATTGATTTCTTTATTTGAAATGCAGAGTTACAGAGAGAGGGAGGGAGAGACAGAGAGAGAAGATCTTCCTTTGGGGATTCACTCCCCAAATGGTCACAAAAGCCAAAGCTGGGCTGGGCCCATCAAAAGCCAGGAGCCAGGAGCTTCTTCCAGGTCTCCCACCTAGGTACAGGGGCCCAAGTACTTCGGACATCTATTGCTTTCCCAGGCCCTTAGCAGGGAACTGGATTAGAAGTGGAGCAGCCGGGACTAGAACCCATGCAAATATGGGATGCCAGTGCTGCAAGCAGAGGCTTTACCTGCTATACCAGAGTGCTGGCCTTCATCTGATTATTTTGTATGCATGAATAATTTGCTTTGAAAATAAATTACAGGGTTGGCATCCCATATGGGCACTAGTTCAAGTTCCAGCTGCTCCACTTCTGATCCAGCTCTCTGCTATGGCCTGAAAAGCAGTGGAAGATGGCCCAAGTGCTTGAGTCCCTGCACCTGTGTGGGAGACCCAGAAGAAGCTCCTGGCTCCTGACTTTGGGATGGCACAGCTTTGGCCATTGTGGCCATATGGGGAGTGAACCAGCAGATGGAAGACCTCTCTCTCTCTCTTCCATTGTCCGCCTCTGCCTCTTTGTAACTCTGCCTTTCAAATAAATAAAAAAGAAAGAAAGAAAGAAAGAAAGAAAGAAAGAAAGAAAGAAAGAAAGAAAGAAAGAAAGAAAGAAGAAAGAAAGAAAGAAAGAAAGAAAGAAAGAAAGAAAGAAAGAAAGAAAGAAAGAAAGAAAGAAAGAAAGAAAGAAAGAGAAAGAAAGAAAGAAAGAAAGAAAGAAAGAAAGAAAGAAAGAAAGAAAGAAAGAAAGAAAGAAAGAAAGAAAGAAAGAAAGAAAGAAAAGCAAAGAAAAATTACAGATGGGATTACAGGTCTTTTTAAATTTTTTTTCTTTTACTTAATTTTATAAAGAAAATATATATAATTATTATTGAAACAAAGGGAAAAGCATTTTAATTTAAAAAGCCAAATTTCTAATTGTTGCATTAGAGATACAATGTATCTCTGGGAACAAAAACTCAGCTGCTAAAACAAGGTAAGATCATTTCACAAGTAATGAAGCAAGCAAAATATAAGAAAAGCAGAATCAGTGTCACAGTCAGAGAGCAAAGAGTGGTAATGGTGGAGCTGCAGAAAATATATTTCATCTCAGGATCAGCTATAGCTTATTTCTCTCTCTCTCTCTCTCTCTCTCTCTCCCTTCCCACCTCCCTCTGCCTCTGTCAAATCAATAACTCTTTGAAAAATACGCATTTAAAAGAGGGCTTGGGTTTAACATTTAAGACACCATGTCCCACTTCAGAGAGCCTGGGTTCTATTCCTGGATCTAGTTTCTGACTCCAGCTTCCTTTCAATGCAGGAATGTGAATGTTCTGCTAGGATCCAGTGAAGGCAAAAGTAAGTGAACAAGAATGTGTTCTATAAAGGACAATAACAAACTGGAGATGAAGGAAAGTCAGAGGCCTTGGAATTGAGGCTTGTGAAATCTCTTGTAGCTATTAAGCTTCTGGAAGACAGCCTGGGGCTCACCACCATGGAGCAGCACACTTGCTTAGTTGCACATGATAGGCGTAACTTGACATTTGTCCAAAGACAAAACTTACTCTAAAGTGAGTGAAAGAGATCATTTGTTCTTGATCTGGCCATGAATGGATGGGCAATGAGAGAAAGATCCAAAAGAAAGGATGTTTAGATTTCAAGTTTTGAGGGCATTTTGATTAATGAATAAAGAAAATGGAAAAGATTGAAAAACTTGAGAAAAAATCATTCATATGCTGTTTTTCGGTGGCCCTGTGGTTCTAAAAATGTATGCAAATCATCAAACCATATGTGGAAAAACCTGCCTCATCATACCTATTATGTGTGAGACAGGTCAAAGCATGAAGCCCACAGCTCCACACAACCCATTGGCTCTGGGTGAGCACATCTAAACGAGCTCTGTGTCTGGTAAGGAAACAGTACGTCTGGAAATGAATTGGCTTACCATTTCCACTCCCTTTGGAATGGCCCTCCATTTTTAACCATTAAATACACTTGTGTAAAATACACACCTCTTATGAGTGTGACTAACTCCTTTGTTGTCCTCATCTCTTCCACAACCACATTTCTACCCCTCAGATTCACATTTTTCTCTGTGTAAGAGCATGGTTGTGAACTCAGGAACAAGGTTGGAAGATACAACTGAAAAGTGTTGTTTCAGCTAGGAAATAAGCAACAGTTAAAAAAAAAATTTTGTGGTAATCTGCCCAGGTCTCCCCAGGGTCACATCCACCCAGACACCTCCCCAGGGTCAGGACCACCCAAGTGCCTCTCCAGAGTCAGGTCCACCTAGATGTCTCTCCAGTGTCACATCCACCCTACCCCTCCCAAGATGAGATCACACCAGGTGCCTCCCCAGGGTCAGCTAAGAATGTCCTCTGCTGACACTCACAGTCTTTGGCCACCCACAACTGCCTCACACAAATGACCTTGATGCAGAAAGGCCAGGTGTCTTGCATTACCCTGCAACAACCCTGAGGGGCTGATCCAGTCCAAATACAGCCCAGCATCAGCCCCACTGGATCCAATCAGACCTCAGGTGCAACCACATTGCAAGGAAGCTTTTCCTGCCTGATCCAGGCTTCTCTCACTTCCTTACATGGCTATTTCCCACGAGTACTCCCCGATGAACCTTCTATGTGCAACTCTCCACTGCAGAGACCTGTTGGAGCCAGCCCACTCAGTCACAAAAGCTCTCCAGAACAAATACCCTTAAGAAAGTACGTAAAGAAAGAAATACTTGGGGGCTGGCACTGTGGTGTAGCCAGTGTTGGCATCCCATGTAGGTGCCAGTTCAAATCCCAGCTGCTCCACTTCTGATCCAGCTCCCTGCTAATGCACCTGGGAAAGCAGTGGAAGATGACCAATTCCTTGGGCCCCTGTACCCACAAAGGAGACCCAGAAGAAGTTCCTGACTCCGGCTTCGGATCGGCCCAGCTTATCTCTCTCATCTCTCTCTCTCTCTCTCTCTCTCTCTCTCTCTCTCTCTGCCTCTGCCTCTCTGTTACTCTGCCTTTCAAATAAATAAATAAATCATTATTAAAAAATAAAAGGAAATACTTGAAAAGAAATGTGCTTAACGTGTATTAACAGCCTTCCTTTGAATAGTATCCAATTTTTCCAAAAAGTACTGTTCTTCAGTGATACAATGTTAGCACACTGGTATCTAGGCATAAATCTGAGTTTCAAGTAATTTCTGATAGGTTCAGAAACTCTTAGATGCTCATGCAGGTGAAACTGCTGATTTCAAAAGCCTGAACTCCTACATTTTGTCAGTCACTGTGTATTGTGAAAATAAAGTATCCAATGCCTCGCCCAAATCTGATCTAAATGCAAGTGTTTAAATTATCATTAGGATTAGAATGTTATTGATTTTATTATTTTTAAAAAAGAAAAATATTATTTAATGAAAATACCACCTAAGATATAATACCATTAAATGTCACTTATTGAACAGCTTTTATGTCAAACATTCACTCTGCTAGACACTCTATATAAGTATCTATGCCTGTATCCATGTTTATATGCATGTTTGTATATTCAGCAACCTTAAGATAGATTCTTTTCTCTCATTCTCAGATGAGCAACCAGAGGTTCTTTCACAAATGTGAAAAATGAGATACTAAGAAACATTTCCACAGTCATAAAACCCTAGATGTCAGAACTTGGATTTAAAGCCAGGTTTGTATGACTCTGAAACCTATGCTTTCCATAATAACACAACTCATCTCCAAAATGAAGCATTTGAAATTTCAAAAATGTATCAATGGATCATGTAAATGATGTGTAATTGCTCAAAAATTCCAGGGAGGTGACAACAGGAGTCAGGGGGCTTTAAATACTAGCCCAACTCTATTACTGAACAGCTACACGACCAACACAAATAAAATGCTCTCAAATTTCCAACTACTATTTGACATTATCAACGACTATTATTAGATATATATAACAGACATCACGGTATGGGTCAGACACTCTGATAAATGCAAAAATGTTTCATTTAATCCTCACAAGAATTCTATAGAGCAGATATGGTATGCATTTTGGAGATGCTAAAACTAAGTTCAAATATCTTAAGTGAATTGCTCCAAGTTATCTACTTCACAACCTGCTTTTAGGGAGTTAGCATGACAATCCGTCTGAAGCTCTATAGAAAAGCATGAAAAATAATACTTTTAGGTTTTTATTTAATTTATTTTCTTCTATTATTTTGTCCACAATCGATATATACCACGTAGGATATATGTTTGATTGGTCCCATAAGAAAGAATGGTGCCATCTCCTTTTTAAGGTTTACTCAGCATTTTTTTTCTTGTTGAAATCTCTACATCAATCCCCAGTAGAAGAGAAATAAAAGAATGTATGAGCAGGAGAGTATTAACTCAACTTGATACCTAATGCTACAGTTTGAATATTTGTCCACCTGAATGGAAGAGTTTGGTCCCCAAAGTCTTATGTTAACGATACTAAGAAGTCAGAAACTTAATCCAACTATGGTGTTTGGAGGTGGGGTCTTTGGGAAGTGATTGACAGGGTTGTTAAGGTAGAGCTCCGAGCTCCCATGATTAAAACCAGTTGGCTTTGTAAAAAGCAATGTTGACAAGGATGGACGCAAAGGCTCCCTCTCTCTTCTCATGTGATACTTGGCACCACCTTGAGTCTCTACCTCCAGGACTGCCATTACCAGAGTTAGTCACTTGCCACTAGGTCCCACTTGATCTTGTCCTGTGAACCTCCAAAACCATAAACCAAAATAAACCTTTTCCTTTACAAACTTAAGCTGTCTCAGGGGTTTCATTACTTTAAAAAAAAAATTGGATACAGTATCTAAATTTACTATGCTTTTTCCAAATTATTTAATTAACCACTGAAGATATTTATGATCTCCCTCACTTTAAACTCATCAAGGAAATAAAAATTTAGTTTTAAAAACTAAATGTATTTTTTATTCTACCATGTAGTCATTTTTATTAAATAAAGGCTTAGAACAAATTAAAATATTTTAATGGAACAAGTCTCAAAGTGTACATAATGTGAGATTGCATAAAATACTGCATTTCTTCAGTTTTATAATGGCATTTTATCATATTTTAACAACTTGAAATTGAGATGTACTCTCTGACTTATTGTCACATGGTTTATTGACAATGTTTTCTTCTACTTACAGGTTTGTAAATCAAAAGGAAATCACAGAATCAATAGCCTCTTAAATTTGATTAACTATAGGGGCTTTCAGCACCATTACATGTCCTAATCCTTCTCATGGTTAAAGCTTATTTCAAAAATAAGATCCTTCCATCAAAGTCTTAGCAGGATAGCTTCATAGAATTATGTGTAATTAGATAAAAGTTTATCATTTATCATAATAAATTAATATTTATTGAGCTTTCCTAGTGTTTGTCAATCTTTGACAGAATTTATTATTTTTAGCTGCTACTTTCAAAAAATTGATTTTTAAGTTAATTGTTTTAAATTGTCCCTTAGGAGTCAAATACACAAAATACAATGAAATATAAGTCTTATACTTAGTTACCTTATAAAGTCTGTATTTCAAAACATGTTTAGATATTTTGAAGGATAATAACTTGTTTTCATTATTAGCAGAAACATGACGAATAAGGCACACCAAATTCTGACAGTACCAAATCAAGATTCATCTGACAGTTTCTTTGCTGTTCATTTTGTATGTTTCAATAGTTTATTACTTCAGTTCAGGCAATGGAAAATACAGAATTTGGGTTTTTCTAGCTGCTATGGTCTGAATGTCCCCAAAATTCATAGGTTGAAACAATTTCAGGATGGGCATTTGGCATAGTTGTGGAGCCATCACTTGGGATGCCTGCATTCCATATCAGAATGCCTGGGCTCAAGTGCTGTCTCAGATTATGATCCAGCTTCCTGCCAATACACACCTTGGGAAGAAGCAGGTGATGACTCAAGTAGTTGGGTCCCTGTCACCGTCATAGGAAACCTGGATTAAGTTAGAAGCTCCTGGATGTTGTTGTGGCCATTTGAGTGAACGAATAGATGGAGGATTGACATCTCTCTCTCTCAATCTCCCTCTCCGCTCTCTGCCTCCCTCCCCTACTTTCAAATAAATAAATAATTTTTGAAAAGAGAAAGAAACATAATTCCCATTGTGGTGGTATCAAAACATGGGAAGTGATTATGTCCCATGGTGGTGGTATCAAAACTGGGAAGTGATTATGTCATGTCATTAGGACTCTCAGCCCTGGTAGGCTGATTACCAGCTTGGGCTCTTTCTGCTCGTCTGCTCTGTGGTGAGGACACAGCATTCTCTATTTTCTCTGCTCTTCCAGCCACTCTGCCATGTGAGGACGCAACAAGAAGGCCCTCACCAAACATCGAATGCTTGAACTGTGATCTTGGACTTCTCAGTCTCCAGAACTATAAAAAAATTACTTTCTGTTCTACGCAAATTACCCGGCCTCTAGTATTTTGTTGTAGAAGCACAAGTGGACTGAGACTAGACAAGAAGAATTTTTTTTGTAAGATAGGCAGAGATATCATCAGAGCCTAATTGTTCTTCAGAGGTTAGGCTGACAAGTACAAACCAATGATGTATTCCCAAGCAATTCAATTACAATGATAATAAATTTCATGATTACCAAGTAAGATTTTGTTTAGTTTCGTATAAAACCAGGCTTTTAAGGTTCTCTCTCCATGTTTCCATAAACAGTAATACACTGGTGATAAATCTGTGTAAAGTAAAAAATGTGCATTTGATATGGCTTAAATTAAGTGAAATCAAGTTAGTTAAAAGTAAGTCACAGAAATCTAACACGTCTTAGAAACAGAAGCTTAAGAGATGTTGTTGAGCAATTTTTCCCACTAAGACTTGATGTATAAAACTCTCATCTTTGACGAGCATGCATGCAAAGCTCTGCTAAATAATCTGCAGAAACCTCATGCTTTTTGGAAAAGTGGAGTCCAGTTGGAATGAGGAAAATTAGGTGGTATTTGCTTCCCACTTCAGGTGTAATTACCATTACAATTTTGCCATGAAAAGTGGAATAATGGAAATAGTTACTCAAGCCATTAAGGGATGTTTCCTATGATGGTTAGTAGAAAAGACTGCCTGTGTTCTCTTGACTGTTCTCATCTACAGATAGGCCTGGATTTATGATGGCTTGACTTAGGGCATTTCAACTTTCCAGTACAGAAAAGATCATGTCTTCAGCAGATTCTGTACTTTGAATTTTGATCTGCTCCTGGGGGTATGGTATATGGCAGGATATTCTCTCTCATGATGTTGGACAGTGGCAGAGAGCCACAGCTCCCAGTCCATTGGTTATGAGGTGAAACAACCAATTCTCTGCAGTGTGCTGTGCTGCTGAACTAGAATGCTCAGTGAACCAGGTGTATTGAGTGCATTTTTGACTTACACCATTTTCAACCTCATTATAAACTGAGGAGTATCTGTACTTCTTAACACTCTTCTGCCAAGAAAGATTCTTCATAAAGGTTCATGAGCCACATATGCAGGTTTCTTCTGAGATCAGCATGATGAACCCATTCAATTTCATAGCTGCCCTCTTTCAAAGAATTTCAGGAGCACTATGAAACAAGTAAGCAGGGGCATTTCCTAATTTACAAGATGGCATCACCCTTTCCGAAATTTCTATTTTTTTTGTAAATCTCAAATCATTTGTAAATAGTCATTTATATTCCCAAGAACCTTTGTATGATATTTTAATGAGAAAATTAAACTAATCTTAATGCAGCTATACCACTCTGCACACATCATTAATGGCATATTCTCCACTGACTTGACATATAAAAAGTTTGTGTGGCCGGCACTGCAGCTCACTAGGCTAATCCTCCGCCTTGCGGCACCGGCACACAGGGTTCTAGTCCCGGTTGCCCTTATTCCAGGCCAGCTCTCTACTGTGGCCCAGGAGTGCAGTGGAGGATGACCCAAGCGCTTGGGCCCTGCACCCCATGGGAGACCAGGAGAAGCACCTGGCTCCTGCCATCGGATCAGCACGGTGTGGCGGCCGCAGTGCGCCAGCCGCAGCGGCCATTGGAGGGTGAACCAACAGCAAAGGAAGACCTTTCTGTCTCTCTCTCTCACTGTCCACTCTGCCTGTAAAAAAAAAAAAAAAAAAAAAAAAAAAAAAAAAAGTTTGTGGAGGGGCCTGCGCTGTGGTGCAGAGGGGTAAGGCCCTGGCCTGAGGCGCCGGCGTCCCGTATGGGCACCGGTTCAAGACCCAGCTGCTCCTCTTCTGATCCAGCTCTCTGCTATGGCCTGGGAAAGTAGTAGAAGATGGCCCCAAGTCCTTGGGCCCCTGCACCCATGTGGTGGGAGACCCAGAGGAAGCTCCTGGCTCCTGGCTTCAGATCAGCACTGCTCCAGCCATTGCAGCCATCTGGGGAGTGAACCAGCTGATGGAAGACCTCTCTTTCTTTCTCTCTCTCTCTCTCTCTCTCTCTCTCTGTCTCTCTGTCTCTCTGTAACTCTTTCAAATAAATAAAATGAATCTTTAAAAAAAAAAGGTTTGTGCAGGGATCAGCATTGTGACAGAGTGGGAGTGGGTTAAGCCACTGCCTGCCATGCTGGCATCCCATATCAGAGCACCTATTCAAGTCCCAGCTGCCCCACTACAAAACCAGCTCCCTGCTAATAAGCCTGAGAAAGTAGCAAAAAATGGCTCAAGTACTTGAGCCCCTGCCACCCATATTGGAAACCTGAATGGTCTCTGGACTCTTGGAACAAAAGTTGGAAGAAACTAATACACAAAATAAAAGGACTCAACCCTCCCTTGAATTTACTAAATAAAGCAACAGTGATTTAGGGTAGCAGAAACTAAATATTTTGGAACAAGGGATTTTCAAACATGTTAACCTTCTTAATGAAGAAAAATTGTAATAACACTATAAAAATTAGGTTTTACCCAAGAAAAATCATAATAACTAAAGTTGGGAAAAGATCAATGAAAAGGTCTTGGTCACTATCAAGGCAAGAATTTGGCTGCTGTGGTAATAAATAAAATATGAAAAAACAACATGTAGCTATTAGCAATTAAGGAGAGTACTCTCTGTGAAATAAGGTCATTATTCCAATGTGTCCAGTACTATGAGCACCACACTCTTCAGAACAAAGAAAACTGGAGAATGATCTGACACAAGAGATAAGCAAAATCAAATGATTTAAGACCTACGATGGCAGAATAAAGGAGATGTTTCAGTTCCATGGCGAATGAATATCAGCAATTAAATTCAAGAAACACTTTAGATGAATGACCTGCCCAGGACTAAGAGTTGTTCAGAAAACATGCGTGGAATGGCCATATTCTCCTTCAACAAATGCATACATGAAAAAAAGTAGGTGGGTAGATGCTAAAGCTTGATAATGAATTTCCATTCCGTGTAAAGGAATTTCCCATGTCATTATTTTGAGACTACGATCTGTTAATTTTCTAATTTTTTTTTTTTGACAGGCAGAGTGGACAGTGAGAGAGAGAGACAGAGAGAAAGGTCTTCCTTTGCCGTTGGTTCACCCTCCAATGGCCGCCGCGGTCGGCGCGCTGCGGCCGGCGCACTGCGCTCGTCCGATGGCAGGAGCCAGGAGCCAGGTGCTTTTCCTGGTCTCCCCATGGGGTGCAGGGCCCAAGCACCTGGGCCATCCTCCTCTGCACTCCTGGGCCACAGCAGAGGGCTGGCCTGGAAGAGGGGCAACCGGGACAGAATCCGGTGCCCCGACCGGGACTAGAACCCGGTGTGCCGGCGCCGCAAGGCGGAGGATTAGCCTGTTGAGCCACGGCGCCGGCTAATTTTCTAATTTTTTAAAAGTTTTATTTGTCTTCATTTCATTTGGAAAGCAGAGACACAGAGACAGACAGACAGACATAAAACAGAGATCTTCCATCTACTGGTTCACTCCCCAAACACCAACAAAAGCCAGAGCTAGACCAGATCAAAGCCAGGAACTAGAAATTCAGCCCATATCTTCCATGTAGGTAGCAGGGACCCAATTACTTGAGTTGCCTCCCATGATTTGCATTAGCAGGAAGTAGACATGAAGAGAAAAGACAGGAATCGAATCCAGACACTCCAATATGGGATATGGGTGTTCCAAGGGGCAGCTTAATCGCTGGACCCAACACTTGCCCCTCCAATCTGATTACAAAGAAGAATACCTTAAGGGGCCAGTGCTGTGGCTCAGTGGGTTAAAGCTGTGGCCTGAAGTGCCAGCATCCCATATGGCACCAGTTCGAGACGCAGCTGCTCCACTTCTGATCCAGTTCTATGCTAATGCTCCTGGGAAAGCAACAGAGGATAGCCCAAGTGCTTGGGCCCCTTCACATGGGAGACCTGGAGGAGACTCCTGGCTCCTGGCTACAGATGGGCTCAGCTCTAGCCATTGCAGTCATTTGTGGAGTGAACCAGCAAATAGAAGACCTCTCTGTGTCTCTACCTCTCTCTGTAACTCTTTCAAATAAATAAAATAAATCTTTAAAAAAAAATACCTTACGAACTTGTATGTCATAAAAAAGTATAGGTAATAAACAATACAAATTTTAAAGATTCATTTATGGGAGTATTTTATTCAGTTATTAAATGATTTCTGTTGTTTATCTTACATTAAACCAGATGTACTTCTGATTTTCTCCACATATTTCACAAATGAGGTGCTTTGTCTAAAATATTTTCATGATGGAATTACACCACTTTAGTTCTAATTTGCATGTAACTGATAGGCTGAATCCCATCATAGAGAGAGGAAAGTTAGAGGGACAGCAAAATATATTAGATCATGCAACACAATTTCTTCATGCAGTTTTCTACTTCTTTATGTTACTATCATATTGAATTATGAAATATGCACTAAACTGCTCACTAAATGTATTAATGAAAGTTGCAAAAGTTATGAAAGGTCTGTCTGTGGGAGGACAGAATTTTCTTGTATCAATCTTAGCAAAGTTTAGGAGATTTTGGTTGAGATAAATTCTCATAATCCACGTATAACATCTTAAACAAGGCATCTGGATTAGTGGCTAGAAAACTAGTGAAAAGGGAACTACAATAATCGTTTTTACTAGATTCTGTTGATCGCCTAGGAAGAATTTTCTTGGAAAGATATTGTTACATAATAGCAGGAGTCAAAGAGTTAATTGTCAAATCCTGTCTTGGCTTCCTTCTAGACAATTTAATCTTTCTCTAACTCAATGCATTATCTACAAAATACGGTAATAAAATCTTTCCAACATTTTTGTGAGAATTAGATGAGACAATGTACATAATTCACTTAGTATAATGAGGACCACTTTTTCCATGCTATCAATTTTTTCTTATTTTATTAAGAAAGTACAACAACAAATGGGAGTTTAGCTCAAAAGTTAAAATGTCTGCACCCCATATTTGGGGACCTGCAGTCAACACTTGGCTGCAGCTCTGCCTCCATCTTCCTACTAATGAAGACCATGGGAGAGAGCAGTAATGGCTCAAGTCATTGGGTTTCTACCACCCACTTAGGAGACCCAGATTGAGTGCCCAGCCCGTTTCGAAACTGCCCCAGATCTGGCCATAGCAGGCAAATGGGAAGTGAATCAGTAGATGGAAGCACTCTGTCTCAAATAAACAAATAAATAATTATTATGTCATTTTTCTAAAGTATAACAAAGTAAAAAGAATTTGATCTGGGAGTTGAGAACTAAGAAGAAAGGAAATCCACAAAGGAATAGGGATTGTGTAAATCAATTAATAAAGATAGAAAAGCAGACATGTTCATAGAACAGTCATTTGATATACTTTGGGATCTGGCAAAAATAATATTGAGCATGTTGAAATTAATATTAGGAAAGCTGAAAATATGAGCATATTTCAAAAAGTTCATGGAAATGAAATTAAAACAAATTTATTTTGGTGCACAAAAAGTTGAAATCCATGCATATTTTTTGTTTATGGTATGTATTTTCTATTGACTTTTTAAAAAATATTTATTTATTTGAAAATCAGAGTTACACAGAGAGAGGAGAGGCAGAGAAAGAGAGAGGTCTTCCATCCTCTGGTTCACTCCCCAGTTGGCCACAATGGCCGGATCTGGGCTAATCCAAAGCCAGAATTCAGAAGCTTCCTCAGGGTCTCCCATGTGGGTGTAGGGGCCCAAGGACTTGGGTCATCTTCTACTGTTTTCCCAGGCCATAACAGAGTGCTGGATCAAAAGTAGAGCAACAAGGACTAGAACTGGTGCACATATGGGATGCCAGTACTACAGGAAGCAGCTTTACCTGCTATACCACATTGCCAGCCCCTCCATTAACTTTTTTAAGACCCTTTTAACACACATTTTTTTAAAATCGCACCAAAATAAACACATCTTTTAATTCCATCATCCATAAATGTTTTTAAATTCCTGAGTAATGCTGAGTAATCATTTAAAAAGAATTTATGGAGGTCCTTAAATCAAGTCAGTCTCAGGATCAGTTATTTCCACTGAACCACAATTAGGGTAACCACAAAGCCTTTTTTCCCCCATACTTGTTGGTGATGAAAATAGGGCTGAAAGATAATTGGCCTGTTGATGGGAAGAAGACTCCATTGGAAAAGTAAAAGTTGAAGCTAGGCTCTGTGCTACCCTCTGCATTAGCCTCTGGTTATATATAGCTGTTGAGCACTGGAAACGTGATTGCTCTCACTTGTGATGTGCTGTATGTGCAATATACAAACTAGCTTTTAAACACTGGAACCAAAAAAGGTAAGATATCTCATTAAACATTTTATGCTAATTACATTTTGAGTTTCTAATATGATAGATTATTGGGATAAATGAAATGTTATTAATTTTATGTTTTATAATTTAAATATCACA
The DNA here is from genome assembly GCA_949820135.1 of Sylvilagus floridanus. Taxonomy (NCBI): domain Eukaryota; kingdom Metazoa; phylum Chordata; class Mammalia; order Lagomorpha; family Leporidae; genus Sylvilagus; species Sylvilagus floridanus. Next base: position 19,330,855 of record OX463246.1, on the reverse strand, counting down.
CAAATATGTGGCTTATATTATATTTCTATGAGACAGCTACAAGTTTACGACAAAGTTGTATCAATGAAGTGATAAAATTGTGGACTAATGTAGTAACTATGCAAATAGAGCAAAACGGAAGAAAAGATTATAAAAATAAATTTAATAATTCAGCACATATGGAGAAGGAAAATATTCACAAGGTTTAAGGATTCATTAAGTAGTTTTACAATTGCCAGAAAGAAGTAAATAGGTGGAAACTTCGTGTAAAGAGAGTATGGGCCAGCGCTGTGGCATAAAGATGGGTAAAGACGCCACTAGCATATGGGTAGTAGTTCAGGTCCCGACTTTCCACTTCCTATGCAGGTTTCTCCTATGGCCTGAGAAAGTAGTAGAAGATGGCCCAAGTCCTTGGACCCCCGCACCCACATGGAAGATCCATAGAAGCTCCTGGTTCCTGGCTTCAGATAGGCCTAGCTCCGGCCATTGCAGCCATCTGGGGAGTGAAATAGCAGATGGAAGACCTCTCTCTCTCTTTCTCTCTCTCTCTCTCTCCTTCCCTCCCTCCGTCTCTCCCTCTCTCTGTCTCTGTCTCTTTCTCTCTCTCACTGCCTCTGCCTCTCTGTAACTCTGCCTTTCAAATAAATAAATAAATCGTTTTAAAAAGAGAGAGAGAAAGAGAGTATGAGAGGTGCCTGTGCTGTGGCTCAGCAGGTTCAGCCATTTCCTGCAGGGTAGGTATCCCATATGGATGCCAGTTGGAGTCCTGGCTGCTCCACTTCTGACCCAGCTCCCTGCTAATGTGCTTGGGAAAGCAGCACATGATGACCCAAGTCCTTGGGCCCCTACACTTTCAAGGGAGACCTGGATGAAACTCCTGGCTCCTGGCCTTGGCCTGGCTCAGCCCTGGTGATTGCAACCATTTGGGGAGTGAATCAGCAGATGAACGATATCCCTCCCTCTCTGTCTCTGTAATTCAGATATCCAAATAAATAAAATTAATCTTTGAGAGAGTATAAGGATAGTTTTAGACAAGATGAGTTTGAGATGTGGGAGAAATGGAAAAGGAGAGATGTTAAACCAATACCAAAGATAAAGGCATTGAACAGGATGAGGAGTAAGTTGAGTAAATAATTTCAGTAAAATTCTAAGGACAAAAGCCAGATCTAATCACTATGTTCCTAAAGTTGTATTTATGAAATGCATGAAGTTCATATTCCTTAAATAAAAAGTTTCTTGGGGGAAAAAAGCCAAATCTAGCAGAATTAAGGAAGAAAGAGTAATAAATAAGGCAATGGAACGTATAGATCCCCTTTTTTGAGAGGTTGTCACTTAGTGGAAAATGAAAAACACAGGGAGAGGGCAAAGAATAAGCACTGACAAAGAAAAGATCAGGATTTGAGCTTTGGCTCCCAAAAGAGAATGGAATCCACATGCTTACCTTTCCATCAGGTCAGTCATGCCTTCCAAAAACACACAGTCATAGTTCCTAGGGGTCAGGTACAGAATTATATGGTCATTTCAGAATTATAAAAGAAAAGGGGTTCAAACAACTGGAATAACAAAGGCACAAAAATACCCCAGTCTTTTAAGGAAATTACAAACAGCTATGGCATGAGTGGAGGAGGGTGATGGTTGGAGCAAGATACAGAGTGTTTAAGAACTCTGGATGAAGAAGCAGGCAGAGACCAGGCCAGGGAGTGACTCAGGTAGAGAGAAGACTAATTTGAACTTCATCCTCAGGATCAAGGTGAGCCATTAAAGAGTTCTAAGCAGGGAATAACATGATCAAACTTGTACTTTTTTAATGGTTGTGCCAACAGATTGTAAGATAGAATGGAGGAGACAGGAAGAATACAAGTTAGGAAATTATTGCAATCATCCTTGGGAAAGATAATGAAGGCCTTAATTGGAAGCGTTTCTTTCTCATTAGAGCTTCATCAACTTGCCATGGCTCCAGCTAATTGTGATCACCCCTCCTTCTCTGTGAGTGAAAAGAGTGCAAAAAAATAATAAAATAAAGTATAGATAAACTGGAGTAAACTGCAGTATGGGATCATCCCAGTCACACAAAATCAGCCTCTGTGATTCTTAAACTTCTTTGGAGAATCTGATGAAACAAACAGGAATGCATAGACATAAACCATTTTGAAAACTGTTCTAGGCAGGCCCAGAAGTATATCCATACATTTCAACTCAATTCGATAACTAAATGTTAAGTTCTATATGGTGTAACTAAGAGTCTGGGCTAGAATCAGGTTAGTGAAGGATGAATAGGGCACTGGAGAGATGTTTTCGATGACTGCCAAGGAGCTTGGACATTGACCTAAGTGGGAGCCACATAGGGATTTAAGGAGAATAAATTGGTCATATTTTCATTTTATCATATAGAAAATTGACTGAAATTGGGAAACCTAGTCAGAGAACCAATTAGAATATTTTTTCCATAAACCAGGAGAGAGATGACAGCTGAGTAGCCTAAATTGGCAACAATGGAGATAAAAGAGCAAGTATAAGGAACTTCAAAAAGTTTGTGGGAAAATGGAATTAAAAGATGTTGCCACAAGAGAATTTTGAAATTCATGCATAGTTTTTTTTTTCCGTAATAGACATTTTCCATGAGATTTTTGGAAGATACCTTATGTATTCTAGTTTCATTTAGGAGGTAGAACTAGCAGGGATTTGTGATTGATGGAAAGTGAAGTCAAAGTCCAAAATGAAACTCAGATAGCTTGGTTTGATGAAAAGAGAAGTTGCATCCATCAAAACAGAAAATGCAGAAGTGGTGAATGTTGAGATTTATGGCAAAATGTTCAACTCTACTACAATTAAGTTGTATTTTTAATGTCTAAAGAATATCAAAAGGAAAGATCCATCAGGCAATCCAGTATTTGAGTCAAATACCCAGGATTGAAGAAAAATCATTTTGAGTCAATATGAAAATAACTGAGGGGGCCAGCGCTGTGGCATATAGGGCTACGCCTCCACAATGGTGCCGATGTTTTATATGGGCCCCAGTTCTAGTCCCAGATGCTCCTATTCCAACCCAGCTCTCTGCTATAAACTGGGAAAGCAGTGGAAAATGACCCAAGTACTTGCGCCCCTGCACCTGTGTGGGAGACCTGGAAGAAGCTCCCGGCTCCTGGCTTTGGATTGGCTCAGGTCCAGCTGTTACTGTCATTTGGGGAGTGAACCAGCAGGTGAAGCCCATTCTGTCTCTCCCTCTCTCTGTCTGTAACTCTACCCCTCACATAAATAAATAAAATCTTAAAAAAAAAAGAAAAAGAAATAAAGAAATAATAACTGAGGCCACTGTATTGAGGAAGGTCACCCAGAGGAGTGTGTAGCATCAGAAGAGACTAAAAGCATATCAGGATGAACAAACAACAAGGAAGAGGAGACAAAGATTAACCAACCACATGGAAGGAAAACCAACAGAATGCAATGCCAAGAAAATGAAGTATTTTGGAAAGGTGGAAGTAGTGAACAATGCCAAATGTTTTTAACAGATAAAGGAAATAAAGGAGGAAAATTGGACTCCAATTACAGCTATATTGGGCTTGTTGAACTTGTTCCAAAGAACAGAGAAGTGCTGTTTATTCTTTTCATTATTTTGTAATCTGTACTTTTATCTTAATAAATTCAATGGCTATGTCTTTAAATTCACTAATATTTTATTCTGAAATGCATAATCTACTGTTAATGTTATCTATGATGGGTCATTTTAATGCATCAATGTTACTAAGCTATGATGCTCAATTGCTTGGTCAGACACCAGCTTGGATATGCCTGTGAAGGTCATGTTTTGATGTTATTAGCATTTTTATCAGCAGACATTGAGTGAAGGAGATTATCCTCCATACTACAAGTGGGCCTCATCCAATCAGCTAAAGACCTAAAGAGAAAAGACTGAGGTCCTCTAAGGAGAAGGTAATTCTATCAAGCTTCTTGGAAAAAAATTAATTCTTTCAGATCTTGCCTTTAGACTCAAGACTGTAACATCAACTCCTGCTGGAATGTTCAGGCTGTTGGCCAGCCCTACGAATTTCAGACATCCTAGTTCCCATAACTGCACGAACCAATTCCTTAAGATATATATCAGGCAATCCAGTATTTGAGTATTCCGTTTCTCAAAAAAAAAAAAAAAAAAAAAAAAAAACTTAATTAATACATAATCCACTGTATTTTTAAAATTTTTTCAAGATTTATTTATTTATAAGAAAGTCAGAGAGAGGAGAGGCAGAGAGAGAAAGAGGTCTTCCATCTGCTGGTTCACTCCCCAGATGGCCGCAACAGCCAGAGCTGCGCTGATCCGAAGCCAGGAGCCAGGAGCTTCTTCCGGGTCTCCCACGTGGGTGCAGGGGCACAGGGACTTGAGCCATCTTCTACTGCTTTCCCAGGCCACAGCAGAGCTGGACTGGAAGTGGAGCAGCCGGGTCTCGAACCAGCGCCCATATGGAATTCTGGCACTTCAGGCCAGGGCGTTAACCCACTGCGCCACAGCGCGGGCCCCTCCACTGTATTTTTATCGTGGATTTTGTTGCTTTCATCTTTGGAAGTTCTCTAAACCTTCCATCTACTTAATGTTTTGAGCATATGAAATACAGTTATAATAATGATTTTAATGTCTGTTAGCTAATTATAGCATCGATATCAGTTCTATATTGGATTCAGATGATCGATTTTTTTCTTCTCATTGTAGATACTCTTGTCCTGCTTCTTTGAATACCTTATAGTCTTTCACTGGATACCAGACCGAATTTTACCTTGTTGGGTTTTTAGACATTTCAGTATGCCTATAAATCTTCATCTTTGTTCTGGGATGCAGTTATGTTTCCTGGAAACAATGTGATTCTTTTAGGTCTTGCTTTTAATATTTGTTAGCTGGGGCCAAAAAAGTGCTTAGTCTAGAACTAAATATAATGGAATCTGGTGATTGATTTCATGTTGGGGTTTGGAAAATAGAGGTTCCAGAAACGAATGATAAGAAAGACAATCATACCAAAAAAATCTTAGTTATGGTAAAGTAGCACCTGAAAACCATAAAAGGAAAATTAAAAACACATGTGTTTGTGATGAAAATAAACAATCTCCCATCTTGTCCCTGTCACTTTGAAAATCATAGGCAATTAACCATTTCTAGTTTGAGTTCTGATATCCACAATTGTAAAAATATGCTCATGCCTCTCCTTGGTTTGCCAACTTAAGGCCTACCAATTCACTCACTTAATTCTTATAAAAGATAAGATTTTGGCTCACTTACACAAAACCTCTATCTTCCTATCTCCAAGAAATTAATTACTTTATTATTCTTAATTCTTCCACTTTGGCAAGTTGCCAAATTCTTGGGTCCCATGTTGCTATCTCTGGGCCTCTCAAAGGAAGATATTCCTAGCATCAATATTAGTGGATTTTCTTTTTTTTTCTTTTCTTTTTATTATATCAAGTATTTAAGATCAAGTCATATTTGAATTAACTTCAAATTTTTGACAGTAGCTTAAATTTTAAGCAGCTTTTTCTATCATTCCTTATTGTCTTCCATTTTTCTTAAAAGAAAAAGGAAGATCTTGAACTCTCATAATAGCCTCACATTTGTCTAGCCTGCCTTCCATTTCTACAGTTTCTGAAAAAGACATCTACTCTAGGCTTTTCTGCTTTCCTCCTTCATTATGACTGAATTGGTCCCTGTGCCTGTTACACAGTCCCACGGAATTCTTGATTTTTTTTAATTTGGAAACAAAATTTCTTGGATTCTATGTGTTCTTTGTTGATTTTCACCAATCTCCAAATTTTGCTCATACATTATACTCCAACCATATGGGTTATCCTTCAGTATCTGAACTGAAAATGCTCTTTCCTGTGCTGGAAAAAAAAAATCCCTTACCCACTTTGCTAGCTATGTGCTACTTATGTTTAGGATCTCAAAGAACAGTTGTTCTGTGATGTTGTACAATCCTCCTCTTCCCATCCTGTATCTCCCCTCTTATGTGCAAATCACAAAGCACTGTCATGAAACATTCATTTCTATTACAAGTACTTATAAACTCTAAATAGCCAAAAACATATTTACCTTACTTGCAAAGTCAATATCCAGCAACCACGGCATTTAATAGATATTCAATTAATATCTTTACATCAATAACTTAATGAGGCCGGCACCATGGCTCATTAGGCTAATCCTCCATCTGCAGCGATGGTACACCAGGTTCTAGTCCCAGTTGGGGCACCAGTTCTGCCCTACTTGCTCCTCTTCCAGTCCAGCTCTCTGCTGTGGCCCAGGAAGGCAGTGGAGGATGGTCCAGGTCCTTGGGCCCTGCACCCACATGGGAGACCAGGAGAAGCACCTGGCTCCTGGCTTCGGATTGGCACAGTGCGCCGGCCGTCGCGGCCATTTTGGGGGTTAACCAACGGAAGGAAGACCTTTCTCTCTGTCTCTCTCTCACTGTCTAACTCTGTCAAAAAAAAATAAATAATAACTTAATGAATGACTTAAAAAAGCAACTGTCCTACAATCAAGAGATAGTTAACTGGGATCAATTCATTAAAATATTTTATTCATTAGCATTTTTCCCCCAGCACCTATAGCCTCCTGGGGAGATCCTTATGATCATTTTACAGAGAAAGAGAAGCTTCAGGTCTGGTTTGCCAATGTTTCTACATGATACGATATGCAAGCACAGCACAAAACTGAACAGCTGAAGCACTATAACCTCTCTTGGAGACACCCTTTTAAGGACAGTGGTGAAGGAAAATCCTCAAGTGGGCAGAACTTCAGTCAATGAACCTGGATGTACACAGGTATTAAATACACAAAAAATTATGTTCCAATTCATGAGACATAGCCAATAGTTTGCTGAATAGTCAGGGACTTGGAATATGATCAAAAAATTAGTGATAAGAAAATCTGGGGAAAAGAAGTAACTACAACTCTCTGAATAGGCAAAAAATGTGAAGATACTTGTGCTGCATGTGGTTGACCTCAGCAGAGGGGGATACTGATAATTAAGTAGATAGAATGACCCATTCTGTGGGTATCAGTCAGACTCTTTCCACAGACACCACTGCTCAATGGACTCATGAAACAAATGTTCATAGGGGCAGAGACAGAGACTATGCATGGGCTCACCAACATGGACTACAACCCACAAAGTCTGACTTGGCTATGACTGATTGCCAAATTTTCCAGCAGTAGAGATCAACACTGAGCCCTCAGTAAGGCACCATTCCCCCTGGGTGATCATCCAACTCCTCATGGAAGATTGATTACATTTGACTACTTCCATCACAGAAGGACAAAAATTTTGTTCTTAATGAAATACATTTTACTCCAGATATGGATCTGGCCTCCCTGCACATATGCTCTGCCAAAACTATGATCTCTAGAATTATACACTGCTTCACCTACAACATGGTATTCCATGTAACACTGCTTTTGACCAAAGAACTCAACTCACAGCAAAGTAATTATAGTAGTGGACCCATGCTCATGGAATTCATTGGTCTTACCATGGTCCCCAACATCCTAAAGCAGCTAGTGGAAGGGCCTATTGAAGACTCAGTTACAGTGCTAGCTAAGCAGCACTACTTTGTAGGGTTGGGGCAAAGTTTTCCCCCAAAGGCTATATATATTCAAATCATTGTCTAACATAAGTACACTTCAAGGGCCCAGTGCCCTGGCTCATTTGGTTAATCCTCTGCCCGCAGCGCCAGCATCCCATATGGGTGCCGGGGTTCTAGTCCCGATTGCTCCTCTCCCAATTCAGCTCTCCATTGTGGCCCGGGAAGGCAGTGGAGGATGGCCCAGGTATTTGGGCCCTGTACCCACATGGGAGACCAAGAGGAAGCACTTGGCTCCTGGCTTAGGATTGGCGCAGTGCGCCGGCTGTGGCGGCCATTTGGGGGGTGAACCAACGGAAGGAAGACCTTTCTCTCTGTCTCTCTCTCTTACTAACTCTGCCTGTCAAATAAAAAAATAAATAAATAAGAAAAAAGAAGATATGCATGGGTTCCAACTTCACAAGGGATATACTTGTGATGGTTAATTTCATATGTCAGCTGGGGCAAAGGAATGTCTAAATAGCTGTCAAAAAACAGTATTTTGGGATATGGCTGGAAGAGCCTTTCTGGAATAAATTAGCATATAATAAAGATCTATCCTCATCAGTGTGGGCAGGAGCACATTATCCAATTGATTGAGACCACCCCAGAAAGGACAAAAAAAAGCAAAGGAAGGGTGAATTCTCCCCCTTCTTAAGCTGAGACATCCATCTTCTCCTGCCGGAGGACATTAGCACTTCTGTTTGTCTGCCTTGTTCCTTGTTCCAGGACTTATACCATTGGCTCCCCAATTCTCCAGCCTTCAGCCTTGAATAGGAACTACTGCAAGGGGCCTCCTAGTCCTCCGGCTTGCAGATGAAAGATGATAGGACTTCTCAGCCCCTGTCTTCTCAAGAACCAAAGTTCACAATTTCTTTCTATGCATCTGTATAAAAGGGATCTTCAAAAAAATCATAGAAAATGAACATTATCCTTTAGGTCCATTATCCACGAGTATTTTGAAGCCCCTTCATCCATTCTAACAATTCTGTTTGTCTGAGGAATCTTGACACATAAAAAATGTATTAAAATTACAAATGTAACAAAAAATAAAGCAAAATGGGATTCCTCTTTAAAATCTTTAAACTTTGAGTTAGAACTTAATAATAACAAACAGTATTAGAGTAGCCATGATGAGATATCTTCTCACACTTTGACACTTCAGCCTTTTTTTAAAGTCTACTATAAATATTCTCCAAATTACTACAACATGTTGAAGTGTTATAATACCCTAACAGTTCTAACTCACATTTTCTGGTTTAAACCTGAAATTTCTAAAATGAAAGGAAAGGATTCAGGAAAATGGTAAAGAAATATAGCAGCTCAAATTCTCAAAAATTATGTGTATGAGTATAATTCTATGAATGAAAATATAGACTTTTTTGAATGTTGAATACCAGTTAAAATGTTTTCCTGGGGCCAGGGTTTTGACACAGTGAGTAAAGCGAGTGCCACCATCTAATATCAGCATTGGTTTGAGTCCTGGCTGCTCTGCTTCCAGTCCACCTCCTGGCTAATGTGCCTGGGAAAGCAATGGGAGGTGACCCAAGTACTGGAGCTCCTACCATCCACATTGAGACCCAAATGGACTTTTAGGCTCCTGGTTCCTGCCTGGCCCAGCCCCAGCTGTTGCAGCCATTTGGGGAGTGAACCAGTAGGTAGAAGATCCCTTTCTCTTTCTGTCTCTCCTTTTCTCTCAGTCACTCTGCCTTTCCAATAAATAGAATAAATCCTTTTAAAAACTTTTCCTCTAGAGTGACTTTTTCAGCCATCTAGCACTTGACCCTCTCAGAAAAGCATTGGGTCAAGTATAATCACAGCAAGGAGAGGTAGAATGTGAGCAACGCACTTGCAGTAGCTTCTACAGTGAAGCCCATGAGAAGGTGCCAAATCTAATTTCCAGAATGAGAGTGGTGGGCAAAGTTGGAAAGTGTTGCAAACACAACATAGGCCTACAGCCAAGTTGCTTAGGTGAGCTGGTCAAAAACCAAAGTTGAAACAGAACCCTAAGTTGGGCTCACAATCAGTAGGAGACATGGCAGACCTGGCATCCATCTTCCCTTGCGAGAAGGAGCTCTTTTCCCTTCTCCAATGACAAGTCCAGCTCAGGCAGTAGATATGGGTTACTTACATCTTATGTTCCTAGGATCTAGTTGCTGATCAACCTCCTTTAGACAGACAATTCAAATTTTCTACATTTAATCAAAAATGATATGTTTATGTATATCTTCATTTCAAGAAAAAGATATGAAAACTATCAAAATGCTGATAAGCTCTCCAAAGTGATACGATAATTCAAAGTTGAACCACAGCCTAGGACCAATTTCCTCATTCCTGGCATCATTATACCTGCCCATTAGGCTGCTTCCCATCAAAACGATTTAAAGTCATTCTTTTTTCCCCCTAAATCAAGGCCCTGATGATGCCACATAAATCTTGAAGTAATATTGGAGTTGTATTTTTTTTTAAGAATGTAAAGGCAATCTCAGTTGATAGGGAATAGAGAAGTAATATTAAATACGATTTTTCACCTAAACTTAAAGAGATAACTTTTACATATTACTTTTATATTAAAATATATTTTAAATGCAAATTCTTAGCAATAACACTATCTGAGACTATATAGGCAAGAACACATATGTAGAAGTCACAGTAGAAAGGTAAACACTGTAGGACTTAAGCATCCTAGTCACGACTCTGACAAACCATGTGATCTTGGACAGGTGCTTAACTTCTTACGCCCTATATTCTTCATCTGCAAAGTAGGGATAACAGCAGTAACTCCCTCAGAGGGTTGTTGTGAGGGTTAAATGAAAAATGCACTCAAAAGCTTAGCACAGTTTCTAGCACAGAGGCAGGGCTCAGTTAACGTGCAGCGATCATGCTAGTAACACTCCTGCTCACATTGATAGTAGGGAGCTCTCAGCAGGGAGCCTAAGACTCCCTTCTGGGCACTTGGGCTTCGCAGGTGTCCAGGACACAGAACTTGCATCATACATGAGTTTGTCAGGAAGAGGACTGTGCCTGCCAGTGTTCTCCAGGAGCACTTGTGTTGCACCACACACACAGCTCTGAAAATCTAAGCAGATTTCAAAGTTGCTTAAATAGCTTTCTTGGCCAAGTCAAGTAAGTTGCCAACTGGCAATGGAATGATTTTCCATTCAAACTTGGCAGCAGCAGGATTTAAACAGAAACCTGCTTCCTTCCTCAGGGTAGTTCTGGACTCTGTGGCACCACAGAGAGAAACTGTAAAGAAGACAGAAATTCTGTTGGAGAATTACAGTATTTGTTTTTAATTTATCAAAAGTAAATTGAAAAGGAATTGCTAACTACCACCCACCAGAGAATGCCCTTTCTACCATCTTTTTCATATGCCACAAGCTCTTATTTTCAGATGTCAGAATTTCTTCATTCGGATGTTTTCACAAGTTGAGTGAATCTGGGCATTTTGATTCAAATAAGGGAACTTTGAGCCCAGTAGTTGTGCAGAAGCTCTCTTCCTTTGATATAAAATAGAACCCAACAGCAAAATAAGTCATTTGATTATTCCATTATTCTTTAGAGTAAGAGAAGAAGAAAAGCCAATGAATTTTTAAATCTTCCCTAAGCAGAACTCCCACTCAAATTTTTCTGATGGTGTTCTAACCAAATTAAGAAACTTGCAGGGATGAAGGTTCTGTATACATCCTCAAAAAACAGTACCCCCAAAGCTTAACAGGAAATGTTTTATTATTTACATATATGTGACTTAATTTCACAAAAGATGTGAAACAAAGCATGCAGATGTATGCAGTACATATTTGTGTGCTAGGGGAGAGAACATAGGTGAGGAAATCAGGAAAAAATAAAGCGACTATAAGAAGAAAAAGTAAAGATATAAATGCTAAATGTGGACCATAAAATTAGCTCTAAGCATTCTGTCAGTCAATGCAAAAAAATCAATTATGTTATTTTTTTAAAGATTTATTTATTTATTTGAAAGTCAGAGTTACAGAGAAAGAGAGACAGAAACAGATCTTATTGGTTCACTTGCCAGATGCCCATGACAGCTGGGGCAACGCCAGACCAAAGCCAGGAGCTGGAAGCTCCTTCCAGGTCTCCCCCATGGGTGCAGAGACCCAAGCACTTGCGCCATCCTCTGCTGATTTCTCAGGCACATTAGCAGAGAGTTGGATCGGAAGTGGAATAGCCAGGACTCAAAGGGGCACCAATATGGGATGCCAATTAAACAGGCAGAGGCTTAACCTGCTATGTCATGACACCAGCCCCAATTATATTAAATATCCATAAAAATAATAGCAATAATCATTTGCTCAAGAAAACTGACTTTTTTAAGATTTATTTATTTGAAAGGTAGAGTTATACAGAGAGAGAAGGAGAGGCAGAGAGAGAGGTCTTCCATCTGCTGGCTCACTCTCCAATTGGCCGCAATGACCGGAAATGCACCAATCTGAAGCCAAGAGCCAGGAGTTTCTTCTGGATCTCCCACACGGGTACAGGGCCCAAGGACTTGGGCCATCTTCTACTGCTTTCCCAGGCTATAGCAGAGAGCTGTATTGGAAGTGGAGCAGCAGGGACTCAAATTGGTGCCCATATGGGACGCCGGCACTGCAGGCAGTGGCTTTACTTGCTGCGCCACAGCACCAGCTCCAGAAAACTTACTTTTATCTAATATACATTCTTCCTAAGAAGGTTTGGAACAATTTTGGTGTATCTGTTTATATAAGAGAGCATTATTGTTCAAACTTTAGGAGAGAAGGTACTTATATTTCAGAGATTACCATCAATATATATTAAGATGCCTGGAAATCAGCAGCAATAAATAAATATAATTACTTAAGACAGAGAGAGACCAACTAGTAAACATTCTATCATGATATTCTTCTATGTAGTTTTCAGCAATTACTGCTTCATAAAATATATATAAGAAAGCTTGTTGGGCTTCCAGTTATGAAATTGCTTTACCATCAGATATATGTACAAGGGTAGGAAAAACTGTTTTACCTGCAGTCAACAAATCTGTGGTATTTTTCAGGGTAGCAATAAGCTTACACAGTGACTGTGAACTAGACACATTACTTATTAAACTCATAAACATCTACTCAGGCACCAAAAGTAAGCAAAATGTACTGACTTTTAGAAATAATGATTAAAACATAGCTCCTGTATTTTAGATGAACACAAAATGAGCTTCAAGTATATTTAAATACTTAAAACAGTTTTCAAGGTGTGCTTCATAGCACACTGGTTCTGTGAGACAGTAACATGTTAATAGCATAAAATATTCTAAAGTCAACGTGGCAAAATGGTACTATTTCATTGTGAAATATTTAGAAATGATTTTTAAGTTACCCCGGGATCTATAGTTGCAGAGAAAACTTTTTTGGATTATTAAAATGATTGCTGTGGAGGCCAGCATTGTGGTACAGCAGGCTAAACTGCCACTTGCTATGCCAAAATCCCCTATCAGAGTGCCAGTTCAAGTCCAGCTGCTTTGTTTCTGTTCCAGCTCCCTGCTAATGCACCTGGGAAGACATCAGATGATGGCTCAAGTGCTTGGGCCCGGGTCACCCACGTGGAAGACTAGGATGGACTTCCTGGCTCCTGGCTTCAACCTGGCCCAGCCCTGATTATTGAGACCTTTGGAGAGTAAACCAGAAGATGGAAGATTCTCTCTCTCTCTCCCTTTCTTTCCTTCTCCATCTTTGTTACCGGGCCTTTCAAAAAAAAACTTTTAAAAAATTATCCACATGAAATAAGTATTGTCAGGATACTTATATATGGGATGAATATTTACTCTGTATGTACAAGGGGACTTCAAAAAGTTAATGTAAATGAAATGGGAAGATTAGTTTACATTGATGCAAAAAAAATTTGGAGCCCATGTATACAAGAAGTGTTCAAAAAATTCTTGGGAAGGGGCTAGCATTGTGACATAACAGAGAAAGCCACTGCCTGTGATTTCAGCATCCCATATGGGTGCGAGTTCGTATACCAGCTGCTCCACTTCTGATCCAGCTCCCTGCTAGTGGTCTGAGAAAAGCAGCAGAAGATGACCTAAGTGCATGAGCCCCTGTACACACATGGTGGACTTGGAACAAGTTCCAGTCTTCTGGCTTACGTCTGGCCCAGTCCTGGCAGTTGCAGCTATCTGTGGACTGAACCATTCAATAGAAAATCTCTCCCGCAGGGGAGGGTAGCGGGAGGGAGGGAAGTTGTGAGGGGGGGAGCCATTGGAATCCATAAGCTATACTTTGGAAATTTATATTCTTTAAATAAAAGCTAAAAAAAAAAAAGAAAATCTCTCCCGCATGGGAGACCAGGAGGAAGCACCTGGCTCCTGGCTTCAGATCGGCATAGCTCCGGCCGTGGCGGCCATTTGGGGGGTGAACCAACGGAAGGAAGACCTTTCTCTCTGTCTCTCTCTCTCTCACTGTCTAAATCTTTCTGTCAAATAAATTTAAAAAAAAGAAAATCTCTCTGTGTATCTCTTGCTGTAACTCTGATTTTCAAATAAATAAATACATAATTAAAAAAAATTCTTTGGAAAATTCATATTATGAAAACACAGTACATGGACTTAAAATTTTTTGCACCAAAATAAACTTTTAATTCCACTTTCCCAACAACTTTTTAAAATAACCACATATACATATAACACTTATATAATATGAAAGTCATTTTGGCCTTAGAAAGTCTTGCTTAAAATCCTCATGATAATTCATACTTCTCAGCCCATGCCACGTGGCCATCTCCGTAGTCCATATTCAATAAGCACAAGTCCTACTTAGCAAAAGACTCAGTGCCTCTGGCATGCCAACCAGCAGAGCAAGCCTAGTCTTTTATTTGGAAAAATGACCTGGGACTACCTACCAATCAAAGTGAAAATGCTAATCATTGAGCTCTCTTATCTCATCTAGCATCTTAAAACTCATTAAACCACCCCTCTTCTTCCCTTAGCCCACACTCTGCAGCTAAGGGCAAAACCTGCCAACAGTATAAGTTTAATGTATCACAAACCTGAATTTGCCCAGTGCAGAAGTTTCAGGTCTACTTTAAAGAACAAGATTACAATACTGAAAAAAAGTTCCAAGACCAAACAAAAATGCATCATCACACTGATGATATACTAAAAGTTCTAACACATTTCTTCATTAAGAACTAATGAGGCCAACGCCACGGCTCACTAGGTTAATCCTCCGCCTTGCGGCGCTGGGCACACCAGGTTCTAGTCCCGGTCGGGGCACCGGATTCTTTCCCGGTTGATCCTCTTCCAGTCCAGCTCTCTGCTGTGGACTGGGAAGGCAGTGGAGGGTGGCCCAAGAGCTTGGGCCCTGCACCCGCATGGGAGACCAGAAGGAAGCACCTAGCTCCTGGCTTGAGATCAGCACAGCGTGCCAGCCGTAGCGGCCATTTGGAGGGTGAATCAACAGAAGGAAGACCTTTCTCTCTGTCTCTGTCTCTCTCTCTCTCTCTCTCACTGTCTAACTCTGCCTGTTAAATAAGTAAAAAAGAACTAATGAATACCATGAAACTTCCAGAGAAAAGGAAAACTATACAATGGTTTTCACACATTCATGACCTAGGAACTTTCTTCTCCAAAGCATCTAGAGAACAAAATTTGGAAAACACCTTACTATTTACATTTGAAATTTTCTCTAAAACAGTCAACACCTTCAAAAATACCATGTGAAAAGAAAACAGTATAAAAAATTCCACATAGATAATTTGAGAACTTATTTTGGCCAAATAACAAGACAAATTAAAGCTTGTTCCTAGAAATCAGAAATGCAGTTTGGGCCTTTACTGCTGATAGCTGCAGTCAGAATAATTAAAGATAGGATACACTAACAATATCCAGTCATCAGGCACACAACTAAATCAGAAAGGCCAAGATAGGGTTAGAAGCAGGAGGTCAATATCTGGCATGAAATCAATATAATTAATAGGAATCCAAGTCACCCAAAGCCATCTCTAGCAGCCAACTCAAAAGCTCTGAAGCTAGAACACCAGGATTCAAAATAGGGCCTCAGTGTCACCCCTAGTATTAAAAATTAATTGTAGGGGGACGGCGCTATTGTGCAAATTAATCCTCTGCCTGCAGTGCTGGCATCCCATATGGGCGCAGGTTCTTGTCCCGGCTGCTCCACTTCTAATCCAGCTCTCTGCTGTGGCCTGGGAAAGGCAGTGGAAGATGTCCCAAATGCTTGGGCCCCTGTACCCATGTGGAAGACACGGAAGAATCTCCTGGCTTTGGATGGGCCCAACTCTGGCCATTGCAGCCATTTGGAGAGTGAACCAGAAGATGGAACACCTTTCTCTCTGTCTTTCCCTCTCATTGCCTGTAACTCTACCTCTCAAGTAAATAAATAAAATATTTTTAATAATTAACCATAGAGAAGAAATAGTCCAGGATAAATAAAAGATATACTGAAAAAACTATTTCCTAAAACCATCATAGAAAATAGCCATATATGTATATGACAAAGAGGCAATCATTCATTAACTAGGAATCTAATAGGCCTTAGATGCAGAACATTTTTCTTGCTTATAATTCCCTTATTTTTCTTTAAAAACTGAAAAAAATGCTGTTTTTGAGACCCTTGTAAAAAAATGACATAAGAATCAATCCCTAACTTTGTTCCCCAAAGAAAATTATCACCCAAACTTCCCTATTCCAAAATATCTGAAGAAGAAAAGTGCTTACCCCCAGGAAGAAAAGCAATTTATATGCACAGGTTTGGTTTGGTTTGGTTACCTGGAAAAGCTTATAAATGCCCACAACTGCACAACCAGCACACAAAACCCAAATTTGTAGCACAGCATGACAGCCATGTGTGAGTCTGTTGCCTTGAGGCAGCTTGTGGTTTTGGTAAGCAATATGATGTAATTAATTTTAACAATAAAAGGCATATTCAGCTTACTTAGATTTTTACAAAACAAATCTTAAATAAAATCACATAGAAAAAGGCTTTTGGCCTATGGTTAAGACATTCACATACCATTATCAGAGTACCTGGGTTTAATGGCCAGCTCTGACTCCTAACTCTAGCTTCCTGATGATACTGAGCCCTGAAGCCAGCAAATGATGGCTCAAGTAACTGGTTTTGTGCCAACCACATGGGAGACCTGAACTGAGTTCCCAGATCCTGGCTTTGACCCAGCCTAGCCCCAGCCTAACCCCAGCCTAGCCCCAGCCTAGCCCCAGCCTAGCCCCAGCCTAGCCCCAGCCTAACCCCAGCCTTTATGGATATTTCAGGGAGTAGATCAGCAGATGAGAGCTCTTTCTGTCTCTTTCTCTAAAATAATTTTAAAATTAAACTAAAACAAATAAATAAAATATGTTCTTCCATTAAAAGTTTAAGTATAATCACAATAATAAATATATTTAGTCATTAAAATTTATTCATTTATTCAATAGATATTTGTTGCTTTCTGTAGGCATTGAGCTAATAATGTGTATTTATATGTCCACTCATAACTTCACACATTTAATTCTTTTCCCCACAAATAGAAAATTATTGTGACCAAAAAATAGTATTGTCTACTTATGTATCTTTAGTTCCCTATTGAGATCCATAAAGGGAAGATTTTCTTTTAAATCCTAAACAATTATTAAATTCTGTGTTCTAAGAGGTTCACCATTTTTCTATACAGTTTTGGAAGGCATGCTTTCTTAAAATATTAAGTTAATCTACCTCTTTCCTCAACTTTATGAGCAGTGTATAATTATTTGACAATAACTTCAAAGAGAAAAAAAGTTTTACTTAATGCTTTCTCAGTAGGAGTAGGAGGTTCTAATTTAAGTCAGGCATTTGGGGCAGCAACTAAGACATCACTTGGGTTCCCTGGGTTCTTGTAACCAGTCTGGCATCCAATTCCAGCTCCTTGGTAATGCATATGGGAAGTAGCAACTTACAGCTTAAGCACTGGCATATCTTCCATCCACATGGTGGGTCCAGATTGAGTTCCAACTCCCTGCTTCAGCCAGGCCCACTAGTGGTTGTTACAGGCATTTGGGGAGTGAACCAGCAAACGGATGATATCCCCCAGTCTGTCTGTCTCTGTTTCTGCCTCTCTGTGTGTGTATATATCTGTGTATGTCTACCTCTCAGTCATTCAAATAAATATAAATAAATAAATAAATAAATTTAGCCATTTGCTAGAAACATCAGAATGAATCTGCAAAGGTTTTATTTTGTTAGGCTTGCCTGTTTCCCACTTGGTGTTAAACTTTAACAACATTTCCATTTGATCAAGTATTTTAGCAGAAACATTTACAATGAAAGCAGCATGAAAACTGAAATGATACACTGTAACCTAGAATATTTCAAGAGAAAATTGCCCAAACAAAAGAGTTTTCAATAGCTATACAAGCAAGTACATTTGTAAAAAGAAAATTGTTTTCCAGAGAAATAACAGGAATGAACTCCAATTTATTATAAATGCAAATTACTTTTCCAAAAGTGTTGTGGCCATGACCTTAATATGATGATTAGACTCTTCATTTCTTTGAAAATAGTGTAACTATTGATTTAATGGAATCATGCTTCTCATAACCAATTGTCCCTTTAAAGCCATGCCTTACATTACCTAGCCAATTTCAGTATACAAAGAGGCAGCATTGCCATTGTTTATAGGAGCAGTTAAAAGATAATGTTATGTAATTTCAACATCATTTTCAAGCAAATCCAGTAACAACCAACATAGCTACTTCTCACTATGTAATCGGCATTGTATCAGAGAAGAAAAACATGTTATCCCTGCTCCTGTGAAAATTAAGTACTGAGGAACTAATGCTAACAAATTTTTCTGCTGCTTTTTTTTTAATATGCTGCTTTGGAGAAAGTTTTCTTTTTCATATTTTGGGGAAATAAAATTGTTATCTTAGTTCCAAAATTACTCTTTGCAAAGAAATGGGTATATTAGGAATAATTTCCTTAAAAATAAAGTTATCTGAAAATGAAATTTCTATGAAGAAATTGGATTATATCCACAGTTCATTCAGCCTAGTAAACTGCAAACAACAAAGATGTTATGTTATTGGGAAAATAATCTTTTTTATCTTTATTTAATAAAGATTTATATATTTATTTGGAAGATGGGGTTACAGAGGCAGAAAGCAAGAGAGGGAAATGTCTTCCATCTACAGGCCCACTCCCCAAATGGCCACAATAGCCGGAGTTGGGCCGATCTGAAGCCAGGAGCCTGGAGCCTCTTCCAGGTTTTCCACATGGGTGCAGGGGACCAAGGATTTGGGCCATCTTCTACTGCTTTCCCAGGCATAGCAGAGAGCTGGATTGGAAGTGGAGCAGCCAGGACTAGAACCAGCACCCAAACGGGATGCCAACACTGCATGGCTTCACCTGCCACGCCACAGCACTGGCCCCTAAAGGAAATCTTTATTTTTTTCAACATTGTTACTCACATCATACACATGAGAAAACTGACATTGAGAGATCCTAAGTAACTAGTCCACGGACATGGAGTTTATGGATGGAGGCAGTGGGTTTTAACCTTATCCACAGCTAATGTCACCATTTGGGCCTTGCCAACAGTTTGAGACCACCAAAATTGTCTTTTTCACCCCACACTGAACTTGCAATTTCAATGTCCTCTGTAAATAAATAAAAACACAGAATGAACTCTATAAACCAACAGTGCTCAGCCTTGCAAAATCTCTACCAGAAATATTTTTGTTTTCTCAACCCCGAAAAATATTCCATAATTCATTTAATTCTGATTTTAATAGACTATTTTTGCATACATTTTCTTTCAGGACAAATAGGCATACCCCCATTTATACTAATAGGAAAGATAAGGTAAATGAGCTCACTTGAGCCAGCTCTATGGCATAGTGGGTAAAGTCGCCACCTACAGTGCCAGCATCCCTTATGGGTGCCGGTTCAAGTCCCAGCTGCTCCACTTCCGTTCCAGCTCTCTGCTATGGCCTGGGAAAGCAGTAGAAGATGGCCCACGTTGGGCCCCACACCTTCTTTCTTAAGTACTTCAAACCCATATTACATGAGGCAGTGCAAGGCAGGCATCCAGGGTCCAAACTCCAGCAGGATGAGTAATCGTCCAGAGTGGAAGGATGCTCAGCAGGGATGGCAAGCACTTGATTGGGTGAGGAGAGGAATTATGTGAGGAGCCACCTGATGTGGACAGAAGAAGCCATGTGCAGGTGACACAGGGAGTACAACCCTTGACAAGGTATCAGAGAGAGCCAGGTGCGAAGAGTCTGCGCATTGTGGCAGCCAATGTGCAGCGTCAGAGCCCCAGGAGCAGAAAGAGAGCATCCAGGCACAGTGGTGAGCCAGCTCAGGGTATCAGAACCTTAGCTGGGTGAGGAGTGTGTCTGTGTGGGAAAAGGGCCCAGAGCAGGTAGTTCTCCACTCAGAGGGGTAGCAGAACCAGCCTAGTGTGGGGCAGCCCTCCAGAGGCTTTGAACTCCAGTGCAATAGTGAGGCATCCACAGGAGTGATGGCCCAGTGAGGAACCAAAGCTTGACCCGGAAAGAAAGGCAAAAAAGGGGGGCACAGCGGTCAGGGGGAGGCCAAACTTCCCACAGGGAGCATGACAATGAGTAAGGTGAGAAAGACAGATGCAAGGGTGCCAAGAGGTCACTGGTAGACCATGGTGTTGATGCCAGATGCTAAGACTGGGCCTGGGGTGTTAGCATATGAGAGCTGTGGGCAAAGCATCTATACAAGGAGCAGTGACATTGATTGCAACCAGAGGAGTTGAATGAACAACCCAACCTGAATAAAGATATAGAGCTTAACAGTACAACGGTGTACATACAGTTTACTGAAGGTGACAGATCCTGACCTTGGGAGAGGTGGGGGGGCTCCACCTTCTAACTGCCCCTCCACCAACCCATTCCCTGCCCTGTCATACAGGGTGGGTCTAGCAGGTGGGTCCTTTCAATATCTCCTGTATCTCTAATGAGATGCTGGAAGGATGGAGTAAGCCCATTAACCTGCCATGGTGTACCCCACAACACAGGAAGCTTAGACATGCTGGTCACACTACAGACTATCACTTCCACCTCCTGTCCCTGACACTGCTTCTCCCTAGATTAGGCAGTTGCTATCTGAGCAGACTCCTATCTGTTCTTGCAGGAGTTCCTATCTTCTACCAGCCACTCACTTGGAAACCAAAATTTTAGTCACTCATTCCCTCTCCTCTCCTCTCCTCTCCTCTTCCTCTTCCTCTTCTCTCTCTCTCTCTCTCCTTCCCCTTCTCTTTCTATCCCTCTCCCTCTCTCTTTCCTCCTTCTTTCCTTCTCCTTCCCTCCCCCCTTCTCTCTCTCTTTGACTCCTCCGGAGAGTCTTGGAGAAGCCTAGAGTTTGACAAAGGGGAGGGTATATGGTTGGGAACTATAGATCTTATTTTAGTTCTGGATGGACTGTCACACTATAGCTCCTTTATAATATGTCCTTAGCTTTGTTCCCTAATCAGAAAAACAAGTGATGCCTCACTCAATAGCCTAAGCAAACAAAAATGTCAGAAAAGATACACAACAAACTGATGGTTAAATCCAGATGAGGATTGCCATGGGGAACAGGGATAAAGGGAACATACAGAAGTACTGTCTGAATCTTTTCCAAATATGTTCACATATTCCTTGTGTAATTTAAAATAAATCAAAAGAAAAGTTCAAAAGCAATGAAAAACTTAAAAACTACCAACAGTCAAAAAAGAGCTTAACAGTGAATATAAATCATAGACTTCATCACTTTAATTATAAAGTCAATTAATAACATTAAAAGATGAATAGGTTGGCTATATAAGTAAATAATATATATATGCATATCTCATACAAACAGATTTTTTAAAAATTAAAACTCTATGGATTAAATGGGCTAGAAACATTAATTATTCATAAAGGAATAAAAACAAGTACTAAATTTGAAAATTAATCAATATCTATTACTTAGTTGCCTCAGGGTGTTTTTTCCTGGTCAGGTTTTTTTCCTTCCTTTATAAAATATCTAAGGGAAAAAATTCAAAAAGTTTCCCTTCCCTGTTCTTCCCTCTCATTCTCCAACTCCCCAAAAGTACATACAAATGTGTATTAGAGTCTTCAGAAAGTTTATAGAAAATGCCTATTATAAAATAATTAAGGATTTTTTTTTTTTTTGGATAGGCAGAGCGGACAGTGAGAGAGAGAGAGAGAGAAAGGTCTTCCTTTTTTCCGTTGATTCACCCCCCAACGACTGCTGCCGAAGCCAGGAGCCAGGTGCTTCCTCCTGGTCTCCCATGTACGTGCAGGGCCCAAGGACTTGGGCCATCCTCCACTGCACTCCTGGGCCACAGCAGAGAGCTGAACTGGAAGAGGAGCAACCGGGACAGAATCCGGTGCCCCGACCAGGTCTAGAATCTGGGGTGCCGGTGCCACAGGAGCCTATTGAGCCACGGCACTGGCATAATTAAGAATTTTTTTAAATTGCACCAAAATAAACAAATATCTTACTTCCATTTTGCATGGGCTTTTTGAAGAATCTGTGTATGTTTGTTAAATAAACATATTCAATAAAACTGATTTTTTTTATTTAAAGATTTTATTTATTTATTTGAAAGGCAGGATTACAGACAATGAAAGGGAGAGACAGACAGAAAGGTTTTCTGTCCGTTGGTTCACTCCCCAAATGGCCTCAATGGCCGGAGCTGCGCCGATCCAAAGCCAGGGGCCAGTTGCTTCCTCCTGGTCTCCCATGTGGGTGCAGGGGCCCAAGGACTTGGGCCATCTTTTACTGCCTTCCCAAGCCACAGCAGAGAGCTGGATTGGAAGAGGAACAGCCAGGACAAGAGCCAGTGCCCATATGGGATGCCAGCACCACAGGCAGAGGATTAACCTACTGTGCCATGGCGCCGGCCCTAAGAGTGATTCGTAAAATGATATTACAAGATGGACATCCAGAAACTCAGTGCTCACAGAGACACCTAAATATTTACCTTTCCAGGGTAGGAAGACCTCTCCCTCTGTCTCTCCCTCTCTCTGTAACTCTGCCTCTCAAATAAATAAATATTATATATATATATATATATAAAGTTTTTATTTAAAGAATATAAATTTCCAAAGTACAGCTTATGGGTTACAATGGCTCCCCCCCACACAACTTCCCTCCCACTCGCTACCCTCCCCTTTCCCGCTCCCTCTCCCCTTCCATTCACATCAAGATTCATTTTCAATTCTCTTTATACACAGAAGATCAGTTTAGTACATATTACGTAAAGATTTCAACAGTTTGCCCTCACATAGAGACACAAAGTGAAAATACTGTTGGAGTACTAGTTATAGTATTAATTCACAATGTACAGCACATTAAGGACAGAGATCCTACATGATTTTTTTTTAAAGAATTGATTAATAAATATTTTTTAAAAAGAAAGATTTACCTTTCCAAAGGACAAATATGGCCGGCGCCACGGCTCACTAGGCTAATCCTCCGCCTTGCGGCACCGGCACACTGGGTTCTAGTCCCAGTAGGGGCGCCAGATTCTGTCCCGGTTGCCCCTCTTCCAGGCCAGCCCTCTGCTGTGGCCAGGGAGTGCAGTGGAGGATGGCCCAAGTGCTTGGGCCCTGCACCCCATGGGAGACCGAGAGAAGCACCTGGCTCCTGCCTTTGGATCAGCGCGATGCGCCAGCCACAGCACGCCAACCGTGGGCAGCCATTGGAGGGTGGACCAATGGCAAAGGAAGACCTTTCTCTCTGTCTCTCTCACTGTCCACTCTGTCAAAAAAAAAAAAAGAAAAAAAAGAAGAAAAAAAACACAGGACAAATATGTAGAAACAGCTTCAATAATGAGATTATCATTGATTTTATACTTTTTTTTAAAAAGAGGTTAGCTAAATCTTTAACATAACAATAGTCTTTCAGAAATTATCAACCCAGACAAGGAAACTGAAAATTTCTTGAATTAACTATTAAATATGTCACTTTTTAAATATAATTTCTATGAATCATTTCCCATAGCTTATTGACTTCCTTTTTTCTTTCTGTTTCTTTTCTTTCTAGAAGGAAGCAAGCTAACTCTTTCTTGGTGAAAAAGAAAAATGTCTTTCCCTTGGTCTTCAATAATTCTGATATTAAACATGACTTTATTTTACTTTCAAATCTCATTAGTTTTTTTCTACCTTCACTTAATTTGTATATGGAAGGAGGGGCTAAACTAGATATTGTAAATGCCAAATTAAAATGTCAAACTATTTGTAAAATCAATATAATAAAATCTGAATGCATTCATCATAGTCATCAAACATGAAAAATCTTACATAGTATATTTCCACAAGAGTGAGTACACTATAATTTTTAAAAATTTTTTTGACAGCTAGAGAGAAACATCTCCAATCTGTTGGTTCACTCTAAATGTTTACAACAGCCAAGGTTGTGCCAGGCTGAAACCAAAAGCTGGAAACTCAATCTGTGTCTCCCAAATGGGTGGCAGATCCCAGAAGGTGAACAATCACCGGCTGCTTCCCAGGGTGCATTTACAGGAAACTGAAATCAGGAGTGGAGCCTAAACTCAAACTCTGGCACTCTAACATGGGACATGGATGTCTCAAGCAGAGTCTTAACCATCATTCCAAACACCCACCTCTATCATACGCATTCTTTCAGTAAGTTTACAGAGGTAGACTTGTGTCTAAAATTAATCTGTTATTCAGTCATCCAAATCCATGACTATGATCTGTAATAGAGAATTTTCTCTAAGAAGCTAGCTGACCCATGACAGAATGAAACACCAAGACATTTGTGTCATGCTGGCCAGCTCCCTGCTCTAACTAAGGAAAGCTAGAAATCAAGATGAAGTCAATGGTCAACCAGAAGACCGTGGGGCACCACTGCAAACAGAAAGGGGCAGCTGGCTTGACTTCCAAAAGCCATCTTTGACAGTTCAAAGACAGAAAAACCTGCCAGTTGATTCTTTCTACCTTGCAGCTGACAAAACCATATCAACTGAAAGAGGAGCACAAATTAATGCAATTTCTGAAGCAAAGAAGAAAAATCAATGGAAGTAATATATTTATATGATATAGCTTTAATAGTTTAAACTGATCCTGTGCTATTCCTATTAATTAAATCAAAGGAACAGAGACCTTTTAAAATCTAATCAAAAAGAACCATGTTTTTTGCTTTGTTTACCAAAAATGAAGTTAAATACTAAGGAACAGATCCACTGACACATTCACTTTAAAGATTGGGGAAATTTATGGGTCTGAGTCCACACTGGAAAGTATTGCTTTATTGTTTCAGTGTGGATTCCACACACAGGGTACTACTAACATTATCCTCAGTGAACTTGTGAATGTTCTCAACCTCTCCTCCTTAAAGCCTGTTACAAAGGAGTTGGTATTTCAGCGAGCTAAAAATCTGTCACAAAGGATATAGCAGACTGTCTTCCCCCAGAGAACCACGGTCCCTGGACACTTATTCGAGTGAGCAGCAAGCCCCCCGTCACAGTGGGAGGGCTCTCAGACACGACACGTTCAGTGACAAAGCCAGGCTCTAATTAGCGAAGCGTTCCGGTCTGACAGTAAAGGGCTTAACCTTCCTTGGGAAATAATGAGCCAGACAATGTTTGAAGCCTCCATCGAAGTTTTGGAGAAGAATGGGGGATGCTGAGAACTGCTGCCCGTGTGCTAAACTGACAGACACAGGTGACCGAGCAATGAACTGTACACTTGGCAAAGAACGAGAAAACACTTGGCATGTGCTAGCGACCCCCAGACCAGCATTCCTTTTTTGTCCCTGTACTAAGATGAAACAATTTGATAGCTCACATTATTTGGTTGAGTTGCTCCCAAGAAAAGAGAGGATTTTTTGTAGGAGACATATTTTTCTGAAAACTTTTCCTAGATACCAGCTTTTCTGATAAAGGCCAACATCTGGGAACTTCACCAAAGATCAGAGACAAATCTCAGTTTAAACACAAAAGGTTCATTAGCGAACACAAACACTGAGTGGTTAGAATTACCTACTGTGTTACCCAAGCTAAGAGCTGAGAAACTAAGTAAATGATAGCATCTCCTTGTTGTTCTGTAATGTAAACAAGTGCTCCCAAAAGATACCCGCATATATGATGTTTTACATTCAACTGCATAAACTCTGAGTAATAAGGAAAGAAATGTACCCTGAATTTTATTTAAATTTAATGGAATCTGGGAAAGAAAAACTCATTATTGATTGTTCATCAAAATGATATGCATTTTTAATAAACAGATAATTATTAATCACTCATTTTTCCTGCTTTGCCCACTCAACTTATTTGTTATACCTAAAATAACTGCCTTCTAGGATATTTATAAATAAACTGACATAATGAGTATATAATTTGGTATGGTATGAATAAATGAAAACATTGATGTTTTGTACATCCTAGCAAAGTTATCTTCCAGTATTTGTTTAAAAACTCTACTCAGAAATAAAATACTAATTTTGTTTGCTAAAATATGCATTTTAAAAATCATAAGCCCTAAGTAAATAAAATTAATAAACTACCAATGACAGTCTTAAAGTCCAAGAATTGGGGTTAAAATACTTAAATGAAGAGCTCTGCAAAACAAATCTGGTAGAGGTACTTTCTGTATAATCTTTATAAAAAACTGGAAAATCTTGGATACTGAAACACTCTGTCCCCAATGATTTCAGCTTCATGAGAATTAAGGGATTGTGAATTTCTGCATTTGTTTTCCCAATAAAGATACTGAGAATCAGGTTTTTTTTTTATTTTCTGTGATAGAAATATTTAGAAATGGCAAGCATACAAGCCATATGAGGGGTTCTTCAAAGAGTTCATGGAAAGTGTGCATTATGAAAGAAATGTGTGTGGATTTCAGGCTTTGTTACACCAAAATAAACTCATCTTTTAATTCCATTTCCACAAACTTTTAGAAATACAATCATACAGCAGCTCCAGAGACAGAATTATAAGTTGGCTAAAACCACGGTATGTGGTTCCTTTTCCTTCTCTTGCTATTACAGGCAACAATTTCCCCTCGGGTCTGAATGGCAGCACTTTGGCTGCCCCAGGACTCCAGCAGACACAAGGGCAAGTTATATGCCCCATCGCTTGTCAAGGGAAAGGTAAATGGTGCCCTGGTGGATGGTCAAAGACATCTTCAACCATCCAGAAAGAACGAATGTTCAAGGATCACATGGAACAGTTTGTGTGACCCAGTAGGTTAAGCAAATTACTTCACGATTTAAAAAGACAAGCTAATGGATACAAGCTATGTTAGTTGCAAGACAATTATGGAATTTGAAGGCCAGTTTCTTATAGGAGGAAATAAACACAAACATTGGAGAGGATCACAACTTTCAGCTGCCTATGATTATAACATTTTTTATGATAATTTTAAACCATATATTTTATTTGCCAACGTAGTCTTCTAAAACAAGCCCTAGATCTGAAAAATACAAAGTGCAACTGATTTTGGCCAGAGAAAGTGATAGTACTTATCATCTTCTAAAAACTATATTTTTTCCTTTTTATTACACTATAATTTTACTAAAGTTACTTAGTTATATCATGTACACACTAATTGATATAACTATTATATTAATACGATATCACTATATTACTGATTGCTATTTGTCTCCACTACAAGAATAGAAGCTCCAGCCAGCGCCACAGCTCAATAAGCTAATCCTCCGCCTGCTGCGCTGGCACACTGGGTTCTAGTCCCGGTCGGGAAGCCGGATTCTGTCCCGGCTGCCCCTCTTCCAGGCCAGCTCTCTGCTGTGGCCCAGGAGTGCAGTGGAGGATGGCCCAAGTGCTTGGGCCCTGCACCCTCATGGGAGCCCAAGAAAAGCACCTGGCCACAGCACACCGACCACAGCAGCCATTTGAGGGTGAACCAATGGCAAAGGAAGACCTTTCTCTCTGTCTCTCTCTCTCTCACTGTCCACTCTGACTGTCAAAAAAAATAAAAAATAAAAATAAATTTAAAAAAAAGAATAGACGCTCCACTCAGGCAGATTTCCACTAGCTGTTCACTGAGCATGCAGAACAGTGCCTGAACACCCCACAAATAACGGTAGAACAAATGATTAAAATATAAAAGGAAAAATTAAAAGAAATAAAATAATTCCACTAAAAATACTTTACAGCAAAAAAGAATTAGATACGAATTTTCCAAAATAATCTCCAGGAAGAGTTCATCTGTTCTCATAAAAGAAAAGGCGTTGTGTAACCAGGCCCTCCAATACCATCCTCAGGTACAGAGTCCTATCCCAGGGGGACAAGTCTTAGCACCTGGGTCTTCCCTCTCTGCAGACTTTGGCCCTAGGTCAACATTACCCAGGAGTAATCTCATACCTGGCTCTGTTACTTTCCATCTGAACTGAGTCTACCATAAAATTTATACTGCTACTTATTCAAGGGAATAAACATGGATTAAATGTTTAGCCCCAAGGCCCTGGAAACAGATTTGAATAAGGCTGACAGCCAAAAAATTAGACATGGGCTGAGGTTAGAAAGATTTCTGTGTTCTCTCTGCTTATCCAAGCAGTGAATTCTGATGTAACCACTGAAAAGCACAACTGCATTTTTGGCTTCATCACAATTGGATCATTAAATATAATTTAAAATGTGAACTGTAGCTTATTGAAATCTGACGAGAGTTCGAAACATTTGGTAAGCTGTAGATAACAAATGAGTGTATCATAAGAAACTTCTTCAAAAAGTGCATAGAAAATGGAATTTTAAGATGTTTATTTGGCTTCAAAAAACTTGATATTCATGCATGGATTTTTTTATAATAGCATTTTCCATGAACTTCTTGAAATATTCTTATACAGTAGAAGCAACTCAAGATGGCAAAGAATTTTGTAAAAAGTAAAACAGAACCTCTTCTTCCTAGTTAGGACACCTTTCCATCTAACAATACATTGGCTGTGACCCCCCCACACACTGTTCCTCCCACACAAGTAGGTATTGCCTCGACATTGATGGCCTCTTGCTTGCCAAATCCTCTTCTCAGTAGTTCTTTGGCTTATTTCGAATCTACTCTCTCAGACTGCATTCCTAAAGGTTTCTTTGTTTTTATAAATAATTCTTCCTCTCCTTAGTGAAACCATACCATGAAAGTAACTTTTCTCTTTTGCTCTTTTTATTTCCACTGAAACTTTCCCATTCTTATAATCTCCTCTACAAGAGAGATTACAATGGGTACCATGTTGATGATGGGGGAATGTTTGTCAAATGACCGGTCCCCATTCTGGCCTATCGTCAAATCCATCATGCTTGTCAACAGGAAAAGTTAATGAACATAAAATGTTTAATAAAGACACAACTTACAGCTACACAAAAGAAGAAATAATACACCTTATCCTCAGATAAAATAGTCTTTCTTTGCCCCCTAGGTCCCCCCTGAAAACAAAGTGTAAGGAATCCAGCGAAGGTGACAGGCTCAACTTTGCTGCTTTCATGGCTCCTATGAAGCCTCATCTGATTCTTCTCTGTGTGTTTATTTGCTCTTTAAGTCTAGATGCTTGTGGAAAACTATTCCAGCATTTCCCTAAATGTCCTCTGTGAGACTAAAAGTAGCAAAGTATAATACCCACCCCAGGCATCCTGGGTTTAGAGGCCATCTCCATCCATTTTTGCAAGTCTCCAACAGAATATCTTCCAATCCTGCCATTACCTCATACTGAACAAGTTCAAATACATCTTCCTATTCAAAAAAGGTGATTCCCTAATATCACAGCTTGCTCATCACATATACTTTTGAGAAATAATAAATGCATCTATCTTATACTCCCAGTAATACCATCTTAATGATTCTTCTTTTTATTGGCTAGTCTGTTCCTCTCTATTCCCACAGCCTAAATTACACTCACAACAAACTTGAAGTGATCATGCCTATTATGGTGTTAATTATGTCTCCCCAAATTCTTATTTGGAGTCATAACCTCTACTACCTCAGAATGTGACTGTGCCAGGGGACAGACTCTAAAGAAGTAATATAAGTAAAATGAGGTTATTAAGGTGGGCCCTAATCCATGGTATCCTTATAAGGATTAGAGATTTGGGCACAGACACACACAGAGGGAAGACCATGTGAGGACACAGAAGAAGACAGCCATCTACAAACCAGAAAAAGTGTCCCTAGAGGAAAAAAAAAAAAAAAAACCCTAACAATCCCTTGATCCTGGATTTCTAGGCTGTAGAACTGGTGAGAAACACATTTGTGATGTTTAAACCATCCAGTCCATCCCCATGGACTGGTTCATTAGAGCAACCCTAGCAAATTAATACAACAGCCATGTCTTTATTTGATACATTCACTTAGCCAATGATCCCTTGCTCTCTGGCCATAGTAAATATCTAGCACATATCTTTCTTGGACCAGGGTTTTTGTCCCTCTATGCTATATCTTTGATGTCCCATTCCTTCTGGTCCTCTGAACTTCCTTATGCCTTCACTCAGATCCATCACCTCAGGGATTTTTTACCCTCAGCCATGCCACTCCACAACAATCATCCTAGACACCCCCTTTAAAGCCCCTACTGTAAATCAATCCATTCTTGCAACTAAATACATATATAAAGAGAGAGAGAAAAGAAAGACTCATCCTGATTCTTTTTTTTTTTTTTTTTGACAGGCAGCATTAGACAGTGAGAGAGAAAGACAGAAAGAAAGGTCTTCCTTTTCCGTTGGTTCTCCCTCCAATGGCCCCCGTGGCCGGCTCGCTGCGGCCGGCGCACTGTGCCAATCCTAAGCCAGGAGTCAGGTGCATCCTCCTGGTCTCCCATGCGGGTACAGGGCCCAAGCACTTGGGCCATCCTCCACTGCAATCCCAGGCCACAGTAGAGAGCTGGGCTGGAAGAGGAGCAACCAGGACAGAATCCGGCGCCCCAACCGGGACTAGAACCCGGTGTGCTAGTCCGTAGGAGGAGGATTAGCCAAGTGAGCCACGGCGCTGGCCTCATCCTGATTATTAAATCATTAATCAGGCCTCCTCACTCAACTTCTATTCCCCTTCCTCTTACATGAATAGCCAATTTTCATTTTGAAAGTCATAGATTGAAAATATGTATCTCTTATCCTGGAAATTCTCTCTGTAGTCTTTGCTTAAGAAACTCACCAAAAGAAAAAAAAAATCCTGAAACACCACATGTACATTTTATCAATTCAAAAATTACTTTTAAGTGTTTATAGGAATTGAAGTATTTTTCTTCTACACTGCATTCAAGTCAACCCTAACCTGCTGAGATACTAATATTTAAGACACCCTCTGAGAGGGGTTAAGTCAGCGGGGACAAGCTTAAGTCCAGTGAGCTTTGTTATTATGATTGCATTCAGGGAAAAATCTATGCCTGCAAGGAAAAGAAAGGGTCTTAAAGCTAAAAAGCAAGGAAATAATAAACAAATAACAAAAAAAACCCACAAAGTTTTCAATATTTTCTCCCATACTCTTCTCTGTCTCCTATCTTTCTCTCTCTCTCTTTCTCTCTCTCTCTCTCTCTCTCTCTCACACACACACACACACACACATTTTAAAAGCATGCATTCTAAATTTTTAAACTTCAAATTACTAAAAAAGTGCTATGCTTGCAATATCACATTTAGTATCATGGACTGTATTTGTTTCCACTAGGAAGATTGTTACTATAAGTAGCCACCAAATACTAATTCAACAACATGAACCAATTGTTTTCATATTTGCATAGGACAGATATTAATTTTTTTCATGCACAACTAACTCCAACATGTTTCTGTCAACAGAATTACAGGCAATTATAATGGCAATTAATGAAAATTGTTTGGCTTACATTTTTACTAACTTGAAGTAAAACCTTTAAACAAATGAGTTCCACTTCATTGACTTAATTTCTAGGAAAAAAACCACAAATTTTAGGCATATCCAATAATAAATCAATACTCTTCAAATATGTGTCAGGCTGAGAATATTGGGAAAACCACAATACCTATTTCCCTGGATTGTCTGATGAGATTGCCAGGGCCTGGCCAATCCCCAAATGTTGAACATTATTGTTTCAGTATCACATCATGTGACAGCTTCTACTTTTCAAGCCAACTCTCTAAACATAATGCATAATGTTAAAGGAATTTATTTGGTTTTCTACCGCTGCATAGCAGCAAATGTAAAGGCTTAAAATACACCCATGTATTACCTTGTAGACATACAGGTCAAAAATTTATGCATAGCTTAGAAGGGCCCCTGCTCAGGGTGACACAAAGCTAACATCAATGTGTTATCCAAACTCTGCTCTCAGCTGAAGCTCAGGGTTCACTTCTGATCTGATTTGGTTTAGGCAGAATTTAATTTCTTAGTGTTGTAAAACTGAGGGCCTAGTTTTCTTGCCAGCTCTCAGCTGGCTACCACTTTCAGCCCATACAGGACACCCTTAGGTCCTTGTTCTATGGCTTCTTCCATCTGAAAATCAACAAGGGAAACCCTTTCTAAATTGAATCTCTCACATTTGAAACCAATCTGACTTTTGTCTCTGATCTCTAGAAACAGACTTCAAAGATTTGTGTAATGGCATTAGATCAACCTAATTTTTTTTCTTTTTTTTTAAAGTTAATTGTTTGAGATCTTAATTCATCTACAAAATCCCATCACAGAAGTACTTAGGTTAGTGTTTAATAAAATAACTATAGGCCAGAAATCTTGGGAACTATCTTACAAGTCTACTTACCACATTAATATATTTTATTTTTGCTTTTCATGAGGGTGAGAGTGGGCTGAAGATGGATGGAGAAGGTTTTCATTTTGTTTACAGATCCATTTGTTTGTAGATACTTACTCCCCCTTGTAGACGCAGGCATGTGTGCACATGTGTGTACACACACACACACGTCAATGGCACAAGAAGAATAGTTTAAAAATTTAAATGGCATGAAAAATATATTGAAAAGCAAAACCAAACAGACAGATTTAGTTCTTTGGTTCTTGTTTTGGTTGGCTTTTGGGTTTGTTTATGTTTTGTTTTGCTTTGTTTTTTAGTAAGTCAAGTGACAAATCTGAAACCTTAAATCAAAATGGTTTTTAAGGGGAAAAGAAAGTTTATCTTTCAGGAAAGAGAACTCAATTACAACTAAATTTAGAGCACAGGTCAAGCTCTTTCTATGCTTTCTTAGAAAATAAAGAAGGAAAGCCAAAGAAATCTTCCCTAAAAATCCAAATCAAATATTAGTTTATGGAAGTTCTAATTATCTTGGATATTTTCTGGTTAAAAACATGTCTTGTTAAATGTCTCAGCTATACAATATATTTTTAAATTTTGAGAGAGAGAGAAAGGGAGAGGGAAATATGATCAGAATGAAGCACAGCTAGTCTTGCAAAACAAGGTGGCTCTTAAATTGCTCCCTGGGTTAGTGATGTAGAAGGGAAGCACTGCCCCCTAGAGGAACAAGGAGCAGGCAGCTATTTCCTTTTAGTGGAATGTTATGTGACATATAACCTATGTCCTTCCAATTTCAAGTAGCTGCTCTTCCTTAGGTTGAAAATAGCTTCAGTAGAAAGTGATATAAAGAATTTAATAAATTTATGATTCTTTGAGTTTTGTAAACTCTAATTTTGGGGGAGACATTAATTCATAAACTTTCAAATAATGATTTTGTAATGTAATGCATTTGTGATATGAAGATGTGATCTAGAGAATAGGAAGTGTATAGCCTTTCTTCAAGTATGTAGATTTATAGGTGGGCACTTGGCACTGTGGTTAAGCTATTACTCGAGATGCCTGTGTACCATACCAGACTGTCTGGGTTCAAGTCCCAATTCTGTTGGGCTTCCTGCTAATGCAGACCCTAGGAAGTAGCAATGAGGGGTCAAGTGTTTGGGTACCTGCCATCCACACAGAAGACCCTGGTGGAGTTCATGGTACAAGGCTTCAGTCTGGACCAGCCCTGGCTGTTGAGGGCATTTGAGGGATGAATCAGTAGATGGGGGCTTTCTGTGTTTTTCTCTGTCTCCCTCTGTCCCTCTGCCTTTACAGTAAATAAAATAAATACATAAAAATTTTAACTTTAAAATATTTAGATTTAAATTTACCAGAATTTTTCAATTTACAATAGAATTATGTGTACTACATATACAGGATCTTAAATGATAAAGACAGCAACAAAATAAACACATAGAATTTTGTTACCATATTCAAACTTAGTATTTAGAAAGTTTAAAAACAGTACAAAATAGAACAGAATTTAAACTCTCAGCAGCTAGGCTGGCAAGTCAGGCCAAAAACTTCTCTGTTATCAGAAGAGTTCAACTGGTACATAGTGTCCCAGATGTCCAAGTCAGAAACAGAAGTCATTTATTTAAATGTCCAACTTTCTGTTTTCAACATAAATAATCAGATGTTTTTAGTATCCTTAACAGAACCACAACCAGGAGGGTTTCTGAGCACTGCCTCATCCACACTTCCACAGAGCAGCCGTCATCTTGTCTTTCTGTGGGTCTTCATGTCAGCTTCCACAGAGGAAACAGTTCCAGGATTGATGGAGAAGGAAAGCAGGTAGGGAAAGTGAAAGGAACAAAGTGCTTGGACACTGCTGGGGGCGGGGGTGGAGGATGGTCTCTTTAGATTCCCTCTTTATGTTGTACAATTCTGGTTTGCTTTTCTCTCTCCAGGGTGGCAGCACCAAGGGCCTGGTTCTCCAGGCAAGATCCTCAAGTGAGAGATCCAATTAAGTATAAACTGAAGCCTGAAGCAAAGGGGCAGCATCCAAATTGGGCGTTTGTGTTCCGAGTGCGGCTCCTACATCAAAGCACACTCTATGGTGAGCAAGGTCTCTCCATCACCTGGCATTTTTCTTCTTCACCGCCTGTCTGCCAGTCCTCTCACTTTAACCTTCATAATTAAACCTGTCCCTCTTACTTGCTATTTCAATCAGAACTACCTATCAGAGGAGGTCTAGTCTGAGGCCACCCGCAGGGAGGGTGCTGGGGGTCTCCTTTTTTCCCAAAGAGGAAATGCTCCTGGGACCATAAAAATTTCTGAGGACATACTCATGGGCAGAGAAATGAGACTTCCTTGTGAATGGCCTGAGGGGTGCACTGGGAGAGAGAGCTGCAGTTTTGGAAGGAGTTCAGCTTGATGAATGAGTCTGCACATTTAATACCCCAGGCCCAGCTTCTAATTCTCCCTGAATATTAGAACTGAATATTGAATACAAAACCATGTTAAAATCATGCATTATTGTTCTGTGGAATTAAAGCTGTGTAAGTGATCACTCAAACCTTGAAATTAAAAAGGATACTTGATTGGGGCCGGCACTGTGGCACAGAGGGTTAACGCCCTGGCCTGAAGCGCCGGCATCCCATATGGATGCCAGTTTGAGACCCGGCTGCTCCACTTCTGATCCAGCTCTCTTCTATGGCCTGGGAAAGCATTGGAAGATGATCCAAATCCGTGGGCCCCTGTACCCACGTGGGAGACCCGGAAGAAGCTCCTGGCTCCTGGCTTCAGATCGGCATAGCTCCGGCCGTTGCAGCCAATTGGGGAGTGAACCAGCAAATGGAAGACCTCTCTCTCTCTCTTTCTCTGCCTCTCCTTTCTCTGTGTAACTCTGACTTTCCAATAAATAAATAATCTTTTTTTTTAAAAAAAAAAAGTATACTTGAAAAAAATAAGACAACAACGACGAAGAAGTGCCTATCAGGGGTAGGAAACTTTCCAAGGAAACTCCAAGCAGGACTTGAAATTCAATAAATCTATAACAGGCTGATTTTTAAGTTGATCATTTTGTATGGCCCATACATGCTTTATAAATATCTGAATGGCTTTTGGCAGAAAATAGGTTCCCCACCCCTGGTACAGATGTGTTACAAAACAGCAGGGTGAGACATCTTCATGAACTCATAAGAGAAACGGCCAGCAAAAGATTTTGCTTTGACTCCTCTGCTTTTCCACAAGCAAAAGGTGAAAAAACTCTGTAGGGCAGGATCTTGAAAATGCAGCCTTTCCTGCATCTTGAGGATGAATCATATTGTAAAATCCTCAGTCACTTATTTGAGACGTAAATAGTCTTCGACCAGAATATGAGGGAGGAATTTTAGGACCCAAACTATTTGTACTCGTGTAGTGATGGGATACAAACTGCCCGTGCTTACCACACCTCCCTGGCTTGCTTTTATCCTATTTCACGCCACAGTTAACCACACATGGCAGCAGCACAGCGTGAGAAATGAAGCTTCTTGAAAAAAATCAGTCTCAGATCATCTGCTCTACTTTTCTCTGGCATTCACAGAAGCTACCCTGAACTTCCCATCAGCAGCCAAGTCAGAAGCCTTTGTTTCCTTACCAATCATGGTGAGCCAAACTCCATCACTGCTTCACTTCTCCCAACCTCTCCAGACTCACCCAGTAATCCCCAAATTCTTTCATTCCCCAACTCAGTCACTGCGCCCTTGTCTACTAAGAAATGACTTGTCTTCACATGATAGGGCTTACAAACAACTCTACCACTTAAGAAAATGTCTGATATAACTAAGCAAACATATGAGTACATTTAGAATAAACATGAATAAGAGAACAAAACATTATTCCAGAAGCTTCTACAAAAAAATTTCAGAGTTGAAATGTTTAAAAACAGCTGATAATAAGTGTCAATCCAAATCTTACCCATGATTTCTGTCATATAAGCTTGGAAGACAGAATGATGTTATATTAACCATCTTCAATAATTAATTTTCAAAATACAATTGTATGTTTTAAAATTCATCATAAATATGATCATGTCCTTTATTTTGTGTTGGGCTGCATGACCAGTGAAATGGAATGCAGAATAGATAGGGGCCAACGCTGTGGTGCAGCAGGTTAAGCTGCTGCTTGTGATCCAAGCAACCCCTGAGAGTGTTTGTTCCAGTCTTGGCTCCTCTGCTTCCAGTCCAACTTGCCGGGATGGCAGCAGAGGATGGCTCAAGTACTTGGGATCCTGCAACCCACATGGAAGACAAGGATGGAGTTCTAGGCCCCTGGCTCCAGTCTGGACCAGCTCCTGGCCTTGCAGCCAATTGAGGGGTGAACTAGTAGATGGCAGATATTTTCTTTCTCTCTCTCTCTTTCTCCCTCCCTTCCTCCCATTCTGACCTTCAAATAGATAAATAAATAGATAAAAGTTTATTTACAAAATAGGTATCAAGCTCCCAAACACATATAAAGCTTCTCGGAAGGGATCGAAACTGCTATAGTCTGAATGCTTGTGGCCCCTCAAAATTAATTTGTTGAAATCAAATCCCCAGTGCAGTGGTAGTAAGTAGCGGGTGTTTGGGAGATGAATAGGTCATGGAGTCAGGCTCCTGATAGAAGAAGCCCAAGGGAGCATTTTTGCCCCTCCACCATTCGACAATGCAGCCAACAGATACATCTGTGTAATAGAGAGCACGCCCTCACCAAACACAAACCTGCCAGCACCTTGATCTTGGACTTCCCAGCTTCCAAAATCATAACAAATTTCTGTTGTTTATAAATTAACCAGTCTAAAGTAAAGCAGCCGTACCAGACTAAAATAGACATTTAGTACTAACCCCTGTTGAGAACCAAAGGAGCCCAAGTTATTAATTATTAGTCTTGCACCATGATAACTCCTCACATCTATTGTGGATTTACTATGTACCTGCTATGGTTTGAACGCGTCCCCCAAACTTCATGTGTTGGAAATTTAATTCCTATTGCACCATGTAGGGAGGTTAGTGCCTAATAAGAGATGCTGAATCACAAAGGCTCTGCCCTCATGAATGGATTCATGGCATTACAGAGGGACTAGGTTAGTTAGCTTAAGAATGAGTTAGCTATTCTCTTGTGCATGGAAGCCAAGTGCAGGTTGTCTTGCTTTTCTGCCTTCTACCATGAGATACATGAGATAACACAGAAAGAAAGCCCTCACAACATGTAAGTTCCTTGACCTTGGATTTGCTAGCCTCCAGAACTGTTAGAAATAGACTTTTGTTCTTTATAAATTATCCAGTCACAGATATTCTATCATACCAACACCAAAGACTATGCCATATACTAAAAATATTCTTGTTTACATATTAACCAACCCTAAGAGTATCATCATTAATGGCATTTTACAAAGGAGAGAAGCAGAGACAGGATAATGATTTGCCTAAATTCACCAGCTAATGACTAGCACAAACTGAAATCCAGACAGTATGGTTCCAGTCTCCTATTGTTAATGACCATGCTTAAATACCTCCAAAAAATCCAGTGAGGGGGTTTCACATGCCAAGACCCTAAAGATGCTACAGAGGTCTCCCCATCCTAGTAAACTGTCCTAAGAACTGTACACCACAATGTGTGTTTTCTTCAGAATGATATTATTTTCTCTATAAAAATGAGAAGAGATAAAATGTTATGGTTAGAAATTCTAACTAACTGTAAGGAACATTTGAAGATCATGGATAATCTATAAACATCTTTCAGATAAGTTTTGGGTTTGGGGAGATTTTTTTAAAAGACTGATTTATTTACTTTGAAAGAGTTACAGAGAAAGAGAGAGAGAGAGAGAGAGAGAAATCTTCCATCTTCTGGTTCACTCCCCAGATGGCCAAAATGGCCAGCACTGGGCCAGGCAAAACCCAGGAACCAGGAGCTTCTTCCAAGTGTCCTATGTGGGTGGTAGGGCTCAAACCCTTGGGACATCTTCCATTGATTTTTCTCAGGCCATTAGCAGGGAGCTATATCAGAAGGGGAGCCACTGGGACATGAACTGGTACCCATACGGGATGTCAGTTTCACAGGCAGCGGCTTTACTCACTATGTGACGATGCTGGCCCCTAATGTAAGTTTTGAAACAAAGGATCTTATACTTGGAAATTCATGAAGGACTGTCTTCTCAAACTAAATCCAGTTCTTCTGCATTGTGTAAAAATATTTTATGCTCCTAAAGTTATTTCATTCCTAAAAAATTCTTTAAAATTCAAACGACTGAAAAAATAAGAGGCATCAAATGCTTAAGAAATTTGCGCTAAGTGCATAAAAATATCTCTAATTAGCAAAACAAAAGTCTCATATTTGGAAAAACTAGCAATACATCCAATAAACATAGAATTAGTACACAAATCTGAAGCTGCAATATGAAAAGTTTCATTCTGTTTGTATTAAAAAATATGTGTGTCATAGGGATGTACATAAATATATATGAGATTAACTTAAAATGTCTTGGTACATTAGACAACTAAAATCCACAAAAATTATTTCTTTAAAAACTTATTTAAAAATAAACTCAGGTGCGGTAGTTGCTGCTTGGGACACCTGCATCCTACCCTGGAGTGCCTGGTTCAAATCCCAGATCCTCCATCTCTGATCCAGTTTCCTGCTAACATACACCCAGGGAGGCAGCAGGTGATGGCTTAAGCAACTTGTTTCTGCCATGGATGTTGTCACTCAGCAGGTTAAGCTGCCACTTAGACACCCACGTCCCATTATCAGAGAGCCGATTCAAGTCCCCGCTACTCTGCTTCCAATTTGGTTCCCTGCTACTGTACCTTGGAATACCGTGAATGTTAGCCTGAGTACTTGGGCCCCTGCCCTCTACCTGAGAGAGCAGGATGGAGTATCTGGTTCCTGGCTTTAGCCTGGCCAAGATCTGGCTGTTGAGACCATTTGGGGAGTGAACCAGTGCATAGAAGATCTATGTGTTTCTGTGTGTACTCCCTCTCTGTCACTCTGCCTTTCAAATAAATAAATAATAAATCTTGAACAACAAAAAAAAGTACCTCCAGATTAAGGATTTTTCATACTAGATCACATCCCTTTCTATTTCCTGGGAAGTTTAAAGAACATGGTACACTCTGGTTGTCAGCCTTAACCCTCATTCTGGAAGGAGAAGCAAAGAAGACACTTTTTCACGTTCAGCCTTTTCTGAAGTACTATGTACATTTGAAAACAAAGGGGCACTAAAACCCAGGTCTTCATCATTCGTGAGGAAATCTGTGTTATCTTCCAGTAACGGTGACCAGCAAAAATAGTTAAGGAAATGTGTCCAATTCTTATATTCTCTGTAAGCACTGAGGTCCTGACAGGTCTTCTAGATTCATAAAATTCTAAAGAAAAGTTTGTCAGCTGTGGTAGCTAACTAGAGATAAAGCACTCCACACAAATTTGTTTAGAGCTCTTGAGAAAGTTGCCAGCAACAGTTTAATCTTAGATTTATGTTATTTGTGTAATAATCTTACACATCAGTTTAATCTTAGATTTGTTAATTGTGCTTGTATTATTTAAATTTATACCATCTATTTCACTTCAGTAACTATAGATACAAAACTTCTCTCCAAAAAACTCAAATAATTCACCCTTCTCATGTGAAAAAGATACATAAATTCATTGAAGGAGGAAAATATGAAATTTATACAAGTACTGCACGTTAATCAGAAATTTTTAAATGAAATAATTTTAAAAGAAATTTAAATATCATTGAAAATGTCATCTGAAATCCTCAGTTCTCAGCTTTAATGACAGACTAAAGAGCCTATCTACCCTCAGATGTCCAGCATTACTTTCAATTGTACCCATCAAAAAGATGTAAAAAAAATCTGCAAAACAGGAAAAATGACTCTGAAATAAGCACCATTTGATTGAAAGTCATGTAATACACACGCATTGTTTATATAGAATGGTTAAAATTGTGATTTAGCTATTTATCTTCAAATCTGTAATAATACAAAAGTTGAAGGAAAAAGATCTGAAGTCACTGATAGCCAATTAAAAGTTCTCTCAGACAAGCTATTATTTAAAAATGTTTTTATCAAAAAGGAAAATTACAAATAAGTTTTAACTTAGGGATTAAAGAAACACAGGAACAAAGTGTTTGAGAAAATGAAGGAATGAGTCAAAATTACATTTGAAACCAAAATATTTTATATAATTACATAAGAAATGAAATTAGGATTATTCCATTAAATTTCAAGAAAAATGTAGTGATAAGATACAAGAATGGTGTTTTTTGTACACAGCATTCCAATAACATTCCTTATGCTTTTGCATTTCTACATATTTATTACACACTTATTACTTAACTTTTTAGTTCTACTAAGCAAAGTAAATGACTGTGGTATTCATTTATTTACTGTGTGGTTAACATAATGAATAAAATGTGCTTTGTGTGCAGAAAACCAGATTCAAATATTTAATCAGAAGTTGCCAAAACTATCTTAAGTTATTTTTCTCAAAAACTGCAAGTTGGGTAGAACTGTTTTTTTTAAAATGGAAATTTTGTGTTCATCAGTTTTCATTACTAATGTAATTTTAAATTGCAAGGCTCTGAAGCACTTGGTAATTGGAGCCAAGTTTCACAAGTCACATTTTTCAGTACACAAATATTGACATTGTGGCTCTATCTCATTTCACTTGTGAAACTCTGCTATTCCTGACTTTCAAGGTACCATGATAGTCTTATGAAAGTTTCCCTGATAAAATTGCCTTTATCACATAAAAAATCAAATGAGGGCTATGTTTTGCTGCCATTTCAGCAAAATTATTTAGGTTTCTTGGAAAAGGTTGTGGATATTTTTTCCAGAAAAGTACTAAATACAAAATAGACCATTCATATTACCCATAACAGTATCTAACTTTTTTATTTACTATAAATCAACATGCCCTAGCTTACTCTATAAATATAATCTTAACATTGTTTCCTAGGCCAAACTTATCCTCATAAAATTCTGCAATCTTAAAGTTCTCTAGCATCAAGCTTTCATTTTCTTATAATATGTGAATGCTCATTTAAATTTTCAGTAGAGTCAATATTCTTCATTTGCAACTTCACAAAGTGCTAGAGATGAATGGACTTTTCCACATTGTAAAATGGAAAATTATCATAGTATTAATGCTCTCTGTTACAAAGCACAGTCCAAGAACAAAGCATTTGCTAGGATGACACTCTAATTTTCTCACTTCCTTTCTACTTATTTCTCCTTGCTCCCCATATGTACACAGACAACAAAGCACAGTCAACATTTCTACTCAGTTAACATATCTTCCCTCACTCTTGGCAGTACATGCAACATAGGGCCTGTCATTCTATCTGGTAAGTTACCATCATGAGGATCTCAGGAATGTGGCCAAGGCCTCAAATTTGTCCCCACCTGTTCCTCAGTAACATCACATACCAGAATAGTTCTGCATTGCCTGTAGTTCCTTCAAGTAGACTGTTATCTTAAAATAGCCCTGTGTCATGCTTTTAGGGGAGACAATCAATAATTAGGCATTATTCAGGATAACATTAAGTTACTAACACAATCAGAACGTAATGAGTTTCAATGATAGCTGGTGTTATTTAAAGCTTGAAATATATATATATATACATGACAATGTATATATATATATATATGTATATATAAATACATGACAAATCATGAAGTTATATATATATATATATAACTTCATGATTTGTCATGTATATATTTACCCTTTGCCCACCATGACCAGCATATGAGAATGAGAGGACAAAGTTTACCATAGTTTACAAATAAGGAAACTGAGGACCAGAGAATCAAGCCACTTGGTTAAGTCACATGGCTAGTAAGTGATAGAAGAAAGGTAGAAACCAAGTCTATTAATACTGCTTTCAAGATGATTTTTTATCATTGGCAAACCCATTTCCTTAATTTTACAAGGCATTTATTACTGAACAGATTTTTAATAAAGCATCTATCATGTAGCTTCACCACACTCAAGACCATGCTCAAAAACTCTTTATTAAAATTTTTTATTCAATGATGAATAATGAATTCCCCTTTTTTTAAATTTCATTTGTGTTACTTCCAACATATCTATTTTTTGTTTGTTTTGTAGACTGAGGAAAGCTATAAAGGAGTGCTTTGGTCTTTTTTGGCTATCACCAGTCCTCTATTTTACTGCTAATAGCAAAGTTTGATACAACATTTGAGGCTATATCAAAAAGTATGTTATATAAAGGAACTGTGGTGGTTGTTTTGGAACTGAACTAGGAAACTCTGCACACAGTAAGTTATTTAGGATTTTCCTCTATAGTTTCGAACATAAATATAAAGATATCCATTCATCCAACCCCTAAAAACATAGTCACTTAAATGAAGGTGGGTAGTCACCAGCCAACTTCTAAAAGCAAAGGTATTTCATTTTCTGGATAACATATAATAATTATTAATGTAATTAGTAATTCTATAAATGTGTTATATGAATATAATATTGAAATTATATGTAATATTTCATTTTCTGGATAATATATTATAATACATGCTAACTATATATTTAACTCAGATATTCATATATTTATACATATTTACATGTATATTAAATATTCATGATATTTGCAAAATGTGGCACACTCTATCATAAGACTGTTAGTTGATTTGTTAAGAGAATAGAGAAAAATATAAGGAGGAAGGGAGTCTGAGAAGAATATTCTCTGCATCAGATAAATGACCTTATTCCACACTTTGCTTTCAGCTCTTATTCCACTTGAACTTTTAGCAGCATATGATCTACTTACTTTCTCCATTTCTTATCTCTGTTCCCTTGGCTTCCAAGACAATTATCTTTCCACCACTTTATTCTCTGATGTTTCTTTCTTTATCATGCCTTAAATGTTCATTTACCCAGAAAGCATCAAGGTGTTTATAAGAAACCTAATGGTTTTCAGAGCTGGCACTGTGGCATAGAGGTTAAGCCTCCACTTACAATGCCAGCATCCCATATCAGAATGAAGGTTGAAGACCTGGTTACTCTGCTTCTAATCCAGCTCCCTGCTAATGCTCCTGGGAAGACAATGGAAGAAGGCCCAAGTGTATGGGACTCTGCCATCCATGTGGGTGACCTGGATGGAGCTCCTGGCTCCTGGCTTTGGCCTGTCCTAGCCCTGGCATTGCAGCCATTTGCAGAGTGAACAAGTGGATGGTAGATCTGTGCATGTGTGTTTGTGTGTGTGTGTATGTGTGTGTGTGTGTCTCCCCTTTTTTCTGTAATTCAGCCTTTTAAACAAATAAATAAATCTTAAAACAAAAATGCACGCTACAAGCCTCTCTTGACTAAGCCTAGTGCTGGACTTGTCAGGAAGCAATCATCAGTGAATGCCTCTTGATGAGTTTTACTGATGAGTCTTAGAGTCTCACAAGAAATTTGTTCATGGAGATTTGTATTCTAGAATCTATCCTTTCTAGGAAACATTTTAAGTCTACTTCATTTACCAATAAACATAAATTCAGCACTTGTTAAACACCAGACAACATCAAATCCCCTGAGGATACAACATAATATGAGGTCCTTAGCTCAAAATATTCATGTCTAGTGAAAAATGTTATCAAGTGAACACTTACCATTAGAAACAGTGTTAAAGGGAGACATGGACTACATGCTGTAGGGGTAGTCAGAAGAGAGGGCCTAACACTGAAAACTGGGAAGAGGATATTGGGGAAAGGCGAGGAAAAAACATTTCATCTATGACAGGGGATAGATACAAACTCATGACTAAGGGCCCACCAAGGAAAATCCAAAGGTTTCTGCACACTGCTAAATGTCAATGGATACTCCATGTCAAGGTACAGGAAGTAAAGGGAGTGATGGGAATCATGGAAAATTGGATGATGGTCCAAAATGCATCACCACTCAGTATAGTTCAATGTTGCTATGTGAGAAAGTAGGTTCGCTTATGGTCAGATAGTCCAATTTTCCGGAGGTTGGAAATTTGCACTTTTATATGAAAACTTTCAACTGTTAAATACTTGTCATTAATTAGCACTTTTCAAAAACACCGTATAGGCCAAATAAAATATATCTGTAGGCCAGATTCAGCACACTAAACAGACTAAGACAACTGTCTATCTCATTACAGATGGTGAGAGGACTCACAGAAAGTGCAGGTGAAGGATACGGCACTGCATATGGTAAAAATGGTAATTATTATCACTTTGAACAGACAATAATATTTTTAAAGATTTATTTACTTATTTGAAAGGCGGAGTTACAGAGAGGAAGGGAGAGATGAGAAGAGAGAGAGATGGGGGAGGGGAGAGAGAGAGAGAGAAGCACTTCCATCCACAGGTTCACTCCCTAAATGTCCACAACGGCCAGGGCTGGGATAGGCCCAAGCCAGGAGCTCCCTGTAGGTCTCCCAGGTGGGTAACAGGGACTCAGGTACTTTGGCCATCCTCTGCTGCCTTCCCAGGCCATGAGCAGGGAGCTGGATAGGAAGTGCAGCAGCCAGGACACAAACTGGCACCCATCACAAGTGGCTTTACCCACTATGCCACTACACCAGCCCCAACAATAATTTGAATAACTAAACTATAAAATCCATACCAAATAGAGTTCTTTTTTTCTT
The DNA here is from genome assembly GCA_949820135.1 of Sylvilagus floridanus. NCBI lineage: Eukaryota > Metazoa > Chordata > Mammalia > Lagomorpha > Leporidae > Sylvilagus > Sylvilagus floridanus. Next base: position 19,285,993 of record OX463246.1, on the reverse strand, counting down.
ATTCAGATCATATTTCAAGATCTTCCAGAGTTCTTAGTTTGAAATGATAACAACAAAACAATAGTAGAAATGGCAGTTAGCAGAGACTTGCAAGAATTCCAGAAACAAATATCCTCCAAACACATTGAGCTAATATGGACCAGGCATCTCTACAACAAGCTTGTGAAACAGTCATAAACTCTTTAGAGAGTTTATAGCCGGAGGTGTAGGGGCATGCAGAAAGATAATTAATCATAATATAAATGTGTAAGACACAATGAACCATCAAGTCATAAATGCTAATAAAAAAGAGAGGATAGACTGTGGAAAATTAAGGTACAGAGTAGTTGGCAGGTGAGATTACAATTTCAAACTGGGTAGTCACAATAGATCTCACTGGGAAGGGGATATTTGAGGAAAGATTTTTAAAAGATGAGGAACTAGCCATGAGAATACCATTCTAGGAACAAATGCACAGTAAATATTTTTTAATTTATAAATTGTTAAACCTCTGGGCTGTCACTGTGGCACAGCAGGTAAAGCTACCACCTGCAGTGCCAGCATCCCATATGTGTGCAGGTTCGAGTCCCGGCTGCTCCTCTTCCGATCTATCTCTCTGCTATGGCCTGGGAAGCAGTGGAAGATGGCCCAAGTCCTTCAGCCTCTGCACCCACGTAGGAGACCCAGAAGAAGCTCCTGGCTCCTGGCTTCGGATCAGCACAGCTCCAGCCATTGCGGCCAACTGGGGAGCGAACCAGTGGATGGAAGACCCCTCTCTCTCTCTGCCTCTCTTTCTCTTTCTATGTAAATCTGACTTTCAAATAAACAAATAAATCTTAAAATAAATAAATAAATAAATTGTTAAACCTCTATCATATCAATTTTTTCTTATATTTTCTAACTTAAAAATTCCTTTCCAAGTAGCTAGTGACAGACAATAATCAAAAAGAAAATCCTCATTTAGTGGGCACTCAATAAACAAATTTTTAATAAATATCACTTATGAGATAAGTTAAATTAGCAAGTTTAAATTTTAGAGATGTTCCTTCACTAACACAAATATCTTTTTTTAAGATTTATTTATTTATTTGAAAGGCAGAGTTACAGAGAGGCAGAGGCAGAGAGAGAGAGAGGCCTTCCATCCGCTAGTTCACTCCCCAAATGATCGCAACAGCTGGAGCTGGGCTGATTCAAAGCCAGGTGTCTAGAGCTTCTTTCAGGTCTCCCACATGAGTTCAGGGGCCCATGCACTTAGGCCATCTTCCATGCTTTCCCAGGCCATAGCAGAGAGCTGTATTGGAAGAGAGCAGCAGGGACTTAAACTAGTGCCCATATGGGATGCCAGCACTTCAGGTGGCAGCTTTACCTGCTATGCCACAGCACGAGCCCCACTTAAATATCTTTTTAAAATAATACATTTAGGAGTAGGTTTTCAGTGCAGTGATTAAGCCAGTGCTTGGGATGCCCACATCCCATATTAGAATGCCTGGGTTTGAGTTCTGACTCCACTCACGATTCCGATTTCCTGCTAATGTACACCCTAGGAGGCAGTAGGTGATGGTTCACATAGTTGGTTTCTTGCCACCTCCATGACAGACCTGGACTGAGTTCCCAGTTCCTGGGTGGGGGCATCTGGGAAGTGAACCTGTGGGTGGGAGTCTCTGTGGGCCTCTGTTACTCTCTTTCTGTCTTTCACTCCCTCTCTGCCTCTCAAATAAAAAAATAAATAAATAGGGGCTAGCACAGCAGGCTAAACTGCCACCTGCCACTTATGGGTCTTATGGGACTCTGGCATCCCATATCAAAGTGCAGATTAGAGACCTGGCTGCTCCACTTCTAATTCAGTGTCCTACTTTTGGGTCGAAGAAAGCAGTGGAAGAAGTCCCAAGTACTTGGGCCCCTGCCACCCATGTAAGAGACCCAGCTTGACTCAGCTCTGGCCATCACGGCCATTTGGAGAGTGAATCAAGGGATGGAAGACCTTTCTTTCCTTCTTTCGCTCACCCTGCCTTTCAAATAAATAAAAAATAAATATTTTTATAAAGATTTATTTATTTATTTGAAAGTCAGAGAGGCAGAGAGAAAGAGAGAGAGAGGTCTTCCATCCACTGATTCATTCTCCATATGGCCGCAATAGCCAGAGCTGAGCCAATCTGAAGGCAGGAGCCAGGAGCTTCTTCCAGGTCTCCCACGCGGGTGCAGGGACCCAAGGACTTGGGCCATTTCCACTGCTTTCCCAGGACATAGCAGAGAGCTGGATCAGAAGTGGAGCAACCGGGACTCAAACCAGCACCCATATGGGATGTTGGCGCTGCGGGCAGTGACTTTACCCGCTATGCCATAGCGCCGGCACCAAAAAAAAAAAAAAATGTTAACATAGATAAATAATAATGCATTTAATAATGTTAATCTCTCTAAAACCACTTAAAATATGACCAATATTTTTAGCAATAGCATACAAATATGACTATCATTCCTAATAGGCGAGCAGGCTGTGACTCTGTACAGTAAGGTAACTATACACCACACATGTTTCTGTTGAAAATTGTGATAAAGAAAGTTGAAAAATATGATTCTTAGAAATAATTACACAGAGTTTTCAGTGCTCAGATCTGTGTGTGTGCCCCCAAATATAGAAATTATATAACAGGACTACCTAAATCATTAAAAGGCTTAAAAAATAGAAAATCAATAAAAATCATACAAGATTAGAAATGTTCAACAGAGAAAATGAATCACAAAATAGAGCTATGAACTCTACCAGTACTGAAAAATGTTCAAGTTGAATTATAAAACAAACACTCAAATACATATTTTAATATCCTCCCAGCACATTTTAGTATTACCTTGAACCAATTTTATGTAAATGTAATTTATGTTTCTATGTCAAACACCTGCATGTTATAAATATACTAGTACAAAAACTTATTTTGAGGATTTTATTAAATCAGAAGTATGTGCTAGTGCACTTCCATTCAGTTGAAGAAGTTAATACAAGAGTTTCTGGCTGGTTATGGTATAAAACTGAGCCAGGAAAAACATTCATTTATTTAAATACTGTAGCACCTGAAAATGTCTCATTTACACTGTGCCCAGAACCACAAAATTTATCAAATAAATGTCCAGGCTCTGTCATCCAAGTAAAGACTACATGTCTAAAGACACTGTAAAATTCAGGTTGAAAGATTAGCTCTACATAATAGTAGCTGAAAATAGAAAGAAAAAAAAAAGAGATGGTTTTCTGCAAATGATAAAAAGAAGAATGTATGAAAAATTTTGTAAAATAAAGAAGAATATGAAGAAATTGTGCAAATAATGACACAAAGAGTATTTTATATTAACAAATCAAGATTGTACTTGATAAAACTGAAAATCCAAGAGTTTGGGCATATGACACTGTCACAAACATGTAAGAAGAGTTGAAATGTCCATTTTTAAATTATTATTTATAATACGTATAACCAGTCTTTTAATTTAGCATGGAAAAACTATGGTGTTTAAATGTCCAGTCAAATCAACCAGCATCCACACAAATTGCAGCCTAGCCAAAAATCCCATCCCTATACTGGGCCATCAAATTATATAACTTCGAGAACATCTCTTAATAAAGCAAAATGTTTGCCATGAGTTCTGGGAAAACAATAAAAACGAAGTTACTTTGAATCCACCCCCACCCCTAACCTCAGGAACATATAGCAATGTCTACAGACATTTTTGATTCATATAAGCAGAGGCGAGGAGGGGAGGAAGGCGGCAGTACTGGCATACAGCAGATAGATGTCAGGAATGATGCTAAGCATCATATAGTGCACAGGAAAGCCCTTCAAAATGTCAACAGCACTAAGAATTATCAGCCCAAATTTCAATAGCACCAGTGTTGAGACACCTTGCTTATAGATGTAGATGTCCTTGCTTAGGACCCCTTCCCTGGGACAATCAGCTTTGAGCAGGATATCAGAGTCAAGTGGAACAAAGACATGATCTCCATAAAGAGTCCATCATAAAAGGGCAATATATTAGAAGACAACATTACTGGCAGGTATGATGTGTCAAAAGAACACAGTACCCTCTTCTTGGCCACCACCTGTCACTTCTCACACCTCTGTCCCAGGTCTGAAAGACCTCTACTTACTTGGCTGAAAGCTAGTATGTTTTAATCCACCATACACCTTTCTATTTTGTATTATGTAAATATTTGTGCATACACAGAACAGAACAGTATAACATAGTATTGGCATTGTGTCATTTTTTTAAGATTTATTTTTATCTATTTGAAAGACAGAATTACAAAGAGAGGTAGATACAGAGAGAGAAAAAAGTCTTTAACCTGCTGCTTTACTCCCCAAATGGCCACAGCGGCCAGAGCTCAGCCAATCCGAAATCAGGAGCCAGGAGCTTCTTCCAGGTCTCCCACGTGGTTACAGGAGCCCAAGGACTTGGACCATCTTCCACTGCTTTCCCAGACCATAACAGAGAGCTGGATTGGAAGAGGAGCAGCCGGGACTCAAGCTGGCGCCCAGATGCAATGCCAGCATTTCAGGTCGGCTTTAACCCACTACACCATAGCACCGGCCCCAGCACTGTCCTTTTTTAAATTCATCTATGTTACTGGTTTTGCTAGGGTTTCTAAAAGCAAATCCCAGACAATACATTATTTTACCATTTAATAGTTCAGTTTCTGTCTATATATTTACCGATAAAGATAACTGGCCTGGATGAACTGAGTTTGATCAACCTGAGTAGTGAGCAATAATGGAAAGAAGAGGAGGATATGGAAGGGACCAGAGAAGACAACTCACATCCAGACAAGAAGAAACTCACTTAACCCAGGTTACACCTCTGTCTTTTGTGGCCTAGAGCTAGAAGTTGCTTTCAAATGAGGGAAGACTGAAAGACACGTTATGAAGTCCATACACTTTACAGGATAGATAGCAGAATTACATGTATACACCAGCAATTAGGTGAGCCATATCATGGTAGGCGTACAAAAGAGCCAGTGAGAATTAAGAGCTAGTACACAATTTAGGAAGGGTAGACCATATGTTGATTTCTTTTTGCTTCTATACAATCTGAAGACAACAAACTCAGTGGTATGTCAGTGTATCACAGCTTAGTTAAATGATTCATAAAGCCAACTCTGAATCAAATAATATGTGTTTAAGTCAGGGAAGTAAATAGTTATACAAATATTTTCATTCTAAATGATTTTTTAAAAACTTGATACAGATTTAAACTTCAGTATTTTAAAAATTTTACATTATCTCTATAGTATTGGCTACATGGGGTGTTACTGTACATATAATGACTAGTCATCTACAAAACACATATAGTGTCAACTGAAGACTGGATAAAGAAATTATAGGATATGTACTCTATGGAATACTACACAACAGTAAAAAAAAATGAAATCCAGTCATTTGCAACAAAATGGATGAATCTGGAAAACATAATACTTAAGCCAGTCCCAAAGGGATAAATACGATATGCTCTCCCTGGTCTGTGATAATTAATAGAGCACCTAGAAGGATAACTGTACAAGTGAATTTGACACTTTGAGTAGCAATGACTTGAACAGCCCTTGTCCTCACTGTCGGGGAACAGTTTTTTGTTGTTGTTGCTGTTGTTTCCTTAATGGAGAATGGACTAGGAATGGGAGAGGAAGAGGAGGCGGGGTAGGAGTGGGGGTGAGTGCGGGTATGATGGGAAGAATCACTATATTCCTAAAGTTGTACTTATGAAATTTATACTCATTAAATAAGTGGTTTCTTTGGGAAAAAAAGCAAAAACAAAATATATATAGTATAAGTTCTTTAATAATTCATTGGTCTAAATATAGGATAGAGTCTAGTCTGTTCAAGGAGACATATATGAGGTTTGGAACTGCATTTGAACAAGTATGTATAAATTAAAATACTGAGCATGAGGAATTTACAGTTGTCTTATAAGTCTTAGGAAGTGAAAATATCTTGTAAATTTTAGATTCATTTATTCAGAGAATAAAATAGACTGGCTTTCTTTTCTCTGTGCTACTTTCATTCTCTTTAATTTTAATAATCTTAAAATAAGTATGTTTTTAATATTTATTATCATTTCCTAACTGCAAAAGTAATGAACATACATTGTATAGATTTTTTAAAATGTATAAAAGGTCAAAGAAATTTTAATACCACAACCAAAAGATGATAACTCATGTTAAAATTTTGGTGTATTATCTTCCATATACATACATATATATTCTTTTATGAAACTATAAAAGTATTATAGAAATGCTTATGCAATTTTTAATGTAAATAATTCCTTTTCATGTCTTTAAGTATTTTCCTAGAACTTGTAAATAACTATGTATGTGCTTTTTGGATACCAGAGGAATATAAAGCAGATATAAATATTGACAATCCTAGCATAATATTAGTTTTAATCTGATTTTTATCATTATGAAGAAGCAAAATAATCCATATTATATTGAAAATTAAAATAAATTGAAACATGAGACTTGAATTTAAATTTATGTTCAAATGGATCAAGAACTCTAACATTCAGATTTTTCAACCAAACAATATAATATTCTGAAATTATGGTGGTAAAAACATAATGTTACAGATTTATTATGTTTTATTTATTTATTTGAGAGACAGAGAGAGGGTGGGCAGAAGACAAAGGGAGCTCCCATTGGCTGACTCATTCCCCAAGGGCCCAAAATGGGCCCTGTTGGAATAGGAAGCAGTGAGTCAGAATTTGATCCAGGTGTCCCACACAGGGGCAGGAACTCCATCTCTTGAATCACCATTACTGCCTCTTGGGGTTTGCATTAGCAGGAAACTGGAAACAGCAGCAGAGCTTGGAATCTAAACCAGGTATTCCAATATGGAACATGCCATCAAAACCCCACCCCACAGATTTTAAAATATAAGGATTCAATTTATGATTATAAAGTCTGTTCCTTTTAAATAAGAAAAAGAAATAAATAAACCACTTCTTTATGAGGGAGGAGGATCATAATTTACCCAAAAGACAAAAGGGGAAATAACAAAGCATGTAATTATGGAAGTGTTAAAGAAAAACGTGAAGCTTCTTTAATCTTCCAGTCTTAACATTCTACGTAATTATAGAACACTTATCAAAATTAAGAAATTTCAATTGGTACAACACCGAAGTTACACCAATTAAACAAAGTTCAAATTTCACCAGTTTTTCCAGTAATTTTCTGGTTTCAATTCCAGGATCCAAACAAGGATACCACATTGTACCAGTCTTGATGTTTCCTTTTTCTCCTCCAATCTCTGAGAGCTCCTCCTGTTCATGCACAACTTTGCTGAATTCATGATTCTGATCATTAGTGCATATGAATGTGTTCCTTAAAATCTTCCATAAACAAATCACATCCTCTAAGATTAGAGCTAATCTTACTTCTTCCTTTCTGATTAATGACTTGCATTTCTTTTTCTTCTTTAATTATCCTTCCTTGTTCCTTGAGTACAATTTTTTTTAAAAGATTTATTTATTCATTTGAAAGGCAGAGTTACAGAGACAGAAAGGTCTTCCATCTGCTGGTTCACTCCCAAAATGCCTGCAACAGCCAGAGCTCGGCCAATTCGAAGCCAGAATCCAGGAGTTTTTTCTGGGTCTCATATGTGGGTGCAGAGCCCAAGAACTGGCCCATCTTCCACTGCTTTCCCAGGCCATAGCAGAGAGCTGGATCACAAGTGGATCTTCCAAGACTCAAACTGGTGCCCATATGGGATACCGGCACTACAGGCGGCAGCTTTACTCACTATGCCACAGCACCAGCCCCAGTACAACACTCAGTAGAAGCTGTTAGAGTGGACATTCTTGATCTTGTTCAATCTTAGGGCTAAAACTACATCTTTCACCATGAAGTAAGATGTTTGTATTGGGTTTTTCATCAGTGTTTACAAAGTTTTTAATTTTTTTAAACTTATTTCCATCTACTTGAAAGACAGAGAAACAGAGAGGAAGAGAAAAACATTTTCTATCCTCTGGTTCATCTGCCAAATGCTTGCAACAGTCAGTACTTGGAGGCCAAAGTTAGAATCATAGGTGGGTTGCAAGAGCCCAGGCACTTGAGACATCATCCACTCCACTACCTCCCAGGATGTATTAGCAGGAAGCTTAATTGGATGTGGAGGAGCTAGGATCTGAATCGGTACTCCACGGGAAGCAGCAGATGAATGTCCAGCACCACACTGGTCTCCTGATGTTTTTCAAATGCTTTTACTCCATCTCTTAATACAAACATGTGGTTTTGATGTTTTATTCTATTAATATGATCTACTATGTTGACTAGTGTTTGTATACTGAAACAATGTTGCATTCCTAGGATAAACTCCAATCAGTCATAGTGTATAATCTTTTTCATATGTTGCTGAATTCAGTTTGCTAATATTTGTTAAAAAAAATTTTAGCTATAGCAAACTATAGTTGTCTTGTTTTATCTTTGTCTGATTTTGGCATCAGAGTAACACTGGATACATAGGATAAAGTAAAGAACCATGTTTAAAAAGTTTTAGATGCCATTTAGCATTCATATTTTGAGTGGAATAAAGGGTAATTATGGAAAGGATTTGCAAGCAACTGTTGGCCCCGGTGCAATAAGTAGTAGTAGATTAATCCAACACTATAAACAATGACAAAACTCAACAAAATACAGTATTGATTTTATAAATTGGATAACTAGTCTAATTTCCCAAAAGAGAAACATATCCAAAGTATTTGTGAAGAGAAATTCCATGAAGAGAGCTGTCCTGTAATTCCAACCCACTTTAGGGGTTAGAAAGACACACACATAGCACACACACACACACACACACACACTGGAGAACCTCTCACATATTCCCTGTAGTTGGGGGACATTGTCATCATGACACCTTCATTAGAAAAAGCACGTTATGGCAGCAGGTAGAAAAGGCTGTATCCAGGAAGTAAATGTACTGCCCACCAATGGCTGATCAAAATGTGTGTCTTGAAGACAAAATATGGAACCCATGATAGAGATGTTGGCCCACAGGCCGGCGCCGCAGCTCAATAGGCTAATCCTCCACCTTGCAGCGCTGGCACACTGGGTTCTAGTCCCGGTCAGGGCACCGGATTCTGTCCCGGTTGCCCCTAGTCCAGGCCAGCTCTCTGCTGTGGCCCGGGAGTGCAGTGGAGGATGGCCCAAGTGCTTGGGCCCTGCACCCCATGGGAGACCAAGAGAAGCACCTGGCTCCTGCCATCGGATCAGCATGGTGTGCTGGCCGCACCAACGGCAAAAGGAAGACATTTCTCTCTGTCTCTCTCTCTCTCACTGTCCACTCTGCCTGTAAAAAAAAAAAAAAAAAAAAAAAAAAAAGAACAATTGGACCAGGATCCTGTGGAAAAGGAATCCAAGCACCCTGTTTGCTCTGTCAATAGGAGCATTTGAAGGATGCTAGAGGAAAGGAATACATCCTGTATACATCCTGCTTCTATCAGTATCACTCAGCAGTTACACTTGACTCTGGCAGAAACAGTTGATCCTACAGCAGCAGTAGGTTGCAGTTTCTACTCCCCAAACCACTTTCCCTGTGGGCCTCAGAGATACCAGTATCAGATAGAAAGTGCCCATCCCTGACCCCAAATTCCCAGCCTAGTCCCATACTCCTGAAGTACCAGTACTAACGAGACAATGATTCCTTCTGAGTAGTCTGAGTCCCTCCAATCTTCTGCAAAGTAAAAACATCAACCCATCTCTTACCCTTTTTACCCTCAGACTTAAAGAGAATACCTATGCTCAATCCTGGTTAATAATTTTATATAAAATTCTTTGCTAAAATAATCGGTATGATTTCTGTCAACTGACTAGACCTTGTAAATCTTGCTGTCCTCAGGAGAACCTAATACATAACTTCCAATGTGACATCGTAGAAGGCATCCTGAAGCCTGTGCCCAACAGATGGTTACCATAAAGACACTAGCCTAGCATGGTGCCAAGTGTGTCCAAACAGGCTTTAAACTCACTGACTCATAAACAGACAAATTTCCTTAACTCCTTTGAGGCTTCCCCAACCTCTGGAATTCACAATGATCTCAATGAAACCACCTATTTCTAACTTTGACCATGCCCCTCCAGCCAGGTCTTTGACTTAAGATTTTTAGAACTAAAATAATTTCCTGGCCCTAAATCCCCTAAATATTCAGGGCTACCTTTGAAGTTCTCTAAATGAGTCTCTTCAAGGTCCTATCACTTAACTTGAAGTAGAGCTGAGCACCACTCTCCTCTCCAAAGGAAAGGAAGGAGGGAAAAATACCCTAAAATACTGATATGTCTCTCCCAAGAAATTCTCAGTATAGGCCTCTACCTGTGAATATCCTGTCTCTTGCATTGTATGGAGGTGGATGGTGAGTTAATGAGAGCAGAACTGAGTTTTGGAAGCTGCTTTGCCAACCTTGCACAGATGGCCTAATGTGTAAGTTTAAGTCATAGACACCTAGGGGATAACTTTTTACTTAAAATCCTACCTCTATTAGTTAGGGGGTGAACTAATCTGGTATAACAAGAGACACTAAAATATAGTGGCTAAAACAAGGCAAAATTTATTGTTCTCTCAACTAACATTCAGAGGTAGGCTGGTAGAGCAGAATGGAAAGATAGTCTGCTCTCTGGGGTCACCCTCTAACTAGAGTCTTTAATCTTGCTTTTAGACATCCCTGAGAGCATTGCCCACATCTCCATGGTTGAAAATAGTTCACTAACACAATGATCAAGGTCCAGCCTGCATTAAAATGGAACAAAACAGGAGGACTCACCATACATAATTTCTTTAAGGCGAGACCCAGAAGCAGAATTTATAATTCATACCCACTAACCATTAAGAAAAACTTGGATGTGTAACCACACTTAGCTCTGACAAGGTTGGAAAATGTAATCTGTAGCTCAGAGGTCATGAGCCCAGCTAAAAACCAGCAGCTGCTATGGCAAAAAGGAAAAAGGAAAGAATGGATATTGGGTATTATTAGCAGATTCTGCTAATTATCATTTATAACTAAGTTCAAATCAAAAATTAATACTGAAAAAGTTTAACATGAAATACCACATCAAGAATATAATTCAGAGTCAGGCATAGTGCCTCAGCTAGTTAAGCTACTGCTTGGGACGCTTGCATCCATATCAGAGTCCAGTTCAAGTCCTGGCTCTTCTGCTTCTGATACAGCTTCCTGCTAACACATTTAACAGATAATGGCTCAAGTGTTTGGGCCCTGCCACCTCTGGGGGACACCTGGATAGAGCTTCATGCTTCTGACTTCATCTTGGCACAGCCCCGCCACTGTAGCATTTTGGGGAGTGATCCAGCAGGTGGAAGATATCTGTGTGTGTGTGTGTGTGTGTGTGTGAGTGTGTGTGTGTCAGCTGGGCCTTTCAAGAAGATGAAAATATAGTTTTAAAAATAATTCAAATATGCATAATGGTCTACCTTGACATTTACGAAACTAATATTGAAATCTACTTTAATGATCTTAGTGGAAACAAAGGCAAAAAACAGATCCTTAAATAAGCCAATACCCTCAATAAAATACTTTCAAACTCTTTAAAAAAACACAAATGATATAATTTTCATTCCACCTTCCTTTGTTTTATCCAGCTATCTTAAGTTTCACAGTTAGGAAAATGTCCAGAGAAGGAATCATGAAGAAAAATCCGAGAGTTTCAGTTTATTGATCCAGTGATTGTAAAGAGGCTAGGCACTGAAGTACCAGAACATGCCACCACCGATATTTATAGACGCAGTGAAAGCTCCAGCCCAGCAGATTAATTTTGACTAAACTACACTGGGTGAGCTTTATTCTATAACGGTTTAACACATGTTAGATATGTTTCAGGAAAACAAATCAGTTCAACATGAACTAATAGTCGGGCAGCAACCACAGATCAACTAATGCCAACCTCTTACTTCCTTGACGAGAACTCCCTGAGTAATAAATGAGCTGGAATATCAGAGTAATAGTGACCATGGTAACCCTAGTCACTGTTTGAAAAGCTAATTCCAATATTTCCAGATGTCCTCTGACTATGGGTGACAGCTTAACAAGTTGAGAATTCTAAGAGAACAAGTCTTATCCTTGGGAGACTTGTTTGAAAAAGTACACCTGCATTAATAAAAGTGGAGCCATTTGAAATGTCTTGAGAACAGCGGTTTTCCAAAACTTCCATGAAAGAAACCACTATATGAACTTCCCAGTTCGTGTTGAACTTTCAAAAAGCATTTTGAGGTATTTATAAATTTACCTATGGAAAAGAATTTGCAGTATTTGGAGGTCTGGCACGGTTACTGCCTTTCACTAAGCTTAACTAGAACTTATTTCCACAATTTGGATCTTAGGTAAAGTATATTTTTGGAGCATCACATACACTTAAGTACAAAATGAAAGCTTTTCCACAGATTATCCTTTATAATACGGTTTCAACTGATAAACACAAGTGACTAAATAACTACATTCTCATATTTTCTGGTTTTATGTCAGCAGATATTTTTAAGTAGTCTTCAACTAATTAAACCACCATTCACATTTGAACACTTCATTTTTAATATTCTCTATTTATTTGGCCATTTCCTACTGAAAGTTTAATACCACATTTTATATAAAGTCTACTTTCATGAAAATTCCTTGTGAGCAAATAATGTTTTCGTGTTAAAGAGTTGCACATTAAGCCACGTGAAGGGAAGTATAGCAGAAATGTTTAAACAGTTTGGAAGTAAGGCAGTAGCTCATGCTAAAAAAAGCTGTTCTAACAGTGGCAGTTAAATACTCCAAAATCTGGAGAATATTTTTAAAACTAAGATTCATTATCCAAAAAAAATCATAAAACTATGTAAAATGCAATATATGTAAATATTTAAAATTCTGGTATTTGAAAGAGGAGCTTGGAATAGTATATCAAGTGTTCTAATTTGAAAACAAGATAATTAAGCATACTATTTTAAGCTACTCAAAAATTTCTGCCAGAGCAAGGGAATTAATTTCAATTCTCATAAACAACAATACAGCAACGACAACAACAACAACAAAAAAAAACTAGCATAAAACTTAAGCAAGTAAATTCATTAATTAAAGAAAGGGAGGCCAGCGCCGCGGCTCAATAGGTTAATCCTCCGCCTGCGGTGCCTGCACCCCGGGTTCTAGTCCTGGTCTGGGCACCGGATTTTGTCCAGGTTGCCCCTCTTCCAGTCCAGCTCTCTGCTGTGGCCCGGGAGTGCAGTGGAGGATGGCCCAGGTGCTTGGGCCCTGTACCCGCATGGGAGACCAGGAGAAGCACCTGGCTCCTGGCTTGGGATCAGCATGGTGCGCCGGCCGCAGCAGCCATTGAGGGGTAAATCAATGGAAAAGGAAGACCTTTCTCTCTGTCTCTCTCTCTCACTGTCCACTCTGCCTGTCAAAAAATGAAAAAAGAAAAAGAACGAAAGAACGAAAGAAAGAAAGAAAGAAAGGGAATGGAGTAGAAGACCAAAAATTTGACACGAGTTCTCAAAGTACATGAAAAGTAACCATCTCAAAACAGGCAAACTATTAAGATACTTCCTTAATTACCACCCTGTACAGGTCTAGAGGCAGGCAAATAGAATCTCAAAGCTTAGAAATACCATAGAGGTTATGCCAAGTAATAGGCTACTGTCTCTTAGCTCCAAATCCAAAATTCTACACTGCTCTCTCTGATGCTAGGGCTGGGTCCTTGTAAACTACCTTTCTGATTGGTCAGCTGGCTCTATGTTGAGCCCGCCAAAAAGAAGTTGAGAAGGTAATCAACTTGCTCCTTCTGCCTGCCTCCTGTTTGCCTCCTCCAGGCTCCCTGTGTGAGTGCCATTTTTGCTGGCATCACCCTACAACACTTCTTTGCCCCAGCAGTAACACAGCAGTTCCATGGCATCAACTCAACCTGGTTAGCTATTTTCCCAACACTTGTCAGGGAGCCTGATCATGTTCTCTTGTCCCAGAGATATCAGCACCAATATGTCATGTTCCTTGGGTCTAGGGGAGCTCTGTTTTAATAATCTAACCTTTAGTCATTTCCATCTCTTACTTGTGCTCCTCCAGTCCTAGTGATGGTAATCATGGTGGCTTAGTTTTCTCCTTTCCCCTTTTCCAGTTCTATATTTAATTCATGCCTAAATCATAATCCTTAATATTAAATTATCTGTTTAAATTGCTAATATGGTTTCTATCCCCTGACAGGACCCTGACTAATCACCTATCAAGTAACTCTCAAGGTGAATAAGTGGTGTTACCAACATCACTAAGAGTTTGGGAGGTTCAGTTTGAAAATGATTATCTAGTATTCTAGTTTTCTATTTACAAAATTAAAAACATTCATAAAACAAATCTTAACGAAATAGTCTTATTAATATGCTATGGATATAATTAACAAATCATAATTATATGTATTTATGGGTTACAATCTGATATTTTGATATGTGTATAGAATGATTAAATCAAGTCAATGAAAAGATCCATCACCTTATTTATAATTTTTGTAGTGGCATTTGAAATTTATTTTCAAATATTCATTATTGCAAACTCTAATCACCTTGTGCATTGATCACAAAACTTATTCATCTTATGGAAATTTTGTACCCTTTGAACAACATCTACCCATATCCTCCCTTCTTCCCATCCTACAGCCTCTGATAACTGGCATTACACTCTCTGCTTCTATGAGTTCAATATTTTTTAGATCCCACCTATAAGGAAAATCATGTGGTGCTTGCCTTTCTGAGCCTGGTTCATTTCACTTAGCATGTCTTCCAGGTTCACTCACAGTATCACAAATGGCAGGATTTCCTTCAATTTTAAGGCTGAATAATATGCCATTATATATGCTATGATTTGGAGGTGTCCCCCAAAGGTTCATGTGTTGAATGCTTGGTCTTCATTAGGTCAGTGTTGAGGGGGTGGAACCTTTAAGAGGTGGAGCCTAGTGCAAAGTAATAAGGTCAGTGGATCCCAGTTAATCCCACTAGAATGGGTTGCCACAGAAGAAAAAGCCTGATTCCTGCATATCTCTGGCTTCGTCTTCTAGCACGTGACCTCCCTATGCACACTCATGCCACAGTGTCTTACTACATGATTCTCTGCACACTCATTAAAGCTATCATGAGGCCCTCACCAGAGCCAAGTAGAAGCCAGTTCCATGCTCTTGAAAATTAGAACTATGAGATAAATGAATCTCTTTATTAAGTATCTACCCTCAGGTATTTTGTTATAGTAACAGAAGAGAGACCAAGATAGTGTATGTACACCACATCCTCTCAACAGTCATCTGTTGATGAACATTTAGGTTGAGTCTATATCTTGACTATTGTGACACTGCTTCAATGAATATGACAGTGAAGGAAGACATCCGTTGGACATAGTAATTTCAATTCCTTTGGATATTTGCCCCCCTAGAAATGGGATTGCTGTACCATATAGTAATTGTACTTTTTTAATTTTTGAGGCACACCCATGCTGTTTTCCCTATGGTAACACTAATTTACATTCCCACCAACAGTGTGTAAGGGTCCCCTTTTCTTCACATCCTCACCAATGCTTGTTTTTTGTCATTTTTTAAAAATTTTATTTGAGACAAATAAAGTGAACTCCAATCCACTGGTTCACTCCCCAAATACGCACAACAGTCAACAGCCAGGGCAGCTGAAGGCTCCAACTCATGTCTCTTACATAGGTGGCAAGAATTCAACTGTTTGAGCCATCATCACTGCTTCCTAGGATCCACATTTGCAGAAAGTGGATACAGAAGCCAGAGCTAGGAATCAAACTCATGTACTCTGATATGGGACACAGGTGCCCTAGCCAGCATCTTAACTGCTAGGCCAAATGTCTGCACCTTTTGTCTTTACAATAATAATCAATGTAACTGTAATGAGGTGATCTCTTATGGTGGTTTGGATTAGCATTTCCCTGATGATTAGTGTTGTTAAGCATACTTCCATTTACCTTTGGTCCTTTGTATATCTTCTTTTGAGAAATGTCTATTAAGGTCCTCTGCCCATTTTTTAAAAATTTATTTGAAAGGCAAAGAGATTCAGAGATCATCTACCTCTGTTCACTCCTCAAATGTCTGCAATAGCTGACTGAAGTCAGAAGCCTAGAACTCAACCCACGTCTCCCATGTGGGTGGCAGAGACTCCAGTACTTGAGCCGACACCTGCTTCCTCCAAGGATGCACAGTAGCAGGAAGCTGGAATCAGAAGATTCCAAGCTGGAATCAGGACTCAAACCCAGGCACTCTTTCTTATATGGGATACAGGGGTCCCAAACAGCATCTAAACCACTTTGCCAAACACCTGCCTCTCTTTGCCAAATTTTAAATCAAGTTGTTTATTTTCTTGCAATTGATTATAATCAACCCCTCATCAGATGTATTGTTTGTAAATATGTTCTCCCATTCTGTGGGTTTTCTCTTTATTTTGTTAACTGTTTCCTTTGCTGTTAAAAAGCTTTTTATTTGAATGCAGTCCTATTTGTCTAGTTTTGCTTTTGTTGCCTGTGTTTCAGAATTGTATCTAAAAAATAATTGCCCATATCAATGCTATAGAGTTTTCCTGCTACCTTTTATTCTAGTAGTTTAACAGTTTCAGATCTTATATTTAAACTTTAAATTGTTTAATTTTTAATATGGTGTGAGAAAAGAATTCTGCATATGAATAATCTGTTTTCCCAACAGCATTTATTGAAGAGCCTGTCCTTTCTCTATTTACAGGTACTTGGAAGTTTTGTCAAAAATCAATTGACCATAAATATATGGATTGATGTCTGGGTTTTCTAGCTGGTTCTATTGATCAACGTGTCTGTTTCATGCCAATGTCATGCTGTTTTGGTTATAGTAATTTTACAATTTGAAATCAAGGAGTGTGATGCCTGCAGCATTTTTCTCTTTTCTTCAAGATTATTTTGGCTATTTGGCTTTTTATTTTATTGGTTCCTACAGACACACAGAAGAGTTTCAACCAAAGAATGACTGTGGCAAGGCCTGAGATGCAGACTTAACAAAAGGTTCAGAAACACCAATTCAAGTCCAATCCCCCCAAAATATAAATATCCTAGTATCCATTAGATGAATAAGCTCTTTGAGGAAAGGAACTGAGTTGTGTCAACCAATATACATTGTGTAGGAAACACTCGAAATAAAAACTTGCATGAAAGAGAGAAATTATGAGTTTACCAAAGGTCAAAAATCTCATTAGTGATATAATTAAGCCAATTATATAGCCCTCAGAGGCTTTAACCTGCCTATCCAATTTAGAACGGAAAGGTCCCATTATGGGCCGGTGCTGTGGCTCACTTGGTTAATCCTCCACCTGCAGTGCTGGCATCCCATATGGGCACCGGGTTCTAGTCCTGGTTGCTCCTCTTCCAGTCCAGCTCTCTGCTGTGGCCCAGGAGGGCAGTGGAGGATGGCCCAAGTGCTTGGGCCCCTGCACCCGCATGGGAGACCAGGAGGAAGCACCTGGCTCCTGGCTTCGGATAGGCATAGCTCTGGCCATAACGGCTATTTGGGGGGTGAACCAATGAAAGGAAGACCTTTCTCTCTATATAATTCTACCTGTCAAATTAAAAAAAAAAAAAGTCCTATTATTACTAGGCCGGGGTGGTCCCAGAAAAACAGTGGTGAAGGTTGACTTCCCCAGGAAGCAGATTCTCTACCAGAGAGTGACATGTAGGAGTATTTATACAGAGAGTTCTAATGATGAACACATGGAGAAAAACGGGGAAAAACAGGATTAAGCAAAAGAAGAGGTTGAATGATTATGCAGTATCAAAAGAAGCCTCAGTTGATTATACAGGGAGTTCTAAAATTCAGATGAATCCTTCAGAGTTTTGCTGAGTTCTGACATATTAAGCCTTTAGGTGTGTCAGTAATTGGTTTTGAGCAAACCCAACGATTAGGTGTAAATTTAAATGAGTTCGTTCCATTCACCAGAGGTAGTCCAAGTGCAAACTCTGTTGTCAGGAACAATTATGTTATAGTCATGTGCCATATATTGACATTTTAGTCAAAGATGGACTGCTTATATGACTGTGGTCCCATAAGATTATAAAGGAGCTGAAAAATACCTTTCACCCAGTGAATGCATAGCTGAAGAGGCAAAATTAAATGGAACTACAGGAAAAGAACCCCAAGAATACGCACAGTGAAGGTTTAGCATAAGCTTTTGCAGAACTCAAGTAGTTCTTCTGAAAGTTTGAAAACAGGGCAGGCACTGTGGTGGGGTGGGTTAAGCCCCCACTTGGGACACCCACATCCCATATCACAGTCAGGGACCAAGTCCTGCCTCTGCTTGCAATCCTGCTTCCTGCTAATACACACTCCTGGAAGCAGCATAGGATGGCTCACACAATTGTTCCTTCTACCCACGTGGGAGAGCAGAATAGAGTTTGTGGCTTCTGACTTCAACCTGGCTGAGCCCTGACTGTTGAGGGAATTTGGGTAGTAAGTTAATGAAAGATGTACTCATATTCTCTCTCTCCCTTCCTCATTCTACCTTTCAAATAACTTTAAAAATTTTTCAAACTTTTTTAAGTTTGAAAACATGGGCCTTACACCACAAAATTTTCATTAATAGAATGTTCATGAGCATTACCTGCTTCTAAGTCTCTGATGACAAATCAAGAAAACCACCATGGACTTATTTCTGAAAAGAGTGACACCCCCTTAACAGAAGCCTCAGGCAGTTCCTTCAGCAGGTATCCAGAGGCACTTATCATAGGAGATGAGAGCTGCTCCCTGAACACCTTCCAGTGGGACAAGATGTGCAGCTGGAAGCAGTATGGTGAGCCTAATCTTGTGTAGATTTAGGCCAATACATATGTTTGTTTCTTCATTTTTAACAAAAAGGTTTAAAAAGTAAAAATTTTAAATGGAAAAAAAGATAGAATAAGGATATAAAAAAGAAAATATTTTGGTATAGGTGTACAATATGTGTTTTAAGGTGTTATTGCAAAAGAGTAAAAAAGTTTTTAAAAGTTTAGTTTATTATTGAAGAAAATGTTTTGATGTTAATGCAGCCTAATTGTACAGTGTTTATAAAATCTGTAGCGTACAGTAACTAGGCATTCACATCCACTCAGCACTCACTCATTGCCTCACCCAGAACTACTTCCAATCCCGAGTTTCATCCACATTAAGTGCCCAACACAGGTGTTATCGCTTTTTATCTGCAATATTTTTACCATACTTTTTCCATGTTTTGATTTGCAGATACTTACCACTGTGATACAACTGCCCACAGTATTCATGACAGTATGTGCTCTATAGGTTTGCAGCCAGGGAGCAACAGGCTATGCCATGTAGCTGAAGTGTGAGGTAGGCTTTATCAGATAATTTATGCAAATAAACTCACAACCCATTATTAAGCAATGCAAGATTGTACTTAAAGCTGTGTTTTCTTTTACACAAAGAGGTGGGTTGAAACTGAGAGCAATTTCTTATGCTCGCAAGTCCTGGAAGGGACTATGTGGGAGGAGTGCCAAAAGAGCAGGCTCAAACAAGCAGGTTAGGAGCCATGGGCAAGTGCCTTTATTGGGGTAATAGTGGAGTACACAGCAAAAGATGGCAGATCTCACTGAGTGTTTTGAATGTCTTTAGGTTACAGTTGGGGAAGAAAGGAAAGGAGAATTTGTGGAAGCAAACAGCCTTATCACACTGGTGCATCTAGTTGCCTGGGCAGAGTGCTCATGGACTGTTAGTGGGGATGTTGAGGCATCAGAAAAATATGAAACTTTTTAAATTTACAACACTGGCTGGAAGTTAAGCACTTTCTCCTGGTAGCATTCCCAGAGGCTTGGAGAATAATCCCTTCATTCCTAAAGAGGGCTACCTAGGTGATATACATCACAGTATCCACCACTGTCCAACCCTTACGTTATTTGGATCCACTTCTTTAAGTTCTGGAAGCAACTCCTTCAAGATTGCAGTGAGCATCCATTCATGGGGAATCTTGGGGGAGGAATGTAAATAGAACAAACTGTAACCCACACTGCAGTTGGGTTTGTGCTGTGACTGATATTCATTATTATCTTTACATACTTTCCATTCTAGATTCCTATCACTCACTGCTGGTGTGCCTGCTATCATCCATGGTTTGTCTGGTTGCATAATTCAGATCTTTTTCATCCCAAGGTGTGCATGCCCCCTCCTGCCATATCTTCTTGAAACAAGTAGTCTGAAGAACAAATGGCAGCCACCACTTATTGTTCAATTGAATTCTGGCTGGGTCCCTTGGTGGAAGTATTCCTTTGAAAACCAATACTTCTTTTTTTTTCTTTTTTAAGGCTTATTTATTTATTTTTAGATATATTTTATTTATTTAAAAGAGTTACAGAGAGAGGTAGATTCAGAGAAAGGTCTTCCATCTACTGGTTCCCTCTCCAAACGGCTACAATGGTCAGAGCTGAGCTAATCTGAAGCCAAGTGCTTCTTTCGGGTCTCCCATGTGGGTTCAGGGACCCAAGAACTTGGGCCATCCTCTGCTGCTTTCCCAGGTGCATTAGCAGGGAGCTAGATCAGAAATGGTGCAGCCAGGACTCAAATCGGTGCCCAAATGGAATGCCGATGCTGCAGTCCAGGGCTTTAACCTGATGCGCCACAGCACCAGCTCTAGGTTTATTTGTTTATTAGAAAGAGTTACAGAAGGACACAGGGAAAGACAGGGAGAGACAAAAAGAGAGCAAGTGTACTTCCATTCGCTGGTTCATTCTCCAGATGGCCTCAACAGCCAGGGATGGGCCAGGCCGAAGCTAGGAGCCAGAAGCTTCATCCATGTCTTCCCCTTGAGTGCAGAGGCCCAACTTCCACTGCTTTCCCAGATGCATTAGCAGGGAGCTGGATCAGAAGTGGGGCAGCAAGGACTTGAACTGGTGCCCATATGGGATGCTGGTATCACAGGCAACAGCTTCACCCGATACTCCACAATGCGGGCCCCTGAAAACCAACACTTTTAAACCCTGAGAGCCCACAGTTGGATCCCCAAGTGGATCACTGACAATGACAATATCTGGAGCCAACACTTGATTTCCAACTCTTGATTCCAGACCCAAGTACTCTTCCTGTTGGAGGCCACAAAAAAGTTATTGTTCTCTTGGTGAACGGCAACCCAAAGTCACAAGGTACTTCTTTTAGTTGGTATTTCAGCAGTGACTTAACAGGTATGTCCTCCATACAGCTTCTAAGTAGCCGCATCAGAGTGGAAAAGTAAACATATGCCCATATATATCTATTAATGTCAATATGAATCTCTAGCTCTGGTAGAAAGAGTCCAAGTAACTGTTTAGTCTCCTTAAGAGATGGCATCATAATGGGAATTCAACATTACTGTCTGCTGAAGGCAGACTGGGCATTCAGGATCTTCAGTTCTGCCCTTGGTAAGTTGGAATCCATATGGTCAGACCCATGCATAGCCTTGTCCATCCTTGATACACCACTAATTCATCTGTGTAGCAATTTACCTTCACTGGGGCAGTGGACTGCAATGACAGAGACTGCCTCTGACAACCAGACAAGGTTTTAGTTTATCTTGTTTATTATTTAGTTTATCAGTGCCTTTTCTGTGATAGATGCTTTTGGGTAGGTGTTAATACACAAAACATTTCTTGTTCACTCCCAGAAACAGTTTTATGCCTATCTCCAATTTCCTCAACCTGCCTGTTTTTTTCATTCCACATCTCTGACCATTCAGTTAAGATATTCACCCTGTCCTAAATCCATGTATATTTTAAACTTGAGCTATTTATCTTGCTATACAAAGCAGATGATCAAGTGTACTTTCCAAAGACCAACCCACTGGGAGGATATTCACTTATCTTCCAAGGTTACGCAAGTGGGACTACAGTTCAACCACAGTATCAAAGTAACCTGTCCATAACCAAATGTGGATTTTCTTTAACTCATTGATCATAAGGGAGCCCCGGGGAGGTATAAACTTGGTCAACGGTAGTTCATGACACAGGAAAGTCCAGGCTACCTGCTCATGGTGTGTGTTTGTGCCCTCCCATCTAATTTGTGCTTAGTTCTACATGTATCACTTTCATCTTATAAAAGACTGCTGCTGAACTCCCCACCCCACTTTATAACATGTGACAAAACCAGTCTGTGAAGCACAATTGTGAGCACACTATCACCTGACAGATCAATGTTAGGCAACCCATTTCCCAAGGACTCTAGTATGCCAGGAGCTGTTTTCCAACAGTTATACGATAATTCTTGGTGCGTATTCCACTACACTCCAGAATTTACAAGTCTGAATTATAAGTCCCTCACTGGAATACTCTGCAAATTCCACATATCTACATAATGCATACTGTGTGCTTTCTCACCACTAATATCGCTAACACACAAAAGCTGTGTGTACGGCACACACAGTATGCTAAAGTGTTTCACAACTTTCATGAGTTTTAGCTAGCATGATACCTTAATCATAAATACACATTTTTCTTTCCTTTGAACTTAAACTTTTAACTCAGTCTCCCTGTTTAAATTTTGCCACAAATTGTAGATAAGTAAAATAGGCTAAAAAAGTCACCAGAATCATTAAAGAGAAGAGGTTACCAAAAATTAGGACCATTTACTTTCTTTTGGGATTATAGTAGGTTGAATAATGACACACAGCCCCCACCCCCACTGAAGAAATCCTAATCCCCCTAGTCTCTGAAACCTATCAACTTAGTTCATGTGGGAATAAGTTTTACAGATAGTTTTAAGGGTTTGGATGGCTCTAAATGCAATTACATGTATTTGTATAAGAGGAGACAGACATATAAACGGAGACAGACATACCCAGAAATAGAGAAGGCAATAATGTGACCATGGAGATAGAGAGAGGAGTAAGGCACCACAAGCCAAAGATACGATAGCAGTCACCAAACACCAGGAGAAAGTAGAAGGAACAGACTCTTCCTAGAGTATCTGGAGGTAGTATGATCCTGCCAACCCCAGGATGTTGACCCATGGAAAATGATTTCATATTTCTGGCCTCCAGAACTGTAACAGAATAGATGTTTATTGTTTTAAGGCACCAATTTTGTGACAACTTGTGACGGCAGCCCTAGGAAATTACATATGTGTATGTAGGCAATATAAATAGAAATAATGAAGAAAAACTTTATGAGATGAACATAATTTGAGAAATTGTAGTAGAACTCATGTATATCATGACTAGAAAAAAGAGCTAGGGCATCATTACAGGTGGAAATAGTGAGGAAGGTAATAAAGGGAGTTGCATGAAGGAAAAAAAAGCTACTTGAAAGTAATGATACAAATTGTTAGAGAACGGATGCCATCCTAAGGAGTTTGAACTTTAATCTGTAGACAGCCAAGATCTCTGCAGTGTGTGAGGGACAGGGGTGTGTGTGCAGGTTAGAGAGTGAGTGATTGTAGCTGGAATCTGGAAGCAGTAAATATGATATGATAAACCCTTTGCACCTAAGTCACATATACTCTAATCTTTTAATTCACTGCCATCCACCATTAAATTTAAGGATTAGGATTGAGTGAGGAGCTAGCAAAAAGTCTGGCATATGCGTTTGATAAATGGTAGATGAAGACTATTGCACATTTTCTGTTTAAGTCATCACTTAAGCAGAGCAGAACAGAATAACAAACTGAACTTTAATTACTTACCTTTACTCTTTGATGGTCTGATTATGAAGATTTCATTTAAAAAATTAATATTGAAAGTAAGAGGTTGCATTCAATGTGATGGATCCTACGGCACACTCTGACTCTCAGCAATTCTAGCCATATCTAGTCAGTTAGTAGTGGCTGTCCTGGGCAGTGCTGTGAAGTATGGATTGTGCAATAACAGTTTGGCAATGTCTGCTAAAGCGCTGAATTAGTTGATACCCAAATAGTGTCCACCACTCCATTGTTGCTCTAGAAGTTAGTCATTTGGTTCCTTAAAATCTTAGCATTTCTATGTGAAGTACAGAAAGAAAAAAGTCGTACAAATGGAGACGTTCACCAGTTGAGCATGGTTAATCATGGACTGTTGCGTTCAAGTAAGCAGCAGCCCGAGACTGGAGTGTAGTGGGGGTAAAGGGCCGTTCTTCCTTTTCCATTTCAAGATTTCAGAACACCGAGTACCCAGCTGGAAAGACAGGCACGATCACAATCAGCTGCCTGCCTCCAGACTCCAAGGTTTGTTGTATAAGCTCTAGCTCTGGGTGGAGCGGCGCACACAGGACGGGACTTGAAGGGGCGGGAAATCAGCACAGCAGTCTGTGGAAGCAAGAAAAAGAGGGAGCCATGACCGAATTCCTAGGGCCCGGAGAGCGGTTAAACACCAGGGATTGGGAGTAAGTCAAGGCTGAGGTGGACCAGAATGCTCCGACACAATACGTAGCATTCAGCATTACGGGGTGAGAGTGTAGCAAGGTGTTAATCGTTCACAGGTTTAAACAGTACATGACATACGAGGACACACGTCATACACGTGTTGTTACGCTGTTCCTGATGTTGGAGGGAAGGGTAGAGTGCGCGTCCATTTGCCTGGGTGTAAAACTGCTTTCAATCCTGCTCCAGTCACCATTTCAGTAAGGCGCAGAGCCAGAGTAAACCCCTCGGGCCTCCAAGTACCACTCGTACAGCTCTGCCCACCACCAAGCAAGCACCCACTTCCGGGCAAAATGCGCGCGGGAAAATGACGTCACAGCGCCCACACTCTCGGCTTAAATCCCCGCCCAGCATCCGCACGCGCAGGCGCATTCCTGAGGTAGTGAACGAGCGAGCAAGCGCGGCAACGTTCTCCTGAGCCGCGTGATCTCGTGTCCCTAAGGGGTGCAGTTAGGAATTACAGTCGTCGTCTCTGGTCTCCCTCCAGTTCAGTCCAGCTCTCTTGTTGGGACTCGGGGTAACATGAGTTCCTGCCGTAAAGTCACCACTCCGCTGAGGCGGGACACATCCTCAAGGCAGCAAGTCCTGACAGATGTGAAAAACAAAACGCAGAATTGTGGAGAGCACTTACACTCCGCCAACGCAGTTCCACGCAAAATCGATGGCAAATAAAACGCCCCCTTGTTCCCCGCCCGTCGCTCCATCACACAGGCGACGCCTCACCCCAGCACGCCCCGGGGACCAGAGCGCCTTCTTTCCGCGACAAGGACCTGGGGCGCACGCCGGCGCATGCGCAGGCGACGCGCGGCCGTCACGCACGCGGGAGGCCGTGCTCTGCGCGCCGGGCTGGCTGTGGAGCCGCCGCCATGGGCAAGGTGAATGTGGCCAAGTTGCGCTACATGAGCCGGGATGACTTCAGGGTCCTGACAGCGGTAAGAAGCGTCCGCACCCCTTCCCCTGTGACCTTCCCGACGGTGCGTTCTCAGATGGGCAGAGCTGAGCCGGCGCGCCCCGGGCCTGCGGACGCGCCGACGCTGGGAACCGGGAAAAGAGCCGTGGAGAGTCGGATTTTTACAGGGCTTGTGTGTGGCACTTGTCGTCCCCCAGCGAGCGCCAAGGCCCCGTCTTCTAGTCATTTTCCTTCCCTTCTGGTCTCGCTCGCCTCGCCGTGGCCTGGTCGCTGCCGCGGGCTTCCGGCAGCCGGGAGGGTTGGAGTCCCGTCCCGAGGACACTCGGTGGTCCTGAGGGCATCCTCGGGTCCCGGTATTAACCTCCGATTCTCTCAGCGCGTTTGCCGGGGCGAGCTGGACGGTATCGGGGAGTAAGGGCCGTGAAGATGGGAGAGGATGCGGGAGTGCAAGGCTCTGGGCGTCCGGCGGAGGGAGCGGCGAGTGCCTCCGTCGAATTGTGTCGTCGGGGAAGACGCCCCGCGTGCGAGGGTCTCGCCTGTGTACGGTTGTGACCAAGGTCCACAAGGACTTTCTTGTTTTGTTTTTATTTAAGGTGTTGTCTCTTGGTAGGCAGTAAGTTAATATCCTGCTACGTGAAAAAATGAATGAGAGGTTGATGAGGAGCCTGCCCAGCTGTAGAAGTTGGGGGCAGTGACAAGAGCAAGACCCTACGGTGGGACGTCCCTGAAGAAAGACCGGCGTGACTGGGGCGGAGTGAGCTAGAGGCTTAGATTGGAGACGTACCTGGGAAAGCTGTTGCCAGATTATGTACCGTAGAGCCTTTCAGACTTGGTAAAGGTGGCAGGGGACGGGGGAGCCACCGAACGTTTCTGGTCAAGGCACAGAGGTCAATGACATTAATGAAGCCAGTACTTTTCCTTAGGACCCATTATGCTTTGGTAAGGAGTGAGCCCCGTGCTGAAGACTCTATGTGGAGTAATTCTGTGATGGGACTCAAGCATGTCATATGAGTCACACTGATTCTTGTGCTATTTTTAAGGCTCTATGTTGGATTTTGGAAATGAATCTTAAATAGGCACTACTTAAGGATTAAACTGTCAAAGACAAAAATCTATATGAAATTTGGAAGACATTCTTCTATCTCCCATACATACATCCTTCAGGTCAACTGGTCTTTCTGTAATTACCTACAATCACCTCCGAAAGATAGCTCCCTTCTCTGCTTGCTCAGCACATTAATCCATTCCTTACTGCCTCTCACACAGTCACGAGGAATAGTGTTAGATCCTGGAGAGACAGGGACCAAGTGTGCAAGATTTATTAAGTTAAAGTGTAAAGTTTGGTGGGACATCAAAATGATGACAGATTTATCTTTCCAAACTTGGACTCTTAATATTGAAATTCTTTCTAAGGGGGCCAGCACTTAACCTAGTAAGGTTAAGCTTCCGCCTGCAGTGCTGTCATCCCTCATGAGTCCCAACCGCTCCGCTTCCCATCCAGATGCCTGCTAATGCATCTGGGAAAGCAGTGGAAGATGGCCCAAGTGCTTGGCCCCCTACACCCACATGGGAGACCCAGAAGAAGCTCCTGGCTTCAGATCGGCCCAGCTCCAGCTGTTGCAGCCATTTGGGGAGTGAACCAGCAGATGGAAGACTCTCTCTCTCTCTCTCTCTCTCTCTCTCTCTCTCTCTCTCTCTCTGTAATTCTGTCCCTCAAATAAATATTTGAAAAATTAAAAAATTCTCTCTGGAGCCCACCAAGGAATACTCCAGCCGTTAAACATGACAGCCCAGTCTCAGTTGAATTTCACCACTGCCAACACCTTTTCTTACCCTCTTCTTCCCTTTAATTTCTTTGTCTCTTTATATTATCGTTTGTTTTAATTTGTTGGCCCTACCTTTTTTTTTTTTTTTTAATATTTTACTTATTTATTTGAGAGGTTGAGTTACAGACAGCAAGAGGGAGAGACAAAGAGAAAGGTCTGCCATCTGTTAGTTCACTCCCAAATTGGCCGCAATAGCCGGAGCTGCGCTGATCAGGAGCCAGGAGCTTCTTCCAGATCTCCCACACAGATGCAGGGATCTAAGGACTTTGGCCATCTTCTGTTGCTTTCCCAGGCCATAGCAGAAAGCTGGATTGGAAGAGGAGCAGCCAGGACTGGAACCAGTGTCCATATGGGATGCTGGTGCCACAACACTGGCCCAGCCTTACCTTTCAATGTGAATTTCCTGCAAAATTCTTTCATCAGCCTTTCCTTTTGTTCCATTATTTCTTGGTGATGGTATCCACTTTACAGTCTCATCTTTCGTCTCTGCCAAAAAATTGACCCTGTTTCCCCAATTATGAGTTCACTCCTAAGTTCCCAATTTTCCTATAAACATCTGCAATTGACTTTTATGTGCTCAAACCAAATCAGTCAACTTTACCCTCTTCCTTGTTTCCCAAACTACCAAAAAATGTAATTTTAAAATGTATTCTTCCTCCTCACTTCCAGCTTAAATTCCTCTCTCCTTTTGCCCTCCTACATCAAAATGCAAAGCTTCTTAAAGCCCTTGAAGTCCTTCCTTTGATTATCACTAAAACATTTATAGTTTTTCAAGACAACTATTTAGATGTCAGCAGGTATTTTAGGCTTTATCGTGTATCATTATCTATGCCAAAGACTCAGAATCTGTACCCTTGAAGTGCAGTAGAGATATGTTGTTAGTGATTACATATCAAATTATAACTGATGGTAATTTTGTTTCATAATCATGATCCCCAGAAGATGTTCTAGTCAATGGCAGACTGCATATGCAACAGGGGTTCCGCAAGATTGTATCACTTAATGACATAGCAGGTGTCTTAGTTTGTGAAAGTACAAAACTTGCCTAATGACCCATGTCTCAGAATGTATCCCTTACAGAATTTTGGTAGATAAGGCTTTATGGTAGTTGTGATCATATAATGATTCCTTTCATTTCAGGTTGAAATGGGCATGAAGAACCATGAAATAGTTCCCTGCAGTTTGATTGCTTCTATAGCTAGCCTTAAACATGGTGGCTGTAATAAAGTTTTAAGAGAATTAGTGAAACATAAACTCATAGCCTGGGAGCGTACCAAAAGTAAGTATGTTTTAAGACAGAATTCGTGATTTTTTTCAGGTAATTGGTTTCCTCCACAGCAGGTGTTCCAAAAGCAACAGGTAGAAGTTGCCAGACTACTAAAGCACTAAACCAATTTAACTAATAGTAAAGCACTGTTACTTCTATCATATTCTTGTTGTCAAATGCGTCACAGGGCCCACCCAGGCCAAAAGGGAGGCCGGAAAAGGAGTGGCAAGGTCACACTGCAGAATAGCAAGTGGAATAGAGAGCTTATTGCTGCCAGCCTTGGAAAGTGCAATCTGCCACAAAGCTCACTCTGGCATTACATGTCAGACTTTCTGTGGGGAGGGATGAGGGTTTTTCAGACCTATCACAGATCTTTACATTTATAAAATACACTAAAAAATAATTGCTATAAAAATGAGGTGAAAAACAGGTGCAAGTCAGCGAAAAGTCTTGGTCAAATTAATATAAGAAATTCTAAACTTGAAATTCTTCCTTTTTGTCTAGCTGTCCAGGGCTATCGACTGACAAACGCAGGCTATGACTACCTCGCTTTGAAAACGCTTTCTTCTAGACAGGTAGTCGAGTCTGTTGGAAACCAGATGGGTGTTGGCAAAGAATCAGGTTAGTGCTGTTACTACTATTAGAATATTTTCTTTGCTTTTATTTGTATTTCACCCTGAGGAAGCATTCCTGTTTCAATTTTAACATTTTGTTCATCCAAACAGTAAATTGGAAAAGGTTATAAACATACCCTTAGCCTGGTATGTTATTGTTTTCTGCACAAGTCCTTCAACAAGAATTAATTTAATTCTAACAACTGAAATCTTTGGTAAATATTTTCTTTGTTCTAATTTTGCATCTGATGAGCTATACATTTGTAATAGATAAAAATAGGTGCCACAGAGGCGTTTAGGAGATAGTGAATATCTACAAACCACACACACAGTTTTTCATCGTAACAATGTGATCAGGCAAAGATAAGTATGTGTAGGACACAGAAAAGGTCAGAGTAAAGAGCAGGGAGTGATTTTCTCTGTGCCGTAGCCTTTTGTGTCCTGCTTTTAATTCTGTGTAGTTATATTATTTAAACTGAGGAAGCAAAGTTATCCTTGGAAATAAAGGAATTATTAGGAAAGCTATGCCAAAGAAGATTTGTGGTATGGTTATGTGTGTTTTCTGTACTGACATCCATTTTGCAGCATATATTCAAGAAGAGTTGCAGGAGTGCTCACTAACTACAGCACAGGGTTGGGGTGTGTGTGGAAAATGCATAAGCAGAAATAATGAAGAACCCCCTTTGGGCTAGGCTTCTGTTAACTTTTTAAGAAATTCATCACATGGAAAAATCATAAATATGAGTATATAATTAAAACTAAGGGGCAAGTTGTTATGGCACAACAGGTTAAGCCACCATTTGGTTAAGCCACTCCCATACTGGAGTGGTGATTCAGGTCCTGGCTGCTTCCAATCCAGCTTCCTGCTAACATGTCCTGGGATGTAATAGTTTTCTGTGGCAAAATAACACAGATTGGTGGTATTTTTCTCATGGTTTTAGAAGCTAAAAGTCTTAAGATCAATGTGTGATGTCTCCTAAGGCCTCACTTAGGCTTGCAAACACCTGTCATGACCCTTCATGGCCTTCTCTGTCTCTGTGTTGCTGGTGCCTCTTCTGATAAAGGCACTATTCCTATTAAGTTAGAACCCCCCCCCCCCCCATTACCACATTTAGCCTTAAGTACCTCTTTAAAGGCCCAGTCCCCAAACCATTGCATAGTGGGTTAGGACTTTAATTTGAGGAATTTTGGAGGAACACAGCTGAATATATAACAGGTCAATCACTTGGAATTTTGATATTACCAAATTTCCCTTCACTAGTTTGTAATCCCCTTAGCAATGTCACTGAGCCTTTGTTTTAAGAGTTAATTTTTTTTTTTTTTTTTAATTTAAAGGGCAGAGTAACAGAGATCTTCCATCCTCTGGTTCATTCCCTAAATGCCCACAACAGCAGGGACTTGGCCAAGCCAAAGCCAGAAGCCTGAAACTCCATCCAGGTCTCATGTAGGTGGCAAGGACCTAAGCACTTGGGCTGTCATCTGCTGCCTTCCCAAGTGCATTATCAGGAAGCTGGATTGGCTACCCAATATGGGATGCAGGCATTCCAAGTGGCAGCTTATCCTTTTTTTTTTTTTTTTTTGGACAGGCAGAGTTAGACAATGAGAGAGAGACAGAAAGGTCTTCCTTCCATTGGTTCACCCCCCAAATGGCCGCCGCAGCCGGTGTGCTGTGCTGATCTGAAGCCAGGAGCCAGGTGCTTCTCCCTGGTCTCCATGTGGGTGCAGGGCCCAAGCATTTGGACCATTCTCCACTGCCTTCCCGGGCCACAGCAGAGAGCTGGACTGGAAGAGGGGCAACCAGGACAGAATCCAGCGCCCCAACCGGGACTAGAACCTGGTGTGCCGGTGCCACAGGCAGAGGATTAGCCTGTTGAGCTGCGGCGCCGGCCAGCTTATCCTGTTGTAACGCAACCTGGTTTTTTTTTGTTTTGTTTTTTGCCCCAAAGAAACCTTTTATTTAAGGAATACAGATTGCATAAGTACAACTTTAGGAATATAATGATTTTTCCCACCACTTGCCCTCCCACCCACACTTCCACCCCTTCTCCTCTTTCTCCCATTCCCAGTTGCATTCTCCATTAAGATTCACTTTCAATTAACTTTATACACAGAAGACTAACTCTATATGAAGTAAAGATTTCAACAGTTTGCACAAACTGAGAACAAGTTTTATGGGTAACTCTCATAATACAACTCATTGAGCACAGAGGTCCTTCAAGGAAAGTTAATTCAGTGACTCCTGTTGTTAATTAAACAGTTAACACTTATGTATGACGTCAGTGACCAACCGAGGCTCTTTTTTTTGTTTTTAAAGATTGTGTTGAGAGATAGTTACAGACAGTGAGAGGGAGAGACAGAGAGAAAGGTCTTCCTTCTGTTGGTTCTCTCTCCAGATGGCTGTAACAGCTGGAGCTGTGCCAATCAGAAGCCAGGTGCTTCTTCCTGTTCTCCCATGAAAGTGCAAGGGGCCCTGGCAGTTGGGCCGTCTTCTACTGCTTTCCCAGGCCACAGTAGAGCTGGTTTGGAAGGGGGCAGCCAGCACCAGAAGTGGTACCCATATGGGATGCTGCGCCATAGGCAGAGGATTAACCCACTGCACCATGGCACCAGCCCCCACCCGAGGCTCTTGACATGAGCTGCCTAGGCTGTGGAAGCCTTTTGAATCCATAAACTCTGTCAGTATTTAAACAAGGCCATAAGCAAAGTTCTCTACTCCCTTCAGAGAAAAGTACATCCTTCTGATGGCCAGTTCTTTCCGCTGGAATCTCACTCAGAGATCCTTCATGTAGAATATTCTTTGCCACAATGTCTTGGCTTTCCATGCCTGAAATGTTCTCATGGGCTTTTCATGAAGCCTGTTTCTTAACAGAAATTTAATAATTAAAATTTCCTCATGAGTAATGAGAATATACTCTAAATGTTGGTTTTACAAATAACATCCTGTTTTGATAGTTAGCAAACTACTTATTGGAAGATCTCCATTTATAGAATTATA
The DNA here is from genome assembly GCA_949820135.1 of Sylvilagus floridanus. NCBI lineage: Eukaryota > Metazoa > Chordata > Mammalia > Lagomorpha > Leporidae > Sylvilagus > Sylvilagus floridanus. The sequence continues at coordinate 19,254,044 of OX463246.1, read as the reverse complement.
TTCTAACAATTGAGTGGAACTCATTAAGGAGCAATTGAAGAATTGAACTTCATGCTGTTGAAAAGGAAGATATTAAATCCCTCCTTTCACAGGACATTAAGGAACAATTAGATGTTTTTCCATTAAATTGTTTCCATTAGATTGTTTTGACATAACAGTAGATAAGTGGGTTAAGCAATAACCTTTGACACATGGTATCTCTGCTTTCATTTATAGTAGATCTTCATATATGTTGACTTATAATTTGAGGTTGTAATTAAAGTAAAATGGTGAATGTGTGGAATACAAAGAGTTTTGCCAAAAATGTCTAGTTATATTAGGAAATAAAACATACTTGAGGACCCAATGTTGTGCACAGTTGGTTAAGCTGCTGCCTGTGATGCCATCATCCCATACAGGCTCCAGTTCAAGTCCTGGCTACTCCACTTCGTATCTCATTCCCTGCTAATGTGCCTGGGAAGACAGTAAAAGATGGGCCAAGTACTTGCCCATGTACTTGCCAAGTACTGCCACCCACATGCAAGACCCAGATGAAGTTCAAGGTTCTTGGCTTCAGCCTGGCCCAGCTCCAGCCATTTCAAACATTTGGAAAGTGAACCAGTGGAGAGAAGGTCTCTCTGTTCTCCCCCCGCCCCCACCCCCGCCCAACCCGTGTAACTCTGACTTTCAAATAAATAAATAAATCTAAAGAAAAATACTTGATGCAAATAAAGTCAGACCCAGTTAAAATTTTTAACTCCATGGAAAAAAAATATATGATGATCTACTTAAATCTTGGCTCTAGATATTTACATCGTTGCAAATGAAGAAGGACAGCAATTTGCATTGAAGCTTCATAGACTAGGAAGAACTTCCTTCCGAAATTTGAAAAACAAGCGTGACTACCATAAACACAGGCACAATGTCTCTTGGCTTTATTTGTCTCGTCTCTCTGCCATGAAGGAGTTTGCCTATATGAAGGTAATTTTTAAGTCATTTCACATTTTCTAACCAAATGATACATGTACTTTGAAGGTCTTAGAAACAGGCATCAATCTGCTGCCCCCATGTCTCCTTACCTCCAGACCCAATCTCTATAATCACTGTGCTGTTCTTGGAGGGGGAAGTGGGGGGCAATCATTGTTTTTTGTTTGTTTGTTTTTTAAGATTTTATTTATTTGAGAGGTAGATTTACAGAGAGGAAGGTCTTCCATCCACTGGTTGAGTCCCTAAATGGCCACAATGGCCAGAGCTGGGCTGATCTAAAGGCAGGAGCTTCTTCCAGGTCTCCCATGTGGGTGCAGGGACCCAAGCACTTGGGCCATCTTCTACTGCTTTCCCTGGTCGTAGCAAAGAGCTGGATAAAAAGAGCTGGGACGTGAACTGGTGCCTATATGGGATGCCTGCACTACAGAGGCTTAGACTATTCTGCCAGTGCTGTCCCCCCCCCCCCCGCCGTAATCACTAACTTTGTAGAGTTATTTTCTTAGAGATTTCCTCCTATGAAGATATTTTTCATTATTATTAATACATGAAGGCAATGTATATTCTACAGTATTAACATTATGGAGTAGCCTAAAATAATTAGTGATGTTGTTGCTTCACAAATCTGTGAATGGGAGTATATATATTCAGCATGTATAGTTACAGACATCTAGCTCTAGTTGAACATATTATATAATTACCATCTGTAGAAACTTTTTGCATAATTGAACAAATGTCAGGTTATAAATCTGTAAATAAATGAAAAAAAGTAAACATTGTTAGCCTTTTACTTTAAGTTCAGCAAAGATTTGCTACTTATCTTTAATAACCAAATAGAATATCTTCAATAACAGAATTTAACAGAAAATAACACTGTGTGTTTATTATTCTGTCCAATAGACACTGTAATAATTTATCTTCATTTTTTAAAATTTTTGAATTTTTGAAAATTGCTCCAGTGTGTGAACAGTTGATTTGGGGGAGTTCTACTTGTTGTTCTTTGAGTCATTTTAATTTGTGTGTTATGTATTTCTTGTTTATGTCTGTGTCTTAGGATATTCAATCAGTAGTTAAGCATCTTGATAGGAATCGTTAGACATTTTCCCAAACTGTGATAGATGTTTGCATTAAAGGACAGAAATGGAACATTTCTCTCCCAAGAAAGAAGATAAAGCTAAATGCTAGACAGATACTGAAATCTCCATGGTTATCATATGCTGTCAGTTCAGGCATGTTTCAAATGGTCTTCATTCAAAAACCCTGAACACTCAAAAACAACACTGGCAGACAGGAGCCAGTGTTGTGATGCAGCAGGTTAAGCCACTGTTTGCAGCTCCCACATCCCACAGCAGGGTGCCCATTCAGGTCACAGCTGCTCCACTTCCAATACAGCTCCCTGCCAATGTGCCTAGGAAAGCAGCAGATGGTAGCCCAAGTGTTTGGCCCCTGCCACCCATGTGGGAGAGTTGGTGTCATGTGGACCAGCTCTAGTTATTACAGCTGTTTGGGGAGTGAACCAGTGGATAGAAGTGTCTCTCCCTCTCTCTCACTCTGTCTTTTCAAATAAACAAATTATTCTTAACAAAGAAACAAACAAAAACTGGAAAATGGGGAAGTAGTTCAGTTCATCTCCACAGAAGGCAGGATGTAAAATAGAAAACCCTTTAAAATTCAGTTCTGGGATAGGATGGGGTAGGGTGAAGGAGTGGATCCCAAAGATCTCATGCACTGTTTCTTAAAGGTGGGAACTGATACCAACACACATGGACCATGAAAGAATTTTTTAAATTATGTGTTGAGTTTAGAGAAACTTCAGTACAGCGAAATAGTTGGTGATTGAGTGGGAGTTCAGTAGAGTCATGAAGTTTGTATGTGACTTACCTGTAAGGAGATGATGTGCTTTGCAAGAAAGCTAGTGTGGGCAAAGACATGAATGGATTTGAGTCCTCTCTGTATGAGTGACACTGAGATGATTTCTCTGACTGTGCTGCCGGGTGCCTGTTACTATTTGGAGAACTAGGACTGGAAAAGTAAATTAAAGGGAACCAGGACAAGTTGTGGGTTTGTTTTGTTGTTGTTGTTTTTAATGGAATGTGGGCCTAAGTATATTTGTCTAATATTGGTACATAGATTAGAGCAGGTATATTGGCTAAAGCCAGAATCCTGGTGGAGACCAGGCATAAATGCTAGCATTCCAAATGGCACAGGGCATAAACCCAAGGTACTTTGAAAGAAGTGGTAACATGGATTTATAAACAAGAAGAAATTAAGTGTAGTAAAAAAATTTAGATCCATTTGAGTCAGACTACTGCTGTTTCTGTGTTTGTCACATGATCCACTTATTGTGGTCTCAGGGGAAGATCAGTGGTGCATGAACTAAAGGGTCTGCGCTTTATAGTCTACTTTATTTCCTAAAATGCCAGAAAACAGAGCTTCCTAAATCCCAGTTTGTTTTCATTTGAATAGTTTAAGCACACTTAAGCAAGTGACAGAGATTTATAAAGTAGGAAATATCCTAAGAGACCTTGAGTTTCTTGAGGACAAATATTTTCGTGGTATTTTTTTAATTTGCATAATGCATAATATTTAGTAAGTGTTCATTTTTGGCAAAAAAGTGAATTCAAGCAAATTTTAGTTTAAAATTTGTTTTTATGTGTAGCTTATCCTACACAGTAGTTAAGCAGTACATTAATTATAATTTTGTAAAGACTTATCTGCTTTTGTTGTGGATTTGAGAAGGTATTATTTTTAAAAAAAAATAATGACTTCTTTAATAGCTTATACATGTTTTGCTGTGTTTTAGGCATTACATGAAAGGAAATTTCCAGTTCCAAAACCAATTGATTACAATCGCCACGCAGTGGTCATGGAGCTCATAAATGGCTATCCTTTGTAAGTATTCACTACTGTCCCTGAAATCATGGCTCAAGATTGTTTGGTTGGTGTTAATAAAAGCTTTTTTAAATTAACATACTATTACTTTTGGGAGGTTAGAAATTGACTTAAGACTTTAAAATTGAAAACTCAGTTTCATTCTGATAGTATGGACTTTGCAATCTCTATGATTCATTCATTCATTTATTCAGTAAGCTCAGCAGTGACCCAAAGTCCTTTCCTTGTAGAATTTACATTCTAATGGAAGGAGACTTGCAATAAATAACTGAGCAAGGAAATGCAGTGTTTCAAGTGGTATAAGTGCTGTGGACAAAAATAAAGAAGGGTAAGGAAGATAAGAAGTATGAAGGTTGAGATGAGAGACCGCTATTTTGCATGGCATGGTCAGGAAGTCTCATTAGTGAGGTGAAAACTTATCAGTGCAGAAACTTGAAGAGGGAAGAAACTATGCAGCTATATGAAGGACTATTCCAGACAGATGAGAGCACACATGTCTCAGGTGAGCATATGGGAGTGGGAACAGGTGGCCAGATCACTTAACAGCTTGTGGGCCCTTACTCAGAATTTTTAATTTTGATTCAGGCAGAAGCTATTATTAGAGTGTTGTAAGCAGTGAAGAGACATCACATTTTCATAGGGAAGCTCTGGTGCTATATGAAGAACAGAGACTTGGAGGAAACAAAAACAGAATTAGGAAGATGAGTTATGGTGCTCTTGTATAATCCAGCAGGAGAAGAGATGATGGTAGCTGTTATTGCTGTGATAGTCCAGATGTGGTGGAAAGTGGTCAGATTCTGGTATGATTTGCAGGGAGAACCTGATTGGTTGGGGATTGGATATGGATGTGAAGGGTTGAGTCAATGATAACAACAAGGTCTTTGGCCTGCGTTACAAATTAATAGAGGAAGAAGTTGCCACTTAGAAGCAGGAAGAATAGTTTGGAGTTAGAGGGGTGGAGCAGAGTCAGAGATTCTTTTTTGGGCAGGGTAAGTTTGAGATGTCTCAGAATCCACGGGAGCTGTCGAGATTGAAATCAGTGTATATATAGTGTTTGAAGCCATGAGCCCAGATTGATCACCATGTGTGAATCCTACATAAGAAAAAAGAAGAGGTCCTAGGATCAACTTTTGAGGAACTCCAAAATTTAGAGGTCAGGGAAAAGTTGAAGAACCAGTAAAAAAGACTAAGGAGAAATGATCGGTATGGAAGGAATAAAACTTGAAGAGCATTGTGTCCCAAGAGTTAAGTGAAGGAATGTGTTTCAGGGAGGGCACAGAGCAGAAGTGATGATGACCAGGATTGACCTTTGAATTAATCAATATGGAAGTCATTGGTAGTCTTGGCAAGAGCATTTCATTAGCAAGAGGTGGATGAAAGCCTATCTGAAATGGGTTCATTACAGAAGGAGAGGGAATAAATTGGAAAAAACCTGTGTAAGAGTTTGGCTGTAAAGAACAAAGAGGGGCTGGTATTGTGGCATAGTATGTAAAGTCGCCACCTCCACTCCCAGAGTCCGTTATGTGCACCAGTTCGTGTCCCAGCTGCTCCACCTCTGATCCAGCTCCCTGCTAACAGCCTGGAAAAAGCAGCAGAAGATGGCCAAAGTGTTTGGGCCTCTGCCACCCATGTGGGAGACTTAGATGAAGTTCCTGGCTTCTGGCTTTGCCCTGGCCCAGTGCTAGCCATTGTGGCCAATGGGGAGTGAATTAGCAGATGAAAGGTCTCTGTGTGTCTCTCCTTCTCTCTCTTTGTAACTCTGACTTTCATATAAATAAGTAAATCTTTAAAAAAAAAATAAAAGAAAACCAAATAAAAAGCATAGCAGTAATAGAAGACAGAGTCTAAGCAGGGTGGCTTTTTTTTAATTTATTTGTTTTTTAGTACTTGGAAGGTATTATGTTTGCTGGTAAGAATGAGGAGAAAGATACTGGGAAGATGGGTTGGAAATAATATATGTGCATATAGAAACATACTTTTATTAAAACCATAAATGAGTATATATATTCTCTCTTCGTATGTAAAATACCTTCAGGTGTCAGATACATCATGTTGAAGACCCTGCATCTGTATATGATGAAGCAATGGAACTGATTGTCAAACTTGCAAATCATGGGCTGATTCATGGAGATTTCAACGAATTCAATCTCATTTTGGATAAAGATGACCATATTACCATGATTGATTTTCCACAGATGGTTTCAACTTCTCATCCCAATGCTGAGTGGTATGTACTGAAACTGATTCTGGATGTGTGTGTGTGTTTAGGTGTGATGAAATCTTTTTTCCCCCTATAATTGTCCAGTTCTTGTATTTTTCCTCATGAGACGGTCTTACTCCTCAGTATTTTAAAGAGGAAAAAATGTACTTTGATCCCATTTTTAAAACCTTTTCACATGGCATTGTGGCATAGTAGGTTAAGCTGCTATTTGGGATTCCTACATCCCATATCAAAGTCCCAGTTGGAGTCACAGCTGCTCTACTTCTTGATCTGGCTTCTTGCTAATGTGTACTTGAGGCAGCAGATAGATGATGGCCCAGACTTTGGGTCTCTGCCAGCCATCTACCTACCCACTTGAGTTCCCAGCTCCTAGCTTCATCCTGGTCAGCACTAACTGTTGGAACAAGTGGTTAGAAGATCTCCAACTCGAATGTTTTGTGGACCATTTTTTTTGTGTGTGGCAGTTTTAAGTTATTAGTTTTTAAAATCAGTACTTTTTAATGGAAACAACTTGACCAAATATCTGTCACAGAATTTTGAGACCCATTAAAACAGTTTAATGAGAAAAAAACACCTCCAACTCAAACTTTCAAGTAAATAAATTTCAGAAGAAAATTAAGCTTGTATATTGGGAATTTGAAGAATTGCCTTTTTTAATGTAAACCACAGTGAAGATAGCATAAAAATAATTTGGATTACTCTGTTGTAATTTGACAATCGAGAGTCAAACTTTGTTAGCCATGGAACCCTTTGTTCAGACAGTTTTGAGGTGGAACCCTAGTTTTAAAACAGGTCTATGGGCCGGTGCCGTGGCTCAACAGGCTAATCCTCCGCCTTGCGGCGCCGGCACACCGGGTTCTAGTCCCGGTCGGGGCACCGGATTCTGTCCCGGTTGCCCCTCTTCCAGGCCAGCTCTCTGCTGTGGTCAGGGAGTGCAGTGGAGGATGGCCCAAGTGCTTGGGCCCTGCACCCCATGGGGAGACCAGGAAAAGCACCTGGCTCCTGGCTCCTGCCATTGGACAAGCGCGGTGCGCCGGCCGCAGCGCGCCGACCGTGGCGGCCATTGGAGGGTGAACCAACGGCAAAGGAAGACCTTTCTCTCTGTCTCTCTCTCTCACTGTCCACTCTGCCTGTCAAAAAAAAAAAAAAATTAAAAAAATAAAACAGGTCTATGCCTACTCGGGACATGGAGTGAGGAGCCCTCAAGCCTTCCCCTTTCTTCACTTCTCCATGGTCACCTTCAAGGGAGCTTCAGCAGGCTCAGCTTAGTGATCCTCATGGCCTTAATAGTAATCCTCATGGTGTGGGGCTAGGCTCAGTTGCCAGATCGATAATTATCTTCATTATCTTTTTTTTTTTTAAGATTCATTTATTTATTTGAAAGGCAGATTTATAGAGAGAGGAAGAGACAGAAATCTTTCATCTGCTGGTTCACTCCCCAAGTGGCCACAAAGGCCAGGACTGGGCCTGGTAAAAGCCAGGAGCCTTGACATCATCCAGGTTTCCCGCATGAGTGGCAGGGGCCCAAGTCCTTTGGCCATCCTCCACTGCTTTCCCAGGGGGATTAGCAGGGAGCTGGATCAGATGTGGAACTGCCAGGACTCAAATCACTGCCCATCTGGGATGCCAGGGTCAAAGGTCGTGGCTCAATCCTCCTGTTGTTTTCAACTTTTATTCAATTAGTAAAAAAATTCATGTGAAACTTCCATCACTTGCACAGAACAGCATCACTTTTGTACTGTTATAATCATATTTTTTACTTTACTTAGCCACTTAAACCAACAAGGTTGTGAAATGCAACCTTTTCCTTATTTGCTTGTATTCCATGATGCAATTGAGTGTAATCAAATTACAAGTGTGTGTATTTTTTTAACTCCTATTTAGTTTTATGAGAAACAGTTTTTCCCTAAAGTAACAAGTGGTATGTGTGTGTATAATCATTCTTGTAAAGTTTAGGATTGAAGCAGTTTTATGTTATGCTAGAGAAAGAAATGTTAACTTAAAAATAACTTTTAAAATTATTTCCAGCAAAACAATACTAAATATTCATCGCACTTGAATGATAAGTACTCTTGGATGATGACTAATCATCATTTTTATTAATACAGAGTAGCAGAGTCACACAATAAAGAACATCTGGGAACCACCACATTTAGAGAAGGAATTGATGACAGGTTATGACGTTCCAAATGATTTAATTAGAATTTTTAGGAACTCGAGTACTGGGGAAAGGAGTTGGGCTGAGCACTTGGGGTTGAGATATAATTAAGCCCTGTCACTTTGCTTTTGAAGAAATGACTAGTAGGGGAGATAGGAGTGTATGTAAAATGATCAGTTTTAAAATATACTAAGATTTTGCCAGGGTGCCCTGAGAGAAAAAGAGTGATATTGTCTTCCCTATTTCCAAACTTCTTTCTCAAGATAGTAATTCAATTAAAATTTAATGACATAGTCAGCTCCATGTCATCCTGTCTTTAATTCTTCATTGTCTAAAAAGCTTCTAGAGAATTGAATCTGTTCTTGCTGCTCTATGCTGACTTTAAAAAGCAAACTGGTATGCAGAGGTCCTTCTACATTCAATCCAGATCAGCACGTCTTCAGATTGGGTGAATGTTTTTGATAATTATTGTATATTATCATAAACATAATTCAGTAGTCCCCAGACCCTTCCTAAGGAGTCATTAATCCCTTTTTATCTGGTTTTTCCAATTGGCTAGAGGCTCTGGCGTGTGTTGCCATTGGGAACACAGCCAGCTGACTGGGAACTAAAGAGGGTAAGTCTCCTCGGGTTCACACTCACTTTCCCTTAGTATGTCCTCATATTCTGAGTCATGCTATGAGAAAACCTTGACTTCCCTACCCACAGGAACTGTGTTTAAAACTTTTATCCCTTGAACTTTCCTCAGGTTTTTCATTTTTAAACACAGGCTGCTCTTTTGTATCTTCTTTCTCCTCTGTAACATCTTTTTCTGCTTCCTAGAAGGAGCAGTAGTATCACAGTAAATGGGAAGGTAATGTGATTGGCTAATGAAAAAGTTCACAATGCCTGTATCAAAAATGATTCTTCTTTTGCAGGTATTTCGACAGAGATGTTAAATGTGTGAGAGATTTCTTCATCAAACGTTTCAACTATGAAAGTGAGCTTTATCCAACATTTAGTGACATCAGGTTTGTACTCAGCATTGCTTAAAATGATAGGACCTTTTAAATATCTGGTTTATTTAGTTCTAAAAGTTAACCCTTGCACCAAAAAATATATATATATATATATAGAGAGAGAGAGAGAGAGAGAGAGAGTGATCTTTGACACCTAATAATTACTGTTAAGGGCCATTGTTCTGTAGCATATAAATGAAATTTTAAAGCTTGAAAATGCCTACCTTGGGGCTGGCATTGTGGCACAGCAAATTAAGCTGTCGTCTACAATACCAGCATCCCATATCAAAGACCCAGTTTGAGTCCCAGGTGCTCTGCTTCCCATCCAGCCCCCTGCTGGGCCTGGGAAAGCAGTGGAAGATAGCCCAAGTACATGGGTCCCTGCCACCCATGTGGGAGACACCCCAGAAGAGGTCCAGGCTTGTGGCTTCAGCTTGGTACACCCTCAGCTTTTATGGCCATTTCGGAAGTGAACCAGCAGAAGAAATAGCAGCCATTGAGGGGTGAACCAATGGAAAAGGAAGACCTTTCTGTCTCTCTCTCACTGTCCAATCTGCCTGTCCAAACATAATAAATAAATAAAGAGCTCACTTGCTCTCTGTCATACTATCGCCTTCTTACTTTTTTTTCCCCCCTAAGATTTATTTTATTCGTTTGAAAGGCAGTGTTAGAGAGGTGGAAACAGAGGAGATCTTCCATCCATTGGTTCACTCCCCAAATGGCCGCAGCGACCAGGGATAGACCAGGCCAAAACCAGTAGCCAGGAGCTTCTTCCAGGTCTCCCATGTGGGTGCAGGACCCAGGCATTTGGGCCATCCTCCACTGCTTTCCCAGGCCACAGCAGAGATCTGGATTGGAAGTGAAGCAGCCAAGACTCAAACCAGCACCTGTATGGGTGCCAGCTCATACAGGCCAGAGCTTTAACCCACTGTGCCACAGCACCAGTCCTACCTTTCAAATAAATAAAAATAATCTTTCAAAAAAGTAAAGAAGAGGAAATACCTGTTTGGTCCTTTGAGATACTGCTGTTGGATCTTGGGAAAGAATATGTAGAGTTTCTTAAAAATGCGGGAACTTTTGCTGGGTGGAGTGCTAAGTGAATAACCAGTTCATAAAGAATCAAACCAAAGAGTAACTGAAATTTCTTGAAGTATACATTTTCTCCTTTATTTTTGGTACATTAAAATATTTGCTTTTTTGGTGAGACATATAATTTATAAGAAATTTTAGCCCCTTTTGAAGTTAATTTACCAAACTAATAAATATTAATATAATTTTTGTAACCTTTTTATTAGTATGTGTTATAAAAAGTCATTTTATTCTTAAAATGACAGCATGTCATTTATATTTGCATATTTAATTTCTGAGTATTAGGTTGTAGGCAAAGAAAAACGTTTAAATGTTTTAACTATTAAACTCACTTGGGAATCAGAATGTATCAATAATGGGTACCTAGATAACTGTGTTTTCTTTCCCTTTTCCACTCCTTTTTCCCTAGGAGGGAAGACTCTCTGGATGTGGAGGTCTCTGCCAGCGGCTACACAAAGGAGATGCAGTTGGATGATGAACTGCTGCATCCACTCGGGCCAGATGATGTAAGCTCAGCCACAGAACAGAGATCTGATGGCTCACTTTCTGATGAAGAGGCATCAGAAGAAGCAAAGGTCTGTAGGTCAGAGAATGAAAGTGAAAAGAGCTCTGTGGATGAAGCAAGTGGCCACTGTCACAGGTCACCTGGAGAACTCAAGCAAGTAAAGGAGGACAGTTTGTTAGGGGAGCATGCTGGCATACACGTGTTTGAAATGACTGGATTCAGTCAGGCTTTGGAGGAAATGAAAGGACAGGTTGTTGAAAGCAATTTAACAACTGAGCTTTCTGGGGAGAAAAACAGAACTGAAAATGGCACGTGGCAGGATGGTCAGACTGGTCCCGGAGGAGTCCCTTCTGGCCCTGAGGAGTGTGAAGATGAGTGCCCAGATCTGATTGCCCTGTCGTCACTGAACAAGGAATTCAGGCCTTTCAGGTATAGATTTTTGTTGATTGCTTGTCTGTGTTTAATCTTGAGACTGGTACCTTTCTTTGATTCTTTCTAAATTAATGGGTTTTTGTTTGGGTTTTTTAAAGATTTATTTATTTATTTGAAAGTCAGAGTTACACAGAGAGAGAGAGACAGAGGTCTTCCATCAGCTGGTTCACTCCCCAGATGGCCGCAACGGCCGGAGCGGCGCCAATCAGGAGCCAGGAGCTTCCTCCGGGTCTCCCATGTGGGTGCAGGGGCCCAAGGACCTGGACCATCTTCTACTGCTTTCTCAGGCCATAGCAGAGAGCTGGATCGGAAGTGGAGCAGCCAGGTCTCAAACCAGGGCCCATATGGGATGCTGGCACTTCAGGCCAGGGTGTTAACCTGCTGTGCCACAGACCGGCCCCTCTAAATTAATGTTTTAGGAGAAAACAAAAGATATGACAGTTTCATTCGCTATAATGATGGGTAAATGAAAGTCAGATAGCCTTTTTATACTTAAAACTCAAAATATCCTTCTTTACAATTGACCTGATTCTAGGCAGCCTATTGGTTAAGCTTCGTGTAATTCTGCCTTACACTACAAACTGATGTCTCATTATAAAGTAATGAGGTTTTGGGTAGATATATTTTCATAATTATATATCTCATGTATGTTTGATTATAAAGACATAAACATGTAAAACATGCAGTAAATGTGCTTTCTGTGTCAAGCATCTAAAGTGAATTTCCTCTGGTATTTTGAGCTTTCTGTCCTTTTGTTCCTGTACAGCTAAAATCATATAATGGCATTGTGTTTTTAAAATTTTTGTCTTGGAAAAACTAATCCATGAGGCTAAGCTTAGATTAGCAAAAGTTCTAAAATTTGCTTTTTAGATTTGGGGTAGCTTGTCCAGAAACCAGCTGTAGGTTAATAAATAGTAGTACAGAAGTTAAAATTAGACCAGGAATACATGTTGAGACTTATATTTCAAGGTTGTCTTTGTTTTTGCAGTTTTGTGTATGAGGCAAAGTATGAGAGTTTTGCTCCTTGTCCATGTAGTTCTCTATCTTAAGCCTCAAGGCTATTGCCATTTGAGTCAACTTGGAAAATTAAGCGGACACTTAAGAGACAAAAAGTCAAAAATCCAGTGGTTCAGGATTCTGATTGTATTACTCTGGATGCTGTAGAGAAACAAAACCAACACAAGATATTTACAAGTGTTTCTCAATTTGCTGTGGGATTATGTCCCTATAAATTCTTCCTGAGTTGAAAATTTAATGTACCTAACCCACTGAACGTTCTAGCTTAGCAACACAGCACACTGTAAACAATCAGCTGTCCACCTTCATAACTGCCTAAAAGGTGCAGCTTGCTCCTGCTACACGGCATCATGAGAGAGAATGCATTGGATATTGCTAGCCCAAGAAAAGATCAGAATTTGAAGCATGGTTCTTACCAAATGCATATTGCTTCTTGAACCATCATAAAGTTAAAAAATCTGAAGTTGAACCATCAGAAGTCAGGGACTGTTTGTATGAAGAATTGGCTCATGTAGTTATGGTGGCTGAGCAGTCCCCAGATCTGCAGTCATTGCTGGTGGAGTCACAGGAGTGCCAGTGGTATATAGATCCAGACCAGACACCTGACAAAGAGGCAATAGTGTACACTCCAGTCAGAATCCAAAATCAGAAGGCTAATGGGCCAGCTCAGTCAGACAAAGAGTAAGTTGTCTCTGAAGAGATAATAGGAGTAATTATTTGTTCTCCCTTTCTGGATACATACTAGGTAGAGCTTTTATTCAAGGTAGGAGCAAAATAGTCATTGCTGAAAAAGTTGACTATTAGAAGTTAATGTTGTCTGAATTCATATACATTAAAATTCTGAGCAATGTGAAAACAATTTTTTTACCTTAGTAGAGCAGATTCAGAGTACTATCTCTGGTCTCATTATTTCCACATTGTTTAACAACGTGACAAAGTCTCAGAAATTTAAATTGGGAAAAGCAGTTTTGCATGGTTCAGTAAAAGAGGAGAGGTTTATTGGAAAAGAGGCATATGAATTGTGAAAAAATAGTAAATTTTGATAGCTAAAACATTTTACCAATTTTAAGATGTTGATATTGACAAGAAGAATGCTGAAAAATTAAAATTACTGATATGTGAGACCGAAGTGTTGCAGTTTTACAAAACTTCATAAAAATTTTAAGTATAATGTTTCTGGCATATTTTATACAAGTTTTACTGTCCTGCGGGGGGTGGGGGGCGGGCAGTGAATTCATTTAATCAAGTATGTTTGGTTGCATTGCAAAAATTAAGTTGATTAATTATGGGGCTTTTTGTTTTAGAGATCAAGAAAGTTTGGGAAGTCTCACTCAGTGTAGAACAAGAACTCTGAGTGTTACTTCTGCAGGCAGTGTTGTAAGCTGTTCAACAATTCCTCCGGTGAGTAGTCACTCGACATCTGTCAAAGGTATATTAGGTTACTACTGTGGATCGGTTAGTGAATTCAGACACTGAAGACTACAAGGACTCAGATGTTTGTGTTGCCTGAGTTCACTTTTAGCTAGAGTGATCAAATCTTTCAGGGGAAGAGCAGCACATAAGTGGGATTGACTTAAAGGATAAAGTCATAGAAATTTAGATCCAAGGGACACTAGATTTTCATGTGGTTTGGTCCCTTCATTTTAACAGGAGTTGAGGCCCAGGTAGGTTATGTGACTTTGCTCAAAGTTCCCTTACCAGTGACCGCATGCAAATGAAGTGTGGTTGAAACACCAACTTCATTCATTAGCTTGTTCTTACATTTTGAAGGAGAAGAGTAAGTGATTTTTAAATTTTTGGTGTCTCGAGTTTTTGTTGGACCCTTTGGATGTTGGCAGCAGTGTCCAAAGAAATTTCAAGAGGGATATTTTCTGGACAAGATTGGGCACAGTGCAACTCCTGCTGAGCAGCAGTTTTGTCTGCCAGCTTCCTTTCAGAGCTAACCAGGAGTGTTTAAGAGAGAATCTTACCCCTCACTGCACAGCCATTCTCTTTGGCCCATGCAGCCTTGGCTCTCCTGCTCACTGATGGCAGTGTTGTGAAAAAATGCCACCCTCACTGCCATTTAGGAACAGTGTGAACTTACAAGTACCACTGTTTTGGGATGAATGAGACAAAGCTACTCTTCGTTTTCCTATTCCTCTCCTGAGTCCTTTGGCCATCAAGTGAAGGACACTGGTGTGTAAGCCTATAGCACATACCCCTGCTTCCTAACCGGACTTCTAGATTAAGCAGTGTTTTGGAAAGTGTAACTTCATGTAGCTTTCTGAAAATTTATTTTCTGTCCACCATTAAGAAAGTAAAGCACAGTAATTTAGCCATATTTTTCCACAAAAATGAGTGTTGGGTTTTCCCTTCTGCCTAAGGAATCACATTGAGTACAACTGAAGCTGGGTATTAGTGATAAACGTTATAAAGAGCAAAAGAAGCTAATAAAACCAGATCTAATCAGATGAAAGTAAATTTGAAAGAAAAGTTTCTATTCCTGAATTTTTTATTCCAAGTCCAGAAATACTGTCAGTCAGCGGGGAGGCAAAGGTGTTGGCTCAAGCAGTTAAATTCCTGCCACCATGCAGGAGACCTGGATTGAGTTCCTGGCTCCTGGCTTCATGCCCCAAGGTGGGAGACCTCTGCCTGTTTTGTTCTCTCTGTCTCTCAGATAAGGGGGAGAGAGAGAGCGAGAGCGGAGAGAGAAAGAAAATCTCCTTTTGAGTATTATCAACCTATCTTGTCTTTATTATGGATTTCTCACACTTCATTATTGCCTGTACACTCAATTATTGGGATGTATTTACTTTCCTTTCTTTGGTTTCTCATAATCAAAACATTTCTCTGATGTCTAATTATAGTAGTATAAGATTAGTAATTATATACAAAGAATAGTTAGACAAACTGCTAATTCATGCTACTTCCTTAAATTCTAAGTTATGCTCGCTTTGTATATGGAGGTGATGGCACTGCTGTTGTCAGAACCCCAGTTAGAATTGTATTTGCGTGTTTTACCTCGTTGCTTTTTGTTTTTTGGTTTTTTGGTTTTTTTTGACAGGCAGAGTTAGGCAGTGACAGAGAGAGAAAGACAGAGAGAAAGGTCTTCCTTTCCGTTGGTTCACTCCCCAAATGGCCACTACAGCCGTCGCACTGCGCCAATCCGAAGCCAGGAGCCAGGTGCTTCCTCCTGGTCTCCCATGCAGGTACAGGGCCCAAACACTTGGGCCATCCTCCACTGCCCTCCTGAGCCACAGCAGAGAGCTGGACTGGAAGAGGAACAATCGAGACAGAATCAGGCGCCCCAACCGGGACTAGAACCCAGGGCAGTGGCCATTGGGGGGTGAACCAACGGAAGAAGAAAGACCTTTCTCTCTGGCTCTCTCTCTCACTGTCCACTCTGCCTGACAAAAAAAAAAAAAAAAACAAAACATTAATTTAATGGTTATTTTGGTATCTGTACAGAGCCAAAAGATTTGTTTCTTGAAATTATGGTTGTAAGATCTGTTCCTTCTTTAAATATTTTCTAGTTTCTACTTATTGGCCATTTGTGAACTCTATTCTTGCTAATCTTTAACAGAATTAAATTGTAATTAAGCAGTAAAGTATATTTGCTTTTTAAGTAGCTATGCATGTGGCTACTATCTAGTGGAAGAATTTTTTGGCTGTAGCAACAATAAAAAAAAGAATGTGACTTCCATTAATATTTACATACTCCTTAAAGTAGCACACAAGTATTTTATTTCATATTTGCATCATTTTTAAATATATTAAGTACAAATTTTCTCCCACTGGATTGTTTTGTTTGTTTGTTTGTTTGTTAGAAATTTTATTTTATTTGAGAGTTGGAGTTACAGAGCGAGTGGGAGAGAGCTCTTCCATCTGCTGGTTCACTTCCCTAGATGGCCAAAACAGCCTGGGCTAGGCTAGGCCAAGTCCAGGAACCAGGAGCTTCTCTGAGGCTCCCAAATGGGTAGCAGGGGCCCAAGTACTTGGGCCATCTTCTGCTGCTTTTCCCAGGCCATCAACAGGAAGATGAATTAGAAGTGGAGCAGCTGGGACACAAACCAGCACCCATATAGGAAGCTGGTGCCGCAAACAGCGGCTTTACCTGCTGTGCCGCAATGCTGGCCCCTCCTGCTGGTTCTTAACATGAAGAAAAATAATTATGTAGGATTTGTAAATTGTTCTGAACCTAAAGGGGAAACATGCGTTCAGTCCATCGTCTGCTTATTTTGCGTGACATGGTTCCCCCTGTAGTTTCATCAAAGTAAAGAATAAGAAGACGTCTAGAAGAGGACTTGGAAATGCTCTGGAGGCCAGTCTGCCTTCCTCCAGTAGAAAGCTGGTGCCCATGCTGTTCTTCCTTCTCAGAACTTTCCATCTCCTCTCTGTTGCATGCCTCTCTCCTAGTCCTGTCTCTCTCTTGTTCATGGTTTTATTCACCATAGCTACCAAAGTTTTTGGTATGAAATGGTTTTGGGAACTTTATTATTAAAGATGCCTTTGTTCCGTCATCACGCTTGACTGGAGGGCTGATTAAGTGTTCTGTTTGTGGTTTGGAAATCGTTTTCCTTCACAATTCTGCAAGCATTGCTCTGACTTGAGGCTTCCAGCATTGTAGTTGCAAAGATGCCATTCAGACCCCAGATTCCAAACTCCTCCAGAAGTGGGGAGGCAGTGGTGCTGCTTGGCTTCCTGGGGTAAGAAGGGTCCTGAGCCCGTTAGCCAGTTCTGCTGTCAGTCCTGACACTCACGGAATGTCAGGTTCTTCCATGTCTCTGGCTTCCCAGATGTGGGTAGCTGCCTCTCCTCAGTGTCAGCCTCTGTAGAAACACGTTCTGATTCCCCTACTCCATTTCCTCTCCTCTCACCTCCTCCCACTAACAACCTTTAAACAAAAACAAAGAGGGAAACTTGTTTATAGCTGTGTAGGGACTGTAGTCTGCTCCACTATAAAATAATCCCACTCTGCACTTTGACTCGTCTGACCCACAGCTTTATATTCTGCAGCCCAAGAAACAGGACAATAGGAGACTAGTGCTTCTGGCTCCCTTTTATCTCTGAAATCCATTTTTCTTTTATGTTTCAACTCAACAGTTTCTTAAGTGCCTCTTTGTGCCAAGTATATGCTGGGACACATGAAGACGACCCTGGTTTCTTCCCTTGAAATATTATCTGCCTTTGTAGGAGACAAGCTGGGTGATGCTAGGTTATATACAATTAAGTAGCAGCCTGAAGTGGTTCTGAGAAACAAAAGGTCATTGTGGACTGAATATTTCAAATTTCATCCTCATTATGCAAGTCATGTGACATGTGTAGCTTGGGTCCTAAAGAATAATTTGAGGCGGCGCCGCAGCTCACTAAGCTAATCCTCTGCCTGCGGTTCCAGCACACCGGGTTCTAGTCCCGGTCGGGGCTCCGGATTCTGTCCCGGTTGCCCCTCTTCCAGGCCAGCTCTCTGCTGTGGCCCGGGAGTGCAGTGGAGGATGGCCCAAGTGCTTGGGCCTTGCATCCCATGGGAGACCAGGAGAAGCACCTGGCACCTGGCTCCTGCCATTGGATGAGCGCGGTGCGCCAGCCGCAGCGCACCAGCCGCTGCGGCCATTGGAGGGTGAACCAACGGCAAAAAGGAAGACCTTTCTCTCTGTCTCTCTCTCTCTCTCACTGTTCACTCTGCCTGTCAAAATAAATAAATAAAAAATAAAAAAAGAATAATTTGAATGTACAAATCGTTTTCTATGAGAAAGCATTCTACAGCTCCAAAACGCTCTATGAAGACTTTTCCCTGGTAGCTGATGCCATCAGGTCATTTCTACAGCTGCAGTTACGAAAGTATTCTTGAATATACTGGCCAATAGTGAATGCTTTAGAAAATAACTTCATATTACAAAATGGACCACTGGAAAGCAGAGGTTTTTTTTTTTTTCTACTGTTCTCGTGATGGACACTAGGTGGCACTATGATGATGTGTTATCTAAAGAACTGTGCACTGTACTTTTTGCTATAGGGGTAAAATCTGTTAGGAATTTCATTTCTCCCATTTTATAACATTTTTTTCTGTTTTATTACTGGATCATATAGTGCTGCCAGTGGAGTTTTTAAAAATACACTTTTAAAAACAAATTTGAAAAGTATCAGCAAAGAGACATGTTTGTTTTCTCAAAATGATTCACTATCCCAAATACTAACTTCTGAAATCTTTCCAGGAACTGGTAAAACAGAAGGTAAAACGTCAATTGACAAGACAGCAAAAATCAGCTGTGAGACGTCGATTACAGAAAGGAGAAGCAAATATATTTACCAAGCAAAGGAGAGAAAACATGCAAAATATTAAATCAAGTTTGGAAGCAGCCAGCTTTTGGGGAGAATAATGTGTTTTAAGATCTTGAATAGGGACTGCTATTGTGGCACAGTGGGTTAAACCTCTCCCTGTGATATCCACATTTTTGTGCTGGTTTGAGTCCTGGCTACATTTGAGAAAGCATTGGAAGAAGGCCCACGTACTTGGACCCTGCCATCCACGTGGGAGACCAGATGAAGCTTTGGGCTCCTGGCTTTGACCCAGCCCATCCCTGGCTATTTGGGACATGAACCATCGGATGGAAAATCTCTCTGTCTCCCTCTCTGTTGCTCTGCCTTTTAAATAAACAAACAAATACTTTTTTAAAAAAAACCTTTGATAAGCCTAGTGTGTATTTTAAGTTACTAAAACCCCATTTCTCCCCACCTTTAGTTTTGTTTTAGACAGAGGCCAGTGTGTGAATACATACATAAGTGCTCCTTTCATCTATAAATTTCTCATTCAATATGTTTTCCAAAGACTGTTTATGGCAATTTTGCTGAAGAGTCTTTTTAAAAAATAATTTAGATAGTTAGGGTAAATCTGCTAAAATCATTTTTTCAAGATAAGTTTATTAGAGATTTTTGTATTTTTAAAAAAATCATTAATCATTTTGTTTTTTTGTTTTTTTTTTAACTTTTATTTAGAATATAAATTTCCAAGGTACAACTTATGGATTACAATGGCTTCCCCCCATACTTTCCTTCTCCCCCTGCAACCCTCCCCCCTTAACCACCCCCTCTCCCCTTTCATTCGCATCCAGATTCATTTTCAATTCTCTTTGTATACAGGAGATCAGTTTAGTATGTGTTAAGTAAAGATTTCGACCATTTGCCCTCATATAGCAACACAAAGTGAAATATACAATTTGAGTACTCGTTATAGCATTGAATCACATTGTACAGCCCATTAAGGACAGAGATCCTACATGATATATATTGTTTTTTTGAAATTGATTAATTTTTTATGCAGTTTCCAATGTAACACTGAGTTTTTCATTTTCGATTATCTTCAGTATGTATTAAGTAAAGATTTCATCAGTTTGCACCCACACAGAAACACAAGGTGTAAAAATACTGTTTCAGTACTAGTTACAGCATTACTTCACATTGGACAACATATTAAGGACAGATCCCATATAGGACGTAAGTACACAGTGACTCCTGATGTTGATTTAACAATTTGACACTCTTGTTTATGGCGTCAGTAATCTCCCTAGGCTCTAGTCATGAGTTGCCGAGGCTATGGAAGCCTTTAGGGTTCGCCAACTTCGATCTTATTCAAACAGGG
The DNA here is from genome assembly GCA_949820135.1 of Sylvilagus floridanus. NCBI lineage: Eukaryota > Metazoa > Chordata > Mammalia > Lagomorpha > Leporidae > Sylvilagus > Sylvilagus floridanus. The sequence goes on along the minus strand of OX463246.1, from coordinate 19,234,151 downwards.
TCATAGTCAAAGTGGAGGTCCTCTCCTCCCTTCGGAGAAAGGCATCTCCTTCTTTGGTGGCCCCGTTCCTTCTACTGGGATCTCACTCACAGAGATCTTTCATTTAGGTCTTCTTTTTTTTCCTTTCCAGAGTGTCTTGGCTTTCCATGCCTAAAATACTCTCATGGGCTCTTGAGCCAGATCTGAATGCCTTAAGGGCTGATTCTGAGGCCAGAGTGTTATTTAGGACATCTGCCATTCTATGAGTCTGCTGTGACTCCACTTCCCATGTTGGATCATTCTCTCCCTTTTTGGTTCTATCTGTTTGTATTTGCAGACACTAGTCTTGTTTGTGTGTTCCCTTTGACTCTTAGACCTATCAGTGTGATCAATTGTGAACTGAAATTGATCACTTGGACCATTGAGGTGGCATTGGTACATGCCACCTTGATGGGATTGTATTGGGATCCCCTGGCATGTTTCTAACTCCATCATTTGGGGCAAGTCCAATTGAGCTTGTCCCAAATTGTACATATCCTCCCTTTCTTTTTCCCTCTCTCATAGTTAACCGGGATCACTTTTCAGTTAAAATTTAAACACCTAAAAATAATTGTGTGTTAGTTGCAGAGTTCAACCAATAGTACTAGAACAAATTCATTCAACATGGATTAAAAACTTAAACCTACGACCCAACACCATCAAATTATTAGAGAGCATAGGAGAAACCCTGCAAGATATAGGTACTGGCAAAGACTTCTTAGAAAATGCTCCAGAAGCACAGGCACTCAAAGCCAAAATTAACTATTGGGATCGCATCAAATTGAGAAGTTTTTGTACTGCAAAAGAAACAGGAAAGTGAATAGGCAACCGACAGAATTGGAAAAAATATTTGCAAACTATGCAACAGATAAAGGACTGATAACCAGAATCTACAAAGAAATCAAGAAACAACACAACATTAAAACAAACAACCCACTTAAGAGATAGGCCAAGGACCTCAAAAGACATTTTTCCAAAGAGGGAAATCCAAATGGCCAACAGACATATGAAAAAATGTTCAAGATCACTAGCAATCAGGGAAATGCAAATCAAAACCACAATGAGGTTTCACCTCACTGGTGAGAATGGCTCACATTCAGAAATCTACCAACAATAGATGCTGGAGAGGATGTGGGGGAAAAGGGACACTAACCCACTGTTGGTGGGAATGCAAGCTGGTTAAACCACTATGGAAGTCGGTCTGGAGATGCCTCAGAAACCTGAATATAACCCTACCATACAACCCAGCCATCCCACTCCTTGGAATTTACCCAAAGGAAATTAAATTGGCAAACAAAAAAGCTATCTGCACACTAATGTTTATTGCAGCTCAATTCACAATAGCTAAGACCTGGAACCAACCCAAATGCCCATCAACGGTAGACTGGATTAGGAAATTATGGGACATGTACTCTACAGAGTACTATACAGCAGTCAAAAACAATGAAATCCGGTCATTTGCAACAAAATGGAGGAATCTGGAAAACATCATGCTGAGTGAATTAAGCCAGTCCCAAAGAGACAAATATCATTTGTTTTCCCTGATTGGCGACGACTAACAGCACCAAAGGGGAAACCTGTTGAAGTGAAATGAACACTATGAGAAAATAAGACTTGATCAGCTCTTGTCTGGACTGTTGATGTACAATGTAAATCTTTACCCATTTTAGTATTTCTCTTTGTTGTTTGTTTTTGTTCTGATCATTTTGTTTTTTGGTCTCTACCAAGAACAGGTAGATTATACTTGTTTTTAGATCCCAGCTTTTATACTTATTAGGAGAAACAACTTTAAGCAGTTCATACATAGTTGTCTTTTCCTCTTCTGCCTCAGTTTTCCTACTTGTGAAAATGGGATTTCTAACTACTTTGATTGTTTTGAGGATTCCATGAGACATGCACATTAGGCAGTTAGAAGAGTGCCTAACACATTATATGCATTCAATGAAACACTATTAGCATGATGATGGTAATGCCTTCAGCCTTTCTGAAATTCCAGTGAAGTGGCTGAATTTTATTCAGCCACTACAAAAGTTCACTGCCTTTCATTTTTGTTAGTCTTTAGAAGAAATAATATGTAATCAATTAATAGATTGATCCATAACACTGTTGTGCCACTAGCATTGGTAACATGGCTCTGGAAAGAGAAATTTAAAAGATAGTCCCAGTTCCAGCTTTTATGCAGATCCAAGCAGGAGTAAAAGGATTGGGTAGAAGGAGGTAGACGGGATGTAGAGAGAAATGTTCCCCCTTTTTTTTCAATGTTTTATTCATTGTTCATTTACTTGAAAAGCAGAATGATGGAGTTTCCATTTGCTGACTAGATGCCTGAAACAGCCATGGCCCAGCCAGGCTGAAGCCAGAAAGCAAACTGGCCCAGCCCTAGCTATTACTAGCATCTGGGTAGTGAACCAAACCAATAGAATCTGTGTATTGTGTGTGTGTGTTTCTCAGTCTCTTTGCCTTTCAAATGAATGCATAAATGAAAAACTTTAAATTATTTTCCCTTTAAAAACTAGATATTTCTTTAAAAAGGAGTTTATAATCAGGAAGATGTGAAGGTGGGTGCTCAAGTAAATGCATTCACCTGCAGTGAAAACTTGCCACTAGATGGCAGTGTCACTTCATAGTCCCCAGTTGGAATACAGGAGATTTCCTGAGAGTGATAACAGATATCAGGTTCACTTTTGGAAAATTAATTCTAATGGCTATTTGCAAGATCCTCCATTATCTAATAAGCTCTTTTAAATATATAAATGCAAGAAAATGTCAAATCCAATTCCCTTGAATATTGGATTCTCAAAATTTATGTATAACCCCACTTTGAATTTTAGATATGCCTTTAAATTCAGTGGTTTTTTTTATCTGCTCTAAAGCATTTTTATAGCATAAATTATTGTTGAAGACAGCTTAATAGAACCACAACATGTTTATTTTGTAGTACATTTTCTTATCCAGAGTGCTGAAAGCAAATTGTGAATAAAACTCTATGACCTCATCCTGTTTGGCTTTACTGAATTGACTTAGTCAACTTTGGGGAACCCACCATATAAAAAACTCACTATTATTTGAGAAACTTAGAAGGCAGATAAACATGGTTCTTACCCTTAACACCCTCAGATTTCATGTGGACCACAGGACAAATACTTCAAATCAGAACTAGAGGTGCAGCCCTGTTTGAGCAGTGATACTGAAGACTTGGTAATAAATGATCTGGTAAGGCATTTAATTTCTTTTGGATTATATTTTGGTGGTATGAAAACTAGAATCTAGTCACAAAAGTTACTTTTAAAAGATGTTTTTTTGATAACCATTGATGAAAAAGAATCTGCCTTAACAGACAAATTGTCACATTTTAAAGCACCCATAGTGAACAATGACAACTCCACAAATGTGATAAAGCTATATATTGTGATAGAACACTTTGAGTCCAAATTTAGATCCTGATTCCGCCATTTCCCAGAATTTAAGTAACTTCCCTAACCACTCTAGTCTCACTCTTTAGAACTGTCAAATGGGAACATTAAATAGTGCTTGTCACAGGGTGGTGAAGATTAAATGAACTAACACCTGTCCACTTGTTGAGAAGAGCTCAGCACAGTGCCTACATGCTGTGTGCTCAGGAAGTATTGCTAATGTGACCAACAGGAAGCTTCTACAGGCTGACCATCTTTGCTAATTTCAGGGTCAGTGTGATTCGACTGCAGTCCTTTGTGGTGTATTTTTCAAGATTTGCCTCGCGTAGTCTACTTACTATTTCCATTAAATAAGTTTCTCCTACAAAACATGGTCTATATTTGTTCCAACTTGGAAACCATTGATCTGTTCTTGAGCACAGATCTCCCAAGCCATAAAAATGTTTAAAGGATACCAATCAGAAGTTAATGGAAATTGAGAAAACTGTTCATTCAGTCAAGAACTTAATAAATTTTCTGACAGATCCTGTAGGTGTCTGAAGAGCTCTGGCCAGTGCTACCCCTCAGATTTTCCAGCCACTTCCAAAGGATCAAGAGGTGAATTCATTAGGTCTCAGTGGCTAATGGGTTTATTTCACAGTCACAGATTGAGTACTCTGGTGGTTAAGGCTCACTGTCCTCAGTAGTCTTCCTGCATCCTCAGAGCTCCCTAGAGCAGCAGACCGTGTCTCAGTTTGCCCTGGTGTGTTTTATGAAGTTCGGGTGCCACTTGATGCAACCTTGTAAGGAGTCAAGAGATCACAGTTGAGAACAGCCATGGGTTATACACAGATTCACAGCCAGGGGTGTGGGGAGCATGGGAAACTCAGTTGCTCACAAAGACTTTGTTGTCACATTTTAAGACTTTTTCTTTTACCTTAATACCGTAAAATTAACATCTTCTATGATGTTTAGAATCAGAGTGTTGTAGGTTTTTATGTCATAGTATGCCTCATAATTCAAATGAGTATTCATATTAGTTGGGACATTCATGACAATATTATGTGCTTCCATTTCTTTAAAAACTATTTGAAATAAGTGAATCTGTAATCCTGCTATTGGTAAGAGATTTGGCCCAGATTAGGAAGAGAAAGGTGTGTTCATACTTCAGTGTTTCATGTATCTGCTAGTGTGTAAAGGGATATCAGGAGAGAGTATGTGTGTTTTTAGGGTATATCTTTCTGACTGAATGCTTCAGTTATATTTGGATAGGCAAGAATAGCACAGAGGAGTGACATGGCAGCCCAGAGTAATGTCCCGCTGATGACTGCCTAGAAATCCCAAGGACAGTCTGAGGGGCAGGCCAGCATGCTTTGGGAGTTGTTTTGTGGAAGGGGGATTTGGTTGAACAGGTAGAAGGCAAAAGAGCTTGCAGAGAGGAAATCATGCAGAAAATCCCAGAGGCAAATGAATGCAGCGTGCTACCAGACCTTCGATGGGGGATGGGTGCTGTGCAGGAAGGGACTGAATTAAAGGGTGAATTTGAATTTAAAAAAGAAAAACGTGATGTATTAGGGAAAAGCCACTGTAGGTTTTGAACACTACAGTGATGTAATTGTCAGTGTTTGAATGGATTGGAGGGAATCCAGAATAGAATCTAAAAGATTGTCCAGTTAGCAGCCTAAGTATTAAGGTTGAGACTATTTATATAGAATTCTGTTACACTGGAGCTATAACAGAGATTCTGTTACCTTGCTTTTATTTTAAAGATGAGAAAAATCTTTAAATGTAAAATTGCTTGCTCAAAGTCATAGAGTAATAAGGTTGAGAGATGAAAGGAAGAAAACCACTATGCTTGGGTGGTTTCAAGCTTGTGTTCAGCCTTAGGATCTCTTCTGGAAAATTAATAAGCTCCACAAATTTGATGTGTCTTCCTGTTGCTTGGAAGTATCAGAAAAAAAAGTCCTTACAACCAGGTTTGGAGTTTTGTATTGTTTTGGTTTTGTTTGTTTTTTTATTTGAAAGGCAAGGAAAGATAGAGGCAGAGGGACTAAGAGAGAGATCTTCCATCCACTAGTTTCCTCCCCAAATACCTGTAACAGCAGGAGCTGGGCTAGGCTGAAGCCAAGAAACTAGAATTCCATCTGGGTCTTCCCACATGGATGGCAGGGGCTCAATACCTGAGCCATCATATGCTGCCTCCCAAGGTATGCATTAGCAGGAAGACGGATTAGAAATGGAGTAGCCAAGAATAGAACCAAACACTCCAGTTTGGAATGTGGGCATCCCAAACAGTGACTTAACCTGCCATGCAAAATGCCCACCCCACAACCAGGTTTTGAGTTCTATCATCCAAAAAACGTTCTGCACGTTTTAGAGGACAAAGCTTGTTTCTATAATAAACAGTTTCACCTTTATATCACATGCCCGAGAAAACCCATCTCAGTAGACAGATACCCTCAGTGGAATATCCCTGGGGTTGGGGGAGGTGGGGCAATGCTGGGGGAGTACTTTACCCTTGAATTCAAGGCTATGGAAGCACCTGGAGACCATCAGAAGAATATATTATTCTAGAATTTGGTCTTTCCCATTTTCTTTTTTATTATTATTTATTTCTTTATTTGAAAGGAAGAGTTACAGAGGCTAAAAGAGAGAGGTCTTCCATCTGATGGTTCATTCACCAAATGGCTGCAACGGCTGGAACTGGGCCAATCAGAGCAGGGAGCTTTTTCCCGGTCTCCCATGCAGTTCAGGAGCCCAAACACTTGGGCCATCTTCTACTGCTTTCCCAGGCCGTAGCAGAGAGCTGGACCAGAAGAGGAGCAGCCAGGACTTGATCCGGTGCCCATATGGGTTACTGACACTGTAGGCAGCGACCTCACCCACTACACCACAGTGCCGACCCCTGCCCCATTTTCAATTTGTGGAAAAATAAGTCCGTTTCTATGCTATTTACTATTCCTCTTCCTGTAAACAAATTTTGGAAAGAAATAATGCTGCTTCTTTGTTGGCAGGATGCATGCTAAGTGCAGGGCGCTGGTGGTGACTGAAGTACCTGGAAACTACAGTTTACAGGGTGAAATAGATGGGCACTAGGCTTTTATCTTGATGTAGGCATACCCGTAAGTGTAGCTGCAATTGAATTAGAGTACACTGATGCAGTCTTTATGGGAAGCTGCTTCTGAGATACATTGAGCTGTGAAATTACTGTTACTTGAACCTAAAGTCGTCAGCTAATCTCAGGTTTAGTCATTTGTTTGTAGACATTCTCCCTGGGTTTGTTTCAGTCACATATTTTGATTCTTGATCTCCATTTTAATTTGCTCACTATGTTTGCAAATAGTTAAATGTTCTATATGACTCATATCTCCAGAAACATTAACTATCTAAGATAAAGAAGAAAAAGGCAGGGGTGGTGTTTGGCACAGCAATTAAGATATACCACTTGGACATCTGCATCCCGAGCCTGGATACCTGTTTCAAATCCCGGTTCTTCCACTCTGATCCAGCTTCCTGCTAACATGCACCCTGGGAGGCAGCAGTTTATGGCTCAAGAACTTGGGTCTCTGCTATCCAAGTGGGAGACCCAGATCAACTTCTAGGTTCCTGACTTCAGTCTGGTTTAACTCTGGCTGTTGTGGGCATTTGGGGAGTAAACTGGCAGATGGAAGATCTCTGTTTCCCCCCAAACTACACCATGCTTTTCAAATAAATATTTTTAAAAACAAAACAAGGGCTCATTATATATAAAATACCAATCATTAGTTGACTCTTGCCTGCCCTAGCAAGGATAGAAGGCAATTTACCAGTATATTTCCAAAAATTTCTATATAAATGAAGAAATTCATTTAATCTGTATTTGGCATATGAGTCAGTATTCTAATTATTTTCCATGTAGTGCAACAGATTTGTTCTCTCTGATGATTTCCTTAGTGAAGAACAGATGTCTGAGATCAAGTTCTTTCATGTCACTTGTGTTTTTAAACACAAATGTTTTTAAACTTTTATCTAGAAGCCATCTGAAGTTGCCTTTCTAACTGACCTTGCCAGAAGTACCTGGACTCAAACATTTCATTGGCCCCTGAGCAGCTGAGAAGAAATAAATTAACACTGAGCAGCCGTCTATGCCACCTACTAGTCTCTTCCTAGGGGAGGCTACACACAGCAGATACTACACGGTCATTAGTCATTACCTCTGTAAGGCCAGCTCCCTCCCTGCCCCTGCTCTCCTTCCCTCACATCCTCAGAAACGCTCGAGATCAGCTCTGACCCTCTTGCCAGTTCCCAGTTCCGCATGTAGACCCTTCCAGGTCCCTCCGCCATCTCCCACTGGAATCAAAACGACGGCTGTCAGTCACTTCCTACTGATTTTTCAAGTGATGTACTCTCTATCCTAATGTATTCAACTGCATGACTTCAATTCTTTTTTCAATGTATCTGTTTTAAATTGCAAATTGTTAAGAATCAAGTGCAGAAATTATTTGGGGGAAGGTAATCTTCCTAAATCTCTATCAGGCCCCTCTCCCTCTCTCAGTGGGTGGATTCCCTAGGGATGAGGAGTGTAAGTCAGCCGGGCTCAGTGACTGCAGCCCTTTTGTGTGTGTGTGTGCCTTCATGGCTTGAGCTGAAATCATCTGGGACCTGGGACATGGAGTCCCACCAGCCTCCCCTGCAGGCCCACTCTCCTGCCTGGCCAGCCCCAGTCTTCCTTCAGAGCAGCATGCATCATGGCATGAAGAGGGGGGTTCCTGTTTTGAACTAAACAGTTGTTATGTTTTCTTATAATCTGGGTGTTATTTTAATCAGTGACCCCCCACCTTATTATTTTTATAGCTGGAATTATTTAACAACAAACATATTACTGGAATAACAGGAATGAATTTTCCTTACTAGTGAAATTATTGTTTCCAGAGACTTTTTTGTTGCATCGTGCATGAAATGCTGCACATTGACTTCCAGTTTCCAAGTGCTCTGTACTCCCTGGAAGCTCGGTTACTGTTGCCGCACCGAGCCTTCTTTCATCATTGGGTGGTACTTTTCCATCGTCAATGATGTCAGTTGGATGCCGTTTCTCACCCTCCTATTAGTACTCTAATGGATTGTGTAATGTCATTTTAGGTCTTACTCTGGTCATCTCCCCTTGCTTCAACACTTTAAACTTGCTTTTGCATATGCTACAGATGGTTGAAATCTCATTAAAGACAATGAAATCTAACGTTGAATCTGAGAATCAGTACAAAAATAGATACACTACTGAGGGCTTCTCAGCCTCTTCCATCTCCATCAGGAGTTTCTTACCATTAAAAAAAGAGCCTAATAGACCACCCACCTGTTTCTCTAAACTGCCTTTTTTTTTTTTTTTTAAGAAATATGGTGTAGTTCACTTTAGGGAAAAATGTGTGGCTTGAAGGAAGCCAGCCAAGCCTGTGGCTATGGCAGAGCTGTCTGAAAGCTGAAGTTAAAAGGGTAGAAATGTGAAAGGAGGGGCTAGGCAGGATGGTCCATTAAGAGAGTTCCTGTATTCCTTGCACACACAAGTTGGGCAACTGAGAAGAATGTCATAATGGGATTGTTCTCAAGGGTGCAGAGGGAGGTGGGAAAACCATGGTGGATGGCGGTGCTATGGCTGAGTGGGGGGTGGCAAGGAGAGAGTGAGTGACAGCACTTTAAGGTAAGAAGTCTTTTGGGCATTCAAGACGAAAAGTTTAAGACAATTTCTGCCGTAAGATTTGGCTTACAGAAGAAACTATACTATCTAACTGGAATGTTGTATGATCTACCTATCTTAGAATTCATTTTTTATGGGGTCTGCTCTGTGGCATGGTGGGTTAGGCCTCCGCCTGTGTTACTGGCATCCTGTATGGGTGCCAGTTCAAGTCCCAGTTGCTCTACTTCTGATCCAACTCCCTGCTAATGGTCTGGGAGGACAGAGGAGGATGGACCAAGTGCTTGGACCCCCACACCCACCTGGGACACCTGGAGGAGGCTCCTGGCTCCTGGCCTCCTGACTCCAGGCTTCAGATCAGCTCAGCTCCAACAGCTTGGGGAGAGAACGAGCAGACAGAAGACCTCTCTCCCTCTCTCTATCTGTAACTCTGCCTTTCAAATAAATAAATCTTTTTTAAAAATTCCTTTTTTACCTCACAAAACCTAACTCATTAAGGATCATGATATTTATGTAGACTTAGGTTCTCTATGAAAATGCCTACAGTTTTGCCTTCTTTAAAAAAATCTTGGGGCTGGCACTGTGGCATAGTGGGTAAAGCTGCCACCTGCAGTGCCAGCAACCCATATGGGCACCAGTTCATCTCCTGGCTGCTCCACTTCCAATCCAGCTCTCTGCTGTGGCCTGGGAAAGCAGCAGAAGATGGCCCAAGTCCTTGGGCCCCTGCACCCATGTGGGAGACCTGGTAGAAGCTCCTGGCTTCAGATCAGCCTAGCTCCAGCCGTTGCAGCCATTTGGGGAGTGAAGCAGCAGATGGAAGACCTCTCTCTCTCTCTCTCTCTGCCTCTTCTTCTTGCCTCTCCTTCTCTCCCTATGTAACTCTGACTTTCAAATAAACAAATCTTTTTTTAAAAAATCTTATGGAAGTTGGAGATTAGTTTTAAGAAATTCTTACCTTTCCTTGTAGTTAGCTTTAGCAGGGAGCATCTTTGAGTTGATCATATTGATTTGTATCTTTCAGATCAATGAATGGATATGAGGTTGATTATGGAAATAGAAGTGATTTCTCAAGACCAGTCCAGCCTTGAGGAAATAAATATAGGGCTTTCCAGAAGACTAGACAATCTGTTCTAATATTTGTGTCCATTTATTATACAGTCATGGAACCATAGATATTAGAAGTGAATGAGAGCATCCAGCTTAACTTAATAAATTGGTGGATGAGGGCTGTGAGCCCAGAGAAGATAAGTGGCTTCTTCCTCAAGATAATACAGATGACAAAATTCAAATCCTAAGGCCGGCGCCGTGGCTCAACAGGCTAATCCTCCGCCTTGCGGCGCCGGCACACCGGGTTCTAGTCCCGGTCGGGGCGCCGGATTCTGTCCCGGTTGCCCCTCTTCCAGGCCAGCCCTCTGCTGTGGCCCGGGAGTGCAGTGGAGGATGGCCCAGGTGCTTGGGCCCTGCACCCCATGGGAGACCAGGAAAAGCACCTGGCTCCTGGCTCCTGCCATCGGAGGAGCGCGGTGCGCCGGCCGCAGCGCGCCGACCGCGGCGGCCATTGGAGGGTGAACCAACGGCAAAGGAAGACCTTTCTCTCTGTCTCTCTCTCTCACTGTCCACTCTGCCTGTAAAAAAAAAAAAAAAAAAAATCAAATCCTAGGTCTTATTGATCCTAAATTCAGTGTTCCTCCCACCACATTATACAACATATATATAATATATAAACATGTATTATGTAAATACATATATAACATAATAAATATATACATATATTTTTAAAATTTTTATTTATTTGAAAAACAAAATTTCAGAGAGAAACAGAGATAGAAACAGAGATCTTCCATCTGCTGGTTCTCTCCTCCAATGGCTGCCAGTGGCTGGGGCTGGACCAGGTCAAAGCCAGGAGCCTGGAATTCCTTCTGGGTCTCCTATGTGGGTGCAGTGATCCAAGCAAGTATTTGGACCAGCTGCTGCTGCTTTTCCTAGGCACATTAGTAGAGAGATGGATTGGAAGTAGAGCAACCGGGACTTGAACTGCACATATATGGGATGCCAGCATCTCAGGTAGTAGCTTAATCCATTATGCCAGCCATTAAAATATTTTTAAGTACTGCTGGAATTAAACTTACATCCGTAGAAATGCCCATTTACTGATTGAATTCCAAGCATAATTTTTTTTTTTTTTGACAGGCAGAGTGGAGAAAGAGAGAAAGGTCTTCCTTTGCCATTGGTTCACCCTCCAATGGCCACCGCGGCCAGCATGCTGTGGCCAGCTGGCACATTGTGCTGATCCAAAGCCAGGAGTCAGGTGCTTCTCTAGTCTCCCATTCGGGTGCAGGGCCCAAGCACTTGGGCCATCCTCCACTGCACTCCCGGGCCATAGCAGAGAGCTGGCCTGGAAGAGGAGCAACCAGGACAGAATCCGGAGCCCCGACCGGGACTAGAACCCGGTGTGCTGGCACCACAGGCAGAGGATTAGCCTGTTGAGCCACGGCGCCGGCCAGCATCAATCATTTCTAACGTTGCTGTTTTTATATTCTCAGTCTTACTGCTTTGCAAAGTCCATATTATTTCTCCTGCTTCTTTTTTTTTTTTTTTTGACAAGCAGAGTTAGACAGTGAGAGAAAGAGACAGAGAGAAAGGTCTTTCTTCTGTTGGTTCACCCCCCAAATGGCCACAGAATCCGGCACCCCAACCGGGACTAGAACCTGGGGTGACAGCACCACAGGCAGAGGATTAGCCTAGTGAGCTGTGGCGCCAGCCATTTCTCCTGCTTCTTTAACAAAAACATTAAATATATTGGTTTCTAAATCAGTATCACACTGAAAGCATTTACATTCACTCATATTTTGTGTCCAAGAATTAGAGTTTTTGTCTACAAACCATAGTTTGCATTTTAAATTAAACTCCTGGATGGCAAGGATCTTGACCATGTTCACTCTTGGTACAGCCCATGTAGAATGCACTGTGGAACCCTAAGTAAGGATCTAAGCATGAAGGGCTACTTCTTTCCAGTTCTTTCTAGGTCATATCCATTTATAGATAGATGATAATGATGATGGATGGATGGATGGATGGACAGATACATCCAGCAATCCATCAATAGATAGATAGATAGATGTCTTTGTGGTCTGGGGCAGCCCCATGCTTGTGTATTTTGTGTGACACACATTCCCTATGAGCATTTGCTATGTGAAAATCATGATAGCCCCATTCCTCCACCTTCTTTTTATTAGGCCCAGACTTCTACCAAATAGCTGAAGAAGCTGATCACATGGAAGACATTTTTATATAGTCTTTATTTAAAGGACTGGTTTCAGTTCTTCATAAAACACAGCATAATTGTGGAATCTGAAAGTTGGAAAGCAATTTCTTATGTCTACCCTGGGAAAAAAATTTAAATAAAGAAGTCCTCAACAACCCTTCAACAACTAACACAGGTTGTAGCCTTTAAAATGAGTTATTTTGTATTTGGTGTAGCATTTATTGCAGTGCAGTCATGTGACTTCTATTTGTGTCTCCTGTAGGAAGAGCATTTAGCAAATCGTAATGGGTGGTGGCCAACATTGGTAGAAAAAGAACTCTGTTTTCTTAAGATCTTTTAATAGCTACTTATAATCTTTGGAAAAGTAGTTTTTTTGGGGTGTTTTTTTTTTTTTTTGCTTCTACTGAAATTTTTAGAAAGAATTATCATGAAGTAAAAGCAAGTGAATGATATCAGAATTAATTAAAGTCAACCTTGGAGATGATTTGCTTTGAAGGGCAAAACAGGGAAACAAGTGTTCCCAGGCAGGCTGTGAGACAGTCCCGCAGGTCGTGCTTGCCAGAGTTCATCAGAAGCGACTGTAATGTGGGGAGAGGGTGGGAGCTCACCCGTGGCTTCCAGAAGAGCTGTCCCTGAACTCTAATGTGAGGCACAATGGGGCACCCTCATTCCTTTACTGAAGGGGATCTACAGTGTACCCCTACCGCTCCTCTGGCATTTAGGAAATTCCCTGGAGAAATGAGTTTCTTGTTTCCCTTGTCCTGGGGGCAGCACAGTGGATGATCGAGGGCGGAAAGAGGTTTCCCAGAGAGAAAGCCGCATGGCATTAAGGCAAAATCTGGCTGCAGAGCAAAGCAGGCTGAGCGAGCTTCCCCTGCTAGCCTGTAGGTGGGTGTGTTGAACAGGAGGCGGCAAGGGAACCGGCCTGTCAGCCAGCCCTTCGAGCTAATTAGCTCAGCACACAACAAAGATAAGTGAGCCTGGGAGGAGGGCCCCCTGAGGGGTCCTCACTTTCTGGGAAATGTCTGATTGGCAGATGTTAAAAGGGATTCTTTGGTAATCCAGTGCATCAATGAGCTGCACAGATTCAGTCCAGGACTGCAAGAATCCAGGCATGAGGACACCCTGTGCAGGAGGCGCGCACAGGCAGACCCGAGATGGACAGAACCCTGGAATCTCTGAGACACATCATTGCCCAAGCCTTGCCTCACAGAGACCCGGCACTGGTTTTCAAAGACTGTAAGTACTGGAGGGGCAGAGGGTGGGGTTTTGGGTTTGGGTTTTTGGTTTTTTTTTTTTTTTTTTTTTCACTTTTTTAGAAAATAGTCTTCAACGTCTAGTCACATCCTATTTAAGTCCGATTTCTCCTAAACCTCTGTAGTCCTGCGCTGTGGTCTAAGTGATATTTAACTTGTTCCTGACTTCAGTCACAAGAGTGATTGCATCTCACCTTCAGGCACTAGGCGCCGGGTTGCTTTGTCAGTGATGTGTCTAGCTGTTTAGAAGTCTCTTCTAAAATCTAAGACCTGCCGAAGTCGTCAGTAACTTTCCCAGATGCTTTTTAAATAACGCAAAGCTGACTAAAAATAACCTAGAAATGCTCATAAAATACATCTATATTTGTTAACATGTTTAATCTTCCACTGTGTAAATTCACGGTGCTTAGTACTGTGTCTGAAAATTGTTGTGGCAAACAAAAATTAACAACATATCACCACTGAGCTTTTAAATTTTGCTAATACATTATAACACTTCAGTTAAAAGACCAATAAAATGAGCTGCCTCCCAACTTTAACCCCCCCCCCATACTGCCATGCAAAGTAATTTCAAAATCTTCTTAAAAATTGATCAGGAAAACCAATCCAGTCAAGCTTTCCAAATCTCACAATACTATTAAACCATTTGTCATATAACTTCATTTCTGGAACCAATTTGATTTCCTGCTGCTGCAAACAAGACTATCTTCAGGTTGTATCTTATCTACAGTGGGTTTCACATTACAAAGGCTTCTGAAATAGAACTTTGCTTTGGAACTGCCCAAAAGGTAAAATGCATATGGAATAAAAAAAAAAAAAAACTTCAATAGGTTACAGCTTTCCTCTTTGTGAATCTAGTTATGTTTGTCTCCCTCAGACATCAATGGTTTGGATTTTTGCTTTCTGATTGCTGAATACCATTCCTTTCCAGATGTCCTTTTAGCTTATATTTCTCATATGCATGAAGAAGAAAGAGAATTGTTAGGCCACTTTATTCTATAAATTTTTTCTCTTAGAAATTAAATTGTAACCCATCTACCCTCTAAGCATAAAGTGAAAGCCCTTTCTTTCCTTTCTTTTTTAAAATAATGTCTTAAAGCATTTGTCAATAGCCATGTTAGAACTAATAAAAATCACCCCCTCCCTTGCCTTGCCTGGAATCCATTCAAGCTTGGTATGTTTCTTTAAGTGAAAAGGAGGAAAGAATGTCTGTCTGCTACAATGGCACTGAATTCCTAGGGAGGGAGAAGAGGGCTCTTGGGCTGCCCATAGCTTTAGATAAATTGTGTGTTGGGGGGGGGGGGGGTCCTTATGCTGAAGATTTGGATAATGGAAGCACTAAAAAAATAATAAAAAAAAAAGTAAAAAAGGATTTTTATTCACTGAGCTTGATGTCGACTTAGGAAGTTTAAATCTGAAATTATAAAGTTTACTTTTTACCCCAAATGAAATTCCAGCAAATTGTTTACAGTTCAGAAGAACCGGGGGTGGGGGTGGGGGGGTATGCAATACAGCACATCCTAAATTTTGTCGTCCAAACTTTTCATTCATTACCCGCGAAGCTAAGTGGTACCGCATGGCTGCCACGGCTCGCGGGGCCTCTGGCCGTGAGTACTGAACCGCCGACCCTCTCCCTTCTGGGGACTTAGTGACAGTGAGACAAGCGGCACTCTTCCGCGCCGTCACTGCGTGCCGCCAGGCGCCATCCCCGGGGAGGGGGTGGCGGTGGGCTCACTCGCGTTCGCGGGCAGGGCAGCACACGGCCAGTCTGGGGCCGAGCCAGGCCACGGTCACCTGTGGGCGCCGCGCGCGCAGGAGCCTGGCACGTGCACCGCCGGCTGCAGCCACTGCACTCCCAGCCTTGAGTGGCAGGTCAGGAGCGGCCCCCTCTCCTCCCACTCTCTCACGGCCCGCCCACCCCACCCCCTCGGGTCTGTCTCGGCGGGGAGCGCTCCAGCTCATCCCTGCGGGTTCCTGGAGAGAAATTGCTACCTTGCCTGGCGGCTGGAGGAGATGCTGATGCAGCCCCGCTGAACAAAGGAGCATTAAAAACCTCTTGGAGGCGTCTTCTAAATGTCTCTTCTGTGGACGCAAAGACGGTCTTTTTCTCTTCACTGTTAGGACACCCATCACGCCCAGAGAGCAAAAGATCTCTCCTTTAATTTGTTGCCCCTCAGTTTGCTTTTGATTTGCTTAACAGCTTGCAGTGGTAACTGAATTTTCTCTTCAAGTTGGCCAGGAAAAAAGCACCCAGGGAGTTTTCTGGTCTGAGACAGATGCACGTGGGAATAGTTACATTCGTTTAGGAAATAAAATTCAAATACTGCTCCCAGCCGCGGAGTCCCTTCAAAGGGCATTTTGAAAAACTTCCAGTCTCTCCTTTTATTTCAGACAAAGTGGTCATGTGCCGGTTGTTTTGATTTCTTTTTTTATACTCACTTCTGTAAGAAAACTGAATTTGTAACACTTTTTTTTTTTCCTTTCTTCCCTATTTCACATTTCAACCAAAAAGTAATGGAGCCAGGTTTGAAATAAAGTGGGCTCCCCATTCTGGAGTCTACTGGTCGGAGCTGACACTGGTTGGGCAGGTGTCTTTTGCAACAGGTAGCTCCTGAAATCCACAGGCTGCCTCCTGTCTCAGCGGAGGAATTCTGACATCCCCCCTGCTCCGTGTTGCCTGCCATCCTCACTTGGTGCAATGTCCATTTTCACATAGCAGTGAATGAGGCAAGCTGCCTGCAAAACAGCCCTCATCTGCCCCTGGGAGGGAACGTGGCTAATCCTCCACCTGCGGCACTGGCACCGGGTTCTAGTCCCGGTCGGGGTGCTGGTTCTGTCCCGGTTGCTCCTCTTCCAGTCCAGCTGTCAGCTGTGGCCCAGGAGTGCAGTGGAGGATGGCCCAAGTGCTTGGGCCCCTGCACCCGCATGGGAGACCATGAGGAAGCACCTGACTCCTGGCTTCAGATCAGCTCAGCGCGTAGGCTGTAGCAGCCATTTGGGGGGGTGAACCAACAGAAGGAAGACCTTTCTCTCTGTCTCTCTCACTATCTAACTCTGCCTGTCAAAAAAAAGGGGGGGGGGGAGAAATCACCACTGATGTCAACATGGCTGTACTTTCAGATCCTAACTGGAGAGCTAACTCCTCAAATTGCAAAAACATGATGCGTGTATCTGTTATCTTGGGTCTTTTCCTTCAACCTATAATACTAACGCTCGGATGTGAAGTCCTCGTCACGGGGACAGGTGCTGTGCTGGGAACAGTCATTCTTCCCAGCAAGCCTGGAAAGTATGCACCACTGTGATTTATGGGTGAGGGGACTGGGGAGGCGGGGGGCTCATGAGGTTAAGGCAATTCATCCAAGGTTACACAGCTAATAAGTGATAGAATCCAAATTCTGTTGTCTAGCTCGTCATCCTCAGTCAACATGACATTGCCTTTGAGGCGCTAGTGACCATGCCATTAGTGTTGTGACAGCAGTAAGGAAAACAGGAAAGAGAGAGCAGGCAACATGGCACACTCGGTTAAGCTGCCTCTTGGAACAGCTGCATCCCATATTCTCGTATCAGAGTCTCTGGGATCAAGCCACTTCCAATCCAGCTTCCTTCTGTTGTGCTTAGGAGGCAGCAGATAATGGCTCAGATGGCTCAAGTACTTGGGTTTCTGTCACCTGCATGGGATCCTGTTGGAGATCCTGGCTCCTGGCTTCAGCCTCATCCAGTCCCCGCTGTTGCAGAGATTTGGGGAATGAACCATCAAGATCTCTCTCTTTCTCTCTCTCAAATAAATTTTTTCAAAAAGAAAACAAGGAAGAAAAATAAAATTCTGAAAGTGTGACGGGAGGGAGCCTCTTCAGTAGTCACTTCTAAGCGGGGCTATGATGGGAAGGTGTAGGGGGAAGGGCACCTGTGGGGAGCAGGAACAGCTTGTCCACAGGCAGATTGGGCAATACAGGAAGACTGCATGGAGGGAAGCAGACACAGGCAGGTTTGGGGTCATGCAGGCAGTGGGGAGCCATTGGAGTTCATGGTGATCCTAGATTTGTGCAGGAAGTTTATGGCCTAAGGCTGCACTGGGGAAAAGTTTATGTTGACATCTTCCTGATACCTAAGTTAGGGAGCAGCGCAGCTTTTTCTCAGCAAGAAACTGTTTGCCAACTCTGGCAAGTTGCAAGATTTGTAGAAGCCAAAGATGGCTATGGGGAGAGACCAGTTGCACTGACTGAGAGCCTGTCTTTTAAGAAAAGATTGTGTGAATATGATCTCAGTCGTTATTGTAGCCATGAGAATGAGTTGGTTGCTGGCATTGGCTTATAAAGTGACATGTTTGATTTTACTAATGTTTCCTGAAAATTTTATAATGCCAAAGTAAGATGGAGCTTTGACTAAATGTTGCACATTTGGAAGCAAATTTCTCACATATTTGGGGTGCATTAACTCTTCCATTTGGAGAGACATTTTTCTGTGTGAAAGGTTTTATTTATATCAGATAGGTGAATACTTTTACTTCAAAGAGTACATTTTTACCCTGTGGAAAAACTAGAGCAGACTAGAGAGCTATTAAAAACATCTTAGTAATCATGATTCTGGCCATAAGTGGCATGAGAGAAGAAAAACCCTCAAGAGTCATATTTTCTCCATCCCATAGTTTTTAGTGTAGTGACTTGAAATCCATAAATTTGGAGGTGCATTTATAGTTTTTGCATTTCACAGAAGGAAAGGAGTGGGACGCAAGGGGATGAGGCCCTTACACAGGAACATCCCTGCATGATGGCCAGGCCTCCAGTGTGCCTGAAAGAGTGCAGTTCAAAAGCAAAGCAAAACAAAAGCAAAGCCCTCTGCTGCTTGCTTGCTCTTTGTTAGAATAAGACTACATCTAATGACAATAATTTGAACTCCGATAATTTTAGCGTTCAACTGTGTGGATGTTCCGTGGAAGCCTGTGTAAGTGCTAATTTTGCCTCATTTTAGTGCAGGATACAAGTACTTTTATTGGAATTTATACTCAGAGAAACATGGAGATTTCAGTTCAGCTTTCAGTGGCATGGGGCTGTTCTCTTTTTCTTTTTTCAGTAAACATTCATTTGACAGAGTTTAAACATTGAGCCTTATACTCTAGAGGAAAGTTTTTCAAAATGGAAAAAAAAATAGGTGGTCTCTTGATCACTTAAAGGCCATATCTGTTCTAATACATTTATTTCATGTATATAAATAAGATTTAACAGACTAAAATAAAATATGACAGACACCCATCCTGTGAGATCAGCCTGGGCCTCTTCACCCACTGCTGTCCCATATCACCAGAGGGTTTTTTTCCCTTAACAGTTAAGATTTGTTAGCCTGAACTCAATTTTAACAACTTCTGAAACTCATGTGTTAAGTTACAGCCCATAATAGGATACAGCTGCGTAAGGGTGAGTGTCTAAGTTATGATCTTTCTGTTTAAATGATACGGTTTTACTGATTATGTGCTACAGATTGATTTAAGAAATGTAAGACAACTTTAGAAGCCTTTCATAAAAGAATCTTCTTTATTTAATACATTTCATATTGAAGTTTTAACCCCAAAGGCTCTTATTTCTTCTCCTGCATGTTCAAATGCCCATGTAAGTTTAGTCTGCCATGGTAGTTAAAACAATGCTATTTTAGAAGGGGAGGGGGGTAAAAAAAAGAGAATCCTCTTGAAAGTTTAGTATTGACAAAACAGACAATTATTACACTGCCTGTAATACTGTATATTTTCTCTCTGGTGTCAATGGAATGCCATTTGAATTACGGTTTTTGCTTTTTCTTTTCCTGCTGTTGCGATGATAATCAGTTGATCCCTGTTTTGATCTCATCTCATTAAGCAGCTGTGGGAGCCCATCATTTCATCACCACTTGCGTTAGTTTCCATTCCTCCCATGTGGCTCTACCCTGCCTCTTATCACTTCATTGGGGAGTTTTTGTCCACACCCAGGTTGGAAGTCTGGGATGGCAGAGTTGTACTTTGTCCTTCTTTTGTAACCCCATGGTGCTTCCTGCAGGGCCAGTTACCTGGCAGGTGCACTACAAATATTTGTTGCTTGATGATTGGCTGATTTTTCCTCCCTCACAAAAGGAAGGAAGGTTTTCCCCACTGCCAGGGATCCCCCCTTATTTTGAAATTAACTGTGCAAGGACCTTCCAAGCCACTCATCCGCTGACAGCATTGTCACAGGATATGTGCATGCAGGGTTAACTTAACCATCAGGATACATAGGAGGGAGCATGGAGGAAGAAAGGGCCCTAATGTTAAGCACAGCCCTCTAGAGGTGTTTGGAGCTTTTCAGAGATAAGGAGAAAGAACAGGGGCAGCTGCCTGTTGGCCTCTGGCCTGGCAGTATAGAGCTGGCTGGACCTGTGGTGGTTATCTGGTCCAGTTACATGTTCAGCTTGTGCCCAAGTTCCTGGTTGGTCAGCAGTGCCATCGTCTTCAGGGAACTGGGCCTAGAATTCCCCTGCCCAGACCTGGAAATCCCAAATGAAATCCCTCATCCCCTGAGACAGTACTGGCCACCGAGGTGTTATCTATTGGAGAAGCAAATGACCTCATGGATCCAATGATTAGAATCTTGTAGGGCCGGCTGTACCACTCCTTCAGTTCTGTGAGTTAGGCTAAGGGTTGTGGTTAGGAGACAGGCCTGATGCTGTCCAGCATCTGCAATCAAGGCACTATTTGGGAACCCCCCACCCCCACAACACTGACCTGGGTTGGCCCTAGTGCAGCAGCTCAGAATCCCTCCCTCCATATTCCACACTGGAACACTGGCTTGAATTACCCATCCTTATGTCCATCCTCAAGAGCTGCCCACAAGTATGGGTTAGCAAAGGTCATACAGCATTCTCTTTTTTGGCCAAATTCTGTCTATGCCATGTACATAGACCGTGGTTACAGGACAAGGTCTATAAAACCACACTTGCACAGATTGGTCCATGTTGTCTAAGCAGAACTGACCCTCAAAGCCACCAGTGGGACCAGTCATTGGTTAGTTGTCTAAAATCAATGGACTTACTAAGTTCTTTCTAAAATACAGGACAATGTCAGTGCCCGAGGAAACATGGGGAAGATATATACTTCCTGATTGGTTCAATAGATTGCATAAGGTTTTTATTTCATGCAGTTTTTGCGACGTATGACATCATCTGCCCTATGGTGCACATATAAACCACACATGTGACTCGGGCATGCTGCCGGTGCGGCTGTTCCAGTGTGCTGTCCTGAACAACTTCTTATTTTACTTCGTCTTTGCAGTCCCCTCTTGCTCCTTCATGTTCTTTTCCCTCTGAGCTTGGAAATATACAGAAAATAAGTGTTATTTACATTGATCCCCCAAAAGATTTACAGCTTAAAATTCTAATGGTGAGAATTACATTAAAAAAATATCCTTTTTGCATATTTTGTAGAACCGCCTGAGATATTAGCTTTGCAAAGCAACCCAAAGGATCATAGCTCCCTCAGGAAAATGTCTGGGGCAGGGGGCGGAGGGGCAAGAAAAGAAAAAGCAAACAAAAGAAGAAACACAACCAGCTTTCCAGCTGCTGAGGGAGCCAGGCAGGGACCCCAGAGAGTCTCTCTGCTGGGAACAAAGCAAGACTCCAAGCTGTCTCCATCCCGCTGTGTGGCCGTGGCTACCTTTGAAAGAGGGTCTCCGCGAAAGAAAAGCGGCCCCCCGAGATTCCTGTGTGTTGATCCGAAACACAAGTGTGTCCGTGAGATTCCATCGGGCTGACCCAAACTTGGCAAAGGCAGAGGGTACTTATACTTGGCGAGGCAGCCACTTTGTGGAGCCTTGGGGCTCGGCCAGGCCCGGCACAAGACCCAAAGGCACCCCCGTTTTTCAACCCATGTTGCGTGAATGAACACCAACATCACACCTTCAGCTTGCTTCTTAAACTATGTGGGAGTCCTTTTTTTTCTGTTTCTTCAAGAAAATTAGGAAATTGCCAATGATGAGGACGGCTTGTGCATGATTAAATCGCTAGAATAGAAAATACTAATTAACGTCATTTTAAATGATCACCTGCTAAGGATAGTTTAATTAAAGGTTACATTAAAATATTGCATAGCATGAATCCATCTGGTTAGAGGCAGAGGCTCAATCTGAAAGTATGTTAATCATCTTGAAAGCCTCTTAATGATTTATCCCTAAGTGACAGTCTTTCCTATTTGTCTTTCATTGTTTTTGGCAAGAGAAATTTCACCCAGGTAGGATTTTTTTCCCTTATGTAAAGCTTAAAGAATTTGTTTTTTTTCCTACTAGAATTTTAACAGACCATTAAGATCTCTTGTTGTGGACAAAGAACTGTCTTCCAGGCAGGACTTCTATTAGGATCTCGAACTGGACAATGCACTATTTTATTCGACTTTCCTGAAGCACATGCAGGTGTTAAACATTAATTTAAACTAAAAGCTCCTTTATGTAGTTTTTGCTAAGAATATGTCCAGTGCCTTTAGCATCCACTAGAAAGTGAAAAATTGAGACAAAAGCCCATGTTTCCACGAGACATGTAGTACTTCATCCATTTATTTTCTCGCTGTGGTAGGGCTTGGACTTTCCCAGGGAATGCTATCCAAAGATTTTCCTCTTTTCTATCTCTGAATTCCCCACATGTCTTGGAAATCAACTAAGCAGCACAATGTGTTCAAGTAGAGAATTTTCAGACTTGCAGGCTATTTAGAATTTTTAATAGTATGGTTTCCCATCCAGGAACACTTAGTTTCAAAGTTGCGCTATGCAAACCTATAATCATGCCTTTCCCCTCCTCCCTTCACCTTCTCTGGCCACAAATAATAGCTCACACTGTAGTCCCTAAGGGGGGTGAAGCCCTACTGTGAGCATGATCCATTTGAAGCCTTGCAGCAGCTCCACAAGGTAGGTCCTGTCTGTATTTCACAGATGGGGAGCTGAGGCAAGGAATGATGACATCTTGCAATGGTAGAAACAAGATTCCTACCAGGCTTCCTGGGTTGTGCACTGTGGCTCAGCAGGTTCAGCCAGCATTTGGGACACAGCCATCCATATTGGAGGGTCTAGTTCGAATCCCAACTAGTCCATGCTTATGATGACGCTTCC